>JASXTE010000016.1:5080000-6516250 GCA_030280995.1 Hemileia vastatrix | reverse complement strand
ACTCCTAGTTCACCTTCTCAAAACCTTTCAGAGGAAGACCAAGAGAATCCATATCTTTCCCTGATTGATCCACCTACTATAACTATTCCAAAATCTTCAGAAGTCTAAATTCCGGCTGCTTACAAATTTGATGAGCTTCCAATCTGTAAGTACCACATTATTTCATCCAATTTCTTCAACAAAAATAATTACTGATCCAATTCTTCTTGTCTAGTTGGCACCCCTCCTCCTGAATCTACTATTGGAGTTGGCCAACCTCTAGAAACTTATTTGACCCTGTATTATGGAGACATGAAACAACACCTCAACACCATGCGTTCAAACATGCTCAAAGCCTTTGCCCTCCATGGACCTTTAAATGACTTTGAGAAAACCTTGAGGAAAAAACTATTGGATGACCACTGGAAGATGTCTAGGATCATTAAGCACACCTTTCAACAATCCATTCCTGCCCCTTTTTCTTCTGCTTCTGGACTTCCATCCAAACCCATTCCTGCCCATTATACTCCATATAATCTCCCCAGATTTATGCACTTCAAAGAACACAGTGCTTCCCACAACCCCAACAAAAAACAAAAACAACATCATAATCCGTACCAGCCTCCAGAAACTTCATCATCCAGACATTGAGCTCCTGAAAAAAGATTAAAAACATAATAATAAATAATTAATTAAAACAGTTAATAACTATAAATCTAATTTTTATTTATTTTTATTTTTTCTTATATCTACTAACATACTAAAATTAAAAATGGATAAAAAAATAAAAATAAATGAAATAAAATAAAAGATAAAAATTAATACAAATGGTATCCCCCAGCCAATGTTGAGCTGATCCCCTGATACCTTGCCCACATCCAAGTGCACCTTGATGTGGATACACCTTAAATAATTTAAATGATTTGAAATAAGAAAAATAAATTAAGGGTAATAATGAGAATAAAAAATAAAAAATGACATTAATGAAAATAAAAATAAAATAAAATAAAATAATAAAATAGAATTGCCCGGCCAATTGATGAGCCTTTCCCCACCAATGCTTGCCCACATCCAGGTGACCCTGATGTGGTAAAACCCTATATTTTTGATTTTATAATTTTAACAACCCCCATAAAAAATTAAAAGAAAAAATAGAAAAAAGAAAATAATCTGAAACTAATATCTAGCGAAGCCATAACTAAAACATCAAAGAAATTCCAGCTCCATGGATGGTCTAGATTAAGAGAAGGTCCAGTACGAGAAATTCCAGTCCATAGAAATGATCACTGGGTGGGCTCCCTCCAATAAGTAAGATTGATTGGAGAACACCAGTGATCCACCACCAACCCAAAAAAAAACCAAAGATAAAGAAGCCAGTCCCAAACCAGTTTAAAGTCATAGTGGACTTGAAACCTGAATAATAAACAACAGAACTAGAATTCAACTAGGAAAAACAAAAGACTTGTGACAGGCATTCTGGGGTAACTGTTCTCCAGAGCAGCCAGCTCATCAGTTACCCCCACACTTGCCAAAATAAAATCTAGAAACCCCCCCTGGTTACCTTCTAAAAAAAACACAACATCTAACAAAATATACCAAAACCAATAAGAGTGAAGAGTCCAAAACTTGAAAACCAAAGGAAATTCCAGTTTAAATTCATAGAGGACTATAACATGTGAAAAGAAACCAATACTAGGGTTCAACCAAATTAAGAGAAAGGGTTGTAAACAGAAAATCTGGGGTAACTGTTCTATAGAGCAGCCATCCCATCAGTTACCCCAACACTTGCCAAGATCAAATCTAGAAGCCCCACCCATGGGTACCTTCTAACAAAAAGTTTCAAACACAAAAGTTGTTCTGAAACACCTAAAATTCCAAAATTTAAAGAACATTCAATAGTTTATCCTCATTGCAGAGTCAATCTTCTTCATGTCTAGTGCCTCTGGGATAAAACCTCTTCACCTGATCTGCAGCCACTCTCTTCTTTAAAACTGCACCATCCAACTCTTCCAAAACATAAGAACCTCCAGAAACCTGACATCTGACTCTGTAAGGTCTATTCCATCTGTCGGCAAACTTTCTTCCCCACTGACTCTCCAAACTTCTATTATAAACCAAAACCAAACAAACAGGTTTCAAGGGATTCCTGAGTCTATGAGCCAAATTCTTGTCCCATTACCTGACTGATTGATTCCTAATCTTCATCATTCTAGAGTATGCCTTCTGTTGACATTCCTCTCTACATTCCAACTGTTTCATCCTGGCACAGAGCAATTCTTCTGTTGAGTGCACCTCATCCCAATCGATTCCAAGATAATAGACAGCTCCTAAGTCCACTGATAGAACAGCTTTCTTACCAAAAATTAACTCATAAGGAGAATAGCCAGTTGTCCTCTTCAAAGTGACCCTATCAACAAATAACAACAAGGGTAAATAATGCCTCCACTTTTCAGCACTATTCCCCCACATCTTTACCAAAGCATTCTCAATAACTTGATGGCCTCTATCAACCATGCCTTCAGCTTCAGGAAAATAAGGTGTAGACACTCTAAATTTAGAGCCAACACTAGCCACAGCTTCTTTAAATTTGGTACCAAACTCTGGGCGGCAATCAACAGTCACCAACTTCATCAACCCATACCTATAAATCCATTCCTTCTTCAAAAACTCTGTCACATTCTTGGTAGTCAAATTAACCAGATGCACTGCCTCAACCCAACCAGACAAATCATCTGTGGCAACAATTAAGTATTTATACCTGCCCTCTTTAATATGGACAGCATCCAGACTGACTCTTCCAAAAACAGTTCTTTCACCAGTAGCACCACCAACCTCTTTAGGTTTCAAGTGACTTCTTCTTTGAAATTCTTCACAAGATTGAACCCAACCCTGCACAGCCAACTTCATACCTGGACACCAAAATCTGTCAGCGACTCTTCTATAAGTCTCCCCAAAGCCTCTATGACCAAGGTCTTCATGAAAAGACTTCAAAACAACTTCTTGATTCTTCTTCTGAGTCACCACAACTTGAGGATTAGGATGTCTCCTCCTCATCAAACTTCTTCCTGACACATAAAATCCAGGACTCTTCTTCTTGATTTCCACTTGAGTATCATCATCACAACTATCTGGCCTCTCCAAGGTCAACAGATATTCCACCAAAATAAAATTAAACCCAGACTGACCCCAGGTCTCATCTTCAAAATCCAACAAAACAACATACAGGGGTACAACTCTGTCATCAAAATCACCAGTGTGAACATGAGCCAATTGACCAGCCCTACCAGGATATCAATCCTTAAAGTTAGGCACATCCTTCTCTTTCCACTGAATCTTGTGAGATTCCAGTTCACTAACAAAAACACCATTTTCAAAATTTGAGCTGTCCCAAAAAACAAATCCATCTTCAACAACAAAAACATCCTGATAACCAGAATCAAGATCAGATCCAGCAACTTAGGAAAGGTCAGAAAAATTTTCAGCACCCTTTGTGCTGGCCCTAACCACTGGAACATCTTCATTAAACTCTTCAGCCTCAGAATCTTCATCTGTAGGTGGCCTCCTTGATAATCCATCAGGCATTGTAAAAGTTTTGCCTGGTTTTTGTACCAGGTCAAAAGAAAAATGTTGAATAAATGCCACCCACCTAGTCATTAGAGCATTTAAAAGACTAGATGTATTGATCATCTGGACCAAAGATTTTGCATCCACCTGCAGCTCAAAATGCTGCCCCCACAAAACAGTCTGTAGCTTCTTTAAAATTTTTGCTACACCACACAATTCCAAATTAGGTTGAGAATACCTAGATTCCACCTCATTAAACACCACAGACTTATATCTTACTGGCCTGACCCTCCCAGTTTTATCTTCCTGAGAAAACCCAACACCAGCAGCAATATAGCTTGAGTCCACTGCCAGATAAATTTTTCCAGCACCAACACCTTAATCCAACTTGTGAAGAACAATATCTTCCCCGACAACCTTCTCAACTTCTAAAAAGCCTCTTCACACTCTTCAGTCCATTCCCAATCTGCATCTTTCCTGGTCAACCTACTTAAAGGTGAAGCCAACAATGAAAAATCCTTAATAAAGATCCTGACATATACACACACACCCAAAAATACCCTGACTTCAGTAGTAATTTTAGGCCTTGGCCATGACTGATTTTTATTAATCTTTTTCTTTGCCATAATCCTTACCTCTTTACATACCACATGACCCAGAATTTCCAAAGCAGGAACACAACAACTGAATTTCAACCCTGAAATGGTCAAACCAGCCTCTTCAATCATAAACAACACTCTCTCTAGAGTTATTGCATATTCCCAAACAAACCTCCTTATGCCAGGGTTCTCCGCTAAAATTTCATTACCATAATGAGTGTGTGGTCCTTTAATTCCACCATCATCAATAAAAATACCAGCATGAGTAGGAACCTCATCCTGAAAAATGCAAGCCATCTGTGCTTGATATACTGCCACTGAATTAGTTGCTCCTTGAGGCAGCCTAGTGAGCTGAAATCTTCCCAAAGGAGTCTCAAAAGTTGTGAGAGGCCTTGAATCCGTATGAAGTTCCCTCTCGTCATAACAACCCATAATATCACCCAAACCATAACACACTCTTCCAGAAAAAGCTTCAAAAAAATCCTCTGCACTTGGTGGCATACCAGCATCCTTGATAGTGACTCTATTCAAGGCTCTAAGATCATGAACAACCCTCAACTTTCCATTCTGCTTCTTTACACAGAATACCGGAGTTGAGTAACTGGATGTCAATTGTTTGTATAACGCAGTCCTGACTCTTTCCCTAACAACCTCCACAAAATCCTCTCTGATAGCAGCTGAAATCGGAATAGGTTTGATTTTCGAAGGTTCATGAAAAACCACAGGAATCAAGTAAAGTTCCCCATAAGAGTGCTTTAACACACCCCTTTCCTCCTCAACAAAAGCCACAGCATTTTCCCTTAGCACAATAACGTGCAACAACAACTTCTTTTCTTCTTCAGAAAAACACCCATCAGGACCAAAATTAACAACTTTCAACCTTTCCACAGTCAACCTAGCCGTCTCTACAAATTCAGGAGGATTCTTCACCAAAGAAGTACAGTACAGATCTCTTGACAAAGGAGATCTCTTCAAGGGTGGATCCAAACCCGCAGGAATAGGCTCATTGACAGGCCTAATCTTCTGAGCTACCTTCTTATACTTTGCCACTCCACCATCAACTTGAGGGATCTTCAGGAAAGCTTCACCACCAGACCTGGAACAAAAACCAAGGGTTTCTCCATTTCTCACATGTGTAGCCGAGGTAATGATTTTGAAAGGTGTAGAAGAAACCCTAGAAGTGCACAATTGGGAGGACTTACTTTTAGATTCCAATCTCACAACTCCAAAACTTTTCCACAATTCCAAATCTTCATCTTCACTTCCCTCTTCCAAATCTTCAAATCTTGATTCATCTTCAGAATCAACTTTTTTAAAATTGTGCAGTTTATCCTCATGCTGGAGGCCCAAAAATTGATCTTGATGATCTTCTTTTTTCATAATTTTCTGGAGTTAACCTCATTCTGGAGGCCCAAAAATTGATCTTGATGATCTTCTTTCTTCATTATCTTCAGATTTTTTTTTTTTGATTTTCTTGAATTATCTTGAAATTTTTATCTTCTTTTCTTGAGTTAATTTCTGACCTACAAAAATAACCAGGCGTTTCCCCAATGCTCACAAATGTGGCCCAGGTAATTTTTTTGAAAGGTGTAGAAGAAACCCTAGCAGTGCACAATTGGAAGGACTTACTTTTAGACCCCAATCTCACCACCCTAAAACTTTTCCGCATATCTTTCAATACAGATATATAACCAATCTTCTTCCTTGAGATTGAATTAAAAATAATTGAGAATCTTGAGAGAGAACAGAAACTTGATAAAAAAATGATGAATACTTGCAGAGAAGAGAAACATTAAAGAAAGAAAGTTGAAAATCCACTTGGTATATCTCCAAGGGAGCTGACCTACTACAACCTGGGATTTCCTCATCTTGGGGAGAGGCTGTAGCAATAGGGTAATCAGCCCTCATTACTCTAAAAAAGACAGACCCTGAATTGAGCCCGAGCCACACTCCAAAAACCCAGAGGCAGAACCCACTTCTCTTCTTCTCCTACAAAAATCCATGCACTGGCAAATTGAAGATAAATGAGGCCTGGTCTCCCAACCATCCTCTCAAGGGGATTATAACCTCATGTAAAGTCTTCTTTCAGCTTCACCAGTCAACTCCAAACTTATTTCAAATCAAATCAATAACCAATTCTTGCCTGAAAATCCATCAATAATGACCCATCCATAACAGCTTTAAATGTTCCCTTAGCAATATAAAAATGAACCTTTCATGAGGCTCCACCAACATCTAACTTCAAAAACTCAGAAGTTCCAACCGATTCCGTGACATGGCCACCAATCCCTCTCAAATTCCCACCAATACCAGTTTTGATGGGGAGGCCCAAATGAGTAGCCTCAAACAAAGAAATCAGGTTTATCTGAGAACCTGAATCCACCAATGCCCTTGCCTTCCTGCCATTCAGAGTGACATTGAAATAACCCAGAGGAGCAGAAAAATGAGTTTCCAACCCCTCACCAAACTTTTCAGCAGAATCACAAATGTATTCCACCTCCCCAGAAGAAACTCTTCTCCTGGTCAACAACTTTTTCTGTCTATCAGCCAACTCTGGACTGATAGCATACAATTACCTATAAGAAAGGGAAACCTTACCCTGATTCATCATTTCAAGAACAGAGTCCATAACATTATATTGACAAGAAACCACTGGCTTCTCAAAGTGAGCCCTTGGCTTCACTACCTTGCTCCTAGAAGCTTCTTGAGGACCAGCACATAAACAGGAACCAAACCAGCTCCCTCACCAGAACCTCTAACTCCAGCAGGCTTTGGCGATGAAGCCAAAGGGACATCCTCTTAGAGTCAGAATCAACCTCCATTGGCATAGGCTCACCATTCATGTCCAATGCACTAAAAATAGGGGGGCCCATGTCATCCATACCCTTCTGCATCTTGTACAGCTCCTCTTTGCTGTAACTCTTTCTAGCTGCACTCAGCTTAGGATCAACCTTTTAAACCTTTGGCTTTGGTTAGGCCTGAGAACTACTCTTAGACCTTCCCACCTTCCCTGATTCCACATCATAAAGACCAGCCAAGCATTCTCCACTTGACTTTCCACCACAGGAATACAGCTACAAAGCACCAAAGGAAGTAGAAAAAGAGACCTTATTGACCTCCTTCCCCTTTCACTTGACATCATCATCCTCCATACCAGAAGACTACCCTTGATCAGGAATCTCCTCAAACCTTGGCCTCCTTTGATTGAGGCCATCCATTCTCCTGACCAAATCAACAGGAGCCTGCCCCTCACTGGGATTCACAAATGAACCATCAGTGAACTTGAAAGCCCTGCCATAAAATTCCACCTTTCCTTCAGACACATCTCTGTTCAATTCCCAACAATCATTGGACCTGTTCCCCCTCCTGCTGCAATAAGAGTAGACCCAAGGATCACTCCTACCAGCCCTCCTATCAAAATCTCTAGACTGAGAAGGTGCTTTATTGACCTTGTTAGCCTCCTGAACAAAAATAAACAGCTGCTTTATGAGATCAACCAGCTGCTCCACCACTGGGTCCCTCTCCTGTTTGGGAACCTGCCCCATATTCTTCTCCTCCTTCTTCACCCTAACTTCCTCTTCAGCCAAAGCCTCACTGACTTTGCTGACATATTTGGCACACACCTCCTGATGGGTGTCCACAGCCAATAACTTCAAATGGGCCTTAACAGCCTCCTTCACCTTATCCAAGGCAGGAAACTTCTGGTCCCCATTAGAAAGAGTCTTCATCAAGTCCTTCCTTGACAGCTCCTTCAACACATCCATCCTAACATCTCTAGCCAGGGCAGACCAAAAAACATCCTTGGTAGCATTTCCATGTGCCAGATCCTCCACTTCCACCAATTATTCCACCATAGGATCAAACTGCAGCAGAAACTTTCTGTAACTATGAAAGTTACCAACACAACCATAAGATTGCCATTCACTGAAAACCTTGTTCAGATCCACCATAGTTAACCTGACACCCCATCCATCTACCATCTCCCTACACAATAACTTCCAATCCCTCTTCTTGTAGCCAGATATGGCCATAATCTCCTTCTCCACTGACCTATCACCAATGAAGAAGATAATCTTCTTCACCATTTCCAGGTAAGAAGAACCATCCAATCCAGCAGCAGTTTCATATTTCTCCAGCAACCACTTCACATCAGATCCATTAAAGTTGGTACCATCCCAAGTTTTAATCCTCACACATTCCCTAACCATCACAGCAGGAGGACCTTCCCCCCACTAACAGTCACCACAGGAATAGATGAACCAGAAGCCATTCTTCTATAACCAAATCACCAGAAAATACCAACCTAAGACAACAGATATTCCAAGGAACTATCAGGTCCTACCCCACATTGGGTGCCAGAAATTTAGACAATCCTATAGTACTAGCTATAGGCCTTGACCAAGGGAGTTGGAGAAAAACCAGAGAGAAAATCCCCTGTCCCTTTAGAAAAATAGACTTAGATTTACTTGCTAAGTAAGTTGGTTCCTGTTTTGGTAAAGCCCCTTTTTCAACACACTTTACTGCTTGATGAGCTAAGAAAGTAAGTCCCAGACAGACTACCAGACCAAAGAACTGAAATGTAGACCAGCTTCCACACCAGAGAAAGCAAAGATACTTGATGTAGGTTGCAAATCCACACCAGAGACAGAAATTATACTTGATATAGCTTGCAAGACTATACCAGAGAACCTGTTGCCAAAGTTGAGTTAAATGAAGAACTAACCTTGAAACAAACACAGCCAATTTTGGCCAAAATCATTGAAAACTGAGTGTGGAACAAGGATATCACCTCCGGATGGTTGTATGATAATTAAAATTACCCCAAACTGTCTTATTCACTATGTACACACAGACCACTATCTAAGAGCCCATGCACACCAACAAATCTGGCACCTGTACCAGCCAAATTGAATAAAAACCCTCCAGAAGCACTCCCCAACCTTCTAAAACAGAGGCGGGCAGGCCGCCCGAAGTCTGAGGTGCCGCCTGAAGCAGCCCAGCCTCCCTGAAGCCAGAAAACCAATAAAAACACCTAATCTACTTGGAAAAATTCACTACAACTACTAAAACCCTTAAAACACAAAATTACGCTATAACAACATTGTGACATGATAAATAAAGCTAAATTAGCCCTATCTAATGGTGCTAAGCACTTAACCCTAAGACTTAAGGTTAGCCCGTAAAACACAAAAAACAAAATTAAACAGCTATCTTTTGTAACTTAAAAATGAGGAAATTATAGGTCTTTTAAAATAAATGTATCGATTTTTGGTAAGTTACAAAAATCGGTCAATGATAGTTGGTGCAATTAGTCTGCCAACCTTTTAAAATAAATGTATCGATTTTTGGTAAGTTACAAAAATCGGTCAATGATAGTTGGCGCAATTAGTCTGCCAACCTAGACACGACGGTAACGGAGCGTTGTGAGTGATTTGTTGCGTACAAGCAATGGTAATTTAATGGTGATTGATTAAAGATAAGAAGAGAAATCAATTGAGTACACAAATGACTAGCTGCAATGTTGTTTAAATCTAACCTTTTAAAATAAATGTATCGATTTTTGGTAAGTTACAAAAATCGGTCAATGATAGTTGGCGCAATTAGTCTGCCAACCTGATAGTAGGTTATATTTGTTAGTGAATATGTTTTGTGAGAGTGTGAGAACTAATAGTGAAAATAAATATACCTAGACGCGACGGTAACGGAGCGTTGTGAGTGATTTGTTGCGTACAAGCAATGGTAATTTAATGGTGATTGATTAAAGATAAGAAGAGAAATCAATGAGTACACAAATGACTAGCCACGAGTAAATATAGTATTATCATTGATGTTAACCTATCTAAAACCTATCATGTGATAAATGTCACGCAACTATCAACTATGCATCTAGATCAGATTAATAGTATGTATAACGGGAAATAGATGTTGAGAGTAAGGTTGGCGTTGAGTTAGGAGACATTGGTTTTTGAATTCCCACACCCTCCCGTGTTGAGTAACTCATCGCCAATGCGGATTTTTGTGAGGTGCGTTTTGAGTTTGACTCGATTGACAGCCTTGGTGAGGATGTCAGCCGGCATTTTGTCAGTGGGCATATAAGGGACCCCAAACACCTTGTTGCTTACTTGCTCGCGGATCCAGTGAAGTTGGATATCTAAATGTTTAGTTCGAGCATGGTACAGAGGATTTTTGGTTAAAGAAATGCAGCCTTGGTTATCATTGAATATTTGAACTGGATTTTCGCATTTATATTCTGGCAAATTGATGTCTTGCAGGAGATGAGTAAGCCAGATTGCTTCTTGGCCTGCTTCTACTACGGCTTTGGCTTCTGACTCAGAAGTGCTAATGGACACTGAACTTTGCTTTTTAGTCTTCCAACTGATGGTACAATTATTAAAGGTGAAAATATAGCCGGTGGTTGATCGTCAAGTATCCAAGCATGATCCATGGTCTGCATCACAATATCCTGTTAGGGGTTCTGAGTTGTTCGTCGAAGGCTCAAACAAAATTCCATAATGTTGAGTTCCCTTGAGATAACGGAGCACATGAATGAATGCATTCCAATGGGTCAAGCCGGGCTTGTTGAGGAATTGTGACAGCTGACTGCAAGCGAAAGCAAGGTCAGGTCTGGTGCACTGGACTAGGTAGTTCAGGTGTCCTACGGCTGATCGATAGTTTTGTTTTGTTTTCAGGAAATCCTCATGGTCCTCATCTGTTGCGGCAGACAGACTGGAATTGAAGTCCATGGGGGTAGATATAGATTTGCAGTTGTCCATGCCATAAAGGTTGAGTATGGCTTCAATCTCGTTGGATTGCAATAGGGATATGATGGTATTGTCCAGGTTTCGAGTGATTTTGATTCCTAAGATCATTTGAGATCTACCTAAGTCTTCCATGTCGAAGCTTTCCGAGATTAAGTCCTTGAACCACTGGATGTCTTTACCAAAAATGGAAAAGTCATCGACGTGGACGTGGACGTAGCAAGTTCTATCAGGGTCTTTGTGAATGAACAAGGCTGGATCAACAGAACTGCAGTTAAAGTTGTTTTTGGTGAAGAATGCCTTGATGAGCTGGTACCAGCAGCGTGAGGCTTGCTTCAGGCCATACAATGATTTCTTAAGTAGGAGTACAGGGTTTTTGATACTGTCGGGGACCGATATTCCTTTAGGTGGACACATGTATATTGTTTCTTCTGGAATTCCATTGCAAAATGCTGATTTTGCATCCATTTGCTGGAAATCCCACTTTTCTGCAACAGTAAGAGCGAGCAGCACGCGTAAGGTAGTAAGCCTTCCTGTGGGAGCGAATGTTTCAGTGTAATCGATTCCAAACTTTTGAGAAAATCCTTGAGCACACAAGCGTGCTTTGAATTTGCTGATTTTGTTTTTGTGATCAAGCTTAATTTTGAACACCCAAGTACTGCCAATTGGGCGTGCTCCATTAGGGCACTCAATGATTTCCCAAACCCCCTTTTTTTAAGCAATTGAGTTCAACACCAATGGCATGTTTCCAATTGTCGCTGTTGTCTCCTCTTACTGCCTCCTCGTAACTGGTAGGTGTGAAGTATGTTTCTGATATTGGAATGTATGCTTGAAGAGCGTTTTCGTTGTTTTGTGAGTCTTGGTTGTTTATGTGTGCGATGGCTCTTTCGCTTCTTGTGCGTCCACCTTGAATTATGTTGGAAGGATCGATGTCAGAGGATATGTTTTGTGGGGCAACGCCATTAGTCACTCGATATTCCCAGAATCTGGAAGAGGGTCTCTCATTATTGACTTCAGGCGGTTCGGGATCTTCGGGGTCTTGTGCTGATTCATCTTCGTCAGATTCATTGCGAATGTCAGTGTAATGATCACTGATATTATCTTGTTGGGGATCGGCAGGGTCTTCAGGCTCCTCATTGACAAACAAATTCGGCCATGTGATTTTCGGTTTACTTGGTTCGGAGAAAGGGAAGATATTTTCATGGAACACAACGTTATGTGAGTAAAATGGCTTGTTGGTTTCCAAGTTTAATAACCGGTAAGAATTGTGTTCCTCATGAAAACCCAGCAGACATGCTTTGACAGCATTACTGCTGAATTTTCCGGAACGAACCTTCTTATCGATTAAGGCATATGCCAAGCAACCGAAAATTTGGAGTTTTGCAATCTTTGGTTTGAGGTTAAACAGTCTTTGGTAAGGGGATAAAAAATTCGGGTTTGATTTTGTTGGAACGTGATTCTCGATGAAGACTGAAGTTGTTATTGCTTCCCCCCACATATTCTCTGTCATGTTGGCCTTAAAAAGCATGGCCTTAGCCATTTCGACTGAAGTTCGATTGCCTCTTTCGGCAATTGGGTTTTGCTGAGGGGTATAAGGAGATGTTATTATGATTTTAAAACCTTCAATATGGGCAAGATCGCTGAATTTTTTATTGATGAATTCTCCACCTCCATCGCATACTAAGTTCAAGAGCTTATTCTTTGTGAGATTTTCAGAGTATTTCTTAAATTGCAAAAATTTTTCAAATGCTTCTGATTTATTTTTAAGTAAATACACAAATTTGTATGAAGAGTATGCATCTGTCAACTTAAAATAATATTCATTCCCTGAAGTTGTCTTCACTAATCTTCCACTCAAATCGCAATGCACGAATTGTAGTGGCCTGATAGCATCAGGAAAATGTCCTGAGAAAGGGAGTTTGTGGAGCTTTGCTTTGACGCAGTGTTCACAGAAAATAGGACTGCCATTCTCTTCGAACTGGATTTTCAGATGCCTGAGTAATTTTTTTACGTAATCAATATTAATGTGGCCAAGGCGTTCGTGCCAGGATAACAAATCAGATCTTATCACGGACGCAATCATGGTTTGATGAGTGTTATGCTTACCATTGGTTGCGTGAATTTGATAGAGGTTCGATCCAGGGATTAGTGCACCGGATAAGACTTTTGTGTCTTTATTTTCAATAAGGATGGATCCATCAGGCTCAGCACTCATACGGCAACCTCCTTTAATGAAGGGGGCAAGTGCAATAAGGTTACAATTGATCTTCGGTACGTGCAAGCAGTTGGACAGCTTCACTTCTTCGTTGTCATTATTGACGAGGTGAACAGAACCAATTCCAGCGGCGTAAATCATTTCTCCATTTCCAACACGAATGGGTATTTTGGCTTTGCTGTAAGAGACAAATATATTGCTTCGAGAAAACATGTGTGAAGATGCACCTGAATCAAATATGAATTCGGGAGGATGGGAGGATTTTTCAACAACCGCCGAGTATAAGTGGAGAATTTCGTGTGAAAAGTTGGCAACTTCAGTGCTCGTTGACTCTGTTTTTGAGTTTGGTTTGAAATTAGGGCGTAACTCAGGATGAAGAGCCCAACACTGATCCTCAGAATGAGGGCATTTTTCATTGTGTTTGCCATTAGAGCAATACTCCCGTTTTTTAGACTGATTATTTTTCGCCTTCTTGGTGGTGATGAGTGCGGTTTCGCTCGAGTCCAACCGGTCGGCAATAAGTGAAAGTTTTTTGATGACGACATCCACAGTGATTGGTTTCCCTGTGTCTTCTGACGTGTTTATGATCATAGCTCGGTGCATTTCAAGCGAATCAGGGAGTTTGTCAAGGATGAAATAGGGATAGTGTTGATCCTCGAATTTTTGGCCTATAAGGGTAAGTTCGTTTATGGATGATTGGAGTTCCGTAAGGAAGCCTCACACGTTTCCTTCGGTGCACTTGAGAGCAGAGAATCTAGTGTAGGCTGCAGCCACATTGGTGGGACCACTTGCCGAGAATCTATCAGCCAGCTTCTTCCATAAGCCCATCGGATTCGACCTTTCTGTTTCATCAACAAGGGAGTTTAAATTGGTGTCGTCCAGTTTTTGAACAATGATATTGGCAGCTCGGCGACATTTTGCCAGGTAATTAACTTTTGCTTCCCCTTCACCTGGAATCGGAACTTTTCCTTCTACAAGGTCGTCGAGCTCACACTGAGAGAGATAGAATATCATTTTGCGACGCCATGTGAGGTAATTTGATGAGGTTAAAATGGGAATGTCCTGAAGTAACTGGCCAGAATGATTCGTCGATTCCATGTTGCCTAGTTGAGTCAATCAGACTTTTAATCTATAGGTCTTTTAAAATAAATGTATCGATTTTTGGTAAGTTACAAAAATCGGTCAATGATAGTTGGCGCAATTAGTCTGCCAACCTAGACGCGACGGTAACGGAGCGTTGTGAGTGATTTGTTGCGTACAAGCAATGGTAATTTAATGGTGATTGATTAAAGATAAGAAGAGAAATCAATTGAGTACACAAATGACTAGCTGCAATGTTGTCTAAATCTAACCTTTTAAAATAAATGTATCGATTTTTGGTAAGTTACAAAAATCGGTCAATGATAGTTGGCGCAATTAGTCTGCCAACCTGATAGTAGGTTATATTTGTTAGTGAATATGTTTTGTGAGAGTGTGAGAACTAATAATGAAAATAAATATACCTAGACGCGACGGTAAGGGAGCGTTGTGAGTGATTTGTTGCGTACAAGCAATGGTAATTTAATGGTGATTGATTAAAGATAAGAAGAGAAATCAATGAGTACACAAATGACTAGCCACGAGTAAATATAGTATTATCATTGATGTTAACCTATCTAAAACCTATCATGTGATAAATGTCACGCAACTATCAACTATGCATCTAGATCAGATTAATAGTATGTATAACGGGAAATAGATGTTGAGAGTAAGGTTGGCGTTGAGTTAGGAGACATTGGTTTTCGAATTCCCACAGAAATGACCCCTTAAACCTTAGAATATGAAAAACATTAACAAGACATGAAATATAGAGAAAAGCCAGGGCTATACAATGATAGTACCCACATACCCGCAGTCCCAATATTCACGGAATAAAATTAGAAAAACACCCAATTCTTCAACAGATGCCAATTGAGACATGCACAAACAGCGCCAAACAACACAACAAAGGCCCCTACCAATGTTGAAAGACCACAACGTGAAATATAGAAAATTACTACTTCTGACATTTTTTCTTCAATAAGTTGTTTTTGATGCAAAGCAGCATCCAAACCAATAAAACTTTCATCAGTATACAATACAAAAGGTAATAGGAAATCTGGTAAAACTATGATAGGAGCTGTCATCAAAAATTCTTTCACATTATCAAAAGCCTGCTTTCTTTCATTATTCCAAATTAAAGATTCTGATTTCTTTATCAGTGTGGTCAATGGTGCAGCAATTAATTGGAATCTCTTAATATATTGTCTATAATATTCACACATTCCAAGAAAAGATTTTACATCCTTTACATTTTGAGGAATTCCAATATTCTTGATTGCAGCCACCTTATTTTGGTCTACACATATTTTTAAGCCAGATACAATATGAACAAGAACTTTTAAGACTCAAACCCAAATTTACATTTTTTCAATGCAAGGGTAATTTTTATTTCATCCATTTTTTCAAATACCTTCTTTAAATGGATTAATTGCTCATCATATGTCTTAGAGAACACTATGATGTCATCAATGTATACCATTAACCATCCCTCAATCATTTCATTATGGAAATTTATATCTATTAACTTTTGAAATACTGAAGGAGAATTTTTTGGTCCAAATGGCATCCTGACATATTTAAATATTCCCATATGTTTTTTTATCAACAAATAGTTCTGTGAATTATTTTTAACAGGAATTTGATGGTACCCTTTATTTCCATCTAGGCAACTTATTTATTTAGCACCTTTAAGGGTAGCATGTATAGAGGCAATCTTGGAAAGGGTTAAATATCATCTACTGTAAAATATTTAATGATCTATAATCACCACACAGTCTTGATTTATCTTGTTCATAAGAAATTAGCACTGGTGATATCACACAATATTTTGGTGTAGTTTCAACCTTCTCAAAAATATTTATCTCTAACAACATCTTAATATTCTCATCTATGTCTTTCCTCTTCATTGGTAAAGCAGGGTATGATCACTTTTTAAGACTAGCAGGAATGTTATCCATATCACAGGTTAAACTAATTTTCATTTTGAATTCGTCCAGATTTTCATCCCTTTTTTTCATGCTCAACTTTCCTACAAGCTCTGTGTAGCTAATTCCATGGTCATCTAAAGACTTTTTTATACTTTTTCAATGGATAGAATATTGAAATTTCATTTAAGCTAAAAATAAGTTATTGAGATAATTAATAGAATTCCTTACATTTCCAAAAAGTCTGCATATTCTGAAAATATAACAGCCTTGGGACAAATTATCCCCATTTCTCCCCTTAAGAAAATTTCTAAATGACTGATTAGATGTATAATATTTGCTGAATGTTTCCATGTGAAAGGAAATGTTGGAGGTTGATCTGGATTTTTGTAGACAGGGTGGTTACTAAATTGCCATAAAATTGAACTTTCTTGGAGAAACTCAGCTGAGTCCCAAGGGAGGTTGGTGTTTGGAGAAGGCCCATAATACTCAGAAAAACGTTCTTGAAGCTTCGTAAGTTTTGAGTGGCAAGGTTCTGATAATTCTACAGATATTCCTTGCTCAATTTTTTGAGGAAGTGATAAGATTACTTCTTTAGTCCTCCACAGGCATATGACATTCATGAGAGTCTTTATTGATTTTATTGAGCTAGAGCTTCCTCTGTTTAAGCCATTCATAAGAAAATTAATCCAAAACCAGTTTTCTTGACATCTTTTGATTCTGATGAAAGATATAAAGCTTTGAAGATCAGTTGTCTTGTTCTGAAGTAGGGTTCCTGTCAAGCATAGTCGATACTCAGCCTCCAAGGCCAATATATTCTTATTCTTGTGTAACTGGCGATTCTTGATTAAACTTTTAAATTATGTTAAAAATTTCATCAGCTTTTATAATATTATGTTCAAAATTTTTAGTAATTCAAATGAATGCTTACTGAGCCTCATCTAAAACTATTCTGTACCAAATGAGTTTATGAGTTACTGGCAATATCAGTTGATGAGTTTTCTTTGAAGAAGATGGACTAGCTGTCTCATAGGCAGTCAAAACAACTAGTTGGTTCTAAAGCTCCTAAAAATTAATTTTCTTTGAATCCTTCCCATAGAGAACCTTGAAAGGTAGTTCATTATCTTTAAAGTTAATTCTTATTTCATTGACCCAGTTTGATAATGTTGCAAATGGGAAAATGATGAGAGTTGCTGATATCCTATCTTTCTCTTGTCCACCACCCAAGAGTTGGAATTTTCTGGCTTCACTTTGAGTTGCAGTAATTAAGCCAAGAGTTGAGAGGGTCTTTACCAAGCCCATATCATCAGCTAGAATTGAACCAATTCCTGCAGAGGATAACTCTTCTTCAAGAAATTGTTTATAATAATTATTAAAACCTATTCTCAGACAGCTGTTGTCTGCATGCCTCCACAGGCTCTCTAAATTTTTGGATAAGATATTTTCATTTTCTATCTTAAAATAGATAGCTTGAATCTGATGCATTTTCAGAGTTGTTTTCATACCACATATAGATAGATTTTCCATTTGATTATCCCTTTTCCCAGAAATTTTAAAAGATGTGTGAATACAAGAACTGGAATATTGAAGAATAAGGTTGGATTGTAGTGTGGAATTGGTGTCAAATCATTTTGAGCATTAAGAAATACTTCTTTAGCCTGACTAATAAAATCAGTCAAACAAAAAAGGAGGCCACAAATTCTATACTGCCTTTTTAAAATTAGAACCAAGTAAGAGCAAAAATAATAAGGTATTTGGTGATTTAAAGTCCTTTCCTCAGTTAAAATTTGAGATCTAGATCCAATTTCTCCAATTAGTTTTCCAATTCGGCTACTCTGTTTGTTAGAAAGATAACCAATATTTTTTGCTTCTCCTTCTTTGATTAATCGAAAAACATGAACCAAAGATCTTCCTCGTTGCATAATAACTGGAGTGAATACTTCATCAATTACAGATATTTCTTTTGGAAAAATAGTTTTAAAATTTAAAGAGAATTGTCCAATGCATCTTAAATTTGACATTTTAATTAAATGAATTTTATGGTGATGGTGGTAGTTTAAAGAAAGAGAGGATGAGAGCAAAGTTTTGAAAGAGAATAAAGTAGAGAATATATATAATATTTGATGAATATTCAAAATTGATTTTTTCATGTACGTTAATGATTAATGTTGACTTACATTTTAATAATAACTAAATACAGATAAATAATTAAAAAGTTGCATTATTTTAAAGCCTAAGTTTTGTGCCAATATATTAAAATTAGTTTCTTTAATAATGTAAATTTTTAAAAAAATACATTACTATTTTGTCCCCTTATAAAATATATATATATTTTTTCTCCTACATTAAATTTTTTGAACATTGTCTTATACTTTTTTATTCAAAGGAAAAATGAGGAATTTTTATTGATAAGGGCTCAATATCAACTTTTTTCTAGAAATTTTAAAATTATATGCAAATATTTTTACAGAGTTATATTTTTATTAATAAAATTTTTAAAAATGACTTAAATAGGATTCTTTTTTAAATATTTGCGGAAATAAAATGGATAATTGAAATAATATTCCAGACCTAGTATACTATGTGTCATTTAAGATATTTCTACTAATATCAAACCTGACCTCCCAACATTAAATGGATCTATATATAAAATTGAATATTATGGTATGTTAAGTGCTGTGGCTGAACCATTGCTCCAACTAGTTCCAACTGATGCTCATCTTAAATCCAAAGATCTGCTCAAGAAGGGATAAATTGAGGCTAAATTTAGGCCAACTTTTTTTTCAAAATTTTTTCATATAATTTAAAAACAGTTTCCTAATTCTTTCAAAAAAATTTCCCCAACAATTTCCCAACCTCTTCCTGAAAGTTTCAAAAAGAGGGAACTGCTAGCAGTTCACCCCCTTATTTCCCGTGGTGCTTCTTACTTGATCAATCATCTTTCATACAACCTGTAGCTCTTCTGGTGTGATTAGTGGATTACTAATACCTTCATTTTCTTTCTCATTACCTTCCCTTTTATTTTCTTCATCACTATCTGTCTCATTTGATGAGTGAGATCCTTCACTCTGTGATATGCTAATGCTCCATTGCCTTAAGTTATACAATGAATTTCTACTGTAACTGCTGTGAGACTTTAATGAGGCCAAATCGCTATGTGGAGGAATAAATTTGGAGCTGGATGACCTCCTCTGGCTTCTTGATTTATTTCTTCACAATCGTTCACTATCTAGTTCATGATGACTTGATGACTGTGTTGAACTTGTAAGTCTTTTCCACTTATTCTCTCTTGTGTGTTCTGTATCATTATCATCATTATTCGTGGTGATTAATCTATTTCTACGTTTTTTAGAATGTTTGTGAAGTGAAGTATCAGAAAATAAATTGTCATCTTCTTCTCTTACATGCCAATTTTTATCTTTTTCCAGTTTTCTTTATAGATCTTTTGCTGAATTTTGGATTTGAAAATAGCTTAGACGGTGAACCTTTAGGTTTCCAAGCATATTTGAATGCATAACATCAATTGAGAAATATTCAGTTGGACACCAATATTCAAGGTTATTTGGCTCACTCCATCGTACCCCATGATTCTGAACAATTGATACACACTCCCAATGTGAGTTAGAATTTTCCCATTTTTTTGCCCAGCACATATGATCCTCATGATTCCGTAGGAAAAATTCTCAACATTCTTTTCACTAATTTCAGCTCTAGAGATATTACAAAAAGAGCAGAAAATTCTTGCAGAGTGACTCAAAAATCAAGCCAATGTTTGTATTGCAGGAATTTTACCTATCAAAGAGAACAATGAAACTCTTAATTTCTGGCCTTGTGGATAAAGATGTGTCTTTTAAATCAATATACTATCGCATAGAGTTTGTAGATCATTAACCAGCGGCTTTAGAAGGTTATTAAGTTGCTCACTTGTGGGTTCTGTTGGTCCAGGTATAATAGCATACAAAAAAAGATTTTCCATTTTGTATCTATCTTCTTGAGGTAGGTTCATACACACCATCATAATATTTCCTACAGACTTCTGATGACCTCCAATACTATTAGTACCAGGCCTAAACCAGTCAACATATAAAGTAAACATTAATTTTCCTAAAGTTATCATATATTCATCATCATTTCTGCCAAGAGATGGACTGGTAATGGGAAAGTTTTTTGGACTTGAACCATCACAAACATCCTTCATGAAATCACACTCTATATTTTCTTCCACAGGGGTTTTCTTCTCAACCAGAAGCTCAATTTTGAGCAGTTTGATCTTTTACTTAAGCCAGTTGATAAAAGAATGGTGATGAAATGTTTTAATAGATAATTATTTTACATGTTCTTGATTTTCCTTCATCAAATACAGCCTTTCATCACATTTAACTACACTTTGTCTTGCTCCAAAAATTTTTAAATAGCGCTTTGATGATGAAAAAAATGGTTGATTGTAACATAGTATAGATGTTTGAGATTCAGAGTTATACTCATGAAGAGCAAAGCAGTTAGGATAGCATGTTTTAGTGAAAAATGATTGATTGAGCTTTAATCAACTAAAAACTGTATCTATTGAGCGTGGGATCAGGCGGACAATGCTATCAGAATCCAGTCTTCCACTATCACCTTGAAGTTTGCACTTCTTAATTTCTTCATCCAAAAATTGAGTACAACCTTCTTTGCTCAAATGATGAATCAGAGAAATCTTGCTGCCTGCCAAATAATTATTTGCCTATACTATTCCCCATGATTTGAGTTTCTAGAGACTGTTGAAGATACTTCTGCCCCCAATAGCGACTCCCCCTATATAATAAATCATTAAAACATCATAAAGACTTTTATTCTCACTTTGAACTATAGATATACAGCTTACTTTTTTGTGGAGCTGGAACTTCCAATGTTAAGTGCATTTTTGAAAGAAATAACCATCTGAGCCTTCCTATTTCTTTCCTCTTGATGTGTTTCATAAGAATTAGAGATTTCTAAAGCCATACCAACTTCAAAGGACCCAGAAGAAGTTTGATACTTTCTATTGACACATCTAAGCTCTTGACATTGATATACATGAAAAAATGGAGGCATTGTAATTGTGATAAATGTAAAAATAAGATATTTGTTGGAAGTTACCAATTGAAGGTATTCCTTTTTTTGCAAGGCACTTGCTAATATAAGCTATATTTTTTTGTCAAAAGAATATGATGGAATATGTGTTGAAATTATTTAAGCTTAAATGTTTACTTTTTAATCAGATAAATTATATATTAATTAAAAGCTATGAAGTCTACTTTATTTGTATTCTGTATACTCTCTGCATTTGTACAACAATGCATGCATGTTTATCAGAATATTTTCTATCATGGAATAAATTCTATTGTACACACAAGTATCTTAATTATTTTTCTATCAAATGCCTTCTAAGTTATATCTAACTACCTATAATTATTTTATTTTAATAAAAAAATTTAGTTATGGACTATAAGAAAACTAATCCATATTTTTAACATAATTATTTAAAAATTTACCCCAAAAATCAAAGTTAAACCCAAAAATAAGGTTAATTTTTTGTAAAAAACAATCAAAAACATATTTCCTTCACTTTGAAAATTTTTCTGTACTAGGTAGAATTTTCCATAAAGAAATAATAAAAATACTCAAATAATAGATGCTACAAAAGTATAAACCTTAAAGCATTACAAAAAATCTGAAACCTTGTATAAATTTTCATACATAAATTTGATGAAGTGACACTCTAGTCTCTTTATTCAGGTTGAAAAAATTACTTGATGGAATATGTATTACTATCATATTGGACTTAAAATAATTTTTTGGTAATCAAAAAATGAACATGGCCTCACATTTATCAAATTATTTTTGTGGCAACATTTTTTGAAAAGAAAGAAAATCCTTTTCTCAAATGAGTCAGCTTTTATCATATAATCATTCTCTTCCTTTTGTACCATTCCTTTTGAGTTCAAATTGCATATAAAAATATATTTTATGCATATTATAATGCCATAAAGTTAAAATACTTCTTATTCTTAATTTTTGTGATACTTCTCCTTAAATCAACTTTGATCATAAAGATTTGAAGCTCCACAATTTATCCTTCCTCTTTGTTTTATTTTATTGAAAACTTTCCTAATCTAATTACTTATGAACCCTAGTAGCTCTTACTTTCCTCAAGGATACCTTCCCAAAAACAGGCAAACACTTATTAGAACGTTTAATGAGATTTTGCCTCAATTCAATTCTCACATTTGTAGATCTATACACAATTATTGTTTTTCACATTAAGATATGTAATGAGAATCAAATGAATGGAAGCAAAACCCTACTGAAGAGCAATTAGAGATATTTTCATCATTTGACATGAATTCTTGCAACATTGCCCTTGAACTACCTCATCCAGAATTAAATTCAGCTGTTTTGGAAAATTTTCCACCAATTTTCCGTGAATATTTTATTGACCACCTTCGCATGTGCAGTTTTCCAGGTTCAAATTTCCCTTGGAACCTAGATTGGTTTGACAAATGAAGCCAGGTATTGGAAAATATTCTCATTAAACACTGGGACAATGCCTTAAAAACCAATAATTTGATTGCATATCCAATTGACTCAACTCAAATTAGCTTCACGAATCAAATGGGAGTTCTTCACCTTTGGTTTTTAGGTCATTATGATAAATTAAGACTTGGGAAGGATTCTGATAGCTCTCAAAAAATAATAAAAGTGAGAAAGCATAAATATAGAATAAAAAAAAGTATTAAAATCCCCTTTTTTTCAACCATTTTTATTTATGAGCTTTATTTCAAATAACAAAGATTCTTAGAACTCAGTTAAGCGAACTATACTTCTTAAACAACTTCCACATTGTGAAACTTATCACAACCTTTTTACAAACATCAAGTGTTGTTCAGACACTGAAATTGATAATGATGGATCTTTAAGATGTATCTTATTGGAGTGGTGGTCTAAAGTTTATTCTAAAGTTGCGCAATATCTTGACCAACAACACTTTCTTATTCAAGATACTTTGACCTACTCTGGAAGTGTGCTAAAATACTTGGCCTTGTACAAAAGAATCAGTTTGGTTTCAACATTATCACCTAACCTTAATCCCTCTCATGTCCCCCGGGGTTTGCCAAATGACTTTTATTCTCCCTTATATCTTGTATCTCTAAATCATCAACAACTCAGACTTTTAAATCTTCAAAATACCATAAATTTACCTTCTCTCCTTGAAATTCTTTCTTACTGTAATATGAGTGATTGAAAAACTCCGTTAATAATAGGTTTTCACACTCATACTCCTCATTCTCACTGTTTGGGACACTTAGCCTTGAAAACAAAAACATAAATTTAACGATTACCATTATCATTAAAATTTATAGAATTTTAATTTGTCTGAAATTGTTAGCTCCATTTTTTCCTTTGAATCTTATACAGGCTTAATTCTATACTTCCATGCACAAAATAATTCAAAACGTTTACTTCATTTTTCTGCCCCATTCTATACAGCCGATCAACAGCCTGCTGCTCAACTGCTGGATTCCAATTTGGCTCCTATTTCAACATTGAACATATAAAAAATTTAATATTTTTGTTCTTAATATGAAATATAAGACATTGAGATCACCATTATGTATACATTTTGAGCACACACCTAAGATCTATACCCACTCCTTCAGCCTGAATTGTTCCAACCAAAACTTGGCAATTTTTTTAAAATGGAATCCATGCATATTTTTGTCTTGCTTTGTCCTCCTGAGTTCACCCATAAGCTGGGTATACCTAATATTGTGGTCATCTAGAGCCATTTTTATTCTATTTTGAAATATTAGTAAATTTTTTTTAATAAGCCAACACAATTTTGTAAAACAATTCATTATATAACCACTAACATCTGCAAAAAGTCTGCAAAGTTGGAGAATATAACAGCTTTTGGAAAATTTATGCCCCTTTCACCAGACAAAAAGTTTTTCAAGTGGCCTATAAGATGGCAAATCTTTTCAGAATTCTTCCAGGTGAAATCAAAAGTTGGAGTTTCATCCAGATTTTTGTAGAGTGGATGGTTGCAGAATTTTCTTAAAATCATCAGCTCTCTAAGAAACTCAGATGAGTCCCAAGGGAGGTCAGTGCTTCTGAAGGGCCCATATCACTCAGTGAATCCTTCTTGAAGCACATCAAGGTTAGACCTCCATGGATCTGCTGATTGAACCAATACACCCCTTTGAATCTTTTTTGGAATAGACAAAATTGCATCTTTTGTTCTATGTAGGATTATGACTTTCATTAAGTGATTGATTGATATAATAGAATTAGCCTTTACTTTTTGCAAACCTGGAAAAAGGAAATACTTCAATAACCAGTCTTCTTGCCACTTTTTGATTCTAAGAAAAAATAAGAGACTTTGAAGGTCAGTGGGCCTGTTCTGAAGTGGAGTTCAAGTCAAGCATAGTCGGTGTTGGGATACCAAGTCAAATATTGTTTGAGTCCTCTGCGAGTAAGGATTTTTAATTAAACTAAAAGAATATTTATAAAAATTGATTATAAAAATTAAGTTTTAAGTTTTAGATAAAGAAATGGGCACTAACTGAGCTTCATCTAAAACAACTCTATACCAAAAGAGCTTTTGTGTCACTGGTATCTTTTTTTGGTTTTGATTTTTTGACATTGTTGGGCTAGCTGTTTCATAGGTTGTTAAAACAATAGAAGTGTTCTGTAGCTCATTGACATTAGTATTTTGAGAATCCTTCCTATAAAGTACCTTGAAAGAAAGTGCATTATCTTCAAAGCGCACACTTATTTCATTGATGCAATTCAATAGTGTTTCCAGTGGGCATATAATCAGTGTGGCTGAACTCTGATTAATACCTTCTTGATTTTTCTATACCTGGAGTTTTCTTGCTTCACTTTGAGTTGCACTTATAAGAGAAAGAGTTGACAGTGTCTTTCCCAAACCCATATCATCAGTGAGTATTGACCCGTTTCCTTTAGGGGTTAATTGATTGTTAGGAAACTGATCTTTATAGTCATCAAACCCAGTTCTAGGCCAATGGTTGTTCTGGTGCCTCCACATGATATCCAACTTTTGCTTTAACATTTTTTAATTTTCAATCATAAAATTTAATGTTTGAAGTTGATTTTTTTTGAAAACTGTTTTGATTCCTTGTACAAGTTGATCAGCTTTCCAATTTTGAGTACTCTGAGACGTTTGGAAAGAGCCTTCAAAAATTACATGCAGGATATTAAAAAAGATAGTGGATTTGTAGTTCAAGATCAAAAATAAAATAATTTGAGCAGAAGAAAATGCTTCTTTAGCAAGACTAATTAGTTTACTTGAATAAAAGAGGCATCCCCAAAGTTGATACTGATTACCAAAAACTGGAACCAAGTAAGCACGAAAATAGAAAGGCTTCATAGGATTCAAGGCACTTCTTTGGTTTAAATGGTGAGATCCAGACCCAATGTCACCCAATAGTGGTCCAATGTGCTAACTCTGCACTTGAGAAAGATTACCAACAAGGGTTGGTTTTCTTTCTTCAAATAGTCCAAAAATATGAACATTCAAATGGACTCGCTGTAAAATCGTGGGGGTTGGTGAGTTTTGAAATCTTGAAATTACATTCATATAAACTTTATTGATTATTATTGAAAACTTTCCAATACATCTGAGACTTGAAATATCAATTAAGAATAGTATCTAAAGAAAGTGGTTGTTAAAAGATGAATTGAACCAAAAAATGAATAATCAGTTTTGAATAAAATGAGAAAATAACTTTTTAGCATATGCTACGCTAAGATCATAATTCTTTCACATGTATTTATATTATCTTTTTAGAAAAAATTGGAAGTAAATGAATGATAACTGAAATAAATAATATGCCTTAAAAATAAATCTTGGGCCTATAGGGTAAATTTGGGTTTGTTGAAGAAGAAAAATTTTCCTAAAAAAATGTGCTTTATTGTTACATTATAATCACAAAATAGAATAATTTCACTCTTATTACACTTATTTATGTTTCTTTCTAATATTAAGATGCTTTAGATGGCAGTTCAAAATTCAAATTGAAACTACTACCTAGAACGATGTCTTGATCCTAACATACTTTTTTTAAGTCTTTGGAAAGACACTTATGGTGATCTCAATTATATTAAAATTGATTTGAATTGTATGTTTTATCAAATATCTATGTGGTCTAATGTAAAAATTGAGATACTACAGTTTAACCTTCTGTTACCAGCTTGGAAAGAAAATATCTGTAGATTTTTTTAGACTGAATATCAAATTTTTTTTTCCACAAGATGAGAAAGTGAATATTATGATATGTTAAGTGATTTGTTCAAGCTTTTCTAAATCTGTGCTCAGATGAAGATCAAATAATCACCAAGCTCCAAGAGACCTGTGATTGAGTTTGGTTGAATCTAGGTCTAACCAATTACCAAATCTTTGTCCAATTGTTTTAAATCTGGTCTCATAATGAATTCCCAACAGCTTTCCAACAGCTTTCCAACCACTTCCCAACATTTTAAATGAGGGGTATTTCTAGAAATACCCCCCCCAAATTTTCTGTGGTGATATATATTCTCTACTCTATTCTCATTCAAAAATTTACTCTAATCCTCTCTATCTTTAAACTACCACCATCACCATAAAATTCATTTAATTAAAATGTAAAATTTAAGATGCATTTGAAAATTCTCTTTAAATTTTAAACCTATTTATCCAAGAGAGAGATCAGTATTTTATGAAGTATCCACTCCATTTATTATGCAATGTGGAAGGTCTTTAGTTCATGTTTTTGGATTATTCAAAGAAGGAGAAGCAAAACACCACATAATATGGGGGACAGACTTGCTAGAAAATTCACAACCTTGAACCCTAATTTATATCTAATTGAGAACACATTGAGGTGGTGAGGAAAAGATCATTAAGAAATAGTGAATTTAATTTGAAAACACCTTGAAAATAATTTGAACCTTCATTGAACCACAGTTGAATAATAGTTCAAAAAATATTTATACTTAAATTAGAGGATTTGCTGAAGTGATAAAAAATAAATGAGCCCCACTGTCAATCTAGCCTTGTGGCTTCATAAGATTTTGAAAAATTGTAATTTTTTTGATTTTTTTGAATATAATGAATCTTTCAGATACTTTTAATTATAAGAAATTTCATAAGAATCACTACACAATATAGGGGGTGGACTTTCTAGCAAGTCCTCAACCTGAACTCAGATGGAACTCAGATGGAACTCAGGCTGAACTCATACTAAACCCATACTGAACTCAACTTGAACAACCACCTAAAACTGTTCTTCTGGGGGTGTTCATCCCTGCTTTAATTGTTCCTTTATCAATAGCTCAATATGTGTTCAATTTTTGGTTAGTTTGGGTCTCAGGTTGCGGACTTGTTAGCAAGTCTGCCCCCCATATTTTGTGGTAAATTTATAGGGTGTTCACCCTATGAATATAAAGATAAAATATCAAATATTCTGAGAAACTATTCATTATGAAACATATATTAAATTTATATATTTCATTAAATTTCTATCAGTGAAAATTGAGGAATAAACACATTTTCTCATTATATCAATCAATATTATTATTTATTTATTCATTTTTAAAACATTTGTAGAACTTGAAACACACTTTAAATTAATTTAAAATTAAATTTAGCTAATAGAAAAATTTTTAAGATTAATTTACATACCATATTTATTTAATTTAAAACAGGAAATGGGCCCAATTCTATTAAAAATATAACTTATCATGATCTTCATTATATCAAAAAAATGCAAAATAAAATTTTTATGAGAATAAAATCTATGGTCAATAAATATTGAATTTTTTTTTGGTTTTTTTAGGATGTCTCATGCCATTATGATTTCAAAGTCTCAAAATATATTATATAGTTTTTTTGCTTACATTGTTTCAAAATTTTTCTTACAAGTAATTTCCTTCCTCAAACTTCAAATCTCATTTTTCTTCCATCTAAAATTTTCTCCCTCTTACATTTTATTCAATTCTACCAAGAATTGTCCCATCTTAAACCCTTATTCCCCCTTCTCAACCCCTTATCATCCCATTAAAGCCCTCCTCACTTATTTTTCCCCCTTAAAACCCTATTTATTCCCCTCTTCACCACTTTCCACCCCAACTTTCTTCATATCATTCATTTTTCTCCCCTATTAATTCCTTTTAATCTATAGGCAGAAAAGGGGGTGATTTGGAAAGCCATAGGGATTGGATTGAAATTGAAAGGGTGGATTGGGGTGGGGTAGGAAATGTCTGGGATGAAGAGTGAAAAAATGGGGGTTGAAAGCAAAAGCATTTTGATTAGTTATAAAAGGAGTGAGATGGAGTTGAGGCAAAAAAATATAGGTAAGGTTTCCAGGGTTGAGGTAGGGTAGGGAGAGGCAAGAAAGGAATGGTGAGGGATGATGATGGTAGCAAAAGTGGTGGAGTTGTGTTTGAAGTGAAAATAGAGTGGAGGGGAATAGTGAGGAGGGCTTAAACTTGGATTTTGAAGATTAGTGGGTGTAGCAAATGTATCAGGAGGGCAATGAAAGGGTGGAGAGTGGTAACAGAATTAAAAGAAAGGAAAAGAAAGAAAACATTGTGTCGAGAGAGTGAGATGTTGCCAATTGATGTAGTGAAAAATGGAGGGTGTACTCTATTCTTTGGGAAAACATCAGAGTCCAACCCCTTAATCTACAGCTCTATTTGGCCAACATAAAAAATGATTTATAATTATCTTTTATTGATATTTTCAAATTTAAAACTATAGTTTATACATCTTTATTTAATATTTTTTATTTTAAATTCACTTCAAGACTAAGAAAGTAATACAATAAAATAATTGTTAATGAAATATTATTTTACTTTTTTAAACAAGAATTGACAGTATGCTTCTGATAAGTATACATAATTTAAATAAAAAATATAATAGGAAATTTGTTGCAAAATGTTGAAAACTAAAACAAAAAATTTAAAGATATTTTCAACAATTGAAATTATGTATTTTATGAGTTTATTGTATTTATTTTTAAATTTAATAGTAAAATATTTTGGTTAGATTAAAAATGTTTTTGAATTAAATTAAATAATTCAAGTAAAGTTTGAAGAAAAGATCTTTCTACATGTAAAGCTATTTAGCTTCATTTCTTGTTTTGTGATTACTATATATAACTGCGTAATTGACTGTAATAACTTCAAATTTAAGAAACTTTAATAATTTTTCTGCCTCAATATATTTACAATAATATATTCAGTAACAGAAAAAAATTTCTGAGTCCTTTCTTTTACTAGTTTTATTCATTGCAATGACTATATACGTTTTCATAAAAATATTTATCATGTTTTTGGTGGCACTTAGATTGAACTCTCAATACAATGCTGTTTCTAAGTGTGAGTTAAGCTAAGTTAATCCATGAAAAAATTAATGCCTTCTTAGAATTTTTATTAAGTATTCTCAAGTATAAAAATAACTATATTTTTATATCAAAATATTTTTATTAAATACTTTGAAGTTGTGAAAATAAGTAAAAATTAAGAATTATTTTGAGAAGATATCATTTTAAAAATATTTTAAATTGATAATATATCATTATGACATGAGTTCTTTCCATATTTCTGATTAAGAAAATAACTTAAAATTTATTTTATACAACTATTTTATATAAAAAAGGTATCAGGATTTGAAGTACTTTGAATTTTTTTTTTGCATTTTGCGCACATCAAAGAGAGTCTTCAGACCATCATATTAATTTTTTAGACTTATATTTGTAAGTTTAAGGGAAGCCTCAAAGGATAGTATCAGTGGTTCTGTAAAAAAAATAAGTAAATATCATTTAAATCAATATATATTTCTATAAAAATTCAAATTTTAATATTTATTTTAAGTTTTAAATATGTAATGAAGTTTTGAAATAATGCTATTTAAATTAATTTTTTTAACAATATACTCTTTCCAGTATTGCTTTGTGATAAGGCAAATTTCAAGAATATTTATAAATTTATCTGTTTAAATTAAATATCAAAAGCATTGTTTTTCATACACTTAGAAATTGAATAGAAACATCATATAAGATCTACCAATAATCATGTATATCATTATTTGAATAAATCATTGATAGATCCTGAACCCATACATTTAATTTTAGAATTTTGTGTAAGTATTCAGTTGTTAGTTACTCCTATCAAAACTTTTATTATTAAGACTAAAAAGGTGTACCTGAAAAATTTCACTTAATTTATTTTTTAGCACCATAGAATTGAAATATTTTTTCCATTCATTTTAAATATGGAATAATATTATTTTTAATCAAAATATAATTGCCTTCATAGCTGCTTTTCTAGATGAGCATAATCTAAAGTACCTATGGTGTCTTTTTTACAAAATAAATATCATATAATAGTTTTTCAATTTGAAACTGATAGAATTATGAAGAAGTAACACTTCTACCTATTTAATTCAGTTCTTGAACAAGAATACAATCAAAAATTTTATCTGATGCACATTTTTCAACATGATAACACTTTCCAAAATATATGGTTCTTATTCCCAAGTTGAAACTTAAATTATCCCACAATACAGAATTGAAGCAAATCAAGCACTAAAATTAAAGTTTAAATAAATTTATACTACTTTGTTTTTAATATCTATAAAATTTTACATCTAGCTTGAATTTCAGTTTTTCATGTGAAAAATTTACTGAGTAGTGATTTATTATTTCAACTCATGAGATTAGTCTAACAAATAACCATATTTACAAGCAACTTTAATGAAATAAATTATGAAAAGTTCCAGAATATCATATATGTATTACATTGAATAAATGTATATTTCAAAGATTCTTAGCAGTTGAATATTCAAGAGAACAAAAAAAAGAGGAAAAATATATTTTCTTTTAATTTCAATCATCTTCTTGCATATAAAAATGTTATAAAAATGATTAAAATGCACTGGTATAAGATTTATACTTCTTTCTAAACTCATAATAAAATTTTTTATTAATTATTAGTGCTTAGTGTAAAGAAGCTATTAGAGGACTTCATTGAATCAGAAATTAGGAAAACATATTGCTATCCTTTATTTTTTTAATTATGAGTCTTTTCACAATATTATAGGATAAAATACTTGAGAATTTTCATGGTTCAATATGCTTGTTAAGTTAATCCATTGAACTGAAAGTATTTAAATTTCATAATAAGAAAAAATAAAAATAAAAAAAATCAGGTAATATGTTTTTAATTAAAAAATAAAAGGTTCAAATTCTTGGTTAAAAGGAGTTATCAATAAAAATAAAAACTGATATTATTACATATTTTTTCAAAAAATAAACTAATAAAATCATTAGAGAGGTTAAAAGTGATGCTTTTGAAATAAATAGTATAATTTTCAGTCGTTTTAATGATCAAGTGAAATTCAAAATGAAAATTACATTGTGTTTTATGAAAAAAATTCTGTGAATGGATCAGAATCTTAATCTGCCCTTATCATTATTTCTATAAATTATTCATTAAAAATTCACTATTTTTGCAGCACAGACTCATCCATTATTGGTTTAGAGCTCAAGATGAGTTAAAAGTAAAGTTCATTATCAGTTCATTATAAGTTCAGTCTTAGTTCCATCTGTGTTCAATCTAAGTTCAATTTGAGGACTTTCTAGCAAGTACCCCCCAAATTTTGTGTGGTGACACCTATTGGTGATCTTTCTAACAAACAGAGCTACCAAATTGGACAACTACTTGGAGAGATTGGATCTGGATCTCAAATTTTAACTGAGGAAAGGACTTTAAATCCCCAAATACCTTATTATTTTTTCTCTTACTAGGTTCTAATTTTAAAAAGGCAGTATAGAATTTGTGGCCTCCTTTTTGGTTTGACTGATTTTATTAGTCAGGCTAAAGAAGTATTTCTAAACATTCAACTGATTTGACACCAATTACACACTAAAATTCAACTGTCTTCTTCAATATTCCTTATTCTTGTATTCACACAACTTCTTAAATCTAATGTACAAGAGATATTCAAATGGAAAATCTATCTATAAATGGTATCAAAACAAATTTGAAAACCCATCAGATTCAAGCTATGAATTTTATGATAGAGAATAAAAATAATTTATCAGAAAATGAAGAAAACCTGTGGAGGCATGGGGACAACAGCTGTCTGAGTGTAGGTTCTAAAAATTATTGTGAAAAACTTCCTCAAGATGAGTTATCTACTGTGGGAATTGGCTCAATTCTACCTGAAGATATGGGCTTGTTAAAAACCCTCTCAACTCTTGGCCTAATTACTACAACTCAAAGTGAAGCCAGACTATCTAGCCCTTGGGTGGTGGAGGGGAGAAAATTAGGACATCAGAAACTCCCATCATTTGACAACTTGAAAAACTATCAAACTGGGTTAATGAAATAATAATTCACTTTGAGGATAATACACTACATTTCAAGGTTCTTTACGGGAAGGATTCAAAGAAAATTGATTTTGAGAAGCTTCAAAACCAACTAGTTTTTTTGACTACCTATTAAACAGAAAGTCCATCTTCTTAAAGAGAACTCCTCAATCTATTCCACAGTAACTGATAAACTAATTTGGTACTGAATAGTTTTAGATGAGGGTCAGTAATCATTCATTTGAGTTACTTAAGTTTCTGAAAATAATATTATAAAAGTTGATGAAATGTTTAATATAATTTAAGATTTTGATAAAGAATCCCTATTCCCAGAAGTATCAAAATATATCAGATCTGGAGGCTGAGTATTGAATATTCTTGACAGGGATGCCACTTCAGAACCGGACAACTGATCTTCAAAGCCTTATATCATTCATCAGAATTAAAAGATGGCAAGAAAACTGGTTTTGGATTTATTTTCTTATGAATAGCTTAAAAAGAGGAATATCCAGCTCAATAAAATCAATACATACTCTCATGAATTTCATATGCCTGTGGAGGACTAAAGAAGAAATCTTATCACTTCCTCAAAAAATTGAGCAAGGAATATCTGTAGAATTATCAGATCCTTGGAACTCAAAACCCAAAAATCTTCAAGAATGTTTTTTAAGTATTATAGGCCTTCTCAAAACACAAACCTCCCTTGGGAATCAGCTGAGCTTCTCCAAGAACTTTAAATTTTATGACAACTTTGTAACCAAACTATCTATAAAAATGCAGATCAACCTCCAATGTTTCTTTTCATGTGGAAACATTCAGCAATGATTATACATCTAATCAGTCATTAAGAAAATTTTTTAAGGGGAGAAAGGGGGATAATTCTCTCAAGGCTGTTATATTTTCAGAATATGCAGAATTTTCTGAAATGTAGGTAATTCTATCAATTATCTTAATAACTTGTTTTTAGCTTAATAAAAATTTCAATATTCTATCCATTGAAACAGTATAAAAAAGGCTTTAGATGACCATAGAATTAGCTACACAGAGCTTGTAGGAAAGTTAAGCATGAAAAAAAGTGATGAAAATTAGTACAAATTCAAAAATGTTGAAAGATGTCAAATTTTGCTTGGTAAAGTCAGGGCTGCAGGAGTCAAAATAAACTTGAGATGTGCAAAAAATTTTATATAATGTTAATACAGAGAGTCTTTTGTTGAAATAGAAAGTTTTGAAAATAAAATTTGTTTTAAATATTAAAACAGGAGCCTGATTGGAAATCAGCAGTTGAACAGAAGCAGTTGATTGTCTGTATATAATGGACCAACAAAATGAAGTTTTTGTACTAATGTTTTTGTAATAAGAAGTATTGAATTCAGAATTTATAAGATACAAAGAAAAAGATTAAGCTATCAATGTAGGTGAAATTTTATTTAAATAAAGTTGAATCATTGCTAAAAAAATTTATCCAATTTAATTTTTTAAGGCTAAGAGTCCCAAAAATTGGAAACAAGGAATATGAGTCTCCTAGATTATTGATTAGGAATTTCATAAATAACTCACATTAGAATTTTAAATTTGTTCAAGAATGTAGTAAATGTTAATTGGGGATTAACAATTTAGAAGTTGTAATTGCTGTGGAATAAGTGAAGCAAGATATAATGAAGAATAGCAGTCACTTGTAAAACCCCTGGGGACTGGAAAAGAATTAAAGTGAGTCTCTATTGAGGATACTAAATTTAATCTATCATATAACGCCAAGTTCTTAAGTATTTCTCCTGAATAAGAGGAATTTTCTCAGATTGGAATGTGTTTATGGTTGATATTTTGTGCAAGTCTAGAGATTTCTTCAGATCTCCATGTCAATAAAACCTGCTTAAAAAAACTGTCATCATCAACTTTGGTGTCTGAGAAACATTTGAAATTTTTGAAAAGATTCTCATAGGTTTCACCACTTGGAAATTGTTTAAGAAGGTGAATTTAGTTAAAATAATTCTGAAAAAGATTTTCAAATTTATATAAGCTTGTGAAAAAAATACAAGAAAAATATTAGTTCTTACCTTCTTTTTTATTTTATATTTTTACTTTCATATTTTAACTATTTCATTGAAACTATCAGAATCTTTTCCAAATTGTAATTTATCAGCATAACCTTTAGATGAGTGGTGAAGAACACTCATTTGATTTAGGTAGGAAATATGAGTAGAGTCCATTGAATAAGAAACCAAATAATTAGTTTCCAAAGATTTATTCCAGTGCTTAATAATAATTTTTTCCAAAACTTGATTCCACTTGTGAAATCATTCATGATTCCAAGCAAAAATTTTTCTGGGAAAGTTGCAATAATGAAGAAAGTGGATAAAAGCATTGTAGAATATAGTAGGGATTTCTCAAAAACACGGTGTAGAAAATCCTATAGTAACATCTATAGGCCTTGACCAAGGGATTTGAAGAAAACCCAGAGAGAAAATCTCCTGTCCCTTTAGAAAAATATGTGAGATTTACCTGTTGCAGAAAATTGGAGATCTGTTTGCTAGACCCTCTAATTAGACACTCTTGACCTCTTTAAAAGTTAAAGATAAAAGTCCCAGACAGACTACCAGAAAGAGTTGAAATGAACAGTAATATATTCCAACAAAGACCAGCTAATAAGACAGTGAGGAACAGAGAGGTGATGAGTAAAGAAATAAGATGCTTCCCTTAAAAATCTTCCCACACAAACATCATACAAGCTATGCACAGACCACCCCAGACTAATCCCTGCCTAAAATAAATCTCTCCCATCTTTCTACATGCAAAAAAATGCCTGTAAAGGCTTCCATGTACACAGGCCAGCGGATTTCCTGACATGGGGACAGCCACTTAAAGGCAGGCAGGCGGACCAACATAGGGACAGCCCCTTAAAAGTGGGAGTGCTGCCCAACGTAGGGACGGCTGCTTTTAGGCCCTAAAACACCCAAAAAAACCAAAATCCCCCTCTAAAACCTCAAAACAACAGTAACTACATTATGGTAAGGTAAACTCTTACAGTCGCCTTGCTGTAAGCAGAATCCGGAGGAGATATGTGGATTTAGCTGAAAACCCCGTCCTTCCAATAAAAATAACAAAATGGGAATTCTAAATCACTAAGCTAACCAGTCTACTTGGATCTGATTGATAAAAATAATGAAACTCTAAAATATTTAACGCTTATTGAGATTTAAATAAAAGTAGCTGTTGAGAAAAGAAATACTGATAACAACAATTAAGGTGTACCAGTGAAAGATCTGAAAAGATTGACTTTTATGTTTTTATAATAATTTTAATTTTTATGAGACAGCAATAATCAAGTCCCAGCGATGAAGACCTTTCTAAAGATACCCTGTATGAAGTGTTATTTAAATTGTTGAGTAGTATTTCTAAAATGTTATATTTAAAATATAAAGTTATAAGGGTATTACAATTTATTTAATTTGTTGAGTAATAAAAAATGAGACTGTGGTGGTTAAAGATTAAGCTGTCTGATGTGTCCCCCCCTCTCAATTTCGAGTTTGAGAAGCGCTTAAGTATTCCTAGTCACGTTCCTAAGTTTTCCCCTCCAGAGCTCTTCCAGAGTCAATCCGGAGCCTGTACGGAGTCCGTACGGAGTCTGTACGGAGTCGAAACGGAGTCCGTACGGAGTCCGTCCGGACTTCCGGACTCAATTAGAACCTTAAAACTATAATAAAAAATCTAGAAAAATTACACATAATAGAGCTACTTCCCCTTTACATACCAAACTAATTTTCGTAGTCTGCGCAGCTCTAATTACCCTGTGAAAATTCATCAAAGTTAAGTAATTTTTGAAAACGTAAATATTTCTATAAAACTTTAAAATTCATTTAAAAATATAAGAAAAATAGTAAAAATTCTGGGAAAATTCCCCAAGGCTCTTGAGTGACTCGACTTGATACTTATAAATTTTCAGACCGTAAAAATAAGTTTTCTCCGTAAAATAATTGTATTTGTGTAGGCATTCGCTCGTGACCAATTTCTTCATATTTTAAACTCCAATAAATTAAATAAAACCCTTTTATAAAAAATAATAACGCCAATCTTGCACGCTGTAATAACTCCATTTACATATTTAGGTGCCGTACTAAACTTTAGGCTACCACATCCTCCCTCCAATCGAGAATGTCCCCATTCTTAAAACTTTGCATAAGTGGTCGAACACAATATTCATCTTTAACCTTCAACCACCATCTTCTTTAATCAACTATAAAATTCATCTTCATCAATATGTCTTCCAAAGAACTTGTCGCTCCATGTGAACTCTGCGCTCGATACCAGGTACCTTGTTTAATGTCCAACCCTAATCTTCCTGGCAGAACAGCTTGCGACTTATGCCGTGTAAAAAAAGTCAAATGCAACCGGCCAATAGTTCCTTCTAAAACAAACGTATATTTAGGACCAGCAGCTCTCCCTGATCCCTCAACTTCTAAAAAGCGATCCAAAATTCCTGTCTTCTTAAAACAAATAAGATCAAAAACAGCTTCAAAAGTTCAATCTTCATCAACGGATCCCGGCCTAATTTTGCCTTGACAAGATCCTAATCCTATAACACCAGTACCCCCAACTAACTTTGCTGAGACTATGTTTCCTGGCTCTAAATGTAAGACCCTATTTATCTTAATAAAAAAAACTTTTAATCAAAATTGACTAAACCTATGACTTAATAACATATTTGAACTTCTAGCTGTCGAAATAACCAACACTGATGATGTTGGTAGAGTGAAGACGGACTATATCAATCATTACCCAAATTTTCATCGCTATCTTTTTCTTGACTTTACTAATGAGTTGAAACGAAAAATGCTGGCCTATTTTCAAGAAACTCCAGCTAATAACCATGAAGACCTCATGAAAAGAAGAATTTTAATGCAAAGCTTTGATAATGATGTTGAACAATTTCAAAGAAATTATCTTTTCTAACAGTATAACTTGATAAAATTTTGTTTTTGCTTGGTCTTCTTAAACTTTCAACATAATTGATGTTTTCTTTCTTCTCTGGCTTGATATAACATAAAATAAAATAATATAAATCTTGTGATGATTCCACTACTGAGAGCAAGGTTTGAATCCCTTCAGACTCCTATATACCAGTCTTCCTTCTTGTCACAGCATTGAGAGAGTGGATCTTCCTATGAGCCGAATACTCCTGATTCCAACCTCATAGGGCCCCCCACTGAGCCGAATTCTATGATTCCAATCTCGCCATAAGGTCCTCCAAGCTTCACACCAAAAAAAAAAATGGCCTAACACTGAGGCACTAAAAAAAATCATTCCATAAAATCCAACTACCATCCTAACTTCTGATTCCTTCATCACAATTTTCAAACTTTGCTATACAGCAAACCCATAAAATACTTTTGCCAGGCTTCCAATAATAATATTAACTTTAGACCATGTTAAAGCGCCACAAATTTTACCTAATTAACCATTATGCTTTCCTTAGCATCATCACCACCTAAAATTTTAGCCTCCTAAAGCTTATCAACACCCAATTCCAGAAATAATTGAATAACCAGTTTAGAGTCTTAGTGGACAGTGATAAATTAAAAGATTGAATTGAGTTATCCAAACAAGATTGACATTCCAGTTTAAAGTCTTGGTGGACCAAAAATATAATCGATTGCCAGTTTATGGTCTTGGTGGACCAAAGATCGTTTAGGTGCATAAATATCTTGATATATTCCTAAGTAAGGCCTAGGCTTGACCAAAGATTGAATAAATTTGATAATCCAGTTTAATGTCATAGTGGACCAAACATTTGATCGACAAGTAATCCAGTATAAGGCCATAGTGGTCCAACGAATGTTGAATTATCCTGCAGACATTAATTTTCCAGTTTAAAGTCATAGTGGACTAAACAATGAATGAACTACCAGTTTAAAGTCATGGTGGACCAAACATTTAATCGATAAGAAATCCAGTTTAAGGTCATGGTGGACCCAACACTTGATAATAGTCCAGTTTAAGGTCTTGGTGGACCTAACATTTGAAAACACTCCAGTTTAAGGTCTTGGTGGACCTAACAAATCCAATAAAAAAAATTTTTAACAATAGTCTTGAAAATTAGCCAGTTTAAAGTCTTGGAGGACTAACAGCTCCATAATTCGTATAAAACCCTTAAGGAAAGTCTTGAACAGTAGCCAGTTTAAAGTCTTGGAGGACTAACAGATCCAAAATACGTGTAAAAAAAACCTTAAAGAACGTCTTGAAGAGTGGCCAGTTTAAAGTCTTGGAGGACTAACAGATCCAAAATATGTATAAAAAAACTTAAAGAACGTCTTGCACAGCAGCCAGTTTAAAGTCTTGGAGGACTAACAGATGTCTTGAAGTAAAATCCCATTGGTATTGAGTTCTCCTAGACCCTGCTTCCTGTCTAAACTAAATGAATAAAGCTAAAAAGTATGAAAACTAAAAAAAAAAAAAAAAACTTAGAAATATAATAATAATTTTGATTTAATTAATTAATTTTAATTTTAATTTTTTTTTTATTTTATTTTTTTATTTTTATTTTATTATTATTATTTTTTTTTATTATTTATTTTATTTTTATTTTACTTTTATTTTTATTTTTATTATTATTTTTATTTTTATTTTTATTTTTATTTTTATTTTTATTTTTTTAATTTTAATTATTTTTTTTTTTTTAAATTTAAAATAAAAGATTTTAGAAAAGATAGTTTTGAAATAAAAGTTAAAATTTAATTTTAAAGAAAGATAAATTAATGTGAAAAGAAAGATAAAAAAGTACTAAAAAAAAAAAAAAAATTTTAAAATAAAATTTTAAAAGATGCCCCCCAGCCATTTGATGAGCCGTACCCTCGACATCATACCCACATCCAAGTGCAACTTGATGTGGTTACACAATTTTGAGAAATTGAAAAGAAAAGAAAATAAATGAAAGTTTTTAGAAGATAATTTTTATAATGATGATCACTGGGTGGGCTCCCTCCAATTTATAAAAATGATTAGAGACCACCAGTGAGCATCACCTTTACATTAATTCATAATATATATTAAAGAAATGAAATCACAATCTAACATAAAAAATCAAAAACAAAATAAAAAAAATCTTGAATCCGGCGTTGAGAGCGGTGTCTCTTGATTTGTTCCAGTTTATAGTCTTAGTGGACTTCCTAAAATTAAGAGACAAAGCCAGGATTCAACTAGAAACAGGGAAAATTTTTGAAACGAACATTATGTGGTAATTGTGTATAGAGCAGCCAGCCCATCAATTACCTTCACACTTGCCAATAATAAATTAAGAATGTTCCCCTGTGAACACTTCTTCCAATAAATTTTAAAAAAAAAATTTCCAAAACTATCTTCACCCATATTTTAAGTATTTTAAGTTTTTGAAAATTTCAAAGAAGGTCTTCTTGAATTTCGTTAAGTTTCATCATAGTTTCGTCGACCATATACAGTGTAACGATATTAAAGTATTTTTTTATAAAAATAAGAAGATAGTTTATCCTCGTTGCGGAGGTCGTTATAAAATATTGTCGATATCTTAGTTTATCCTCATTGCGGAGGAATCCATAAAGTTTCATTAATATCATAGTTTATCCTCATTGCGGAGGAATCCATAAAGTTTGATAAATGTCATAGTTTATCCTCATTGCGGAGGAATCCGTAAAATTTCATCAATATCATAGTTTATCCTCATTGCGGAGGAATCCATAAAATTTCGTAGATATCATAGTTTATCCTCATTGCGGAGGAATTCATAAAGTTTCATTGATATCATAGTTTATCCTCATTGCGGAGGAATCCTTCGGCACTCCTGGTGCCTCTAGGATATAACCGTTTCACTTGATCGGCCGCTACCCTCTTCTTAAATACTACTCCATCCAATTCTTCTAGCACATATGAACCGCCGGAAACTTGCTCCTTGATTTTATACGGTCCATTCCACCTATCTGCAAACATCTTTCCCCACTGACTTTCCAAACTCCTATTATACACCAGGACCATATCACCTGGGTTCAAAGGTTTCCTTAATCAATGTGCCAACCGCTCATCCCAATATCTAACTGATTGATTTCGGATCTTCATCATCCGTGAATATGCCTTTTCTAAATATTCTTCTTTCTTTTCTAGCTGCATCATTCTTGCACACAATAATTCTTCAGTAGTTTTGACCGTGTCCCAGTGAACTCCAAGATATGATTCAGCTTCTAAATCAACCGGTAAAACTGCTTTCTGTCCAAAAACAAGTTCATAAGGTGAAAATCCGGTCGTCCTTTTGGCAGTGATTCGATCAGCAAATAAAACTAAAGGTAAATAGTGCCTCCACTTTTCGGCACTTGTCCCACACATTTTAACTAAAGCATCCTTAATAACTTGATGCCCTCTTTCAACCATGCCTTCAGCTTCAGGATAATATGGGGTTGCTACCCTAACCTTTGATCCAACTTTCAATACGGCCTCTTTAAACTCTGTCCCAAATTCAGGACCTCCATCTACCGTCACCAACTTCATCACCCCATACCTATATACCCAATTATTCAAAAAAAATTCTGCCACATTTTTGGCAGTTAAATTAATAAGAGGCGCTGCCTCTACCCAACCAGATAAATTATCTCTGGCCACAATTAAATATTTATACCGTCCCTCTTTTATATGAACGGCATCTAAACTAACTCTTCCAAAGAGCGTATATTCACCGGTCGCGCGTCCAGGTTCTTTTGGCCTTAAATAACTTCGTCTTTGACATTCTTAGCATGACTGAACCCACTGTTTAACAGCCATCTTCATGCCAGGCCACCAAAATCGATCAGAAATTCTTCTAAACGTTTCTCCCATGCCTCTATGCCCGAGATCTTCATGCAGTGATTTCAAAACTAATTCTTGCCCCTTCTGTTGAGTTATAACTACTTGAGGATTTGGATACCTCCTCCTCATTAAACCTCAACCAGATAGGTAAAACGTAGATGACTTCCTCTTGATAGCCACCCATTCATCGTCTTCACAATCTTCTGGCCTCTCTAAAGTCAACAAATATTTGACTAACAAAAAATAAAAACCAGTCTGACCCCAGACTTCATCTTGAAAATCGATTAATATAAAATCAATAGGGACTTCTCTATCACCAATATCACCTGCACATGAATGAGCCAATAATCGTTGACCCCTAAATAAATTTTTAATTGAGCTATGTCGACGTTTTTCTTCTGAACCTTTGGATCCTTCGAAAACCGTATTCAAAAATACCTCTTTCTCTTTATTCACCTTTTTATTTAAATTCTCTAATTCTCCAACATATACACCATTCCTTAATTTACTACTATCCCACACTACCAATCCATCTTCCTCTACATACACCACATCTTCTTCTACCTCCTCTCTGCCAAATTTATCTACACCTTTTTCAACACCTTTTTTAACATAAAAACTATTTTCCAGTTTATCCTCTTGGTGGAGGTCATCATCATCATAATCTAAACACAATAGTCCTGCCAGTTTAACCTCATGGGGGAGGTATGGAAAGTCTTCAGCTCCTTTAGTGCTGGCTTTGATAATAGGTATATCTTCATCAAACTCTTCTGAGTCTGAATCTTCTTCAGTGGGTGGTCTCCTTGATAAACCATCTGGCATAGTAAAAGTCTTGCCAGGCTTATGTACTAAATCAAATGAAAAATGTTGAATAAAAGCTACCCATCTCGTCATGGGTGCGTTCGGTAAACTTGGGGAATTAATCATCTGGATTAACGATTTCGCATCCACTTGCAACTCAAAATGTTGCCCCCACAAAATATGCTGAAGTTTCTTCAGTATTTTCGCCACACCACATAATTCCAATTTTGGTTGAGAATATCTTGATTCAACCTCAGTAAATACTACAGATTCATACCTAACTGGCCTGATGTAACCAGCTTTATCCATCTGAGACAAAACCGCCCCAGCTGCCACCTGACTTGAATCAACTGCTAAATAAATTCTACCAGCATCTTTTCCATAATCTAACTTGTGCAGGACTAAATCCTTCCCTACAACCTCCTTCAACTTCACAAACGCCTTCTCACACTCTTCATCCCACTCCCAGTCTGCATCCTTTCTCGTTAACCGTCTCAATGGAGCTGCCAATGAAGAAAAGTCCTTGATAAACATTCTAACATATACGCAAACGCCTAAAAACCCTCTAACTTCGGTCGTATTCTTGGGTCTTGGCCAGGACTGAATTTTGTTAACTTTCTTCTTGGACATAATCCTACCCTCTCTACATACCACATGGCCTAATATTTCTAAGGCTGGCACACAACATGAAAATTTTGAACCTGAAATAGTTAAACCAGCCTCTTCAATTCGAAACAAGATTCTTTCTAAAGTAATTGCAAACTGCCAAATGAATTTGCGTATCCCGGGATTCTCTTCCAACACCTGGTTATCATAGTCGGTTGTTGGTCCCTTAATTCCTCCATCATCTATAAAGATTCCAGCATATTGTGGAATTTCATCTTGAAGGATCCAAGCCATCTGAGCTTGATAAACTGCAACCGAATTTGTTGCTCCTTGAGGTAATCTTGTTAACTGTAAACGTCCAAGTGGCGTATCGAATGTAGTGAGTGGCCTTGAGTCCGGATGTAACTCTCTCTCATCATATCCACCCATAATATCTCCCAAACCATAGCACACTCTCCCTGAAAACGCTTCAACAAACTCCTCAGCACTAGGCGGTATCCCAGCATCCTTTATTGTAACCCTATTTAATTCCCTAAGATCATGAACAACTCTAAGCTTTCCATTTGGTTTCTTGATACAAAATACCGGACTAGAATAACTTGATGTTGATTGCTCATACAGTCCAGTGCGTATCCGTTCTCTGACAACTTCAATATAGGCTTCTTTTAATGCAGCCGGAATAGGAATCGGTTTCTGCTGCCACGGTTCATGACATACCACAGGAATCTTGTAAGGCTCCCCATAGGAATGCTTCAACACACCCCTCTCCTCTTCTACAAAAGCAATGGCCTTCTCTCGCTTGACCATCACATCCAACAACAACTTCTTCTCTTCTCCAGACAACCAACCATCAGGTCCAAAATTAACAACACCCAGTCTCTCAAAAGTGATTCTTGACGTCTCAGAAAATTCAGGCGGATTCTTTACCAAGGGACTTTCATAAGGATCTCTTGATAACCTTGGTCTTCTCAAGGGTGGATTTAATTCAGCAGGTAGCGGTTCGTTAATAGGTCGAACTTTATTTGCTACTTTCTTATATTTGGCTGCGTCCACATCTAAATAAACTTGAGGTAAAACATCACCATTAAAACTTTCATCAAATGAATCTTCTTCATCGTCAGAATTGGAATAAGAAAAATTAGAAAAATATTTTATTTCATTTTTAAATTTTACCCTTTTCTCCTTTCCCTTGTCTAATTTATAAACAGATTTTCCAACACCTTTGCTTCCCTTATCCAACAGTAAATCACCCGTAAAGAAAGTTGGCAGTTTACCCTCTTGCTGGAGGACCAGAATTGAATTTTCACAAAAATTATTTTTTTGGGTTTTAATTATACTGAGATTTTTTATCGGATTTTGATGTGATATTTGCAGTTTACCCTCTTGCTGGAGGTCCGTGATAGAAGGAGATAATTGCAGTTTAACCTCTTGCTGGAGGTCCCGAATAACATTTTCACATAAGTTATTTTTTTGTGTTTTACTTATACTGAGATTTTTAATCGAGTTTTGATGTAATTTTTGCAGTTTACCCTCTTGCTGGAGGTCCGTGATAGAAGGAGATAATTGCAGTTTAACCTCTTGCTGGAGGTCACAAAACATACCCTTCCAATTTTTATCCAACCTAATTTGGCCCATTTTGCCTTTTTCACCATTTTTAAATTTTATAGAAAAACAAGGTAAATCCAATAAACATATAGAAAAGTCAATAACGTATTTGCACTCCAAAGTAATATTAACAGAAAATAATTGAGAATCCACTTGAATTATCTCCAAGTGAGCTGACCTATTGCAATCCCGGATCTCATCCTGAGGAGAGATTACAACATTTGAGCGATCATCCCCCGCTACCCCAAAAAATGAGGGCCTCCATAATAATTTGAATCCTGAATAAATTGAAGACATAACGATAAAAAAAAAATTCAGCCGAGTTTAGGTAGTTTATCCTCATTTTGGAGGAATTATATTCTTGATATCCCCTGGAGATAATCCATAATTTTGCCCCAAGGGCTTATCCACTGATTCCATAAAACCCAAAAATAAATTCCTAGAATTTGTCCTATAAAAGGACATAAAAAAAAAACTACCTTTTTCCAAAATATGAGTGCATCCACTTTATGCACCCTATTGTCCAATGGCACTACACTCTTTTTTAGTGCAGGAAAAACCATATCCTCCATAAAAATCTCTTCCTGAGATTGAAGCAAATCCACCATACATATACCAGATTCATAAACCATATCCACATCTGAATTGCAGACAGTCTCCGCTTTTGAAGACAAAACCTGAGGTAAATATTCCTCTAAATCAAATTCCAAATTATCCAAAACAAAATTATCCCCAACATCCAAATTTTCTTCATCAGTGACAATAATATCTTCATCTTCAGAAACCTCTTCTTTCCTAACAGAAGAGTCAACAAAAATAATATCTTCAGGCTGGACAAAATCTTCAGGAATGGCTGAATCCGAAATTTCATCAGTAACTAGTTCTTTTACACCATCCTCTTCTATCTCTTGAGCAACCTCAGTGTCTTCTCCAGAGTCCAAATCAACAGAATTATGAGTATCCAGATGTTCTAAAATAGCCTTCTTTAGCACCTCCATACCAGGAATCCTAGTTTCTCCATCTGGGCAATCCTTCATTAAATTCGCATTAATAAGCACCATCAAAACATCTTTCTTAACCTTTTCCCCCATAGCATCCCAAAAAATATACTTTGATGCATTATCATGAAATAAAATTTCATACTCCAACAAATAATCCAGAACCACCTGAAATTCAACCATAAACTGATGATACTGATGCAGAGATGTTACACCACCTTTTGATTCCCATTTCCTAGATATATCCTTTAGATCCTCCAATGAATAAACTTTTGGCCACCTTTTTTCCATTTCCATCTTGAGCTTTCTCCAATCTTGATCTTTATAACCATCCATAGAAATAACCTCCTTTTCCACCTCTCTGTCCAAAATAAAGAACCTAATCTGCTTCACCATATCCAAAGGTAAAGCACCATCAATCGCAGCTGCAGTTTCATACCTATGTAAAAATCCTTCTAAATCATCTCCAGAAAACTTGGGCCCAACCCAAGATACAATCCTTACTGATGCCCTAACAGGTACACCAGCAGCCAACATAGCAGTTCCACTAGTAGAAGACATCCCAAAACATAAGAAAAGCGTTAACAACCGTTAAAATAACAAGCCTCTTGCAGGCCAATAACAAAAATCCAATTAGAGTTTCAGAGAATAAGCCTCTTGCAGGCTAATAACGTTCTTGATCCAAGTAAGTCTTTAAAGAAAGCTAGAGAAATCGTACCCCACGTTGGGCGCCAACTATGGTAAGGTAAACTCTTACAGTCGCCTTGCTGTAAGCAGAATCCGGAGGAGATATGTGGATTTAGCTGAAAACCCCGTCCTTCCAATAAAAATAACAAAATGGGAATTCTAAATCACTAAGCTAACGAGTCTACTTGGATCTGATTGATAAAAATAATGAAACTCTAAAATATTTAACGCTTATTGAGATTTAAATAAAAGTAGCTGTTGAGAAAAGAAATACTGATAACAACAATTAAGGTGTACCAGTGAAAGATCTGAAAAGATTGACTTTTATGTTTTTATAATAATTTTAATTTTTATGAGACAGCAATAATCAAGTCCCAGCGATGAAGACCTTTCTAAAGATACCCTGTATGAAGTGTTATTTAAATTGTTGAGTAGTATTTCTAAAATGTTATATATAAAATATAAAGTTATAAGGGTATTACAATTTATTTAATTTGTTGAGTAATTAAAAATGAGACTGTGGTGGTTAAAGATTAAGCTGTCTGATGTGTCCCCCCCTCTCAATTTCGAGTTTGAGAAGCGCTTAAGTATTCCTAGTCACGTTCCTAAGTTTTCCCCTCCAGAGCTCTTCCAGAGTCAATCCGGAGCCTGTACGGAGTCCGTAAGGAGTCAAAGCGGAGTCCGTACGGAGTCTGTACGGAGTCGAAACGGAGTCCGTACGGAGTCCGTCCGGACTTCCGGACTCAATTAGAACCTTAAAACTATAATAAAAAATCTAGAAAAATTACACATAATAGAGCTACTTCCCCTTTACATACCAAACTAATTTTCGTAGTCTGCGCAGCTCTAATTACCCCGTGAAAATTTATCAAAGTTAAGTAATTTTTAAAAACGTAAATATTTCTATAAAACTTTAAAATTCATTTAAAAATATAAGAAAAATAGTAAAAATTCTGGGAAAATTCCCCAAGGTTCTTGAGTGACTCGACTTGATACTTATAAATTTTCAGACCGTAAAAATAAGTTTTCTCCGTAAAATAATTGTATTTGTGTAGGCATTTGCTCGTGACCAATTTCTTCATATTTTAAGCTCCAATAAATTTAATAAAACCCTTTTATAAAAAATAATAACGCCAATCTTGCACGCTGTAATAACTCCATTTACATATTTAGGTGCCGTACTAAACTTTAGGCTACCACAACGTGTAGAAACAAGAAAACACCAATAAAAAACAACGTAACCCCAACTATACCTTACATTCCAAATACATACAAATATGCACTCCAAAGGCCTACCCTGGTTTGGATCACCATATCCTGCCTCCAATCATGAATTTTCCCATTCATCCTTCACCAACAACCATGTTCAAAACCTCTCTAGAATCTTTACAAAAAGCCCATTTCTCTCTTCCACCAGATCCTATTCCATCCTAAGTGAACTCCTGAACCAGCAATCCAAGCTTCTTCTTTAAAAATTCTCTTGCACCATGTCTTTCAATTCAATCTATCCCTGTGAAAATATCTTTTTCTTCTGTTTCTGAATTTCAAATCTGGCTGTACCAGCCTCCAACAATAAAAAGTGATATCCAGTTGACCAGTCTTCCTGACTATAACCTTCTACCAGCATAAATATTTCCTCATTTTATAGTCTTGGGGGACTATCCCTCAGTTTAAAGTCTTGGGGGGCTAACAGCCCTCAGTTTAAGGTCTTGGGGGACTAACAGCCCTCAATGTATAGTCTTGAAAGACTCCAAAAATTCTCAGTTTATAGTCTTGGGGGACTGCAAAAACCTGAATCACAGAACCCAGAACCAGAGATCAACCAGAAAAAAATTAAGAGAAGTAACTAACTTTCTGAGGTAACTGTATATAGAGCTGCCAGCCCATCAGTCACCCCTAAACTTACCTTTACAAAATTCAGAAATTCCCCCTTGGATCCCTCTACCTTTAAACTTCCACCTCACACTGCCTCCCATTCCTCAGTTTATAGTCTTGGGGGACTTTCCATCAAAAAATCTTGAGCCCATAATTAAATTATCAGTTTAAAGTCTTGAAGGACTTTCCAGAAAAAATCTTGAAGATATATTTCATAAATTCTTAAACAAAAAAAAACATCAAATCCAAAACATTTAACCTCCTTTAAAAAAAAAAGAAAATAAAATGGTATCACCCAGCCAATTGATGAGCTGATCCCCTGATACCTTACCCACATCCAAGTGCACTTTGATGTGATCAACCTAATTTTTTTTTTTTTATTTTGATTCACCACGCAATATGGGGGGGCGGACTTGCTAGCAAGTCCACAACCTTGAAACCCCCATTAATATCTTTTTAGCACACATTGAGGAAGTGATTAAACCATCATGAAGAAGTATTGAATCTACTTTGAATACACTTTGAAGATAGGTTGAAAATTTATTTGAGCATGGGAAATCATTGGCAACAAAAATCTTGAAGCTTGAACTACAAGAATTTTTGAAGTAATGTTGAAAAAATTGAACCCAACCACCCAACCAGGTCGGCACATGCAAGATATTATAACTTTTTTTGTAATCTTATAAAATTATGAATTTCACATGTTAATTGAACTCAGAGACTTTCAAATATTTTTATATTTTTTTGGCTCTTAATTTATAGATAAATCATCCAATATTATAAGAAATTATTCAAGAAAAAAAATTCATTGAATCATTAATGTCAATCAAATTTTTATCAGTAAAAATTTTCAAAAATATTTTTTTTTCTTATTGTTTGAATATATAATCCTGAAAAATCTTTTAGCTTGAATTTTTTTTTCAGGGTTCAGAACTATTTAAAACTCATTTATAAAATATTTATTTTAGGTTATAATTTTTAAAATTTATGTTCATACACATTTCAAATGTTTAAAAAATATATGGGTGCTACTTTAAAAAAATTAAATTACAATTATCTTCACTATATCAAACAAGTAAGTGTCCAATTTTTATGAGAAAAAAAATATTGCTATTAAAAAAGGCCCAATAATTATAAGTTTCTCCTTTGGTTTCACACCATTTCACTTTACATTCCTTATATTTTATTGTGTATTTATATTATTTTATGTTTTTTAAGATTATTCTTCTCACTACTTTGTTCCCTACTCTTGTGCATACCAATCTCCTACCCTCTAGTACCCTCTTCCTCTCTTAGATTTTGATTTAATATCCTCATTCCTCTCCCCTTCTCTACACTTTTTCCCCCTTTCTTCACCCCTCTTCCTCATTATTCACCCCATCTTACTCGTTTGACACCCATTCTATCCCCTTTACTCTTCTCTAAACCCCCCTACACCCCAGCTCTCTGAACCCCACTTTTTTCACTCTTTTTTCCACTTTACTCCATAGGGGGTGAAAGTGGTGATTCAGTAAGCGAAAGGGGTCAAGTGAAAAGATAAAGCCCTGGATTGAGTTGGGGAAGAAACTGTTGAGGTGTAGAGTAAGAAAAGTACATATACAAGCAAGAGGGATGTGATGGGGTACAAAAGGGGTGTTATGGGATTGAGGGAAAACCAGAAGGCTTAAAAACGATTAAAAAAAGATGGCTTGGTGTACGGAGGCATGTAAAAGGGGTGAGGAAGGATTAGGATAAAAGAAAAAGAGCTCAGATGAGGAGGACAGGGGTGAGAAGCATTGTAAAATAGGCTGGAGAGGGCTGGAAAGTGCAGCAAGATTATAAGGATAGCTTTTGAAAGGGGAGGGGTGTGAATCAAAATGAAAAGGGTGAAAAAGCAGCAAAAGGTGAGGGGATGTGAAAAGTTTGTCAAACAGGGCAGCAAAAAACTGAAGGTGGACTCTATTCTTTGGCTGAAGAATAGAGTTCACCCTGTCATTTTTCAGTAATTTTGTTTGGTCTCTTAAAATAATCAATACCACTACTGCATTGTCATATGTACAAATTTTTCCACAAAAAAAACAGATTTATTGGCTGCTGGTATTATAGGCTTCAATAAATGATAGAATATTTATTAGTATATAGATATTAGTTTTATAGTACTATTTCACTTTTTTACAAACTATTTTACAAAATGCTTCTGTTAACTACACATTTGATAGAAAAAGAAAAAAAAATAGGGAAAATTTCCAAAAAAAAAAATCAAAAAAATGAACACAACCTGTGTTAAAATTTAAAATTGATGCCCTTATTGATTTTATGAGATGAGTGTATTTTTATTATAGTATAATTTTTAATTCTGTTGATGAGATTCCAAGTAGCTTTGAATTAAATTATTGTATTCAAATAAAAATTTCACACACAATAAATTTAAATATTTTAAAAAAATTTCCTGATCTCTTTTTTTATGATTACTATACCTACATAAAAAATGACATATAATAAATAAAATTTCGAGAAAATTAAATAAGTAAGCTTTATTAATATATTTATTATTATCCATTCAGTAAAAAATGAAACCACTTGTGTCCTTTATCCTACTACAATATTTTCATTCCAATGAATATATAGGTTTTTATATCAATATATAACTTAGTTTTTATGGAACTTAGATTGAACTACCAATGAGATCCTGTTTACCATTTTTGTTCAAGATGAGTTCAACTTTGAGAAGATTTTTTTTTTTTTTACAATTATATGTAAGATTTTCTAATTTAAAAATAAGTGTATTTTTATTTCAAAAAAATACACCAGGGGAAATCTGGGGGTGAACTGCTAGCAGTTCCCTCTATTTGAAACTATCAGGAATTTTTCAGGAAACTGTTGGGAAACCATCCTGAAACTGTCAGAAATATGTTTTTAAATCTGATGAAAAAACATTAAAAAAATAAACTGTCACAGATTGAATCCAGAACAATCCCTCCTTGAGCAGAGCTTAGGAACCACATTGAACATCAGTTAATCTCAGGTTTGGAAAAAGCTTGAACAACATCACTTAGCATACCTTAATATAGAAATATTAAACTTGAATATATGTTGCGTGTATGATATAGATTCATATGCATTTGAATTTGCTTGGTGGATACTTACTGCATGTTAAAAATTGATGTGAAATGCCTATCTAAAGTGTTTGCATAATGACTATGAAGAATAAATATGCATAAATAATATGCATAGTGATTATGCATAAAAAAATGCATATTGAATATGCATAAAAAATATGCATAAAAATATGCATATTGAATATGCATTAAAAATATGCATATTTAATATGCAAAAAAAGGTGCATATATGTATATGAATAAAATATATTAATATGCATATAAATCTGTATAATGAATATGCATATGCAGATCAATAAATAAGCATAATGATTGAAAAATGCAAAAAAATGATGCTTAACAAGTATATTTTATGCATAAATTGAAATATGCAATATGAATTCATATTGCATACAGATAACACTGGCAAACCAACTTGACCAAAACTCATACTAATTTTTCATTCTGGACTAAAGGTGTGAGGCAAGGAAGAAAAACAGTCCGAAGTTAGAAAAATGCTACATGCACTCATTTTGTAGCAGAGCAAATGAGAAGTGCTTAATTATGGTTGGTGCACATAATTTAGTATGATATTATAATTTTATTTAATTGTTTTCAATATTGAAAAGACTTTAGGTCAGTTGGTATGGATCTAGCTGTGCCAGGGTCTAATCTAATTATTCAAACAATTTCTTAATAATTAATGGGTTTTAATACAAAAACAGGTTGTATTTTTTGTGGGATATTGGATATGATAAAGTCTTTTGTAAAAAAAACTTATATTTTTAAAAATATTCCTGAATCAGATTTTGGATAATCACTACAAAAAATTGTAGTACTGTGAGCAATAAAATATATGCACAAGCAGTAAAGAAAGGACTGATTGAACCCTTTGTGTGCAGTGGGAATCATTAGAGTGGAATTGTGGATGAAAAATATAATTCATTATTACCATTTTATTTAATCAAAAAATTAATAATATTAAAAAGAACTATTGATTCATTGGTATTTGACCTTTGTGCCTCACTCATATATATCATTTGATTGATTTTTTGTCACCATTATGCTATTAATATTATAAGTATAGCAAAAACTCGTGTACCCAACACATACTGGGTGATGTTACATCTTTTCTAATATTATTAAATAAAGGTAAAAAAATATGAAAATGATTTGTTTTACAAAAAATCAATTGATATCCAAAAGCAATACGAGGGATAAAAAGGTAAAATTAAAGGGATCAAATATGAAATAAAAAATTAAATTAAAATTCCTGCCATCAAGAGCAAGTAGACATGATGGAGTGAACACCCACCAGTGGCACTAAACTTGGACTATAATTTCTTTTTTGTAAAAATAAAAAAAAATCCACTTGAGCTTTACCAAAACTTCAGGATGACAATTTTTCCATATCAAACAACTTCTAGTGCAATTATTGAAGAAAAATTCATTTTCATTGCAATAGAGAGAATGGATCACATCAGACTGCATGTGAAAAAAAGTGTCCAGCACATGTTTGGCCGAAATGTGCTGGACACTTTTATGATGGAGAGTAGCTAGGGTTGAATCTTTCTTCAGTTCATCTGGTATTTCTTATAAACATTTCCACTGGTATTTGATCTTTGTGCCTCACTCATATTTATCATTTGATTGATATTTGTCACCATTATGTTATTAATATTATAAGTATAGCAAAAACTTGTGTGCCCAATGCATACCGGGTGATGTTACACAATTTATAATATTATTAAATAAAGATAAAAAAATATGAAAATGATTTGTTTTACGAAAAATAAATTGATATAAAAAAGTGATATGACGGATAAAAAGGTAAAATTAAAGGAAGCAAATATGAAATAAAAAATTAAAATAAAATTACTGCCATCAAGAGCAAGTAGACATGTTGGGGTGAACTCTCACCAGTGGCACTAAACTTGAACTATAATTGCTTTTTTGAAAACAAAAAAGTGCCAATCTGAGGTTTAACAAAACTTTAGTAGAACCATTTAGCCATATCAAACAACTTCTAGTGCAATGATTTAGAGAGAATTGATCACACCAGACTGCATGTGACCAAAAGTGTCCAGCACAAGTTCGGCCGAACTTGTGCTGGTACATTTATGACAGAGAGTAGCTAGGGTAGAATTTTTCTTCAATTAATATGGTATTTCTTATAAACATGTCCATTGGTACTTGATCTTTGTGCCTCACTCATTTATATCATTTGATTAATTTATTGTCACCATTATATTATTAATTTTATAAGTATAGAAAAACTCATGTGCCAAATGCATACCAGGTGATGTTACACCATTTTATAATATTATGAAATAAAAGTAAAAAAATATGAAAATGATTAGCTTTAAAATAATTTAAATTGATATTAAAAAAAAGAGAAATAAAAAAGTAAAATTAATCTCAAAGAGATCAATTATGAAAAACAAAATACTAGTAAAATTCTTGCTCTCAAGGGCCAGTAGAAGTGTTGAATCAAATGGGAGCCATCAGGGCTAAATTTTAATAAGTGACCTTTTTTTATAAAGATAAAAAATAATACAACTGAGATTGGGAAGAATGACAGGTGGATGATTCAGCTAAAAAAAACTTCTTGTAGTGAAGTTTAATAAAAAATGTTTTTTTGTTGCCATAGAGTGAATTGATCCCATCTGACTGCAAGTGACCAAAAGTGTCCAGCACAAGTTCGGCCAAACTTGTGTTGGACACTTTTATGATGGAGAGTAGCTTGGCTGGAAATTTTTTTCAGTTCCTTAATCTTTTATTTCTCATAAACATGTCTACTGGTATTTGATCAGTCTGTATCTTTCATATTTATCATCCGATTAATATTTTATCACCATTATATTATTAACGTTATTAGTATAGAAAAAACTTGTGTGCCAAATACATACCATGTGAAGTTATACCTTCAATAATTTTTTAAAATAGACGTAAATAAATATTGAAAGGATTATTTTTAAAAAAATTAAATAGAAATTTAAAAGTAAAAAGAGGAATAAAAGAGTAAAATAAAAGTCAAAGAGTTCAAATATGAGAAAAATACTAGTAAAATTCCTGCTATCAAGAGCCAGTAGAGCTGTTGAAGCAAATGGGAGCCATCAGGGCTTAATTGTAATAAGTGACCTTTTCTTTAAAGGTAAAAAATTATACACCTGATATTGGGCAGAAAAGCAGGTGGATGATTCAGCTAAACCAAACTACTTCTACTGAAATTTGATAAAAAAAATTTTTTTTTGCCACACAGAGAATTGATCTCATCTGACTGCACATGACCAAAAGTGTCCAGCACAAGCTCGGCGGAACTTGTGCTGCACACTTCTATGATGGAGAGTGGCTGGGGTAGAATTTTTCCTCAGTTCATCCAGTGTTCCTAACAAACATTTCTACTGGTATTTTATCTTTGTGCCTCACTCATACATATTGTTTGACTAATTTTTTGTCTTAATAATATTATTAATTATATAAGTATAGCAAAAAATCATGTGCCAAATGCATACTGAGTGAATTTAAATTTTTTATAATATTATTAAATAAATGTATAAAAATATTAAAATAATTTATTTTCAAAATAATTAATTGATATCCAAAAGCAATATGAGGAATAAAAAATTAAGTTAAAGGGATCAAATATGAAAAAAGAAATCCAAGTATTATTCCTAATATCAAAGGCCAGTAGAGATGTTGAAGCAAATGAGAGCCATCAGGGATAAATTGTACTAAATTGACTGTTTTTAAAAGATAAAAAATTGTGTACCTGTGGTTTGGATGAACTATAGGTGGATAATTCAGCCATATCAAACTACATCTAGTGAAGTTTCTTATCAAATAATTTTTTTCATTGCCATAGAGAGAATTGATCCCATCTGACTGCACCTGACTAAAAGTGTCCAGCACAAGTTCGGGTGAACTTGTGCTGGACACTTTTATGATGGAGAGTAGCTAGGGTGCATGTCTTCTTCAGTGCAACTGTTATTTTTTTAAAACATGTCAACTGGTATTTGATCTTTCTGTGTTATTCATATTTTGTTATCTGATTAATTTTTTTTCATTAGAATATTATTAATTTTATTAGTATAAAAAAAATTGTGATCCAAATGCATGCCATGTTATATTACACCTTTTATAATATTATTAAAAATGTTAAAAAAATATGAAAATGATTTTTTTTTCAAAATTATAAATTAATATCCAAAAGTAGCATGAGTGATAAAAAAGTAAAGTAAAAGAGATCAAATATGAAAAAGAAAAATTCAAGGAAAATACCTGCCTTCACGAGCCAGTAAAGGTGTTGAAACAAATGGTTGCCATCAGGACTAAATTTGTTAGAATTAAATTTTTTTCAAAGATAAAAAATTTTCACCTGAGGTTTGGAAAAACTCATGGTGTATAATTCAGCCATACCAAACTACTTCTAGTGTAATTATTTAGCATTTTTTTTAGTTTAATTTTCACAGAGAGAATTGATCCCATCTGACTGCACCTGAACAAAAGTGTCTGGCACAAGTATGGCCGAACTTGTGCTGGACACTTTTATGATGGAGGGTAGCTAGGGTGGAAGTGTTTCTCAGTACATCAGTTTTTTGTTTTTCATATTTCTATTGGTTTTTTACCTTTTTTTATCATTCATATTCATCTTATAATTAATTTTTTGTCACCATATATATTATTAATGTGTCTATTTTAGCGAAAACCTGCATGCCAAATGAAAAATTGGTGATGTTACACCTTTAAAAATATTATTATATAAAGTTAAAAAAATATGAATATGTTTAGTTTTTAAAAAAATAAATTGATATTTAAAATTAAAAAGAGTAATAGAAAAGTAAAATGAAAATAAATGGGATCAAATACGAAATAAAAAATACAAGTAAAATTTTACTATCAAGAGTCAGAAGTGATGTTGGGACAGTTGGGGACCCCTAGGTCAAGACTTGGTCTAAACTTACTTTTATGTATAGCTAACAAATTTTGAACTGAGGTTTGGACAGACATCCAGGGGACAGTTTTACAATATTAAACATTCTTTACTTCAATAATTGAGTGAAATATCATTTTTTATTGCCATAGAGAGAATTTATCTCATATGACTTCATGCAACCAAAAGTGTCCAGCACAAGTTCTGCCGAACTTGTGCTGGACACTTTTATAATTGAGAGTAGGCATACAGCAAATCTTCTTAAACTCAAAAGGAATTTATTATAAACATTTCCACTGGAATTTGATCTTTCTGTGTCATTTAAATTTACCATTTGATTATTTTTTTCATCATTATATTATTAACGTTATTACTATAGTAATAATTTGTGTGAAAAATGCATACCAGGTGGTGTTCCACCTTTAATCATATATTATTAAATAAAGGTATAAGAGTATTAAAATTATTTATTTTTAAAATTAAAAATTGATATCCAAAGCAATATGAACAATAATAAAGTAAAATAAAAGGGATAAAATAAGAAAAAAAAATCAAAGGAAAATTCCCACTATCAATAACAAGTAGAGTTGTTAGATCAAATGTGCAACACCAGGGCTAAACTTGGACTATATTTTCTTTTTTGTTAAACCAAAGAAAATGACCTGATGAGTTTGAAAATTCATCAGGAGGACATTTTGGCAATATCAAACTACTTATTGTGCAATGATTGAGCAAAATTTCATTTTCCATTCCATAGAGTAAATTTATCCCATCTGACTGCATGCAACCAAAAGCGTCCAGCACAAGTTTGGCCGAACTTATGCTGGACACTTTTATGATGGTGAGTATCTAGGGTGCAGGACTTCTTCAGTTCATCAGGTATTCCTGATAAACAAATCCACTTGTATATGATCTTTCTGTGTCATTCATATTTATCATTTGATTCATTGTTTTTTACCATTATACTATTGATGTTATTAGTATTGAAAAAAATTATAAGCCAAATGCATACTGGGAGATGCTATATCTTTAATAATCTTATTAAATAAAAGTAAAAAAAATATGAAAAGTATTAGGTTTACAATAAATAAATTGATATTTGAAAGCAAAAAGAGGAATAAAAAAGTAAAATAAAAGTGATTAAATATGAAATTAAACATTCAAATAAAATTTCTGCCATCAAAGAAAATTTGAGTTTTCAGACCAAAATTGCACTACCAGTTCTAGATTTGGAATATATTTTTATTTTTTTTAAATTAATAAAAGTGTCCACCTGAGGTTTTCAAAAAAATCAGGAGGATAGTATAGCAGTATAAAACTACTTCTTGTGCAATGATTGAGCAAAAATTCATTTCAACTTCCATTGAGTAAACTTATCCCATCTGACTTCATGAAACCAAAAGTGTCCAGCACAAGCTCAGCTGAACTTGTGCTGGACACTTTTATGATGGAAAGTAGCTAGGGTGCAAGTCTTCTTCAGTTAATCTTACATTCATTTTAAATATGTCTATGGGTATTTGATCTTTCTGTGTCATCCATATTTATTATTTGATTTTTTTTTAGTCATCATTATATTATTAATGTTTTTAGTATAGAGAAAACATGTGTACTGAATGTACACTGTGTGATTTTACAACTTTAATAATATTATATAATAAATGTAAAAAAATTTGAAAGTTATCAGTTTTACCAAAATAAAATTGATATTTAAAAGCTAAATGATAAATAAAAGGGTAAAATTAAAATTAAAGAGATCAAACATGAAAAAAAGATATTAAGTATAATTTCTGCTATCATGAGCCAGTAGAGGCTTCAGAAAAAATGGGCACCATCATAGATTAACATGGATCAAATTTAATTTTTACCAAAGTAAAAAATTGTCTACCTTAGGTTTGAACAAACTTCCAGGGGACAATTTGTCCATGTAAAACTACTTTCAGTGCAATGATGGAGTGATCATTCAGTCCCATTTCCATGAAAGGAATTGATTGCATCTGACGGCATGCAACCAAAAGTATCCAGGACAAGTTTGGCCAAAATTGTGCTGGACACTTTTATCATGGAGAGTAGCCAGGGTGCAAGCCATTTTAAATCATCTGGAATTTCTTATAAACATGTCCACTGTTATTAAATCTTTGTGCCTCACTCATATTTATCAATTGATTAATTTCTTGTCACCATTATATTATTAATATTATCAGTATAGCAAAAACTTGTGTGCCAAATGAATACTGGGTGATGTTACACCTTTTATGATATTATTAAATAAAGGTGAAAAAACATGAAAATTATTTATTTTACAAAAAAAAAACTTCTATCCAAAAGCAATATGAGAGGAATAAAGTAAAATAAAAGAAATCAAAGATGAAAACTAAAATCCAAGTTAAATTACTGCCATAAACAGAAAAAAGAGATGTTGAATCAAATTAGCACAATCAGGGCTAAACTTGCACAAAATTTCTTTTTTGTAAAAATAAAAAAAAATCCACTTGAGCTTTACCAAAACTTCAGCATGAAAATTTTGCCATATCAAACTACTTCTAGTGTAATTTTTTATCAAAAATTTATCTTCATTTCCATAGAGAGAATTGCTCCCATCTGACTGCACCTGACCATAAGTGTCCAGCACAAGTTTGCCCAAACATGTGATGGACACTTTTATGATGGAGAGTAGCTAGGGTAGAATTTTTCTTCAGTTCATCTAGTATTTCCTACAAACATGTCTACTGGTATTTTATCTTTGTTCCTCATTCATAAATATCATTTGATTAGTTTTTGGTTGCCATTATATTATTAATTTTATAAGTATAGAAAAAACTCATGTGCCAAATGCATACCAGGTGAAGTTACGCCATTTATAATATTATTAAATAAATGTATAAAAATATGAAAATAGTTTATTTTCAAAATTATTAATTGATATCCAAAAGCAATATTAGGAATAAAAAATTAAGTTAAAGGGATCAAATATGAAAAAGAAATCCAAGTAATATTCCTACTATCCAAGGCCAGTAGAGGTGTTGAAGCAAATGAGAGCCATCAGGGATAAATTGTACTAAATTGACTTTTTTATAAAGATAAAAAATTGTGCACCTGCGGTTTGGATGAGCTATAGGTAGAAAATTTGGCTATGTAAAACAACTCCTAGTGAATCTTTTATCAAATAATTTTTTTAATTGACATAGCAAGAATTGATCTCATATGACTGCACCTGAAAAAAAGTGTCCAGCACTCGTTTGGCCAATCTTGTGCTGGACACTTTTTTGATGGTGAGTATCTAGGGTTCAGCTCTTTTTCAGTGCAACTGGTATTTTTTTAAAACATATCCACTGGTATTTGATCTTTCTGTTTTATTAATATCTTATCATTTGATCAATTTTTTCTTACAAGTATATTATTATTTTTATTAGTATAGCAAAAAAACATGTGCCAAATGCTTACAGGGTGATGTTTAACCTTTAATAATTTTATTAAATACAGGTAAAAAATTATGAAAATGATTTGTTTTACATAAAATTAATTGATATCTAAAAAGAAAAAAAGGGATAAAAAGAAATAGGTTGAATAAATGGGATTTTATATGAAATTAAAAATTCAAGCTAAATGCCTACCTTCAAGGCTCAGAAGAGGTGTTGGATAAAATGGGAATCATCAGGAATAAAATTGTACTTCATTTGATTTTTTGAAAAACTAAATGAAGTTTCCAACTAATTTTTTTCCAAAATTTAGTTGGACACTTTGTCTATATCATATTACTTTTAGTACCATGATTGACCAAATTAAATCCTCATTTCCATATGCAGAATTGATACCATATGGCTGGAAAAGGCCAAAGGTGTCAACCACAAGTTTGAGAATTCTTCTGATGGACACTTTTATGATGGACAGTAGTAGGGTGCAATTCATCTTTAGTTAATCTAGTATTCCTCATAAACATTTCCGGCTTATTTTTGGCCAAAAATCAGGTCAAAAGTTTGTCCATATCAAATTACTTCTAATGCCATGATTGACTAAAAATTGATTATCATTGCCATATAGAGAGTTGATCCCATATGACTGGATCTGGAAAAATTGTCACCACCATTTTTGATAAACTTAAGTTTGAAAATTTTATGATGGAAAGTAATTTCAAGTCTTCTTCATTTCATCAAGTAATCCTCATAAAAATTCCCACCTGTATTTTGGCCAAACTTTAGGTGGACACTTTGGCCATATTAAATTAATCATAGTTCCATTTTGATAAAAAACTGATACTTATTGCCATATATACATATTAATCCCATCAGACTGTGCTACCTGAATTATGGCTAAACCTCAGTTGGACACTTTTATGATGCAGAGTAGCTAGGGCAAAAGTATTCTTCAGTTAATTTGGTATTCATAATAAATTTATCCTCCTAAAGTTTAGCCTAACTTCAGGTGGACAATTTTGGAGAGCACCAGTTAGTCACTATCCATCAAAAAAGTGTTCAACAAAATTTTGGCTAAACTTTTGGTGGAACCCTTTGATCAGCCACAGTCAGATGAGATCAACTCTTTAGATGGAAATGAGGATGATGTTTTGGTCAATCATGGAAATAGAAGTAGTTTGATGTGGCCAAATTACCCCCCTGAAGGCATGACAAACCTCAAAAGGACACTTTTTAGCAGGGAGTAACTGAGAAAAATCCATTTATCAGAAGGAAAATCTTTTATTGGATAGATGCCAAGTTTTCATACTTGTTTATTATGGTCAGTATTAATTTTGAAAGTGTCTGTCCAAGCAATTTCATTACCCATCATGACAAATTTTGTTTTAAATTCTTCAAACTGCGTGATAAAGTATTAAGGTGTCACATATTATAATTAAGTTCTATTAAGTGCCCTCCTATGAGGCCTAAATTTATAATTTAATATCTTAACTAATAATTTTTTTTATATAAATTCCACAATATTTTATTTTATTATCAAAATTAATAGAGCAAGTATCCTGAATTATTATATATGCATAAGCTTAGGTTAGATCAATTTGTGCTCAATTTGTGCTCAACAGAGGACCAAAATAAGTTCTGGAGGATCAACTTGTGCATAATTTGGAATCAGTTGATATTCTGTCTATAATCAATCTGAGAATAAATGTAAATCTAACTCTAATTTACTTATGTTTATAAAGTATTCATAAACCTAGCATAATTAAGGGACACTCTAAATTTCAAGAGAGGGGATTGCTAGCAATTCACCCCTAGATTTCACATGGTGATATATATTAAATATTTTCAAGCTCTAAAAATAAATAGAGTTAATGTATAATTTTGATAAAATATTATATATAAAAATTTATTGTAATTGTATTTGCTATAATTATGATATGACTTTTTCTCTGTATGATACATTAAGAAAATTAATAAACCGAATAGTAATGAATTATAATATTTATAAAAGGTAGCAGATATACTGTTTAATTTTAAAATAATATAAAGAAAGAAGTTTTTTGTTTTAAATAAAGATTATTCAGATACTTCTTAGTATCATTTTATTACTTTGATTGATATATATAAGCTAAATTAAGGCCAACAGGATAATAACCTTGAAATTTTTTTAGAAAAGGGAATAGTCATCATCTCATCATTTTATAATTTTATAAAAGAAAATTATAAACCTAATAAGTTATTAAAATATTTGATGAAGAGATTAAAAATTATTTTTTAAATGAATTTTCATAAAAATAAATTAATACTATTATGTATTTTTGATAAGGTAAATTACTGTAAAGATTCATATAGTCTCTTTTCCAATATAATACCAATTTTTTTAATTCATGGACTTTCACATTGGATAGCACCATAATACAATGTTTACCTATCAGTGGGATTATCATATCTCTAATCAACAATTGATAAATACCTAAGCCACGTTTTCCTTACTTAAAAGTTATTTTTTAATTTTTAGTAATGAATTACTCCTGTGAAAACTTTTTTCTAAAAACTAAAGGTGTATAACTGAACCATTGTATTTAGCTTATGTTTGAGCAACATGAAGTTAAATTATTATGTAATTTAATTTAAAATATGTAGTAAGTTTTATATTAAACAAAAATAATCTTTTTAATGCTAGTTTTTTCACATGCAAATGACTAGAAATTCATATTGTATCTTTTGTACAATTTAGACATCATATTGTAGACCTTCAATTAGAAACTGATAGAATTATAAAAAAGAACTACTTCCATATTATTGAGAGAGTCTTTGAAAATATATAACATCTAAAATTAATGTTTAAAAACCTCTTTTCACATGAGAAATAATTTTAAAAATATGATGTTCATGTTTCCAGGCAAACAATTTTATTATCCTAAAAAATAATATTGATGCACAATTTAGATTTACAATGCAGTTTGAAGATATTTATATTTTTATATATATATTATCTTTAAAATTTTGATTTAGTTTAAATTTGTTTTTGTCATATTAAAAATTTACTGAGTAGTGATTAATTTTTTCCAGCCATGAGATAACTCTAACAGCTCATATTATGCTTATGAAATGGTGACAGAATATATCACACATAGCTCCACTATCAGCTATTAATTTTTTTAATAAATTGATAGTATGAATAACTTATTATTTGAGCAATAAATAGAACCTAAAAAAGGCAGGAATCAATTTTATGTCACTTTTAATCATCTTTTTATATTTAAAAATCTCAAAAACTGAATCAAACTCTACTATCATAAGAATTAGACTTCCATTAAGAAATATAAACAAATGATGTCTCAATTAATATTTATTATAAAATTGGTTTGAGATTCATTCATTTAGTCATAAATTAGGAAAGAAAAAAGTCTTATATTTGATTTCTTTAGTGATGTGTGTTTTCAACAGTATTCTAGGATATAAAATTTAATATTTTTTATAGTTAAATGGGTTTTTTTAGATAACTCAATGGAAATTCAAACAAACAACTTGAATAATAAAAGCTTATTAATATAAATTAAAGATACTATCAGCTTATACAGTTAAAACTTGAAAATTAAAGTTTCAAGTTCTGAGTTAACAGGATTTTCCAATAAAAAGAGTCACTGTATGAATTTTATATGATTTCCAAAAAAAAAATTAATTAACTAAACAGTTTAAAAGTTATATTTTTGAAATGAATTATATAATTCTTAATCCTTTTATTGATCATTTTCAACTCAAAAATAACATTGAATTATGTTTCATTAAAAATACTATGAATTAATCAGAATATTAAGTAATCCTTACCATCTTCATATTGATTTTTTATTTAAATCTCACTATCCTTTCAGTAAAGTATCATCCATACTTTATAAAGAGCTCAAGATGATTTCAAAGTAAAGCTCAGTCAGATTTCAGTATGAGTTCAGTCTGAGTTCAGTCTAAGTTCCATCTGAGTTCCATTAGACTTCAATTTGAGGACTTGCTAGCAAGTCCCCCCCAAATATTGCGTGGTGATTCCTCCTATTCTACCAAAATATTTCCAGAGCCCTATCTTGAGCCTTTTAACAAACATATCGTCAATAAAAAAAATTAAAAGAAAAAAAGAGAAAAAAGAAAATAATCTTGAATCCACCACTTTCATATCCAACACCCTAAAACCACATATTAAAGCCAGCTCCAGGTCTACATAAATTATCACTGGGATGGTTCCCTCCAATAAGTAAATATTATGGGAGACCACCAGTGATCCACCACCAATCCAAAATTACCAAAAAGACATCCAAGGCAATCCAGTTTAAAGTCATAGACGACTAAAAACCTGAATCACAAAAAAACAACCCTGGAATTCAACTAGAAAAAAAACCAAAGGCTTGAAACAGAAATTCTGGAGTAGCTTTTCTACAGTGCAGCCAGCTCATAAGTTACCCCCACACTTCCCAAAATAAAATCTAGAAGCCCCCCCTGGGTACCTTCTAACCAAAACACAACATCCAACAAAATTAAACAAAACCAATAAGCATGAGGGGTCCAGCACTTAAAGACCAAAAGAATTTCAAGTTTAAAGTCATGGTGGACTAAAAACATGTTAAAGAAAAAAAACCAATACTAGATTTAAGCAAAATTAAGAGAAAGGGTTGGAAAAAGACAATCTGGGGTAACTGTTGTTAGAGGAGCCAGCCCATCAGTTACCCCCACACTTTCCAAAATAAAATCTAGAAGCCCCACCCCTGGTTACCTTCTAACAAAAGGATTCTCCAACATAAATCTTCTCTCATAACAAAACCAAAACCATTAAAAAACAATTAAAATTCGTGAAAGCCAAAAAAAATCCAATTTAGAAATACAATTTTGCAGTTCACCCTCATGCCAGAGGTTAGATAAAACCAATGATCATCATTTTGATCTTCATTTTATTTTAAATAAAATACCCATCTTCACTTGAATTTTTCTTTTCTTCCATCTTCATTATACTAATATTTTTTTCTTTTCTTTTCTTTCCTTTTTTTATATAGAGACTTGAACCAGAGATCTGATAAGAATTTGAAAAAACAAAAAAATCCTGACCAAATACATAGAGGCCAAATTAAGAAAAACCAAAAAAATTAAGTAGTTTATCCTCATTTTGGAGGAATCAGATTCTTGAAAACCCTAGTTTGAAACCAATAAATTTTCCCCTAGGGCTCCAAAAAGCTAAGCCCCTCTTCCAATACTGATATCCCATAATCCGACCTCCAAAAAATCCCTCCATTTTTCACCATAAACTGACTTTACCAAAAATTTCAATCCAGTTTCCAACAAATCTGCATCCTTTGAGATTGAAGATGGAGCCACCATATCTTTAACTTCTCTACAATGAGAATCCAAAATGACCTCTTCCAGGTAAGGGAAATTTGAATTACCAACAATTTCCCCCTCCACCCTACACACCAGGTCAAAAGTTAGACAACTTGCAGTCAAGTGGTTGTTTAGTACCTGTGGTCTAACCTGAGTGAAACCTGTGTTGGAACTTTGGTGGGACAATTTTTCATCATGACACATAGCTCATAGCTGAATCATTAGGACCAATTTGAATTCTTCATATATTGCTGCTTGCGTAATTTCCAACAGGCAATAGATCATACTTTGGTGTCTAAAATACATATATTGAATTCATAATGGATATTAAAAAGGTGATTAATATGCACCAGCTATATTACTTAATGACATTATACAGACAGTATCTGATAAAACACCACCAAAGCCACTTGGATTGAGAGCTCTTGAATCATGTCCAATAATATCTTTATGAGTAATAATAACATTTTTAGACCATCAATTGTAGCACCAAAATATTTTGAATCCTGCTTTTGAGAAAGGATTTTCTATTTTTTTTTCAACAGCATAATACAATTCAACTAGAATAAAGATTTGATCTGGTAAAATTCAGTGACTTCCACATTCTCAAAAAAAAATTCCAATCTTGTTGGCTCTTGATATTCCCATAACCTTGTTGTTTTGAATATAATGAGAAGTATTTACCACCAATGTTTTAGTATTGGAGATCAGTAATTTTAGATTGTAGAAATTTTAAAGCACCAATGAAATTATCTTTTTAAAAAATGTTTAAAAAAGACTTTTTTCTATAAATCTTGTTTAAATATTCCGGCCATAAATCATATTTTTCACAGAGCAATATAACAGTTTATTTTGAAGTATTTCATTTTTCTATATTGAAAAAATCTTTAATTTTTATTTTAAATCAATTGTCATTAATCTCAAGAAGAGATTGAAGATTTACTATCATGATGAACATTTCCATTAACATTTTGTCCATTTCAAATAAAAACAAAAAATAATGTAAAAAATTATGGGTAATAAAAAGAATTATGAAAAAATGAGTTTATTAATATTGTGTGGGATAGATCTTAAAATTTGATTCATACTCTCATGATCTTAAGCTTCCTCTAGATATTATGGGCCAAATATTTGCAGAACTTCAGGAAACTTTTGGGCTAAGTGGACATTTGGCTTGATGTGAATTTGTGGCCAAAATTTTCCATGGAATTTTTATACTCCTACAGCTAATCATGAAGAGATATAATTTCATCTTCATTGATTTAAAAGTAAGTTAAAAAGTTTTTTATTGATACAAAAATGGAAATACACTTAATTTAATTCTTCTCTTTACTTTCAGAATTTTCTATATTCACAGCTAGAAACAAAGAAACCACATTGTATTTTTTTTTTAGAAAAATTCATTCTTCTGCCTTGAGATTTGTTCCAGTCTTCCCTAAATGGTGTGGAACACAGTTGAACCATGAGGTAATGAGTGTATGAAAAACAAAATTTTGAACCATCATTAAATCCTTAGTACTAAGATCCAAATAAGAAGTTAAATCATTTGGTGTTTCAACTGATCCCCATTTGATTTAAGGTCTAAAACAGGCAGAAAATTCCTGAAATGTGGACTCTAAGGAAGATATTTATTAGGGAAAATTTTATCTAATGATGATTCAGCTATAATTACTTGAACTATCTACATCAGAGCTATATTTTTCATTATATGAGCTGGGTCCAACACCTAGTGGATTAGAACTTCCTGATGGCCAAACAATTTTTAGAGCTTCTTTTGCCTTCTCTCAACAAATTTCATCATAAGATAATTTTTGCTTGAAGTCTGTTCTCAGTGGTGGTATCACTATGCAAACTGTACTCTCTTTTTTCTTTTTTTACTTGAGTCATGAGAGGAATAATTTGAGGGGAAAGATGGTATTTTTGAAAAAAAATTCCTTTTGTGTGAATTTTGTCTTTGAGTGTGAACCTTTCTCTTTCTCAGTATTGTAGTTTAGTAGTCTTAGTCAACATTGTGTTGCTTTCTATTGTTTTATATGGTGTGATTTGTCATATAATCAAGGCTTTTCTTGCTGTTTCCATTTTCCACATCAAAATTTTTTTCTCTCTATTCTCTTTATCACTTCCATTTCTCCCTCCTGTACACTGCTTCCCCCTTTGCTGAAACTTACATTCCTTGAATTTTTTGGCAATAATAGAGTCCTTTTTCCAGGTTCTTTCCTTTTACTTTCTGCTTATTCTTTTAATCCTAACCACAGAAACTCATCTTTTTGTACCTTCTTTTTTCATCACATGCTTTTTTGTAGTTGTTGTAAGGTGCACAGTTGCTAATTGATCTATTTTTGGGTATGTTTTTTTTGAAATGATATACAAGTATTTTTACCTCTATTATCTTTATCCCCTGCATTAATCCCTCCTGTTAACTTCTTCCCCCTTGTCTGCATCTGACAGTACTTGCTCCATGTGGGGAGAATAGATTATTCTTTCCATTTTTATCACATGTTTTGTTGTAGTTTCTTTTTGAAAGGTGAAAAATTTCTCATTGACATGTTTTTCACCTTCCCCTGTGCTAAAAAATCTTCATTGATGTCTTTTATAGAATGATAAGGTCTGATAAGAAATAAAGCATCAGGGGAGATAGAGGATATTTAATTGTTTTGATTGAATATATCTTTCACAGGACAGCCCAAATTAATCAATGGTTTATAGTCAGGAATAAGATTAATTATGTTGGGGAGTGACTCAAGTCCTTGGAAGATAGTTATTAGGAAATTAGAAAGATGGAAATTCAAAATATTAATTAGTAGGGGGAAGTTAATATCTTTTTGGGGTAATAATGTATCTTCAACTCATATAGAGGATGAATCCTGCCCTAGAAGCTAAACTCCCAACAGGAGAAAATAAAGTTTGATATCCTGAGAGGCCAATTATTACATAGAGGATGTGAGAATTAGAATGGCACTGTTTACTAATGTTAATATGAGTTGAATGTGCCCTAGCCATGATAATATGTTATGTATGAGAGAGATGAAGTGAAAAAGGTTTCTCAAAAAAACCTGGGAAGCTTCTGAAGTCAGATATGTGAAATTGAAGTAAGCTAACACAGATGGGAGAGGAATTATACAATGATTCCATCTTGAATATAAATTAATTATGAGAGGAAAGACAATAATTCAGGAAGAAATTACTATTTATAAAAGACTAAAAACATTTCTTGGAAAAGTAAGTCACATGATTTGAATGATGAACAGATTTCCAATAATTTTCAGAGACTTTTCAATCACTCTAGGTTGAGATAAACCATCAGGAAATATGTCAGAAGCCAATATTAACTGAATTATATTTTGTACATAGATTGAAGTCACAAGAGTTCCTACTTGACCAATGAAAATTTGAAAAATTAATGATTGGTTTTTTCATGTATAATTTGAACTCCACTTGTTTAAAATATGAATTAAGGTTTTCTCCCAAATTAAAAGAATAGATTATGAAAAATTGAAAAGTAAAAAAATACTGAAACTTCCACTTTTACAAAAGAAGAAACCAAATTTTTTACTTGTGAAAAGTGCTTATGGACAAATAAATACATCCAATAATTTTCTCATGTTTCTATTATCTAGTATTGAAATAAAAATGCAGTATCTGAAGGGCCTGGAATATGCTCTTACTTTAAAGGCCTGTTTTAAAAAACTGCACAAAAATGAGTTAAAATAAAATTGGATCTCAGTCAAAGTATATGAAAAATCTATTATCGCACATGCCTTGTAATCTTACTTGATTTCTGTTTAAAATCCATAGCACAGGTTCAACTTCTTATAGTCAAAAAAGTGTTAGTAAGTTTATGAGATTAAATCTATCTAATAAAATAATTTTCTTTTAATAATAAATATTATATTATATTTTTCTTCTGGAATTCTCTTAAAAAAGTTTTAAATTGTAAAACCAGATTTTAATTCACTGAACTCAAGTTCCAGTACAAATAAAGAAATTCATAAAGATACTCAACAATATATATTTACAAAAAACTTCAGCAACTTGAAGTGCTCTACAGTCATGCCCTGGGGTGCCCCACCCTGCCCCCCTTTTGGCAGCCACAAGGCCTTGCACAAGCCTCTCAAATTAACACTTACTTACTTCAATTTTTTCATTCTTACTTAGCATATTTCTATCATATACTCTGATTTTTCTCATAGAATGAAGTTTTAAAATGAATCAGGTAAACTTTTCAACAAAAGTTTAAGGCAACAAGTTGCCTCATGTTTTCAATAACAGCGGCTCAGAAAAAAAAAGAGGCAAAATATGAGGCACCATGTTTCCCCATATTTCACTCTTTGGTCAAAAGCAGATGTGACATAAACTAGGGTTCATCTGCATAAATATGAGGTGGCATGCTGCCTCATTGTTTGCTTTCTGGTAAATATTGAAAGTAATGGGTAGGTTAGTTGCTTACATTCATACATGAGGCAACATGTCGCCTCATATATGCATGTGGGCAACTTGCTCACTCACATTGAAGAAAAAAAATACAAATAAAAACTGAATATTTACTTTGCATACATGAGGCGACATGTTGCCTCATGTATGCAATAACAAAATATCAGAAAAAAAAGAGGTAAATATGAGGCACAATCTTGCCTCATCTCTTGCTTGTTTGTCAAAGGCAGATGTGAAATACACTAGGGTGCATAGGAATAAAGATGAGGTAGCATTTTGCCTCATCTTTTGCTTCCTGTAAAATAGTGAAGCTAACTGGTAGGGTAGTTACTTAAATGTATAGATGAGGCAAAATGTCACCTCATGTATGCATGTGGGCAACTTTCTTTCTCACATTGAAAAAAAATGAAAAAAATTTAATATTCTAATTGCATACATGAGGCGACATGTCGCCTCATGTATGCAATAACAGAAGCCCAGAAGAAATAGAAGCAAAAGATGATGTTCCATGTTGCCTCATATTTTGCTTGTTGGTCAAAGGCATATGTGACTTACATTAGTGTGCATTTTCATAAAGATGAGGTGGAACGTTACCTCATCTTTTACTTTCTGGTAAATAGTGAAGGTAGTTGGTAGTTTAGTTTCTTACATGCATACATGAGGCGACATGTTGCCTCATGTATGCATGTGGGAAACTTGCTTTCTCACATTGTAAAAATAAAATTATACAAAATAAAATTAAATATTGTAATTGCATACATGAGGCAACATGTTGCCTCATGTATTCAATAACAGCAGCTCAGAAAAAAAACAGGCAAAAGAGGAGGCAGAATGTTGTCTCATCTTTTGCTTGTTGGTCAAAGGAAGTTGCCACATAAACTAGGCCATATTTTCTCAAAAAGATGATGCGGAATGTTGCCTCATCTTTTTCTTTCTGGCACATAGTGAAGTAATGGGTAGGGCAGTTGTTTACATGCATAAATGAGGCAACATGTTGCTTCATGTATGTATGTGGGCAACTTGCTTTCTCACATTTTAAAAAAAATACAAGAAAAAACATAATATTATAATTGCATGCATGAGGCAACATGTTGCCTCATGTATGCATGTAAAAAACTACTCTACCCATTACCTTCACTTTTTTCCAGAAAGCAAAAGATGACACAAAATTCCACCTCATCTTTATGCAATTATGGCCTAGTGTATGTGAAATCTTCCTTTGACCAACAAGCAAAAGATGAGGCAACATGGTGCCTCATCTTTTGCCTGTTTTTTTTCTGAGCTGCTGTTATTGCATACATGAGGCAACATGTTGCCTCATGTATGCAATTACACTATTCAATTTTATTTTGTATAATTTTTATTTTACAATTTGAGAAAGAAAGTTGCCCACATGCATACATGAGGCAACATGTCGCCTCATATATGCATGTAAGCAACTTCACCATCCACTACCTTCATTATTTGCCAGAAAGTAAAAGATGATGCAACATTCCACCTCATCTTTAGGCAAATTTACCATGTCCTGGCAATATGAATAAATGTGCTGCATCATGTAATGAGGACATGGTAGATATTTTGTATGTACAAAAGTGTGCCAACATATCTTTAAGGTACTATGTTGTATTGAAATATATTGGTTAGCATATGTAGGAGAGCATGTAGAAGCATGTTGTCTCATGTTTTACATATCTTGTATAGTAAATTATATTTTGATTAGATGGATGAAATGCTATTATGGGAAGGGTTTGGTCAACTTATCAATTTTAGATGAAAGTATTATAGATGAGGCAGTTTTCAGATCTCTTCAGAGGTCCAGTACATGAAAAGCTAATAAATTTTCTTATATATCTAATGATAAATAAACCTATTCTTAAAAGATAGAAAAGGTGAATCTGAAAAAATTGAATTTAAAATTTCTAAAAGAAGAGAATTAATAGTATTGTTTATATAGCTCTAAAATAGTTATTATAAATTAACATCACATTTTTTAAGTTGTGTGATGGAATAATCAAAATTTATTCAAATTTTTTGGTCCCTGAAATTACTGGATTTTTAAAGATATCTGTATTCACTCTGATACTGAGGAAAGATAGGATGGGAGTAGTGTCATAACTCCAATCCTATGGAGGAGTGCTTGTTTTACTTGACATTTAAGTAAACTTAAAAAAGGGTGGATGTCTAAATTTCTTTCAAGTTTTCAATCTCAAACATATAAGTAAGCTATCAGGAAAAGGTTTATCAAAAATTGAGGGTCTCTAAACCCCCAGAAATGGAAGGTGTTCAGCATTTTTCAGGGCCCAGGAGTTTTCCTATGGATGATATTGTTGAAGAATATTTTACTTGGAAACTTCCAAAAGTCTTTCTAGAAGAAAGACACAATTATAATTTGTCTGTGACAGAGTAGTTCATTTTTGATACTGAGAAAAAGGTCATTTTGGAAGATTTATCAACTTTTATAGAAATTTACTATTGTAAAAGTCAAGCTAGTTTGAAAGCAGAACAGCTTGAGTTTTTACAGAAATATAAATTGTCTCATTTATTTATACTAAATGCAGCTGTACTGTTTTTAACAAAAAAAGAATCCTAGTTTTAATCCTTATTTTTCATCATAGCATAGAGCATACATGTAATCTGTTTAAATACTTTAAATTTCCCCTCCCTAAGTTTCTAAAATTACCCTTTAACTAAAATAATTATTAAAAAGTTTAAATTAAATCAGATTGAGTACTATATGGTGCCTGATTAGCTAGTTATTTTTGGTGAAAGTACACTTTTTTCTCACCTATCAATATTATTATCTGCTCTTTCATATTTTTTTCAAATCCTTTTATTTATCACTATAGGGTAAAACCTCAAATTGTCAACTCATCTATTTTTTTTTAGATTATGGTGAAGTATATTCCCAAAACTATGATTCAATTTTAAAAATTACAGCCTTCAGATTAATCTGAATAAGTGCATTCTTATATATATATATATATATTTATAAAATTTCAAGTATAATTCTATTTTTAAATTGAGATTCTAACTCTTATACCATAAAAAATTCATCAAGTAATTTAAAAAATTTCACATTATTTTCTAGAATTCATTTTGAAAATATGGTAAAATTAATAATATTATATTATTTCATGTAGTAAAATTTTCAATGATTAAATGAAACCCACACTTCCTTCACAAAAACAGGGTATGAGAATTTTATATTTTCTTTTATTGAATTTTGTCCTGGTAAAGTCTATGTTTCCAGCCTGCAGAAAGAAAATTATGAAAAGGTATTGCATGGCCTGAAATAAATGTTGTAAATGAATTTAGTATGAAGGACTTCTTTCCTGGAAAATGAAGCTAATATAGAACTAAGGAAATTTTTTTGAAAATTACTCATGTTCAAATCAGATAGACAGCTTCAGCAATAAGCATTGAGATATAATTTTTCTAATTTTTTTTTGGTACAGTGACATTCACAGTTTTGGCTTGGCTTGTAACTACTTTAAGCAAAAAATTTCCTTCAAAGGTTACTTCTGATGTTACTTTAAGATACCTGAAAAAGAACTTGACTGAAAGTTGTCTAACTTTTGTCTTGGTGAAAAAAACCTTCTCCATTTGAGTGAAGCAGCTGAGAATCCGCTGACTCTAACTCCAAGTATTGTTGTGAAATTTCAAAAATTCCTCCAAAATGGGACCCAGAACACTAAAAGAATCATCTTCCCCTAAGAAACCATCTCCTGATATTAAGGGAAACAGCTTACAATTATTTTCATCCAACAAACATAAATCCAGAACATAATCATTCTGAAGATCCAAACTTTCTATAGAGAAATTGTCACCACTTCTTCCATCCTCTGAACTTGAAAGAAGAAACTGAGAATCATTTTCATGAGGCTTTGAATCATTAAGTGCAGAATAACTCTTAGAAACCAAAAGATCCTCCAGAATAGAGTCCATAATGTTAAAACTAATATCCTCCTCCAAGCATTCATCTTTTGAACTTTAAGGAGCACCCAGAAAAATATCTTCCTATAAGAGCAATAGATCCAACACAGGATCTTGCTGACCATCACAAAATCCAAGAGAAACATCTTCTGCAAAGAGCCATTATCCACTACAGATTCTTTCCCAATATCCCAAAACAACTGAACATGACCATCCATGTTTTCCTCCACGCATAATCCATCCAACTCTGAGGAAACACACTGATCCTCTAGTGCATAAATCTCCAAAACATCCAGTGAAACACATTCCTGAGCTCCCATGGTATCCTCTGGAAAAGAAAAATAAACAGAAGCTGAAATTTCCACCAAAGTCTTCTGAACCTCTCTGTCCAACAGTATTTCCACTCCAGATTCCACATCCCTGTCCTTCAAACCATTGAAAAATCCTAAAATAACATCCTTTAAAACAGCCATAGCAGGAATTATATTTTCCCTATTTGGAAGAGTCTTCATGAAATCAGCCTTATAAAGAATCTCCATAACCTCTAACTTTACATCCCTACCCATGGCACTCCAAAATACATACTTGGACCCATCTTCATGTGGTAATATATCATTATATACCAGATAATCCAGAGCCTCCAAAAACTCCTCCATAAATTCCCCATACTGAGAAAGAGAAGTTACACCACCTTTCAATTCCCACTTCCTATCAATCCCATGAAGATCCACCATTTAGAAAGTAGTAGGCCAGCTTTTAACCATTTCAATGTTCAACTTCCCCCAGTCGTGACTCCTATTTCCTGCCATAACAGAAACTTCCTTCTCCACCTCCCTATTACCAATGAAAAATATTACTTGCCTAACCATGTCCAACAGTGAGGCCCCATCAATCTCAGAAGTAACCTCAAACCTAGCCAAAAACCACTTTGCATCCTCCTCCAAAAACCTTGAACCATCCCAAGACTGAATCCCAACCATCCTAGCAAATCTAAGTTAAAGCTTCCAATCTCCCCCAAAGATAGCCAAAGTCCCCCCCAATAGACTTAAAGACCTAGGAGGGACAAAATCCAATGGAAAAGAAGACCCCTATACCAACCACAAATAGATATAGCACCAAATTCAAAATCCACCACAAGAGATCCACCAAAGAGAGAAGCCTAGATCAACAGATACTCCAAAAAGCCAACAGATTATACCCCACGTTCGGTGCCAGGAATGTAGTCAATCCTATATAACTAGCTATAGGCCTTGACCAAGGGAGTTAGAGAAAACACAGAGAGAAAATCCCCTGTCCCTTTAAAAAAATAAGTGAGATTTACCTGTTGCAGCACATTGGGGATCAGTTTGCTAGACCCTCTCATTAGACACTCTTTACCTCTTTAAAAGTGAAAGATAATAGTCCCAGATAAGCTACCAGAAATAGTTGAAATGAACAGTAATATATTCCAACAAAGAGCAGCTAATAAGACTGTCAGCCAGGCTATTCCAGGAGTCCAGTAAATGATATATAAATTATAAAACCTTAAAGAGTGGGTAAGAATTGTATTTAATGAATATAACTTAATATTTTATTGCATAATGAAGTTATATAAGTATTTTATTATATACAAGTGTTACATTAAATTTATTGGTTATATATATTTTTATATACAGTTAAATTGAACATAATATAATATATTCTACAAATAATGGCGCATTTTTATGTATTTAATAATTATAAATTTATATTTAATTAATTGAAAAAACATATATTATAATTATAAGTGTAAAATTGACTTATAATATATTTAAATTAATTATTTAAATTTATATATTAAATAACACCTCTCATATAATACTAAACAATAATTAATGATGCTTCTTTTGACCCTTAATTGTGTTAGAAAAAACAAATAAATTAATTTATACTAAATTGAGATTAATTACATGATTTGTTGCGTCAAAGTATTTTTTGTTTCACTTAAAATATCCTTTAATCAGATTGTACCATCTGTTTGGAATTATTTTTCTCATAGTTCCTATGTTCCAATCTTGTTTAATTATTCACTATTTTCACTTACTGATTTGGGAATTAATGGCGGGAAAATTGGTTTCTTAATTGGGGTTTTAATTAATTGTTTCATGTTTTTCTCTATATTTTTATGTTTCATTTACTCTTTTGATATATTTGTTTTATTCCATTCTAATCATTGTATTTACAAAGATAGTAGCGCTTCAGAGGACCCATTGCCTATAAAAGGGCCTTGGATAATCCCCTGTAGCCTCATCACTTATTACACACTCAAAAAATTAAATAACCATTTTATTACGTTTATATTTTTTTATAAGTAATACAAATCTAATTTAAATTCTATACAACAAATCAAAGGTTGCTTTAAGTCTAATTGTAATTAAAAGTGTTTGCCGCGCAGAACCCTTACCTTAAATAATATTATTGTTAATAAAGCCTAAGTTTTTGTCATCTCTCAAGTTACTCGCTGTTGTTTTCCTTTTAAATAAATTAAATACTCTATTACAGTTTATTTCTTTTATTTTTTCCCTTTTCCTCCTCCTTTTCTCCTCCTTTTCTCCTCTTTTCCTTACCTTCTTCTAGACAACTGACCGACAACTGGGGACCTTTCCAAACGACGACGACGAACAACAAAACGCACGGACCACCTAGCAAAACAAAACTTTTGCCGTGACTGTGTTTCGAACTTGGGTGTGACATCTTAGGTTTATATAATATTAATTTTTATATTATTTTGAAGTGATTTTTCGATCACTATAGTAAGTTCAACTTTGCGCCTCTCACTCTTATTACTACATTTTTATTGCAATAACAGTGATTGTGGCTTAATTGCTGATTCACTGAGTGTAAGTGTTCAAGTTTAAAATTTTTTTTTTCCTAGTTGACCATTATAGAGTGTTAAATCCTCTTAGTCCTAGAAGAATTGACATTTTTTAATACAAAATTGAATTATTAATTTAATTTTTTTTTATTAATTATTGTTAATTTTGGTTGACTTAAAAGTACATTGTGCTTAGTCCCAAATATATTGCCATATTTAATATTGGTAATTAATTGGTTGAATTAACTTGATTGTTATTCCCAATTTAACCTTGCAATCCATTTTTTTTTTAATTAATTTTTTATAATTATTACTTTATATTGAAAATTATTTTTTCTATAATTTAATTAATAAATTTTTTTTATTATTTGGAGCAATTATTGACTAACTTTTATTATTTTTTTTATAAAATAAAAAGTAAATTAAAAGTCTTCCCACTAATATGTCCAACAATTTGGCAGAAAAAATGGATAACATGCAAGTGGATGAAATAGAAATTGACTATGATGCTGACAATGTAAGTTCTTCTAAAGTTGGTCATAAAAAATCTTATGCTAACACAAAGAATTCACATACTGCAGGATGTGGAAATGACAGGAAATGCAAACAAACCAAACCCCCTTCCCCCAGTACCACAGAAGGAAGTAAAGCCTCTAGTGCCTCAAGAAGGTCTTCCAAAAGGCTTCAAAATAAAAAAGCTTCCTCTGCCACAACAAATCAGCAACCTATCCAGTCATATAAAAGAGTTGAAGACAGAAAATATGACGTACAAAGCAAAGGTAGACACATTGTGGGATCAGGTCCAAGAACTCAGGAACCAGATTCAGGCCCAGGCCCCTCCTCAGTTGCCTCCCAATCAGCCTCAGTTTCAGACTCAACTTTCACAGCCACCCAGCTCAACCATGCAAAATCCAAATACTATGGAAGTAGAGCAATGGAAATGGGATTATCTAATGAGTCACTACCAACAGAATGTGCAACACCCTCCTCATCATCAGCCTGGCCCATCCAGAACACCCAATTTCCATCCACCTCCTCATCCCTACCAACAAGGCAGGAGAAAGAAGGCCCAAGCACAATCCCAAACCCAGTCCCAGGGGAAGTTTCCTCCTCTTCCATGGTAAGTAATTTGGTTGATAGTCACTTGGGTATGTTTTCTAATAAATCTTCTTCTGCAGGTAATATTATTGAACATGGTGAAAGAACAGTTAAACCTGTTAAAAGACAGCTTCCTGTAACTAGTAGCCCTATTGATGTAATTAGCAAATTGTCATTTGATGAACCTTTACATTTAACTTCTACATCTTTAATTAATCCTTCTCTTGCAATTAAAAATGATTCTGTTCCCCCTGAAATCTATACCTTAATTGAAAAAACTTCTGAGGAAATATTGAAAGATACCCTTGATTTTAATATTGTGAAAGACAAACATGTGAGAGATGTGTTAATCCATGAAAATGATAGATTAAATAATTTAAACTTGCAATGTAAAGTGAGTTCTTCTGTACAAGATACAGCTTATTTAAAAATCAAAGAAACCTTGAATATTGTTCATAGTCAACAAAAACAAATAAGAAGTGACCATAGAGCTATCTCAGATAGAAATATCAGTCTACATAAGACCTTGAGTGAATTGAAACCCCTTATTGAGGAAAATTATTCATTCAAAAATGAAATAAAATCTCTGCAAAATGAGTTTAAGAAGCTAAAAAATGATTTCCATGCACTAAGTACCAAACACTCAGTTTCTGAGGACAGAAATGTTCTATCTCTTGCAAAAGTAAATGACCAGATGTCTGAAATTCCAAGAATAAGAAACTATGTGTCTGAACTACAGGAAAAGTTCTCAACCTTAAACACCAATAATGAATTAAATGAGATTTCTGTAAATAAGCTGCATAAAAATAAAGGGAAAAGACCTGAGCAAAGTTCATCCTTTCTTCCTCATATTTCAACCATTAAACAAACTGACAATGAGTCTGTAAAATCTTTTTCTACTAGCAAAAAATCTTGTGATGGTCATGCACCAGCTGTTTCTGTAAATAATGAAATTTCTGAACACCTGGCTAAACTTCAGGAATTATTAATAATGAATAATTCAAGCCAAAAAGTGGACCATCCCAGTAGTCAGAAAAAATGGCCTAAGTTAGACCAATATCCTACCTTTGATGGTGATTCTTCCTCTGATTGGCAACACTTTATCCAAAGAATTGATAATTTAAAGAGATCTTCTAAACTACCTGATGAGGAAATTGTTTCTAAGCTAATTTCTTTATTTTCCAATGTAGCCTTGATGTGGTATGAATCTGTCCTCTTACATAACAATCATTATACATGGAATGATTGGAAATCCTTGATTGAGAATCAGTTTGGTGGTTCAAAATTCAGGTTAGCTCAGCAGAGACTGTATGAGAATACTAGATATGTATCCTCCTCTGTTGAAAAGCCCATTGTTTTTCTGATGAAAATAACTAAAATCCTTAGAGCAATTGATCCAAAGTTGGATTATGATATTTGGAGAGATAAAATCTTGTATAAATTACCAAATTCTCTTAGGGATTTGATTGTTGCTAGAACTGAGCATGTAAGGGAAAATTCTTCTTTCATTAATATCTGTAATGAAGTACTACTCAACCATAGATATGAACCAAAGAATTACCTTAGTAAATCTTATAATGATCAGAATAAACCTTCTATAAAGCTCCCAGAAAAATCTGGTAAACCCTCTGCCCCAGTTGCACCTAAAAAATATGCAACAAATACTTGTTATAAATGTAACAAACCGTGGCAGAAGGGTCATGTTTGTGACAAGAAAATTCATCTTGTTGAACAAAATGAAGACACTGATGAAGTTGAACTTGATGTCAATAATTCTTCCAGTGACTGTGAAAGTAATATCTCCTATGACAATGAATCTGTTAAAGATGTTTTAATTTTGGAACATGATGTCCATTATTTAAATAATATATCTGAAGATTGTGTATTGAATTTATCTTCAGTAGAAAATGCTGAGATAATTAAAGATATTACTAACAATTCTATTCCTATATCCCCTTTAAAGGCACCTGTTATCATTAATGGTAAAAATGTTGATGTATTTCTTGATTCTGGTGCTGGAGGAAGTGTAGTATCTGAAAAAGCTTTGGCTTCAGTGGATAAGGAATATTTGAGTAAATTATTGCCTATAACTTCTGAAAAATGGAGAGGGTATGGTTCTACCTTATTTCCTATTGGCAAATACAAAACCTCTGTATTCTTCAAATATAATGGTGGTTTTGTCAGAGCTATTTGTGAGTTTGTTGTCATGAAAAATGATAATTTGAGCAATTGGTTTATTATGGGAAATGATATTTTAACCATGTTTGGTGTGAAACTGGACCCAGCAAATAATTGCTTTACCTTAGGAATGAATGGGAAAAGAAAATTCAAAATTTCTTCTCCTAGACCTTCTGGGAATTTGTTGAAATCTTGTAACTCACTGACACAATGTAAAGGTAGAACAACAACTGAAATGGATGATTTATTACATGAAATAAATACCGCTTCTTTTGGTGATCAGTTGACTAGTGAACAAATGGATTCTATTGTTGCCTCTATTACCTCTTTCCCTATGGCTTTTGCTCATGGTTCTCATGTCTTGGGAATTGTTCAGGAGGAGATGAAAATTACCTTATCCTGTAATTTGAGTGATATTCCTCCTTCCCTTAAGAAAAAACCATATCCTGCTTCTCCATCCAAAAGAAAAGATATTGAAGATAATATTGAAACATTGTTGAAAATGAATATCATTGAGAAAGTGGATGTCACCCCCAAATATTGTGTCATCTCCCCAGTCTTGATTTCATATGAAAAAGATAAATCTAGATTATGTGGAGATTACAGAGCTTTAAATACTTATACTGTTGATGATATTTATCCTTTACCCAGAATTAATTCAATACATGCTACCTTGCAAGGTGCAAAATTTATTAGTTGTCTGGATGGTAATAAAGGTTATCATCAAGTTCCAGTTGAGAAAAATTCTCAAAACTTTTTGCTTTTTGCTACTCATATGGGAATATATAAGTATTTTAGGATGCCATTTGGCCCTAAAAATGCTCCTTCAGTTTTCCAGAAAGTCATGGATAACACTTTCCATCAAGAAATTATTGAAGGTTGGCTCATGGTTTATATTGATGATATTATTGTTTTTTCTAAAACTTTTGATGAACATATGATTCACTTGAATAGAGTTTTCCAAAAAATGGATGAAATCAATATGACCTTATCTTTAAAAAAGTTTAAATTTGGTTTTCAATCTTTGAAAGTCCTTGGCCATGTTGTGTCAGGCTTACAAATTTGTGTAGACCATAATAAAGTTGCTGCCATTCAAAATGTGAAAGCACCAACTTCTGTAAGAAAAATCCAAAGTTTTTTGGGTATGTGTGGCTATTATAGACAATATATTAAAAATTATCAGGTCATAGCCTTGCCTCTTACAAAACTAACCAGAAAAGATGTTGCTTTTCTCTGGAATAATGACTGTCAGAAAGCTTTTAATACATTGAAAAGTTGCTTAATGACAGCCCCTATATTGGCTCTTCCAGATTTTAACAAGCCATTTGTACTTTATACAGACGCTAGCTTTATTGGTCTGGGTGCTGCCCTTCACCAAAAGCAAATTATTAATGATAAATCCTCAGAGGTTGTAATTTGTTATATTTCAAGAACCTTAAGAAATAGTGAATTGAAATATGGTGCCACTCAATTGGAATGCTTAGCAGTTGTTTGGGCTCTTGAGAAACTTCATTACTACTTGGATGACCAAAAATTTGAGTTGGTAACTGACTGTAGTGCTGTGAAATCTCTCTTAAACCTCAAGACACCTAACAGACATATGTTCAGGTGGCAACTTGCTGTTCAAGAATACAGAGGGAGGATGACTATTATCCATAGAGCTGGAAATGTTCACTCTAATGTTGATATGCTCTCCAGAGTGCCTCTGCCAAATAATGACTCCAATCCTGCTTATGTACCTGAAGATGATACTGTTCATATACATGGTATATTTATAGTTGATATGGAGGAAGAGTTATTACAGTTAATACTGGATTCATATGATAAAGATTCTGACTTAAATAAATTAGTTACTATTTTGAATGATCCTAAGAATGCTTCAATTCAAGCATTAATAAAAACTCTTCCTGCAAAGTACCAAAATGCTTTAAATAAAGGAAAGTTTTCTATTGAAGATGGTTATATATATTATAGAAGGAAACTTACCAATTTAATTGTTATTCCTCCTTCAATGAAAGAAACTATCCTCAAACTTTGTCATGATGACATATTAGCTGGTCATTTTGATCTTGAAAAAACATTGATTAGAATCAAAAAAACTGCATGGTGGGCTAATATGTCTGAAGACACAAAATTATATGTTGAATCTTGTGATTCCTGCCAAAAATCTAAAAGGTTAACAGGTAAGAGAGCAGGGTTATTACAACATATTGAAGCACCTAGTGCTCCCTGGCAAATAATTAATATGGATTTTGTCACTGGTCTTCCTGTTGCAGGTAAAGACAGCTTTAACTCTTGTTGGGTAATAGTGGATAGATTCACAAAAATGTGCAAATTTATTCCAACCCACAAAGATGTATCCACCAAAGAATTAGCTTTCTTATGGTGGTCTTACATGTTTAATATTATTGGTTTTCCAAAAGCCATTATCTCTGATAGGGATCCAAAGTTCACTTCTGAGTTTTGGACCTCTTTGATGGATATTTTTGGCTGTGAGTTAAAATTGTCTACAGCTCACCATCCTCAGACTGATGGTCTAGCTGAAAGAATGATTCAAACTCTGGAAGATATGATTAGAAGGTATTGTGCCTTTGGTTTAGAATATAAAGACAATGACAGATTTACTCATGATTGGGTCACTCTTTTGCCTGGTCTTGAATTTGCATATAATAGCACTGTTCATTCTGTCACTGAGAAAAAGCCTTTTGAGCTTTGGTTAGGTTATGTCCCAAACACTCCTGCTCTTATTCTCAATAATAAATTACCTAAGTTGGAACTACACCCTGGTGTAAAATCTTTTATGCAAATGCAACAGCTACGCAGAAAACATGCTCAGAGTTGTATTGATAAAGCATTTGAATATGAAAAGAAAATATGGGATAAATACCATAAAGAATACACATTTAACAAGGGTGATGAAGTGTTGATCTCTACTGTCCATTTCAATTTACAAGGTAACCACAATTTAAAAGATCCTTTTGTAGGACCATTTTGTTGTTAAAAGAATGGTTGGTGATAATGCAGTAGAAGTTGTATTGTATTCTCCATATGATAGGAAACATCCTGTCTTTCCCATTTCTTTGCTTAAACCTTATACTTCCAACAGTGACTTATTTCCAAAAAGATGAGGAAGACCTAAGAAGAACCCTCAGGAAGTCACAGAAACAGCAGAAATTGATAAAATTCTCAATGATAGAATTATCACTTCTGAAAGAGGTACTGAATATTTATTGAGATATAAGAACAAATCATCTGAACATGATGCATGGATACCTGGCAAGGAAATTTCAAATCTGCCTGCTCTGTTGAAAAAATACAAAAAGAAAAAATCTTAGCATTTTTTTTTATTGTTTTTTTTTTTAGAGTGAGGGAGTGTCAGCCAGGCTATTCCAGGAGTCCAGTAAATAATATATAGATTATAAAACATTAAAGAGTGGGTAAGAAATGTATTTAATGAATATAACTTAATATTTTATTGCATAATGAAATTATATAAGTATTTTATTATATACAAGTGTTACATTAAATTTGTTGGTTATATATATTTTTATATACAGTTAAATTGAACATAATATAATATATTCTACAAATAATGGCGCATTTTTATGTATTTAATAATTATAAATTTATATTTAATTAATTGAAAAAACATATATTATAATTATAAGTGTAAAATTGACTTATAATATATTTAAATTAATTATTTAAATTTATATATTAAATAACACCTCTCATATAATACTAAACAATAATTAATGACGCTTCTTTTGACCCTTAATTGTGTTAGAAAAAACAAATAAATTAATTTATACTAAATTGAGATTAATTACATGATTTGTTGCGTCAAAGTATTTTTTGTTTCACTTAAAATATCCTTTAATCAGATTGTACCATCTGTTTGGAATTATTTTTCTCATAGTTCCTATGTTCCAATCTTGTTTAGTTATTCAATATTTTCACTTACTGATTTGGGAATTAATGGCGGGAAAATTGGTTTCTTTATTGGGGTTTTAATTAATTGTTTCATGTTTTTCTCTATATTTTTATGTTTCATTTACTCTTTTGATATATTTGTTTTATTCCATTCTAACCATTGTATTTACAAAGATAGTAGCGCTTCAGAAGACCCATTGCCTATAAAAGGGCCTTGGATAATCCCCTGTAGCCTCATCACTTATTACACACTCAAAAAATTAAATAACCATTTTATTACGTTTATATTTTTTTATTAGTAATACAAATCTAATTTAAATTCTATACAACAAATCAAAGGTTGCTTTAAGTCTAATTGTAATTAAAAGTGTTTGCCGCGCAGAACCCTTACCTTAAATAATATTATTGTTAATAAAGCCTAAGTTTTTGTCATCTCTCAAGTTACTCGCTGTTGTTTTCCTTTTAAATAAATTAAATACTCTATTACAGTTTATTTCTTTTATTTTTCCCTTGTCCTCCTCCTTTTCTCCTCCTTTTCTCCTCTTTTCCTTACCTTCTTCTAGACGACTGAACGACAAAGACAGTGAGGAACAGAGAGGTGATGAGTAAAGAGATAAAATGCTTCCCTTAAAAATCTTCCCACACAAACATCATACAGCTATGCACAGACCACCCCAGCCTAATCCCTGCCAAAAATAAAGCTCTCCCACCTTTCTACATACATAAAAAATATCTTTAAAGGCTTCCATGCACACAGGCCAGCAGGCTGCTTGACATGGGGACAGCCACTTAAAGGCGGGCAGTTGGCCCAACATAGGGACAGCCCCATAAAAGTGGGCATGCCACCCAACGTAGGGACGCCTGCTTTTAGGCCCTTAAACACCCAAAAAAACCCAAAATCCCCCTCTAAAACATCAAAACAAAAGTAACTACGTGTATAAAACAAGAAAACACCAATAAAAAACAACATAACCCCAGCTATACCCTACATTCCAAATACCTACAAATATGCACTCCAAAGGCCTACCCAGGTTTGGATCACCACAGCGGTAATTTAGTTCAGGATTTGGCAAAGCAATATCAATTTTGAGAGAGCTTGTATTGAACAATCAAAAACTGTGTAATTGTTCTTTGGTGGGGTTAAGCTTCAATTCATTAGAATGAGGTAAAATATTGAAAAGCACATGACAGAAATTTTAAATAGACCTGCAAAAATGAGAATTTGAATGAGGGAGTATCTCATTAAATCTTTAATTAAGTACACAGGTATTAGTAGGTATTTTTCATTGAGAAAAATAAGAACAACTAGAGCTCATCATGTACATCATGAAAATCTAAATGAATAAAAATATAAATTTTTGAAAGTATATGGCAACAAAAACACTACTATAATAAACTTATTTTTTTGAAAAGAATTAATAATGAAGAGTTGAGTGGACCAACAGATGGGCTTTCTCATGAATATCTTTCCCTATAAAATATGGATATCTATGTATATTTATAATTAATTCAAAAGGAAATAACTCAGCTGTAATTGAAAATTATTTCATGATAAACAGGTAAAAATATAATGCAGAATCATTTTGATTTCCAACTTATTTTTATAATATTTTAATGCAAATAATGACCTTATTTGAGATTTTTGATTGTATTGACAAAATTATTTTTAAAATTTATATTAACACATAATTAGTAGGTATATAGTGTATTGACCAAGATTACTTGGAAACAATACCAATTTTTTAGTTTTGGAATAAGAAAATTAATTTAAAAATTCTGTTTTTTGGATTCTGGAAGCCTTACTTTGATGACCTTTTAGATTTAAAAATTTTAAAATAATATATTTTGTTGAAAAAATATTTATTGTTTAGACTGTAATTCTATATTGTGAAAAATAAATTTTAAAATTTTTTTTATATCTTATAGTGATTATTAGTTAAACCTTGCTGTTAATTGGCATAATTTTATTAATGCAGGTGATTGTAGAAAAAAAAATCACAACACTTAAATAAATTAATTTTTATAAAGTAAATGGTATTATTTTGATTCAAGTTGTATCATAGTTTCTCCTATATTAAAAAATGAAATCAATTTGTATTCTCTTATAGTATTATGCTTTGTGAAAAATGAGCTATTTGATAAGCATGTATGAAACATTGTAAAATGTAGTGAGTCTGAAACATTTTGCTGAGGCAGAGTATGGATGCCTACTTAATGCATGGTTGATAAGCATGAAAAAAAAATTCAAAGAAATCCATAGTGATCATCTTTTTGATAAAACTCTTTAGACATAAAAATCAGCTTTTTTTAGTAAGTTCTTCACAATAAATAAATATTTTGTTCAATTGCTACCATCCAGTAACATATTTCTTATATCTAGAAGTCTTAAAATGCCACCATTTTTTTGCATTTGTGAATATTAAGAGCTTAGATTTTAATAGAGAAAGCATCAGACATGATCTGGAAGCTTTGAAGTTGTTTAGCTTATAAAACATCTCAATAATACCCCAAAAATGAATAGGAAAGAAATAGCAAAGCACAGTTGGCTGGTACATCCAGCAATTCACCTAAATTAGGATCAAACATCCAAGATCTTGTAAGAAATAAATATTTGAAGAATAAAGAGAAATTATGTTTCAATTAATCTCTATTTTTTTCTTTGCTTAGGGCAAGCCTGTTTTGGATATAATTAGATCTGTACTGCAGTCAAATGAATCAAATTTGGAAGAGCTTTGTAACCAAAAGATAATGTGGCAAGCAGCAAATTTTTCTCCTATCCATCATTTAAGCAAAGAAGGTTGTGCCCATATTTATATGACAAAATCAACAGACTCAAACTTCTTAGTGAATTAGGTTACATAGATGCTAGCAGAATCATAAGCCTAATTTTACTTTCTATAGAGACAGTTTTTAGTCCTATGAAACTCAATCCATTATTTGTCACCAAGGCATGCTGTTCTAAGTACTTTTCTCTTTATAAGTATATCCCAAAACACAAATTATCAATCTTATCTTGAACTCAACCTTTTTATTCATCCTCAAAGTTGTATTTTAAAGATTTAGGATGTAGAGAAGAAAATTTCAATTGTGATGAAAGTATGTATTTGGCTAAGTACAAACAAGAAGAGGCAATATACCATCATTGTAAAAAATTTCATCACATCATTTTAGCTGACTGGATTTCAGAAAAGCTTCAACTAATCAAATTTGATATGCTGATTGAGAAAAAAATGACTTTCTAGAAAAAATGGAAAGGTATGTGATGAAAGATGTATATGATTGGTTTGTATGGAAAAATTTCCAGATATTCTACGACTCAAAATGGAAGTGTTGATGGATATAAAAAAACATGAGGTAATTTAATGTTAAGTTTATATGTTGACTGGTTTAGGCCGGATGGTTATCATATTGGAGGTTATAAGAAATCTGTGGGTAATAACTTGTTGGTGTGTATGAACTTGCCTCCAGAAGATTGATACAAAACTAATAATCTATTTTTGTATGATATTATTCCTAGTCAAACTTAGCCAACAAGTGAGCAAATAAATCATCTTGTAAAGCCTCTGGTTGATTTAGTAAAGACTCTATGGGATGAAATATTTATTGAAAAAACACCTCACCATTTACAAGGCCAAAAAATAGGTGCTGCATTATTCTCTTTAATAGGAGATATTCGTGGGATGCAAAAGATTTCTGGTTTTTCAAGTCACTCAGCCACTAGGTTCTTCTCTGTCTGTTATACTTCAAAAGATGAAATCAGTGAGCATAAAGTTAAAAAAATTTTCTTACGTACTCATGAGGATCATATGCACTGGGAAGAGAAATGAAAATAGTGTCAATTACATTAGGAGCTGCTATCTATTTTTAAAAGTCATGGGGTTTGATGGAGCAAGCTGAACAACCTTGTATATTGGCATCCTATGGAATATTTCTCACTTGACTTGATTCATTCACAAAGGCTTGTAAAACTTAAAGATCTTAGTCTAACTTTTTATCTAATACAAAATCCAGCAATAAACCTAGAAAAAAAAGCTAAAAAAGGAGAAACATTGACATGTAAGAAGAGACAATGATGATGAATGTTCTGATATATTTTTAAATAAGCAATATAAAAAACGTAGAAGTAGCTTAGTCAGCACTGATGCTGATAATATTGAACAAGTGTGACTGCATAAAATACTACAATATACAAGTACAACAAGACTGTCACAAAAATATCTTTGAATGGATAGTAGAGGAGCTAAATTAAGAGGATCAAAAAGCAGGAGAAAGTCATCAAGCTCTGAACATCACTTTCAAACCTTATAGTTTTGCTTAGAGCATGCTTCTTGAAGTGAAAGTGGAAATTTGACCTATAACTTTTGTCAAATGAGTATTAGCATATCTTAAATTTAAAGATCTAATTAATCCCTTGAGACTATTAAAAATAAGGAAGATATGATGAAGGGCAAAGAGAAAGAAAGCAAAAGAACTAGAAATCCAAAATTTTTAGCCACTGAGCTAGAGGCAGTGTGGAATGTGATTGAGAAAATAAAAAAACCTTCTTGGATTTCACAAGTGCTGAAACAAGTAGGATCTAAAAATTCAGGTTCCCTCAAAGCAGCAGAGTGGCATGTACTTTATAGTGTTTAATTTCCTTTGTCACTTATCTCCCTTTGGGTAGAAGAATCAAATCAAGCCAAGACATCAGTTACATCAGACCACAAACCTAGAGAATATTATCCTCTCAAATCAATAACCACTTTATGAACAATTAACAACTTTTTGACTTCAAAAAATGTATTCATTGATGAGGTTTATGAATTAAAACAACTGCTATTGGAGTATTGTAACTTCTTGGAAGAAGGTTTTAAAAATATCAGCTTTAAGCCAAATCTGTATTTCACTCAACAATTTCCAGAAATGATTAAGCCTTTTGGCCCACCTGTTGGTATGGCTACTTGGGCTGCTGAAAGAGTTAATTGGTATATTATCAAAAATTACAAAAAATCATCATACAGGTATTTAGTTTGGTGATTGGGTTTTTAAAAATGCAAATGAGCTAATTTATTTTTGTTGAAAATAAAAGAAATACCACATACCAAGCTCAGCACTGGCATTGGAAGTCTAGGGTTTTGGAACTAGATCAAGCTGAAGATGATGCTCAGTATGGATTTAATATTAAAAAAACTGAGCAGGATAAAAAAAAGACATACACATTTAACTGAGGCATTATTTACATAATGGGTAAGGGAACACTTGAGAAAAGAGACATCTAAACGGGCTTTGTTACCATCAGAGAAGGTATGAGACCAGGTAGTTGAAAATGTAGCAAGAAAATTGGTCCATGGAAAGCATTATACAACTCATGCACAGAATCTTGGGAATTCTACCATTGAATTTTACTTTGGAAAAGATAGTCAGTTTGGTAATATTGATCAGCTTTTCAGTTCAAAGGACAATAATGAAAACATGTATCTAATTTTTAGTCCTTTAAAAAAGCTTATATCAGAAGATACAAATAATTATCCCTATCAGGGGTTTACACAAGTGCGTTCCCGTTTAGTAAGAGTTGAAAATGCAACACAAATTGTGATTAATCAAGATTCAATTATTTGACAAGCCGCACTTTACAGCACCAAAGGGGAATGTTTGGAATTAAGTATAATTTTATCACTTCTGTTGGACTTCAGACACTAGTAAGAAAAAAATTAAACAACATGAACATTTTGTTTTTTAAATATATTTAAAATTGTTTAGGATTGGCAAGAATTTGGAGGATTTGGAATGTTTTTAATAAATTTTTTGAACAGCTACATGCAAGATTAATAAATAAAACTTTTTGAGGTTTTGCCTAAATGTTTAAGCAAACAATAACAAGGGCATTCTTTACGGTTTAGAAACTCTTCTATTAATGAGTGAAATTTTATTGTAAGTTTAATTTCAACTAAAATGAATTCAATGTACTATACAAAGTCTACCTATACTTGAAAAATATTATAAATAGTTCAGAGCCAGGTTTAAAAATCTATGGACCATATTTTGTAAGCCAATAAAGCCATGTTTTCCACTAATTTTTTTTCTTGAATATTTTCTTCATTAAACTCACAATTAAAATGTATAACTAATTTATCTTAAATATTTTCTTGCCTCTATTCTGAATTTTAATAATCTTAGGTTTATTTTTTATAATTAACATAATGTCTAATACCTGTGATAACATGAATGTTGAAACTCCATTAGCAAGTAACTTTAGAGAGAAAAATAATACTCTTCCTCAAAATCTTAGAACTGGTGATTTGGGTCCTTCTCCCCCTGAAAATCCTAGTAAAAATCCAGGTAAACCCTAACCTCCTCTTCAGTCTTCATCAGGTCTGAAAATTTGATCAACTTATTGCACTTCTTATATCAAGAATAAAAATGATCAATCCACACCTTTTAATCTAAAGCAGGAAACAGAAAGTATAGGGAATGATTGGGCTAGTATTTTGTTGAATCAGTTTCTTGGAAAAAGTGGGAAATCCACTTTTACTAACCCAGCAGCCAGTACCAGTGGACCTGGTGAGTAAACTTTTTCAACATGCTTTTATGTTTTAAAAGACTTACCAATTTTTATTTTCAAAAATTTGCAGTAAAATCTTCTCTTATAATTCTAGCTACAGATCAGCACAGAAGACTTGATGCTGAGTCACTTCAAAATGACCAAAACTTTCAGCCTAAATATCCTTAGGACTGAGTGTTTCTTATGCTTAAAATAAGATAACCTTAATTAGATTAAGCTTATATCTTAAAAATAAGGTTAAAATAATAATATATATTATTTTATTATATATATATATAATTTTTATTCTATTATATAATTTATAATAGTTTAAATAGCTTATCCATGGCCTAATAATATTTATTAAGCTGTTAATGGAGTCATAATATACTTATCTTAAGTGATATGAAGTAATTATTGACATACATAAGCTTATATGTATACATAAATCTCATATTCAGTGGAATATGCAGTATATTATGTATATTTAGGTATATAAGTGGGTTTTAGCCCCTTGATAGCCTATAACCTTTATTTTTCTGCTTATTTTAGGTCATATGGACAAAATCAGTGGACTCAAAACGCCTACAGAAGCATAGATACCTATATCAGGCGCATAAACCCAGTTTGGACAACTAAAATTACTTCCTTGGATGGTTATTCACGGATTTATGGGTTGGAAGGATGTTTCTGGGTTAATGTGGATGCTTGGGGATGTAATTGGGGGCTTGTACATTTTATTTGTTTCCTTTATATGCTTTTGGTTTCATTAAATCTCTTTTTGATTGTTTATTTTACCTGTTTCTTTATGGTATCCGCTTTTATCTGGGTTTTCTATTTATGGTATGGATTAGTGTTATTATTAATAGTGATGGAGGGTCCTTACTGGAGGTCTGGGTGTTAATACTGCTTGAATTAGATGCCATGGGGAGGTGATGGGCCCTCACGGTGCTGTAATTGCGGGGGATAGCAGTGAAATCATCTGGATTGAAGGTCTGTGCACTCCAGTGGATTTGGGTATAAGTAAGGAGGGATTTTGACGGTTATTTATCATCATTCAATTACTACAACTCCAACAAACACTAATATACAATTATTAACCTTTAGAAATATATTATAAAGCCACTATAAATTGATTTTATCTTTATATAAAGCTATAACTATATTTTATTCATCTATTTTCCACCACTAGCACGCATTTAAATCCAAGTATTGTGAGTTTTATTTGAGTATAACTATTCTATTAGTCTTCCCCTGAGATTTAATCACTAAATCATTTATCAATAAGTAGTAGGACCATAAATAAACACTATTTTATTATACTTATATACTAGACTATACTGACAATTGGGGGTCTTTCCTTATATTTTACTTATTATTTAGTATAAGCCTTGGGACGTGATTTTTACCTTAGTACAGCTCAAAATAAACCAAATATTTGGGTCTGCTGCATATTAGTGGATCATCATAACTCATTGATTGCGGAAAAGAGCCCTTAAAATAATTTTACTAATTTTTTATCATAAAATTAGATATTTACAGTATTAACTGTACCCAATATAAACCCAATTTCACTTGGTATTTGGACACCAATATAACACCCAATTAAATTGTTATTTGGTTAAAGCTTGGTAAGCTAATTATTCACCCTTATAGAGGTCTAGTTAAACTTATTTTTATATTTTTAACAGATTTTTTTGAATTTTTCTTATATTTTATCTAAATAAATAAAGATCTAAATTCAGGGTAAGCTCCATTGCTTTTTTATTAGTAATATAATTGCTAATATCTTTTGTCTACTAATTCCATAGAGTTTTTTCCTTTTGTAGACATAAAATATTGTCATTTTTAACAATATGAGTGCTCCCCAGGACAGTGTAAGTGAAAATACTGCTTATAATACCAGGTCTAAAGCTAACAAAAACTTTCCAGGACATCACCATGGAGGGCCAACAGTACCCCCAGCCAGAAAGCATGAGTATAGAGGAAAAGGACGCCCTCCTAAAAAAGATAACTACAAAAAAGACGTCTCCTCCTCTTCAGGATCAACTGTCCCACCTGGCCAAACAGGTTCTGAAGTTGGAGGAATCAAAATCTCTCATGTTCAAAGAGGTAGAGCAGTTGCAAAACAATTGCAAGGTAGGGTTTCAGCAGATGAATCAGGCATTGGCAGAATTAAAGGGAGGCCAGCCCAGTCAATCAAATCAGCAACCTCCTACCCAAGGCGGGTCAACTCACTCCCAGGAGAAAATCCTGGTAGACAAATGGAAATGGGACTGGTTTCACCAACAGTGGACAAGCCACAGTTGCAACAGGGATTCACCCCCTCATCTGACTTCCTTAGCTCACCCTTACAAGGGAAAAAAGAGCCAAAAATCAGGACTGGAAACCATCCCTTGGTAAGTAGATTACCCTCTCAGATTGAACATAATACTGATAATTACAATATAGGTAATTCTATTGATGTTAAATCTGTACAAAAAATAGAGGAGGATTTAAGAAATTTAGGTTTTAGAGTAGATACACCTGACTTGTCTTTTGTCCATAATAACAGTACTATTTACAATGATAATACAGTTAATCCTCAGTTGCAACCACCTACTAGTGAGATGAGAAGTTCACAGGAGAGTGAGAGAATTGAAAAGGAGGACATGGAATATTTTAACAATAATCCAACTGTCCATACAATTGTTTCAGCATTGTGGAATAGAATGACTGATTGTGAGGAACAGACAGTTAAGCTCACTAGTGATACAATTTCTTCCTTGACATTAAACATTTCTCAATTAGCAACACATAAAAAAGAATTAGAGAAAGAACATTTGTCTCTTACTCTTAAATATTATTCATTGAGTACTAAATATAATGACCTTTCAAACAAATTCAGTGAGTTAGAAAAATTATATGAAACACATTTATTGAAAACTGAATCAAGAACAAAGTTATCTTTTGCCCAGACAAATCAAAGTGTCTCTGAGTTGCTAAAAAGATTAACTAAAGTTAAGATTGAAACTGCCAATCTACTAATGAACCAGGATAATCATAAGTATAATCAATATAATAATAATCCTTTCATTGGCAAAAGTGAATCTCATTCCATCCCTATAGCACCACAATTAAAACCATCTTGTGGTAGTGTCAAATCTGAAAATGTAAGTCACAAATCCGTGCAGGAAGAAATACAAGACCATTTATCAAAAGTGAATGAGTTGTTGAATTTACCTAAGATTAGTGAGATAAAATCCAATCAGAAAAACTGGCCTAAGATAGATCAGTACCCAACTTATGATGGGGAAGCCAGCTCTGATTGGCAACATTTTATTCAAAGAATTAACAACTTGAAATTCTCATATAAGTTACCAGATGAAGAGATAACATCAAAATTAATTTCTTTATTTAAGGATGTTGCTTTATTATGGTTTGAATCTGTCTTAATTGAGGGTAGAGACTACTCTTGGGCTGAATGGAAACAACTTATTGAAAAACAATTTGGAGGTTCTAAATTCAGGCTTACTCAGCAGAGACTTTATGAGAAGACTAGGTATAATCCGTTGAATGGTGACAAACCTATGGTATTTTTAATGAATTTAAACAAAATATTAAAAGCCATTGAGCCTCATATGGATTTTAACTTATGGAAAGATAAGATAATATATAAATTACCTATATCTGTCAGAGACATTGTTGTAGCTAGAACATTAAATGTTACTGAATATTCTGACTTTAATAATATTTGCAATGAAATATTATTGAACCATAAGTATGAAACAAGGTATTCCACTTATAAACAAAATGTTGAACCTGTAAAAACTCAGAATTCAAACACACTTCAGGAGAAGCAGGAAAAACCTACTGCACCTGTAGAACCTAAAAAGTATGAAACAAATACTTGTTATAAGTGTAACAAACCTTGGGTCAAAGGTCACAAATGTGAGAAAAACATAAATATTGTTGAAAACCAACATGAATCTGAAACTGAAACTGAAAAAAGTAAAGAATCAAGTGATTATGACATCAATATCTCATATAGTGATGAAAATGAAGTCTGTATGTTGGAAGATGATTTGTCCATCTTTGAAAATCCAATATTAAATATGGACTCAAATGAATCTTTAATGAATTTTGAGGATGCTGAAATCATTAAGGATATACAAGCTGATAACTTTAGAATGACACCTATCACGGTTCCAGCTATCATCTCTGGTGAAAATGTTAATATAGTACTGGATACAGGAGCTGCTGGTTCTGTTGTTTCCACTAATACATTACAGAAAATTGATAGTGAATATAAGTTTAAGCTTGAACCACTTCAAAATAAAAATTGGAGAGGTTTTGGATCAGTGCTACACCACATTGGTAAATACAAAGCTGCTGTTTCCTTTAAACACCAACATGGTTATGTAAGGGTAACTTGTGACTTTGTAGTGATGGATAATACTAATTGTAGTAACTGTTTTATCATTGGAAATGATATTCTGACTAAATTTGGTGTAAAATTAGACCCTGCTAATAAAAATTTTACAATTGGCATGAATGGTAAGAGGAAATTTAAAATAAATTCTTTTAACACAGTCTTACACATTGAGTCAGTAACAAATTCCCCGTCTAAAGGAAGAGAATCCAATGAGATGAAACTTCTGGAAACAGAAATTTCAAAAGCATCATTTGGCACTCAGATAAGTAAAACTGAGAAAAATAATATTTTGGAATTAATAAAAGCTTTTCCAATGGCTTTTGCACATGGTACAAATGAACTTGGCCTTGTAAAAGATCATGAAATGAAGATTAGTTTAACCTGTGATATGGATAATATTCCTGCTAGTTTTAAAAAGAAACCATACCCTGCTTCACCAATGAAGAGGAAAGACATAGAGGATAATATTAAGATGTTATTAAAAGTGAACATTCTTGAGAAGGTTGAAACTACACCAAAATATTGTGTAATATCACCAGTGCTAATTTCTTATGAACAAGATAAAGCAAGACTGTGCGGTGATTATAGAGCATTAAATACATTTACAGTAGATGATATTTATCCCTTGCCAAGGATTGCCTCTATACATGCTACCCTTAAAGGTGCTAAATATATAAGTTGCCTAGATGGAAATAAAGGGTACCATCAAATTCCTGTTGAAAAGAATTCACAGAACTTTTTGTTGATAACAACACACATGGGAATTTATAAGTATGTCAGAATGCCATTTGGACCAAAAAATGCTCCATCAGTATTTCAGAAGTTAATGGATATAACATTCCATAATGAAATGATTGAGGGATGGTTAATGGTATATATTGATGACATCATAGTGTTCTCTAAAGCTTTGGATGAACACTTAATCCATTTAAGGAAAGTATTTCAGAAAATGGATGAAATAAAAATGACCCTTGCATTGAAAAAATGTAAATTTGGGTTTGAATCTTTAAAAGTGCTTGGTCATATTGTATCTGGCTTACAAATATGTGTAGACCAAAACAAAGTGGCTGCAATAAAGAATATTGGCATTCCTCAAAATGTAAAGGATGTACAATCTTTTCTTGGAATGTGTGGTTATTATAGACAATATACAAAAAACTACCAATCAATTTCTGCACCACTGACCACACTGATAAAGAAATCAGAAGCTTTCATTTGGAATAATTAAAGACAACAAGCTTTTGATAAGTTGAAAGTATGATTAATGACACCTCCTATCTTGGGATTACCAGATTTCCAATTACCTTTTGTATTATATACAGATTCAAGTTTTATTGGACTGGGTGCTGCTTTGCATCAAAAACAACTTATTGAAGGGAAAATGTCAGAAGTAGTAATCTGCTATATTTCACGTACTCTAAGAAGTGGTGAATTGAAATATGGTGCTACTCAACTTGAATGTTTGGCAGTAGTATGGGCTCTTGAAAAGCTACATTATTACCTTGAGGACCAAAAATTTGAGTTAATCACTGACTGTAGTGCAGTTAAATCACTCTTAAACATGAAAACTCCTAATAGACACATGTTTAGATGGCAATTAGCTGTACAAGAATACAGAGGCCAGATGACTATTACACATAGAGCAGGAACCTTGAACTCTAATGTAGATCTGTTATCTAGAGTACCTCTTCTTAATAATGATGATGATCCTGCTTATGTTCCTGAGTCAGAGATTATTAACATTTATGGCATTTATATTGTAGATCTTGAGGATGAATTTATGCAATCAATTCTTGATAATTATAATTCAGATCCTGACTTGAGTAAATTAACTACAATATTAAATGATCCATCTAATGCTTCAATGAATTTTTTAATAAAAACATTACCAATTAAGTATAAAGAGGCATTAGAAAAAGGAAAATTTTCCATTGAGGATGGTTTTATATATTACAGGAAAAAATTAAGTAATGTAATTGTAATTCCCCCTTCAATGAAGAAGTTAATGTTAAGTATATGTCATGATGATATATTAGAAGGTCATTTTGACTACCATAAAACATTAACCAGAGTAAAAAACAAAGCTTGGTGGATTAACATGTCTGAGGATTTTCAGAAATATGTTGAAACATGTGATTCTTGTCAAAAATCTAAATGATTTACAGGAAAAAGAGCTGGTTTATTACAACAAATTGAAAAACCAAAAGCTCCATGGGAAATCATTAACATGGACTTTGTAACAGGTTTTCCAATAGCAGGGAATAAGAGTTATAACTCCTGCTGGGTAATTGTAGATAGATTTACAAAGATGTGTAAATTTATTCCTACCCACAAAGAGGTTTCTGCAAAGGACTTAGCTTTTTTATGGTGGACACAAATGTTAAATACAGCAGGTTTTCCCAAAGCAATAGTTTCTGACAGAGATCCTAAATTTACTTCTGATTTCTGGACGTCACTTATGGATGTTTCAGGATGTCAATTAAAACTTTCTACAGCACACCATCCACAAACTGATGGGCTAGCAGAAATAATGATACAAAACTGAGAAGATATGATAAGAAGATACTGTGCTTTTGGTCTTAATTTTAAAGACAATGACAAATTCACACATGATTGGGTAGCCCTTATCCCAGGTTTAGAATTTGCATATAATAGTACAGTACATTCTGTCACTGGCAAAAAGCCATTTGAGTTATGGTTGGGTTATGTACCTAATACCCCTGCTAAAACTCTTAATAAGTTACCTAGATTGGATATCCATCCAGGTACTAAATCTTTTCTTCAGATGCAGGAATTATGCAGAAAACATGCTCAAGAATGTATAAATAAGGCTTTTGAGTATGAAAAGAAAAGATGGGATAAAGCCCATAAAGAACAAATGTTCAAAGAGTGTGATGAAGTCCTTATTTCAAGGCTACATTTCAATTTAAATGGTAATGTTAAATTGAAGGATCCATTCATTGGACCATTTGTAGTTAAAAAGATGGTTGGTAATAATGCTGTTGAGGTTATTCTATATGCACCATATGATAGAAAACATCCAGTATTTCCTATTTCTCTTATAAAACCATACCATTCTAATGATACTGCTCTATTTCCAAGAAGATCAGGAAGGCATAAACAGCAACCTGAAGAAATAGTTGAAAAGGCAGAAATTGAAAAGATACTTAAAAAGAGACACCTTACTAAAGAAAAGGGAGTTGAGTATCTATTAAGATTTAAAAATAAATCAAGTGAATATGACCAGTGGATTCCAGAAAATGAAATCTCTGATCTTAAAAATCTCTTAAAAAAACTTAAATCTAAATAATGCTGTTCATTCAGTACATGTATTATAAAAATTATTTTTTTATTTTATTATTTCACTCCTTAGTTTCAATTAAAATGTCTTAACATTTTTTTATTGTTTTTCTTGGGGTGAGGCAGTGTCAGCCTAAATATCCTTAGGACTGAGTATTTCTTATGCTTAAAATAAGATAAACTTAGGTAGATTAAGCTTATATCTTAAAAATAAGGTTAAAATATTAATATATATTATTTTATTATATATATATATAATTTTTATTCTATTATATAATTTATAATAGTTTAAATAGCTTATCCATGGCCTAATAATATTTATTAAGCTGTTAATGGAGTCATAATATACTTATCTTAAGTGATATGAAGTAATTATTGACATACATAAGCTTATATGTATACATAAATCTCATATTCAGTGGAATATGCAGTATATTATGTATATTTAGGTATATAAGTGGGTTTTAGCCCCTTGATAGCCTATAACCTTTATTTTTCTGCTTATTTTAGGTCATATGGACAAAATCAGTGGACTCAAAACGCCTACAGAAGCATAGATACCTATATCAGGCGCATAAACCCAGTTTGGACAACTAAAATTACTTCCTTGGATGGTTATTCACGGATTTATGGGTTGGAAAGATGTTTCTGGGTTAATGTGGATGCTTAGGGATGTAATTGGGGGCTTGTACATTTTATTTGTTTCCTTTATATGCTTTTGGTTTCATTAAATCTCTTTTTGATTGTTTATTTTACCTGTTTCTTTATAGTATCCGCTTTTATCTGGGTTTTCTATTTATGGTATGGATCAGTGTTATTATAAATAGTGATGGAGGGTCCTTACTGGAGGTCTGGGTGTTGAAACTGCTTGAAGTAGACGCCATGGGGAGGTGATAGGCCCTCAAAGTGCTGTAATTGCCGGGGATAGCAGTGACATCATCTGGATTGAAGGTCTGTGCACTCAAGTGGATTTGGGTATAATTAAGGAGGGATTTTGACGGTTATTTATCATCATTCAATTACTACAACTCCAACAAACACTACTATACAATTATTTACCTTTAGAAATATATTATAAAGCCACTATAAATTGATTTTATCTTTATATAAAGCTATAACTATATTTTATTCATCTATTTACCACCACTAGCACGCATTTAAATCCAAGTATTGTGAGTTTTATTTGGGTATAACTATTCTATTAGTCTTCCCCTGAGGTTTAATCACTAAATAATTTATCAATAAGTAGTAGGACCATAAATAAACACTATTATATCATACTTATATACTAGACTATACTGACAAAAACCCACAAATTGTTAGAAGCATTGTTACAGGGTATGATGAACCAAGGATCTCCAATTCTATTAACCAAAAATATCTATCACTTTATGAAGTGTTGTCTTGGTGGACCCATTAATGTATCTCACCTTCTTAGAGGCCCAACAAACAAATAAATTACAGATTGGAAGAGTTGGAATGATTACAAGAAATTCACAATTGAAAAAGAATTAAAACAGGTTCAAAATGCACCTCAGGCAACTTCAGCTGCTGATTGTCAATTTATTTTAACAAATAATTCCATATTCTTATGTTCTAAAATTCATCTACCAACTTTTATTTCAGCAACTGAGCCTCAAGGACTAAAGAGAGGAGTTTCTGTAGCAATATCTGTAAATTAAAATTTGGAAAGAGAGCTTCAAGAGAAAGGATTTTGTTTACTTGCTTTTGATTAGAACTGTCAAAATTTTTCTAAGTCAAAATGGAATCAATTAATGGGTATTGTAGTAATAGACAATTTTACCATCTTGCTTTCAACATTGAAAAATATTTATTCAGAAAAATTCAGGTTTACGCCAATCATTGTTGAGGAATGGGTGGTCAAAAAGGAAAAGAGATTCAAAAGGTGGCCAGTCAAAAAAGTGAGGTGATTGAGGCAAGTAGAAAGGAAAAGAGATTGAGAGCACAGATAAAGTTTTATAAAACAAAGTTATTTATTCAAAGCATAATAACTAAAGAAAGTCTTCTACTAATTTGATTTTATTTTAGATTGCAAAAAACTGCTATGACATGGAAAGAAAAAAGTGCATTGATCAACCAGGCTTTGTAGCACTTTTTCATGATATGAGTCTCATGTTTGATTTAGAAGAAACCCCACACCATCCAGAAGATGAATTTCCTATACAACTAGTTCTTAGATGGAGAAATCCAATACTCAATAAAATTGTAGATAAATTGGACAACTTGAATAAAAGGACGTCCCATTCAAATTTTTAAATGGCTTCAATGAAAAAACTTTATGATCACTCAACTAAAAAGACAGATTCAACAGATTTTATCTTGAATATGCATAAATTTCTTCCAAAAAACAGTTATTCACCTGGATATTTAGCAAATTTGTTGCTCAATGATATGGAGTTACTTAAGGTTCAAGAAGATATAGATTTTGCCAAATTTAGGGGGGCAATAGATTGAGCAGCAGCACCTTAAATTTTTAACCCCACTGGTAACCATGTATATATGTTTTAAGCAGCCAATTTTTCCATAAGCAAATTGGCTGCTTAGACCTGAGCTACAACTTCCCAGCCAGTGTTATCTGGCTGGGAGATGCAAAAATTAGCTCACAATCAAAGTTTCTAGAAGCAACTTTGGTTGCTTTATTAAATGACTGGCAGCCAGATTATAACTGTCTGAAAGTCAATAATATAAAAAATGGCCAGCAAAATTGCTTCATGCAACTTCACTCACTATAAAACAAAACATCTTGCAGGCAGATTTAAACTTCCTGAAAGATGAATTATTAAATTTACCAAAGCAACTTTTAGTGGCTTTGGTCAATTTTTTTTATTTTTTATTAATTTCTTATAGCTTAAAGATGGAAGCAATATATATATATATATATATTATTTTAAAACCCAAGCCACAGGAAGTGGCTCACATTATTCTTCTTAATTTCATTTTAAATTACTGCCAGCCAGCCTCCCCCTGGCTTGTAGTTTATGTTTTAAGCAGCCAATTTCACCTTAATCAAATTGGCTGCTTAAACCTAACCTACAACCTCCCAGCCATTGTTATCTGGCTGGGAGATGTGATAATGGGATCACAACAAAAGTCACTAAAAGGTACTTTAATTGATCTATTAAATGACTTGCAGCCATTTTATAACTGGCTGAAAGTCAAAAATATAGAAAAAAGAATGAGAAGTTGCTGCATGCAACTTAGTTGCTTATAAAGATAATATCTAGCAGGAAGTTTTAAATTTTCTGTAAGTTGTATAATTAAATTTACCAAAGCCACTAAAAGTGGCTTTGGTCAATTGTTTTAATTTTTTTAAATGCAACCAGCTTAAAGCTGAATGTTAAAACTTATTTTTTATTCAAACCTGAGCCACTTCCTGTGGCTCAGGTTATTTTTTTATGCATTATCAAATTAATAACAGCCATGCTCCCTCTCACTGGTAGTTTTATCTGACATTTGAAATCTTTTAAAAAAGATTAGTGGAAATATTAAATGCATACTCTTTGATATATTAAGAGTTATGAGTGGTAGAGGATTGATGAAGGGGTTAATTTATCAAAAATAGAATGGGCCATTGCTGATAAGGAGATTTCTAGAACAATAGAGATATTCTATAAAAACATGATTTAATGGATTACATTAGGGGGTCTCAAACTTGATCAAATATGCCACATAAACATGCCACAAAAAAAAGTACGAAACACACCATCAGAAAATGAAATACACCTGCCCTGGACAGGTGTATTTTGATGGTGTGTTTGACTTCAAACACACCTTTTTGGCAAAAAAAACCATAAAAACACTTCTCTCCTTCATCTTGATTAGTCAGAACTAGGTACAGAAATGCCATATCCTTTTTTTTTTTAACTTAATTGTTAAGGGCTTATTATTCAACATGTAAAAAACATGACTTCCCACCACTTAAGCAGCCCCTTCATCATACATTCACTCTAAGTCTTCATCAAAATTCACTAACATGCAACTTTCAGTCTGTTGTCAGCTTGAGATCACTGCTACTGCTCTAGCCTTTTCTCTAATGTTTATCTCTGATACTGACTCAAATGCTGATCTTGACTTGGCTTAAATGTGTGATGTGCTAGAGAATCACTATTTATTTTCCAGAACACCTTCTATACATCACCAACCACAATTTAACCTTGAGGGTCTTTACAAAATTCATGAAATTAGATTTAAACAAATATTTTGCACAACCTTGCCTGGATTTCTCAGTTTACTTGAATTGATAAAAGATCACACAATTTTCATAAATTATTCTTGTTGTCCACACAGAGATCCTACAATTTAAATCTGTTTTGTACTTTGTCATTTTAGTTCAAATTGAAATTCTTCCACATTAACCCATCTTGAAAACCTCTTCCAGATCAGAGATGGAAATAAATATTTTGATGGTAAAAAATTTCTTTGAATCTCTTTTATATACATCACATGCTACTACTCTTGCTATTTTTTAGGATTTCAGTTGATTAAATGTTTTTTATTTTAAATTATAAGTAATATTTTTCTCTATATCTAAATGACTTAAATTCACCCTGGATTTCTATTAATAATTTGGTTAAATATGGTTTTTCAACAGCTTCATTAACCAACCCTTACGCACAAGATACATAAATTCACAAATTTTATTTTTCTAAATCTAGAAATTTGGAAATACCCTTCCCTGCATTTTACTATATTAGGGGGTGGGGATTACCTTTTTTTTAATGTCAAAATTTTTTTATGTTTGGATGAAAAAGGAGATACCTCCCCCTGAATTTTACTGTGGGAGGGGGTGGGGATTCCCATTTGTTTCATGGCAAAAAAATATTTATGTCAGAAAAAAAATGGCAATACCTCCCCCTTAAATTTATGTTGGGAGGGGGAAAAGATTACCAAAATTTCATTTTAATTTCAAAAATTCTTAAGTATATTAATCTAAAATAATAATAAACCAAGTAAAAGTAATGGGATTCACAATATTACCTGCCAATCATTTCAGATGTGACCAAAGCCAAAGAAATAATATGACAAGCATTGTATTTAGCGTTCATCCATTCAATACAAATAAATGAGTAAATGAACACATTTATACAGAAAGGCTGAATTACACAAAAAATTTACTTTAATGATTATCTTTAATAATTAATAATTTAAAAATTTATGAAATAAAAAAAATGGAGAATCTTTTAATTACCATATTAAGAGCCCCTCCCTAAAGATTTACTATAGATCAACCCATCACCCCTTGCTTTACTTACCTAGTTTATCAGACTTTGGTTAATCTGAAATGAAAAATCTAAATGAGTAAGTGTTTCACAAGATTCCAAAATAATAAGTAATCTTTTTACTAGATTCCAAACCAGGAGTTTCTTAGGTATTTTGATGATTATCTCTTAGATTTATGATTGATGATTATCCTGAGAAGAGTTCCAAATAGATTTTATGATACCATTTCTTGTAAAAAATCCAAAATTTCAACAAATCAGGGAAAAAAATTATTTATAAAGAAGAAAAATTGAGGAAAAAAATGATAAAAAAAAGTTGAGTAATTGATGTATCTTGGGAGTGGTACAATGAAAAGTATTAAAAAAAATATGCATATTATGGAATATCAAAATTCAAAAATGTAAATTATTTTTCACAAAAAGACTCAACTTTAAAAGTATATATCTCAAAACTTTCTGAGCCAAAAATGTTTACGCTTTCTGGAAATGGAATTCATGCCTCTAGAGAACCTGTAATCAAAGTAATCTGAAATTTGAATGAGCCATTATCAGCAAATGTTAATATTCATCCTCATGAAAAAAATCACAAAATAAGAAGGACTCATCCAAAACAGAAATTTTGGTGATCAAATCAGAGCCAAAAGCCTGAATTATGATTTTAAATATATTTCGTAATCCCTATATGAATATTATGCAACATTGAACTTAAAAAATATGTAAATTAGTCTATGAAACAAGACTCAACTTTGGAAGCAGATATCTCAGCAACAACTGGACCAAATTAAACACCATTCACCACAGGAAATCTGGGGGTGAACTGCTAGCAGTTCCCTCTTTTTGAAACTATTAGGAATTTGTCAGGAAACTGTTGGGAAACCATCCTGAAACTGTCAGAAAGATGTTTTTAAATCTGATGAAAAAACATTGAAAAAATAAACTGTTACAGATTGAATCCAGATCAATCCCTCCTTGAGCAGAGCTTAAGAACCACATTGAACATCAGTTAATCTCAGGTTTGGCAAAAGGTTGAACAACATCACTTAGCATACCTTAATATTCAAATATTAAACTTGAATATATGTTGCGTGTATGATATAGATGCATATGCATTTGAATTTGCATGGTGGATACTTATTGCATGCTAAAAATTGATGTGAAATGCATATCCAAAGTGTATGCATAATGACTATGAAGAATAAATATGCATAAAAAATATGCATAAAAATATGCATAGTGATTATGCATAGAAAATATGCATATTGAATATGCATAGAATATGCATAAAAATATGCATAAAAATATGCATATTGAATATGCATTAAAAATATGCATATTGAATATGCAAAAAAAAGGTGCATATACATATATGAATAAAATATATTAATATGCATATAAATCTGTATAATGAATATGCATATGAATATGCATAAATATGCATAATGATTGAAAAATGCAAAAAAAATGATGCTTAACAAGTATATTTTATGCATAAATAGAAATATGCAATATGAATTCATATTGCATACAGATAACACTGGCAAACCATTTTGACCAAAACTCATACTAAATTTTCATTCTGGACTAAAGGTGTGAGGGAAGGAAGAGAAACAGTCCAACGTTAGAAAAATGCTACATGCACTCATTTTGTAGCAGAGCAAATGAGAAGTGCTGAATTATGGTTGGTGCCCATAATTTAGTATGATATCATAATTTTATTTAATTGTTTTCAATATTGAAAAGACTTTAGGTCGGTTGGTATGGATCTAGCTGTGCCAGGGTCTAATCTAATTATTTTAACAATTTCTTAATAATTAACGGGCTTTAATACAAAAACAGGTTGTATTTTTTGTGCGATATTGGATATGATAAGGTCTTTTGTAAAAAAAACTTATATTGTTTAAAAATATTCCTGAATCAGATGTGGGATAATCACTACAAAAAATTGTAGTACTGTGGGCAATAAAATATATGCACAAGCAGTAAAGAAAGGACCAAGTGAACCCTTTTTGTTCAGTGGGAATCATTAGAGTGGAATTGTGGATGAAAAATATAATTCATGATTACCATTTTATTTAATCAAAAAATTTATAATATTGAAAGAACTATTGATTAATTGGTATTTGACCTTTGTGCCTCACTCATATTTATCATTTGATTGATTTTTGTCACCATTATGTTATTAATATTATAAGTATAGCAAAAAATCGTGTGCCAAATGCATACCGGCTGATGTTACACCTTTTATAATATTATTAAATAAAAGTAAAAAAATATGAAAATGATTTGTTTTACAAAAAATAAATTGATATCCAAAAGCAATATGAGGGATAAAAAGGTAAAATTAAAGGGATCAAATATAAAATAAAAAATTAAAGTGAAATTCCTCCCATCAAGAGCAAGTAGACATGATGGGGTGAATGCCCACCAGTGGCACTAAACTTGGACTATAATTTCTTTTTTGTAAAAATAAAAAAAAATACACTGGAGCTTTACCAAAACTTCAGGATGACAATTTTGCCATATCAAACAACTTCTAGTGCAATTATTGAAGAAAAATTCATTTTCATTGCAATAGAGAGAATTGATCACATCAGACTGCATGTGACCAAAAGTGTCCAGCACAAGTTCGGCCGAGCTTGTGCTGGACACTTTTATGATGGAGGTTAGCTAGGGTGAAATTTTTCTTCAGTTCATCTGGTATTTCTTATAAACATGTCCACTGGTATTTGATCTTTGTGCCTCATTCATATTTATCATTTGATTGATTTTTTGTCACCATTATGTTTTGATATTATAAGAATAGCAAAAACTCGTGTGCCAAATGCATACTGGGTGATGTTACACCTTTTATAATATTATTAAATAAAGGTAAAAAAATATGAAAATGATTTGTTTTACAAAAAATAAATTGATATACATAAGCAATATGAGGGATAAAAAGGTAAAATTAAAGGAATCAAATATGAAATAAAAAATTTAAATTAAATTACTGCCATCAAGAGCAAGTAGACATGTTGAGGCAAATGTCCACCAGTGAGGCTAAACTTGGACTATAATTGCTTTTCTGAAAAACAAAAAAGTGCCAATCTGAGGTTTAAAAAACCTTCAGCATAACCATTTAGCCATATCAAACAACTTCTAGTCCAATAATTGAGAGAGAATTGATCACACCAGACTGCATGTGACAAAAAGTGTCCAGCACAAGTTCGGCCAAACTTGTGCTGGACACATTTATGACGGAGAGTAGCCAGAGTAGAATTTTTCTTCAGTTAATCTGGTATTTCTTATAAACATGTCCATTGGTTCTTGATCTTTGTGCCTCACTCATATATATCATTTGATTAATTTATTGTTACCATTATATTATTAATATTATAAGTATAGCAAAAACTTGTGTGCCCAACGCATACCGGGTGATGTTACACCTTTTATAATATTATTAAATAAAGGTAAAAAAATATGAAAATGATTTGTTTTACAAAAAGTAAATTGATATACAAAAGCAATATGAGGAATAAAAAGGTAAACTTAATCTCAAAGAGATCAATTATGAAAAACAAAATACTAGTAAAATTCTTGCTCTCAAGAGCCAGTAGAAGTGTTGAAAAAAATGGGAGCCATCAGGGCTAAATTGTAATAAGTGAAATTTTTTTAAAGATAAAAAATTATACACCTGAGGTTGGGAAGAACAACAGGTAGATGATTCAGCTAAACAAAACTTCTTGTAGTGAAGTTTAATAAAAAAATGTTTTTTGTTGCCATATAGAGAATTGATCCCATCTGACTACACGTGACTAAAAGTGTCCAGAACAAGTTCGGCCGAACTTGAACAAAATACTAGTAAAATTCTTGCTCTCAAGAGCCAGTAGAAGTGTTGAAAAAAATGGGAGCCATCAGGGCTAAATTGTAATAAGTGACATTTTTTTAAAGATAAAAAATTATACACCTGAGGTTGGGAAGAACAATAGGTAGATGATTCAGCTAAACAAAACTTCTTGTAGTGAAGTTTAATAAAAAAATGTTTTTTGTTGCCATATAGAGAATTGATCCCATCTGACTACACGTGACTAAAAGTGTCCAGAACAAGTTTGGCCGAACTTGTGCTAGACACTTTTATGATGGAGAGTATCTTGGGAGGAAATTTTCTTCAGTTCCTTCATCTTCTATTTCTCATAAACATGTCTACTGGTATTTGATCAGTCTGTATCTTTCATATTTATCATCCGATTAATATTTTATCACCATTATATTATTAATGTTATTAGTATAGCAAAAACTTGTGTGCCAAATGCATACCATGTGAAGTTATACCTTCAATAATTTTTTAAAATAGATGTAAATAAATATGGAAAGGATTAGTTTTACAAAAATTAAATAGAAATTTAAAAGTAAAAAGAGGAATAAAAGAGTAAAATAAAATTCAAAGAGTTAAAATATGAAAAAAATACTGGTAAAATTCCTGCTATCAAGAGCCAGTAGAGGTGTTAAAGAAAATGGGAGCCATCAGGGCTTAATTGTAATAAGTGACCTTTTCTTTAAAGATAAAAAATTATACACCTGATATTGGGCAGAACAGCAGGTGGATGATTCAGCTAAACCAAACTACTTCTAGTGAAATTTGATAAAAAAAATTTTTTGTTGCCATACAGAGAATTGATCCCATCTGACTGCACATGACCAAAAGTGTCCAGCACAAGTTCGGCCGAACTTGTGCTGGACACTTCTATGATGGAGAGCTGCTGGGGTAGAATCTTTCTTCAGTTCATCTGGTCTTTCTTACAAACATGTCTACTGGTATTTTATCTTTGTGCCTCACTCATACATATTGTTTGATTAATTTTTTGTCTTAATTATATTATTAATTATATAAGTATAGCAAAAAATTGTGTGCCAAATGCATACTGAGTGATGTTACACCTTTTATAATATTATTAAAAAAATGTATAAAAATATTAAAATAATTAATTTTAAAAATTATTAATTGATATCCAAGAGCAATATGAGGAATAAAAAAATAATTTAAAGCAATCAAATATGAAAAAAAAACTCCAAGTATTATTGCTAATATCAAAGGCCAGTAGAGATGTTGAAGCAAATGAGAGCCGTCAGGGATAAATTGTACTTAATTGATTGTTTTTTAAAGATAAAAAATTGTGTACCTGTGGTTTGGATGAACTCTAGGTGGATAATTCAGCTATATCAAACTACATCTAGTGAAGTTTCTTATCAAATAAATTTTTTCATTTCCATAGAGAGAATTTGTCAGACAGGCTACTAGACTTACCCAGTGAAATAATTAATTATTTACTGGATGAAGCCGCACCTTATCATTTTAATTATTATTTAATTATAATTTAGTTACATTAAAATTAGTTATAATAAATTAACTAATTACAGTATGATAAAATTAAATAAATAATTAAAATTAAAATATAAAATTGTCCCTTATATTTTTCTCTAACACCATGCTCATTTGACAGGTTGGAAAAAATAAAAATTTATATTAAAAAATAGATATTAAGTTAAAATAAGATTTTAATATTCAAATAATCTTAAATATATACAAAAAATTCAAATTTCTTATTTAGAATTGACTTCTACAGTAAAAATTAAATAAATTGATGTATTTATGACATACTCTGTAAATACATCTTTTTGACGCCTTCTTTTTAGAATAACTTTATTATTTGAAAATACTCCTTCTGGAATACTCTTTTCTCTTTCTCATACTACTGTTTTTAGAATTTGATTGCCGTGCTTTGTCTCTCCTTTGCCTATATAAGGCCTCTCTTTTTGTTGTCTTTTAATCATTCCTTTACTAAATCACTTTATTACAACAATAACAAAACAAAAACTTATTCTTATAATCTATACCATTATTTATTACAATACGTAACTCTAAAATATAATTTATATCAATATTTTAATCATACCTCTTTTAATTGAGTAAAATAATCATCCTTGATTTAAGAGATACGTACAAATTTGTTGAGAGTCTATTTAAGCCTTTAAAATCCTCGTAAAAACTTTATACCAAGACTTCTAGACCAAAAGTGTACCTTGACAATTGGGATCCTTTCCTAAATATAGAAGGCGCAACGTTAATTGAGGCGTAATCGAGGGGACCATCAGCGTACAAGTACCTGTAAAGGACGAGAGAAGGCAAGAAAACGACGAACGTCATACGTCATGTGACAAAAGTTTTTGCTGCAAACAGGAATCGAACCATGCTCCAAAACTTAGGTTCATATACTGACTAAACATTGTATATATCTTGGTAATTATTGTTATTACTATTTGTGGGTTACTCTTCACTCTTCATTTGCTTTGTATTTCCTTTTACTCAGCACTCTGTAAGTGGCATTAATTGGCTCATTTTGCAGGGGGAGGTGTCTGGTAATTTGGAATTTAATTTTATTATTATATTTTTTTTTATTTTTCCTGGTTGACCATAATAGAGCAATAACTGTTCTTAGTCCCAGAAGTAATAAAATAATTACATTTTAATATTAATTATTATCATTTTTCAGTTGAAAATTGTCCTGATTAATTTAAATTTTAATTGTTCCAGTTGACAAATTGTCCTGACAATAATATTTTTTTTAAATTAATAAATAATATTTAATTACTTCAGATGACTTTGAGTCCTGGTAGTTCAAGAAATTTTTTTTAAATTAATAAAACTCATATTTAATTACTTCAGTTTACATTATGTCCTGGTAGTTAAGTGATTAGTTTAATAAAATTTTAAAATAAAAAAATTTATATTTAATTACTTCAGTTGACATTAAGTCCTGGTAGTTAAGTTATCAGTTTAATAAAATTTTGTTAAATTAATAAAGTTTCATATTTGATTACTTTAGTTGACAATAAGTCCTGGTAATAAATTAGTTTATTTAAATCCTGAAAATAAATAATTATTAATAAAAATTTTAATTTATTTCTACAGTTGATTATATTATAATCCTGGTTTAAAATTTTTTTTACTAATAAATTAATTTTATTTAAGTTGATTTTTATCCTAAAAAGATTTTTTATTATTATTTTTATTTTATTTCTGTTAAATAAAAATTAAAAATAAAATACTAATTAATTTGTCTCTTTTTTTCATTTCAGTTAAATCTTAAAATGACTGACCAAAGTGGTTTTGCTGCACGTGAAGAAGAACTAGACTTAATTGATTATGATGAGCCTACTTCTGTAAGTTCTCCTTTAACAAGAAGAATTTCTCAAACTAATAAATCCATGCCCCAAACAGGATTTAGAAATGGAAGAAGTAGAAATCCTAGTGGACACAACTCAGGATCAGAAGCCCATGATAAACCCACCAGAAGAGCTTCTAAAAGGATTCAGGATAAAAAAGATGCCGTTGTCTCAGCAGGTAAATAATCTGTCCACTCACATAAAGTAGTTAAGGACAGAAAGCTTGAGACTAAAGGTAAGGGTAGATGCCTTGGAAGAAAAGGTGAGAAGAACAGATACTTTTATCCAAGAGAAGAAGAAACCTCTTCCTCCCAGGGATCAACAACAATTGGCTCCCCAGTCCCAAGAGAAGGTGGAAGTTTCCAAGTGGCAGTGGGACTGGCTCGACACTCAGTTGGACTACTTGGCTCAAAACCAGCATCAGTTACCTCAGGTAGGTCCATCAAGGCCCACGCAGGTCAGCCCCACTCCTCCCCACCCTTATCAAGGAGGCAAAAGAAGAAGGAAGCTTAATATGGTGATACCCAGAAAACCCTGGTACATATCTCTATTGATTCTCAAGTGCCTTTTCTTGTGGCTGACTCTGTTCCTTCAGGTAAATCTGGAAGGGAGGATGAAACTTTGAGACCTATAGAGGCTGGGAATAGTAGACAGATATCTCATGTATCTAATCAATTACTTTTAATTGCTACCTCAATGATTAATCCTGATATGGCTGTGATTGATGAAACTCTTGACCCTGAGTTCTATGAGAGTCTGGAAAGCTACTCAGTTTCCTTATTGAGAAACACTCCAGATGTAGCAAGAATTAATGATGAGCACTTGAGAGATATTATTGCCAAGCAAAATTATATAATTAACAATATGCAACAGACTCAGAGATATAATAGTTTTTTAACTGATCAGGGTTATCAAGCATTAAGAAGTGAAGCACAGAGAGTCTCTGATGAATTGTCTCATTAAAAAGCAACCCATGAAAAGAAAGTTGCTTTATGGCAAAATATAAAAAATGATTTGTCTAAACTAAAAGATACTGTATTCGCCTGTTGCCAGGAGGTAGAGATAGATAAGATAAATCTGAAAAGATTGAATGACCATTTGTCATCTTTTCAACATAAAAATAAATTATCTTTTGCAAATATCAATGAGAGTTTATCTAGTCTTCCAAGAATGAAAACAAGACTAACAACCATTGAAGAAAAATTGAACTCATTGTTAAATGACCAAAAATATTCTGACATTTCTGTGAAGGAACATATAGTGCAGGATGCTTAAATAGTACCTGTGGCTAGTTCATCTAAAATAAAAATAGATCCAGAAATACCTGTTGATAACACTGAGTTTCCATCAAAAACTGATGATGCACCAGGATCTGCAACATAAGGCTTAAACAATGAGATTTCAGCACAACTAGAGAAATTACAGCTGCTTCTTACTCAGAAACAAGCTAGTACTAAGGAGACTCCTTCAAATCAAAAGAATTGGCCAAAACTTGACCAGTACCCAACATTTGATGGTGACTCTTCCTCTGATTGGAAACAATTTATTTGAAGAATTGATAACTTAAAAAATTCTTACAAACTCCCGGATGAGGAAATTGTGTCCAAATTAATTTCTTTATTTACTAATGTTGCCCTGATGTGGTATGAATCTGTTCTCCTGGATGGGAATGACTACTCATGGGAGGATTGGAAGAAATTAATTAAAGCACAATTTGGTGGCTCCAAGTTCAGAATGGCTCAACAAAGGCAGTATGAGGAAACTAGATATAGCTCATCTACTGATAAACCTATTGAGTTTTTAATGAAACTTGTAAAAATCTTAAGGGAAATTGACCCAAATATGGAGTTTGATTTATGGAATGACAGGATCCTCTATAAATTACCAATTTCTCTGAGAGACTTGATAGTGGCTAGGACTGAGTTCTCCAAAAAACCCTCTTCTTTCATTAATACTTGCAATGAGATACTTCTAAATAATAAGTATGATGCCAGAAGAGTCATTTTTAGGACCCCTTTGGAGAAACCCTCCACTTACCAACAGAAACCTCTGGAAAAGGTTGGTAAACCTTCTGCCCCTGTTGCACCAAAGAAGTATGCAACAAACACTTTCTTCAAGTGCAACAAGCCTTGGCAGAAAGGCCATGTTTGTGACAAGAAGATAAATCTTGTAGAACAAACAGAGGAGTATGCTGATGACACAGTGGCACTGGATGATACATCAAGTGATTGTGCCAGCAATATTTCATATGAATCTCAACAAGAAATCTTGATGCTGGAAGAAGATATTCATTATTTAAATACTATTGACATTGATAATAATGATTTATCTACAGTTGAGGATGCTGAGATCATAAAGAACATTGAGGATAGCTCAATTATTATTGCCCCTCTTATGGCACCAGTCTTGATCAATGGAACCAGCATTTAAGTTGTTCTGGATTCTGGAGCTGGAGGAAGTGTAGTATCTGAAAGAGCACTTGCTTCAGTTGATCAAGACTATAAATCTAAACTGATGCCTATCATTTCTGAAAATTGGAGAGGGTATGGCTCTGTTTTGTTCACCATTGGTAAATACAAAGCCACAGTGTTTTTTAAATATAACCATGGTTTTGTAAGAGCTATTTGTGATTTTGTTGTCATGGAAAATGATAACTTGAGCAATTGGTTTATTGTAGGGAATGATATTTTAACCAAGTATGGCATAAAATTGGATCCTTCAAACCAATGTTTCACAATGGGGATGAATAGGAAGAGAAAATTTAAGATTTCCTCCCCTAAAAAATTAGTAAAACCAGAATTGAACACATGTAATTCTGTGGTTCAATATAAAGGAAGATCTACAAAGGAAATGCATGCCCTTATGTCTGAAATTGACAATGCCTCTTTTGGAGAACAACTTTCTGGTGAGGATAAAGATTCCATCATTAACTTGATAAAATCTTTTCCTATGGCCTTTGCTCATGGGTCACATGAACTGGGATTAGTTAAAGAGGAAATGAAACTTTCATTGTCTTGCCCATTAACTGATATACCAGCTAGTTTAAAGAAGAAGCCTTATCCTGTTTCTCACACAAAGAGAAAAGATATTTAAGACAATATCTCTACCCTTTTAAAAATGAATATTATTGAAAAGGTAGTTGAAACACCTAAATATTGTGTTATCTCACCTGTCCTAATTTCTTATGAGAAAGATAAAGCCAGGTTATGTGGTGATTATAGAGCACTAAACACTTATACTGTTGATGAGATCTCCCTTTACCTAGAATCAGCTCTATAAATGCTACTTTACAGGGTGCTAAATATATCAGCTGTTTGGATGGTAATAAAGGATATCACCAGGTACCTGTTGAGAAAAATTCTCAGAACTTTCTGATGATTGCCACTCATATGGGTATTTATAAGTATATTAGGATGCCATTTGGCCCTAAAAATGCCCCTTCAGTTTTCCAAAAATTAATGGATAACACATTCCATCAAGAGATAATTGAAGGATGGCTGATGGTTTATATTGATGATATCATTATATTCTCAAAAACATTTGAGGACCATCTTAAACACCTGTGTAAAGTATTCCAGAAAATGGATGAAATAAATATGACACTTGCTTTGAAGAAATGTAAATTTGGTTTCCATTCTTTAAAAGCTCTTGGTCATGTTTTTTCAGGCTTACAGATATGTGTTGACCAGAGCAAAGTGGCAGCCATACAACAGGTGAAGGCTTCTACAACAGTGAGAGAGCTCCAAAGTTTTTTGGGAATGTGTGGATACTATAGACAGTATATTAAAAATTACCAAGTCATAGCTTTACCCCTTACCCAATTAACTAGAAAGGATGTTGCTTTTGTCTGGAATAGTGAAAGACAAAGAGCCTTTGACACTATGAAACACTGTTTGATGTCAGCACCAATTCTTGCTTTACCTGACTTTAATCAACCATTTGTTTTGTACACTGATGCCAGTTTCATTGGCCTTGGTGCTGCCCTCCATCAAAAACAAGTGATAAATGATAAAGTTTCAGAAGTAGTAATTTGTTACATTTTAAGAACCTTGAGAAATAGTGAATTGAAATATGGTGCTACTCAATTAGAGTGTTTAGCTGTAGTATGGGCTCTAGAAAAGCTTCATTATTACCTAGATGACCAGAAATTTGAACTTGTCACTGACTGCAGTGCAGTTAAATCCCTTTTAAACTTGAAAACACCTAACAGACATATGTTCAGATGGCAGCTGGCTGTTCAAGAGTACAGAGGGAGAATGACAATTATTCATAGGGCTGGTATTGTCCACTCAAATGTGGATATGTTATCAAGGTTACCTTTACCAAATGATGACTCTAATCCTGCTTATGATCCTGAGGATGAAATTATTCATATTCATGGGATATATGTGGTTGATATGGAGGAAGAGCTATTACAGCTTATTCTGGAATCATATAATAAGGACACTGACTTGAAATAGTTATGCACCATATTAAATGATCCAAAGAATGCTTCAATATAAGCATTAATTAAAACCCTTCCACCAAAGTACCAAAAAGCTTTGGAAAAAGGAAAATTTTCAATTGATGAAGGATATCTATATTATAGATGAAATTTGAGTAATGTTATTGTTATTCCTCCTTCTATGAAAGAAATCATCTTGAAAATTTGTCATGATGACATATTAGCTGGACATTTTGATCTTGACAAAACAATGATCAGAATTAAGAACACTGCTTGGTGGGCTAATATGTCTGAAGACACAAAATTATATGTTGAATCTTGTGATTCTTGCCAAAAATCAAAAAGATTAACTGGTAAAAGAGAAGGATTAATGCAACATATTGAACCTCCTGATGCTCCATGGCAAATAATAAACATGGATTTTGTAACAGGATTACCTATTGCTGGTAAAGACAGTTATAACTCTTGTTGGGTTATTGTGGACAGATTCACAATAATGTGTAAATTTATCCCTACGCACAAGGATGTTTCCACTAAAGAATTAGCTTTCTTATGGTGGTCACATATGTTTAATACTGCTGGTTTCCCTAAAGCCATAATCTCTGACAGAGACCCTAAATTTACTTCTGAATTTTGGATGTCTCTGATTGATGTTTGTGGTTGTGATCTGAAACTTTCTACTGCCCATCACCCTCAGACTGATGGTTTAGCTGAAAGAATGATTCAGACTTTATAAGACATGATAAGAAGATATTGTGCCTTTGGCCTTGAGTATAAAGATAATGACAGATTCACTCATGATTGGGTTATGTTACTTCCTGGGTTAGAATTTGCTTATAATAGCACTGTTCATTCTGTTACTCAATGAAAGCCTTTTGAGCTCAGGATTGGATATGTTCCTAATACTTCTGCCTAAATTCTCAATAACAAAATACCTAAATTGGATATACATCCTGGTGTAAAATCTTTTCTTCAAATACAACAACTATGTAGAAATCATGCTCAAAATTGTATTGAAAAATCATTTGAATATGAGAAGAAAAGATGGGACAAATCCCAAAAAGAATACACTTTTAAAAAGGGTGATGAAGTGTTGATTTCTACAGTCCACTTCAACTTACAAGGTAATAACAAATTGAAAGATCCATTTGTTGGCCCATTTGTTGTCAGAAGAATGATTGGAGATAATGCAGTTGAAGTTAGTCTGTATTCTCTATATGACAGAAAATATCCTGTTTTTACAATATCTCTTTTGTTACCTTACACATCCAATAGTGATTTATTTCCAAAAAGGAGGGGTAGACCAAAGAAAACCCCAAATGAAATCACTGAAACAGAAGAAATTGAAAAAAATTCTAAATGACAGAATAGTCACTGCTGAAAAAGGTACAGAATACTTATTGAGATTCAAGAATAAATCATCTGAATATGATTCTTCGATACCTGAGAAGGAGATATCTAATCTTCCTACTCTACTAAAAAAGTATAAAAAGAAAAAATCATAGCATTTTTTTATTGTTTTTTTTAGAGTGAGGGAGTGTCAGCCAGGCTACTAGACTTACCCAGTGAAATAATTAATTATTTACTGGATGAAGCTGCACCTTATCATTTTAATTATTATTTAATTATAATTTAGTTACATTAAAATTAGTTATAATAAATTAACTAATTACAGAATGATAAAATTAAATAAATAATTAAAATTAAAATATAAAATTGTCCCTTATATTTTTCTCTAACACCGTGCTCATTTGACAGGTTGAAAAAAATAAAAATTTATATTAAAAAATAGATATTAAGTTAAAATAATATTTTAATATTCAAATAATCTTAAATATATACAAAAAATTCAAATTTCTTATTTAGAATTGACTTCTACAGTAAAAATTAAATAAACTGATGTATTTCTGACATACTCTGTAAATACATCTTTTTGACGCCTTCTTTTTAGAATAACTTTATTATTTGAAAATACTACTTCTGGAATATTCTTTTCTCTCTCTCATACTACTGTTTTTAAAATTTGATTGCCGTGCTTTGTCTCTCCTTTACCTATATAAGGCCTCTCTTTTTGTTGTCTTTCAATCATTCCTTTACTACATCTTTTTATTACAACAATAACAAATCAAAAACTTATTCTTATAATCTATACCACTAGTATTTACAATATGTAACTCTAATATATAATTTATATCAATATTTTAATCATACCTCTTTTAATTGAGTAAAATAATCATTCTTGATTTAAGAGATACGTACAAATTTTTTGAGAGTCCATTTAAACCTTTAAAATCCTCGTAAAACTTCATACCAAGACTTCTAGACCAAAAGTGTACCTTGACAGAATTGATCCCATCTGACTGCACCTGACCAAAAGTGTCCAGCACAAGTTTGGCCAAACTTGTGCTGGACACTTTTATGATGGAGAGTAGCTAGGGTGAAGGTCTTCTTCAGTGCCCTGTTATTTTTTAAAACATGTCAAATGGTATTTGATCTTTCAGTGTTATTCATATTTTATTATCTGATTAATTTTTTGTCATTAGAATTTTATTAATTTTATTAGTATAGAAAAAACTTGTGCGCCAAATGCATGCCATGTTATATTACACCTTTTATAATATTATTAAAAAATTTTAAAAAAATATGAAAATAATTTCTTTTCCAAAATTATAAATTAATATCCAAATTTAACATGAGTGATAAAAAAGTAAAGTAAAAGAGATCAAATATGAAAAAGAAAAATTCAAGAAAAATTCCTGCCTTCAAGAGCCAGTAGAGGTGTTGAAACAAATGGGTGCCATCAGGGCTAAATTTGATAAAATTTAATTTTTTTTAAAGATAAAAATTTTTTCACCTGAGGTTTGGAAAAACTCAAGGTGGATAATTCAGCCATACCAAACTACTTCTAATGTAAATATTTAGCATTTTTTTAAATTTAATTTCCACAGAGAGAATTGATCCCATCTGACTGCACCTGAACAAAAGTGTCCAGCACAAGTTCGGCCAAGCTTGTGCTGGACACTTTTATGATGGAGAATAGCTAGGGTGGAAGTGTTTCTCAGTACATCAGTTTTTTGTTTTTCATATTTCTATTGGTTTTTTACCTTTTTTTATCATTCATATTTATCTTATAATTAATTTTTTGTCACCATATATATTATTAATGTTTCTGGTATAGCAAAAACGTGCATGCCAAATGCAAAATTGGTGATGTTACAACTTTAATAATATTATAATATAAAGTTAAAAAATTATGAATATGTTTAGTTTTTAAAAAAATAAATAGATATTTAAAATTAAAAAGAGTAATAGAAAATAAAATGAAAATAAATGGGATCAAATACGAAATAAAAAATACAAGTAAAATTTTTACTATCAAGAGCCAGAAGTGGTGTTGGGACAGTTGGAGACCCCTAGGTCAAGACTTGGTCTAAACTTACTTTTATGTATAGCTAACAAATTTTGAACTGAGGTTTGGACAGACTTCCAGGGTACAATTTTACAATATTAAACATTCTTTACTTCAATAATTGAGTGAAATATCACTTTTATTGCCATAGAGAGAATTTATCTCATATGACTTCATGCAACCAAAAGTGTCCAGCACAAGTTCGGCCAAACTTGTGCTGGACAATTTTATAATTGAGAGTAGGCATACAGCAAATCTTCTTAAACTCAAAAGGGATTTCTTATAAACCTTTCCACTGGAATTTGATCTTTCTGTGTCATTTAAGTTTACCATTTGATTAATTTTTTTTCATCATTATATTGTTAACATTATTACTATAGTAATAACTTGTGTTAAAAATGCATACCAGGTGGTGTTCCACCTTTAATCATATATTATTAAATAAAGGTATAAGAGTATGAAAATTATTTATTTTAAAAATTAAAAATTGATATCCAAAGCAATATGAGCAATAAAAAAGTAAAATAAAAGGGATAAAATAAGAAAAAAAAATCTAAAGAAAATTCAGAAAGTGTCCTGATGAGTTTTGAAAATTCATCAGGAGGACATTTTGGCAATATCAAACTACTTATTGTGCAATGATTGAGCAAAATGTCATTTTCATTTCGATAGAGTAAATTTATCCCATCTGACTGCATGCAACTAAAAGTGTCCAGCACAAGTTCGGCCGAACTTATGCTGGACACTTTTATGATGGTGAGTATCTAGGGCGCAGGTCTTTTTCAGTTCATCAGGTATTCCTTATAAACAAATCCACTTGTATATGATCTTTCTGTGTCATTCATATTTATCATTTGATTTATTGTTTTTCATCATTATAATATTAATGTTATTAGTATTGAAAAAATTTGTAAGCCAAATACATACTGGGAGATGCTACATCTTTAATAAGCTTATTAAATAAAAGTAAAAAAAATATGAAAAGTATTAGTTTTACAATAAATGAATTGATATTTGAAAGCAAAAACAGGAATAAAAAAGTAAAATAAAAGTGATTAAATATGAAATTAAACATTCAAATAAAATTTCTGCTATCAAAGATAATTTGAGTTTTCAGACCAAATTTGCACCACCAGTTCTAGATTTGGAACATGTTTTCTTTTTTAAAAATTAATAAAAGTGTCCACCTGATGTTTTCCAAAAAATCAGGAGGATAGTATAGCAGTATAAAGCTACTTCTTGTGCAATGATTGAGCAAAAATTCATTTTAACTTCCATTGAGTAAATTTATCCCATCTGACTTCATGCAACCAAAAGTGTCCAGTACAAGCTCAGCTGAAATTGTGCTGGACACTTTTATGATGGAGAGTAGCTAGGGTGCATCTCTTCTTCATTTTAATCTTATATTCATTCTAAAAATGTCTATGGGTATTTGATCTTTCTGTGTCATACATATTTATTATTTGATTATTTTTTAGTCACCATTATATTATTAATGTTTTTAGTATAGCAAAAACATGTGTAATGAATGTACACTGGATGATTTTACAACTTTAATAATATAATATAATAAATGTAAAAAAATGAGAAAGTTATCAGTTTTACCAAAATAAAATTGATATTTAAAAGCTAGAGGAGTAATAAAAGGGTAAGATTAAAATTAAAGAGATAAAACAGGAAATAAAGATATTAAGTATAATTTCTGCTATCATGAGCCAGTAGAGGCTTCAGAAAAAATGGGCACCATTATAGATTAACATGGATCAAATTTACTTTTTACCAAAGGAAAAAATTGTCTACCTTAGGTTTGGACAAACTTCCAGGGGACAATTTGTCTATATGAAGCTACTTTCAGTGCAATGATGGAGTGATAATTCAGTTTCATTTCCATAAAAAGAAATGATTGCATCTGACCGCATAAAACCAAAAGTGTCCAGCACAAGTTTGGCCAAAATTGTGCTGGACACTTTTATCATGAAGAGTAGCCAGGGTGCAAGTCATTTTTAATAATCTGAAATTTATTATAAACATTTCCACTGTTATTAAATCTTTGTGCCTCACTCATATTTATCAATTGATTAATTTTTTTTCACCATTCTATTATTAATATTATCATTATAGCAAAAAATTGTGTGCCAAATGAATACTGGGTGATGTTACACCTTTTAGAATATTATTAAATAAAGGTAAAAAAAGATGAAAATGATTTATTTTAAAAAAAATAAATTTCTATGCAAAAGCAATATGAGAGGAATATAGTAAAATAAAAGAAATCAAAGATGAAAATTAAAATCCAAGCTAAATTCCTGCCATAAACAGAAAAAAGAGATGTTGAATTAAATTACAACAATCAGGGCTAAACTTGCAGTAAATTTTCTTTTTTGTAAAAATAAAAAAAAAATCCACTTGAGCTTTACCAAAACTTCAGCATGAAAATTTTGCAATATAAAACTACTTCTAGTGTAATTTTTTATCAAAAATTTATTTTCATTTCCATAGAGAGAATTGCTCCCATCTGACTGCACCTGACCATAAGTGTCCAGCACAAGTTTGGTCGAACTTGTGCTAGACACTTTTATAATGGAGAGTAGCTAGGGTAGAATTTTTTTTCAGTTCATCTAGTATTTCTTACAAACATGTCTACTGGTATTTTATATTTGTTCCTCACTCATTAATATCATTTGATTAATTTTTGGTCGCCATTATATTATTAATTTTTTAAGTATAGAAAAAACTCATGTGCCAAATGCACACCAGGTGATGTTATGCCATTTATAATATTAATTAATAAATGTATAAAAATATGAAAATAGTTTATTTTAAAAATTATTAATTGATATCCAAAAGCAATATTAGGAAGAAAAAATTAATTTAAAGGGGTCAAATATGAAAAAAGAAATCCAAGTAATATTCCTACTATCAAAGGCCAGTAGAGGTGTTGAAGCGAATGAGAGCCATCAGGGATAAATTGTACTAAATTGAATTTTTTTCAAAGATAAAAAATTGTGCACCTGTGGTTTGGATGAAATCTAGGAAGAAATTTTGGCTATGTAAAACTACTTCTAGTGAAGTTTTTTATCCAAAATTTTTTTTTCATTTCCATAGTGAGAATTTATCTCATATGACTGCAACTGACCAAAAGTGTCCAGCACAAGTTCGGCCGAACTTGTGCTGGACACTTTTTTGATGGTGAGTATCTAGGGTTCAGCTCTTCTTCAGTGCAACTGGTATTTTTTTAAAACATATCCACTGGTATTTGATCTTTCTGTTTTATTAATATCTTATCATTTGATCAATTTTTTTTGTTACAAGTATATTATTATTTTTATTAGTATAGCAAAAAAACATGTGCCAAATGCTTACAGGGTGATGTTAAACCTTTAATAATTCTATTAATTACAGGTAAAAAATTATGAAAATGATTTGTTTTACATAAAATTAATTGATATCTAAAAGAAAAAAAAGGGATAAAAAGAAATAGGTTGAATAATAGGGATTTTATATGAAATTCAAAATTCAAGCTAAATGCCTACTTTCAAGGCTCAGAAGAGGTGTTGGATAAAATGGGTATCATCAGGAATAAAATTTTACTTAATTTGATTTTTTGAAAAACTAAATGAAGTTTTCAACTGATTTTTATCCAATATTTAGTTGGACACTTTATCTATATCAAATTACTTCTAGTACCATGATTGACCAAATTAAATCCTCATTTCCATATGCAGAATTGATCCCATATGGCTGGACCAGGCCAAAGGTGTCAACCACAAGTTTGAGAATTCTTCTAGTGGACACTTTTATGATGGACAGTAGTAGGGTGAAAGTCTTCTTTAGTTAATCTAGTATTCCTCATAAACATTTCCAACTTATTTTTTGCCAAAAATCAGGCAGAAAGTTTTTCCATATAAAATTACTTCTAATGCCATGATTGACTAAAAATTGATTCTCATTGCCATATAGAGAGTTGATCCCATATGACTGGATCTGGCAAAAGTGTCACCACAGTTTTTGATAAACTTAAGTCTGAAAATTTTATGATGGAAAGTAATTGAAAGTCTTCTTCATTTCATCAAGTAATCCTCATAAAAATTTCCACCTGTATTTTGGCCAAACTTCAGGTGGAAACTTTGGCCATATTAAATTAATTCTAGTTCCATGTTGATAAAAAACTGATACTTATTGCCATATACAGATATTAAAACCATCAGACTGTGCCTTTCCAAAAGTGTCTACCTGAATTATGGCTAAACCTCAGTTGGACACTTTTATGATGCCGAGTAGCTAGGGCAAAATTATTCTTCAGTTAATTTGGTATTCATAATAAATTTATCCTCCTGAAGTTTATCCTAACTTGAGGTGGACAATTACAGAAAGCACCAGTTAGTCACTATCCATCAAAAAAGTGTTCACCAAAATTTTGGCTAAACTTGTGGTGGACCCCTTTGATCAGCCACAGTCAGATGAGATCAACTCTTTAGATGAGAATGAGGATGATGTTTTGGTCAATAATGGAAATAGAAGTAGTGTGATGTGGCCAAATTACCCCCCTGAAGGTCAGACAAACCTCAGAAGGACACTTTTTAGCAGGTAGTAACTGAGAAAAATCCATTTATAAGAAGGAAAATCTTTTATTGGATAGATTCCAAGGTTTCATACTTGTGTATTATGGTCAGTATTAATTTTGAAAGTGTCTGTCCAAGCAATTTTATTGCCCATCATGACTCATATTGTTTTAAATGTTTCAAACTCCGTGATACAGTATTAAGGTGTCACATAGTATAATTAAGTTCTATTATGTGCCCTCCTATGATTCCTAAATTTATAATTTAATATCTTACATAATTTTTTTTTTATATAAATTCATCAATATTTTATTTTATTATCAAATTTAATAGAGCAAGTATCCTGAATTATTATATATGCATAAGCTTAGGTTAGATCAATTTGTGCTCAATTTGTTCTCATCAGAGGACCAAAATAAGTTCTGGAGGATCAACTTGTGCATAATTTGGAATCAGTTGATATTCTGTCTATAATCAATCTGAGAATAAATGTAAATCTAACTCTAATTTACTTATGTTTATAAAGTATTCATAAACCTGGCATATTTAAGGGACACTCTAAATTTCAAGAGAGGGGATTGCTAGCAATTCACCCCTAGATTTCCCGTGGTGATTTTCTGGAAATGAAAGCCATGCTTCTGGAGAGAATTCCAAATAAAGGAAATTCAATTTAAATAACCCTAACCTGTTTTCCTACTTTTTTTGACTTAAAATAAAATCAAAAAAGGGTTATAAAAATTAAAGCTAGGGATTATCAATGGGCTAATAAGATCTATTTTAGCTACCTAGGTTATTTTTAAGTATTATATTTGTTTCACAGTAATACCTACTTGGGAAGATGAAAATAAAGTTGATGGAAGTTTGAGCCAAGTGGATGATAAATATCTCAACAATCAGTGAGCCAAATCAGATGTTGCTTTGGGTATATGAGAGCCAGGCTTCTGGAGAGCCTTCTTTAAAAATTAAATCTGATTTGAGAAAACAAAAAAAGAAATAGAAACAATAAAAATTAAAATTCAGAAAAAGAAAATCAGTTAAAATTGAAAAAAAGATGGTGGGAGAATGACTTAGCTGATGAGATGTCTTCAAATTTGTAAAATGACCAGATAGAAGTTCAGTAAGTTATGGATAAAGGAAATAAAATAAGAGTTAAGGAAGTGAGAGAAGATAAATAAAATGATATGAGGGATCATTGAAAAACAGAAAGAATGAAAAATTATGCAATTTCTGAAAATATTCAACTTCATGTTGAGATAATGAACCAAAATGAAAAAGGAAGGGAAAAAATATTCTTTCAGTGAAAATTCAAAATAAAAGTCAATATGCAAAAAAAAATAACAAGCCCAAGTGGAAAGTACATTCAAATTGATCATTTTGAGAGCATGAAAAATGGATTTAAAAGGGTTGTGTTGAAAATTTTGTAGTGTGATTGGCATGATGGCTGAGTTTTTATGATAGAAATTTGATCAGGAATTGTTGATAAAGAAAGGAATGAAAAGTTCAAAACATACTGGGGAACGGTGTGTGAGAATTTGTATTTTAAAAGTAGGAGGTGACAGAATTGATGTGTGGTGAATTTGGATGATCTTTGTATTGGTGAGATGAGCTATGGTTGGGAAATTTGCACTAAAGTAGGACATATTTGACCCCATATTCAAGATTTCAGGTACCAAATCAGCCATTTTTCATGGGGTGTTTATGTGGCCGTTTTCAAATAAAATCCTCCAGTCATATTTGTTCAAGTTTTAGACCCCCTATTAATAAGCAGATGGGTAGAGGAGGAGGAAGAAATACTTAAGAAGATGAATAGAATATTACTTTCAAAAAATTTAGTTTGTAAATATTTTTATTATTATATTGGTTTACACTTTTAAATAAAGTTACTTTTTCACATGTGTTCATACCAAAACTTGTGAAAGTTATTTATATAAGCATTAAATATTTAAATAGGAAAAATTTCATATTAATTTCCATAACAAACTTTCAAGTTATACACTTCAAGGACTATTTTTATTTTTATTTAAATATAAATATTTCTTTTAATTGAGTAACTGAAGATTTTATTTTCATTAGCCTGTAGGTCATATATTTTAGGTAAAATAAAAAAAATTTACAAAATAGAGTTTTAAAAAGACATAATTTATTTGAACTGAGAAGTGACTATTTTATTTTTAAAATTTGACAATTGGAATGACATTACTTATTTCAATCCCTTAAGTTATTGATATTTGTGATCAAAAAATTTGCTAAATTTATCTATTGTTTCAATTATTTAGTAAAAGATATCATTATTGTAAATTAAATTTACATTCATAATTTTATGCTCTATCTTTTAGATGCAAATTAATTCTTAGGTATGTTAAGGAGTAATTTTCATCATCTAAATTGATAATCATATTAGATATTGAAAAGCTTATGTTGGAAAATATGTGATCAATGTGTTCTCAATGAAGGATAAAATAATGGTTATAGTTGATCAACTTATGCCTAACTTGAGATCAATTGAGGTTCATTTTTGGACCAATCTTAGAATAAATGTAAATCTCACTACGCAATATAGGGGGTGGAATTGCTAGCAAGTCCTCAACCTGAACTCAGATGGAACTCAGATGGAACTCAGACTGAACTCAGACTGAACCCATACTGAACTCTACTTGAACACCCACCTAAAACTGTTCTGCTGAGTGTTGTTCATCCCTGATTGTATGGTTCCTTTATCAATAGCTCAATGTGTGTTCAATCTATGGTGAGTTTGGGTCCAAGGTTGCGGACTTGCTAGCAAGTCCGCCCCCCATATTGTGTGGTGTCTAACTCTAATTTACTTATTTTCATAAAGTATTCATCAACCTGGCATAATGAAGGGACACTATAAAGTTCAGGAGAGGGGATTGCTAGAATTTCACCCCTATATTTCCTGTGGTGACCCCAGGTCTCATTTTTGATACACAGAAAAATAAAATCCAAGGGAAAACCCCTGTCATAAAAATCACCAGTATACACAAGGGCCAATTGACCAGACCATTCAGGAAACAAATCTTTAAATTTTGGCACATTCTTTTCTTTCCACTAAAATTTTAGAGAATCCAGTGCACTAAAAAAAACACCATTTTCTAAATTTGAGCCATCCCAAACAGCAACCCAATCTTCATCAACAAAAACATCCTGATACCCAAAATTATGATCACATCCAGCCAGTTTAACCTCATGGGGGAGGTCTAAATCTTCATCTGACACACAATTATTACCAGCCAGTTTAAGCTCATGGGGAAGGGTAGAAAAATCTTTAGCACCTTTTGTTGCCTGGATTTTGAACCAAATGAAAAGAGAAATGTTGATTGAATGCCACCCACCTAGTCAATGGAGCTTTTGGGAGACTAGATGTATTGATAATCTGAACCAAAGATTTTGCATCCACCTGCAGCTCAAAATTCTGACCCCAAAAGACAACTTTTAGCTTTTTCAATATTTTAGATACCCCACAAAATTCCAACTTAGGCTATGAATAGCTAGATTCCACCTCAATAAACACCACTGACTCATACATTAATGGCCTGACCCTCCCAGTTCTTTCTACCTGGGACAAAACAGCACGAGCAGCAATATAGCTTGAGTCCATTGCCAGATAAATTTTTCCAGAACCAACACCATAATCCAACATTTGAAGAATAATATTTCATTTACAACCTTTTACAATTATTGAAATTCCTCTTCACACTCTTCAGTCCATTCCTAGTATGCATCTTTTCTGTTGAGCTTCTTTAAAGGTGAATCCAGAAAATAAAAATACTTAATAAAAATTGTGAAATACACAAACACTCCCAAAAATCCCCTGACTTTAGTAGTATTTTTAGGTCTTGGTCATGACTTGATTTTATTCATCTTCTTCTTTGCCATAATCCCTCCCTTTTTACACACCACATGACCCAGAATTTACAAAGTAGAAACACAACAACAAAATTTTGACCCAGATATGGTCAAAACAGCCTCTTCAATCATTAAAAACTTGCTCTCTTGAGTTATTGCATATTACCAAACAAAAATACATATACCAGGATTTTCTTTCAACACCCCATTACCATCATCAGGGATTGTCCTTTAATTCCACAATCATCAAAAGATATTCTGGCATGAGTAGGAACCTCATCCTTAAAAAACAAAGCCATTTGTGCTTGAAAAACTGCCACTGAATTTTTTTCTCCCTGAGACAACCTTGTGAACTGAAATCTCCCAAAAGGAGTATCAAAAGTTGTGAAAGGCCTTGAATCCACAAGAAATTCCCTCTTATCATAGCCACCCATGATATCACCCAAAAAATAACACACTCTTCCAGATATAGCTTCAAAAAATCCTCTGCACTTACTTGCATACCATCATCTTTGATAGTGACTCTATTCAAAGCTCTAAGATCATGAAAAACTCTTAACTTCCCATTTTGCTTCTTCACACAAAAAACAGGACTGGAATAACTGGATGTGGACTGTTCATATAACCAAGTTGTGACCCTTTTCCTGAAGATCTCTACAAAATCATCTCTGAAAGTAGCTGGGAATGTAATAGGCTTGATTTGGCAAGGTTTATAAAAAAACGCTGTGGTCTTCTAACATTGGCAGGGGCCTTTGTTGTGTGATTTGATGCTGTTTGTGCATGTCTTAATTGACATCTGTTAAGGATTTGGGTATTTTTCTGGTTTTATTCCATGGATATTGTGTCTGCTGGTATGTGGGTACAATCATTGGATAGCCCTGGTTTTTCTCTATATTTTATGTCTTGTAGACATTTTTCATATTCTGAGTTTTAAGGGGTCATTTCCTCATTTTTCATATATAAAAGATTGCTGTTTAATTTTGTTTTTTGTGTTTTACGGGCTAACATTAAGTCTTAGGGTTAAGTGCTTAGTACCATTGTATAGAGCTAATTTTTTTCTGTATTTCATGTCACAATGTTGTTATAGTGAAATTCCGTGTTTTAAAGGTTTTAGTAGTTGTAGCTAATTTTTCTAAGTAGATTTATTAGTTTTCTGGCTTCAGGGAGGCTGGGCCGCTTCAGGTGGCCCACCCGCCTCTGTTTTAGGAGGTTGGGGAGCGCTTCAGGAGGGTTTTTCATGCAATTTGGTGGGTACAGGCGCCAGATTGGTGGGTGCCCATGGGCTCTTAGTTAGTGGTCTGTGTGTACATAGTGAATAAGACAGTTTGGGGCAACCTTAATCATCATACAACCATCTGGAGGTGATATCATTGTTCCTCACTCAGTTTTCACTGTTTTCTGGCCACAATTGGCTGTGTTTGTTGCAAGTGAGTTCTTCATTTAACTTAACTTTGGCAACTGTTTTCTCTGTTATAGTCTTGCAAGCTATAGCAAGTATTATTGCTGTCTCTGGTGTGGATTTTCAGCCTACATCAAGTATCTTTGCTGTCTCTGGTGTGGACATTGTTCTACATTTCAGTTCTTTGGTCTGGTAGTCTATCTGGTGACTACTTTCTTGGCTCATCAAGCAGTAAAGTGTGTTAAAAAGGAGCTTTAGCAAAACAGGAACCAACTTACTTTAGCAAGTAAATCTCACTCTATTTTTCTAAAAGGACAGGGGATTTTCTCTCTGGTTTTTCTCCAACTCCCTTGGTCAAGGCCTATAACTATTACTATAGTATTGTCTACATTTCTGGCGTGGTGACTATCAGTGGGGGGGATTGTCCTTCTTCTGTGATTGTTAGGGAGTGTGTGAGGATTAAAACTTGGGATGGTACCATGTTTAATGGGGAAGATGTCAAGTGGTTTCTAGAGAAGTATGAAACTGCTGCTGGAGTGGATGGTGCTTCCTACCTGGACATGGTGAAGCAGATTATCTTCTTTATTGGTGATAGGTCAGTGGAGAAGGAGATCGTGGCCATGTCTGGCTACAAAAAGAGGGATTGGAAATTGTTGTGTAGGGAGATGCTAGATAGATGGGGTGTCAGGTTCACTATGATGGATCTGAACAAGGTTGTCAGTGAGTGGCAATCTTATGGTGGTGTTGGTAACTTGCATAGTTACAGGAAGTTTCTGCTACAGTTTGATCCTGTGGTGAAATATTTGGTGGAAGTGGAGGAGATGGCACATGAAAATGCTTTCAAGGATGTTTTTTGGTCTGCCCTTGCTAGAGATGTCAGGATGGATGTGTTGAAGGAGTTTTCAAGAAAGGAATAGATGAAGACTCTTTCTAATGGGGACCAGAAGTTTCCTGCCTTGGATAAGGTGAAGGAGGCTGTTGAGGCCCATTTGAAGTTATTGGCTGTGGACACCTATCAGGAGGGGTGTGCCAAGTATGTCAGCAAAGTCAGTGAGGCTTTGGCTGAAGAGAAAGTTAGAGAGAAGAAGGAGGAGAAGAATATGGTGCAGGTTCCCAAACAGGAGAGGGACCCAATGGTGGAGCAGTTGGCTGATCTTACAAAGCAGCTGCATATTTTTGTTCAGGAGGGTAAGAAGGTCAATAAGGCACCTTCTCAGCCTAGAGATTTTGATAGGAGGGCTTGTAGGAGTAATCCTTGGGTCTGCTCTTATTGCAGCAGGAGAGGGCACAGGTCCAATGATTGTTGGGCATTGAACAGAGATGTGTCTGAAAGAAAGGTTGAATTTGATGGTAGGGTTTTCAAGTTCCCTGATGGTTCTTTTGTTAAGCCCAGTGAGGGGCAGGCTCCTGTTGATTTGGTCAGGAGAAGTAAAGGTCTCAATCAATGGAGGCCAAGGTTTGAGGAGATTCCTGATCAAGGGAAGTCTTCTGGTAAGGAGAATGAGGATACTAAGGGAAAGGGGAAGGAGGTCAATAAGGTCTCTTTTTCTACTTCCTTTGGTGGTTTGGAGTTTTATTCTTGTGGTGGACAGTCAAGTGGTGAATGCTTGGATGGTGTTTATGATATGGAAGCAGGAAAGGTGGGAAGGCCTAAGAGCAGTTCTCAACCCAACCAAAGCCAAATTCTTCAAAGGTGGATCCTAACCTGAGTGCAGCTAGGAAGAGGTACAGCAAAGAGGATCTGTACAAGATGCAGAAGGGTATGGATGACATGGGCCCCCCTAGTTTTGGCGCATTGGACATGAATGGTGAGCCAATGCCAATGGAGGTTGATTCTGACTCTGAAAAGAATTTCCCTTTGGCTCTATTTCCAAAGCCTGCTGGAGTTAGAAGTTCTGGTGAGGGATCTAGTTTGGTTCCTGTTAATGGTAAACCTGTTGGTGGTGCTGGTCCTCAAGAAGCTTCTAGGATCAAGGTGGTGAAGCAAAGAGCTCACTTGAGAGGCCAGTAGTGTCTGGTCAAGTTAATGTTATGGACTCTGTCCAGGAAAGGATGAATCAGGGTCAGGTCTCCCTATCTTATGGGGAATTGTATGCTATCAGTCCAGGGTTGGCTGATAGACAGAAAAAGTTGTTGACCAGGAGAAGAGTTTCTTTTGGTGAGGTAGAATACATTTGTGATTCTTCTGAAAAAATTTGTGAGGGGTTGGAAACTCATTTTTCTGCTCCTCTGGGATATGTCAATGTCACTCTGAATGGCAGGGAGGCGAGGGAATTGGTGGATTCAGGTTCTCAGATAAACCTGATTTCTTTGTTTGAGGCAACTCATATGGGCCTCCCCATCAAGACTGGTATTGGTGGGAATTTGAGAGGGATTGGTGGCCATGTCACTGAATTGGTTGGAACTTCAGAGTTTGTGAAGTTAGATGTTGGAGGAGCCTCAGGGAAGGTTCATTTTTACATTGCTAAAGGTAATGTAAAAGCAGTTTTGGGTGGGTCATTCTTGATGGATTTTCAGGCAAGAATTGGTTATCAATTTGATTTGGGAATCAGTTTGGAGTTGACTGGTGAAGATGAAAGGAGACTTCACATGAGGTTTTCATCCCCTGGAGAGGATGGTTGGGAGACCAGGCCTGGTTTATCTTCAATGTGCCAGTGCATGAATTGCTGCAGGAGAAGGAAGGAAGTGGGTGCTGCCTCTGGTTTTTTGGGGTGCGGCTCAGGCTCTATTGAGAGTCTGTCTTTTTTAGAGTAGTGAGGGCTGATAACTCTAGTGCTAAAACCTCTCCCCAAGATGAGGAAATCCCAGGTTGTAGTAGGTCAGTTCCCTTGGAGATATACCAAGTGGATTTTCAACTTTCTCCTTTTAATGTTTCTCTTCTCTGCAAGTATTCATCAAGTTTTTTATCAAGCCTCTGTTCTCTCTCAAGATTCTCAATTATTTTTAATTCAAGTTCAAGGAAGAAGATTGTTTATATATCTTTATTGAAAGATATGCGGCAAAGTTTTGGGGTGGTGAGATTGGGGTCTAAAAGTAAGTCCTCCCAATTGTGCACCACTAGGGTTTCTTCTACACCTTTCAAAAACATTATCTGGGCCACACCTGTGAGCATTGGGGAAACCCCTGGTTATTTTTTTAGGTCACAAGAAAACTCAAGAAAAGAAGATAAAAATTTCAAAACAATTCATGAAAATCAAGAAAAAAATCTGAAGATAATGAAAAAAGAAGATGCAAAACATTTTTGTGAAGATCGTCAAGATGTATTTTTAAGCCTCCAGCATGAGGTTAAACTGCAGAAAATTATGAAGAGAGAAAATCATCAAGATCAATTTTCGGGCCTCCAGCTTGAGGATAAACTGCACAATTTTAGAAGATATGATTTAAAAGATGAATCAAGATTTGAAGATTTGGAAGTTGGAAGTGAGGTTGAAGATGTGAGTTTGTGGAAAAGTTTTGGAGTGGTGTGATTGGGGTGTAAAAGTAAGTATTCCTTATTGTGCACCTCTAGGGTTTCTTTTAAACCTTCCAAAAACATTACCTTGGCCACACATGTGAGCAAAGGGGAAACCATTGGTTTTTGTTCCAGGTCTGGTGGTGAAGATTTCCTGAAGATCCCTCAAGTTGAAATTGGAGGGGCAAATTATAAGAAGGTAGCGCAGAAGATTAGGCCTGTCAATGAGCCTATGCCTGTGGGCTTGAATCCGCCCTTGAAGAGACCTCCTTTCTCAAGAGATCCGTACTGCACTCCTTTGGTGAAGAATCCTCCAGAATTTGTAGAGACGGCTAGGGTGACCGTGGAAAGGTTGAAGGTTGTTAATTTTGGTCCTGATTGGTGGTTGTCTGAAGAAGAAAAGAAGTTGTTGTTGCACGTTATTGTGCTAAGGGAAAAGGCTGTGGCATTTTTTGAGGAGGAAAGGGGTGTATTGAAGCACTCTTATGGGGAACCTTACTTGATTCCTGTGGTTTGTCATAAACCTTAGCAAATCAAACCTATTCTGATTCCAGCCACTATTAGAGAGGATTTTGTGGAGATTGTTAAGGAAAGAGTCAGGACTGGTTTATATGAACAATTGACATCCAGTTACTCAAGTCCGGTGTTCTGTGTAAAGAAGCAGAATGGAAAGTTGCGGGTGGTTCATGATCTTAGAGCCTTGAATAGAGTCACTATCAAGGATGCTGGGATGCCACCAAGTGCAGAGGATTTTTTTGAAGCTTTTGCTGGAAGGGTGTGTTATGGTTTGGGTGATATGATGGGTGGTTATGATGAGAGGGAACTTCATACGGATTCAAGGCCTCTCACAACTTTTGAGACTCCTTTGGGGAGATTTCAGCTCACTAGGTTGCTTCAAGGAGCAACTAATTCAGTGGCAGTTTATCAAGCACAGATGGCTTGGATTTTGCAGGATGAGATTCCTACTCATGCTTGTATTTTTATTGATGATGGTGGATTAAAAGGACCATCCACTGATTATGGTAATGAGGTGTTAGCAGAGAACCCTGGCATAAGGAGGTTTGTGTGGGAATATGCAATAACTCTAGAGAGAGTGTTGTTTAGGATTGAAGAGGCTGGTTTGACAATTTCAGGGTCAAAATTCTGTTGTTGTGTTCCTGCTTTGGAAATTCTGGGTCATTAGTTATGTAAAGAGGGAAGGATTATGGTAAAGAAGAAGATTAATAAAATCCATTCATGGCCAAGGCCTAAAAATACTACTGAAGTCAGAGGATTTTTGGGTGTATGTGTATATGTCAGGATTTTTATTAAGGATTTTTCTTTGTTGGCTTCACCTTTAAGGAGGTTGACCAGAAAAGATGCAGATTGGGAATGGAATGAATAGTGTGAAGAGGCCTTTCAGAAGTTGAAAAAGGTTGTTGGTGAAGATATTGTTCTTCACAAGTTGGATTATGGTGTTGGTGCTGGAAAAATTTATCTGGAAGTGGACTCAAGTTATATTGCTGCTGGTGTTGGGTTTTCTCAGGAAGATAAAACTGGGAGGGTCAGGCCAGTAAGATATGAGTCTGTGGTGTTTAATGAGGTGGAATCTAGGTATTCTCAACCTAAGTTGGAATTGTGTGGCATAGCTAAAATTTTGAAGAAGCTACAGACGGTTTTGTGGGGGCAGCATTTTGAGCTGCAGGTGGATGCAAAGTCTTTGGTTCAGATGATCAATACACCTAGTCTTCTAAATGCTCCAATGACTAGGTGGGTGGCATTTATTCAACATTTTTCTTTTGACCTGGAACACAAACCAGGTAAAACTTGTACTATGCCTGATAGATTATCAAGGAGGCCACCTACAGATGAAGATTCTGAGGCTGAAGAGTTTGATGAGGATGTTCCAGTGGTTAGGGCCAGCAAAAAGGGTGATGAAGATTTTTCTGACCTCCCCCAAGAGGCTAAACTGGCTGGATCTTATCTTTATTCTGGTGATCAGGATGTTTTTGTTGATGAAGATGGAGTTGTTGTTTGGGACAACTCAAAATTGGAAAAGGGTGTTTTTGTTAGTGAACTGGATTCTCACAAGGTTCAGTGGAAGGAGAAGGACGTGCCAAAATTTAAGGATTGGTGTCCTGTTTGTGCTGCTCAATTGGCTCATGTTCATACTGGTGATTTTGATGACAGAATTGTACCCCTGGATGTGGTGTTGTTTGATTTTGAAGATGAGACCTGGGGTCAGTCTCTTTTTTATTTTATTTTGGTGGAATATCTGTTGCCCTTGGAGAGGCCAGATAGTTGTGATGATGATACTTGGTTGGCAATCAAGAAGAAGAGTCCTGGATTTTATGTGTCAGGAAGGCGTTTGATGAGAAGGAGACATCCAAATCCTCAAGTGGTGGTGACTCAGAAGAAGGGTCAAGAATTGGTTTTGAAGTCATTGCATGAAGACCTTGGTCATAGAGGCTTTGGGGAGACTTATAGAAGAGTAGAAGACAGATTTTGGTGGCCAGGTATGAAGTTGGCTGGGCAGGATTGGGTTCAATCTTGTGAAGAATGTCAAAGAAGAAGTCACTTGAAACCTAAAGAGGTAGGCCATGCTACTGGCGAATAATCTGTTTTTGGAAGGGTCAGTCTGGATGCTGTCCATATTAAAGAGGGCAGGTATAAATACTTGATTGTTGCTAGGGATGATTTTTCTGGTTGGGTTGAGGCAGTGCCTCTGCTCAAGTTGACTGCCAAGAAAGTGGAAGACTTTTTGAAAAAGGAGTGGATTTATAGGTATGGGTTGATGAAGTTGGTGACTGTTGATGGTGGGCCAGAGTTTGGTGCCAAATTTAAAGAAGCTGTGGCTAGTGTTGGTTCTAAAGTTAGAGTGGCTACACCATATTATCCTGAAGCTGAAGGCATGGTTGAAAGAGGCCATCAAGTTATCAAGAATGCTTTGGTGAAGATGTGTGGAGATAGTGCTGAAAAGTGGAGGCATTATTTACCGTTGGTGTTATTTGCTGATAGGGTCACTGTGAAGAGGACAACTAGCTATTTTCCTTATGAGTTAATGTTTGCTCAGAAAGCTGTTCTACCAGTGGACTTGGAAGCTGTCTCTTATCTTGGAATTGATTGGGATGACATGCGCTCAACAGAAGACTTGCTTTGTGCCAGGATGCAACAGTTGGAATGTAGAGAGGAATGTCAGGAGAAGGCATACTCTAGAATGATGAAGATTAGGAATCAATCAGTCAGGTACTGGGACAAGAAGTTGGCTCATAGACTCAGGAATCCTTTAAAACCTGGTTGTTTGGTTTTGGTGTATAATAGAAGTTTGGAGAGTCAGTGGGGGAAAATGTTTGCTGACTCATGGAATGGACCTTACAGAGTCAGATATCAGGCGTCTGGATGTTCTTATGTTTTGGAAGAGTTGTATGGTGCAGTCTTGAAAAAGAGGGTGGCTGCAGACCAAGTGAAGAGGTTTTATCCCAGAGGCACTAGGCATGAAGAGGATTGACTCTGCAATGAGGATAAACTATTGAACATTCTTTTTTGTTTTGGAATTTTGTGGTGTTGCAGAGCAAATTTTGTGTTGGAAACTTTTTGTTAGAAGGTACCCATAGGTGGGGCTTCTAGATTTGATTCTGGCAAGTGTAGGGGTGACTGATGGGCTGGCTGCTCTATCAACAGTTACCCCAGATTGTCTGTTTCCAACCCTTTCTCTTAATTTGGTTGAACCCTAGTATTGGTTTCTTTTCACAGGTTTTAGTCCTCTACGACTTTAAACTGGAATTTCCTCTGGTTTTCATGTTCTGGTCTTTTCACTCTTATTGGTTTTGGTTTTTTTGTGTTGGATGTTGTGTTTTTGTTAGAAGGTACCCAGGAGGGGCTTCTAGATTTTATTTTGGCAAGTGTAGGGGTAACTGATGAGCTGGCTGCTCTGTAGAACAGTTACCTCAAAATGTCTGTCTCAATTCTTTTGATTTTCCTAGTTGAATTCTAGCTCTGTTGTTTATTTTTCAGGTTTCAAGTCCACTATGACTTTAAACTGGTTTGGGACTGGCTTCTTTATCTTTGGTTCTTTCAGATTGGTGGTGGATCACTTGTCGTCTCCCATCATTTTTACTTATTAGAGGGAGCCCACCCAGTGATCATTTCTATGGATCGGACTTTCCCTTATTGGATTATCTATGGAGCTGGACTGTCTTTGATTTTGCAGTTATGTTTTTGCTAGAAAGCAGTTTTAGATTATTTTCTTTTTTCTCTTTTCTTCCTTTGATTTTTTATGGGGGTTGTTTAAAATTATAAAATCAAAAATATAGGGTGTTACCACATCAGGGTCACCTGAATGTGGGCAAGCATTGGTGGGGAAAGGCTCATCAATTGGCCGGGCAATGATATTTTCTTTTTTTTATTATTTATTTATTATTTATTTCATTTGTTTCTGTGTTTCATTATTTTTATTATCTTCTGAATTTCTAAATTTTTTGTTTTTTTGTTTTCTCTTAATCATTTAAAATATTTAATTGTGTATCCACATCAAGGTGCATTTGGATGTGGGTAAGGTATCAGGGGATCATCTCATCAATTGGCTGGGGGATACCATTTTTATTATTTTTTTTATATTTTTTTTATTTCATTTATGTTATTTCATTTCATTTTATTTATTAATTTTTAATTATAGTATATTAGTAGATACAAAAAAAAAATCTGAAATTATTTTTATTAATTGTTTTATATTATTATTATGTTTCTAATCTTTTGCAGGAGCTCATTGTCTGGATGATGAAGCTTCTGGAGGCTGGTCCGGATTTTGATGTCATTTTTGTTTTTTGTTAGGATTATGGGAAGCACTGTGTTCTTTGAAGTGCATCCTGCTGGAGAGATGATAGGGATTGTAATGGTCAGGAATTGGATTAGATGGAAGTTAAGAGGAGGAAGAAGAAGAGGCAGGAATAGAGTTTTGGAGAGTGTGTTTAATGATCCTAGACATTTTCCAGTGGTTGTCCAACAGGCGCTTTCTCAGAAATTTTTCAAAGTCATTCAAAGGTCCATTGAGGGAAAAGGCTTTTAGCATGTTGGAACACATGATGCTTAGGTACTTCTTCATGTCTCCATAATGCAGGGTCAAAGAAGTTTCAAGAGGTTGGCCAACTCCAATAATAGATTCAGGAGGAGGGGTGCTAACTAGACAAGAAGAATCGGATCAGTAACTATTTTTGTTGAAGAAATGGGATAAATTGATTTGGTACTTACAGATTGGAAGCTCATCAAATTTGTAAGAAGCTGGAATTTGGATATCTGAAGATTTTTTAATGGTCATAGTGGGTGGATCAACTAGGGAAAGATATGGATTCTCATGGTCTTCCTCTGAAAGATTTTGAGAAGGTAAGCTAGGAGGCTGATGTTCCTGGGGCTTAGTTGGAGAAGTGGGATTTTTGTTGTTCTTGTGGTTGTTATTTCTGTTGGATTCAGCTGGAGGAGGTGCTGGTGATGGAGTGCCAGGGTTGTTAAAGGATGGAGCAGGAGAGGGAGATTTGGAAGCAGATTGATCTCTTCTGGATGGAGCTTTTGAAGAGATGGAACTGTCAGAAGAATAGTTGGCTGACAGAGGAGAGGTGTAGTTTCTTTGTCTTAGTTGGGTACGAAGTTGTTGCTTGGGTGCAGTGTGTGGTGTTCTGGTTTCTTCTTGGGGTTCTCTGGCAGTTCTCCTAGAAGTTTGGGAAAATTTGAAGTTTTTGGACCTTGTAAGAGCTGGTTTCATTGCTCTGGGACCAGTGGGAGTTGATTGTGTAGAGTTGTTTTTGTTGATTGATTGAATTTGGCTGTTTTACGGTTGTTTTTGGAGATTTTGAGCCAGATTTTCACTGTCCAGTGAGGCAGGCGGGCCGCCTGGAGGTGGTCTAGAAACCTGGGAGTTGATCTTGAAGCTTTTGGAGCTAATTTGGCGGAGATAAAAGCAGTTTCTTGGGAAGCAAAGGCTGCTCTTTTGGGAAGAGTTCTGGAAGTGGAGCTTCTGGATCTTCTGGAAGGTGCTGAAGATAAAGAGGAAGAGGAAGGACTAAGCTCTAGGGATCTAGTAGGGGATCTAGAGATGTATTTGTGGGAAGGTGAAGGAGGAGTAATAGGGTAGTTGGCATCTCTTTCACATCTTTTCTTTTTGGAATAGCAAGAATCACAAGCCCTGTTGTAGAAATTGGATTCAGGAGTTGGAAGAGTGAATGTGCAAGGTCTGCACATGTGGATGCACTGTTTGCAGGCATAGTCCTTGGGAGCAGTGAAGCAAGGGAGAGTAAAGGGTTAACATCAGGAGATCCAGCCATGATCTGTGGTGAGAAAAGATGATAAAAAGGGATAGGAGGAGATTTTTTTGTCAGTGATGGGTAGATGATGAAGTGAAGGTGGAAGTTCAGCAGATTGGCTGTAGGGGTGGTCTGTATGAAATTGGCTGTGTCTATTTTATGGAAAATTCCGCCAGTCCATCAAGACTTTAAACTGAAATCTGGTTTCTGTTAGTCCTCCAAGACTTTAAAATGGCTGTTTTCAATAAATTATCAAGACTAGTCCGTCAAGACTTTAAACTGAACACTGTGTTAGTCCACCAAGACTTTAAACTGAGGGTTGTAAGTCCCCCAAGACTATAAACTGAGAAAAAAGTTTTTGTTGTTGAAGTTTGTTTTGAAAGATTGGTCGAGGGTATCCACAGGGGGAGCCTCTGAATTTAGCAAAGGCGAGTTTGGGGGTAATTGATGTGCTGGCAGCTCTATTTATAATTACCCCACAATGTTAGTTTTTTCTCTGTGTCTTAAAGTAGTTGATCTCTGGTTCTGGGTTTATGATTTAGGTTTTTGAGTCCCCCAAGACTTTAAACTGAAGGTTTTTGAGTCCCCCAAGACTATAAAATGAGGATGGTCCCCCAAGACTTAAAACTGAGGGTTGTTTGTGGTTATATCTTATAGAGGGTGTGGTCAATTTTTCTTTTCTGAATCAAACTCAAGTACTAGTGGAATTACAGAGGGAATCAAGAGATGAAATTAAGTGTTCAGAATTAGCCTTGAACTGGTGAATGAGGTGTCTTCTGTTCTCAATGTCCTGTGGATCTCTAGCAGGAGTGGATTGGAAGTAGTGAAGCAGAAGTTGTTTCTGTTGAGATGTGTGTTGTTGGAACTTGGCCTTGATAGTGGGCAAGTGGTTTGGTGTTGGTGGTGCAATGGATCCTACATTGTTATCATCACTATTAGAAGATGGAGGAACTAAGAAGTCATCAGTTTTAAAGTTGAAGGAAGAAATGAAAGTTCTTTACCATCAGATAAACCAGGGATGGTGGAACTAGTTATTTTATGGGTTGTGGCACTCTTCTGGGAAGGGTGAAGCTTTTTGATTAATCTGGGTATCAGGATGGATGGCCTAGATCTTTTGGTGCTGACAGAAGATGGACCAGGTTGAGGTGGAGGTGAATCTGTTGCAGAAGATAGTGGACCAGGTCTGTGGCAGGTCTTCTTTCTGGATTGGCAGACATCGCAGGACGTTCTGTATGGATAGACAGGTGGTGTCAGGCCCAGATTAAATTATTGTCAATGCAGTATTGGCAGGGGCCCATTTCAGAGGCAGAATTGGGAAGAAAGTTGAACTTGGTGGTTGGATGAAGAAAGAATGTGGAAATTCTCAATTGGAGGGAGGATGTGGTCTTCTAACATTGTCAGGGGCCTTTGTTGTGTGATTTGGGGCTGTTTGTGCATGTCTTAATTGACATCTGTTAAGGCTTTGGGTATTTTTCTGGTTTTACTCCCTGGATATTGTGTCTGCGGGTATGTGGGTACAATCATTGGATAGCCATGGTGTTTCTCTATATTTTATGTCTTGTAGACATTTTTCATATTCTGAGTTTTAAGGGGTCATTTCCTCATTTTTCATATATAAAAGATTGCTGTTTAATTTTGTTTTTTGTGTTTTACGGGCTAACCTTAAGTCTTAGGGTTAAGTGCTTAGTACCATTGGATAGAGCAAATTTTTCTCTATATTTCATTTCACAATGTTGTTATAGTGAAATTCTGTGTTTTAAAGGTTTTAGTAGTTGTAGCTAATTTTTCTAAGTAGATTAGTGGTTTTTATTGGTTTTCTGGCTTCAGGGAGGCCAGGCCGCTTCAGGCAGCATCTCTGATGTCGGGCGGCCCGCCCACCTCTGTTTTAGGAGGTTGGGGAGCGCTTCAGGAGGGTTTTTTATGCAATTTGGCGGGTACAGGCGCCAGATTAGTGGGTGCGCATGGGCTCTTAGTTAGTGGTCTGTGTGTACATAGTGATTAAGACAGTTTGGGGCAACCTTAATCATCATACAACCATCTGGAGGTGATATCATTGTTCCTCACTCAGTTTTCACTGTTTTCTGGCCACAATTGGCTGTGTTTGTTGCAAGTGAGTTCTTCATTTAACTTAACTTTGGCAACTGTTTTCTCTGTTATAGTCTTGCAAGCTATATCAAGTAGTATTTCTGTCTCTGGTGTGGATTTGCAGCCTACATCAAGTATCTTTGCTGTCTCTGGTGTGGACATTGTTCTACATTTCAGTTCTTTGGTCTGGTAGTCTATCTGGGACTACTTTCTTGGCTCATCAAGCAGTCAAGTGTGTTGAAAAGGAACTTTAACAAAACAGGAACCAACTTACTTTAGCAAGTAAATCTCACTCTATTTTTCTAAAGGGACAGGGGATTTTCTCTATGGTTTTTCTCCAACTCCCTTGGTGAAGGCCTATAGCTAGTACTATAGGATTGTTTACATTTCTGGCAACCAACGTGGGGTAGAACTTGTTAGTTCTTTGGAATCTCTGTTTTCTTTGGTTGGCTCTTTTTGGTGTGTTGGATTGGAGGAATGGCTTAAAGGGGAACTTAAAGAAGCTTAGAGGAAGAGACAAGCAGATAATGGGTTATGTATTTATTGTGGGGGTAAGCACAAGATGGAAGACTGTGTAAAGTTGAAGGAAAAAGAAGGTACTATTTTGAAGTCAAAAAACTAGTAGATAGTTTACTTGTGTGCAAAGCAAACTATCTTATCTCTCCCAGTGCACAGAACCTCCATGTCTTGAGGACTGGAGTTGCCTTAAACGGCTTGAGATTCATTCTTTTTAAGGAGGATAGCCCCTTCAGTTGTCTTGTAGACTCTGGAGCTTCAATTTCTTTTGTTAGTTTATCTTTTGCCGAGAAGCTTCAACTAACATTTACAGATATTGATCAAACTCCAATCTATTTGGTCGAATCAGAGGAACCCAAATATTGGTTAAGTAAGAAAGTTTTATGGGTTTTCAACTTTCCGAACTTTCCCCCCTTCAAGTGGGAATTATCAGTCTTGGACACCCAAAGGATGGACGATACCATTCTTGGCCATGACTTTTTAACGCATTGGAATCCCGAAATTTATTGGACTAAGGGATTGATCACCCCATGCTCTAAGTATATTTCTGATTCTTCAATGCAGGTCAATAGGGAGTTAAACAACCTGTCTGACAACGTCCTGCTAGAGGACAAGTCTCTGCCAGATGACTTGCAAGCATCTGATCCTTCTCTAAATGAGCAATTGGCTAACCCTTCTAGCTCAATGACTTCACTCGAAGAGGATTTAAATTGCCTCGAAGTAATCAAATTCTGCTCTCTCAATACAGGTATCCCCTCGACAGATTCTCTCGAAGATGAAGAGGACGACCAAATCAACGTTGAAGCCATTAAATCAACTCTACCGGAAATCTACCACGATTTCCTCGATGTTTTCTCAATCTTCAAGGCCAATAAGTTACCACCTCATCGACCCTACTACCATCAAAAAGAGTTAATAGGCCCAGTACCTCCAGTAGGTCCTGTCTATTCTTTGTCGAAGGACGAATCTCAAGTTCTTCAAGACTACATTGCAGAGAATGTAGCCAAAGGTTTCATCAGAGCCAGTAAGTCTCCAACCGGCTCCCCTGTCCTCTTTGTAAAAAAGAAGGACGGTAGTCTTAGGTTGTGTGTTGACTATAGAAAGCTCAACAGAGTTACTAAGAAGAATGCATATCCTGTTCCTCCTATGTCATTACTTCATACCCTTTTCAATGGTGCTAATTTCTTTTCTAAAATTGATCTTAGAGGCGCTTACAATCTAATTTGCATTGCAGAAGGTCATGAACCACTGACTGCAATGCGCACTAGATTTGGTAGCTTTGAATATTTAGTTATGCCTTTTGGATTATGTAACGCACCTTCAACTTTTCAAACTAATGTTAATGATATCTTTCAAGATGTTGTTGAACAATTTGTATTCGTCTATTTAGATGATATTTTAATGTTCTCGAAAACACTAAATGAACATATTCATCATATTCGATAGGTCCTAAATCGTCTTCGAGATCATGGTCTCTAAGCCAAGCATAATAAATGTGAATTACACCTCAAATCAATTGATTTTTTAGGTTTTACGTTGTCCACTGACGGTTTAGTCATGGATGACAAAAAAGTCCAGAAAATCCTGGAATGGCCTGAGCCCAAAAACATTAAATCGCTCCAAGGATTTTTAGGTTTTGCAAACTTCTATAGAAGATTTATTAAAGATTACTCTAGAACTATTTCGAATCTTACTTCTCTTCTTAGAAAAGACATTCCTTTTCTTTTTACTTCTACAGCACCAAAGGAATTCAAAGCACTAAAAACGGCGTTCACCACAGCCCCAATTCTTCGACATTTTGATCCTTCTGCCTCGACAATAGTTGAGACAGATGCAAGCGATTATGCTATTTCAGGGGTCATCTCCCAAATAAACCCTGAAACAAATTTGTTTCATCCTGTTGCTTTTGAGTCATGCAAACTCATAGCCGCAGAATTAAATTATGAAATTCATGACAAAGAGCTTTTAGCTATTATCCATTGTCTTAAAAAATGGTGTTCTTTTCTTCTCAGCCTAGATAGTCCTTTTCAAATTTTAACAGATCATAATACTTTGAAATACTTCATGTCTTTTAAAGTGTTAACCAGGCGTCAAGCCAGGTGGGCTGAATTTTTGTCTGAATTTTCTTTCTCTATTTCCTATCGCCCAGGAAAAAACTGCATTGTCCCAGATATCTTGTCACGTCGGGACGACGTTTACCCACAGCGGGGGGACGCATTTGCTGACAAGAGCCCAGCAAATGTGCAATCAATCTTCAACAAATCAATGTTAACAACCCATCAACTTAATTTGATGACAATTCAATCTTTTCGAAATCCACTATCCAACATCCTCGAAGCTCAGTCAAAGGACAAATATTGTTTAGGGTTAAAAGACAAAATACTCTCGAAGCAAGGGGCCAAAAGAGTTAGCATTGAATCAGGTCTATTAGTCTTCGAAGGTAGAGTAGTCATACCCGACAACAATAAGATAAAATTATGGATTTTCAACAGTCGACATGATTCTCCATTAGCTGGTCATTTTGGGGTTGAAAAAACCTACCAGTTAATAGCGAGGGATTTCTTCTGGCCAGGTATGACCAGGGAAATCAAGGCCTATATAAAAGCTTGTTACGAATGTAATAGGAATAAGGCTCCCCCTCACCGGAAGCATGGGTTGCTTCAACCACTTCCTATTCCCTCTAAACCTTGGGAATCTTTATCAATGGATTTCATTTCTCAACTTCCTATTTCTAATGATTTTGATGCTATATTAGTAATAGTAGATAGATTTTCAAAAATGTCTATTTTCATTAAAGCCACTACTACTGCTACAGCAGAAGATTTGTCAAAATTGTTTCTAGAATATGTATTTTCTAAACACGGCTTACCAAATGATATTATTTCAGATAGAGGCTCATTTTTTGTATCCACATTCTGGACCCAACTGTGTTGACAACTCAATATCACGAGGAACCTCTCCACGGCCTATCACCCTGAAACCGACGGTCAAACAGAAAGAGTTAACCAAATCCTCAAACAATATCTTCAAATGTATGTCAGTTACCAACAAGACGGTTGGACCACATGGTTACCATTGGCGGAATTTGCTTATAATAACTCGACTCATTCTTCGACACGACAATCTCCCTTCGAAACCATTTATGGACAACATCCTCGATTCAACTCAATCCATGTAGGAACCAATCATCCTGCGGAACATTATCTTCGAACTATATCACGACTTCAAGAAGAACTTAAAACAAATTTGGAATCAGCGATTCAAAGATACAAGGAACAGGCCGAAAAACATCGACAATCTGCTCCTTCCTTTAAACCAGGCGACAAAGTATGGCTCAACGCACGAAACATTCAAACAACACGACCATCAAAGAAACTGGATGAAAAGCGCTTGGGACCATTCGAAATCGACTCTGAAGTCTCTAAAACTGCATTTCGACTCAAGTTACCTCCTAAATGGCAGGCGATTCACCCTGTTTTCCATTTATCTCTGCTGAAACTGGCTCGAGAAATATACCCGGGCAAGAACCAACCCCCTCCAGAACCGGTCGAAATAGAAGATCATCTAGAGTGGGAAGTAAGTCGTATCCTTGATTCAAGAATACGCAAGGTGAAACTTCAATACCTTGTGGAATGGGAAGGCTTCCTCAATGACTCAAACAAAACATCCTGGGAACCAGCCATCAATGTTTCTAACGCCCCTGAACTCCTAAAATCTTTTCATTTGAAATATCCTTTAAAACCAAAACCTTAAAATTTCTTTTATTTAAATTTTCTTTTCTTTTTCTTTCTTTCTTTAAAATCTAAACACCTCTTAAATTTCTTAGCCTTGTTTTTTTCTTTTCTCTCTCTTCTTTTTCTTTCTTCTACTTCTATATAAATTTTCTCTAAAAACCAACTAAAAGTAAAATCAAAAGTAAAATTAAATAAAAATAAAAATAAACATAAACAATAAATAAAATAAAATAAAAAAAAAAAAAAAAAAAAACTCTTAAATCTCTCTAAATATTTTCTTTCTTTTCTCTTTTCAATCCTCTAAAAATACATTCTTTTCTTAAATTTAAAATTCTCTTTAAAAATTTTCTTCTCTAAAAATTTATTCTCTCTTTAAAATTTTCTTTTCTTCGAACCATCAAATCTTGTACAGCACAACCATTTCCCTTGAACTTAACTTCAACTTCTAAATCTCCCTATAATAATTCTTCGAACAAATAATTCTTCTTTTCAAATTCTCTTTAAATTCTAAATTCTGTTTTTTCTTTTCTTTTTTCTTCCTCTCTTTTCAACTAAAATTTCCTAAAAAAAAAAAAAAAAAAAAAAAAAAAAATTCTTTCATTAAATTCTCAATTTAACAAACTCATCTCAATCACAAACCGTTTCTTTTTCTCTCTCTTTTCTTACATAAAATTTTCCTTTTTTAAAAAAAAAAACCTTAAAACTTCCTTCAATTAAACAACTTTTTTCTTTCTTTAAATTTCTTCTTTCAAATTCTAAAATTTTTATTTAAAACTTCTTTTTTCTTTTCCTTTTTCTCTCTCTCCCAAATCTTATAAAATTAATAATATTCACCTACAATAAAAAAATAAAATAAAATAAAATAAAACTAAAATACAAATTTTTCTACTTCTTTACATCTCCTTTTCATTTCAAATTTTTTCTTTTAATTTTTCTCGAACCAATCTTTTCATTTTCTCCAAAAGTACCCTTATCTCCTTCCTGCATTTCTCAAATACCTCCTCCTCTCCTACCGGAACCACCTCTCCAATCTCCAAGAGTTCCTCTGCCACGTTGAAGGAAGCAGCGTCGATAATTGTATTGACCTCCCCACATAACTCTTCTGCGAACCTTACTGGTCGACCTTGACGAGGTTTCTTTGACCACACCTTGTCCAGTGTGTCTTCAGGTTCTTCAACTGCATCCGTGGCTGGAGGGTTTGCCTCAGTTGGTATAACCGGCGCAGGCTCCCCAATCGGGTCTTCAAGGGTATTCGATGTCTAAACAAAACTCATCAGTAACTTCATTCTTAAAAAATAACAATTGAAAACTTACCTCAAAGATGGGGTCAGGCTCTAAAAATAACCTTGGCGCCACCTCGACCTCTACCTCTCTTTCCTCCTCGTCGTCTTCGATGACCACCCGTCATTTCTTGGGTGCCCGCCCTGGAACAGGGATTTCATCTTCATCTTCCTCCACCAACTCGTCGACCTCTTCCTCGACACCTCGCTTCAAACTCGTGGCCTGGGTTACCCATGTTGAGATCTCGTTATTGAATTCCTTATCATTTTCCCCCACCGATTGTTCATCTTCAATCAAGACATCCCAAATGTCTTCGACCACCTCTTTTGTTTTAGGGATTACCCAAAACTTGGTCTTGGTGAACCGTTGTTCGATCTCTGCGTTCTTTGTCAACGCATCGCACGCCACTCATCGCCAATGGCAAAACTCGCATTTCTGGCGAGGGCCTCGAGTCGCCGTACTTTCGACACAAAAATATTCCATGCTTTCACAAGCTGTGCAAGTTTGTGAAAATTGTTGCGTAATTATTCCCCCATCTGCTTTAGGGTGTGGAGGCGTAGGTGTGGGAGTAGGGCAGTTCATTAAAAAAGAGAAATTAATAAGGGGGGAAAAAGTTATAGAAGAAGGGAAACTAGTGTGGGAAGATGGCTCAAGCTCAACGGAGTTTGCAATTCTTATACCCAGGCATCTGTCATGCGCCACGTGACACTCGAGGAGAAAGCAGCTCATTAAATCAATAATATCGAGTCCTAAATCTATACTCGAAGCGCAGAAAGCAATTCTCCATAGCAACTGCGATTTTCCTTTGTGTACTTACTATTTAACTGCGCTAGCCTAAACTCTAAATCTAAATTAGTCAATCTCCCAATAGGGTGCCTTAGTCCTTTTCAATAAGCGATGCACAGTGCTAGGTTCAACGAAATAGTACAGTAGTAGTTTTTCATTAAAGTTTTGTTAATTAATTAAAAAGGGGTGAATTGAGCATGGACGAGTATTTAGCGAAGAGGGTCTAAGTGTATGTTAGTAATGGTCAATGGAATGGGAATGGTGCGATGGAAGGGAGGTCAATGCGAGGAGGAACAAAGGATATAAAAGGGGTTGGGTATTTGGTTTGATTTTCCTTAGAATTAAATTATAAAATCGTATTTACATTAATAGTGGTAAATCTTTAAAGTTAAATCATTGTTATTGTATCTTTCTTTATTTTCTCAATATTCATTTCTAAATCCTAAATCTTTGATTATTGAGTTTCCAACCCTTCGTGAGATCTTAAGAATTCCTATTACCTTTGAAACTATTTTATAATTCTTCTCGAACGAACCTCGAACCTGTAGCTCTTACTTCGAGTAACCTTCGAACCACTTCCTCAAATCATTCCTCTGTGCTTCGAAGAAGTTTCTAAATCTCTCATCTCACTTTCAGGAACATCCTTGACCTTGTGCGTAGGTCCTCCGGTGACACAGAACCACCAACAGATTTACCTTCAACAGGAATCAAACCTGATCCCTCACCAGACCCTCTAACTTCAGCAGGCTTGTTCAATGAGGCCAAAGGGACATCCTCCTCAGATTCACAATCAAAATCTACAGGCATTGTCTCACCATTCATATCAAATGCTCCAAAACTAGGGGGGCCCATATCAGCCATACCCTTCTTCATTTTATACAGCTCCTCTTTGCTGTACTTTTTCTTAGCTGCACTCAGCTTAGGATCCACTTTTGAAGCCTTAGGCTTTGGTTGGGCCTGAGCACTGCTCTTGGGCTTTCCCACCTTTACTGCTTCCACATCATACACACCAGCCAAGAATTCCCCACTTGACTGCCCAACACAAGAATCCAACTCCAAGCAACCAAAAGAAGATGTGAATGAGACTCTATTAGCCTTCTTACCTTTGCCCTTGCCATCATCACCACCTTTACCAGAAGAGGAAGCCTCATTAGGCAACTCTTCAAACCTTGGCTTCCTTGAGTTGACATTATGTCTCCTCCTCACCAAGTCCACTGGAGTCTGACCATCACTAGGCTTAACAAAAGAAAAACCAGGGAACTGGAACACTTTCACATCAAATTCCATCTTCTATTGAGACACATCTTTATTCAGTGCCCAAAAATTATTGGACTTGTGTCCCTTTCAACTACAGTAAGAGCAGACCCAAGGATCACTTCTACTAACCCTCCTTTCAAAATCTCTAGACTGAGAAGGAGCCTTTTTGAATTTCTGAGCCTCCTAAACAAAAATATTTAGCCATTTTGTCAGATAAGACAACTGCTCCACTGCTAGATTTTCCAATCCTTTCTCCTATAACCCTCCATAGCCAAAAACTCCTTCACCAAAGCCCTGTCACCAATGTAAAAGATAACTTGCTTCACCATGTCCAAGTGAGAAGCACCATCCACATTCCCAGAAGCTTCAAACTGCTCCAGAAACAACCTCAGATCTTCCCCCATAAGTAAAGGCCTCTTCAAGGACTTGATCCTGATAGAAGACCTAACAAAAACAGGAGGATTAAGATCCTCAGCAGCACAAGAAATTCTACTACCACCACTAGAGAAAGAGGGTCCCCAAGCCATGGTCCAATAGATTCCATAAACCTGATTTCCAAACAAAGAAGAGAGTCCAACAGTAATAGAAAATCCAAAAAGCTAACAAATCCTCACCCCAAATTGGGCGCTAAAAATGTAAGTACTAGCTATAGGCATTGATTAAGGGAGTTGAAGATAAACCAGAGAGAAATTCTCCTGTCCCTTTGAGATATACCAGGTGAGATTAATTTGCTACATCAAATTAGAGACTGTTACAATACTGCTTCCAACACACTTCTTGACTGCTTAACAAGTCAAGACAGTAGCCTAGATATACCACAGAATAAAACAAACCAGAAATTCAGAAAGATCCACACCAGAAGACCAAATCACTTTTCACTTGTTGCATGGAAAACAGCAATAATACTTGATGCAGGTTGCAAAGCTACATCAGAGAAACCAGTTGCCAAGGTTAAGTTAAATGAAGAACTCACCTTGCAACAAACATAGCCAATTGTGGCCAAAAAAAGTGAAAACTGAGTGTGAAACAGTAATGTAATTTTTCAGATGGTTGATTGATAATTAAAATTGCCCCAAAATGTCTTATTTAGTTTTTTACACAGACTTCTCATCTAAAAATCTATGCTACAGCAACTAATTTGGCACTTCTGCTAGCCAAATTGCATAAAAAACAATCTAGAAACGCTACCCAGCATGCTACAATCAAGGTGGGCGGCCCTCCTAGAGGCAGCTGGGACCCCTGAGGCGATAGAACCACTAAAAAACAACTCAAAAACCATAAAACAACAGAAAACACCTTAAACCTTAAAATATGATAAAAAATCATCAAGACATAAAACATAGAGAAAAGCCAGGGCTATCCAATGATAATAGCCTCATCCCTTTCCCAATAATTTACCCTTAACTCAATAGTTTTTGCCTTAACCCTTGTATTCCTCATTTTTGTGTTCCCTATCAATTGCCCTTTGATCTCTCTTATCCTGTTACCCTCATCATGTATATAGCTTTTCCTCCTTACCATGTCTGCCTTTCCTTTATGCCCCTTGTCGGGTGAAATTGTATGAAATTAAAAAAAAATAGCCTCATCCCTGTGGCTTCAATATTCAGCCCATGAATCCAGAAAACACCATAAGCAGAAATCAATGCCATTTAAGACATCACCAAACAGTACCAAACTACACAACAAAGGCCTGAGCCAATGTTGGATGACCACACTGTGTGTTGCCACCTCCACAAGTCATGTAGAACTCATGGCTCTAAGCTTAACCACTAGACTTGGCATTTGGATTAAAAACCTTCTCAGAGAGTTAATTGACTTTTAAGCCCCACTGATACTCAAGTGTGACCATCAAGCTACTGTGAAAATGGCAAAAGATCAAACATCCAATAAACAAATATGACATGTTGAATGAGATTTCTTTTACATCAATGAGCAACTCTACAAAAAATCAGCTGAACTATCTTGGGTCAATACCAGTAAACAAATGTAAGATATATTTACTAAAGGCTTGGGTCCATTATTACATGATAGAGCCTGTGTCCTATTGGGTCTTAGATATTTTTTTTTCTCTTTCTCTCCTTTAGTTTTTTTCTCTTCTATCTTCCATCCTCTATTCTTTCTCATTTCTACAGATTAATAGACTTTACAGCATGTACTTTGCCTTGTTGATGGGGAAGTTGTCATAGCATACTCAACTACGCTGCAGTACCACTTAAACTTGTATATAAACTTAACCCCAAAGTAATGAAAACAATATAAGTGTGTTACCTAAAACTTCCATTCCCTAAGTCTATCCCGCTGCCCCACAACAAAAACCACGACCCCCCGAGGATTAACCTCCACCCTTCTCCCCTATGGCAACCCCATCTGTGTCCTCAAAGGCACCTAGCTCCACCTGTTATCCTATTAGTGGCCCAGGCAATTTTCCCACTACATTCATTACTCCTCACATGTACCTAGCCTATTAGTTTACAATGCCTTCATGCCCCTAGCTGGGTAAGATGGTAAGAAATAAATAATAATAATAAAAAGTTGAACCTTTCGCACTGACGTTCAAGAAATTGGTGGCGTTTGCCATCGCATGTTGTGTCTATTGTGGCGTTTACAAGTTCTTATCCTCACTAACATTGTTAACATAATCTGCCATCCTCTTAGCTACCTCTTCAAATTCCATTTTGTCAAAACCGAATTGTAAAATATTTTTCATCTTTGTCTCATCGCTGGGACTTGGCCGAAATTGTAGCAAATCATTTATGATCTTTGTTTTATAAAGAAACAATTCTGATAGTTCCCCCAACTTAGACATCTCCTTTTCCAGCTGCTTTAGCATGTTTTTCTGATCTGATCCTTTTTCTTGCTCCTTTTCCTGTTTTATTAGCTGCAAAAGTAGCTTAAACACCACTCTTGATGTAATTTTGATTTCCTCGTCCTCACGTTCTTGTTGTTGTTTAAGAAACCGCGACAAATGACCAAGACTTCCGATAAGTTCGCCGAGCTGAACACTTATTTCTGCAACATTGGTTTTGAACATTTCCTCACTCGTTATTTCATGAAGGTGTAAGTTGTCAAACATGTACCTTGAAAAATATTTTAGTTTCCCTTTCCAAGCTTCAAGAGAAGGAAATTCCATAGCTTTTTCGAGTAGTCCCTTAATTACTACTTTTTTGATTGTGTCTTTTTCCTGACTCATTATATCTTGATGATGCAAAGTGTCGGCAATGTTAGTTGCAAAATTTTCTAGTCGCTTTTTCCAAGCTTCAAAGGAAGAACCTTCGAAATCTTGGCTGAGTTGTTCATTTCCTCTTACTTTTTTGATTATGTCCTCTTCGTTACTGGTTTCGTCAAAGTTCGAATTGTCGGTAATGTAAATTGCAAGGTTTTCTACTTTCTCTTTCAAACCTTTAAAGAAAGAAACTTCAAAATCTTGGCTGGGCTGTTCATTTCCTCCTACTTTTTTGATTGTGTCCTCTTCATTACTCATTGATTCATCAAATTTCAAATCGTCGGCAATGTCACTTTGAAGAATTTCTTGTTCATTGTTCCAAGTTTGACGTGAAAAATCTAGGAAATCATTTATGGATTGTTTTTTTTTAGTCTTTTTTTCATAGTAGCTGTTTAAAACATCATTCCACCACTTGTAATTGAAACTATCATCAAATTTTTTCTCCTCATCTATAAATTCTTTTATAATTGATTTGAAATTTTGTTCGGGGGAAGGACTATCAGACGAAACGCCTCCTTCCAGGCTCGAGAGGCTGGAGACATTTTTTATATCTGGCCTGGTATTTAAATCATCCGTTGCCCCCGCGCTAGCTGTAATTAAGCGCCAGCAATTGTGAATAGAAATATTCAATGAATCTCAAGAAACTTTTTCAGTGAAAGAAAGGATTCCTCACAGTTAAATTTTGGAGACCCTTGATATTGCAAATTTTCACCTGTTCTGGCATAATCCGATAGATTACAATATTTCCCCGGAATAGCTTCTTTGAACTTTTGTCCCTCGGAGAGATGAAAAAATGGAGAACCAAAGCAATGTGTGCAAATAAGCGATGATAAAAGTAGCCGCACAATCAAGTAACACATTTTTGGAAGTTTTTAAATTTTGCTTGATGAAAACTATCTAAATATTTTGATATAAAGAGATTGATACAAAGATGAGAAAGGATAGAGCTACGTTGTGGAATTTAAAGACAAGCTTCTACCTTATTTCTGTCTATTAATGAATCACGTTTTGATTTTTTGACAAGAAGCAATTACTTGTTTTACTTTTAGGGTACGTTTCTGAGTAGAAACAGTGAATTATTTTACGATTGAATAGTAATGTTTGAAGGATATTTTTTGCTTCAAATCTCAATCATGTTTTACTATCGAAAAATACAGCTGTATCTGAGAATGTTTAATATATATATATTTAAATTTTTTGAATTTTATTTGATAAAAACTATATAAATCTTTTGATATAATGAAATCAATATAAAAATGAAATGGACAAGAGGTAGGTTTTGGAATTGATGGACAAGCTGTTTTTTCTGTGCAATGATAAATTTAACTTAAATATTTTTACAAGAAGCAATAACTTGAATTACTTTTGGGGTGTACGCTTCTTAGTCAAGATCAAATCTATAAGCCCCACCCATGGGTACCTTCTAACAAAAAGTTTCCAACACAAAAGTTGCTCTGCAACACCACAAAATTCAAAAACAAAAAAAGAATGTTCCATAGTTTATCCTCATTGCGGAGTCAATCTTCTTCATGCCTAGTGCCTCTGGGATAAAACCTCTTCACTTGGTCTGCAGCCACCCTCTTTTTCAAGACTGCGCCATCCAACTCTTCCAAAACATAAGAACCTCCAGACGCCTGAGATCTGACTCTGTAAGGTCCATTCCATCTGTCAGCAAACATTTTCCCCCACTGACTCTCCAAACTTCTATTATACACCAAAACCAAACAACCAGGTTTCAAGGGATTCCTGAGTCTATGAGCCAACTTCTTGTCCCAGTATCTGACAGATTGATTCCTAATCTTTATCATTCTAGAGTATGCCTTCTCCTGACATTCCTCTCTACATTCCAACTGTTGCACATAGTCCTAGTGACTTAAAATCCCCTCACTTAGTTATGAAAAATATTACTGATATCCCCCCATGCAAACATAACCAACTCCAAAATGAAAAAAGAAATAAATAGAAATGAGAAAAAATAAGAGAATAGAAATATAACCCCATCACCACACACATAAATCCTTCCTTCTCAGTATTCTTAGAGATGGGCCCAGTGATTTTGTGAGCATATCAGCCCACATTTGAGCAGTAGGAACCCATTTCAATGTTGCTTTCTTTAGAAAGAGTTGTTCATTCACAATATAGAAACACCAATCCACATGTCGTGTCCTCTTGTTTCCAGGGTTATCTTTTGCATTGGTGATTGCTACTTTGTTGTGGCAGAAGATCTTGATAGGGGGAATATCAGGGAAGATATATTTGAACAAGTTCAAGATCCAAATTGTGTCTTTCATACCAGCACCAGGTGCTACATATTCAGCATTGCATGATAAATCACTTACTGTAAACTGGCGCCTTGATGTCCATACGATTGGGCAAGAATTAAGGAGTAGCAGGTGTCCACTTTGAGCTCTTGAGAATTCTTTGTTATTCCAAATGGAATCAGAAAAAGATAGGAGTTCAAGTGGTGAGGTACGGTCAGGGTGGCAGTGTGCTGGACATATCTAAGAAGGTGGTTGAGAGAAATCCAGTGGGTAACAGTAGGTTTGGCAGAGAAGTGTGCCAAAAAATTGACTGGGAAAGACAGATATGGTCTAGTTGCTACTGCCACATAACTGAGAGCACCTAAAATAAAGAGATATTTAGTTGTCTCTATAGCTACCTCTTTGTCCTTTGCAGTGGTGATTTCCAAGTTGTTTGGTAAGGGTGATCTTGTGGTTAATCCAGAGGGTTGTGAGTCTGTAGAATCTTGTAAATGAGCTGAAAATTGTGCAGATCAAAACCTTCTGGAACTTCTTTGATAGAGACACCTACTATACCGTCAACACTATCATTCCATTTTACCTTCAGACTACCATCCAAACCATCTTTCAAATCCTTTAACACCTCCTCACTACTACCAGTGACTATACCATCATCAACATGTATCCATATCACACCCAAACAATCCTTCTTCCTTCAAACATAGAAACTTTTATCATACTGACTTGCCTTATACCCCAGAGAGTCCAATTTGCTGGCTATATTCAGCCACCAGCATCTTGCTGCTTGCTTTGTACCATAGAGGGCTTTCTTTAAGCGTAACGCATTGCCAGCTTCACGTAGCTGGTAACCTTCAGTAGGTTGCATCCAAATTGCTTCATCTATTGGACTGTGAAGGTAAGCAGCAGTGACATCAAAAGATTTGACAGGCCATTTGTGATAAGCTGCTAAAGTGAGGAGAATGGTTTGTGAAGCAAAAGTATCAGTTGGGGAAAAGGTGTCAGTTAAATCAATACCATACTGTTGTAAAAAACCTTTAGCTACGCATTGTGCCTTGTAGATTGGAGTTTTGGAAGAAGGATTTTTGATTTTAAAGACCCATTTTTGCATTGGTGAGCTTGGAACCAGGAGGGAGCTCTTCCTCATACCACACATCCATATCTTTCTTGTTTAGTAGTTCCCTTTTGCAAGCTTGGTCCCACTTGCGACTGTCAGGTGAGATCATAGCTTGCAGATGTGTTCTGGGAATAATGGATAATTGTCACGCGCCACGTGACACTCGAGGCAAAAGCAGCTCATTAAATCAATAATATCGAGTTCTAAATCTATACTCGAGGCGCAGAAAGCAATTCTCCATAGCAACTGTGATTCCCCTTTGTGTACTTACTATTCAACTGCGCTAGCCTAAACTCTAAATCTAAATTAGTCAATCTCTCAATAGGGTGCCTTAGTCTCATTTTCAATAAGCGATGCACAGCCCTAGGATCAACGTAATAGTACAGTAGTAGTTTTCATTGAAAGTTTGTTAATTAATTTAAAAGGGGTAAATTGAGCATGGACGGATATTTGGGAAGAGGGATTAAGTGTATGTTAGTAATGGTCAATGGTATGGGAATGGTGCAATGAGAGGGAGGTCAATGCGAGGAGGAATAAAGGATATAAAAGGGTTGGGTAATTGGTTCAATATTCCTTAGAATTAAATTATAAAATGTATTTACATTTAATAGTGGTGAAATCTTTAAAGTTAAATCATTGTTATTGTATCTTTCTTTTATTTTCTGAATAATCATTTCTAAATCCTAAATCTTTGATAATTGAGTTTTTTAACCCTTTGTGAGATCTTAAGAATTCCTATTACCTTTGAAACTGTCTTATAATTCTTATTGAACATACCTCGAACCTGTAGCTCTTACTTTGAGTGATCTTTGAATCACTTCCTCTAACCATTCCTCTGTGCTTCAAAGAAGTTTCTAAATCCCTCATCTCACTTTCAGGAACATCCTCGACCTTGTGCGTAGGTCGTCTGGTGACAGTATAATTTAATTCTCTGTAGTTCTCATTCTTTGCACTACTACGTCCTTTTAGGTTTTTTTAAAGTTTTAAAATGGCACCTGTTCAACGCACTCCTCCTACGGGCCCTACTACTAGAGCTCGCGCTAGGGGCAGGCCAGCAGCCACAAGGTCTGTTTCCCGCACTCACTCTTTGGAACCACTCGACCTTAGGGAAGGGCAACATTCAGTTCAATCTGTAGAAGACATCCCACAAGATTTTGAGGATTCTAGTGATGAAGAAGAAGGAGAGGATACAATGCACGAGGCACCATCCACTCCAGCCAATCACCCTTCTGGTCAATCCTCAGAACCTGGACCATCTAACTCTCTGGAAGATTTCATGAGACTTTTCATGAAAAACCTTTCAAATCCAACGTCTTCAGAGGGATCTAAGTTCAAAACTCCTTCTATGAAATCTCCTGACAAATTCGACGGAGATCACCCCGACAGATTGCGACCCTTCTTGCAAACCTGCAAGCTACTGTTCCATAATGACCCTCGAACCTTCAATAGCGACCAATCAAAGCTTGTTTACGCTTCTTGATTCCTAGCTGGGAAAGCAGCAAGATGGTTCGAACCTTATCTGCTCATGCTTTCTTTGACAGAAACCCACTTACTTATCAATAATTGGGAAAAGTTCGAAGACCAACTTTTTACGTTGTTTGGGGACCCTAATGAAACTGACAACGCAGAAATTGAACTTGATTTTCTTCACATGAGTGATAATGGTAAAGCCTCTGAATATATCTCGAACTTCAGAGCACTTCAAACTCAATTAGGTTGGAATGATGCTGCCCTTAAGTATCATTTCAAGAAAGGACTTCCTTCGAGGATTCTGGATCAATTAAATCTTCACCATCAGAAGATGACTTCTTTAACGGATTTAATGGATCCAACCCTCAAACTTGACGGCTTTTATCAAGGACGACTTCAACATCGTTGATATGCCAACAAATCTCAAGGCCTAAACTTTAAATCGGGATCTTCTTCACACCCACGACCAAATTAATCCTCCTTGACTCAATCCAAACCCAATAAGGGAAAGGATAAACCTCAACCAAAAGGCTCGACCCCAGGCAATATCAGCAAAGTACTGGATCCTAAAGGGGAACTTAAAGAAGCTGAGAGGAAGAGACAAGCAGATAATGGGTTATGTATGCATTGTGGGGGTAAGTACAAGTTGGAAGACTGTGTAAAGTTGAAGGAAAGAGAAGTTACTAGTTCGAAGTCAAAAAACTAGTAGATAGTTTACTTGTGTGCAAAGCAAACTATCTTATCTCTCCCAGTGCACAGAACCTCCATGTCTTAAGGACTGGAGTTGCCTTAAAACGCTTGAGATTCATTCTTTTTAAGGAGGATAGCCCCTTCAGTTGTCTTATAGACTCTGTAGCTTCAATTTCTTTTGTTATTTTATCTTTTGCCGAGAAGCTTCAACTAACATTCACAGATGTCGATCGAACTCCAATCTATTTGGTCGAATCAGAGGAACCCAAATATTGGGTAAGTAAGAAAGTTTTATGGGTTTTCAACTTTCCAAACTTTCCCCCCTTCGAGTGGGAATTATCAGTCTTGGACGCCCCAAGGATGGAGATACCATTCTTGGCCATGACTTTTTAACACATTGGAATCCTGAAATTGAGTGGACTAAGGGATTGATCACCCCATGCTCTAAGTATATTTCTGATTCTTCAATGCAGGTCAATAGGGAGTTAAACAACCCGCCTGACAACGTCCTGCTAGAGGACGAATCTCTGCCAGATGACTTGCAAGCATCTGATTTTTCCCTAAATGAGCAATTGGCTAACCCTTCTAGCTTGATGACTTCACTCGAAGAGGATTTAAATTGCCTCAAAGTAATTGAATTCTGCTCTCTCAATACAGGTATCCCCTTGACAGATTCTCTCGAAGATGAAGAGGAGGACCAAACCAACATTGAAGCCATTAAATCAACTCTACCGGAAATCTACCACGATTTCCTTGATGTTTTCTCAATCAGCAAGGCCGATAAGTTACCACCTCATCGACCCTACGACCACCAAAGAGAGTTAATAGGCCCAGTACCTCCAGCAGGTCCTGTCTATTCTTTGTCGAAGGACAAATCTCAAGTTCTTCGAGACTACATTGCAGAGAATGTAGCCAAAGGTTTCATCAGAGCCAGTAAATCTCCAACCAGCTCCCCTGTCCTCTTTGTAAAAAAGAAGGACAGTAGTCTTAGGTTGTGTGTTGACTATAGAAAGCTCAACAGAGTTACTAAGAAGAATGCATATCCTGTTCCTCCAATGTCATTACTTCTTACCCTTTTCAATGGTGCTAATTTCTTTTCTAAAATTGATCTTAGAGGCGCTTACAATCTGATTTGCATTGCAGAAGGTCATGAACCACTGACTGCAATGCGCACTAGATTTGGTAGCTTTGAATATTTAGTTATGCCTTTTGGATTGTGTAACGCACCTTCAACTTTTCAAACTTTTGTTAAGGACATCTTTCAAGATGTTGTTGAACAATTCTTAGTCGTCTATTTAGATGATATTTTAATATTCTTGAAAACACTAGATGAAATTATTCATCATGTTTGACAGGTCCTAAATCGTCTTCGAAATCTAGGTCTCTACGCCAAGCGTAATAAATGCGAATTCCACCTCAAATCAATTGATTTTTTAGGTTTTACATTGTCCACTGACAGTTTAGTCATGGATGACAAAAAAGTACAGAAAATCCTGGAATGGCCTGAGCCCAAAAACATTAAATCGCTCCAAGGATTTTTGGATTTTGCAAACTTCTATAGAAGCTTTATTAAAGATTACTCTAGAACTATTTCCAATCTTACTTCTCTTCTTAGAAAAGAAATTCCTTTTGTTTTTACTTCTACAGCACCAAAGGAATTCAAAGCACTAAAAACGGCGTTCACCACAGCCCCAATTCTTTGACATTTTGATCCTTCTGCTTTGACAATAGTTGAGACAGATGCGAGCGATTATGCTATTTCAGGAGTCATCTCCAAAGTAAATCCTGAAACAAATTTGTTTCATCTTGTTGCTTTTGAGTCACGCAAACTCATAGCCGCAGAATTAAATTATGAAATTCATGACAAAGAGCTTTTAGCTATTATCCATTGTCTTAAAAAATGGCGTTCTTTTCTTCTCAGCCTAGATAGTCCTTTTCAAATTTTAACAGATCATAATGCTTTAAAATACTTCATGTCTTTTAAAGTGTTAACCAGGCGTCAAGCCATGTGGGCTGAATTTTTGTCTGAATTTCCCTTCTCTATTTCCTATCTCCCAGGTAAAAACTGCATTGTCCCAGATATCTTGTCACGTCGGGACAACGTTTACCCACAGCGGAGGGACACATTTTCTGACAAGAACCCAGCAAATGTGCAATCAATTTTCAACAAATCAATGTTAACGACTCATCAACTTAATTTGATGACAATTCAATCTTTTCGAGATCCACTATCCAACATCCTCAAAGCTCAGTCATAGGACCAATATTGTTTAGGGTTAAAAGACAAAATACTCTCGAAGCAAGGGGCCAAAAGATTAGGTATTGAATCAGGTCTATTAGTCTTCGAAGGTAGAGTAGTCATACCTGACAAAAATGAGATAAAATTATGGATTTTCAACAGTCAACATGATTCTCCATTAGCTGGTCATTTTGGGGTTGATAAAACCTACCAGTTAATAGCAAGAGATTTCTTCTGGCCAGGTATCACCAGGGAAATCAAGGCCTATATAAAAGCTTGTTACGAATGTAATAGGAATAAGGCTCCCCGTCACCGGAAGCATGGGTTGCTTCAACCACTTCCTATTCCCTCTAAACCTTGGGAATCTTTATCGATGGATTTTATTTCTCAACTTCCTTTTTCTAATGATTTTGATGCTATATTAGTAATAGTAGATAGATTTTCAAAAATGTCTATTTTCATTAAAACCACTACTACTGCTACAGCAGAAGATTTGTCAAAATTGTTTCTAGAATATTTATTTTCCAAACACGGCTTACCAAATGATATTATTTCAGATAGAGGCTCATTGCTTGTATCCACATTCTGGACCCAACTGTGTCGACAACTCAATATCACGAGGAACCTCTCCACGGCCTATCACCCTGAAACCGACAGTCAAACAGAAAAAGTTAACCAAATCCTCAAACAATATCTTCGAATGTATGTCAGTTACCAACAAGACGATTGGACCACATGGTTACCACTGGCCGAATTTGCTTATAATAACTCAACTCATTCTTCGACACGACAATCTCCCTTTGAAACCATTTATGGAAGACATCTTCGATTCAACTCAATCCATGTAGGAACTAATCATCCTGCGGAACGTTATCTTTGAACTATATCACGACTCCAAGAAGAACTTAAAACAAATTTGGAATCAGAGATTCGAAGATACAAGGAACATGCCGACAAACATCAACAATCTGCTCCTTCCTTTAAACCAGGCAACAAAGTATGGCTCGACGCACGAAACATTTGAACAACACGACCATCAAAGAACCTGGCTGAAAAGCACTTGGGACCATTCGAAATCGACTCTGAAGTCTCTAAAACTGCATTTTGACTCAAGTTACCTCCTAAATGGCAGGCGATTCACCCTGTTTTCCATGTATCTCTCCTGGAACTGGCTCGAGAAATATACCCAAGCAAGAACCAACCCCCTCCGGAACCGGTCAAAGTAGAAGATCATCTAGAGTGGGAAGTAAGTTGTATCCTTGATTCAAGAATGCGCAAGGGGAAACTTCAATACCTCGTGGAATGGGAAGGCTTCCTCAATGACTCAGACAAAACATCCTGGGTACCAGCCATCAATGTTTCTAACACACCTGAACTCCTAAAATCTTTTCATTTGAAATATCCTTTAAAACCAAAACCTTGAATTTTTTTTTTTTTAATTTTTCTTTTTCTTTTTCCTTTTCTCTTAAAAATCTAAAACACCTCTTAAATTTCTTAGCCTTGTTTTCTTTTTTCTCTCTTCTTTTTCTTTCTTTTCCTTCTATAAAATTTTCTCCAAAACCAACTAAAAGTAAAATCAAAATTAAAATTAAAAAAAAAAAATTATTAAAATTTAAAATTAAAAATAAAATTAAATTAAAAAAAATAAAATAAAATAAAATAAAATAAAATAAGATAAATAGAATAAACATAAATAATAAAATAAAATAAAAAATAAAAAACTTTTAAATCTCTCTAAATGTTTTCTTTCTCTTTTCTTTTCCAATTCTCTAAATACATTCTTTTCTTAAAATTAAAATTCTCTTTTAAAAAAAATTTTCTTTTCTAAAAATTTATTCTCTCTTTAAAACTTTCTTTCCTTCAAATCATTAAAATCTTGTACGACAGGACCATCTCCTCGAACTTAACTTCAACCTCTAAATCTCCCTATAAAATTCTACGAACAAATGATTCTTCTTTTTCAAATTCTCTTTAAAATTCTCATTCTGTTTTTTTTCTTCTCCCTCTCTTTTCAACAAAAAATTCCTAAAAAAATCAATAAACAACTTTTCGCAAATAACAAATTCTTCTTTCATTAAATTCTCATTTCAACCAACTCATCTCAATCACCAACCATTTTTTTTTCTTCTTCCTCTCTTCTCTGACATAAATTTTTCTTTTAAAAACTTAAAACTTCCTTCAATTAAATAACTTCTTTCTTTCTTATTTAAATTTCTTCTCTCAAATTCTAAAGCAAAATTTTATTTAAAGCTTTTTTTTCTCTCTCTCCCAAATCTTATAAAAAATAATAATATTCACATACAATAATAATAAAATAAAATAAAATAAAATAAAACTAAAATACAATTCTACTTTTCTACTTCTTTACATCTCTCCTTTTAATTTCAAATTTTATTCTTTTAATTTTTCTCAAACCAATCTTTTCATCTTCTCCAAAATTACCCTTATCTCCTTCCTGCATTTCTCAAATACCTCCTCCTCTCCTACCGGAACCACCTCTCCAATCTCCAAGAGTTCCTCTTCCACGTTGAAGGAAGCAGCGTTGATAATTTTATTGACCTCCCCACACAACTCTTCTGAAAACCTTACTCGTCGACCCTGACGAGGTTTCTTTGACCACACCTGGTCCAGCGTGTCCTCAGGTTCTTCGATTCCACCCATGACCAGAGGGTTTTCCTCAGTTGGCAAAGCGACGCAGGTTCCCCAATTGGGTCTTCGATGGTAATCAATGTCTAAACAAAAAACTCACCAGTAACCTCATCCCTAAAAAACAACAACTAAAACTTACTTCGAAGATGGGGTCAGGTTCTAAGAACAACCTTGGAGCCACCTCTACCTCTGCTTCTCTCTCCTCCTCGTCATCTTCAATGACCACCCGTTGTTTCTTGGGTGTCCGCCCTGGAACAGGGACTTCATCTTCATCTTCCTCCACCAATTCGTCGACCTCTTCTTAGACACCCCGTTTTGAACTTGTGGCCTGGGTTACTAAGGTTGTGATCTCGTTGTTGAGCTCCTTATCATTCTCCCCCACCGATTGATTGTCTCCAACCGAGACATCCCAAATGTCTTCGACCACCTCTTTTGTTTTAGGGATCACCCAAAACTTGGTCTTGGTAAATTGTTGTTCGATCTCTGCGTTCTTTGTCAATGCATCACACGCCACTCGTCGCCAACGGCAAAACTCGCATTTCTGGCGAGGGCCTCGAGTCGCCGTACTTTTGACACAGAAGTATTCCATAGTTTCACAAGCTGTGCAAGCTTGGGATAACTGCCGCTTAACCATTCCCCCATCTGCTTTAGGGTGTGGAGGTGTAGGTGTGGGAGTAGGGCAATTCATTATAAATGGGGAAATTAATAAATAAGAAAAATTATAGAGGAAAGGGAAACTAGTGTGAGAAGATGGCTCAAGCTCGACGGAGCTCACGATTCTTATACCCGGTTATCTGTCACACGCCATGTGACACTCGAGGCAAAAGCAGCTCATTAAATCAATAATATTGAGTTCTAAATCTATACTCAAAGCGCAGAAAGAAATTCTCCATAGCAACTGCGATTCCCCTTTGTGTACTTACTATTCAACTGCGCTAGCCTAAACTCTAAATCTAAATTAGTCAATCTCTCAATAGGGTGCCTTAGTCTCATTTTAAATAAGCGACGCACAGCGCTAGGATCCAAGTAATAGTACATTAGTAGTTTTCATTGAAAGTTTGTTAATTAATTAAAAAGGGGTAAATTGAGCATGGACGGATATTAGGGAAGAGGGATTAAGTGTATGTTAGTAATGGTCAATGGTATGGGAATGGTGCGATGAGAATGAGGTCAATGCGAGGAGGAATAAAGGATATTAAAGGGTTGGGTATTTGGTTCGATATTCCTTAGAATTAAATTATAAAACGTATTTACATTTAATAGTGGTGAAATCTTTAAATTTAAATCATTGTTATAGTATCTTTCTTTTATTTTCTCAATAATCATTTCTAAATCCTAAATCTTTGATAATTGAGTTTTTTAACCCTTTGTGAGATCTTAAGAATTCTTATTACCTTTGAAACTATCTTATAATTCTTATCAAACATACCTCGAACCTGTAGCTCTTACTTCGAGTGACCTTTGAATCACTTCCTCGAACCATTCCTCTGTGCTTCGAAGAAGTTTCTAAATCCCTCATCTCACTCTCAGGAACATCCTCGACCTTGTGCCTAGGTTGTCCGGTGACAATAATTGGGACAAACCTTTTTTAAAAGTTTCATGTACAGCTTTTTCCTGAGAGATAAGATTTTCCTCATCCTTTAAATCACCTAGCTTCATATTATTGATGATGTGACCTAGAGAGCCCTTAGATGGTGGTGGTTGATAAGCAGCTTTGTGAGCAGGAAGTTGGTCACCAAGGAAAAAGCCATAGCAGATTCAAAAAAGGAGTTTGATTCTGGGTTCCAAAAATCCAACCTGCGTTATTCAAAGAATAACCTATACACTTACAAATCAAAGACCATTGGTCCAGCTTACGTCTGGTTTCTTAATGGATATGGAAAAAAGATGTTTCACCAAATATTCTGAGGTTTGAGTAAGTTGGGTTACAATTGTACATGAGCTTCAAAGGAGTTTTGTCACCAGTCTTGACACTGGGGAGCCAGTTGTGAACATGAGCTTCCCATTTGTAAGCAAGGCCCCAGAAACATTAAGGTAGTTTGCTTGCTAGTAAGATTGTCCTGGCAATGTCACCAACAGTTCTGTTGAAACGTTCAGCTGATCCATTGTGTTCATAATGATGAGGACAGGTGATTTGATGAGTAGCTCCAATGTCAGCCGGGATCTGAGCCATCTGTTTACTGTGCATTCCCCCCCCATCGGCTCTTAATTCTTTTAATTTCTTACCAGTAAAATTTTCTAGCTTTTTATAAAAGGTGACAAAAGCAGTTGTGGCCTCAGATTTGGAATTGAGCAAAAATACCTCAGCATAGGAAGTTGAACTTTCTCTAAACATTTCCGCCCATCTTGCCCCATTAACAGTGGGATGCATTGGACAAACCAGGTCTCCAAAAATAAGGCTCATCATTGATTCTGGTCTTGATTCCTGTGTTGCTGATGGTTTTCTTGTACTTTTTACTATTGAGAAATCTTCACAGTCAATCTTACCTGGTGGCATATATAAGGGCAAGCCAGAACCAATTCCAGTTCTGATGATAGTTTGAATTGTTTTTTTCACTGGTATGGCCAAGCCTTCTATGCCAGTCCATGAGGGAACCTTTTGAAGAAGGGGGTCAATTGATTGTTTCATTCTTTTTAACAGTACACAGGAGGAAGGTATTCTAGGGAAAATGATAAGAGGAAAAATTTTGATTGCAGTCAATAGACCTAATTACATCTAAAATCCATCTTCTCCTTGTACTTTCCAACCAGCCTGTCATAATCAGTTCATCTTTAAAATAAATACCTAAATTTCTGTCTTCAGAACATAAATCAAAATAAAAACCATTTTCCACTATATCAAAGAGAGAAATAAGAGTAGTTCTAACTTCTGGACAGTAAAAAACATTGGTAATAGTAACAACTTTCCCATCTCCTTTTATTCTTAGGTCCCCTATTCCAGTGATAAATGAGGAAGGACAGTTAGTTGCTACTTTGATAGGGATTTGATTTTTAAGAGCTCTGATATTGCTGAGAAGGCTCACATTTCCAGTGACATGATGGGTGGCACCAGAGTCCAATATTGCCACATTCCTGGCAAGCGCTTCAAGTGACCATTCTTCACTGTTAAGATCAATTTGTTCCAACTGTTCATACAATGCCTCTACATTTTCTTCAAAAATGGTGACTTCATCTTCTTCAATTTTTACATCTCTTGCTCTAATTTGTCTGTATTGTGGTCTTTTGTAAGGAATGTATATTGGTTTGCTTTTTGCATTTGGGTCAGAGGCGAGGGTTGTAGCATGTTCTCTCATGAGGTAGAGTCTTGCAGAAAAGGTGGATGAGTTAAGGTTGTAGGGACAGTGGGTAAAGAAATGAGCTGTTTATTTGAATTTGTGGCATTGTCTTTGAGCACCTGGGGCTCTGTAGGAGTCTGTTTGGCGTTGGGGATGAGCTGCTATACTAAAGATGGGCTCAGAGGACAAAGAAGCCGCAGGAGTTGTTAAGACTGATTCTCTATCCACCCTATTTTGAGTCAAAGATGTCATGAGTTGGCAGGAATCCTCAAAGGGGACCGCATTTGAGTCACCACAATTGTCCAGAGCAACACAGAGATCAATGTATAGATCCTTAAGGGATGAAGGTAATAAGGTGTGAGACATTAGCGCTTTGAATACTTTATGATCAAAAGTGATTCCTTGACGTTCAATTTCTTCAAAATAATTGTTGAATGCCTCTAGATACTCACTGTGGGATGTGAACTGTGTTTGCTTTAGATTGATGAAATTAAAAATGGCTGTCATTTTGGAGGTATGGTTAGATCTAGAGAATTTTTTGATGATATGAAGATAAGTTGGGTGTGCTTTCCAGTCTCTAGATATCTCATGGCGCAGGTTAGGAGAAATGGAGTGAAGAATAATTAGGTGTGTAACTATGTTTTCATAATCATCAGGACCAGTGCCATCGTTTAATGCATATGGCCTTGTGCCTACAAAGTCTTTGATCAGAGCTAAGACATTGTTGTGCCATTCAGAGAAATTAGTGCCAGAGATGTCAAGAGTTGGGATGGATTTTGTGAATTCCATAACATTTCTTAATGTTCGTTGTCTCTCAATCATACTGATGGGTTGATGTGGTTGTGCAAGGTGAGGTGGCACATTCCTCCTGAAAGGAGATGTGGAACGAGGAATATATAGTGGTGCATTTGTGTTTGCCATTGCACTTGAGTTAAGGGACAATTCCCCAATTGCGCGAGTAATGTCGTCAATTGGGGTGGTTATAGGAGCAGCTTTAGGTGGGATAGTAGTGGTATTACTAGTAGCTAGGTTGAGAGCCTTGCTATGCTCTTTATGAAGGTTAAGGGAAGGTTTTCTATGCTTTGTATTGGGGTTAGAGGAGGAAAAAGGGGTAGGAACAATAGGGGTAGGAGCAATGGTGGAGGCCTCGTTATGATTTGGGGAAGGGGCAGAAGTGAGGTCAGAGGCCTTGCTATGTCTTAAGGTTGGGGATAAATTGGAGGCAGGAGGGAGGGGTGTGATTGCTTCGAATCGCAAATGAGATAGGGGGGAGAGGTTTTCCTTTTCAAAGGGGATTGAGGGGAAGAAGGGGGGAAGTGTTTAGGTGTGGGAGGTGTTTGCTGAATAGGGGTAAGAGTTGGAGCAGGTGTAATGGAGGGGTGAGCACGAGTGTCCCGGGATGAAGGTTGAGTCTCGGGAGTAAGTGGACTGATACCGAGGCTACGAAGCTCACAGTTAGAAATCAAACAAATGAGTTGGAAAGTTTTTGTTTTAGTAGCCCGTGAGGTTACATCTTTTTCAGACATACACTGGGGGTCTAACAGCTACTAGCATTCCTAGTGTCGCTAAAGCTGGTGGAGATATCTATTGCTAATGTTTCAATTCCCGCAGGTACAGCCCATAACCTGTAGCACAGTGTCAACCTGTAGAACTCCGGAAAGAACCGGAGAACAGGGAACTCCGCGACTACAGACTATATACATTTGCACACATAACTAAGTACATAGTCCTAGTGACTTAACATAAATCAATCATCGTGATAAGCACATGTAGAGTTCACCCGAACACAGTAACCTACCCAGCCAGGTCCTTCAACAAAAGGTTCAACTTTAGTCACCCACAGTCTATCTCAGGCTGACTTCAAGTACAGAGACATGAATAGCTTTATTAGTCAGTTGTCTAGAAGATTTCAATGGTGCAGTATGAATATGTTGAGTAGTTGGGCTAATGTACTTAGTCATTGTAAGTAAAACCTCTTGCAGCGGCATCCAGGTTCTCTGGTTTATTCTGGAGTCCTGGGCTGGCTGCTCTATTTACAATTACCCCAGAATGTTAGTTTTTTCTCTGTGTCTTAATGTGGTTGATCTCTGGTTCTGGATTTATGATTTAGGTTTTTGAGTCCCCCAAGACTTTAAACTGAGGGTTTTTGAGTCCCCCAAGACTATAAAATGAGGATGGTCCCCCAAGACTTAAAACTGAGGGTTGTTTGTGGCTACATCCTATAGAGGGTGTGGTCAATTTTTCTTTTCTGAATCAAACTCAAGTACTAGTGGAATTACAGAGGTAATCAAGAGATGAAATGAAGTGTTCAGAATTAGCCTTGAACTGGTGAATGAGGTGTCTTCTGTTCTCAATGTCCTGTGGATCTCTAGCAGGAGTGGATTGGAAGTAGTGAAGCAGAAGTTGTTTCTGTTGAGATGTGTGTTGTTGGAACTTGGCCCTGATTGTGGGCAAGTGCATTGGTGTTGGTGGTGCAATGAATTCTACATTGTTATCATCACGATCAGAAGAGGGAGGAACTGAGAAGTTATCAGTTTTAAAGTTGAAGAAGAATTGAATGTTCTTTATTATCAGATGGACCAGGGATGGGGGAACTAGTTGTTTTATGGATTGTGGCACTCTTCTGGGAAGGGTGGAGCTTTTTGATTAATCTGGGTATCAGGATGGATGGCCTAGATCTTTTTGGTGCTGGAAGAATAAGGACCAGGTTGAGGTGGAGGTGAATCTGTTGTGGAAGAAAGTGGACCAGGTCTGTGGCAGGTCTTCTTTCTGGAATGGCAGACATTGCAGGACATTCTGTATTGATGGACAGGTGGTGTCATGGTGCAGATTAAATTATTGTTGATGCAGTATTGGAAGGGGCCCATTTCAGAGGCAGATTTGGGAAGAAGGTTAAACATGGTGGTTGGATGAAGAAAGAATGCGTACATTCTCAATTGGAGGGAGGATGTGGTCATGCAACATTGGCAGGGGCCTTTTGTGGGTGGTTTGGCGCTGTTTGTGCATGTCTTAATTGACATCTGTTAAAGAATTGGGTATTTTTCTGGGTTTATTCCGTGGATATTGGGTCTGCGGGTATGTGGGTACTACTATTGGATTGCCCTGGCTTTTCTCTATATTTTATGTCTTGTAGACATTTTTCATATTTTAAGTTTTAAGGGGTCATTTCCTCATTTTTCATATATAAAAGATTGCTGTTTAATTTTGTTTTTCGTGTTTTACGGGCTAACCTTAAGTCTTAGGGTTAAGTGCTTAGTACCATTGGATAAAATAATTTGTCTCTATATTTCATGTCTCAATGTTGTTATAGTAAAATTCCGTGTTTTAAAGGTTTTATTAGTTGTAGCTAATTTTTCTAAGTAGATTAGTGGTTTTTGTTGGTTTTCTGGCTTCAGGGAGGCCGGGCCGCTTCAGGCGGCCTGCCCGCCTTTGTTTTAGGAGGTTGGGGAGTGCTCCAGGAGGGTTTTTTATGCAATTTGGCGGGTACAGGCGCCAGATTGGTGGGTGCACATGGGCTCTTAGATAGTGGTCTGTGTGTACATAGTGAATAAGACAGTTTGGGGAAACCTTAATCATCATACAACCATCCAGAGGTGATATCATTGTTCCTCACTCAGTTTTCACGGTTTTCTGGCCTCAATTGGCTGTGTTTGTTGCAAGTAAGTTCTTCATTTAACTTAACTTTGGCAACTGTTTTCTCTGTTATAGTCTTTCAAGCTATAGTAAGTATTATTGCTGTCTCTGGTGTGGATTTGCAGCCTACATCAAGTATATTTGCTGTCTCTGGTGTGGAAATTGTTCTACATTTCAGTTCTTTGGTCTGGTAGTCTATCTAGGGACTACTTTCTTGGCTTATCAAGCAGTCAAGTGTGTTGAAAAGGAGCTTTAGCAAAACAGGAACCAACTTACTTTAGCAAGTAAATCTCACTCTATTTTTCTAAAGGGACAGGGGATTTTCTCTCTGGTTTTTCTCCAACTCCCTTGGTCAAGGCCTATAGCTAGTACTATAGGATTGTCTACAACAATTTTTTGCTATACTTATAATATTAATAACATAATGGTGACAAAAAATCAATCAAATGATAAATATGAGTGAGGCACAAAGGTCAAATACCAATTAACCAATAGTTCTTTTTAATATTATAAAATTTTTGATTAAATAAAATGGTAATAATATATTATATTTTTCATCCACAATTCCACTCTAATGATTCCCACTGCACAAAAAGGGTTCACTCAGTCCTTTCTTTACTGCTTGTGCATATATTTTATTGCCCACAGTACTACAATTTTTTGTAGTGATTATCCCACATCTGATTCAGGAATATTTTTGAACAATAAGTTTTTTTTACAAAAGACCTTATCATATCCAATATCCCACAAAAAATACAACCTGTTTTTGTATTAAAACCCATTAATTATTAAGAAATTGTTAAAATAATTAGATTAGACCGTGGCACAGCTAGATCCATACCAACTGACCTAAAGTCTTTTCAATATTGAAAAAAATTAAACAAAATTATGATATCATACTAAATTATGGGCACCAACCATAATTCAGCACTTCTCATTTGCTCTGCTACAAAATGAGTGCATGTAGCATTTTTCTTATGTCGTCTGTTTCTCTTCCTTCCCTCACACCTTTAGTCCAGAATGAAAATTTAGTATGAGTTTTGGTCAAAATGGTTTGCCAGTATTATCTGTATGCAATATGAATTCATATTGCATATTTCTATTTATGCATAAAATATACTCGTTAAGCATTATTTTTTTGCATTTTTCAATCATTATGCATATTTATGCATATTCAAATGCATATTCATTATACAGATTTATATGCATATCAATATATTTTATTCATATACGTATATGCACCTTTTTTTGCATATTCAATATGCATATTTTTAATGCATATTCAATATGCATATTTTTAATGCATATTCAATATGCATATTTTTATGCATATTTTTTATGCATAATCACTATGCATATTTTTATGCATATTTTTATGCATATTTTTCATGCATATTTATTCTTCATAGTCATTATGCATACACTTTAGATATGCATTTCACATCAATTTTTAAAATGCAATAAGTATCCACCATGCAAATTCAAATGCATATGCATCTATATCATACACGCAACATATATTCAAGTTTAATATTTGAATATTAAGGTATGCTAAGTGATGTTAATCAAACTTTTGCCAAACCTGAGATTAACTGATGTTCAATGTGGTTCCTAAGCTCTGCTCAAGGAGGGATTGATCTGGATTCAATCTGTGACAGTTTATTTTTTCAATGTTTTTTCATCAGATTTAAAAACATATTTCTGACAGTTTCAGGATGGTTTCCCAACAGTTTCCTGACAAATTCCTGAAAGTTTCAAAAAGAGGGAACTGCTAGCAGTTCACCCCCAGATTTCCCGTGGTGAACACCTCAGCACCATGTGTTCAAACATGCTGAAAGCCTTTACCCTCCATGGACCTTTAAATGACTTTGAGAAAACCTTGAGGAAACAATTATTGGACAACCACTGGAAGATGTCTAGGATCATTAAGTACACCTTCCAACAATCCATTCCTGCCTCTTCTTCTTCCTCTTCTGAACTTCCATCTAAACCCATTCCTGCCCATTATAATCCATATAATCTCTCCAGCAGGATGCACTTCAAAGAAAACAGTGCTTCCCACAACCCCAACAAAATAAAAAAACAACATCATAATCTGGACTAGCCTCCAGAAACCTCATCATCTAGACATTGAGGTCCTTCAAAAAGATTAAAAACATAATAATTAATAAATAAAAAAGAATTAATAACTATAAATTCTAATTTTTTTAACAGTCTACTAAAATACTAAAATTAAAAATTGATAAATAAAATAAAAATAAATGAAATAAAATAAAAGATAAAAAATAATACAAATTGTATCACCCAGCCAATTGATGAGCTGATCCCTGATACCTTGCCTGCATCCAAGTGCACCTTCATATGGATACACCTTAAATAATTTAAATGATTTGAAATAAGAAACATAAATTAAGGGTAATAATGAGAATAAAAAATAAAAAATGACATTAATGAAAATACAAATAAAATAAAATAAAATTATAAAATAGCATTGCCTGGATAATTGATGAGCCTTTCCCCACCAATGCTTGCCCACATCCAGGTGACCCTGATGTGGTAACACCCTATATTTAAGTGACCTATCAGCAAATGACACCAAGGGTATATAATGCCTCCACTTTTCAGCACTATTCCCACACATCTTTACCAAAGAATTCATGATAACTTGATGGCCTCTTTCAACCATGCCTTCAGCTTCAGGATAATAAGGTGTAGCCACTCTAACTTTAGAACCAACACTAGCCACAGCTTCTTTAAATTCGGCACCAAACTCTGGCCCGCCATCAAAAGTCACCAACTTCATCAACCCATACCTATAAATCCACTCCTTTTTCAAAAACTCTTCCACTTTCTTGGCAGTCAACTTAAGCAGAGGCACAGCCTCAACCCAACCAGACAAGTCATCCCTGGCAAGAATTAAGTATTTATACCTGCCCTATTTAATATGGACAGCATCCAGACTGACTCTTCCAAAAATAGTTGATTCATTAGTAGCACGGCCAACCTTTTTAGGTTTCAAGTGACTTCTTCTTTGACATTCTTCACAAGATTGAACCCAACCCTGCACAGCCAACTTCATACTTGGCCACCAAAATCTGTCAGCTACTCTTTTATAAGTCTCCCCAAAGCCTCTTTGACCAAAGTCTTCATGCAAAGACTTCAAAACAACTTCTTGATCCTTTTTCTGAGTCACCACAACTTGAGGATTAGGATGTCTCCTCCTCATCAACCTTCTTCCTGACACAAAAAATCCAGGACTCTTCTTCTTGATTTCTAACCAAGTATCATCATCACAACTATCTAGCCTCTCCAAGGTCAAACGATATTCCACCATAATAAAATAAAACCCAGACTGACGCCAGGTCTCATCTTCAAAATCCAACAAAAAAACCTCCAAGTGTACAACTCTTTCATCAAAATCACCAGTGTGAACATGAGCCAATTGACCAGCCCAACCAGGATACCAATCCTTAATTTTTGGCACATCCTTCACTTTCCACTGAATCTTGTGAGAATCCAGTTCACTAACAAAAACACCATTTTCCAAATTTGAGCTGTCCCAAAAGAAAACTTCATCTTAATCAACAAAAACATCCTTATCACCAGAAACAAGATCAGATCCAGCCATTTTAGCCTCTTGGGGGGGGTCAGAAAAATCTTCAGCACCCTTTGTTCTGGCCCTAACCACTGGAACATCTTCATCAAACTCTTCAGCCTCAGAATCTTCATCTGTAGGTGGTCTCCTTGATAATCCATCAGGCATTGTAAAAGTTTTACCTAGTTTGTGTACCAGGTCAAAAGAAAAATGTTGAGTAAATGCCACCCACCTAGTCATTGGTAAATTTGGAAGACTAGGTGTATTGATCATCTGAACTAAATATTCTGCATCCACCTGCAGCTCAAAATGCTGCCCCCACAAAACAGTCTGTAGCTCTTTAAGATTTTTTCTACACCACACAATTCCAAATAGGTTGAGAATACCTAGATTCCACCTCATTAAACACCACAGACTCATATCTTACTGGCCTGACCCTCCCAGTTTTATCTTCCTGAGACAAAACAGCACCAGAAGCAATATAGCTTGAGTCCACTGCTAGATAAATGTTTTCAGCACCAACACCATAATCCAACTTGTGAAGAAGAATATCTTCACCAAAAACCTTAATCAACTTCTGAAAAGCATCTTCACACTCTTCAGTTTATTCCCAATCTGCATCTTTCCTGGTCAACCTCCTTGAAGGTGAAGCCAACAAAGAAAAATACTTAATAAAAATCTTGACATATACACACACACCCAAAAATCCCCTGACTTCAGTAGTATTTTTAGACCTTGGCCATGACTATATTTCAATAATCTTTTTCTTTGCCATAATTGTTCCCTCTTCACATACCACATGACCCAGAATTTCCAAAGCAGGAACAAAACAACAGAATTTTGACCCTGAAATGGTCAAACCAGCCTCTTCAATCCTAAACAACACTCTCTCTAGAGTTAATGCATTTTCCCAAATAAACGTCCTTATTCCAGGGTTCTCCTTTAACACCTCATTACCATAATCAGTGGATGGTCCTTTTATTCCACCATCATCAATAAAAATACCAGCATGAGTAGGAACCCCATCCTGCAAAATCCAAGCCATCTGTACTTGATATACTGCCACTGAATTAGTTGCTCCTTGAGGCAACCTAGTGAGCTTATATCTTCCCAAAGGAGTCTCAAAAGTTGTAAGAGGCCTTGAATCTATATTAAGTTCCCTCTCATTATAACCACCCATAATATCACCCAAACCATAACACACCCTTCCAGAAAAAGCTTCAACAAAATCCTCTGCAATTGGTGGCATACCAGCATCCTTGATAGTGACTCTATTCAAGGCTCTAAGATCATGAACCACCCTCAACTTTCCATTCTTCTTCTTGACACAGAGAACCAGCCTTGAGTAACTGGATATTGATTGTTCATATAACACAGTCCTGACTCTTTCCCTAACAATCCCCACAAAATCCACTCTGATAGAAGCTGGAATCGGAATAGGTTTGATTTGCCAATGTTCATGAAAGACCACAGGAATCAAGTAAGGTACCTCATAAGAGTGCTTCAACACACCCCTTTCCTCCTCAACAAAATTCACAGCTTTTTCCATTAGCCTAATAAGGTGCAACCAGAACTTCTTTTCTTCTTCAGACAACCACCAATCAGGACCAAAATTAACAACTTTCAACCTTTCCATAGTCACCCTAGCCATCTCTACAAATTCTGGATAATTCTTCACCAAAGGAGTACAGTACAGATCTCTTGAAAGAGGAGGTCTTTTCAAGGGCATATTCAAACCCACTGGCATAGGCTCATTGACAGGCCTAATCTTCTGCGCTAACTTCTTATGCTTTGCCGCTCCACCTTCAACTTGAGGGATCTTCAGGAAATCTTCACCACCAGACCTGGAACAAAAATCGAGGGTTTCCCCATTGCTCACATGTGTGTCCAAGGTTATGTTTTTGAAAGGTGTAGAAGAAACCCTAGAGGTGCACAATCGGGAGGACTTACTTTTAGACCCCAATCTCACCACTCCAAAACTTTTTCGCAATTCCAAATCTTCATCTTCACTTCCATGTTTTTAATCTTCAAATCTTGATTCATCTTCAGAATCAACTCTTTTAAAATTGTGCAATTTATCCTCATGCTGGCCGCCCAAAAATTGAACTTGATGATCTTCTTTCTTCATAATTTTCTGAAGTTTAACCTCATGCTGGAGGCCCAAAAATTTATCTTGATGATCTTATTTCTTCATTATCTTTGGATTTTTTTTTGATTTTCTTGAATTATCTTGAAATTTTTATCTTCTTTTCTTGAGTTTTCTTTTGACCTACAAAAATAACCAGGGGTTTCCCCAATGCTCACAGGTGTGGCCCAGGTAATGTTTTTGAAAGGTGTAAAAGAAACCCTAGCGGTGCACAATTGGGAGGACTTACTTTTAGACCCCAATCTCACCACTCCAAAACTTTTCAGCATATCTTTCAATAAAGATATAAAACCAATATTCTTTCTTGAGCTTGAATTAAAAAAATTGAGAATCTTGAGAGAGAAAAGAGACTTGATAAAAAACTTGATGAATACTTGCAAAGAGAAACATTAAAAATAGAAAGTTGAAAATCCACTTGGTATATCTCCAAGGGAGCTGACCTACTACAACCTGGGATATCCTCATCTTGGGGAGAAGTTGTAGCACTAGGGTTATCAGCCCTTCTCATTCTAAAAAAGACAGACCCTCACTAGAGCCTGAGTCACACTCCAAAAAAACAGAGGCAGCACCCACTTCTCTTCTTCTCCTACAAAAATCCATGCACTGGCACATTGAAGATAAACCAGGCCTGATCTCCCAACCATCCCCACCAGAGGATTATAACTTCATGTGAAGTCTCCTTTCATCTTCACCAGTCAACTCCAAACTGATTCGCAAATCAAATTGATAACCAATTTTTGCCTGAAAATCCATCAAGAATGGCCCACCCAAAACAGCTTTAATTGTTCCATTATCAATATAAAAATGAACCTTCCCTGAGGCTCCACCAACATCTAACTTCACAAACTCAGAAGTTCCAACCAATTCAGTTAAATGGCCACCAATCCCTCTCAAATTCCCACCAATACCAGTTTTGATGGGGAGGCCCAAATGAGTAGCCTCAAACAAAGAAATCAGGTTTATCTGAGAGCCTGAATCCACCAATGACCTTGCCTCCCTGCCATTCAGAGTGACATTGACATAACCCAGAGGAGTAGAAAAATGAGTTTCCAACCCCTCACCAATTTTTTCAGCAGAATCACAAATGTATGACACCTCCACAGAAGAAACTCTTCTCCTGGTCAATAACTTTTTTTGTCTATCAGCCAACCCTGGACTGATAGCATACAATTACCCATAAGAAAGGGAAACCTGACCCTGATTCATCCTTTCCAGCACAGAGTCCATAAAATTAGATTGACCAGAATATACTGGCCTCTCAAAGTGAGCCCTTGGATTCACTACCTAGGTCCTAAAAGCTTCTTGAGGACCAGCACCACCAACAGATTTACCATCAACAGGAACCAAACCAGATTCCTCACCAGAACCTCTAACTCCAGCAGGCTTTGGTAATGAAGCCAAAGGGACATCCTCCTCAGAGTCAGAATCAACCTTTATTGGCATTGGCTCACCATTAATGTCCAATGCACCAAAACAAGGGGGGACCAAGTCAGCCATACCCTTCTGCATCTTTTACAGATCCTTTGTGCTGTACCTCTTCCTAACTGCACTCAGCTTAGGAACCACCTTTGAAGTATTTTTCTTTGGTTGGGCCTGAGAACTTCTCTTAGGCATTCCCACCTACCCTGCTTCCACATCATAAATACCAGCCAAGCATTCTCCACTTGACTGTCCACCACAGGAATACAACAATAAACCATCAAAGGAAGTAGAAAAAGAGACCTTATTGACCTCCTTCTCCTCTCCCTTGACATCATCATCTTCCTTACCAGAAGACTTCCCCTGATCAGGAATCTCCTCAAACATTGGCCTCCTTTGATTGAGACCACCCCTTCTCCTGACCAAATTAACAGGAGCCTGCCCCTAACTGGGCTTCAAAAATGAATCATCAGGGAACTTGAAAACCCTGACATCAAATTCTACCTTTCCTTCAGACACATCCCTGTTCAATGCCCAACAAACATTGGACCTGGCCCTCTCCTGCTGCAATAAGAGCAGACCCAAGTATCACTCCTATCAGCCCTCCTATAGAAATCTCTAGGCTAAGAAGGTGCCTTATTGACCTTCTTAGCCTCCTGAACAAAAATATGCAGCTGCTTTGTGACATCAGCCAACTGCTCCACCACTGGCTCCCTCTCCTTTTTGGGAACCTGCACCATATTCTTCTCCTCCTTCTTCACCCTAACTTCCTCTTCAGCCAAAGCCTCACTGACTTTACTGACATATTTGGCACACCCATCCTAATAGGTGACCACAGCCAATAACTTCAAATGGGCCTCAACAGCCTCCTTCACCTTATCCAAGGCAGGAAACTTCTGGTCCCCATTAGAAAGAGTCTTCATCAAGTCCTTCCTTGACAGCTCCTTCAACACATCCATCCTGACATCTCTAAACAGGGCAGACCAAAAAACATCCTTGGCAGAATTTTCATGTGCCAGCTCCTCCACTTCCACCAAGTATTACACCACAGGATCAAACTGTAGCAGAAACTTTCTGTAACTCTGAAAGCTACCAACACCACCATAAGATTGCCATTCACTTACAACCTTGTTCAGATCCACCATAGTGAACCTGACACCCCATCTATCTACCATCCCCTACACAATAACTTCCAATCCCTCTTCTTAAATCCAGGAATAGCCACAACCTCCTTCTCCACTGCCCTATCACAAATTAAGAAGATATTCTGCTTCACCATGTCCAGGTAAGAAGCACCATCCACTCCAGCAGCAGTTTCATATTTCTCCAGAAACCACTTGACATCCTCCCCATTAAGCTTTGTACCATGCCAAGTTTTAATCCTAACACACTCCCTGATCATCACAGCAGTAAAACCATCTTTCCTACCGAAAGTCACCACAGGAATAGAGGAACCAGAAGCCATTCCTCCACACCAAAACACAAAAAGGAGCCAACCAAAGAAAATAGAGATTCCAAAGAACTAGTAAGTTCTACACCACTTTGGGCGCCAGAAATGTAGACAATCCTATAGTAATAGCTATAGGCCTTGACCAAGGGAGTTTGAGAAAAACCAGAGAGAAAATCCCCTGTCCCTTTAGAAAAATAGAGTGAGATTTACTTGCTAAAGTAAGTTGGTTCCTGTTTGCTAAAGCCCCTTTTTCAACACACTTGACTGCTTGATGATCCATGAAAGTAGTCCTCAGAAAGATTAGCAGACCAAAGAACTGAAATGTAGACCGATTTCCACACCAGAGAAAGCAAAGATACTTGATGTAGGCTGCAAATCCACACCAGAGACAGAAATAATACTTGATATAACTTGCAAGACTATACCAAAGAACCTGTTGCCAAAGTTGAGTTAAATGAAGAACTAACCTTGCAACAAACACAGCCAATTGTGTCCAAAAACAGTGAAAACTGAGTGAGGAACAAGGATATCACCTCCCAATGGTTGTATGATAATTAAAGTTGCTACAAACTGTCTTATTCAGTATGTACATACAGGCCACCCCTCAAAGATCCATGCACAGAAACAAATTTGGCACCTGTACCAGCCAAATTAAATAAAAACCCTCCAGAAGAACTCCCCAACCTTCTATAACAGAAGCGGGCGGGCCGCCTGAAGCGGCCTGGCCTCTCTGAAGCCAGAAAACCAATAAAAACATCTAATCTACTTAGAAAAATTCACTACAACTACTAGAACCCTTAAAACACAAAATTACGCTATAACAACATTGTTACATGAAATATAGAGCTAAATTTGCCCTATCTAATGAAACTTAGCACTTAACCCTAAGACTTAAGGTTAGCACGTAAAACATGAAAAACAAAATTAAACAGCTATCTTTTGTAACTGAAAAATGAGGAAACGACCCGTTAATATTTAGAATATGAAAAATATAATCAAGACGAGAAAAACCAGGGCTATCCAATGATAGTATCTGCATACCCGCAGTTCCAATATCCACAGAATAAATCCAGAAAAACACCCAATTCTTCAACAGATGTCAATTAAGACATGCACAAACAGCGCCAAACAACACAACAAAGGCCCCTGCCAATTTTGGAAGACCACACCAGTGATTTCCAAATTTGTCCACCTGAAGTTAGGCTAAACTTCAGGAGGATAAATTTATTATGAATAACAAATTAACTGAAGAATACTTTTGGCCTAGCTACTCTGAATCATAAAATTGTCCAACTGAGGTTTAGCCATAATTCAGGTAGACACTTTTGGATAGGCACAGTCAGATGGGTTTAATATCTCTATATGGCAATAAGTATGAGTTTTTTACCAACATTGAACTAGAATTAATTTAATATGGCCAAATTGTCCTCCTGAAGTTTGGCCAAAATACAGGTATAAATTTCTATGAGGATTACTTGATGAAATGAAAAAGACTTGAAATTACTTTCCATCATAAAAATTTCAGACTTAAGTATATCAAAAATTATGGTTTCACTTTTACCAGATTCAGTCATATGGGATCAACTCTCTATATGGCAATGAGAATCAATTTTTAGTCAATCATGGCATTAGAAGTAATTTGATATGTACAAATTTTCCACCTGATTTTTGGCCAAAAATAAGTTGGAAATGTTTATGAGGAATACTAGATTATCTAAAGAAGACTTGCACCCAACTACTCTCCATCATAAAAGTTTCAACCATAAGAATTGTCAAACTTGTGGTTGACACCTTTGTCCTGGCCTGGCCATATGGGATCAATTCTGCATATTGAAATGAGGATGTAATTTGGCCAATCATGGTACTAGAATTAATTTTATATAGACAAAGTGTCCAACTAAATATTGGAAAAAATCAGTTGATAACTTCCTTTAGCTTTTCAAAAAATCAAATTAAGTACAATCTTATTCCTGATGGTGCCCATTTTATCCAACACCTCTTCTAAGCCTTGAAAGTAAGCATTTATCTTGAACTTTTAATTTCATATAAAATCCCTTTTATTCAACCTATTTCTTTTTATCCATTTTTTTTCTTTAAGATATCAATTAATATTATGTAAAACAAATCATTTTCATAATTTTTTACCTGTATTTAATAAAATTATTAAAGGTGTAACATCACCCTGTAAGCATTCGGCCCATTTTTTTTACTATACTAATAAAAATAATAATATTCTGGTGAAAAAATATTGATCAAATGATAAAATATTAATAAAACAAAAAGATTAAATACCAGTGAATATGTTTTAAAAAAATACCAGTTGCACTAAAGAAGACCTGCATCCTAGATACTCACTATCAAAAAAGTGTCCAGAAAAAGTTCGGCTGAGATTGTGCTGGATACTTTTGGTCAGGTGCAGTCAGATAAGATCAAGTTTCTATATGGCATTGAAAAAAATTATTTGATAAAAAACATCACTAGAAGTAGTTTTATATAGCTAAATTTTCCACCTAGAGTTCATCTGAACCACAGGTGCACAATTTTTTATCTTTTAAAAAGATTAAATTTAGTAAAATTTATCCCTGATGGCTCTCATTTTTCCAAAACCTCTACTGGCATTTGATAGTAGGAATATTAATTGGATTTCTTTTTTCATATTTGATCCCTTAAATTTAATTTCTTATTCCTCATATTTCTTCTGGATATCAAATAATAATTTTTAAAATAAATTATTTTTTTCATATTTTAATACATTTATTTAATAATATTATAAATGGTGTAACATCACCTAGTATGCATTTGGCACACAAGTTTTTTCTATACTTTTAAAATTAATAATATAATGTTGACAAAAAAATAAACAAATGTAATTTTTGAGTGAGTTACAATGAGAAAATACCAGTAGAGATTTTTGTAAGAAATACCAGATGAACTGAAGAAAAATTCTACCCTAGCTACGCTCCATCATAAAGGTGTCCAGCACAAGTTCAGCTAAACTTGTGCTAGACACTTTTGGTCAGGTGCACTCTGATGGGAGAAATTCTCTCTATGGAAATGAAGATAAATTTTTGTTAAATAATTACACTAGAAGTAGTTTGATATGGCAAAATTTTCATCCTGAAGTTTTGGTAAAGCTCAAGTGGATATTTTTTTATTTTTACAAAAAAGAAAACTTAGTGCAAGTTTAGCCCAGGTTGTGCCATCTCTTTTTTCTATTTATGGCAGGAATTTAACTCAGAATTTTAGTTTCATCTTTGATTTCTTTTATTTTACTTTTTCCTAACATATTGCTCATGGATAGAAGTTTAATTTTTGTAAAATAAATCATGTTCATATTTTTTTACATGTATTTAATAATATTATAAAAGGTGTAACATCACCCAGTATTCATTTGGCACACAAGCTTTTGCTATACTGATAATATTAATAATATAATGGTGAAAAAAATTAATCAATTGATAAATATGAGTGGGGTACAAAGATTGAATAACGGTGGACATGTTTATAAGAGATTCCAGATTATTAAAAATGACTTTCACCCTGGCTTCTCTCCATCATAAAAGTGTCCAGCAAAAGTTTGGCCAAACTTGTGCTGGACACTTTTGGTTTCATTCCTTCAGATGCAATTAATTCTATTTATGGAAAGGAGACTGAATGATTACTCTATCATTGCACTAAAAGTATTTTTATATTGACAAATTATTCCCCTGAAGTTTTTCCAAACCTAAGGTAGACAATTTTTTACTTTGGTAAAAAGTAAATTTAATCCATGTTAATCTATGATGGTGCTTATTTTTTCTGAAGCCTCTACTGGCTAATGATAGCAGAAATTTTACTTAATATCTTTATTTCATGTTTGGTCTCTTTAATTTTAATTTTACCCTTTTATTTATCCTTTAGCTTTTAAATATCAATTTTATTTTTGTAAAACAGATAATTTTCACATTTTTTTAAATTTATTACATAATATGATTAAAGTTTTAAGATCACCCAGTGTAAATTCAGTAAACATGTTTTTGCTATAGTAAAAACATTAGTTATATAATGGTGACTAAAAATTAATCAAATGATATTTATGAATGACACAGAAAGATCAAATACCCATAGACATTTTTATAAGGAATACAAGATTAACTGAAGAAGACTTGTAGCCTAGCTACTCTCCATCATATAAGTGTCCAGCACAAGTTCAGCTGAGCTTGTGCTGGACACTTTTGGTTGCATGCAGTCAGATGGGATAAATTTACTCAATGGAAGTTAAAATGAGTTTTTGCTCAAAAATTGCACAAGAAGTAGTTTTATACTGCTTTACTATCCTCCTGATATTTTTGAAAACCTCAGGTGGACACTTTTATTAATTTTAAAAAAATGAAAATATATTCCAAATCTAGAACAGGTGGTGCAAATTTGGTCTGAATAATCAAATTATCTTTGATGGCAGAAATTTTATTTGAATGTTTAATTTCATATTTAATCACTTTTATTTTACTTTTTAATTTCTCTTTTTGCTTTCAAATATCAACTTATTTATTGTAAAACTAATAATTTTCATATTCTTTTACTTTAATTTAATAAGATTATTAAAAATGTAGCATCTCTCAGTATGCATTTGGCTTACAAGTTTTTACAATACTAATAACTTTAATAGTATAATGGTGAAAAACAATGAATCAAATGATAAATATGAATGACACAGAAAGATCATATACAAGTGGATTTGTTTATAAGGAATACCTGATGAACTGAAGAAGACCTTCACCCTAGATACTCACCATCATAAAAGTGTCCAGCATAAATTCGGTCAAACTTGTGCTGGACACTTTTGGTTGCATGCAGTCAGATGGGATAAATTTACTCAATGGAAATGTAGATGAATTTTTGCTCAATCATTTCACAATAAGTAGTTTGATGTTGCTAAAATGCCCTCCTGATGATTTTTCAAACCTCATCAGGACACTTTCTTTGGTTTAACAAAAAAGAAAATATAGTCCAAGTTTAGCCCTGGTAGTGCACATTTGATCTAACACCTCTACTTGTTATTGATAGTGGGAATTTTAATTAGATTTTTTTTCATATTTTATCTGTTTTATTTTACTTTTTCATTGCTCATATTGCTTTTGGATATCAATTTTTAATTTGTTAAATAAATAATTTTCATACTCTTATACCTTTATTTAATAATATATGATTAAAGTTGGAACACCACCTGGTATGTATTTTTCACACAAGTTATTACCATAGTAATAACGTTAATAATACAATGATGACAAAAAATTAATCAAATTGCAAATTTAAATGACACAGAAAAATCAAATACCAGTGGAAATTTATATAAGAAATCCCATTTGAGTTTAAGAAGAATTGCTGTATGCCTACTCTCAATTATAAAAGTTTCCAGCATAAGTTCGGCCAAACTTGTGCTGGACACTTTTGGTTTCATGAAGTCAGATGAGATAAATTCTCTCTATGGCAATGAAAATGATATTTCACTGAATTATTAAAATAAAAAATTTTCAATATTGTAAAATTGTGCCCTGGAAGTCTGTCAAAACCTCAGGTCAAAATTTGTTAGGCATACATAAAAGTAAATTTAGACCAAGTTTTGATCTAGGGGTCCCCAAATGTCCCAACACCACTTCTGGCTCATGATAGTAAAATTTTTACTTGTACTTTAAATTTTGTATTTGATCCCATTTATTTTCATTTCACTTTTCTATTACTCTCTTTAATTTTAAAAATCAATTTATTTTATTAAAAACTAAACATATTCATATTTTTTTATTTTAACAAAATAAAAATTTTAAAGGTGTAACATCACCAATTTTGTATTTGGCATGCAGGTCTTTGCTATAATAGAACCATTAATAATATATATGGTGACAAAAAATTAATTATAAGATAAATATGAATGACAAAAAAAGATAAAAAACCAATAGAAGTGTGAAAAAAGAAAATATGATTTACTGAGTAACACTTCCACACTAGTTACCCTACATTATAAAGTGTCTAGCACAAGTTCAGCCAAACTTGTGCTGGACAGTTTTGGTTAGGTGCAGTCAGATGGGATCAAATCTCTCTGGGGAAATTAAATTAAAAAAATGCTAAATAATTACATTAGATGTAGTTTGATATGGCTGAATTATCCACCTAAAGTTTTTCCAAACCTCAGGTGAAAAATTTTTTATCTTTTAAAAAAATTAAATTTTGTCCACTTTAGCCCTGATGGCACCCATTTGTTTCAACACCTCTACTGGCTTTTGATGGCAGGAATTTTCCTTGAACTTTTCTTTTTCATATTTGATCTCTTTTACTTTAATTTTTTATCACTCAGGTTACATTTCAATATTAATTTATAATTTTGGAAAAAAAATCATTTTCATTTTTTTTAAAATTTTTTAATAATATTATAAAAGGTGTAATATAACATGGCATGCATTTGGCACAAAAGTTTTTTCTTATGAATAAAATTAATAATATTATAGTGACAAAAAATTAATCAGATAATAAAATATGAATAACACAGAAAGATCAAATACCAGTGGACATGTTTTAAAAAAATACCTGTTGCACTGAAGATGACCTTCACCCTAGATACTCACCATGAAAAAAGTGTCCGGAACAAGTTTGGCCAAACTTTTTCTGGACAATTTTGGTCAGGTGCAGTCAGATGGGTTAAACTCTCTCTATGGAAATGAAAAAATTATTTGATAAAAAACTTCACTTGATGTTGTTTGATATAGCTGAATTTTCCAACTAGGGTTCATAAAAACCACAGGTACACAATTTTTTATCTGTAAAAATCATTAAATTTTGTGAAATTTTTCCCTGATGGCTCTCATTTGCTTCAACATCTCTACTGGCCTTTGATATTTGGAAGAAAACATGATTTTTTTTTTCACACTTGATCCCTTTAATTCCATTATTTATTCCTCATATTGCTTTTGGATATCAATTAATAATTTTTAAAATGAATTATTTTCATATTTTATTGGATTTATTTAATAATATTATAAATGGTGTAACATCAGCTGGTATGCATTTGGCACATGAGTTTTTTTTATAACTATAAAATTAATAATATAATGGTGGCCAAAAATTAATCAAATGATATTTTTGAGTTATGCAAAAAGATAAAATACCAGTAGACATGTTTGTAAGAAATACCAGATGAACTGAAGAAAAATTCTACCCTAGCTACTCTCTATCAAAAAGTGTCCAGCACAGGTTTGGCTGAACTTGTTCTGGACACTTTTGGTCAGGTGCACTCAGATGGGAGAAATTCTGTCTATGTAAATGAAGATAAATTTTTGTTAAATAAATACACTAGAAGTAGTTTGATATGGAAAAATTTTCATCCTGAAGTTTTGGTAAAGCTCAAGTGAATATTTTTTTATTTTTACAAAAAAGAAAATTTAGTGCAAGTTTAGCCTTGGTTGTGCTTCTTTGATTACACATCTCTTTTTTCTGTTTATGGCAGGAATTTAACTCAGATTTTTATTTTCATCTTTGATTTATTTTATTTTTCTTTTTTCCTCTCAATTGCTTTTCGATAGAAGTTTATTTTTTGTAAACAAATCATTTTCACATTTGTTACCTGTATTAAATAATATTATTAAAGGTGTAACTTCACCCAGTATGCATTTGGCACACAAGGTTTTGCTATACTAATAAAATTAATAATATAATGGTGATAAAATATTAATTGGAAGATTAATATGAGTGATACAGACTGATCAAATACCAGTAGACATGTTTATAAAAAATACAAGATGAACAAACTGTAGAAAAATTCCACCCAAGTTACTCTCCATCATTATAGTTTCCAGTACAAGTTTGGCCAAACTTGTGCTGGACACTTTTGGTAATGTGCAGTCAGATGGGATCAATTCTCTCTATGGAAACAAAAAAAACTTTTTATTATCAACCTTAACTACAAGTAGATTTTTTTAGCTGAATCATCCACCTGTTGTTCTTCCCAACCTCAGGTGTATAATTTTTTATCTTTAAAAAAAAGTTCACTTATTACAATTTAGCCCTGATGGCTCCCATTTGTTTCAACACTTCTACTGGCTCTTGAGAGCAAGAATTTTGATAGTTTTTTTTTTCATAATTGATCTCTTTGAAATTAATTTTACTTTTTTATTTCTCTTTTTTTTAAATATATATTTAAATTAATGTAAAGCTAATCATTTTTGTATTTTTTTACCTTTATTTCATAATATTATAAAAGGTGTAACATCACCTGGTATGCATTTGACACATGAGTCTTTTCTATACTTATAATATTAATAATATAATGGTGACAATAAATTATACAAAGGATATATATGAGTGAGGCACAAAGATCAAATGTCAATGCACATTGTTATAAGAAATACCAGATGAACTGAAGAAAAATTCCACCCTAGCTACTCTCTGTCATAAATGTGTCCAGCACAAGTTTGGTCCAACTTGTGCTGGACACTTCTGGTTACATCAGTTTGATGTGATCAATTCTCTCTCAATAATTGCAGTAGAAGTTGTTTGATATGTCCAAATGGTTCTGCTGAAGTTTTGTTAAACCTCAGGTTGGCACTTTTTTTGTTTTTCAAAAAAGCAATTATAGTCCAAGTTTAGCCCCACTGGTGGGCATTTGCCCCAACATCTCTACTTGCTCTTGATGGCATAAATTTTATTTTAATTTTTAATTTCATATTTGATCCCTTTAATTTTACCCTTTTATCCCTCATCTTGTTTTTGGATATCAATTTATTTTTTGTAAAACAAATCATTTTCATATTTTTTTACCTTTATTTAATAATATTATAAAAGCTGTAACATCACCCTGTATGTATTTAGCACATGATTTTTTGCTATACTTATAATATTAATAATATAACAGTGACAAAAAATTAATCAAATGATATATATGAGTGAGGCACAAAGATCAAATACCAGTGGACATGTTTATATGAAATACCAGATGAACTGAAGAAAAATTCCACCCTAGCTACTCTCCATCATAAAAGTGTGCAGCACAAGTTTGGCCAAACTTGTGCTGGACACTTTTGGTCACATGCAGTCTGATTTGATCAATTCTTTCTATTGCAATGAAAATGAATTTTTCTTCAATGATTGCACTAGAAGTTGTTTGATATGGCTAAATGGTTCTTCTGAATATTTGTTAAACCTCAGGTTGGCACTTTTTTTTGTTTTCAAAAAAGAAATTATAGTCCAAGTTTAGCCCACTGGTGGGCGTTCAACCCAACATGTCTACTTGCTCTTGATGGCAGGAACTTTATTTTAATTTTTTATTTCATATTTGATCCCTTTAATTTTATATTTTTATCCCTCATATTGCTTTTGGATATCAATTTATTTTTTGTAAAACAAATCATTTTCATATTTTTTTACCTTTATTTAATAATATTATAAAAGGTGTATCATCACCCAGTATGCATTTGGCAAACAAGTTTTTGCTATACTTATAATATTAATAACATAATGGTGACAAAAATCAATCAAATGATAAATATGAGTGAGGCACAAAGGTCAAATACCAATGAATCAAAATTTCATTTTAATATTAGAATTTTTTTGAGTAAATAAAATAGTAATAATGAATTATATTTTTATCCACAATTCCACTTTAATGATTCCCACTGCACAAAAAGGGTGCACTCAGTCCTTTCTTTACTGCTTGTGCATTTATTTTATTGCCCACAGTACTACAATTTTTTGTAGTGATTATCCCACATCTGATTCAGGAATATTTTTGAACAATAAGTTTTTTTTACAAAAGACCTTATCATATCCAATATCCAACAAAAAATACAACCTGTTTTTGTATTAAAACCCATTAATTATTAAGAAATTGTTAAAATAATTAGATTAGACCCTGGCACAGCTAGATCCATACCAAGCAACCAAAAGTCTTTTCAATATTGGAAACAATTAAATAAAATTATGACATCATACTAAATTATGGGCACCAACCATAATTCAGCACTTCTCATTTTCTGTGCCACAAAATGAGTGCATGTAGCATTTTTCTACGTCAGACTGTTTTTCTTCTTTCCCTCACACCTATTTAGTCCAGAATGAAAATTTAGTATGAGTTTTGGTCAAGCTGGTTTGCCAGTGTTATTTGTATGCAATATGGATTCATATTTCATATTTCTATTTATGCATAAAATATACTCATTAAGCATCATTTTTTGCATATTTCAATCATAATGCATATTTATGCATATGCATATGCATATTCATTATACAGATGTATATGCATATTAATATATTTTATTCATATACATATATGCACCTTTTTTTGCATATTCAATATGCATATTTTTAATGCATATTCAATATGCATATTTTTAATGCATATTCAATATGCATATTTTTTATGCATATTAAATATGCATATTTTTTATGCATAATCACTATGCATATTTTTATGCATATTTTTATGCATATTTTTCATGCATATTTATTCTTCATAGTCATTATGCATACACTTTAGATAGGCATTTCACATCAATTTTTAGTATATGCACCTTTTTTTTGCATATTCAATATGCATATTTTTAATGCATTTTCAATTTTCATATTTTTTTGCATATTCAATATGCATATTTTTTATGCATTTTTTATGCATATTTTTATGTATAATCACTATGCATATTTTTATGTATAATCACTATGCATATTTTTATGCGTATTTTTTATGTATAATCAATATGCATATTTTTATGCATATTTTTATGCATATTTATTCTTCAGAGTCATTATGCATACACTTTGGGTAGGCATTTCACATCAATTTTTAACATGCAATAAGTATCCAACATGCAAATTCAAATGCATATGCATCTATATCAAACACACAATATATATTCAAGTTTAATATTTGAATATTAAGGTATTCTAAGTGATGTTGTTCAACCTTTTGCCAAACCAGAGATTAACTGATGTTCAACTCAAGGAGGGATTGTTCTGGGTTCAATCTGTGACATTTTATTTTTTCAATGTTTTTTCATCTGATTTAAAAACATATTTCTAACAGTTTAAGGATGGTTTCCAAACAGTTTCCTGATAAATTCCTAATTTTTTCAAATAGAGGGAACTGCTAGCAGTTAACCCCCAGATTTCCTGTGGTGTATAGTATTCATAATCTTACACCTCCACTTTGTATGTGTATCATGTTCCTCTCTCTTAATTTATATATTTCACTTATGTTTTATATCTTTTTTTTTCAAAAAATTTATTTTTCAGCTTCCAAATGTTTTCCATCCCACTCTCTGATTGATATTTGCTTTTTAGCTTTTGAGCTTTTACCATGTCGGCCACATGGAATGCCACCTAACCCTCCTGTACTTTGAAATGAGTGGCAGGAAATAACAAGACTTCAGTGTTGAAATTTACATGAATTGGCTAAAGATAAAATGGAAGAACTTGTTAAGATCCTTGTCAGCTGGCAGGTTCCACTGGACTACCCACTGACAATATTATAAATCATTATCAAAAATAAATTGACAAATAAAATAACAGAAAAAACTTGATACAGTATTTATAATAATAAAAAATTATTATTATATAAAATAAAAGATAAAAATAGTAGATTTATATCTAGAAAGGGATAGAGTGTGGGCAGAATCTGCTATGTCCAATTAAAACTCAATACAAGAAAATAGTTTAAATAACTATCCACAAATATCCTTGGACAACTTAACCCCATAGAGCGCCAAACCATGTTGGATATCAATCTCTAGTTAAACAACAGGGCACCCCAGGATTATGGACAACCTTACTTGGACCCCTTAGATCTCATTCCTGGACCACCAATGGACCCCTCATGGCGCTTTTACAGGATTTTGTTGGATATATTTAATTATTTATCTTATAATTAGTAAAAAAACTTTTTTTCAGTTTTATCCATTCCTTTGATCTTATATTCCTTTTACTTTATTTCCTTTTATTTCTTTCCCTTTCAAAATATATCTATAAAAAATCTGTGATCCCTTATCAGTCACATTAAAGTAAAAATAGAGCTTAAAAATATTTAATACCTCATTATTACTATGTTTTTTATGGCGCTTCTGAGCCCTTTTTGCAAAAATAACAGTCTAGAAAAATCTATATACATCTCTTTTTCTTATAATTCACTTATCTAAGGCTATGTTCACTTTATCTTATCTTAAATCTTGGTTTCTCACATTAATTACTGTGTCACTTCCATTTATCTCATTTTCTCTCCTTTGTAGCTCAGTGTGTGTCTCAGGCTTGAGAAAAGTTGTAAGCACATGGTGTGGGAGGCCAAAAGGGCTCTTGACTTGACTCATCCTGAGTAAGACTGAGGAATATGTAGTTGCCACAGCCTGGGGAACTGTTGGTACACCGCATACAGGGGGGTTCTGAAAGTCAGATAGTAGGGTCAAGGGCTTGGAGGCCTCTAATGCGCTGTGGGGCTGGTAAAGGGGAATTTTTACTATATATATAGCTTGTTTCTGTCAAGTAAAAAGTCATCTTTTAACCTCAAATAAATATTTGCTAAGTTACCATTTGCCGAAATAACTGCAGTAGAAAATAACCTTACCACTTGGATATAAAGTAAGTCTTATTGTTTGAAATTTTATTTTTAATTCTTGCCTCTTAAAGAAAATAATTATTATAGTGTTATTGGGTCGAGTTCTCACTCTCTATAAGTGTTAAACTGTGATGTTAATTTACCTTTTAGTGTTACAGTTTGTTATCATTAAGAAGCATTACAACATCATAATCTTTTATAACTTTTGTTATAGCTATCAGGTTGATTCCTTATTTATCTCATAACACTTTTGTTTTATTAAAATTACTAGTTATTAGTTACGTTGTGATATTCCAGTAGTTGTACTTAAGAGTCAGATTATTTGCCTAGTGTCCCTCTATTGTGTGGTGCATAGAAATTTGCACACCACAGCAAAAACCCCACTGATCCAAGGTTCATCATCCTGTTTCAGTGAGAAAAGCAGTTGATATTCATTTCTCACTGTTCTTTGTAGTCTGCACTGCTCACGGTAGCCTTGGCTGCAAACCCCTTAACAGCTGTATCTCAGAGAGCTGTGTGGGGAAATTAATATTACAGAGACTGTAATATTAATTCTTGTCTTTTCTCAGACTCTCACTGATTAAAGTGCGTGTGGAGGTTGTATACTACAGTGACTTGTAGACCTAGCCACATCTATATATACATATATATACATTCATCTCAATCTAATTGCACGCTATCTTTATTGTGAGAGCTAGTCAGTCCCATGGATACTTATGAGGAGCTGACAATCCTTAAAAATAATCCTTCTCCTTCATATTTATCTAACCCTTGTAAAGACTTACTCCAATATGTGAAAAGCCATGAAAAATGTATGTTCTTCACTTTTTTTGTCTCCTTTTAAATTAGTAGATAAGATTATTAATATTTTTTTTCTTTATATATATTTGTAACTTACAAGGAGGGTATGATTCCTCCTGATGAAGTCATTGTCATTAGGGATGATAATGAGACAGATGAAACATCAGCTTCAACTCATGCTTAAACTTCTAAGGAGGATCTTGAAACTCCTGTTATCCACTCCAAGAAAAAGAAATTATCCCAAGGCTCCTCTTTTGTTTGACTTATTAAACTGGCTACTTCTAATTATTTTTCTGATGTATCAAATAATAAATCTCAACAAAAAAGGAAAGGCTTTGGTAATCAGTATATTCTTGTTTCCTTTTTTTAATTGTTATTTTTTTATCTCTAAATCTCTATCATATATCTCGTTTTTTGCTTACATATTTTACTTTTTATCTTTCTTTTTATATTTTGTACCAGGAAATCACCTACTGTGGATTGTTCCATCCATAAAGGCCATCTCCCTGATATAGATGATGAAAAGAGAAATGAAAATAGCAATGATGAACTGTCAGAACATGAAGCTATGCTTGCTCATTAAAACCAGAAAACTTTGAAATATTCTTCAAGACATGACAATATGTTTGATAAAGATGATGATTCAAACAGCTCATCACTGAATTCCTTCATTTCTAAGAAGAAATACCCAACACCTCCTAAATTACATACTTTGACATCTTTGAAAGCTTCTCTACTAATGAAATAAGCTCCAATCAAGATACCAAAAAAAACTCTAACTTATTCACCCTCAGCTCTAAAAGACTCTGATTTGCAGGAGGAATTCTGTAAAATTCATAAATTTTATAAAGGTGTAATCATCACAAAAAGGTCCTTAGGTCGTGGTTGGAAATTTTCACTCTCCTCAAATTACCCCCTTCTAATTCTTCCCATGAACCCATGTTGAATATAACAATGTTTACTTTTCATTGGGAAAAATCTTCTGGAGAAGATTGGCTTTTGAGACTTACTGACTTATGTAAGTTACCATAATTTTTAGTCTTAACTTTTTTCTTTTTGTAGCAATTATTTTTTTGGAGATTGAGAGCTCACAGCTTTGGGTACTCGATAATATTTATTTTGAAAAAATCAAGGATTTATGTGACCCTGATGGTTTAAATACCAAAATCCTTTCCTCAACAAAAAAAACAGATCACCCTGAATCCAATTTTATCTGAATTCTCATGAGATTAATGATCCCAAGTGATCACTTCCATTCCTCATGGGTATCTCTTATATCATCTTCACTATATCTGACCACACATGAATTCAGCCAGCTTCCATCACATCAGAACATTAACTCAGATTTTCCAATTGAGTGTGGTCTCCAGATTCTAGCTCACCTTTCAAATCTGAAGAGTCCAATTCTTGATGGTTCAGAAGTTGGTCCCACTTCACTTCAAACCCGTGATATATCAAAGTCAACTCTTCTTCAAATCTGCAACATTATCATTAATATAATTATGTCAATCATCACTATTAAATCAAAATTTTGTGCTGCAAAATTATCAAGTGGAAAGACTAGCAAAGCTCAACAATTGAGTCAGAAAAACAAAAACACTCAACTGACAATAATGAAACAAAACAAAAAGCTGCACTAAACAAGATAAATTCTGAATACTCCCACCACTGATATCAATTTTTCATGTTCTATATAATTGATAGTGTCAATGGTTTATTTCTGAGTTCTCAAGATCATAGATTGGCTTCAGAAGCTGATTGTTTGGAGGTGATATCAGAAATAAAGTTTCTTAATTCACATGAAAAAAGAATCATTTGATGGAAGAAATAATTTACAAAAATTTAAATAACTATAATTTTACATTAATAAAACCTTTTATAGGCAAGTGTGATCGATTTCCTTTAAAATTTTATACCCCAAGTACTCTGGGAATTACTAGGGTAATTTCTGCAGATTCTCTTAATCACTGGAGCTTTATTCCGCCAGAATCACCATTTTTTGCTAAACATATTCTTTCAATAAATTAATATTCCAACATGTAAATAGATAAAGTTCTTTCTACTTGATTTTTTCTTGTATAATTCAAGTTAATTTCCTTCAGATACGCCAACTATGTGACTATCTTTGAAATTTATTAAGAAACCTTTGACATGATTTTCTAAATTAATTATTAAAAAAGTTTTTTTAAGTCCAACAATAAGGAAGAATTTAAAATCAACTTATATGATTTTAAATACTTGTATTAAATTCTTAAATATATTATTATTTATATAAAAATATGATAACTCACTACGCAATATAGGGGGTGGACTTGCTAGCAAGTCCTCAACCTGAACTCAGATGGAACTCAGACTGAACTCATACTGAACTCATGCTGAACTCTACTTGGACACCCACCTAAAACTGTTCTGCTGAGTGGTGTTCATCCCTGATTGTATGGTTCCTTTATCAATAGCTCAATGTGTGCTCAATCTGTGGTGAGTTTGGGTCCAAGGTTGCGGACTCGCTAGCAAGTCCGCCCCCCATATTGCGCGGTGTATTTTGAAAAAATGTATTAATTGATTTGGGAAATTTGGGATGGGAATTTTATATTCTTAATTGGGATTCTTATTATTTTTCGTATAATTTTCTCTTAATTACTATGTTACAAATGTCTTCTTTTATCTTCTTGTTTTACTTCATTACTATTTTGTATATAGTCACTTGTAGCGCTTCAGAGGACCCATTGCCTATAAAAGGGCCTTGGATAATCCCCTGTAGAAGTATCACTTATTACACACTCAACAATTTAAAGATAAATTTATTACGCTTATTATTATTTTTATTAGTATTAAATTCTAATTAAAAATTCTAAATAACAATTTAAAGGTTGCCTTAAGTCTGATAGTAATTATAGTGTTTGCCGCGCAGAACTCTTACTTAAATAATATTAATATTAATAAAACCAATTTGTTGTCACCTCTCAAATCACTCGTCGTTGCTTTCTCTCAAATAAATTAAATAATTTCAATTGTTTTTATTTCTTTTATTTCTAAACTACTATCTCCTTCTTGTCCTCCTCTCTTTTCTTCCCTCTTCTCTTATATCTTCTAGACGACTGACCGACAACTGGGGGCCTTTCCAAACAACGACGACAATCGAGCCTGGCGACGAACGACAAAACGCACGGACCACCTAGCAAAACGAAACTTTTTCCGCGACTGTGTTTCGAACTTGGGTTCGACATCTTAGGTTTATATATTATTAAGTTTTATATTATTTTGAAGTGATTTTTCGATCACTATAGTAAGTTCACCTTTGCGCCTCTCACTCATATTACTATATTTTTATTGCAATAACAGTGATTGTGGCTTAATTGCTGATTCACTGAGTGTAAGTGTTCAATTTTAAAAATTTTTTTTTTCCTAGTTGGCCATTATAGAGTGTTAAATCCTCTTAGTCCTAGAAGAATTAACATTATTATTAATACAAATTGAATTATTAATTTAATTTCTTTTATTATTAATTATTGTTAATTTTGGTTGACTTAAAAGTAAATTGTGCTTAGTCCCAAATATATTGCCATATTTAATATTGGTAATTAATTGGTTGAATTAACTTATTTGTTATTCCCAATTTAACCTTGCAATCCATTTTTTTTTAAAAAATTAATTTTTTAATAATTACTTTATATTGAAAATTATTTCTATAATTTAATTAATTAAATATTTTTTTTTTTGGAGCAATTATTGACTAACTTTGATTATTTTTTTATAAAATACAAAGTAAAATATAAATCTTCCCACTAGTATGTCCAACAATTTGGCAGAAAAAATGGATAACATGCAAGTGGATGAGATAGAAATTGACTATGATGCTGACACTGTAAGTTCTTCTAAAGTTGGTCATAAAAAATCTTATGCTAACACAAAGAATTCACATACTGCAGGATGTGGAAATGACAGGAAATGCAAACAAACCAAACCCCCTTCCCCCAGTACCACAGAAGGAAGTAAAGCCTCTAGTGCCTCAAGAAGGTCTTCCAAAAGGCTTCAAAATAAAAAAGCTTCCTCTGCCACAACAAATCAGCAACCTATCCAGTCATATAAAAGAGTTGAAGACAGAAAATATGACGTACAAAGCAAAGGTAAACACATTGTGGGATCAGGTCCAAGAACTCAGGAACCAGATTCAGGCCCAGGCCCCTCCTCAGTTGCCTCCCAATCAGCCTCAATTTCAGGCTCAACCTTCACAGCCACCCAGATCAACCATCCAAAATCCAAATACTATGGAAGTAGAGCAATGGAAATGGGATTATCTAATGAGTCACTACCAACAGAATGTGCAACACCCGCCTCATCATCAGCCTGGCCCATCCAGAACACCCAATTTCCATCCACCTCCTCATCCCTACCAACAAGGCAGGAGAAAGAAGGCCCAAGCACATTCCCAAACCCAGTCCCAGGGGAAGTTTCCTCCTCTGCCATGGTAAGTAATTTGGTTGATTGTCACTTGGGTATGTTTTCTAATAAATCTTCTTCTGCAGGTAATATTATTGAACATGGTGAAAGAACAGTTAAACCTGTTAAAAGACAGCTTCCTGTAACTAGTAGCCCTATTGATGTAATTAGCAAATTGTCATTTGATGAACCTTTACATTTAACTTCTACATCTTTAATTAATCCTTCTCTTGCAATTAAAAATGATTCTGTTCCCCCTGAAATCTATACCTTAATTGAAAAAACTTCTGAGGAAATATTGAAAGATACCCTTGATTTTAATATTGTGAAAGACAAACATGTGAGAGATGTGTTAATCCATGAAAATGATAGATTAAATAATTTAAACTTGCAATGTAAAGTGAGTTCTTCTGTACAAGATACAGCTTATTTAAAAATCAAAGAAACCTTGAATATTGTTCTTAGTCAACAAAAACAAATAAGAAGTGACCATAGAGCTATCTCAGATAGAAATATCAGTCTACATAAGACCTTGAGTGAATTGAAACCCCTTATTGAGGAAAATTATTCATTCGAAAATGAAATAAAATCTCTACAAAATGAGTTTAAGAAGCTAAAAAATGATTTCCATGCACTAAGTACCAAACACTCAGTTTCTGAGGACAGAAATGTTCTATCTCTTGCAAAAGTAAATGACCAGATGTCTGAAATTCCAAGAATAAGAAACTATGTGTCTGACCTACAGGAAAAGTTCTCAACCTTATCCATCAATAATGAATTAAATGAGATTTCTGCAAATAAGCTGCATAAAAATAGAGGGAAAAAACCTGAACAAAGTTCATCCTTTCTTCCTCATATTTCAACCATTAAACAAACTGACAATGAGTCTGTGAAATCTTTTGCTACTAGCAAAAAATCTTGTGATGGTCATGCACCAGCTGTTTCTGTAAACAATGAAATTTCTGAACACCTGGCTAAACTTCAGGAATTATTACTAATAAATAATTCAAACCAAAAAGTGGACCATCCCAGTAGTCAGAAAAATTGGCCTAAGTTAGACCAATATCCTACCTTTGATGGTGATTCTTCCTCTGATTGGCAACACTTTATCCAAAGAATTGATAATTTAAAGAGATCTTATAAACTACCTGATGAGGAAATTGTTTCTAAGCTAATTTCTTTATTTTCCAATGTAGCCTTGATGTGGTATGAATCTGTCCTCTTAGATAACAATCATTATACATGGAATGATTGGAAATCCTTGATTGAGAATCAGTTTGGTGGTTCAAAATTCAGGTTAGCTCAGCAGAGACTGTATGAGAATACTAGATATGTATCCTCCCCTGTTGAAAAGCCCATTGTTTTTCTGATGAAAGTAACTAAAATCCTTAGAGCAATTGATCCAAAGATGGATTATGATATTTGGAGAGATAAAATCTTGTATAAATTACCAAATTCTCTTAGGGATTTGATTGTTGCTAGAACTGAGCATGTAAGGGAAAATTCTTCTTTCATTAACATCTGTAATGAAGTACTACTCAACCATAGATATGAACCAAAGAATTACCTTAGTAAATCTTATAATGATCAGAATAAACCTTCTATAAAGCTCCCAGAAAAATCTGGTAAACCCTCTGCCCCAGTTGCACCTAAAAAATATGCAACAAATACTTGTTATAAATGTAACAAACCATGGCAGAAGGGTCATGTTTGTGACAAGAAAATTCATCTTGTTGAACAAAATGAAGACACTGATGAAGTTGAACTTGATGTCAATAATTCTTCCAGTGACTGTGAAAGTAATATCTCCTATGACAATGAATCTGTTAAAGATGTTTTAATGTTGGAACATGATGTCCATTATTTAAATAATATATCTGAAGATTGTGTATTGAATTTATCTTCAGTAGAAAATGCTGAGATAATTAAAGATATTACTAACAATTCTATTCCCATATCACCTTTAAAGGCACCTGTTATCATTAATGGTAAAAATGTTGATGTAGTTCTTGATTCTGGTGCTGGAGGAAGTGTAGTATCTGAAAAAGCTTTGGCTTCAGTGGATAAGGAATATTTGAGTAAATTATTGCCTATAACTTCTGAAAAATGGAGAGGGTATGGTTCTACCTTATTTCCTATTGGCAAATACAAAACCTCTGTATTCTTCAAATATAATGGTGGTTTTGTCAGAGCTATTTGTGAGTTTGTTGTCATGAATAATGATAATTTGAGCAATTGGTTTATTATGGGAAATGATATTTTAACCATGTTTGGTGTGAAACTGGATCCAGCAAATAATTGCTTTACTTTAGGAATGAATGGAAAAAGAAAATTCAAAATTTCTTCTCCTAAACCTTCTGGGCATTTGTTGAAATCTTGTAACTCACTGACCCAATGTAAAGGTAGAACAACAACTGAAATGGATGATTTATTACATGAAATAAATACCGCTTCTTTTGGTGATCAGTTGACTAGTGAACAAAAGGATTCTATTGTTGCCTCTATTACCTCTTTCCCTATGGCTTTTGCTCATGGTTCTCATGTCTTGGGAATTGTTCAGGAAGAGATGAAAATTACCTTATCCTGTAATTTGAGTGATATTCCTCCTTCCCTTAAGAAAAAACCATATCCTGCTTCTCCATCAAAAAGAAAAGATATTGAAGATAATATTGAAACATTATTGAAAATGAATATCATTGAGAAAGTGGATGTCACCCCCAAATATTGTGTCATCTCCCCAGTCTTAATTTCTTATGAAAAAGATAAAGCTAGATTATGTGGAGATTACAGAGCTTTAAATACTTATACTGTTGATGATATTTATCCTTTACCCAGAATTAATTCAATACATGCTACCTTGCAAGGTGCAAAATTTATTAGTTGTCTGGATGGTAATAAAGGTTATCATCAAGTTCCAGTTGAGAAAAATTCTCAAAATTTTTTGCTTATTGCTACTCATATGGGAATATATAAGTATGTTAGGATGCCATTTGGCCCTAAAAATGCTCCTTCAGTTTTCCAGAAAGTCATGGATAACACTTTCCATCAAGAAATTATTGAGGGTTGGCTCATGGTTTATATTGATGATATTATTGTTTTTTCTAAAACTTTTGATGAACATATGATTCACTTGAATAGAGTTTTCCAAAAAATGGATGAAATCAATATGACCTTATCTTTAAAAAAGTGTAAATTTGGTTTTCAATCTTTGAAAGTCCTTGGCCATGTTGTGTCAGGCTTACAAATTTGTGTAGACCATAATAAAGTTGCTGCCATTCAAAATGTGAAAGCACCAACTTCTGTAAGAGAAATCCAAAGTTTTTTGGGTATGTGTGGCTATTATAGACAATATATTAAAAATTATCAGGTCATAGCCTTGCCTCTTACAAAACTAACCAGAAAAGATGTTGCTTTTCTCTGGAATAATGACTGTCAGAAAGCTTTTAATACATTGAAAAGTTGCTTAATGACAGCCCCTATATTGGCTCTTCCAGATTTTAACAAGCCATTTGTACTTTATACAGATGCTAGCTTTATTGGTCTGGGTGCTGCCCTTCACCAAAAGCAAATTATTAATGATAAATCCTCAGAGGTTGTAATTTGTTATATTTCAAGAACCTTAAGAATTAGTGAATTGAAATATGGTGCCACTCAATTGGAGTGCTTAGCAGTTGTTTGGTCTCTTGAGAAACTTCATTACTACTTGGATGACCAAAAATTTGAGCTGGTAACTGACTGTAGTGCTGTGAAATCTCTCTTAAACCTCAAAACACCTAACAGACATATGTTCAGGTGGCAACTTGCTGTTCAGGAATACAGAGGAAGGATGACTATTATCCACAGAGCTGGAAATGTTCACTCTAATGTTGATATGCTCTCCAGATTGCCTCTGCCAAATAATGACTCCAATCCTGCTTATGTACCTGAGGATGACACTGTTCATATACATGGTATATTTATAGTTGATATGGAAGAAGAGTTATTACAGTTAATACTGGATTCATATGATAAAGATTCTGACTTAAATAAATTAGTTACTATTTTGAATGATCCTAAGAATGCTTCAATTCAATCATTAATAAAAACTCTTCCTGCAAAGTACCAAAATGCTTTAAATAAAGGAAAGTTTTCTATTGAAGATGGTTATATATATTATAGAAGGAAGCTTACCAATGTAATTGTTATTCCTCCTTCAATGAAAGAAACTATCCTCAAACTTTTTCATGATGACATATTAGCTGGTCATTTTGATCTTGAAAAAACATTGATTAGAATCAAAAACACTGCATGGTGGGCTAATATGTCTGAAGACACAAAATTATATGTTGAATCTTGTGATTCCTGCCAAAAATCTAAAAGGTTAACAGGTAAGAGAGCAGGGTTATTACAACATATTGAAGCACCTAGTGCTCCCTGGCAAATCATTAATATGGATTTTGTCACTGGTCATCCTGTTGCAGGTAAAGACAGCTTTAACTCTTGTTGGGTAATAGTGGATAGATTCACAAAAATGTGCAAATTTATTCCAACCCACAAAGATGTATCCACCAAAGAATTAGCTTTCTTATGGTGGTCTTACATGTTTAATATTATTGGTTTTCCAAAAGCCATTATCTCTGATAGGGATCCAAAATTCACTTCTGAGTTTTGGACCTCTTTGATGGATATTTTTGGCTGTGAGTTAAAATTGTCTACAGCTCATCATCCTCAGACTGATGGTCTAGCTGAAAGAATGATTCAAACTCTGGAAGATATGATTAGAAGGTATTGTGCCTTTGGTTTAGAATATAAAGACAATGACAGATTTACTCATGATTGGGTCACTCTTTTGCCTGGTCTTGAATTTGCATATAATAGCACTGTTCATTCTGTCACTGAGAAAAAGCCTTTTGAGCTTTGGTTAGGTTATGTCCCAAACACTCCTGCTCAGATTCTCAATAATAAATTACCTAAGTTGGAACTACACCCTGGTGTAAAATCTTTTATGCAAATGCAACAGCTCTGCAGAAAACATGCTCAGAGTTGTATTGATAAAGCATTTGAATATGAAAAGAAAAGATGGGATAAATCCCATAAAGAATACACATTTAACAAGGGTGATGAAGTGTTGATCTCTACTGTCCATTTCAATTTACAAAGTAACCACAAATTAAAAGATCCTTTTTTAGGACCATTTGTTGTTAAAAGAATGGTTGGTAATAATGCAGTAGAAGTTGTATTGTATTCTCCATATGATAGGAAACATCCTGTCTTTCCCATTTCATTACTTAAACCTTATACTTCCAACAGTGACTTATTTCCAAAAAGAAGAGGAAGACCTAAGAAGAACCCTCAGGAAGTCACAGAAACAGCAGAAATTGATAAAATTCTCAATGATAGAATTATCACTTCTGAAAGAGGTACTGAATATTTATTGAGATATAAGAACAAATCATCTGAACATGATGCATGGATACCTGGCAAAGAAATTTCAAATCTGCCTGCTCTGTTGAAAAAATACAAAAAGAAAAAATCTTAGCATTTTTTTTATTGTTTTTTTAGAGTGAGGGAGTGTCAGCCAGGCTATTCCAGGAGTCCAGTAAATGATATATAAATTATAAAACCTTAAAGAGTGGGTAAGACTTGTATTTAATGAATATAACTTAATATTTTATTGCATAATGAAATTATATAAGAATTTTATTATATACAAGTGTTACATTAAATTTATTGGTTATATATATTTTTATATATACAATTAAAATTGAGCATAATATAATATATTCTACAAATAATGGCGCATTTTTATGTATTTAATAATTATAAATTTATATTTAATTAATTAAAAAACATATATTATAATTATAAGTGTAAAATTGACTTATAATATAATTAAATTAATTATTTAAATTTATATAATAAATAACATCTTTCATATAGTATTAAACAATAATTAATGGCGCTTCTTTTGACCCTTAATTGTGTCAGGAAGAAAATCAAATAAATTATAATACTTATTTTATAAAATAGTATTATAAATTCTCAAATTAAATTAATTAATTGTTTCAGTTAAACTAGTTATTAAATTACATAGTGAAAACAATTAATAAATATTAATTTACACTGAATTAAAATGATTGCATGCCTTGTTACGTCAAAACATGTTATTTTTTTCACTTAGAAATGCTGAAAACAGATTGTAATACTTGTTTTGATTTGTTTTTCCCATAGTTCTTAGATCACAGGGTTGTTTAGTTACTCATTATTTTGTATTAATTGATTTGGGAAATTTGGGATGGGAATTTTATATTCTTAATTGGGATTCTTATTATTTTTCGTATAATTTTCTCTTAATTACTATGTTACAAATGTCTTCTTTTATCTTCTTGTTTTACTTCATTACTATTTTGTATATAGTCACTTGTAGCGCTTCAGAGGACCCATTGCCTATAAAAGGGCCTTGGATAATCCCCTGTAGAAGTATCACTTATTACACACTCAACAATTTAAAGATAAATTTATTACGCTTATTATTATTTTTATTAGTATTAAATTCTAATTAAAAATTCTAAATAACAATTTAAAGGTTGCCTTAAGTCTGATAGTAATTATAGTGTTTGCCGCGCAGAACTCTTACTTAAATAATATTAATATTAATAAAACCAATTTGTTGTCACCTCTCAAATAACTCGTCGTTGCTTTCTCTCAAATAAATTAAATAATTTCAATTGTTTTTATTTCTTTTATTTCTAAACTACTATCTCCTTCTTGTCCTCCTCTCTTTTCTTCCCTCTTCTCTTATATCTTCTAGACGACTGACCAACACATATACTGATTCCAGCTAGATTTTACTTGGCTGCATGTTGTACAGATAAAGGATTGTGGCACACTGAATTTCATATCTCAAAAAATTTGACACCACAATATTCTAGCTACAATGTTTGATGTAGCTAAAAACATACACTCATCACATTTAAATTTACATTGTGTCAAAATTATTTCATTTTCAAAGTTTTTTAAATGGAACTATAATGGGCACCACCTATTTATAAAATATAAACCTCCCCACCATACTAAATTTGTAGAGTTTAAATTATGCTTTTTTTACCTTGACATTTTTCTTGATCTTACTTGGCTCAAAGTATTGAAACATGACCAATGTTGCTGAAAGCAAGATTTGATTTTGTTTCTATGTGTAACAATGGAACACTGTTTCTAACCAGCATCAGAGTGTTGTATACCTTATTTGAACACATGTTTATTTATTTATATATATTATTTAAAAAAATTACTTTTAATTTCATCCAGATTTCTACTGGCTGCTTTTTGGAAGCCTTGATTTATGACTCAAGCCTTTGAAATTAGCTTGGGGCACTTAAATTTCAATTTAGTACTTCCAGCCAGGTTTCCCCTGGCTGGAAGTGTTTCTTTCGGGAAACCAAAGTTGCTAGATGCAACTTTTTTTGCTCACTTTTACATTCACTACCCTCTGAGCCAATTTACTAGGCAGGGAGGTGGCCAAATCTGTATGCAACGTGCATTTCTGCTGCAAGCAATGAGCATTTCACACTCACTTCCATATTTCATGCAGCTGACTTGAAATCAGCTGCATTAAGTGCATTGCTTGCAGCAGCAAGGTGCTTTTTATGTGCTGCATGCAGTGCATTTTCACAGCCAGTTTATCTCTCGCTGTGCAATGCACACAGAGAAACCAAAGTCCCTGCAAGGGACTTTGGTTTTTAAAAGGTAAGCAATTTTCCCCACCAGGTGCAATCTGGTGGGGAGGTGAGAGACAAGTTAGACCAAAGTTGTTTGAAAGAAACTTTGGTCTTAAAAACATTTAAAATCATAAAAAAAAGGGAATCTTGGAAAAAAAATGAGAAAGGTAGAAAATTAAACAAAAAAAAGTTTATAAAAAATAAATTAAAACGTGAGTAAAAGAAAAAAATAAGTTCTAGAGATACCAAAAACCCAATCCGATTTCTCATGGCTTGGTTATTTAATAATAATTCTTTTAATACATTAGATTTAAAATTCAAACACCATAAAATAGATGAATATTTTTTATATGAATATTATAAATTTAATTTAGCCCTTTCCCATAATTATATTTATAATGTTGTTTTTTAATTTTTGACTTTTAAGTTAATTTTTTGGAAATTCTAAATCAAATTTTTAACTAAATTTTTTAGTAAGTTAAAATAAATTTGAAATTTGAAATTTTGTAATAAAATAATAAAAAAAATTTTTAAATTTATTTAAAAAATATTTTTAATAGAGGAATACCACTATTTAAGGCTTGAAATTCTGTGCAAATTGTAAGTAAAAAAATTATACTTTTTTTCTAAGGGGTTACTACTATTTTTGTAAATTTTTTTCAAAAACATTCATTAAATACTGAATCAAATCACTTTCTAACTCAAATTTTTTGTAAAATAATAAAATTTAAATAATAATCTTGTTATATTTGATATAAAATTTGATTTGGCAATATTAATGTCTTATTAAGTAAATTTGAAAATCAATAAAAAAGACCATGTTGATAAGTACTTCATTTTTGATATTCAATGGTTATATGTATATCTTATATATATATCTTGAGTGTTGTTTTTATATACACTTGATGAAATTTGTGATATACAATGCTATTTAATCATTAATTATTGGTCAACTTAGTTATAACAACTTTATATTTATTACCAAACACTAGTATTTAATTTTTAATTTAAAGCTCCAATATAAAATGGGAGTATCCTTATTTTTTCTGCATGTAATTAACAACAATAACAGACCATAAATGAGTGGGTAGTTAATTACAATAAATAGTTGAAGAATAACCTATAAGAAATTAAATGTTTATCAAAAAGAGTATATTAAAAATAGGGGGTGTCAGTTCTGGCAAATCCGCACTTAAATTAAGTGCGGATTTCAAACCAAATCAGCACTTACAAATCAGCACTTAAATTTTGCAAAAAAGTCACTTATTTCAAAAAAGGGTGTCAGTTATGACCTCAAATCAGCACTTTTTTCCCGTTTTTTTTCACAACCACATTTTGGCCACAAAACATCCCTTCCTTTCTTACCCCATCCCTGTCACATGTGACACACTGACCTTCCTCGCTACCTACCCATCAATCCTCGGCACACACCCCTTCCTGACATTTTCAATATTTTGACCAGGCATGTTTACATTCTTTTTTACTTATTTCTTCTACTTTTTAATCTTTTTTCTTGTTATGTGCCAGTTTCATAATGCCTCCCAGACATTCCAAATCTCAAAAGGTAACTCAAAAATCTGCTTCGTCACAAAAGTCTCCTCGTAAAGCAAGGATTACATATAAAAAAAATCAGTGACTTTTTCTATTACTTACAACTGTTTTTACAGAATTGAAAACTATGTTTCAGCTAATATTTTATGGAAGTGAACTCTGTTCTTCGCCCGAAGAACAGAGTTCATCCTCCTATTTTCACACTCCGTTTGCACCAATCTCCATCCCTTTCAATTCTATCAACACATGCTTGTCTTCCCTCCCCATGCCTTTCGCTATCCTCCTAGCCCCATTGTATGCCATCCTCTTATAAAGGTAACTCAAAAATCTGCTTCGTCACAAAAGTCTCCTCGTAAAGCAAGGATTACATATAAAAAAAATCAGTGACTTTTTCTATTACTTACAACTGTTTTTACAGAATTGAAAACTATGTTTCAGCTAATTTTTTATGGAAGTGAACTCTGTTCTTCGCCCAAAGAACAGAGTTCATCCTCCTATTTTCACACTCTGTTTGCACCAATCTCCATCCCTTTCAATTCTATCAACACATGCTTGTCTTCCTCCCCATGCCTTTCGCTATCCTCCCAGCCCCATTGTATGCCATCCTCTTATAAAGGTAACTCAAAAATCTGCTTCGTCACAAAAGTCTCCTCGTAAAGCAAGGATTACATATAAAAAAAATCAGTGACTTTTTCTATTACTTACAACTGTTTTTACAGAATTGAAAACTATGTTTCAGCTAATATTTTATGGAAGTGAACTCTGTTCTTTGCCCGAAGAACAGAGTTCATCCTCCTATTTTCACACTCTGTTTGCACCAATCTCCATCCCTTTCAATTCTATCAACACATGCTTGTCTTCCCTCCCCATGCCTTTCGCTATCCTCCCAGCCCCATTGTATGCCATCCTCTTTTGATCCCCATTTCACCCCTCTCAACCTCTCCCAGACCCTTTTCTTCATTTAAAATGCCTCGGAACCCTTAATCTTCCCTTCCAACTCTTTCCCAACCTTTGAGTGACTGAAAAAATATGCGTTTGCTGAAAATATGCGATTTCATGTTGAGTTGATGAAAGAAAACACAGAGAGAAAAAAAAATAAGACTTTAACAGCAAATTCAAAAACCAAAAAAATATGCAAAAAAATTTACCATTCTCAGTGAATAATACATGCAAATTGATAATTTGAAGAGAAAGAGAAAAAAATTAAAATTGCGTTGAAAAATGTTGGAGTGTTATTGGAAGGATTTTCGCCCTTATACTAGTTGATTGAGAAATAGAAGTGTTGGATATAGTCGGAGGTGAATCAACTTGTTCATCTTCATACAGCTCTAACCATTGATCTTTGAGGTCAGCAAGTAGGTTATGAAGTATAGTGCAACACAGAATCCAGTTGATCACCGCCTCCATTTCAGATTTATTTCTAAGAGGACTTCTTAATTCCCTTAAACTAGAAAAACGGCCTTTCAAGATTCCAATAGAATGTTCAATACGGACTCTTGACTTTGCCAAATGATTGTTGAATTTGGCATTTTGACTGTCTTCTGAAGCTGCTCCCCGAAAAGCAGGAAGTACATACTTTCCATTCACATAAGCAGAATCTGCAAGAAGATACTGATTTTCATCAAAGAATTTTTCAGGTTCATTTGAAATATGCATTCTTTGGAAGACGTAGGAGTCATGACATGAGCCAGGATAGCCAGCGAAGAATGATATAAATTTTTTGTTTACGTCACATATAAGCTGAACGTTAATTGAAAATCTATAAAGAAGATATATTTGTTTGTGTTAGTTTCAAGGAGGATGAAAGGAGTTAAAAATAATCTACCTCTTTTTACGGTCAAAGTAATTGTTTCCACCTTGACCAGGTTTCTGGCTCAAAGGAATAGTAGTACCATCAACAAAACCAATACATCCTGGAAAGCCCTCTGCTTGCATAACCTGAGATGATTCAAGTCGCTCTTCTTTTGTTGGCCAGGTGAGAAGTTGAGATTCCAAGGAGTTGATGGCAGTGATACATCGTTTGGTATAAGTGTTAACTGAACCATACCCTAAATCAAAGACATTTTCTAAACGTTTCAAAGCGGCTCCATTACCATTTGAACCCAAACGACATAGTGTGATGGCTAATTGAATTGAAGGATGTCGTTGTTCTTTTTGAGAATTATTGGGAAATATGGGATGATCCTGAATAAGCTCAAGCAATTTAAGGAAACATTCCTGAGAAGTCCTGAAAAGCTGTCTAAAACTGGGTGTAGATAGGTTAAGAAGTGTTTGGATGGTGTACTTGGGGGTATGAAGTACTTGAGGCTTTCTGGGAAGAAGGTAACGTTTCTTGGCCATTTTTGATAAAACGACAAAATCTTCTTCTAGATCAGAATCGGAATCAGAGTCCAAGAGCAGTTCAAGCGCCATGAAAGTCTTTGCTTTATGTAATTTATCACGATTTGAAAGTGAGGAAGGCATGACTCTTATATGATCTGATATGAAGATGTAAGTGATGTACGATGTTTTGAGTTATGAAGTGTTATGCTGCGGAGTGCTGCGTATGAATGGGATGACGCTGACAAATCAGTGAAATGGGACTTGATGGTGAAATCAGCACTTTTGGTTGAGAAAGTGCGGATTTGAGTGAAATAAGTGACTTATTTCATTTTGAAATCCACCAGTATTGGGGCTAGTGTGTTTTGGAAATCCGCACTTATTTAAGTGCGGATTTGGTCAAATTTAAGTGCGGATTTGTAAGTGCGGATTTGCCAGAACTGACACCCCCTAATATATACTTTTGAATTTTTTTGATATAATTTGGGTAGTTAAATGAAAATTTAAAATAATCAGACTTCAAAATAAAAAAAATCTAAAATTGGTGTTTATATAATAAGCCACATATAAAAAGAGGGAAAAAAAATCTACTATTCAACTAATTTATTAAATATTAAGGTATTAATAAATTATTGAAAAACTGACTTTACAATTATAATAAAATCTAAATGTGAAATAAATGGTGGAATAATAGTAAGAATATGTGGAAACACTTTAATTTATACATACTTCCAACTATTTTCAGATAAAAAAATTGGTAAAATTTTATAACAACATATAGTTAATAGTGATTCAATTTTATTTAGATCAAGAATAATTTTTTCTGAGAAAAAACTAATAAAATTGAGATATGGCCATCTCTTTTCAAGAGATAGAATAAAAAAATTTAAAAAAATTATAATAAGCATTCTTAATCACCATTTTCAAAAAGTCTTTTGAAAAATTCATTATAATATATCATTCATTTATTACATCATATGGAGCTTCAACTTGAAGTAATGATGGGCAGCTTTGAACTTATGTTCTGAAAAAAAGAGTTAAAAAATATATAATTATACTAATGAAAAAACCAAAAATAAGAATACTATTATAAATTAAAAAAATAAAACTACATAAACTTTATTCTGCTCTCATGATGCAATGGTACTATGTATGAATTTATGCATGTTAAATTGAAACCTGCTTTAAGGCTAGTTTACAGGTAGAGCTATAAAGTTTCTTTAAATTCTAAAAATAACTTATTCATTTTACTAATTATTTTTTTCTTGTTTTTTTTTCAAAAGTTGTTAGAGTTGCTTAATTAATACTGATATCTTGATTGTAAGATATATATTTTTTTTTGAATACATGATTTTTTGTTTCAAAAATTATATTATAAAGTTAAATCATTTATTTCATTTTATAAAACTTCATTTTCAAAGACACTACACCATTTTCTATTACTTAAAAAAATATAAAATGTGATAGCAAAATATTTAGAATTTTCTTATGATGAGGATCAAACTAAATTGTGAAGATTTTTATCTAAAATTCTTGTACTCCAAAAACAAATAATTTTCACCCTTAAGTAAGCATTTTCAAAAATATGAAAATATAAGCAAGAATATTAACTTAACTTATTTTTATTTTCTTTACTGAAATTTTAAGTTCAATCTCTTTTTTTATATGACATTAGTATAAAACCATGGTTAAATGCTACTATATAATTAATTTTTATTATATATATATATATATGAGATATTTAGAAGGTCATCCTTTTTTATTTACTTGAATAAATGGCCCAATTATAATGCCCAACACTTATTAATGTTTCCCAAACTCAATATCAAATTTCTCATATTAAATATTAGCTTCTAATATAAGAAGTTTATCTATAGCTGATATTCAACATGAGATTTTCCTTGTTACATTCAGCTAAGATTAAAAAAAAGGAGCAATCATGCATATGTGTATAAATGGTAACCATATGTTACTTTGAGGATTTTGAAATTCACTCATCAGAATGGTTAAAGTATTAAAATAAATTGAGTTCATTTTTTCTTGTATTTGAAACTAATTAATAAATTATTCTAAAAATATATTTTAATGAGTATCATGTTTAAAAAGTTGAAAATGTGATTTTTGAGAATTGTGGGTTTTTTATATGAGATACTTAGCTTTAGTCTACGTTTTTTCAAGTAGAATAGAATTTTAGTATTAGAAATTGAAAGCAATGTACCATTATATGATTTTAATTGTGTTTTACTTATAGAATGATTACCTAACATTAAAAAATATTTCAATCAAAAAGAACTAAAGGATATTTAGAATTTTATAAAATTTCAATATTTATTAATCTTTGATTTGAAAACCAACTATGATGTACACTCACTAGAAATAAGTAATCCCAATTTTAACATAATTGATCAATCCAAAAATAATGAGTCAATTAACATAAAAATATATATTATTTCTAAACCAAATCTCTAGATTTAAAATATGATGTTTTAATGTAAAATTGATACAAAACTTTAATGCAATGAACTTTTTTAAAGAACTCAAAATAAGAATATCAAAACAAGTGATTTCTTAAAAAAAACTACTAACTATTGGAGATAAAGCATAAAAATAAGAAATATTTTTTAAAAAAATATTTAACAATATTTATTTTTGTCAAAAAATCAAAAAAATTGTTAAGCTTGTTTGTTATAATAATGTTAAGATATAATAAATATTATCTAAAGGTGGAAAAATATGTAAAAAACATTTTGAATTTTGTGAGCCAAAAATCAAAATTTTTTTATCATTTCCTGTTGTGATATGACTTTATTCCACCTTTTTTATCTGATTGTTCCAGTATTACTTTGCTATGATCACTAGTTTTGAAGCAAAAATTTCCAATGTTCATTATAATGGATAATATGAAAATTATCTCAAACTTTTATAACTACAAAATAAGATTTTGAAACTCCTTCTTTCAATTAGTGATTGAAGAAATTTTAAGTTTATTTGAGTAATGATTTTATGAATAAAAAAATTTGGAATTCAGATAGACTTATTTCCAGGTACTATAATTATTTACTTGTGTAATACATGAGCTACTTATCAAGGATGTAAAGCATCACAAAAGTAATTTTAGTTATAAATCTACAGATTTTACTGGGTCTGGTATATATATCTTCAAAAAATCCTTTAAAAATATCTTAACATATATATCACACAATAGAAAACCATTATATTAAAAAATGAAAAATTCTATGATAATATCATAAAGAATAATTACCATGGATTGATATTCCATAAAAATGGTTGATAAAATTTTAAGAGAACCTAAATCAGTATTATTTCATCAAAATATATCCTTTTTTTCTTTTTAATTTATTCTAAACAAATTAATTGAAAGCTGAATCTATATATTTATTGCCAAAACCACCATTAAGTTCCCTCTTAGACTTTTAAAGCAATTATATATATATATATATATTATTTATCAAAAATTGAAATAAAAAATAAAATAAATTTTTTTTTACATTTAACTATATAAATATAGAGTATTTTCAGAATGCATTGTGGTTACTTGTGAAGTTTAGAAGATTTGAAGTTGGATTTATGAGTTTTTAGAAGGGAAAATATTGTAAAATTCTTTCTCAAATATTTATTTAATATTTTCAAATGTTGAAATCTATAAACTAATTGGATTTATAACTATATTGAGATTAAAAATCTGTTTTCTACTCAAGTAAAATAAAAAAAAAATGAAGATATCAAAATTGAAATTAAGTTTAAACTTTTGATATGCTCTATCTTCAATTTTATTGATAGTGCATCAAAAATATAATAATATTCTTTTCCTACTTCACTTTTTACATAAAAGATAGTTTTATCATTTTATGAATTAAAGTTAGCTTATATAAAATTAACATATATGTCAACTGTTTATGAATATTAATCTATATAATAAATTTTTTTAGAAAAAAAAACATCAGTATATACTGACTTTGAAATTATTTAATTTAAAATAGTTTACAGGTAGATAATGAAGGCTGATTTCATTTTTTTAATATGAATTATAGAAGTCTCATTTTGTCAATTTTAATTCTTTTTGAGCTCAAAAGTATCCACTACAGCTTATGTAAGAATAATAATAATTTTTATTGAAATTTACATGAGAAAGTATGCCTATTATTCAAAATCAAAATTGCTCTAATTCTGTTTTTCAATCATTATTTCAATTCATATCAATAAAAAATATTTCAATTTTCTGATGTTTTAGTTTTTTTCCCCCAAGGTTTATATTTCAGGTGTACTATTCACAAAATTATTAAAAATAGAATTTTTAAAATACATGATAAACTTGAAAGTGAGGGGGCATTAAATATTTAAAAACAAATTCTAAATTCAGGATGGATAGTATTTTTTTATTTTCACAAATGAACAATTTTTGGTTTCAATAAATCCAGAAATAAAATTTTGTTGTAAGCATATTATATTAGATTTATTTTGTTTTTAAATACTATATTGTCAAGATTTGTGTTTAATATTTCGAGTGAAAGTTAATTTTAATGGGAATTGTAAGTAAATTTCAAGGAATTTAATCAATAGGCATATTGGATATGTAAAATAATATTTTGTTCCAACCTTGAATCAAAATGGGCTAAAAAAGATCTTGTATAAGGTTTTTGTGGGTCAATTTGGATTTAATTGGGATTAAGTGAGGTTTAATAAAGGACAGATAAAAGGCTATCTTCATTACTAGTGACTTTTTCTCAATATTGTTAAAAAATATGTATCATTCTGGAATCAAGCTTCAATAAAGTTGACTTCAAACAGAGATAATTTCTAGCAGCACAACACCATATTTACAAAGGTGAACAATACCTCAAATATTACTCATAATATAGCAAGGCAAGGAATCTACAAAATTCGTATTTGAAAAAAGGATTTGTATTTTGAATTTGAAATTGAGAAATTGAATATTATTTTCAAATTTAAATATCTATTAGTCATTTTATCAAAAAATTTCCGTAATCAGATTGAATATTGATGGTATTTTATTGTAGATTAATCATTTTGAGGAGCCATTTACTCAAAATTACTGGTTTTGGTTCTGATATTCCATGTGAAATTCATTATGAATCATTTTGAAAGTGAATGATTGAAATATTGGATATGAAAAAGAATATGTTAGATCAAAGTGAGTCCAAAGGGAGTTTAACTCATGATAAAATTAGGATTATGAAACATAAAACGGTGATCAATGTAGGCTCATCTTGGGCTCAATTTGTGACAAATCTCTGACTAAATGTAATTCCAAACAATTTCCTCCATGGTGATGATGTGAGCATAATTCAGGCATAGATTTGTGGCTCAACAGAGTTTAAAAAAGGGGTATTTCCAGCAACACCCCCCCAAATTTTCTGTGGTGTATGGATGTTGATTCTGACTCTGAGGAGGATGTCACTTAGGCTTCATTTCCAAAGCCTGCTGGATTCAGAGGGTCTGGTGAGGGATCTGGTTTGGTTCCTTTTGATTGTAAATCTGTTGGTACTTCTGGTCCTCAAGAATTTTCTTGGACAAAAGTAGTGAAGCTAAGAGCATACTTTGAGATGCCAGTAGTTTCTGACTAAGTTAATGTTATGGACTCTGTCCTGGAATGAACAAATCAGGTTAAGGTTTCCTTTACTTATGGGGAGTTGTATGCTATCAATTCTGGGCTGGCTGATTGGCAGAAAAAGTTATTGACCAGGAGAAGGTTTTTTTCTGGAAAGTTAGAATACATTTGTGATTCTAATGAAAAATTTGGTGAGGGGTTGAAAACTCATTTTTCTGCGCCTCTGGGTTATATCAATGTTACTCTGAATGGCAGGGAGTCTAGGGCATTGGTGGATTCAGGTTCTCAGATTAACCTGATTTATTTTTTTGAGGCTACTCATCTGGGACTCCCCATCAAAACAGGTATTGGTGGAGATTTGAGAGTGATTGGTTGCCATGTCACTGAATTGGTTGGAAAATCTGAGTTTTTGAAGTTAGATGTTGCTGGAGCCTCAGGGATGGTTCATTTTTACAATTTCAAAGGAACAGTAAAAGCTTTTTTGAGTTGGCCATTGTTGATGGATTTAAAGAAAGAATTGGCTATCAATTTGACTTGGAAATAAGTTTTGAGTTGAATGGTGAATATAAAAGGTGACTTCATATGAGTTTATCATCCCCCAGAGAAAATTGTTGGGAGATCAGGCCTAGTTTGTCCTCAATGTGCCAGTGCATGGATTTTTGTAGGAGAATAAAAGAAGTGGGTACTGCATCTGGTTTTTTGGAGTGCTTCTCAGGCTCTAGTGGGAGTCTGTCTTTTTTAGGGTGATTAGCGCTGATCAAACTAGTGCTACAACCTCTCCCCAAGATGAGGAAATCCCAGGTTGTAGTAGGTCAGCTCCCTTGGAGATATACAAGTGTTTTTTCAACTTTCTATTTTTAATGTTTCTCTTCTATGCAAATATTCTTAAGGTTTTTATCAAGTATAAGTTCTCTCTAAAGATTCTCAATTATCTTTAATTCAAGTTCAAATAAGAAGATTGGTTATATATCTTTATTGAAAGATATATGTAAAATCTGTGAAGTGGTTAGATTGGGGTCTAAAAGTAAGTCCTCCCAATTGTGCACTGCTAGGTATTCTTTTACAACTTAAAAAAAATTACCTTTTCCACATCTGTTACCATTGGGGAAACCCCTGTTTATTTTTTTAGCTTAGAAAAAAACTCAAGAAAAGAAAATAAAAATTTAAAAATAACTGAAGAAAATCAAGAAAAAAATCTAAAGATAATTAAAGAAGAAGACAAGAAACAATTTTGTGAAGATTCTCAAGATCAATTTATGGGCCTCCAGCATGAGGTTAAACTGCACAAATTTTTGATGAAGAAAGATCAGCATGATCAAATCTTGGGCCTCCAGCATGAGGTTAAACTGCAAAAAGTTTTGAAGAAAGAAGATCAGAAAGATCAATTTTTGGGCCTCCAGCATGAGGATAAATTTCACAATTTTAGAAGAGGAGATTCAGCAGATGAATTAAGATTTGAATATTTAGAAGAATGAAGTGAAGATGAAGATGCAGAATTGTGGAATATTTTTGGAGTAGTGAGATTGGGGAATAAAAATAAGTCCTCCCAATAGTGCACCACTAGGTTTTCTTCTACACCTTTCAAAAAAATTACCTTGGCCACACATGTGAGAAACAGTGAAACACTTCGTTTTTTTTTCCAGGTATGGTGGTGAAGGTGTCCTGAAGATCCTTTAAGTGGAATGTGGAGCTGAAAAGTATTAGAAGGTAGTGCAGAAGCTTAGACCTGTAAAAAAGCCTATGCCTGTAGGGTTGAATCTTCCTTTGAAGAGACCTCATTTTTCAAGAGATATGTACTGTACTCCTCTGGTGAAGCATCCTCCTAATTTTGTAGAGTCAGATAGGGTGACTCTGGAAAGGTTGAAATATGTTAATTTTGGTCCTGATGGATGGTTGTCCGATGAGGAAAATAATTTGTTGTTGCACATTATTGTTCTGAGGTAGAAAGTGATGGCATTTATTGAAGAGGAAATGGGTGCGTTGAAACACTCTTATGAGGAACCATACTTTACTCCTGTGGTTTGTCACAAACCTTGGAAAATCAAACCTATTCAAATTCCAGCTGAAATCAGGGATAATTTTGCAGAGATAATTATGGAAAGGGTCAGGACTGGTTTATACAAACAGTCAACATCCAGCTACTCAAGTCCAGTTTTCTGTGTAAAGAAGCAGAATGGGAATCTGAGAGTGGCTCATGATGTCAGAGCCTTGAATATAGTTGCTATCAAGGATGTTGGAATGCTTCCAAGTGCTGAGGATTTTGTTGAAGCTTTTTCTGGAAGGGTGTGTTATGTTTTGGGTGATATTATGGGTGGTTATGATGAAATGGAACTTCATACAGATTCACAGCCACTTACAACTTTTGAGACTCCTTCGGGAAGATGTCAGCTCACTAGCTTGTCTCAAGGAGAAACTAATTCTGTAGCCATATATTAAGCAAAAATGGTTTGGATTTTGCAGGATGAGGTTTCTACTCATGCTGGTATTTTTATTGATTGTGGTAGAATTAAAGGACCATCCACTGATTATGGGAATGAGGTCCTGAAGGAGAACCCTGGCATAAGGAGGTTTGTTTGGGAATATACAATAACTCTAGAGAGAGTGTTGTTTATGATTGAAGAGGCTGGTTTGAAAATTTCTGGGTCAAATTTGTGGCTGTTTTCTGCTCTTGAAATTTCAGGTCATGTGGTATGTAAATAGGGAAGGATTATGGCAAAGAAAAAGGTTAAAAAAATTCAGTCATGGACAAGGCCTAAAAATACTACCAAAATCAGGGGATTTTTGAAGGTTTGTGTGTATGTAAGAATTTTTATTAAAGATTTTTTTTGTTAGATTTACCTTAAAGGAAGCCGACCAGGAAAGATGCAGAGTGGAAATAGACTGAAGAGTGTGAAGAGGCTTTTCAGAAGTTGAAAAAGGTTGTAGGTGAAGATATTGTTCTTCACAAAATGGATTATATTGTTGGTGCTGGAAAAATTTATCTAGCAGTTTACTCAAGTTATATTGCTTCTGTTGTTGCTTTATCTCAGGAAGATAAAAGTGGGAGGGTCAGGCAAGTAAGGTATGAGTCTGTGATATTTAATGAGGTTGAGTCTAGATATTCTTAACCTAAGATGAAATTGTGTTGTGTAGAAAATTTTTTGAAGAAGCTGAAAACTGTTTTGTGAGGAAGAAAATTGAGCTTCAGGTGGATTCAAAATCTCTGGTTCCAATGATAAGCACACCTAGTCCTCTGAATGCTCCAATGACTAGGTGTATGTCATTTATTCAACATTATTCTTTTGACCTCGTACACAAACCTGGAAAATATTTTACGATGCTTGATCAATTATCAAGGAGACCACCCACAGATAAAGATTATGATTCTGAAGAATTTGATGAAGATTTTCCAGTGGCTAAGGCCAGGACAAAGGGTGCTGAAGATTTTTCTCTCCTCCCCCAAAAGGTTATACTGTCTGGATCTGCTCTTGATTCTGGTGACCAGGATGTCTTTGTTGATGAAGATGGGGCTGTTGTTTGGGATGGCTGAAATTTAGAGATTGGTGTTTTGTTCGGGAACTTGATCTTCCTAAGATTCAGTGGAAAGAAAAGGATGTACCAAAATTTAGGGATATGTGTCCTGTTTGGGCTGGTTGAGTTGCTCATGTGCACACTGATGATTTTGATGACCAGGTTGTACCCTTGGAAGTTGTTTTGTAGGATTTTGAAGATGAGACCTGGGGTTGATCTGGGTTTTATTTTACTATGGTTGAGTAAATTTTAACCTTAATGAGGCCAGATTGTTGTGATGATGATACTTAAATGGAAATCAAGAGGAAGAGTTGTGGTTTCTAAGTGTCAGAAAGGAGGTTGGTGAGGAGGAGAAATCCAAATCCTCAAGAAGTGGTGACTCAGAATAAGGGTCAAGAAATTGTGATGAAGTCTTTGCATGAATACCTTGGTCATAGAGGCTTTGAGGAGACTTATAGAGGAGTAGCAGACAGATTTTGGTGGCCAGGTATGAACTTGGCTGTTCAATGTTGGGTTTAATCTTGTGAAGAACGTCAAAGAATAAATCACTTGAAACCTAAAGAGGTCAGCCGTGCTACTTGTGAATCAACTGTTTTTCAAAGATTCAGTCTGGATGCTGTCCATATTAAAGAGGGCAGGTATAAATACTTAATTGTTGCCAGGAATGATTTGTCTGGTTTGATTGAGGCAGTGCCTCTGGTTAATTTGACTGCCAAACATGTGGCAGAGTTTTTGAAGAAGGAATGGGTGTTTAGATATGGGTTAATGAAGTTGGTTACTGTTGATGGTGTGCCAGATTTTGGAGCTGAATTCAAAGAAGTTGTGAAAAGTATTGGTTCTAAAGTTAGAGTGGCTACACGTTATTATCCTGAAGCTGAAGGCATGGTTGAAAGAGGCCATCATGATTTTGATAATTCTTTGGTGAAGATTTGTCGAGATATTGTGAAAATTTGAGGCATTATCTACCCTTGGTGTTTTTTTCTCATAGGATAACTGTGAAAAGGACAACTGGATGTTTCCCATATGAGTTAATGTTTGGGAAGAAAGATTTTCTAAAAGTGGATTTGGAAGCTGTCTCTTATCTTGGAATTGATTTGGATGATGTGTGCTCAACAAAATATTTTCTCTGTACCAGGATGCAAAAGTTGGAATGTAGAGAGGAATTTCAAGAGAAGGCATACTCTAGAATGATTAAGATAAGAAATCAATCAGTCAGATACTGGGACAAGAAGTTGGCTCATAGACTCCGGAATCCCTTGAAACTTGGTTTTTTGGTTTTGGTGTATAATAAAAATTTAGAGTGTCATTGGGGAAAAATGTTTGCTGACATATGGAATGGGCCTTACAGAGTCAGATCTCAGGTTTCTGTAGGTTCTTATATTTTGGAGGAGTTAGATGGTGTGATCTCAAAGAAGAGAGTGGCTGTTGACCAAGTGAAGAGATTTTACCCAAGTGGCACTAGAAGTGAAGAAGATTGAAACCACAATGAGAATAAATTATGGAAAATTCTTTAAATTTTTTATTTTAGTGATGCTGTGCATCTGTTTTTTTGAAAAGTTGTTTTTTAGAAGGTACCCAAGGGTGGGTCTTCTAGATTTGATCTTGAAAAGTACTTGGGTAAATGATGAGCTGGAGGCTCTGTAGAAAATTTACCCCAGATTGTCTGTTTCCAACCCCTTATCTTAATTTTTTTAAACCCTAGTATTCGTTTCTCTTCACAGATTTTAGTCCTTTATGAATTTAAACTGGAAACTCTTTTGGTCTTCAAGTGCCATAATCTTCACACTTATTGGTTTTGTTTATTGTTTTGGATGATATGTTTTTTGTTAGATGGTACCCAGGAAGCGCTTCTAGATTCTATTTTGACAAGTGTAAGGGTAACCTATGAGCTGGCTGCTCTGTAGAACAGTTAACCCATAATTTCTGCTTCAAGTATTTTTTTTGTCCTAGTTAAAACCTAGTTCTGGTTTTTTGCTTTTCAGGTTTCAAGTCCACTATGACTTTAAACTGGCTTGGGACTGGCTTCTTTATCTTTGGTCTATTTGGATTAGTGGTGGATCTTTGGTGGTCTCCCATAATTTTTACTTATTGAAGGGAGCACACCTAGTTATGATTTCCTTATACTGGACCTTCTATGGAGCTAGAATTTTTCTTTTTCTTTCTTTGAATTTTGTTGCTATTTTTGTGTTAGATAGAAGTTTTACATTATTTTCTTTTTTTTCTTTTTTTCTTTTAATTTTAAATGGGGGTTATTATGATATAAAGAGGTGGAAAAATCACAAAAATCAATATTATATGGTGTCACAACATCATGGTCACCTGGATTTGGGCAAGAATTGGTGGGGAAAGGCTCATTGATTGGCCGGGAAATTCTATTTTACTGTTTACCTTTACTTAATTTTTATTATTTACTTTAATTTCTATTCATGTCATTTTATCTTTATTCCCCATTTAATTTCATCTTTATTTTTATTATTATTCTTAATTTATTTTTATCTCAAATCATTTAAAAATTAATTAAAGGTGTATCCACATAAAGGTGCACTTAGATGTGGGTAAGATATCAGGTCATCAGCTCATCAATTGGCTGGGGGATACCATTTTTAATTATTATCTATTTTATCTTATTATTATTCATTTCATTTTTTTTTCTCAGCTCTCATATTTTTTGGGAAATTTTGTTTAATTCTTTTCAAGTTTTTTTAGTATGTTAGTAGTTTTAAGTAGTAATCTAAATAAAAAAATTTAAAATTAAATTAAATTTAAAATTTAAAATTAAAATTAATTAAAAAAAATAAAATAATAAAAAGAAACAAAATTTATATTTATTTATTTGCTAATTATTTTTTTCTCTCTATTTATTAATTTATATTATTTTTTTTCTATAATTAATGTCTGGAAGAAGAAGCTTCTGAATGCTTTTCCAGATTATTTTGGCATTTTTGTTTCTTTTTGGGATTGGAGGAAGCACTGTGTTCCTTGTGGTTTAGTGTTCTTGAGAGATTTTTGGGATTGTAATGGTCAGGAACTGGATTTAAAGGTAAATTTTTGGGTAGAAGCAGAAGAGGCTGGGATTGAGTGTTCAAAGGTGTTCCTAATTATCCTGGACATCTGCCAGTGGTTGTCAAGAGGTTTCTTTCTTAGGTTCTTCTCAAATCCATTCAGTGGCCTATGAAGAGCAAGGCCTTAAGCATGTTTGAACACATCATATTTAGGTTTTTTTTCATATCTGCATAGTCCAGTGTCAAAGTGGCTTCCAGAGGTTGGGCAATCCCAAAAGTAGTTTCAGGAGGAGGGATGCCAACTAAAAAAAGAATTTTATCAGAATTTTTTTTCTGTTACAGAAATAGGATTAATTAATTTGGTACTTAAAAATTTGAAGCTCATCAAATTTGTAAGTGGCCGTAATTTGGACTGATGGAGTGTTTTGAATGGAGGTAGTAGGAGGATCAATCAGGTGGAGATATAGATTCTCTTGGTCATCCTCTAAATGGTGTTGAGAATACAAGCTAGGATGAGGAAGTTCCTGTGGCCTAGTTGGAGAAGTAGAGCTTTTGTTGTTATTTATGATATTTTTCTTGTACAGTTTGATTGGGTGCTGCTGGTGTAGTACCAGGGTTGTTGTAGGATGGATTGGGAGAAGGTGATATGGAAGCTAATTGGTCTCTTCTGGATGAATTTCTTGGAGAAATTTAACTTTAAGATGAATAATTGGCTGGAAGAGGAGAGATGTAGTTGCTTCTTCTTGGTTGAGAGGAAGATTTTTATCTTGGAGTAGTGTTTGGTCCTCTGGTGTCTTATTGAGGCCCTCTGGCAGGTCTTCTAGATGTTTTGGAATTTATGGAATTTTCAGATGTAGGAAACTTTGAGCACATTTCTCTGGGAGTACTAGGAGGTTGTTGTGTGGAGTTATTGGTGTTTGTTGGAAGAATTTGGCTGTTTTCTGTCTGAATTTGAAGGTTTTGAGCCTGTTTTTTGTTTCCTAGTTAGGTGGGAAAGCTTTTTGGAAGCGGTCTAGAAGCCTTGGAGCTGAATTTGAAGCTATTTGAGCTTATATTTCAGAGATGAAATCTGTTTCTTGAGAGGATTAAGCAGGTCTTTTGAAGAGTGTTCTGGGAACTGATTGCCGGGATCTTCTGGATGGAGCTAAAAATAAAGAAGAAGAAAGCAGGACCAAGTTCTGGGAATCTAGTAGGGGATCTGAAGATGTATATATGTGAAGGTGAAGGTGGAGGTATAGGATAATTGGGGTCTCTTACACATTTTTTCTTTTTTGAGTTGCAAGAATCACATTCCCTTATGTACAGTTTAGCCTTGGGGGTTGAAAGAGTGAAAGTGCAAGGTCTGCACATGTGGATGCACTTTTTGCAAGCATAGTCCTTGTGAGATGTGAAGTAAAGAAGGTCTGATGAGTCAAAATCTGGGGATCCATAAATGATCTGTTATGAGACAAAAATGAAGAGAAAAGACATAAGAAGATTTTTTTTATCAATGATGAGTAGATGATGAAGAGAAAATGGAAGTTCAGTTGGCTGGTTGTGGGGTATTGTGCATAAAATCGGTTTTGTCTTTTTATGCAAAGTGTGGGAAGTCCATCAAGACTTTAAACTGAACACTGTGGCCAGTCCATCAAGACTTTATACTGAAAAATGGTATGGTCGCCCAAGACTATAAACTGAGGACGGTTTTATGGTTGAGACCTTCAGGACTAAAAACTGATAATGTGGTGTTAGTGTGATTCTGGCAGAGGGCATCCAAAGGGGGAGTCTCTGAATTTAGTTATGGCAAGGGTGGAGGTAACTGAAGAGCTGGCTGCTCTTTAGAGAAGTTACCCTAGAATGATAGTTTATTTCACTGGTCCTTAATGTCAGTATAGTCTAGTATATAAGTATGATATAATAGTGTTATTTTATGGTCCTACTACTTATTAATAAATTTTTTAGTGATTAAACCTCAGGGGAAGACTAATAGAATAGTTATACTCAAATAAAACTCACAATACTTGGATTTAAATGCGTGCTAGTGGTGGAAAATAGAAGAATAAAATATAGTTATAGCTTTTATAAAGATAATATCAATTTATAAGGGCTTTATAATATATTTCTGAATGCTAATAATTGTATTGTAGTGTTTGTTTGAATTGTAGTAATTGAATGATGATAATAAACCGTCAAAATCCCTCCTTACTTATACCCAAATCCACTGGAGTGCACAGACCTTCAATCCAGATGATGTCACTGCTATCCCCGGCAATTAGAGCACTGTGAGGGCTCATCACCTCCCCATGGCGTCCACTTAAAGCAGTTTCAACACCCAGACCTCCAGTAAGGACCCTCCATCACTATTAATAATAACACAGAGTCATACCATAAATAGAAAACCCAGATAAAAGCGGATACCATAAAGAAACAGGTAAAATAAATGATCAAAAAGAGATTTAATGAAACTAAAAGCATATAAAGGAAACAAATAAAATGTCCAAGCCCCCAATAACATCCCCAAGCATTCACATTAACCCAGAAACATCCCCAAGCATTCACATTAACCCAGAAACATCCTTCCAACCCATAAATCCGTGAATAACCATCCAAGGAAGTAATTTTAGTTGTCCAAACTGTGTGTATGCGCCTGATATAGGTGTCTATGCTTCTGTAGGCGTTGTGAGTCCACTGATTTCGTCCATATGACCTAAAATAAGCATAAAAACAAAGGTTATAGGCTATTAAGGGGCTAAAACCCACTTATATACCTAAATATACATAATATACTGCATATTTCACTGAATATGAGATTTATGTATACATATAAGCTTATGTATGTCAATAATTACTTCATATCACTTAAGATAAGTATATTATGACTCAAATAACACCTTAATTAGTATTATTAGTCCATGGATAAGCTATTTAAACTATTATAAATTATATAATAGAATAATAATTATATATATATATAATAAAATAATATATATTATAATTTTAAACTTATTTTTAAGATATAAGCTTAATCTAGTTAAGGTTATCTTATTTTAAGCATAAGAAATACTCAGTCCTAAGGATATTTAGGCTGACACTCCCTCACCCCAAAAAAAACAATAAAAAAATGTTAAGACATTTTAATTAATCTTAAGGAATGAAATAATAAAATTAAAAAAATTAATTTCTATAATACATATACTGAATGAACAGTATTATTTAGATTTAAATTTTTTCAAGAGATTTTTAAGATCAGAGATTTCATTTTCTGGAATCCACTGGTCATATTCACCTGATTTATTTTTAAATCTTAATAGATACTCAACTCCCTTTTCTTTAGTAAGGTGTCTCTTTTTAAGTATCTTTTCAATTTCTGCTTTTTCCACTATTTCTTCAGGTTGCTGTTTATGCCTTCCTGATCTTCTTGGAAATAGAGCAGTATCATTAGAATGGTATGGTTTTATAAGAGAAATAGGAAATACTGGATGTTTTCTATCATACGGTGCATATAGAATAACATCAACAGCATTATTACCAACCATCTTTTTAACTACAAATGGTCCAATGAATGGATTCTTCACTTTAACATTACCATTTAAATTGAAATGTAGCGTTGAAATAAGGACTTCATCACCCTCTTTGAACATTTGTTCTTTATGGGCTTTATCCCATCTTTTCTTTTCATACTCAAAAGCCTTATTTATACATTCTTGAGCATGTTTTCTGCATAGTTCCAGAATCTGAAGAAAAGATTTAATACCTGGATGAATATCCAATCTATGTAACTTATTAAGAGTTTTAGCAGGGGTATTAGGTACATAACCCAACCATAACTCAAATGGCTTTTTGCCAGTGACAGAATGTACTGTACTATTATATGCAAATTCTAAACCTGGGATAAGGGTTACCCAATCATGCGTGAATTTGTCATTCTCTTTAAAATTAAGACCAAAAGCACAGTATCTTCTTATCATATCTTCTAAGGTTTGTATTATTCTTTCTGCTAGCCCATCAGTTTGTGGATGGTGTGCTGTAGAAAGTTTTAATTGACACCCTGAAACATCCATAAGTGACGTCCAGAACTCAGAAGTAAATTTAGGATCTCTGTCTGAAACTATTGCTTTGGGGAAACCTGCTGTATTTAACATTTGTGTCCACCATAAAAAAGCTAAGTCCTTTGCAGAAACCTCTTTGTGGGTAGGAATAAATTTACACATCTTTGTAAATCTATCTACAATTACCCAGCAGGAGTTATAACTCTTATGCCCTGCTATTGGCAAACCTGTTACAAAGTCCATGTTAATGATTTCCCATGGAGCTTTTGGTTGCTCAATTTGTTGTAATAAACCAGCTCTTTTTCCTGTTAATCTTTTGGATTTTTGACAAGAATCACATGTTTCAACATATTTCTGAACATCCTCAGACATGTTAATCCACCAAGCTGTGTTTTTTACCCTGGTTAATGTTTTATGGTAGTCAAAATGACCTGCTAATATATCATCATGACATATACTTAACATTAACTCCTTCATTGAAGGGGGAATTACAATTACATTACTTAATTTTTTCCTGTAATATATAAAACCATCCTCAATGGAAAATTTTCCTTTTTCTAATGCCTCTTTATACTTATTTGGTAATGTTTTTATTAAAACATTCATTGAAGCATAAGATGGATCATTTAATATTGTAGTTAATTTACTTAAGTCAGGATCTGAATTATAATTATCAAGAATTGATTGCATAAATTCATCCTAAAGATCTACAATATAAATGTCATAAATGTTAATAATCCCTGACTCAGGAACATAAGCAGGATTATCATCATTATTAGGCAGAGGTACTCTAGATAACAGATCTACATTAGAGTGCAAGGTTCCTGCTCTATGTGTAATAGTCATCCGTCCTCTGTATTCTTGTACAGCTAATTGCCATCGAAACATGTGTCTATTAGGAGTTTTCATGTTTAAGAGTGACTTAACTGCACTACAGTCAGTGATTAAATCAAATTTTTGGTCCTCAAGGTAGTAATGTAGCTTTTCAAGAGCCCATACTACTGCCAAACATTCAAGTTGAGTAGCACCATATTTCAATTCACCACTTCTCAGAGTACATGAAATATAGCAGATTACTACTTCTGAAATTTTACCTTCAATAAGTTGTTTTTGATGTAAAGCAGCACCTAGTCCAATAAAACTTGCATCTGTATATAATACAAAAGGTAATTGGAAATCTGGTAATCCCAAGATAGGAGCTGTCATTAAACATTCTTTCAACTTATTAAAAGCTTGTTGTCCTTCATTATTCCAAATGAAAGCTTCTGATTTCTTTATCAGTGTGGTCAGTGGTGCAGCAATTGATTGGTAGTTTTTTATATATTGTCTATAATAACCACACATTCCAAGAAAAGATTGTACATCCTTCACATTTTGAGGAATGCCAATATTTTTTATTGCAGCCACTTTATTTTGGTCTACACATATTTGTAAGCCAGATACAATATGACCAAGCACTTTTAAAGATTCAAACCCAAATTTACATTTTTTCAATGCAAGGGTCATTTTTATTTCATCCATTTTCTGAAATACTTTCCTTAAATGGATTAAGTGTTCATCAAAAGTTTTAGAGAACACTATGATGTCATCAATGTATACCATTAACCATCCCTCAATCATTTCATTATGGAATGTTATATCCATTAACTTCTGAAATACTGATGGAGAATTTTTTGGTCCAAATGGCATTCTGACATACTTATAAATTCCCATGTGTGTTGTTATCAACAAAAAGTTCTGTGAATTCTTTTCAACAGCAATTTGATGGTACCCTTTATTTCCATCTAGGCAACTTATATATTTAGAACCTTTAAGGGTAGCATGTATAGAGGCAATCCTTGGCAAGGGATAAATATCATCTACTGTAAATGTATTTAATGCTCTATAATCACCGCACAGTCTTGCTTTATCTTGTTCATAAGAAATCAGCACTGGTGATATTACACAATATTTTGGTGTAGTTTCAACCTTCTCAAGAATGTTCATTTTTAATAACATCTTAATATTATCCTCTATGTCTTTCCTCTTCATTGGTGAAGCAGGGTATGGTTTCTTTATAAGACTAGCAGGAATATTATCCATATCACAGGTTAAACTAATCTTCATTTCATGATCTTTTACAAGGCCAAGTTCATTTATCCCATGTGCAAAAGCCATTGGAAAAGCTTTAATTAATTCCAAAATATTATCTTTCTCTGTTTCACTTATCTGAGTGCCAAATGATGCTTTTGAAATTTCTGTTTCCAGAAGTTCCATCTCATTGGATTCTCTTCCTTTAGACGGGGAATTTGTTACTGACTCAATGTGTAAGACTGTGTTAAAAGAATTTATTTTAAATTTCCTTTTACCATTCATGCCAATTATAAAATTGTTATTAGCAGAGTCTAATTTTACCTCAAATTTAGTCAGAATATCATTTCCAATGATAAAACAGTTACTACAATTTGTATTATCCATTACTACAAAGTCACAATTTACCCTTACATAACCATTTTGGTGTTTAAAGAAAAAAGCAGCTTTGTATTTACCAATGGGGTGTAGTACTGATCCAAAACCTCTCCAATTTTTATTCTGAAGTGGTTCAAGCTTAAACTTATATTCACTATCAATTTTCTGTAATGTATTAGTGGAAACAACTGAACCAGCAGCTCCTGTGTCCAATACTATATTAACATTTTCACCAGAAATGATAGATGGAACTGTGATAGGTGTCATTCTAAAGTTATCAGCTTGTATATCCTTAATGATTTCAGCATCCTCAAAATTCATTAAAGATTCATTTGAGTCCATATTTAATATTGGATTTTCAAAGATGGACAAATCATCTTACAACATACAGACTTCATTTTCATCACTATATGAGATATTGCTGTCATAATCACTTGATTCTTTACTTTTTTCAGTTTCAGTTTCAGATTCACGTTGATTTTCAACAATATTTATGTTTTTCTCAAATTTGTGACCTTTGACCCAAGGTTTGTTACACTTATAACAAGTATTTGTTTCATACTTTTAGGTACTACAGGTGCAGTAGGTTTTTTACGCTTCTCCTGAAGTGTTTTTGAATTCTGAGTTTTTACAGGTTCAACATTTTGCTTATAAGTGGAATACATTGATTCATACTTATGGTTTAATAATATTTAATTGCAAATATTAATAAAGTCAGAATATTCAGTAACATTTAATGTTCTAGCTACAACAATGTCTCTGACAGATATAGGTAATTTGTATATTATATTATCTTTCCATAAGTTAAAATCCATATGAGGCTCAATGGCTTTTAATATTTTGTTTAAATTCATTAAAAATACCATAGGTTTGTCACCATTCAACGGATTATACCTAGTCTTCTCATACAGTCTCTGCTGAGTAAGCCTGAATTTAGAACCTCCAAATTGTTTTTCAATAAGTTGTTTCCATTCAGCCCAAGAGTAGTCTCTACCCTCACTTAAGACAGCTTCAAACCATAATAAAGTAACATCCTTAAATAAAGAAATTAATTTTGATGTTATCTCTTCATCTGGTAACTTATATGAGAATTTCAAGTTGTCAATTCTTTGAATAAAATGTTGCCAATCAGAGCTGGCTTCCCCATCATAAGTTGGGTACTGATCTATCTTAGGCCAGTTCTTCTGATTGGATTTTATCTCACTAATCTTAGGTAAATTCAACAACTCATTCACTTTTGATAAATGGTCTTGTATTTCTTCCTGCACGGATTTGTGACTTACATTTTCAGATTTGACACTACCACCAGATGGTTTTAATTGTGGTGGTACAGGGAAGGAATGAGATTCACTTTTGCCAATGAAAGGATTATTATTATATTGATTATACTTATGATTATCCTGGTTCATTAGTAGATTGGCAGTTTCAATCTCAACTTTAGTTAATCTTTGTAGCAGCTCAGAGACACTTTGATTTGTCTGTGCAAAAGATAACTTTGTTCTTGATTCAGATTTTAATAAGTGTGTTTCATATAATTTTTCTAACTCACAAAATTTGTTTGAAAGGTCATTATATTTATTACTCAATGAATCATATTTAAGAGTTAGAGACAAATGTTCTTTCTCTAATTCTTTATTACGTGTTGCTAATTGAGAAATGTTCAATGTTAAGGATGAAATTGTATCACTAGTGAGCTTAACTGTCTGTTCCTCACAATCAGTCATTCTATTCCACAATGCTGAAACAATCCTATGGACAGTTGGATTATTGTTAAAATATTCCATGTCCTCCTTTTCAATTCTCTCACTCTCCTGTGAACTTCTCATCTCACTAGTAGGTGGTTGCAACTGAGGATTAACTGTATTATCATTGTATATAGTACTGTTATTATGGACAAAAGACAAGTCAGGTGTATCTACTCTAAAACCTAAATTTCTTAAATCCTCCTCTATTTTTTGTACAGATTTAACATCAATAGAATTACCTATATTGTAATTATCAGTATTATGTCTAATCTGAGAGGGTAAGTTACTTACCAAGGGATGGTTGACAGTCCTGATTTTTGGCGCTTTTTTCCCTTGTAAGGGTGAGCTGAGGAAGTCAGATGAGGGGGTGGATCCCTGTTGCAACTGTGGCTTGTCCACTGTTGGTGAAACCAGTCCCATTTCCATTTGTCTACCAGGATTTTCTCCTGGGAGTGAGTGGACCCTCCTTGGGTAGGGGGTTGCTTATTTGATTGACTGGGCTGGCCTCCCTTTAATTCTGCCATTGCCTGATTCATCTGCTGAAACCCTACCTTGCAATTGTTTTGCAACTGCTCTACTTCTTTGAACATGAGAGATTTTGATTCCTCCAACTTCAGAACCTGTTTGGCCAGGTGGGACAGTTGATCCTGAAGAGGAGGAGACGTCTTTTTTATAGTTATCTTTTTTAAGAGGGCGTCCTTTTCTTCTATACTCATGCTTTCTGGCTGGGGGTACTGTTGTCCCTCCATGGTGATGTCCTGGAAAGTTTTTGTTAGCTTTAGACCTGGTATTATAAGCAGGCTGTTCACTTACACTGTCCTGGGGAGCACTCATATTGTTCAGAATAGCAATATTTTAGGTCTACAAAAGGAAAAAACTCTATGGAATTAGTAGACAAAAGATATTAGCAATTATATTACTAATAAAAAAGCAATGGAGCTTACCCTGAATTTATATCTTTATTTATTTAAATAAAATATAAGAAAAATTCAAAAAAATCTTTTAAAAATATAATAATAAGTTTAACTAGACCTCTATATGGGTGAATAATTAGCTTACCAAGATTTAGCCAAATACTAATTTAATTGGGTGTTATATTGGTGTCCAAATACCAAGTGAAATTGGGTTTATATTGGGTACAGTTACTACTGTAAATACCTAATTTTTATGATAAAAAATTAGTACAATTATTATAAGGGTTCTTTTCCACAATCAATGAGTTATGATGACCCACTAATATGTAGCAGACCTAAATATTTGGTTAATTTTGAGCTGTACTAAGGTAAAAATCACGTCCCAAGGCTTATACTAAATAATAAGTAAAATATAAGGAAAGACCCCCAATTGTCAGTATAGTCTAGTATATAAGTATGATATAATAGTGTTATTTTATGGTCCTACTACTTATTGATAAATGTTTTAGTGATTAAACCTCAGGGGAAGACTAATAGAATAGTTATACTCAAATAAAACTCACAATACTTGGATTTAAATGCGTGCTAGTGGTGGAAAATAGAAGAATAAAATATAGTTATAGCTTTTATAAAGATAATATCAATTTATAAGGGCCTTATAATATATTTCTGAATGCTAATAATTGTATTGTAGTGTTTGTTTGAATTTTAGTAATTGAATGATGATAATAAACCGTCAAAATCCCTCCTTACTTATACCCAAATCCACTGGAGTGCACAGACCTTCAATCCAGATGATGTCACTGCTATTCCCGGCAATTACAGCACTGTGAGGGCTCATCACCTCCCCATGGCGTCCACTTCAAGCAGTTTCAACACCCAGACCTCCAGTAAGGACCCTCCATCACTATTAATAATAACACAGAGTCATACCACAAATAGAAAACCCAGATAAAAGCGGATACCATAAAGAAACAGGTAAAATAGGGGGTATCAATGTTCAGGGATCCGCAATTAGGGATCAGGAATTTTTTTTCCCGGGATCAGACTTTATTAATTGCGGAAGATTCTTATCCACTAGCCCCAGGGCTAGTGGATAAGAAATCCACGATAATGCATTATCCCGCCTCTTATACCCCAATTTCCATTCCTAATTCCTGATCCCAAACTCATCTCATCCATGATGGATTTTTAAGAAAGTCACATGACTTATAATTGCTGATGCCATCCTTAAGTATTTCCTCACTCTATGCTACTTAATTTTGGTGGCGAACACTTAAGTTTTTTTTCTATCTACACACCCCAACTGCACATTTGGCGGTGAATTCCCACTTCCCTCATCACATAACCCTTCCACCGGCAACAATGAAACACCTCTCTACTAGGAAGCTACTTCACTCAACAATGAATGCTATTACTTTTCTTTTAGTTCTTTACTATAAATCTGACTCTGATTTGGAAGATGCTTTAGCTTATATGTGTTTTCTTTCCAAAAAGCGTTACATCATCACCAGGGGGCCAAATCTTTATCATGATCCCCGATATGATCTGGCCTCCATTCTCAACATTCCTCATTTAAACTTCACACAACTTTTTAGAACTTCTCCCGATTCTTTCGTCAAACTTTATCAAATCATCTCCAATCATCCTATCTTCCATAACAATTCTCATAACAAACAGCGTAATCCTGCCATCCAACTTACTGTTGCTCTATGTCGCTTTGGCTCAAATGGAAATGGTGCTGCCGTAAGACGTTTGGATAATCTCTTTAACATAGGATATGGTACCGTGATATTATACACCAAGCGCTGTATGATTGCTATCCTTTCCCTCAAGTCTCAAACTCTTGCTTGGCCAACTCCAGAACAGCGACTTGAATCCTCTCAAGTAATGCAAGCTGAAGGTTTCCCTGGCTGTGTAGGTTTTGTTGATGGCACAACCATCCCTTTGAGTCAAAAGCCTGCAATTACTCTCCAACATTTCTCTTCACCCTTTTAATTTTTTATTTTTATGTTTTCATACTTTCCAAATGTCCTCTTTGTGTACTTTAATCACTTGGTTTTGTATTTTGGTTTGTTGCATATTCATTTTTTTTTTTTGAATTTACGGTGAATATCTTTTTTTTGGATGGCTCATTGGTTTTCTTTCACCAGCTCAACATGAAATCGCATATTTTCTGAAATTGCATATTTTGTCAGTGATTTTTTTTTTCATTCATCCCTCATATCCTTTTCCTATTCTCCTCCAACATCCCTCAAACAATTTGGTTTCATTCATTTTGTCATCTCATCTCTCCAGGTAAGTCATTTTATTCATTTTTTTTGATTTTTTGATTACTAATTATAATTTTTTTTGTTTTTTTCTGTTTAATTTATTTTTTTTATCTAAATTTTTTTTGTAAGTGGTTATTTTGGATTTCAATGGTATAATTAACCTTTTTTTTTCTCTCCCTCTTTACTTTATTTTTTAGCTCCATCATCCTACTCTTCATCCCTCCTTGGCATTGTCATTATCCCCCCTTTCCCTTATTTCACTTTTTTTTGGCTCCATTTCATTGAAACACATACATTGCACATTCTTTATGCATTTCACTTACTCCATATTCAATTTCCCCACAATTCCAACATCAATCTTTCTCACTCTATTTTTCCTACTTTTCAATCAAGGTAAGTTTCATCTCCTTTTTTTCATGCCTATATGATATCTCATTCCTTTTATGAAAACTTCATACTTAAATATATGTATGACTCTTATCTGGATAACAGTGAACTTATAAAACTCCTTTTGATCTCATCTTCATTACCACTTTTCAAGTTTTTGTAAAATTTTGAAAATCAGACTCGGAATTAGGGTTAGGTTTATTCAAATCTAATGTTCTTTTTACTGAAGATTCTCCTGAAGGCTACCTTTCATTTCCTGCAAACAGATTTGAATTTGATTCAGTGGTTGCTGAGATATTGACCGTTAAAGTTGAGCCTTTTTTTCCCAATTTAAATTTTTATTTCATTTTTTATGTAACAAATTAGGGTTAGGTTTATTTAAATCGCATGTCCTTTAACTGAAGATTCTACTAAAGCATATCTTTCATTTTCCACAAACAGGTTTGAATTAGGTTCAGTGGTTGCTGAGATTTTGACCTTTGAAGTTGAGCCTTTTTTCCAAATTTCACTTGTCTTATTTCACATTTTTATATTGCATATTTAGAGGATAAGGATTCTGAAACTCTTATATGATTATTATCTAGGCATTTCAATTATATAGGCATATATTCGTTGGTGAAGAATATCACTAAAGCTCAAAAAGATGAAGATTTTCGCTTATGGGACACTCTACCTTCCTTTGACTCTTTTCTTGCTTTTCAACTCAGCAAGCTCTGTAATAAAGCATTTGAAAAAAATCATGAACTTGCAACCAAAGTTGGAATACCGAATTGGTGTGACTCCGAATTGGAAGATATCAGCCACTTATTTTCTAATGTTATTATCACTCATTCTGGATTCCACAATAGGATTCATATCGATAGGAATGATGCCAATTTTCTTACTTTTGGAATATTCTCATATATCAATCTGATAACTGGCCACCCAATACCATCTCCAGCTAAAATCAAAGGACATGGTTTATATTTTCCAGACCACCGGTGCATCATTGATTTTGGTTTGGGAAATGGTATCATCGAAACTATTTGGAATTCTTCTAAGGATAATCATCAAACGACCAAAGCTCCTCCTAGTTTGAAATCCTGTCAAGATTTCACTCATTTCGGTTGCTCATTTCAAATCAGTAATAAGTTGATACAAAGAATCAATAAGGTAAAGAAAGAAGGTAAAGTTATTAAATTTAAAAAAACTTTATCTAGATCCAAAAAGTATGGGGATTAGAGTTGTCATCGAAAATTTTATATTTTTTCATAAATTTTTAATAAATATTTTTTATATATCAATTTTCTCAAATAATGTGATGAGCCATCGACCTTGTGTTGTATAACAGGTAATCATGATAACATTTATTTGTTTCATGGGGTTCCTCTTTCCTATACCTGTAGAAAGTCCCAAACTTATGTTTCTCGACTTGGTCTGCATTTTGGCTTGAGGGATTGTCATTACTTTAAACTAGGGAAATTGATATATATTAGATATTTATTTAATAATTTATGTAATTATATTAAATTTAGATGACTTCCACCCCTTACTTCAATAAAATGCAGGGGGGGGTATTGCCAAATTTTCAAATCTGACATGTGAAATTGATGACTTAGAAAAATTTTGGTGATACCCACCCCTTGCTTCAATAAAATGCAGGGGAGAGTATTGCCAATTTTTTTAAACAGATATAGAATTTTTTTGACTTGTAAATATTTTTGTGATACCTGTCCCTTACTTCAATAAAATCCATGGGGGGTTGTGCCAAAATTTTTTATAAGACTTGTGAAATTCTTGACATGTAAGAATTTTTAGGATACCGGTAAAATGCAGGGGGTAGTAAAGCCAAATTTTCATATAAAACTTTCAAGATTCATGACATGAAAGAATTTTTGTGATACCCACCCCTTACTTCAAAAAAATCCAGGGGTGGGGGATTGTCAAATTTTCAAAGGAGACTTGAAAATTTTATTTAAAAAAAGAATATTTAACATTAAAATACGATATTTCAAGAAATACAGAAAATAATTGTAAAATTTATGTACAAATAAATATGAACACATGAAGTGTGAAAGAAATAAAAGAAACTAGTCAACAAAAAATTTCATTAAACGTTCTATTTCTTCAACAGATTTGTTTGCTTTAATGCATTCAATCAAGAAATCTTTCTTTTTAGAACTTTCTTGGAGATCATGCTTATACTTCATCTGTTCCATTAAGTTTTGATGCTCAAGTGTTTTTTCCTTATTTTTGGATTTTTCAATACTAAGAGTTAACTCAAACTTCTTCTCCTCCAAATCTTGGGCCCTACCATCCTTCTGTAAAGAGAGCTCAAACTTCTTCTCCTCCAAATCTTGGATCCGATCATCCTTCCATAAGGAGAGCTCATACTTCCTCTCTTCCAAATCTTGTACTCTGTCATCCCTCCTTAAAGAGAGCTCGTATTTCTTCTTTTCAAAGCTCAGTGTCTCTTTAGCAATTTCCACTTGTTCTAGAGTGAGAATAAAAATTAACATAAAGTAGAAGAAAAGCAGAGTAAAGTAATAAGAGGTATGATATCACTTACCAGCATCACGTTTCTCTAAAAACTGTTCCATCAAAGAAAAAGGTGTTTGTGATGAAGTATCACTTTTTCGTCTTCTTTGGTAGAGGAAATTTAGACTAATTGAAGCCCTTCTCTTTTTGTTCAACATAGCATTTTCCTCCTCATCATTGTCACTAGCTTCAGACTCAGTTGATTGAGGATCCTGGGTTTGTTCATCAGCCTTTTAAGAAATAAGAAAAAGATAAGTAAATAAAAAATAGAATTGATAAGATAAAAGAAAAAAGAAACAGACCTGAGTTAGATTTGGTTGGGTTAAATCACCTATAGGATCTACAGAAAAGCTATTTAGATATGTCTCATTCAAATGAGGGGAGGCTTGAGTGGAGGAAGAGGATGGGAAAAGATTTGCTTCAACATCATGTTCGGAGATAGGATCTTCTCCATCCAACATGTTTACAGGATTAACATCGGCTCGCTCTCCAAAAATTGCATCCATCTCTTTAAAGTAAGGACATAAAGAATCAAGTTTATTGTCTATGGATTTTATACCCTTAGTTATATCAATGTCAGTAACCCCAAAACCAGTGGAAGATGAAAGAGCCTTTGCCTTCTTGTATTTTGCTTGATAATGCTTGAAGCGTTCAGACATCTGTTTAGGCAAAAGATCAATCCTTCCCTTGGTCTTATTGCGTAATTAATTTGCCATTAGAAGATAGCCATTAACTTTTGATGTGGGGGGCCATCCTACTTTAGTGGCATACTCAGTACCAAAACAAGAATCATAGTTAGATTTGGTTTTCAGCCAGTTGATAAGAATGAGATGTTCATCTTTTTTTAATTGAACGGTCTTTGATTTCTCAGCTGAGCGGGGGAAAGAGGAAGTAGTGGGAATTGAAGAACAACTGGGTGATGGCTGCCTTTGAGAAGATCTAGGATGACGAGGCATGTTATTATAAATGAAGATGAAAAGGAGCAGAAACAAGCAGATGAGATAGCGAGATGAAAAGGAGAAAAATCATATAGATGAAATGGGGAGAAATTCTGAGCGGATAGAATGAACAGGATGGGATGAGAATGGAAGTGCGCAGCAAGGTAGAAGTCTGGGATATCCAGAAAGTTGTCCAAGATGTGGTTATCAAATATTGAAGATAAAAATGTCAGATAAGAGGTGAACATTGACACGTAAAGTGTCTAATAACCCAATTATTAGCAAAAATAATTGCGGAAGATAATTGGGGTATGCAGATTATTTTTCGCAATTAATTTAATTGCGGATCGGTCAACATTGATACCCCCTAATAAATGATCAAAAAGAGATTTAATGAAACTAAAAGCATATAAAGGAAAAAAATAAAATGTCCAAGCCCCCAATAGCATCCCCAAGCATCCACATTAAACCAGAAACATCCTTCCAACCCATAAATCCGTGAATAACCATCCAAGGAAGTAATTTTAGTTGTCCAAACTGGGTGTATGCGCCTGATATAGGTGTCTATGCTTCTGTAGGCGTTGTCAGTCCACTTATTTCGTCCATATGACCTAAAATAAGCATAAAAACAAAGGTTATAGGCTATTAAGGGGCTAAAACCCACTTATATACCTAAATATACATAATGCATATTTCACTGAATATGAGATTTATGTATATATACATCAAGCTTATGTATGTCAATAATTACTTCATATCACTTAAGATAAGTATATTATGACTCCATTAACACCAAGTTTGTCAGGACTTCTTCAATGAGTTTTTAGTCCATAAGGCTGTCAAGCGACAACCTCATTGACCCTACAATCATCAAATATAGTTAGTAGGCCTGGTACCTTCAGCAGGTCCTGTCTACTCCCTATCAAAAGATGAATCTAAAGTTATTCAAGACTAAATTGCATAAAATGTTGCAAAAGGTTTCATTCAAGCCAGTAAATCCCCAACTGTCTCTACAGTTATTTTTGTTAAGAAAAAAGATGTAAGTCCTAGGTTGTACGCTAATTATAGATAGATCAACGCAGTGAATAATAAGAATGCATATTCAGTTCCTTCTATATATTTACTTTTTACCTTGTTTACTGGTGCTATTTTCTTCTCTAAAAATGATTTAAGAGGTTCTTACAACTTTATATGTATTTCTGAAGGCCATGAACCTTTAACAGCAATGCATACTAGGTTTGGTATAATTGAATATTTGGTTATGCCTTTATTTTTATGTAGCAAACCCTCAAATTTTCAAAAAAAAATTAATGATATCTTTCGTGATGCTGTCAATTATTTTGTTGTTGTCTATTTAGATTATATTTTAGTTTTTTTAAGACCCTCAAGGAACATATTAAACATTTCCAAAAAGTTATAAATTATTTTTGAGATCCTGGTCTCTACACCAAGCACACTAAGTGTGAATTCCACCTAAATTCTATTGACTCTTTAGGATTTACATTATCCATTGATGGCTTTTTCATGGATGATAAAAAGGTTAAAAAAATGTTGGAATTTCTGGTGCCAAAATCTGTAAAATACTTACAAGGGCTTTTAGTTTTTTCAAATTTCTATAGAATATTTCTTAAAGATTACTCTAAAAGTATTATATATCTCACTTCTCTTCTTAGAAAAGATATTTCCTTTTTTTCACCAATACAGTGCAAAAGGAATTCAAAGCATTGAAGTCTGCGTTCACCACAGCTCCAATTCTTAACCATTTTGATCCCTCTGCCTTGACAGTCTTTAAGTATGATGCTATTGAAGATGTTATATCCCAATTATATCCTGAAACAAAATTTTTTCATCCTGTTGAATTCTAATAACCCAAATTGCTGTCAGAAGATTTGAATAATGAAATTCATGATCAAGAGTTCTTAGCTATAATTCATTGTGTTAAAAATAGTGTTCTTTTTATCTCAGCCTTAATAGTTCTTTTAAAATTTTAATGGATTATAATGCTTTAAAATACTTTATGTCTTACAAAGTATTAAGGCAACATCAAGCCAGATGGGCTGAGTTCTTATCTTAATTTTCTTTCACTATTTCCTATTGCCCTGGTAAGAATTGTGTAGTTCCAGAAATATTGTCATGACAGGAAAACATTTACCCAGAGTGGGTTGAGGCATTTGCTAACTAGAACCCAGAAAATTTCAAATGAACTTTAAAAGGAATAAAATTTAACGACTCATCAACTTAATAAAATGAAAACTCAAACATTTCAATACCACTATCCAAAATTCAAGAAGCTCAATCAAAAGACAATTATTGTTTGAGGTAAAAGGCGAAACACTCTTGATGGAAGGGTCCAAAAGATTCAGTATAAAATCAAGTCTATTAGTCTTTGATGGTAGAGTAGTCATAACCAATGATAAGGATATAAAATTATGGATTTTCAATACAAGACATGATTCTTCGTTAGCTGGTCATTTTGGGGTTGATAAAACCTGCCAGTTAATAGCAAGGTATTTCTTCTGGCCAGGAATGACTAGAGAATTAAAGGCCTATATCAATGCCTGTTATGAAAGTAATAAGAACAAGGTACCTCTTCATAGAAAGTATAGGTTGCTTCAACCACTTCAAATTCCCTCAAAACCTTGGGAATAAATTTCAATGGACCTCATTTCTCAATTACATCCATCAGATAATTTTGATAGTATAATATTTGTAGTTGATAGATTTTTTAAAATGTCTATTTTCATTAAAACTGTTACTACTGTGACAGTATAGGATTTAGAAAAATTATTTCTGGAACACATATTCTCTAAACATGGCTTACCTAATGATATTATTTCAGATAGAGGCTTTTTGTTTGTCTCTACTTTCTGGACTCAATTATGTCAACAATTAAATTTTAAAAGGAATCTTTCTACTGATTATCATCCTGAAACCAATGGGCAAACTGAAAGAGTCAATAAAATTATTGAAAAATATCTTCAAATTTATGTTAATTAGCAACAAGAAAATTGGACCACATGGTTACCATTGGCCAAATTTTCTTACAACAACTTGAAAAATTCTTCAATAAAGCAATCTCCCTTTGTAACTATCTATGGATGACATCCTCAATTCAATTTGATTCATGTAGGAGTAAATCATCCTGCTGAAAAATATCTATACAAAATTTCATGACTTCCAGGAAAACTTCAATCTAACCAGGAAGATGCAAACCAAAGCTATAAGGAACAGGCCAATAAACATTGAAAATTTGTTCCACTCTTTAAACCAGGTGATAGATTATGGCTCAACACATAATTTTTTAAACAACTCAACCATTTAGGAAACTATCTGAGAAACACTTGGGTCGAAATGTAATTGATACTGAAATTTCTAAAAATTGCATATTTACTCAAGCTACCTCCAAAAATGCAATCCATTCATCGTGTTATTCATGTATCTCTCTTGGAACTAGTTGGGAAATACACCTGGAAAAGAGACATTCTTCTCTGGAACAGTTTGAAGTAGAAGATCATCTAGAGTGTGAAGTAAGCCAGATTCTTGATTTAAGAAGGCGCAAGGGGAAATCTCAATATCTCGTGGAATGAGAGGGCTACCTTAATGACACAAATAAAACATCCTGGGAGCCTTCCGTTAACTTTTTTAATGCTCCTGAACTTATTAAATCATTTCATTTAAAATATCCTTCTAGACATTAACCTTGAAATTTTTATTTCTTTTTTTATTCTTTCATTCTTTCATACTTTTCTTTTCCTAAACTTAAAATGGTAAATCCTTAACATTACTTTCAAATTTAATATGTATTTGCAAAACTAAAACTTCATAATCATTTAAATATTAATATTTCTTTTAATTTTTTTCCAATTTTTTTAAGTTCCATATATTTATTTAAACCAAATTTAAAAACTTACTAAAATAAAATAAAATAAAATAAAATAAATAAAAATAAAATAAAATATAAATAAATAAATAAAATTGCAAACACCAAGCAATATTTGGGGGGACTTGCTACCAAGTCCTCAACTTGAATATAGATGTAACTCTGATGGAACTCAGACTGAACCTATAATAAACTGATACTGAACTTTATGTTGAACTCATATGGAGCTCTTAACCAAGGATGAATGATACTGTGTTGAAATAATATTGAGAGTTTAATGAAAAATTAATAGAAATACAAAGTTGGGGAGCTTAAGAATTTGATAAATCCACAGTATTTTTTAATAAAACACAATTTAATTCTGATTTTGAATCTAACTTTATCAGTAAAAAGACTGAAAATAATAGTACTTATTAAAAACTTATTACTTCTAAGCTTTCTAATGATTTAATTAACTTTTTGAAAAAAATATAAAATTATATATGTGGCTCTTTTTGTTGAAAACTCTTTTTTACTCAGAATTTGAAGATTTGGTTTTTGATTTTAATCCATATGTCCTGATGCTTTATTTCATGCATTTTTATATTTTTTTGTTCATTCAATATAGTTATTTTCAATTCAATTGAGTTATCAAAAAAAATATTGAACCATCAAATCTCTTATATTTTTACTTCTAGAATACCATTAAACCACATATAACTAAACAAAAATAATTATCAATGTGTTTTATGATTCTCTGACTAACTTACTTACTCTAATAAATTCCTTATACTCAACACTAATAATTGAGAAATTATTTGATTATAATTCTGTAAAAAAGTATATCTCTTATAATAGTAGATTTTAATCCCACTTTTAAAATTTTCAAATGCAATTCAATGTTTAAAATCAAAAGGAAATTCATTTTTGAACCTTTATTTGTTCTGTTTATTCTTGAAATATTAAGTAGTTTTGCAATCAGAATTTAGTTAACATAATAAATATATGAGATTTCAGAAATTTTCATGATTTAGTTCATTAAAATTTTATGAAAATTTTGTCAGTTGGTGAGTTATTTCATGAGTTAAAATAATTAATCACTACTCAATCAATTTTCCATATGAAAAACTTAAATTCAAACTAGGAATAAAATTTTAAAGATAAAATACAAAAAAAGCATGAAATTCTTTAAATTTAATATTAATGCTTTAGTGTGCTTCCATGCTATAGGGTGGGATAATTGCTATTCCCACCTAGGAATAAGCACCATAGATTTTCAAAAGTGGTCTCATGTTAAAAAATGTGGTTCAGGTCAAATTTCAGAGTAAATTATTGTGCAAGAACTGAACTTAATAGGTAGAAGTTGTAATTTCTCATCATTATATTAGTTGCTCATTGAATAACTACCATATTATAACTATTATGTAAAAAAGACACATTAGGTATTTTGAGTTATACTCATATAAAAAAGCTAGTTTTAAAGTGATTATATTTTAATTAAAATAAATAATGATGCATATTTTAAATGAATAGACAGAATATTTTAATTCTATGTTGTTGATAAAAAAATTAAGTAAAAAGTTTAATGTTTCTTTTTTAGTCTTTGGAAAAAAGTTTTTGACAGGATTAATTCACAATTTAACATTTACACACACTTCTTAATTAGAATATATGAGTTAAAAATTTATAAATCATTTATTAGAAAAATGATATTCACACTGATAGGTAAAAATTATATTATTCTTCTATTAAATATCTAATTCTTTAAAGTAAAATCCCTTTGGAATTATATGTAAACAGAAGATTTTATAAATCTTCTTGTAATTTTCCTTATATATAAAAAATACTAGAATGATTATAATAAAAAAATGAATTTGGATACAGAATATTTCAATTCATCACTACACATTTAAAACAGAAACTTATGATTAAACTTTGAGTTTTTAAAACAATATATATTTTTTTGAAATATATTTATTTAAATTTTTAAAAAGAAACCATTTTGACCCTATGAGATTTCCCTTTAGTTTACACATGAAAATCATGAAAAAAATGTGAGGCTTTGAAGGATCTATATAATTTGTACTTAAAATGAACAAATTGTTTTTTTGAGTTAGTATGAATCTAAAAAAAAGATTTAATACCTTTTTTATATGTTTTAGTTGTATTAAAATAATTTTTAGTTACCTTCTTAATCTTTATTGAAGAAAAAAGAATAATTTCATAATATTAGAAAATCAACATCCAAATATTATTACTAAAAAAATTCCCCAAAATGATTCATCATTTGTATTTTTTTCCAGAAATTTAAAGTATTTAATATAAATCATTTTGAGATAAAAATATACTTATGTTTACATTTAAATATATTTGATAAAAATTTTAAAGAATTATAAATTTTATCACAGTTTTACTTAGCTTGAACCACAGTCCAAAACAGGATCTCATTGTGAGTTCAATCTAAGTTACACCAAAATTAAGATATATTTTTTATGGAAAATGTAGATAGTCATTGAAATGAAAAAACTTTTGTAAAAAAAGGACACAAAAAGTTATTTCTTTTATTTAATAGATTAGAGAAAAGATATGAGAAAGCTAAAATTCTTATTTTATTAAATTTTTGGTTATCATGACTAATTATTATTTCATGTACAGTAATCATAGAACATAAAATAAAGAAAAAGGTTTACTATATATATCAATATGTTTATTTTAAATATTTATTTAAATTTTATTTTTGAATTTAAAAATATTATACATCTCACTCAAATTGTTCGAAACTAAATTAAAAGCTCTATACATTCATCTAATAAAAAAATATTGTATTAGCTCAAAATTTGAATATAGGCTTTTCTACTTTTTCTAACTTAATTCAAAAGTTTACCCATTTTATTGGTTTTCTACTGTATGTTAATTCATAATAAACATTCTGTAAAAGACTTTGTAAAAAATCAAAATAGTATTTAATGGCTAGTTTTTACACTCCTGAAGATCTTCAATCTCAATTTTCAGAACTTATTACAAACATTGAATAAACCAATAGCTTGTATGTGTTGAGGGATATGAATAGTAATAAACCACTTTTAAATGTTGTTTTTGATTGTGGAAAACGAGTGCTGAAATCACACAGGGTATACTCTGTTCCTTGGCTAAAAGATAGAGTCCACATTCAGTTTATTTCCACCTCTTTTCACATCCTTTTGAGCTCTATACATTCATTTCTCTGCCTTTGTATCCCTTCTGACTTCATTTCCATATCTCTTCTTTTGATAAACATCTCAAGGCATTTTCTTTATTATCAAACATTCATCAGTAAGTTTCCATACTCCTCACCACTCCCCTCCTTGACTCTTTTACTTTTCACCCCACAACACTACTCTTGCTTCCCTCATCTATACTCACCCCTTTCTCACTCCTCCATACCCCACCCCACCTCTTTCACCTCCCACCTTGACCTTTCCTTTCCACCCTTTAACCCACCAAGCCCTTTTTAAGATATCCTAAACATCTTGCTTCCAAATCCAACCTTCTTTTTCCCCAACAATTAAAAAATATATTAAAATAAATATATTTTTCTTTTTAAAAATTATTTCATATTAAGTTTTCTCTAAAATCTTTTTTCAACCTTTGAACTCTTTACTAATTCATTTCTATTCTGTTTCATCAAAGCTCAAACTATCAAATAATCAAATAATCAAAACAGCCTTCCTCAAAAATCAACCTCAAATTAATATTCTTTTCAATTCTAAATTCTCTTTTTTCTCACAATTTTCTTTCTTAAATACAATTTTTTCTTTCCTTTCTTCTCTTCAAGCAACAAATCAAAAACAAATAACAAGATAAAATAATCCGAAAAATATATATATATTCAAGATAAAAGTTTATACAAAATATAAATTTCTTTTTCTTTTCTCTGATCTATTCTTTCTTCTATTTTACTTTGAATCAAATCCTTCATATTCTCCATAACTCAACAAATTCCTTTTTGACTCTTTTCAAACACCTCATCACCTTCAGCAAAAACTACCTCTCCAATGTCTAACAATTCCTTGGCTATATCATACAAAGCAAATAAACCATCTCACCAAGCTATTTGCATAAATCCTTGACAAATGTCATTTGACAAGCTTGATGGGGTTTCTTTGACCATAATTGTTTGCAGGTTGTCTAGAAGAAGAAGAAAAAGAAGGAAGAAATAAAGGTAGAGTTACAAATGGTAGTATGATAGTAAAAAAAAAGGAATAGAAAGAATAAAAATAATTAAATTAAAGATGAAAAATGCAACGACAAGTTCTGAGAACTTATATAACAGTGAACTTTGATTTATTTGTAAATATTTTAATTGAGTAAATGAATTCTTCTTGGTGCAGTTAACAATAGTTATTATTAATAGACTTAAAGAAACCTTAAATTATTTATTGAATATTTATATTATATTTTGTAATAAAAATAGAAATAAAAATAATGGTTTTTAAGTATTTAAAATATTTGTAATGTAAGTGATCATTTCCAAAGGGGAATTCTAAAGCCCTTTTATAGGCAAGAATACCTCTGAGGCGCCTCAATTTTATATACAAAGAAAGTTGTAGTGTGAATCAAAAGATATTTAAAGAATTAATTATACAATTTAAGAGAAAAATTTGAACAATAAATTAAACCTATGAATAAGTAAATAATTTTCTCACCATAAAATTCCAAAGCAAGTAACTAATAATATGAGTAACTAAATGAGTATAAGATCATGAGAACTGGGAAAAAAATATCCTAAACAAGTATTATAATAGATGTAAAGGGTTTAATTAAAACAGATAAAATTATTTTCATGCCAAAAATTATGTAAGCAATTTTAAACAGTTATAAAGAGAAATTAATTAATAGTGTTAACCATTTCAAGTAAGTAAATTATTAATTTAATTTAAAAAATTAATTAATTTAATAAAATAACTTATTTAGAGTGAGAATAAAAAGTTTTTATATTAAATAAGTATTTTAACTTATTTAGTAACTTTAGTGACACACTTAAGGGTTAAGGAAGCGCCCAATATTTATGGAAAATATTATATGATAAGTTGTATTTAGTTCATATAAATTCTTCTATTTGAATTTTAATTAAATTATAAATTAAATTTATTATTGCACTTATAATATAATTTTTAAATAATTAATTAATTAATTTAGAATTATCAAATACATAAAAAGTGTGCCATGATGTTATAGAATATAATATATTTTATGTAATAAAAATTTCCTTAACAATAAAATAAATATAATTATTATTTTACTTATATAATTTTATTTAATAAGATATTTTATTGTCACTACATAAAATGCATAGTATTATTTCTTTAAATGATTTTAGTAATTTATTATACAATTTACTGGGCTCCTGAGATAGAATAGTTAAAAATAATTGATCCATAACTTCAACTGCTAAATCAGTGTTCTCAATGTTCAATGGACCACTCTCAATTGGTCTTTTGACTTTTGTAGGAACCTCAGGGATTAACCCACTGGTTGAGACTATGGGTACCTCTTCCGTGGTCTCCACTCTCTAAAAAAACAAAAAAATCTGTAACCCCTCGAAGTAATAAGATTTAAATTAATTCACTTACTCAATACTCAGGGTCTACTTTGAGAAATAAAGGATCCTTCTCTACTACCTCTACTTCATCCTCATCCAACATCCTACATTTCACTGAAGCCACATATGTAGTTCTATTGGAAATTTTGTCATGCACCACGTGACACTCGAGGCAAAAGAAGCTCATTAAATCAATAATACAGAGGTTTAAATCCATACTCAAAGTGCAGAAAAAGATTCTACATAGCAACTTCAAATTTCCTTTGTATACTCATTTTTCAATTGCACTGATCTAAACTTTAAATCTAAATTAGTCAATCTCTTAATAGTTTATTAAGTTTCTGTGGGTTATTAACAGGGGTAGGGAGCATGGAAGGGATGGTTAGTGGAGGATTAAAGGGTTAATGGATGTTAGTGATGAGGATCCAGGTGTAATGGGTGTATTTTTGGAGGTCTGTGGTGTGCGGAATGATTGATGGGTATGTGGTCAATGCAAGGAGGATTAATGGATATAAAAGGGGTTGGATTTTGGTTCAATATTTCTTTAGAATTTAATTATGAAGACGTATATATAGTTAATAGTGGTAAAGCTTCAGGTTAAATCATTATTATTTTACATTTCCTTATTTTTCTCAGTAATCATTTCTGAAACTTAAATCTTTGATTATTGAGTTTTCAACCCTTTGTGAGATCTTAAGAATATTAATATTACCTTTCAATTATATTAGAATTCTTAAAAAACATATCTCAAAGCAGTAGCTCTTCTTTTGAGTCATCTTTGAATCACTTCCTTGAACATTTCCTCTGTGCTTTGAAGAAGTTTCTAAACTACTCCCTCCATCTCACTTCCAGGAACACCCTTGACCTTGTGCGTAGGTTGTCCGGTGACAGTATAATTTAATTCTCTGTAGTTCTCATAATTTGGCACTACTACATCCTTTTTTCAGGTGTTTTAATATCTTTAAAAATTTCACCTGTTCAACGCACTCCTCCTATGGGCGCTACTACTAGGGTTCGCACCAGAGGCAGGCCAACAGACACACGTCCTGTTTCCTGCACTCACTCTCAGGAACCTCTTGACCTTAGGGAACGGGGATACTCAGTCCAATCTGTAGAAGACATCCCCCAGGATTTTGATAATTATAGTGAGGAAGAAGAAGGAGAGGACACAATGCATGAGGCACCATCTCCTCCTGCTACTCACCCGTCTGGTCAACCTTTGGAACCTTGATCATCTAATTCTCTGGAAGACTTCATGAGACTTTTCATGAAAACCCTTTCAAATCCAACGTCTTTGGAGGGATCAAAATTTAAAACTCCTTCCATGAAATCTCCTGATATATTCATTGGAGAACATCCAGAAAGATTGCGCCCCTTCTTGCAAACCTGCAAGCTCCTGTTCCATAATGACCAATCAAAGGTTTTTTATGCTTCTTGATTCCTAGCCAGAAAAGCAGCAAGGTGGTTCGAACCTTATCTTCTCATGATCTCTTCAACAGAAACCCACTTAATCATTAATAACTGGAAAATTTTGAAGTACAACTTTTTACGTTGTTTGGTGACCGTAATGAAACTGACAACGCAGAAATTGAACTTGATTTCCTCCGCTTGAGTGATAATGGTAAAGCCTCTGAATATATCTCAAACTTCAGAGCACTTCAAACTCGAGTAGGTTGGAATGATTCTGCCCTCAAGTATCATTTCAAAAAGGGACTTCCTTCAAGGATACTGTCATGCGCCACATTGTGCTCTTCCAACATTGGCAGGGGCCTTTGTTGTGTGATTTGGTGCGGTTTGTGCACATCTTAATTGACATCTGCTAAAGAATGGGGTATTTTTCTGGTTTTATTCTGTGGATATTGGGTCTGCGGGTATGTGGGTACTATCATTGGATAGCCCTGGTTTTTCACTATATTTTATGTCTTTAAGACATTTTTCATATTCTGAGTTTTAAGGGGTCATTTCCTCATTTTTCATTTATAAAAGATTGCTGTTTAATTTTGTTTTTTGTGTTTTACGGGATAACATTAAGTCTTAGGGTTAAGTTCTTAGTACCATTGGATAGAGCTAATTTTTTTCTATATTTAATGTCTCAATGTTGTTATAGTGAAATTCCATGTTTTAAAGGTTTTAGTAGTTGTAGCTAATTTTTCTAAGTAGATTAGTGGTTTTTATTGGTTTTCTGGCTTCAGGGAGGCCAGGCCGCTTCAGGCGGCATCTCCGACGTCGGGCAGCCTGCCCGCCTCTGTTTTAGGAGGTTGGGGAGTGCTCCAGGAGGGTTTTTTATGCAATTTGGCAGTTACAGTCACCAGATTGGTGGGTGCGCATGGGCTCTTAGTTAGTGGTCTGTGTGTACATAGTGAATAAGACAGTTTGGGACAACCTTAATCATCATACAACCCTCCGGAGCTGATATCATTGTTCCTCACTCAGTTTTCACTGTTTTCTGGCAACAATTGGCTGTGTTTGTTGCAAGTGAGTTCTTCATTTAACTTAACTTTGGCAACTTTTTTCTCTGTTATAGTCTTGCAAGCTATAGCAAGTATTATTGCTGTCTCTGGTGTGGATTTGAAGCCTACATCAAGTATCTTTGCTGTCTCTGGTGTGGACATTGTTCTACATTTCAGTTCTTTGGTCTGGTAGTCTATCTGGGACTACTTTCTTGGCTCATCAAGCAGTCAAGTGTGTTGAAAAGGAACTTTAACAAAACAGGAACCAACTTACTTTAGCAAGTAAATCTAACTCTATTTTTCTAAAGGGACAGGGGATTTTCTCTCTGGTTTTTCTCCAACTCCCTTGGTCAAGGCCTATAGCAAGTACTATAGGATTGTCTACATTTCTGGCGCCCAACGTGGGGTAGAACTTGCTAGTTCTTTGGAATCTCTGTTTTCCTTGGTTGGCTCTTTTTGGTGTTTTGGATTGGAGGAATGGCTTCTGGTTCTGCTATTCCTGTGGTGACTGTCAGTGGGGGGGATGGTTCTCCTTCTGCGATGGTTAGGGAGTGTGTGAGGATTAAAACTTGGGATGGTACCAAGTTTAATGGGGAGGATGTCAAGTGGTTTCTAGAGAAGTATGAAACTGCTGCTGGAGTGGATGGTGCTTCCTACCTGGACATGGTGAAGCAGATTATCTTCTTCATTGGTGATAGGTCAGTGGAGAAGGAGATTGTGGCCATGTCTGGCTACAAGAAGAGGGATTGGAAATTGTCGTGTAGGGAAATGGTGGATAGATGGGGTGTCAGGTTCACTATGGTGGATCTGAACAAGGTTGTCAGTGAATGGCAATCTTATGGTAGGGTTGGTAACTTACATAGTTACAGGAAGCTTCTGCTACAGTTTGATCCTGTGGTGGAATATTTGGTGGAAGTGGAGGAGCTGGCACATGAAAATGCTGCCAAACATGTTTTTTGGTCTGCCCTGGATAGAGATGTCAGGATGGATGTGTTGAAGGAGTTTTCAAGAAAGGAATTGATGAAAACTCTTTCTAATGGGGACCAGAAGTTGCCTGCCTTGGATAAGGTGAAGGAGGCTGTTGAGGCCCATTTGAAGTTATTGGCTGTGGACACCTATCAGGAGGGGTGTGCCAAGTATGTCAGTAAAGTCAGTGAGGCTTTGGCTGAAGAGGAAGTAAGGGAGAAGAAGGAGGAGAAGAATTTGGTGCAGGTTCCCAAACAGGAGAGGGACCCAATGGTGGAGCAGTTGGCTGATCTGACAAAACAGCTTCAAATTTTTGTTCAAGAGGCCAAGAAGGTTAATAATTCACTATCTCAGCCTAGAGAGTTTGAAAGGAGGGCTGGTAGATGTGATCCTTTGGTTTGCTCTTATCGCAGTAGGAGGGGGCACAGGTCCAATGATTGTTGGGCACTGAACAGAGATGTGTCTGAGGAAAAAGTGAAGTTTGATGGCAGGGTTTTTAAGTTCCCTGACGGTTCTTTTGTGAAGCCCATTGAGGGGCAGGCTCCTGTGGATTTTGTCAGGAGAAGGGGAGGTCTTAATCAAAGGAGGCCAAGGTTTGAGGAGATTCCTGATCAAGGGAAGTCTTCTGTTAAGGTAGATGAGGACGTCAAGGGAAAGGGGAAGGAGGTCAATAAGGTCTCTTTTTCTACTTCCTTTGGTGGTTTGGAGTTGTATTCTTGTGGTGGACAGTCAAGTGGTGAATGCTTGGCTGGTGTTTATGATGTGGAAGCGGGAAAGGTGGGAAGGCCTAAGAGCAGTTCTCAGGCCCAACCAAAGCTAAATTCTTCAAAGTTGGACCCTAATCTGAGTGCAGCTAGGATGAGGTACAGCAAAGAGGAGCTGTACAAGATGCAGAAGGGTATGGCTTACATGGGCCCCCCTAGTTTTGGTGCATTGGACCTGAATGGTGAGCTGATGCCAATGGAGGTGGATTCTGACTCTGAGGAGGATGTCCCTTTGGCTACATTGCCAAAGCCTGTTGGAGTCAGAGGTTCTGGTGAGGGATCTGGTTTGGTTCCTGTTAATGGTAAATCTGTTGGTGGTTCTGGTCCTCAAGAATCTTCTAGGACCAAGGTGGTGAAGCAAAGAGCTCACTTTGAGAGGCCAGTAGTGTCTGGCCAAGTTAATGCTATGGACTCTGTCCTGGAAAGGATGAATCAGGGTCAGGTTTCCCTATCTTATGGGGAATTGTATGCTATCAGACCAGGGTTGGCTGATAGGCAGAAAAAGTTGTTGACCAGGAGAAGGGTTTCTTCTGGTGAGGTAGAATACATTTGTGATTCTGCTGAAAAGTTTGGTGAGGGGTTGGAATATCATTTTTCTGCTCCTCTGGGATATGTCAATGTTACTCTGAATGGCAGGGAGGCAAGGGCATTGGTGGATTCAGGTTCTCAGATAAACCTGATTTCTTTGTTTGATGCAACTCATATGGGCCTCCCCATTAAAACTAATATTGGTGGGAATCTGAGAGGAATTGGTGGCCATGTCACTGAATTGGTTAAAACTTCAGAGTTTGTGAAGTTAGATGTTGGAGGAGCCTCAGGGAAGGTTCATTTTTACATTGCTAAAGGCTATGTAAAATCAGTTTTAGGTGGGCCATTCTTGATAGATTTTTAGGCAAGAATTGGTTATTAATTTGATTTGGGAATCAGTTTGGAGTTGACTGGTGAAGACAAAAGGAGGCTTCACATGAGGTTATCATTTCCTGGAGAGGATGGTTGGGAGACTAGGCCTGGTTTATCTTCAATGTGCCAGTGCATGGACTGCTGCAGGAGAAGGAAGGAAGTGGGTTCTGCCTCTGGTTTTTTGGAGTGCGGCTCAGGCTCTAATGAGAGTCTGTCTTTTTTAGAGTAATGAGGGCTGATCACCCTAGTGCTACAACCTCTCCCTGAGATGAGGAAATCCCAGGTTGTAGTAGGTCAGCTCCCTTGGAGATATACCAAGTGGATTTTCAACTTTCTCTTTTTAATGTTTCTCTTCTCTGCAAGTATTCATCAAGTTTTTTATCAAGTCTCTGTTCTCTCTCAAGATTTTTAATTATTTTTAATTCAAGTTCAAAGAAGAAGATTGGTTATATATCTTTATTGAAAGATATGCAGAAAAGTTTTGGGGCGGTGAAATTGGGGTCTAAAAGTAAGTCCTCCCAATTGTGCACCGCTAGGGTTTCTTCTACACCTTTAAAAAGCATTACCTGGGCCACACCTGTGAGCGTTGGGGAAACCCCTGGTTATTTTTGTAGGTCAGAAGAAAACTCAAGAAAAGAAGATAAAAATTTCAAGATAATTCATGAAAATCAAGAAAGTAATCTGAAGATAATGAAGAAAGAAGATGCAAAATATTTTTATGAAGATCATCAAGATCTATTTTTGGGCCTCCAGCATGAGGTTAAACTGCAGAAAATTTTGAAGAGAGAAGATCATCAAGATCGATTTTTGGGCCTCCAGCATGAGGATAAACTGCACAATTTTAGAAGATGTGATTCAGAAGATTAATCAAGATTTGAAGATTTGGAAGTTTGAAGCGAGGATGAAGATGTGGAATTGCAGAAAAGTTTTTGAGTGGTGAGATTGGGGTGTAAAAGTAAGTCCTCCCAATTGTGCACCGCTAGGGTTTCTTCTACACCTTTCAAAAACATTACCTTGGCCACACATGTGAGCAATGGGGAAACCCTTGGTTTTTGTTCCAGGTCTGGTGGTGAAGATTTCCTAAAGATCCCTCAAGTTGAAGGTGGAGCAGTAAAGTATCAGAAGGTAGCGCAGAAGATTAGGCCTGTCAATGAGCCTATTCCTGTGGGCTTGAATCCGCCCTTGAAGTGACCTTCTTTCTCAAGAGATCTGTACTGCACTCCTTTGGTGAAGAATCCTCCAGAATTTGTAGAGACGGCTAAGGTGACCGTGGAAAGGTTGAAGGTTGTTAATTTTGGTCCTGATTGGTGGTTGTCTGAAGAAGAAAAGAAGTTGTTGTTGCATGTTATTGTGCTAAGGGAAAAGGCTGTGGCATTTGTTGAGGAGGAAAGGGGTGTATTGAAGCACTCTTATGGGGAACCTTACTTGATTCCTGTGGTTTTTCATGAACCTTGGAAAATCAAACCTATTCTGATTCCAGCCGCTATTCGAGAGGATTTTGTAGAGATTGTTAGGGAAAGAGTCAGGAATGGGTTATATGAACAATTGACATCCAGTTATTCAAGTCCGGTTTTCTGTGTAAAGAAGCAGAATGGAAAGTTGAGGGTGGTTCATGATCTTAGAGCCTTGAACACAGTCACTATCAAGGACGCTGGTATGCCACCAAGTGCTGAGGATTTTGTTGAAGCTTTTGCTGGAAGGGTGTGTTATGTTTTGGATGATATTATGGGTGGTTATGATGAGTGGGAACTCCATACGGATTCAAGGCCTCTCACAACTTTTGAGACTCCTTTGTAAGATTTCAGCTCACTAGGTTGCCTCAAGGAGAAACTAATTCAGTGGCAGTTTATCAAGCACAGATGGCTTGTATTTTGCAGGATGAGGTTCCTACTCATGCTGGTATTTTTATTGATGATGGTGGAATTAAAGGACCATCCACTGATTATGGTAATGAGGTGTTAGCGGAGAACCCTGGCATATGGAGGTTTGTGTGGGAATATGCAATAACTCTAGAGAGAGTGTTGTTCAGGATTGAAGAGGCTGGTTTGACCATTTCAGGGTCAAAACTCTGTTGTTGTGTTCCTGCTTTAGAAATTCTGGGTCATGTAGTATGTAAAGAGGGAAGGATTATGGAGAAGAAGAAGATTAATAAAATCCAGTCATGGCCAAGGCCTAAAAATACTACTGAAGTCAGGGGATTTTCGGGTGCATGTGTATATGTCAGGATTTTTATTAAGGATATTTCTTTTTTGGCTTCACCTTTAAGGAGGTTGACCAGAAAAGATGCAGATTGGGAATGGACTGAAGAGTGTGAAGAGGCTTCTCAGAAGTTGAAAAAGGTTGTTGGTGAGGATATTGTTCTTCACAAGTTGAATTATGGTGTTGGTGCTGGAAAAATTTATCTGGCAGTGGACTCAAGCTATATTGCTGCTGGTGCTTTTTTGTCTCAGGAGGATAAGACTGGGAGGGTAAAGCCAGTAAGATATGAGTCTGTGGTGTTTAATGAGGTGGAATCTATGTATTCTCAACCTAAGTTGCAATTGTGTGGCGTAGCTAAAATTTTAAAGAAGCTACAGACGGTTTGGTGGGGGCAGCATTTTGAGCTGCATGTGGATGCAAAATACTTGGTGCAGATGATCAATACACCTATTCTTCCAAATGCTCCAATGACTAGGTGGGTGGCATTTATTCAACATTTTTCTTTTGACCTGGTACACAAACCAGGTAAAACTTTTACTATGCCTGATGGATTATCAAGGAGACCACCTACAGATGAGGATTCTGATCCTGAAGAGTTTGACGAAGATGTTTCAGTGGTTAAGGCCAGCACAAAGGTTGCTGAGGATTTTTCTCTCCTCCCCCATCAGGATAAACTGGATGATTGTTCTGACCTCCCCCATGAGGCTAAACTGGATGATTGTTCTGACCTCCCCCAAGAGGCTAAACTGGCTGGATCTGATCTTGATTCTAGTGATGAGGATATTTTTGTTGATGAAGATGGAGTTGTTGTTTGGGACAGCTCAAAATTGGAAAAAAGTGTTTTTGTTAGTGAACTGGATTCTCACAAGGTTCAGTGGAAAGAGAAGGACGTGCCAAAATTTAAGGATTGGTGTCCTGGTTGGGCTGCTCAATTGGCTCATGTTCACACTGGTGATTTTGATGACAGAGTTGTACCCTTGGATGTTGTTCTGTTGGATTTTGAAGATGAGACCTGGGGTCAGTCTGGGTTTTATTTTAGTTTGGTGGAATATCTGTTGACCTTGGAGAGGCCAGATAGTTGTGATGATGATACTTGGTTGGAAATCAAGAAGAAGAGTCCTGGATTTTATGTGTCAGGAAAGCGGTTGATGAGGAGGAGACATCCAAATCCTCAAGTGGTGGTGACTCAGAAGAAGGGTCAAGAATTGGTTTTGAAGTCATTGCATGAAGACCTTGGTCATAGAGGCTTTGGGGAGACTTATAGAAGAGTAGAAGACAGATTTTGGTGGCCAGGTATGAAGTTGGCTGTGCAGGATTGGGTTCAATCTTGTGAAGAATGTTAAAGAAGAAGTCACTTGAAACCTAAAGTGGTGGGCCATGCTACTGGTGAATCAACTGTTTTTGAAAGGGTCAGTCTGGATGCTGTCCATATTAAAGAGGGCAGGTATAAATACTTGATTGTTGCTAGGGATGATTTGCCTGGTTGGGTTGAGGCAGTTCCTCTGGTTAATTTGACTTTCAAGAATGTGGCAGAGTTTTTGAAGAAGGAGTGGATTTATAGGTATGGGTTGATGAAGTTGGTGACCGTTGATGGTGGGCCAGAGTTTGGTGCCAAATTTAAAGAAGCTGTGGCTATTGTTGGTTCTAAAGTTAGATTGGCTACACCTTATTATCCTGAAGCTGAAGGCATGGTTGAAAGAGGCCATCAAGTTATCAGGAATGCTTTGGTGAAGATGTGCGGAGATAGTGCTGAAAAGTGGAGGCATTATTTACCCTTGGTGTTATTTGCTGATAGGGTCACTGTGAAGAGGACAACTGGCTATTCTCCTTATGAGTTAATGTTTGGTCAAAAAGCCGTTCTACCAGTGGACTTGGAAGCTGTATCTTATCTTGGAATTGATTGGGATGACATGCACTCAACAGAAGATTTTCTCTGTGCCAGGATGCAACAGTTGGAATGTAGAGAAGAATTTCAGGAGAAGGAATACTCTAGAATGATGAAGATTAGGAATCAATCAGTCAGGTACTGGCACAAGAATTTGGCTCATAGACTCAAGAATCCCTTGAAACCTGGTTGTTTGGTTTTGGTGTATAATAGAAGTTTGGAGAGTCAGTGGGGGAAAATGTTTACTGACAGATGGAATGGACCTTACAGAGTCAGATCTCAGGTGTCTGGAGGTTCTTATGTTTTGGAAGAGTTGGATGGTGCAGTCTTGAAAAAGATGGTGGCTGAAGACCAAGTGAAGAGGTTTTATCCCAGAGGCACTAGGCATGAAGAAGATTAACTCCGCAATGAGGATAAACTATGGAACGTTCTTTTTTTGTTTTGGAATTTTTTTGGTGTTGCAGAGCAACTTTTGTGTTGGAAACTTTTTGTTAGAAGGTACCCATGGGTGGGGCTTCTAGATTTGATCTTGGAAAGTGTAGGGGTGACTGATGGGCTGGCTGCTCTATCAACAGTTACACCAGATTGTCTGTTTCCAACCCTTTTTCTTAATTTGGTTGAACCCTAGTATTGGTTTCTTTTCACAGGTTTTAGTCCTCTATGACTTTAACCTGGAATTTCCTCTGGTTTTCATGTGCAGGACTCTTCACTGTTTATTGGTTTTGATTTTTTTTTTTTGGATGTTGTGTTTTTGTTAGAAGGTACCCAGGGGGGGGGGCTTCTAGATTTTATTTTGGAAAGTGTGGGGGTAACTGATGAGCTGGCTGCTCTGTAGAACAGTTACCCCAGAATGTCTGCCTCAAGTCTTTTGTTTTTCCTAGTTGAATTATAGTTCTGTTGCTTATTATTCAGGTTTCAAGTCCACTATGACTTTAAACTGGTTTGGGACTGGCTTCTTTATCTTTTGTTGTTTCAGATTGGTGGTGGATCACTGGTGGTCTCCCATCATTTTTACTTATTGGAGGGAGCCCACCCAGTGATCATTTCTATGGACCAGATTTCTCTTATTGGGCCATCTATGGAGCTGGACTTTCTTTGATTTTTCAGTTATGTTTTTTCTAGATAGCAGTTTTAGATTATTTTCTTTTTTCTCTTTTTTTCCTTTAATTTTTTATGGGGGTTGTTCAAAATTATATAATCAAAAATATAGGGTGTTACCACATCAGGGTCACCTGGATGTGGGCAAGCATTGGTGGGGAAAGGCACATCAATTGGCCGGGCAGTGCTATTTTATTTTTATTTATTATTTATTTCATGTGTTTCTGTGTTTCATTATTTTTATTATCTTGTGAATTTCTAAATATTTTGAATTTCGTTTTCTGTTAATCATTTAAAAGAATTAATTGTGTATCCACATCAAGGTGCACTTGGATGTGGGTAAGGTATCAGGGGATCAGCTCATCAATTGGCTAGGGGATACCATTTGTATTATTTTTTATATTTTTTTTATTTCATATATGTTATTTCATATCATTTTAATTATTAATTTTTTATTTTAGTATATCAGTAGACCGTAAAAAAAAAAAAAAAAAAAATTCTGAAATTATTTTTATTATTTGTTTTATAATATTATTATGTTTCTAATCTTTTGCAGGAGCTCATTTTCTGGATGATGAAGCTTCTGGAGGCTGGTCCGGATTGTGATGACGTTTTTGTTTTTTGTTGCGATTGTGGGAAGCACTGTGTTCTTTGAAGTGCATCCTGCTGGAGAGATGATAGGAATTGTAATGGTCAGGAATTGGATTAGAGGGAAGTTCAGAGGAGGAAGAAGAACAGGCAGGAATGGAGTGCTGGAGGGTGTGCTTAATGATCCTAGACATTTTCCAGTGGTTGTCCAGTAGGCGCTTTGTCAGGGATTTTTCAAAGTCATTCAAAGGTCCATGGAGGGCAAAGGCTTTTAGCATGTTGGAACACATGGTGCTTAGGGGTTTCTTCATGTCTCCATAATCCAGGGTCAAAGAAGTTTCAAGAGGTTGTCCAACTCCAATAATAGATTCAGGAGGAGGGATGCCAACTAGACAAGAAGAATTGGATCACTAATTATTTTTTTTGACAAAATGGAATAATTAATTTGGTACTTACAGATTGGAAGCTCATCAAATCTGTAAGCAGCTGGGATTTGAATCTCTGACGATTTTGTAATGGTTATAGTGGGTGGATCAACTAGGGAAAGATATGGATTCTGATGGTCTTCCTCTGAAGGATCCTGAGAAGGTGAACAGGGATGCTGAGGTTCCTGGGGCCTAGTTGGAGCAGTGAGATTGTTGTTGTTGTTGTGGTTGTTATTTCTGTTGGATTCAGTTGGAGAAAGTGCTGGTGATGGAGTACCTGGGTCGTTAAAGGATGGAGCAGGAGAGGGGGATTTTGAAGCAGACTGCTCTCTTCTGGATGGAGAATTTGAAGAGATGGAAATGTCAGAAAATTAGTTGGCTAACAGAGGAGAGGTGTAGTTTCTTTGTCTTAGTTGGGGACGAAGTTGTTGTTGTGGAGCAGTGTGTGGTGTTCTGGTTTCTTCTTGGGATTCTCTGGCAGATCTCCTAGAAATCTGGTAAATTTTGGTGCTTTTGGACTTTGGAAGGGTGAATTGCATTGCTATGGAAGCAGTAAGAGGTAGTTGGGTTGAGTAGTTGTTGTTGTCTGGATGAATTTGGCTGTTTTCTGGCCATTTTTCGAGGTTTTGGCCCAGATTTTCACTGTTTGGTGAGGTGGGCGGGCCGCCCGACGTTGGCTGGACCGCTTGGACGCAGTCTAGAAGCCTGGGAGTTGATCTTGAAGCTTTTGGAGCTAATTTGGCGGAGATAAAAGCAGTTTCTTGTGAGTCTAAGGCTGGTCTTTTGGGAAGAGTGCGGGAAGCTGAGCTTCTGGATCTTCTGGAAGGAGCAGAAGATAGAGAGGAAGAGGAAGGAACAAGCTCTGGGGATCTTGTAGGAGATCTGGAGATGTATTTGTGAGAAGGAGAAGGCAGATGAATAGGGTAGTTGGTGTCTCTGTCACATCTCTTCTTTTTGGAATAGCAAGAGTCACAAGCCCTGTTGTAGAATTTGGATTCAGGATTTGGAAGATTGAATGTGCAAGGTCTGCACATGTGGATGCACTGTTTGCAGGCATAGTCCTTGGGAGCAGTGAAGCAAGGGAGAGTAGAAGGGTTAACATCAGGAGATTCAGCCATGATCTGTGGTGAGAAAAAATGATGAAAAGGGATAGGAGGAGATTTTTTGTCAGTGATGGGTAGATGATGAAGTGAAGGGGAAAGCTCAGCAGGTTGGCTGTAGAGGTGTGCTGCATGAAATTGGCTGCGTCCATTTTATGCAAAATTCTGTCAGTCCATCAAGACTCTAAACTGAAAAAGCTATGTTATCAAGATAGTCCATCAAGACTCTAAACTGAAAAATCTATGGTATCAAGGCAGTCCATCAAGACTTTAACTGAAATCTGCTTTCTGTTAGTCCTCCAAGACTTTAAACTGGCTGGTTTCAAGATTTTATCAAGGCTAGTCCATCAAGACTTTATACTGAACACTGTATTAGTCCCCCAAGACTTTAAACTAAGGGTTGTAAGTCCCCCAAGACTATAATCTGAGGGAAAAGTTTTTGTTGTTGGAGTTGGTTTTGAAAGATTGGTGGAGGGTATCCACAGGGGGAGCCTCCAAGTTTAGCAAAGGCAAGTTTGGGGGTAATTGATGGGCTGGCTGCTCTATTTACAATTACCCCAGAATGTTAGTTTTTTCTCTGTGTCTTAATGTGGTTGATCTCTGGTTCTGGGTTTATGATTTAGGTTTTTGAGTCCCCCAAGACTTTAAACTGAGGGTTTTTGAGTCCCCCAAGACTATAAAATGAGGATGGTCCCCCAAGACTTAAAACTGAGGGTTATTTGTGGTTACATCCTATAGAGGGTGTGGTCAATTTTTCTTTTCTGAATCAAACTCAAGTACTAGTGGAATTACAGAGGGAATCAAGAGATGAAATGAAGTGTTCAGAATTAGCCTTGAACTGGTGAATGAGGTGTCTTCTGTTCTCAATGTCCTGTGGATCTCTAGCAGGAGTGGATTGGAAGTGGTGAAGCAGAAGTTGTTTCTGTTGAGATGTGTGTTGTTGGAACTTGGCCTTGATAGTGGGAAAGTGCGTTGGTGTTGGTGGTGCAATGGATCCTACATTGTTATCATCACTTTAAGAGGAGGGAGGAACTGAGAAGTTATCAGTTTTAAAGTTGAAGGAAGAAATGAATGTTCTTTAACATCAGATGGACCAGGGATGGGGGAACTTTTTGTTTTATGGGTTTTGGCACTCTTCTGGGAAATGTGGAGCTTTTTGATTAATCTGGGTATCAGCATGGATGGCATAGATCTTTTGGTGCTGGCAGAAGAACGACCAGGTTGAGATGGAGGTGAATCTGTTGTGGAAGAAAGTGGACCAGGTCTGTGGCAGGTCTTCTTTCTTGATTGGCAGACATTGCAGGACGTTTTGTATGGATGGACAGGTGGTGTCATGGCACAGATTAAATTATTGTTGATGCAGTATTGGCAGGGGCCCATTTCAGAGGCAGATTTGGGAAGAAGGTTAAACATGGTGGTTGGATGAAGAAATAATGCGGAAATTCTCAATTGGAGGGAGGATGTGGTCTTCCAACATTGGCAGGGGCCTTCGTTGTGTGATTTGGCGCGGTTTGTGCACGTCTTAATTGACATCTGCAAATGAATTGGGTATTTTTCTGGTTTTATTCTGTGAATATTGGGTCTGCAGGTATGTGGGTACCATCATTGGATAGCCCTGATTTTTCTCTATATTTTATTTCATGAAGACATTTTTCATATTCTGAGTTTTAAGGGGTCATTTCCTCATTTTTCATTTATCAAAGATTGCTGTTTAATTTTGTTTTTTGTGTTTTACGGGATAACCTTAAGTCTTAGGGTTAAGTGCTTAGTACCATTGGATAGAGCTAATTTTTCTCTATATTTCATGTCACAATGTTGTTATAGTGAAATTCCGTGTTTTAAAGGTTTTAGTAGTTGTAGCTAATTTTTCTAAGTAGATTAGTGGTTTTTATTGGTTTTCTGGCTTCAGGGAGGCCAGGCCACTTCAGACGGCATCTCCGACGTCGGGCGGCCCGCCCGCCTCTGTTTTAGGAGGTTGGGGAGCGCTCCAGGAGGGTTTTTTATGCAATTTGGCGGGTACAGGCGCCAGATTGGTGGGTGCGCATGGGCTCTTAGTTAGTGGTCTGTGTGTTCATAGTGAATAACACAGTTTGGGACAACCTTAATCATCAAACAACTATCCGGAGGTGATATGATTGTTCCTCACTCAGTTTTCACTGTTTTCTGGCCACAATTGGCTGTGTTTGCTGCAAGTGAGTTCTTCATTTAACTTAACTTTGGCAACTGTTTTCTCTGCTATAGTTTTGCAAGCTATAGCAAGTATAATTGCTGTCTCTGGTGTGGATTTGCAGCCTACATCAAGTATCTTTGCTGTCTCTGGTGTGGACTTTGTTCTAAATTTCAAATCTTTGGTCTGGTAGTCTATCTGGGACTACTTTCTTGGCTCATCAAGCAGTCAAGTGTGTTGAAAAGGAGCTTTAACAAAAAAGGAACCAACTTACTTTAGCAAGTAAATCTCACTCTATTTTTCTAAAGGGACAGGGGATTTTCTCTCTGGTTTTTCTCCAACTCCCTTGGTCAAGGCCTATAGCAAGTACTGTAGGATTGTCTACAACATGACACTCAAGGCAAAAGTAGCTCATTAAATCAATAATAAGAGGCTCAAATCCATACTCAAAGCGCAGAAAGCAATTCTCCATAGCAACTGCGACTTTCCTTTGTGTACTCGCTATTCAACCGCGCTAGCCTAAACTCTAAATCTAAATTAGTCAATCTCTCAATAGTGTGTCTTAGTTTTTTTTTCTCAATAAGCAACGCACAGCGCAATAGTTAATATAATAGTACATTAAAAGGTTTATGAAATGTCTGTGGGTTATTAAGGGGTAGTGAGCATGGACGGAATGGTTAGTGGAGGATTTAAGGGTTAACAGATGTTAGTGAGGAGGGTCCAGGTGTAATGGATGTATTTTTTAATGGTATGTGGTGTGTGGAATAGTGGATGAGTATGAGGTCAATGAGGGGAGGAGTAAAGGATATAAAAGGGGTTGAGATTTTGGTTTGATACTCTTCAGAATTAAATTATAAAACGTATTTATAGTTAATAGTGGTAAAAACTTTTAGTTAAATCATTATTATTGTATCTTTCTTTATTTTCTCAATAATCATTTCTAAATTCTAAATCTTTGATTGCTGAGTTTCCAACCCTTCGTGAGATCTTAAGAATTTTAAAATTACCTTTCAATAATATTAGAATTCTTCTCGAACGTAACTTGAAGCTGTAGTTCTTCCATCGAGTCATCTTCGAATCACTTCCTCGAATCATTCCTCTGTACTATGAAGAAGTCTCTAAACTCCTCATCTCACTTACAGGAACATCCTCAACCTTGTGCTTAGGTTGCCTGGTGACAGTATAATTTAATTCTCCGTAGTTCTCATTCTTTGCACTACTACGTCCCTTTTCAGGTGTTTTCTCTAAATTCTTAAAATGGCACCTGTTTAACGCACTCCTCCTACAGGCGCTACTACTAGAGCTCGTGACAGAGGCAGGCCAACAGCCACTTGACCTGTTTCCCCCACTCACTCCTTGGAGCCACTTGACCTTAGGGAACAGCAACATTCAGTCCAATCTGTAGAAGACATCCCAAAAGTTTTGATGATTCTAGTGATGATGACGAAGGAGGGGATACAATGCACGAGGCACCATCTGCCCCTGCTAATCACCCTTCTGGTCAACCTTCAGGACCTGGACCATCTAATTCTCTGGAAGATTTCATGAGACTTTTCATGAAGACTCTTTCAAATTCAACATCTTCAGATGGATCTAAATTTAAAACTCCTTCTATGAAATCTCCTAATAAATTCGATGGAGAACATCCAGACAGAATGTGGCCCTTCTTGCAAACCTGCAAGCTCCTGCTCCATAATGACCTTCAAACCTTCAATAACGACCGATTGAAGGTTGTTTATTCTTCTTCATTCCTGGCCGGAAAATCAGCAAAATGGTTTGAAAATTATCTTTTCATGCTCTCTTTGACTGAAACCCATTTACTTATTAATAAATGGGAAGAGTTTGAAGACCAACTCTTCACATTGTTCGGTGGCCCTAATGAAACTGACAACGCAGAAATTGAACTTGATTTTCTTTGCATGAGTGATAATGGTAAAGCCTATGAATATATCTTGAACTTCAGAGCGCTTCAAACTTGAGTAGGTTGGAATAATGCTGCGCTCAAGTATCATTTCAAAAAAGGACTTCCTTCGAGGATTCTGGATCAGTGAAATCTTCACGGTCAAAAGATGACTACTTTCAATAGGCCAACAAATCTCAAGGCTTAAATTTCAAATCAGGACCTTCTTCACACCCACGGACAACTAAATCCTCCTTGATTCAATCCAAACTCAATAAGGGAAAGGACAAACCTCGACCAAAAAGCTTGACCCCAGGCAATATCAGTAAAGTACTGGATCCTAAAGGGGAACTTAAAGAAGCTGAGAGGAAGAGGCAAACAGATAATGGCTTATGTATGTATTGTGGGTGTAATCACAAGCTGGAAGATTGTGTGAAATTGAAGGAGAGAGAAGGTACTAGCTCAAAGTCAAAAAACTAGTAGATAGTTTACTTGTGTGCAAAGCAAACTATCTTATCTCTCCCAGTGCACAGAACCTCCATGTCTTAAGGACTGGAGTTGCCTTAAATCACTTGAGATTCATTCTTTTTAAGGAGAATATCACCTTCAGTTGTCTTATAGACTCTGGAGCTTCAATTTCTTTTGTCAGTTTATCTTTTTCCGAAAAATTACAGCTGACATTTACAGATATTGATTGAACTCCAATTTATTTGGTTAAATCAGAGGAACCCAAATATTGTGTAAGTTAGAAAGTGTTATGGGATTTCAACTTTCTGAACTTTCCCCCCTTTGAGTGGGAAATATCAGTCTTGGATGCCTTAAGAATGGACAATAACATTCTTGGCAATGACTTTTTAGCGCATTGGAATCCTTAAATTGATTGAACACGGGGATTGATCACCCCACGTACTAAGTATATTTCTGATTCATCTATGCAGGTCAATAGGGAGTTAAACAACCCACCTGACAACTTCCTACTAGAGGACAAATCTCTGCCAGATTACTTGCAAGCATCTGATCTTTCTTTAAATGAGCAATTGGCTAACCATTCTAGCTCAATGACTTCACTCGAGGAGGATTTAAATTTCCTCGAAGTAATCGAATTATGCTCTCTCAATTCTGGTCTTCCTTTGACAGATTCTCTCAAAGATGATGAGGACAACTAAATCGAAGTTGAAGCCATTAAATCAACTCTACCAGAAATCTATCATAATTTCCTCAATGTTTTTTTAATCTTCAAGGCCTATAAGTTTCCACCTCATCGACCCTACGGCCATTAGATAGAGTTAATAGGTCCAGTACCTCCGGCAGGTCCTGTCTATTCTTTGTCGAAGGACAAATCTCAAGTTCTTCAAGACTACATTTCAGAGAATGTAGCCAAAGGTTTCATCAGAGCCAGTAAATCTCCAACAGGCTCCCCTGTTCTTTTTTTAAAGAAAAAAGACGGCAGTCTTAGGTTGTGTGTTGACTTTAGAAAGCTCAACACAGTTACAAAAAAGAATGCATATCCAGTTCCTCCTATGTCATTGCTTCTTACCCTTTTTAATGGTGCTAATTTCTTTTCTAAAATTAATCTCAGAGGCGTTTGCAATCTTATTCGCATTGCGGAAGGTCATGAACCACTGACTGCAATGGGCACTAGATTTGGTAGTTTTGAATATTTAGTTATGCCTATTGGATTGTGTAACGCACCATCAACTTTTCAAACTTTTTTCAATGACATCTTTCAAGATGTTGTCAAAAAATTTGTTGTTGTCTATTTAGATGATATTTTAATTTTCTCGAAGACACTGGATGAACATATTCATCATTTTCGACAGGTTCTAAATCAACTTCAAGATCACGGTCTCTACGCCAAGCATAACAAATGTGAATTCCACCTAAAATCTATTGATTTTTTGGGTTTTACGTTGTCCACTGATGGTTTAGTAATGGACAACAAAAAAGTCCAAAAAGTCCTGGAATGGGCTGAGCCCAAGTCTGTCAAATCCCTCCAGGCATTTTTGTGTTTTGAAAATTTCTATAGAAGATTTATTAAAGTTACTCTAAAACTATTTCCAATCTTACGTCTCTTCTTAGAAAAGATATTCTTTTTGTTTTTACTTCCACAGCACAAAAGGAATTCGAAGCATTAAAAATGGCGTTCACCACAGCTCCAATTCTTTGACACTTTGATCCTTCTGCTTCGACAATAGTCGAGACAGATTCGAGCAATTATGCTATCGTGGGGGTCATTTCTCAATTAAATCCTGAAACAAAATTGTTTCATCCTGTTGCTTTTCAATCACAAAAACCCATTGCAGCAGAATTGAATTATGAAATTCATGACAAAGAGCTTTTAGCTATTATTCATTGTCTTAAAAAATGGCGCTCTTTTCTTCTCAGTTTAGATAGTCCTTTTCAAATTGTAACAGACCATAATGCTTTGAAATACTTTATGTCTTCCAAAGTGTTAACCAGGCGTCAAGCCAGGTGGGCTGAATTTCTGTCTGAATTTCTTTTTTCTATTTCCTATCTCCCAGGTAAGAACTGCATTGTCCCAGATATCTTGTCACGTCGGGACAACGTTTACCCACAGCGGGGGGAAGCATTTTCTGACAGAAACCCAGCAAATGTGAAATCAATCTTCAACAAATCAATGTTAAAGACTCATCAACTTAATTCAATGTCAATTCAATCCTTTCAAAATCCACTATCCAACATCCTCAAAGCTCAGTCGAAGGACAATTATTGTATAGGGTGAAAAGACAAAATACTCTCGAAGAAAGGGGCCAAAAGATTTAGTATTAAATCAGGTCTATTAGTTTTCAATGGTAGAGTAGTCATATCCGACAACGAAGAAATTAAATTATGGATTTTCAACAGTCAACATGATTCTCCATTAGCTGGTCATTTTGGGGTTGATAAAACCTACCAGTTAGTAGCAAGCGATTTCTTCTGGCCAGGAATGACCTGAGAAATCAAGGCATATATAAAAGCTTGTTACAAATGTAATAGGAATAAGGCTCCCCATCACCGGAAGTATGGGTTGCTTCAACCACTTCCTATTCCCTCTAAACCTTGGGAATCTTTATTGATGGATTTTATTTCTCAACTTCCTCTTTCTAATAATTTTGATGCTATATTAGTAATAGTAGATAGATTTTCAAAAATGTCTATTTTTATTAAAACCACTACTAGGGTACTGCAGAAGATTTTTCAAAATTGTTTCTAGAATATGTATTTTCCAAACACGGCTTACCTAATGATATTATTTCAGATAGAGGCTCATTGTTTGTATCCACATTCTGGACTCAACTGTGTCAACAACTCAATATCACAAGGAACCTCTCCACAGCTTATCACCCTGGAACCAATGGGCAAACGGAAAGGGTAAACCAAATCGTCGAACAATATCTTCAAATGGATGTCAGTTACCAGCAAGACAATTGGACCACATGGTTACCATTGGCCAAATTTACTTATAATAACTCGACTCATTCTTCGACACAAAAATCTCCTTTTGAAACTGTTTATGGAAGACATCCTCAATTCAACTCAATCCATGTAGGAACTAATCATCCTGCAGAACATTATCTTTGAACCATATCACGACTCCAAGAAGAACTTAAATCAAATTTGGAATTAGGGGCTCCAAGGTACAAGGAACAGGCCGACAAACATCGAAAAACTGCTCCTTCTTTTAAACCAGGCAACAAAGTAAGGCTCGAGACACGAAACATTCAAACGACCTATCATAAAAGAAACTGTCTGAAAAACGCTTGGGGCCATTTGAAGTAGACTCAGAAGTCTCTAAAACTGCATTTCGACTCAAGCTACCTCCTAAATGGCAGGCTGTTCACCCTGTTTTTCACGTATCTCTCCTGGAACTGGCTCGAGAAACATACCTGGGAAAGAATCAACCTCCTCTGGAACCGGTTGAAGTAGAAGACCATATAGAGTGGGAAGTAAGCCCTATCCTTGATTCAAGAATGCGCAAGGGGAAACTTCAATACCTTGTGGAATGGGAAGGCTTCCTTGATGACTCAGACAAAACGTTGTGGGAACCAGCCATCAATGTTTCTAACACCCCTGAACTCCTAAAATCTTTTCATCTTAAATATCCTTTAAAACCAAAACCTTAAAACTCTCTTTTATTTTTCCTTTCCCTTTTTATTTCTTTCTTCTCTTTTCTTTTCACTTTTTAAAATCTAAAACATCTTTACTTCTAAAAAATTCGTTAATTTTGTTTTCTTCTTCATTCTTTTTCTTTTTGAAATTTTTCAACCTTCTTTAAAATAAATAAAATTAAATTAAAATAAAATGAAATAAAATTTCAAATTAAAATAAATAAATAAATAAAAAATCAAATTAAATTAAAATAAATAAAATAAAATAAAATTAAATTAAATTAAAATAAAATAAAACAAATAATTTTAAAATCTTTTTCTTTAAAAAAATTTTTTACTTCTTTTTTCTTTTTTCCTTCTCAATATTCTATATATATTCTTTCTTTAAAATTTTCTTTTTCTCGAACTATAAAAACTTTTCACAAACGCAACACGACCATCTTCTCAAACTTCACTTCAACCTCTAAATCTATCTTTTAAATTCTTTGAATAAATTACTTTTTCTTTCAAAATTCTTTTAAATTTTTATTTCTTCTCTTCTTTTCTTTCTTTTCTTTTTTTTTAAAAAAAAAATAACTAAAATTCCTCAAATCTTCAATTAACAAACTTTCATAAAAAAAAATTTTTTTCTTTTCATTAAATTTTATTTTTACAACAAAATTATTTCAATCAACTATTTCTTCTTCTTTCTTTCTCTCTTCTTACTTAATTCTTTTTCTTTTTGAACTTTAAAACTAAAAATCCTTCAATCAAATATTTTTTCTTTTCCTTTCTCATTTAAACTTCTTTTTTTAAAATTTTAAAACAAACTTCTATTTAAATCTTTTTTCTCTCAAAATCATATAAAAAATAAATAAAATATTAAAATTTTCATAAAACAACAAAATAAAATAACTAAATACAAATTGTTTTTTACTTTTCTTTTCCTTCTTTTTCTTTTCACTTTTCATTTTAAATTTTCTCTTTTATCTTCTTACTAACCAATCCCTTCATCTTCTCCAAAATTTCCCTTATCTCCTTTTTACATTTTTCAAAATTCTCCCCTTCTCCTACTGGAATCAATTCTCCAAGTTCCAGTAGCTCCTCGGCTACATCAAAGAAGCCGCATCAACAATATTATCAATTTTTCCGCTCAAGTCTTCAATAAATCTTGCTCGTTGAACCTGACGAGGCTTCTTCGACCATAGCTGATCAAGGGTTTCTTTGTGTTCCTCCCTCAAGTTAACCGCCGGTAATTTATCTTTGACTGACACTGCCACTTCCACAGCAGTTGTTTCCACAAGGGTCTCTTCCACATTTGAAGCTTCTGCTGTTGGAACTTCAATGATGACATCTGAATTCTAAAACAAGACCATCAGTACCTAAATTTCTAAAATATCAGGGAATAGACTTACTTTGAAAATAGGGTCAACCTCCAATAATAATTTTGGAGTGACTTCCACCGCCACCTCCCTCTCCTCTTTGTCATCTTCAATGACCACCCGTCCCTTTTTGGGGTTCTCCTTGAGATGGAAATCTCCTCTTCCTCCTCGACCAACTCATTGACTTCCTCTTCTACTACTTGCTTCTTGCTTGCAGCCTGAGTCACCCAGGTTGACACATCATCCTCAACCTCCTCCTCACTCTCCCCCACCAATTGATCGTCCCCAATTGAGACGTCCCAAATGTCTTGGACTACTTCCTTCGTCTTAGGGATTACACAGTATTTTGTTTTAGTGAACTGACTCTTGATATTGGCATTCTTCGACAAGGCGTCACACGCCACCCTTCTCCATCAGCAAAATTCGAACTTCTGGCGAGTCCCTCGTGTAGCTGTGCTTTCTACGCAAAAATATTCCATCAACTCACAGGCCGTGCAAGTCTTGTAAAACTGTCGTGTAACAATACCCCCATCCGCTTTAGGGTGTGGAGGCGTGGGAGTTGGTGTGGGGAAATCCGTCATAGTAAGTTAAAAATAATAATAATAATAATTAAATAAATAAGGAAGGGAAATTAGTGTGGGAAGTATGTCTTACACTCAACAAAGCTCACATTCTTATACCCGGGCATCTGTCATGCACCACATGACACTCGAGGCAAAAGTAGTTCATTAAATCATTAATAAGAGGCTCAAATCCATACTCAAAGAGCAGAAAGAAATTCTCCATAGCAACTGCAAATTTCCTTTGTGTACTCGCTATTCAACCGCGCTAGCCTAAACTCTAAATCTAAATTAGTCAATCTCTCAATAGTGTGTCTTAGTTTTTTTTTCTCAATAAGCAACACACAGCGCAATAGTTAATATAATAGTATATTAAAAGGTTTATGAAATGACTGTGGTTATTAAGGGGTAGTGAGCATGGACAGAATGGTTAGTGGAGGATTTAAGGGTTAACGGATGTTAGTGTCACTGGACAACCTACACACAAGGTCAAGGATGTTCCTGCAGGTGAGATAAAAGATTCAGATACTTCTTCGAAGCACAGAGGAATAGTTCGAGGAAGTGATTCGAAGATGACTCAAAGGAAGAACTACTGCTTTGAGTTATGTTCGAGAAGGATTCTAATATAATTGAACGGTAATATTAAAATTCTTAAGATCTCACGAAGGGTTGGAAACTCAACAATCAAAGATTTAGGATTTAGATATGATTATTGAGAAAATAAAGAAAGATACAATAATAATGACTTTTACTTACAGTTTTATCACTATTAACTATAAATACTTTTTATAATTTAATTCTAAGGAATGTAGAACCAAAACCCCAGCCCTTTTTATATCCTTTACTCCTCCTTGCATCGACCTCATATTTATCCACTATTCTGCACACCACAAACCATTTAAAATATATCCGTTACACCTGGACCCTCCTCACTAACATCCGTTAACCCCTTAATCCTTCACTAACCATTCCATCCATGCTCACTACCCCTTAATAACCCACAGACATTTCATAAACCTTTTAATGTACTATTATATTAACTATTGCGCTGTGCGTCTCTTATTGTGAAAAAGACTAAGACACACTATTGAGAGATTGACTAATTTAGATTTAGAGTTTTAGGCTAGCGCGATTGAATAGCAAGTACACAAAGGAAAGTCGCAGTTGCTATGGAGAGTTTCTTTCTGCACTTTGAGTGTGGATTTGAACCCTTTAGTATTGATTTAATGAGCTACTTTTGCCTCGAGTGTCACGTGGCGCGTGAAAGATGCCCGGGAATAAGAACACAAGCTCCATTGAGCGTAAAACATATTTCCCAGACTAATTTCCCTTCCTCTTTACTTAATTATTATTTTTATTACTTTAATTCATTATGACGTATTTCCCTACACCGAATCCCACGCCTCCACACCCTAAAGCGGATGGGGGTGTTGTCACACAGCAATTTTTGAAGATTTGCACGGCTTGCGAGTCCATGGAGTATTTTTGTGTGGAGAGCACGGCGACACGAGGGCCTCTCCAGAAGTGCGAGTTTTGCCGATGGAGAAGAGTGGCGTGTGACGCCTTAGCAAAGAATGCTGACATTGAGAGTTGGTTTACTAAGACGATGTATTGGGTGATCCCTAAAACGAAGGAAGTAGTCGAGGACATCTGGGATGTGTCCATTGGGGACAATCAATCGGTGGGGGGAAATGAGGAAGAAGTTGAGGATGATGTGAACATCTGGGTGACTAGGGCTGCGAACAAGAGGGGGGTTGTCGAGGAGGAAGAAGAAATTCCCATCTTGAGGAGAGCCCCGAAAAAGCAACAGTTGGTCATCAAAGATGATGAAGAGGAAAGGGAGGTGGCAGAGAAGGTCACTCCTAGATTTTTTTTGGAGCCTGACCCAATCTTCGAAGTAAGTTCACCTTTTTATAATTTATAAATTTAAATACTGATGATTCTGTTTTAGAATTCAGACTTCATCATTGAGGTCCCTACGACGGAAGCTTCAAATGTGGAAGCGACACTTGTGGGACCCAATGCGGTGGAAGATAGATTACCAACTGTTACCTCGAGGGCGGAAAACGAAGAAACCCTCGATCAAGTATGGTCAAAGAAACCTCGTCAGGTTAGACAAGCAAAATATGTTGAAGACTTGAGCAGCAAGATTGATAAAATTGTTGATGCCACTTCCTTCGACATAGCCGAGGAGTTACTTGAACTTGGGGAATTGATTCCGGTATGGTAAGGTAAACTCTTATAGTCGCCTTGCTGTAAGCAGAATCCGGAGGAGATATGTGGATTTAGCTGAAAACCCCGTCCTTCCAATTAAAATAATAAAATGGGAATTCTAAATCACTAAGCTAACCAGTCTACTTGGATCTGATTTATAAAAATAATGAAACTCTTATATGTTAAATGCTTAATGAGATTTAATTAAAAGTGGCTGTTGAGAAAGAAATACTGATAACAACAATTAAGGTGTACCAGTGAAAGATCTGTAAAGATTGACTTTTATGTTTTTACAATAATTTGAATTTTTATGAGACAGCAATAATCAAGTCCCAGTGATGAAGACCTTTCTAAAGATACCCTGTATGAAATGTGATTTAATTTGTTGAGTAGTATTTCTAAAATGTTATATATAAAATATAAAGTTATAAGGGTATTACAAATTTATTTAATTTGTTGAGTAATAAAAAATGAGACCGTGGTGGTTAAAGATTAAGCTGTATGTTGTATCCCCCCCCCTCAATTTCGAGTCTGAGAGACTCTTAAGTATTCCTAGTCACGTGCCTAAGTTTTCCCCTCCAGAGCTCACCCAGAGTCAATCCGGAGTCCGTACGGAGTCCATCCGTTCTTCTGGACTCAATTACAACCTTTAAAACTATAATAAAAAATCTAGAAAACTGACACATGATAGAGCCACTTCCTATTTACATTGCCAACTAATTTTCATAGTCTGCGCAGCTCTAATTACCCCGTGAAAATTCATCAAAGTTAAGTAATTTCTGAAAACGTAAATATTTCTATAAATCTTTAAAATTCATTTAAAAATTAAGAAAAATAGTAAAAATTCTGGAAAAATTTCCCAAGGTTCTTGAGTGACTCGACTTGATACTTATAAACTTTTCAGATCGTAAAAATAAGTTTTCTCCGTAAAATAAATTGATTTCGTGTAGGAATTTGCTTTTAACCAAATTTCTTTATATTTAAAACTCAAATAAATTTAATAAAACCCTTTTATAAAATAATAACGCCAATATTGCACGCCGTAATAACTCCATTTACATACTTAGGTGCCATAATAAACTTTAGGCTACCACATCCTCCCTCGAATTGAGAATGTCCCCATTCTTAAAGCTTTGCATAAGTTGTCTAACACAATATTCATCTTTAACCTTCAACCACCATCTTCTTTAATCAACTTTAAAATTAATCTTCAACAATATGTCTTTCAAAGAACTTGTCGCTCCATGTGAACTCTGCGCTCGATACCAGGTACCTTGTTTAATGTCCAACCCTAATCTTCCTGGCAGGACAGCTTGCAACTTATGCTGTGTGAAAAAAGTCAAATGTAACCGGCCAATAGTTCCTTCTAAAACAAACGTATATTTAGGACCAGCAGCTCTTCATGATCCCTCAACTTCTAAAAAACGATCAAATATTCCTGTCTTCTTAAAATGAATAAGATCAAAAACAGCTTCAAAAGTTCAATCTTCATCAGCGGATCCCGGCCTAATTTTGCCTTCACAAGATCCTAATCCTATAACGCCAGTGCCCCCAGCCAACTTTGCTGAGACTATGTTTCCTGGCTCTATATGTAAGACCCTATTATCTTACTAAAAAAAACTTTTAATCAAAATTGACTATACCTATGACTTAATAACATATTTGAACTTCTAGCTGTCGAAATAACCAACACTGATGACGTTGGCAGAGTGAAGACGGACTATATCAATCATTATCCAAATTTTCATTGCTATCTTTTTCTTGACTTTACTAATGAGTTGAAACAAAAAATGCTGGCCTATTTTCAAGAAACTCCAGCTAATAACCATGAAGACCTCATGAAAAGAAGAATTTTAATGCAAAGCTTTGATAATGATGTTGAACAATTTCAAAGAAATTATCTTTTCTAACAGTATAACTTGATAAAATTTTGTTTTTGCTTGGTCTTCTTTAACTTTCAACATAAATGTTGTTTTCTTTCTTCTCTGGCTTAACATAACATAATAAATAATATAAATCTTGTGATGATTCCACTACTGAGAGCAAGGTTTGAATCCCTTCAGACTCCCATTAACCAGTCTTCCTTCTTGTCACAGCATTGAGAGAGTGGATCTTCCTATGAGCCGAATACTCCTGATTCCAACCTCATAGGGCCCCCCACTGAGCCGAATTCTATGATTCCAATCTCGCCATAAGGTCCTCCAAGCTTCACACCAAACAAAATGGCCTAACTATGAGGCACTAGAAAAAAATCATTCCCTAAAATCCAACTACCATCCTAACTTCTGATTCCTTCATCACAATTTTCAAACTTTGCTATACAGCAAACCCATAAAATACTTTTGCCAGGCTTCCAATAATAATTTTAAATTTAGACCATGTTAAAGCGCCACAAATTTTACCTAATTAACCATTATGCTTTCCTTAGCATCATCACCACCTAAATTTTTAACATCCTAAAGCTTATCAGCACCCAATTCAAGAAATAATTGAATAACCAGTTTAGAGTCTTAGTGGACAGTGATAAATTAAAAGATTGAATTGAGTTATATAAACAAAATTGATATTCCAGTTTAAAGTCTTGGTGGACCAAACATATAATCGATTGCCAGTTTATGGTCTTGGTGAACCAAAGATCGTTTAGGTGCATAAATAACTTGATATATTCCTAAATAAGGCCTAGGCTTGACCAAAGATTGAATAAATTTGATAATCCAGTTTAATGTCATAGTGGAACAAACATTGGATCAACAAGTAATCCAGTATAAGGCCATAGTAGACCAATGAATGTTGAATTATCCTGCAGATATTAATTTTCCAGTTTAAAGTCATAGTGGACTAAAACAATGAATGAACTACCAGTTTAAAGTCATGGTGGACCAAACATTTGATCGATAAGAAATCCAGTTTAAGGCCATGGTGGACCCAACAGCTTCATAATAGTCCAGTTTAAGGTCTTGTTGGACCTAACAACTTCTCTATCCTTGAACCCAGATTTTGCCACCAGATTTCTTCATCCTAGTTTCAAGTTTTTCTTCTTTTAAAAAAAATATCTCCTAACAAGATGAAACCTTCTGACTTCATTGCTTCAGCTGATCAATCTTGCAAATATTGTGCTTTCACCCATAGGGAATGTATCTTCACTTTCAACTGGCAAAAGCACACTTATAACAGGGCCTGTTTATCCTGTTATGAGAAGAAAAGAAAATGTTCTGGCTTGAATTTTGGTTCTTTCCCCATTACTGCTACTAGCTTTGCCTCCTTCTTCTTCACCTTCTACTTCACCCCCTATTCCATCAACTTCTTAAGATCCCATCCCTTTTTCTCCATCAGCCTATTTAAATCTTTCTTCATCACCTAATCCTCAGGGTCCTTCTCTCCAATCTAGACTTTCTGCTACTCCCCCAAGAACTCTTACTGCTCCAATGGCCATGCTTCAACCTTCAAACAATTCTTCTCCTACTTCCAGCATCTTGAAGCACAAAAGGTCCTATAATAGCCAGCAATCTTCATCTTCTCTTGTTTCATCCAAAAAGCCCAGAAAATCTACTTCAAACACCAAATCCAACACCAGTCCTCCTCGTCTATCAAAAATTAAAAATTCTTTTTTAAACATAAAAAATCCCACTCCATTACCAAGTAAGCCATTTATCTATGATCTTGATAGTGTTGACACAGGTTAGTTGTCCCTTTTTATTTTCTTAATCTTCAGGTTTTAATATTTCTGATATTTTAATTTGATAAGCATCCACCTGTTCTCCAATTCCATATTTAGCTTATGAACTACCAGAACCTAATCCAAGCTTCCCTAGAATTCCAATTCACCTAGTGTCTGAAAATCTCTTTGCTAATTTTAATAACCTTATCGCTTATTTCCAACAATACCCGCCCTCTGATAGATCAGAATCTTGGATGAGAGAACAACTGTTAAGAGACCTTTTCAAAATAGCTAACTGCCTTCAACACTATCATGACCGTGAAATAAGATTCGAATCCCAGGAAATCAATCAAGGTCCTTCTAAATTTTCTAATTTCAATTCTTCAAAAGATAACAACCCTTGATGGTGTTCTTCCTGGTACGTAGATTTCTTGAATAATGTTTGAAAAATAATAATATAAACATCTAAACTACCTAAAACTAAAATACCTTTTATTAATTTTTTTATATTTTTTAGTTATTTTATTATTTACTTTATTTATTTATTTATTTTTATTTTTATTTTTGTTTATTTTATTTTATTTTATTTTATTTTTTTTATTTATTTTTATTTTTATTTTTATTTTTATTTTTATTTTTATTTTTATTTTTATTTTTATTTTTATTTTTATTTTTATTTTTATTTTTATTTTTATTTTTATTTTTATTTTTATTTTTATTTTTATTTTTATTTTTATTTTTATTTTTATTTTTATTTTTATTTTTATTTTTATTTTTATTTTTATTTTTATTTTTATTTTTATTTTTATTTTTATTTTTATTTTTATTTTTATTTTTATTTTTATTTTTATTTTTATTTTTATTTTTATTTTTATTTTTATTTTCATTTTCATTTTTATTTTTATTTTTATTTTTATTTTTATTTTTATTTTTATTTTTATTTTTATTTTTATTTTTATTTTTATTTTTATTTTTATTTTTATTTTTATTTTTATTTTTATTTTTATTTTTATTTTTATTTTTATTTTTATTTTTATTTTTATTTTTATTTTTATTTTTATTTTTATTTTTATTTTTATTTTTATTTTTATTTTTATTTTTATTTTTATTTTTATTTTTATTTTTATTTTTATTTTTATTTTTATTTTTATTTTTATTTTTATTTTTATTTTTATTTTTATTTTTATTTTTATTTTTAATTTTATTTTTATTTATTATTATTATTTTTTTTATTTTTATTTTTTTTTACCATTTAAAATAAAAGATTTTTTTTAAAAAGATAGTTTTGAAATAAAAGTTAAAATTTAATTTTTAAAGAAAGATAAACAAATGTGATAAGAAAGATAAAAAAAGTAATAAAAAATTTTTTTTAAATAAAATATTAAAAGATGCCCCCCGGCCATTTGATGAGCCGTACCCTCGACATCATACCCACATCCAAGTGCAACTTGATGTGGTTACACAATTTTGAGAAATTGAAAAGAAAAGAAAATAAATGAATGTTTTTAGAAGATAATTTTTATAATGATGATCACTGGGTGGGCTCCCTCCAATTTATAAAAATGATTAGAGACCACCAGTGAGCATCACCTATACAATAATTCATAATATATATTAAAGAAAAGAAATCACAATCTAACATAAAAAAATCAAAAACAAAATAAAATAAAAGAATCTTGAATCTGGAGTTGAGAGAAGTGTCTCTTGATTCGTTCCAGTTTATAGTCTTAGTGGACTTCCTATAATAAAAAGACAAAGCCAGGATTCAACCAGAAACAGGGAAAATTTTGGAAACGAACATTATGGGGTAAATGTGTATAGAGCAGCCAGGCCATCAATTACCCCCACACTTGCCAATATTAAATTAAGAAGGTTCCCCTGTGAACACTTCTTCCAATAAACTTTTTAAAATTTTCCAACACTATCTTCATCCATATTTTAAGAATTTTAAATTTAGAAAATTTCAAAGAAGGTTTTCTTGCATTTTTTTATGTTTCATCACAGTTTTGTCGCCCATACGCAGTGTAACAATAGTAAAGTATTTTGATAAAAAGAAGATAGTTTATCCTCGTTGCGGAGGTGAATAAAATTTGATAAATGTCATAGTTTATTCTCATTGCGGAGGAATCCATAAAATTTTGTAGATATCATAGTTTATACTCGTTGCGGAGGTATACATCGGCACTCCTGGTGCCTCTAGGATAGAACCGTTTCACTTGATTGGCCGCTACCCTCTTCTTCAATACTACTCCATCCAACTCTTCTAGAACATATGAACCGCCAGAAACTTGCTCCTTAACTTTATACGGTCCATTCCATCTATCTGCAAACATCTTTCCCCACTGACTTTCCAAACTCCTATTATACACCAAGACCATATCACCTGGGTTCAAAGGTTTCCTTAATCAATGTGCCAACCGCTCATCCCAATATCTGACTGATTGATTTCGAATCTTCATCATCCGCGAATATGCCTTTTCTAAATATTCTTCTTTCTTTTCTAGCTGCATCATTCTTGCACACAATAATTTTTCAGTAGTTTTGACCGTGTCCCAGTCAACTCCAATATATGATTCAGCTTCTAAATCAACCGGTAAAAATGCTTTCTGTCCAAAAACAATTTCATAAGGTGAAATTCCGGTTGTCCTTTTGGAAGTGATTTGATCAGCAAATAAAACTAAATGTAAATAGTGCCTCCACTTTTCGGCACTTTTCCCACACATTTTAACTAAAGCATGCTTAATAACTTGATGCCCTCTTTCAACCATGCCTTCAGCTTCAGGATAATATGGGGTTGTTACCCTAACCTTTGATCCAACTTTCAATACGGCCTCTTTAAACTCTGTCCCAAATTCAGGACCTCCATCTAACGTCACCAACTTCATCACCCCATACATATATACCCAATTATTCAACAAAAGTTCTGCCACATTTTTGGCAGTTAAATTAATAAGAGGCGCTGCCTCTACCCAACCAGATAAATCATCTCTGGCCACAATTAAATATTAATACCGTCCCCCTTTTATATGAACGGCATCTAAACTAACTCTTCCAAAGAGCGTATATTCACCGGTTGCCCGTCCAGGTTCTTTTGGCCTTAAATAACTTCGTCTTTGACATTCTTCGCATGACTGAACCCACTGTTTAACAGCCACCTTCATGCCAGGCCACCAAAATCTATCAGAAATTCTTCTAAAAGTTTCTCCAACGCCTCTATGCCCGAGATCTTCATGCAGTGATTTAAAAACTAATTCTTGCCCCTTCTGTTGAGTTATAACTACTTGAGGATTTGGATACCTTCTCCTCATTAAACGTCGATCAGATAGGTAAAACGTAGATGACTTCCTCTTGATAGCCACCCATTCATCGTCTTCACACTCTTCTGGCCTCTCTAAAGTCAACAAATATTTGACTAACAAAAAATAAAAACCAGTCTGACCCCAGACTTCATCTTGAAAATCGATTAATATAACATCAATAGGGACTTCTCTATCACCAATATCACCTGCACATGAATGAGCCAATAATCGTTGACCCCTAAATAAATCTTTAATCGAGCTATTTTGATGTTTTTCTCCTGAACCTTTGGATCCTTCGTAAACCGTATTCAAAAATGCCTCTTTCTCTTTATCCAACTTTTTATTTAAATTCTCTAATTATCCAACATATACACCATTCCTTAATTTACTACTATCCGACACTACCAATCCATCTTTCTCTACATACACCACATCTTCTTCTACCTCCTTTCTACCGAATTTATCTACACCTTTTCCCACACCTTTATTAACATAAAATTTATTTTCCAGTTTATCCTCTTGGTGGAGGTCATCATCACCATAATCTAAACACAATAGTCCTGCCAGTTTAACCTCATGGGGGAGGTATGGAAAGTCTTCAGCTTCTTTAGTGCTGGCTTTGATAATAGGTATATCTTCATCGAACTCTTCTGAGTCTGAATCTTCTTCAGTGGGTGGTCTCCTTGATAAACCATCTGGCATAGTAAAAGTTTTGCCAGTCTTATGAACTAAATCAAATGAAAAATGTTGAATAAAAACTACCCATCTTGTCATGGGTGCATTTGGTAAACTTGGGGAATTAATCATCTGGATTAACGATTTCACATCCACTTGCAACTCAAAATGTTTCCCCCACAAAATATGCTGAAGTTTCTTCAGTATTTTGCCACACCACATAATTCTAATTTTGGCTGAGAATATCTTGATTTGACATCAGTAAATACTACAGATTCATACCTAACTGGCCTGATGTAACCAGCTTTATCCATCTGGGACAAAACTGCCCCAGCTGCAACCTGACTTGAATCAACTGCTAAATAAATTCTGCCAGCATCTTTTCCATAATCCAACTTGTGCAGGACTAAATCCTTCCCCACTACCTCCTTCAACTTCACAAACGCCTTCTCACACTCTTCATCCCACTCCCAGTCTGCATCCTTTCTCGTTAACCGTCTCAATGGAGCTGCCAATGAAGAAAAGTCCTTAATAAACATTCTAACATATACGCAAATGCCTAAAAACCCTCTAACTTCGGTCGTATTCTTGGGTCTTGGCCAGGACTGAATTTTGTTAACTTTCTTCTTGGACATAATCCTACCCTCTCTACATACCACATGGCCTAATATTTCTAAGGCTGGCACACAACATGAAAATTTTGAACCTGAAATAGTTAACCCAGCCTCTTCAATTCGAAACAAGATTATTTCTAATGTAATTGCAAACTCCCAAATAAATTTGCGTATCCCGGGATTCTCTTCCAACACCTGGTTATCATAGTCGGTTGTTGGTCCCTTAATTCCTCCATCATCTATAAAGATTCCAGCATAATGTGGAATTTCGTCTTGAAGGATCCAAGTCATCTGAGCTTGATAAACTGCAACCGAATTTGTTGCTCCTTGAGGTAATGTTGTTAACTGTAAACATCCTAGTGGTGTATTGAATGTAGTGAGAGGCCTTGAGTCTGGATGTAACTCTCTCTCATCATATCCACCCATAATATCTCCCAAACCATAACACACTCTCCCTGCAAATGCTTCGACAAACTCCTCAGCACTATGTGGTATCTCAGCATCCTTTATTGTAACCCTATTTAATTCCCTAAGATCATGAACAACTCTAAGCTTGCCATTCGGTTTCTTGATACAAAATACCGGACTAGAATAACTTGACGTTGATTGCTCATACAGTCCAGTGCGTATCCTTTCTCTGACAACTTCAATATAGGCTTCTTTTAATGCAGCCGGAATAGGAATCGGTTTCTGCTGCCACTGTTCATGACATACCACAGGAATCTTGTAAGGCTCCCCATAGGAATGCTTCAACACACCCCTCTCCTCTTCTACAAAAGCAATGGCCTTCACTTGCTTGACCATCACATCCAACAACAACTTCTTCTCTTCTCCAGACAACCAACCATCAGGTCCAAAAATAACAACACCCAGTCTCTCAAAAGTGATTCTTGACGTCTCAGAAAAATCAGGCAGATTCTTTACCAAGGGACTTTCATAAGGATCTCTTGATAACCTTGGTCTTCTGAAGGGTTGATTTAATTCAGCAGGTAGCAGTTCATTAATAGGTCGAACTTTATTTGCTACTTTCTTATATTTGGCTGCGTCCACATCTAAATTAACTTGAGGTAAAACATTTTCTTTTGTATCGCCATTAAAACTTTCATCAAATGAATCTTCTTCATCGCCAGAATCAGAATAAGAAAAATTAGAAAAATATTTTATTTCATTTTTAAATTTTACCCTTTTCTCCTTTCCCTCTTCTAATTTATAAACAGATTTTCCAACACCTTTGCTTCCCTTATCCAACATTAAATCACCTGTAAAGAAAGATGGCAGTTTAACCTCTTTCTGGAGAACCAGAATTGAATTTTCACAAAAATTATTATTATTAGTTTTAATTATACCGAGATTTTTTATTGGATTTTGATGTGAATTTTGCAGTTTACCCTCTTGATGGAGGTCATAAAACATACCCTTCCAATTTTTATCCAACCTAATTTGGCCCATTTTGCCTTTTTCACCATTTTTAAATTTAATAGAAAAACAGGGTAAATCCAATAAACATATAGAAAAGTCCATAACATATTTGCACTCCAAAGTAATATTAACAGAAAATAATTGAGAATCCACTTGAATTATCTCCAAGTGAGCTGACCTATTGCAATCCGGGATCTCATCCTGAGGAGATATTACAACATTAGAGTGATCAGCCCCTTCTACCCCAAAAAATGAGGGCATTAATCCCTTTCCAACAAACATAATTCACCAGAAGCCGTCCGTTTTATATGCCGCTTCTTGGTGCAAACACAACACTGGCACAGAGTAGTAATCCCTGGCCGTGTTTCCCAACCTTAATCTCTAGGAGGCGCTAACCACATATTTAACCTCTGCATATCTTCACCAGTTATTTCAAACTAATCCCCATTCCAGCTTGATACCCTATCCTGGCCTCAAAATCCATCAAAAAAGGACCACCAAGAACTGTTTTGACTGCTCCTCTGGCCACATAAAAGTGAACCTTACCAACAGATCCACCAATGCCTAACCTGACATGATCAGCTGTGCCCATCAGCTCTGTTGCATGCCCTCCAATGCCTCTGAGGTTTCCCCCAGTTCCACCTTTAATTGGAAAGCCTATACTCGTCTCTTGCTCCAATGAAATTAAATTAATTTGAGACCCTGAATCGACCAAGGCCTTTACTTCTTTACCGTTAAGAGTTACCACCAGGTAACCCAGGGGAGCGGAAAAATGCGTATCTACATCTACCCCAAACTTTTCAGCATTTTCACAAATATATTCCACCTTTCCAGTGGAAACCCGACGCCTCGTCAAATGCTTCTTTTACTTTTCAGCAAGCGCCGGACCAATCGTAAATAACTCCCCCAAAGATAAGGGAATCTGCAGTTGATTCACCCTATTCAAAACTGCGTCAATTGCATTAGCTTGACCAGAAACTACTGGCCGCTCATACTGGACCTTTGATTTAACAACCTTGGCCCTGGGTACCTCTTGAGGTCCAACCGAGCCATCTTCACCCCCCATTACAACATCTTCACTTTCTATAACCCTAACTCTGTCACCAGCTTCTTGCACTAATCCTGATCCATCGCTGGTCCTTCTTACTCCCTCCATTGGGATGGGACCGCTGAAACTTGGTCTGGATAGAGACGCCAATGGTACGTCCTCCTCAGAATCTGAATCATCCTCTGGCATAGGCTCACAATTTAAATCAAATTTGCCATAACTAGGGGGCCCCATATCAGCAATCCCCTTCTGCATTTTATATAATTCGTCCTTAGAGTAAGAGTTCAATTTGTTGGCGGCAGTTTGAGCACTAGAGTTTTTGTCCTTAGAGTAAGGGTTCACTTTGTTATTGGCCTTGCCAGGATTAGCTCTCAATTGGCTCTGAATGCTACTCTTTGCCTTAGTAGCAGCTGCTCTTCTAGCAGCATTAACATCGTATTTGCCAGCCATACAGCTAGCCTCCACCTGGGCAACCGTCGCCAGCTCTAAACCACCAAAAGAAGTAGAAAATGTGGCTTTACTGACCTCTTTCTCTTTGCCCTTGTCAGCTTTTCCACCATTACCATTACCGTTTTGCCACCCTTGGCATTAACATCTTCATCATTTATCTCTTCAATTCTGGCTCTCCTTTCAGCCGTTAAATTTCTTCTGACCAAATCAGAATAAGACTGTCCATCACTGGGCTTGATGAACGAACCATCAGGAAATTTATAAACTTTACCATCAAATAAAACTTTCCCAGCATCCATATCCTTATCAAGAGCAAAACAAACTGTTGCTCTGTGCCCCCTCCTATTACAATAGGAGCACACCTTTGGCTCATTGTAGCCACCTCTATAACTACTACCACCATTCCCACCATTTCTCCCATTGCCTGGGAAGCGGTTACCATTATTATTGCTATTATAATTTTGACGTTCATAACCTCTGGAATGATAAGAAGTTGACGTCGACGAAGAAGCGATTGGGGCCTTGTTAGCCTTCTGGGTTTCTTGAACAAATATTTTTAATTGTTTCGTTAAATTGGCCAAGTGATCGACCATCTTATTATCTACATTGCCCTCAACTTTAGCAGCAGGTAATCCCATTTGTGCCTTCTTGGCCTCCTGGGCTTTGACCATGATATTGTCATTTTCAGCCAAAACTTCACTAACCTTGCTAACATATTGAGCGCATGACTCTTGATATTTGTCCAACGCCAATAACTTTAGATGGACTTAAATTTTATCCTTTATAACCTCCAAAGCCGGCAATTTCTGCTCACCATTAGGCAGTTCCTTCATCAAATCTATTCTTGAAAGATCCTTCAAGACATCCATTTGAATATCCCTGCTGCATGCTGTCCAAAACAAATCTTTTGCTTGATTCTCATGCACTAACTCATCCACCACTTCATCAAACTAAACACAGAGCTTTTTGAAGTCAGCCATAGAAGAAACTCCACCTTTTGCTTGCCAGTCTCCAACAATTTTATTGGGGTCCATCATAGTAAACCTAACACCCCATCTATTAACCATAGCTTTAGAAAGCTTAACCCAATCCTTGTCCTTAAATGCCTGCATAGCAATAACCTCTTTTTCCACCTCCCTATCAGCAATAAAAAATCTAACTTGCTTCACCATATCCACATGAGAAGCACCATCAACAGCAGCAGCAGCTTCATACCTGCTAATGAACCATTTAACCTCCTCCCCATCAAACTTTGGGCCATCACGAGAAACAATCCTAAAAGAGGGAGTAAGAGTTTGAGGAGATCCAGAAGCAACAGCAGAAGAAGACATCCCAATAAGTAATGAAAAGCGCTAACAATCGATAAAATAACAAGCCTCTTGCAGGCCAATAACAAAAATCCAATTAGAGTTCCAGAAAATAAGCCTCTTGCAGGCTATGAACGTTCTTGATCCAAGTAAGTCTTTAAAGAAAGCTAGAGAAATCGAAACCCCACGTTGGGCGCCAACTATGGTAAGGTAAACTCTTACAGTCGCCTTGCTGTAAGCAGAATCCGGAGGAGATATGTGGATTTAGCTGAAACCCCCGTCCTTCCAATTAAAATAACAAAATGGGAATTCTAAATCACTAAGCTAATCAGTCTACTTGGATCTGATTTATAAAAATAATGAAACTCTTATATGTTTAACGCTTAATGAGATTTAATTAAAACTGGCTGTTGAGAAAGAAATACTGATACAACAATTAAGGTGTACCAGTGAAAGATCTGTAAAGATTGACTTTTATGTTTTTATAATGATTTGAATTTTTATGAGACAGCAATAATCAAGTCCCAGTGATGAAGACCTTTCTAAAGATACCCTGATTGAAGTGTGATTTAAATTGTTGAGTAGTATTTCTAAAATGTTATATATAAAATATAAAGTTATAAGGGTATTACAATTTATTTAATTTGTTGAGTAATAAAAAATGAGACCGTGGTGGTCAAAGATTAAACTGTATGTTGTATCCCCCCCCCTCAATTTCGAGTCTGAGAGACTCTTAAGTATTCCTAGTCATGTGCCTAAGTTTTCCCCTCCAGAGCTCACCCAGAGTCAATCCGGAGCCTGTACGGAGTCCATACGGAGTCAAAGCGGAGTCCATACGGAGTCCTTCCGGACTTCCGGACTCAATTAGAACCTTTAAAACTATAATAAAAAATCTAGAAAAATTACACATGATAGAGCCACTTCCCCTTTACATTTCAAACTAATTTTTGTAGTCTGCCCAGCTCTAATTACCCTGTGAAAATTCATCATATAAGAAAAATAGTAAAAATTCTGGAAATATTTCCCAAGGCTCTTGAGTGACTCGAATTGATACTTATAAACTTTTCAGACCGTAAAAATAAGTTTTCTCCGTAAAATAAATTGATTTAGTGTAGGCATTTGCTTTTAACCAAATTTCTTTATATTTAAAACTCAAATAAATTTAATAAAACCCTTTTATAAAATAATAACACCAATATTGCACGCCGTAATAACTCCATTTACGTACTTAGGTGCCATACTAAACTTTAGGCTACCACACCGGTAGGAGAGGGGGAGAACTTTGAGAAATGTAGAAAGGAGATAAGTGAAATTTTGGAGAAGATGAAGGGATTGGTTCGGGAGAAGATAAAAGAGAAAAAAAGAAAAAAAAAGAATGTAGAAAACAATTTGTATTTAATTATTTTACTTTGTTATTTAGAATTTAATTTTTTTATTTTATTTTATTTTTTTTTATATAAGATTTTGAGAAAAAAAAAAGGGAAAAGACAGAAAAAAGATTTAAATATAATTTGTTTTAAGATTTTGAAAGAAGAAGTTTAAATGAGAGAAAAGAAAAGAAAGAATATTTGATTGAAGGAGTTTTAGTTTTAAAGTTCAAAAACAAAAGAATTAAGTAAGAAGAAAGAAAAAAGAAAGAAATAATTGATTGAGATAATTTAAGAAAAAAAATTGTTATTTAATTTTGTTTGTGAAGGTTTGAGGGATTTTAGTTTTTTGAAAAAAGAAAAGAATGAAAAGAAGAGACGAAATAAAATTTTAAGAGGATTTTGAAGAAAGAAGTAATTTGTTTTGAAGAATTTAAAAAAGGTGATTTAGAAGTTAAAGTGAAGTTCGAGAAAGATGGTAGTGTAATGTTCGTGAAGAATTTTGATAGTTCAAGGAAAATAAAATTTTAAAGAAGAATGTATATAGAAAATTGAGAAGAAAAAAAAATTTATTTTATTTTTTTTATTTATAATTTTTTATTTGTTTTATTTTGATTTTAATTTTAATTTAGTTTTTATTTTATTTTATTTTATTTTTATTTTTTTATTTTATTTTATTTTACTTTTATTTTAATTTAATTTAATTTAATTTTTTTTAAAAAGGTTGAAACATTTTAAAAAGAGAAAGAATAAAAAAGAAAACAAAAGGATTTTTTAGAAATAAAAATGTTTTAAATTTTAAAAGAAAGAAAAAAAACAGAGAAAAGAAAAAGAGAGTTTTAAGGTTTTGGTTTTAAAGGGTATTTAAGATGAAAAGATTTTAGGAGTTCAGGGGCGTTAGAAACATTGATGGCTGGTTCCCAGGATGTTTTGTCTGAGTCATCGAGGAAGCCTTCCCATTCCACGATGTATTGAAGTTTCCCCTTGCACATTCTTGAATCAAGGATAGGGCTTACTTCCCACTCTAGATGGTCTTCTACTTTGACTGGTTCCGGAGAAGGTTGGTTCTTGCCCGGGCATGTTTCTCGAGCCAGTTCCAGGAGAGATACGTGAAAAACAGGGTGAATAGCCTGCCATTTAGGAGGTAGCTTGAGTCAAAATGCAGTTTTAGAGACTTCAGAGTCAATTTCGAATGGCCCCAAGCGTTTTTCAGCCAGTTTCTTTGATGGTCGAGTCGTTCGAATGTTCTGTACGTCGAGCCATACTTTGTCGCCTGGTTTAAAAGGAGGAGCAGTTTGTCGATTTTTGTCAGCCTGTTCCTTGTACCTTTGAACCACTAATTCCAGATTTGATTTAAGTTCCTCTTGGAGTCGTGATATGGTTCGAAGATAATGTTCCGCAGGATGATTAGTTCCTACATGGATGGAATTGAATTGAGGATCTCTTCCATAAACAGTTTCAAAAGGAGATTGTTGTGTCGAAGAATGAGTAGAGTTATTATAAGCAAATTCGGCCAATGGTAGCCATGGGGTCCTATCGTCTTGTTGGTAACTGACATACTTTCAAAGGTATTGTTCGAGGATTTGGTTGACCCTTTCTGTTTGCCCATCGGTTTTGGGATGATAGGCTGTGGAGAGGTTCCTCGTGATATTGAGTTGTCGACACAGTTGAGTCCAGAATGTGGATAAAAACAATGAGCCTCTATCTGAAATATTATCATTAAGTAAGCCGTGTTTGGAAAATACATATTCTAGAAAAAATTTTGACAGATCTTCTGCACTAGCAGTAGTATTGGTTTTAATTAAAATAGACATTTTTGAGAATCTATCTACTATTACTAATATAGCATCAAAATTATTAGAAAGAGGAAGTTTAGAAATAAAATCCATCGATAAAGATTCCCAAAGTTTAGAGGGAAGAGGAAGTGGTTGAAGCAACCCATACTTCCGGTGACGGGAGCCTTATTCATATTACAGTTGTAACAAGCTTTTATATAGGTCTTGATTTCCGTGGTCATACCTGGCCAGAAAAAATCCCTCGCTATTAACTTGTAGGTTTTATCAACCCCAAAATGACCAGCTAATGGAGAATCATGTCGACTATTGAAAATCCAGAATTTTATCTCATTGTTGTCGGGTATGATAACTCTACCTTTGAAGACTAATAGACCTGATTCAATAGTAAATCTTTTGTCCCCTTTCTTCAAGAGTATTTTGTCTTTTAACCCTAAACAATAATCGTCCTTTGACTGAGCTTCGAGGATGTTGGATAGTGGATTTTTAAACGATTGAATTGTCATCAAATTAAGTTGATGAGTTGTTAACATTGATTCGTTAAAGATTGATTTCACATTTGCTGTATTTTTGTCATCAAATGCGTCTCCCCGCTCTGGGTAAACATTGTCCCAATGTGACAAGATATCTGGGACAATGCAGTTCTTACCTGGGCGATAGGAAATAGAAAAAGGAAATTCAGACAGAAATTCAGCCCACCTGGCTTGATGCCTGGTTAACACTTTGGAAGACATAAAGTATTTCAAAGCATTATGGTCTGTTAAAATTTGAAAAGGACTATCTAGGCTGAGAAGAAAAGAGCGCCATTTTTTAAGACAGTGAATAATAGCTAAAAGATCTTTGTCATGAATTTCATAATTTAACTCTGCTGCAATGAGTTTGCGTGACTCAAAAGCAACAGGATGAAACAGTTTTGTTTCTGAATTCAATTGAGAAATGACCCCTGCGATAGCATAATTGCTTGCATCTCTCTCGACTATTGTCAAGCAGTAGGATCAAAGTGTTGAAGAATTGGAGCTGTGGTGAAGGCTGTCTTCAATGCTTCAAATTCCTTTTGTGCTGTAGAAGTAAAAACAAAAGGAATATCTTTTCTAAGATGAGAAGTAAGATTGGAAATAGTTTTAGAGTAATCTTAAATAAATCTCATAAAGAAATTTACAAAACCCAAAAATCCTTGGAGGAATTTAACGGATTTGGGCTCAGGCCATTCCAGGACCTTTTGAACTTTTTTGTCGTCCATAACTAAACCATCAGTGGATAATGTAAAACCCAAAAAATCAATAGATTTAAGATGGAATTTGCATTTATTATGCTTGGGCGTAGAATCCATGATGTCGAAGTCATTTTAAAACCTGTTGAACATGATAAATATGTTCATCCAGTGTCTTCGAGAAAGTTAAAATATCGTCTAAATAGACGACAACAAATTGTTCAACAACATCTTGAAAGATGTCATTGACAAAAGTTTGAAAAGTAGATGGTGCGTTACACAATCCAAAAGGCATAACTAAATATTCAAAACTACCAAATCTAGTGCGCATTGCAGTCAGTGGTTCATGAACTTCCGCAATGCGAATAAGATTGTAAGTGCCTCAAAGATCAATTTTAGAAAGAAATTAGCACCATTAAAAAGGGTAAGAAGCAATGACATAGGAGGAACAGGATATGAATTCTTCTTAGTGACTGTGTTGAGCTTTCTATAGTCAACACACAACCTAAGACTACCATCCTTCTTTTTTACAAAGAGGACAGGGGAGCCGGTTGGAGATTTACTGGCTTTGATGAAACTTTTGGCTACATTCTCTGCAATGTAGTCTCAAAGAACTTGAGATTTTTCCTTCGACAAAGAATAGACAGGACTTGCCGGAGGTACTGGACCTATTAACTCTATCTGATGGTCGTAGGGTCGATGAGGTGGTAACTTATCGGCCTTGCGGATTGAAAAAACATCGAGGAAATCATGATAGATTTCTGGTAGAGTCAATTTAATGGCTTCAACATCAATTTGGTCATCCTCATCATCTTCAAGAGAATCTGTTGAGGGAAGACCAGAACAGAGAGATCATAATTCAATTACTTTGAGGCAATTTAAATCCTCTTCGAGTGAAGTCATCAAGCTAGAAGGGTTAGCCAATTGCTCATTTAAAGAAAGATCAGATGCTTGCAAGTCATCTGGCAGAGATTTGTCCTCTAGCAGGACATTGTCAGGCGGGTTTTTTAATTCCCTATTGACATGCTTTGAAGAATCAGAAATATACTTAGTCCGTGGGGTGATCAATCCCTGTGTCCAATCAATTTCAGGATTCCAATGCGTTAAAAGGTCATGGCCAGGAATGGTATCATCCATCCTTGGGGCGTCCAAGACTGTTAATTCCCACTCGAAGGGGGGAAAAATGGAAAGTTGATAACCCATAAAACTTTCTTACTGACCCAATATTTGGGTTCCTCTGATTTGACCAATTAAATTGGAGTTCAATCAATATCTGTAAATGTCAGCTGTAATTTCTCGGCAAAAGATAAACTGAAAAAAGAAATTGAAGCTCCAGAGTCTATAAGACAACTGAAGGGGATATCCTCCTTAAAAAGAATAAATCTCAAGCGGTTTAAGGTAACTCCAGTCCTTAAGACATGGAGGTTCTGTGCACTGGGAGAGATAAGATAGTTTACTTTGCACACAAGTAAACTATCTACTTGTTTTTTGGCTTCAAACTAGTTCCTTCTCTTTCCTTCAATTTTACACAATCTTCCAGCTGGTGCTTACCCCCACAATACATACATAACCCATTATCTGCTTGCCTCTTCTTCTCAGCTTCTTTAAGTTCCCCTTTAGGATCCAGTACTTTACTGATATTGCCTGGGGTCGAGCTTTTCGGTCGATGTTTGTCCTTTCCCTTAATAGGTTTGGATTGAGTTGTTCGTGGGTGTGAAGAAGGTCCCGATTTGAAATTTAAGCCTTGAGATTTGTTGGCGTATCAACAATGTTGAAGTCGTCCTTGGTAAACGCTGTCAAGTTCGAGGGTTCGATCCATTAAATCTGTTAAAGTAGTCATCTTCTGACCGTGAAGATTTAACTGATGCAGAATCCTCAAAGGAAGTCTTTTTTTGAAATGATACTTAAGGGCAGCATCATTCCAACCTACTCGATTTTGAAGCACTCTGAAGTTCGAGATATATTCAGAGGCTTTCCCATTATCACTCATGCAAAGAAAATCAGGTTCAATTTCTGCATTTTCAGTTAAATTAGAGTCACCAAACAACGTGAAGAGTTGGTCTTCGAACTTTTCCCAGTTATTAATAAGTAAGTGGGGTTTCGGTTGAAGAGAGCATGAGAAGATAAGGTTTGAACCATCTTGCTGCTTTTCCGGCCAGGAATGAAGAAGCGTAAACAACCTTTTATCGGTCATTATGGAACAGGAGCTTGCAGGTTTGCAAGAAAGGTCTCAATCTGTCTGGATGTTCTCCATCGAATTTATCAGGAGATTTCATAGAAGGAGTTTTGAATTTAGATCCCTCTGAAGACGTTGAATTTGAAAGGGTCTTCATGAAAAATTTCATGAAATCTTCCAGAGAATTGGATGGTCCAGGTTCTGAAGGTTTACCAGAAGGGTGGTTAGCAGGGGCGGATGGTGCCTCGTGCATTGTATCCTCTCCTTCTTCATCATCACTAGAATCATCGAAATCTTGTGGGATGTCTTCTACCAATTGGACTGAATGTTGCCGTTCCCTAAGGTCAACTGGCTCCAAGGAGTGAGTGCAGTAAACAGGCCTAGTGGCTGTTGGCCTGCCTCTGGCGCGAGCTCTAGTAGTAGCACCTGTAGGAGGAGTGCGTTGAACAGGTGCCATTTTAAGAATTTAGAGAAAAAACCTGAAAAGGGAAGTAGTAGTGCAAGAATGAGAACTATGGAGAATTAAATTATACTGTCACCGGACGACCTACGCACAAGGTCGAGGATGTTCCTGCAAGTGGGATAAAAGGTTCAGATACTTCTTCGAAGCACAGAGGAATAGTTCGAGGAAGTGATTTGAAGATGACTCAAAGGAAGAACTACTGCTTCGAGTTATGTTCGAGAAGGATTCTAATATAATTGAACGGTTATATTAAAATTCTTAAGATCTCAAAAAGGGTTGGAAACTCAACAATCAAAGATTTATGATTTAGATATGATTATTGAGAAAAAAAAGAAAGATACAATAATAATGACTTTTACTTAGATTTTTATCACTATTAACTATAAATACGTTTTATAATTTAATTCTGATGAGTATCAAACCAAAACCCAGCCCTTTTTATATCCTTTACTCCTCCTCGCATTGAACTCATACTCATCCACTATTCCGCACACCACAAACAATTTAAAATATATCCGTTACACCTGGACCCTCCTCACTAACATCTGTTAACCCCTTAATCCTTCACTAACCATTACTTCCATGCTCACTACCCCTTAATAACCCACAGACATTTCATAAACCTTTTAATGTACTATTATATTAACTATTGCTCTGTGCGTCGCTTTTTTGGAAAAAGACTAAGACACACTATTGAGAGATTGACTAACTTAGATTTAGAGTTTTAGGCTAGCGCGATTGAATAGCCAGTACACAAAGGAAAGTTGCAGTTGCTATGGAGAGTTGCTTTCTGCGCTTTGAGTATGGATTTGAACCCTTTAGTATTGATTTAATGAGCTACTTTTGCCTTGAGTGTCAAGTGGCGCGTGAAAGTTTGTGAGGAGGGTCCAGGAATAATGTTTGTATTTTTTTAATGGTCTGTGGTGTGCGGAATAGTGGATGGGTACAAGGTCAATGCGAGGAGGAGTAAAGGATATAAAAGGGGTTAAGATTTTGGTTTGATACTCTTCAGAATTAAATTATAAAACATATTTATAGTTAATAGTGGTAAAAACGTTTAGTTAATTTATTATTATTGTATCTTTCTTTATTTTCTCAATAATCATTTCTAAATCCTAAATCTTTGATTGCTGAGTTTCCAACCCTTCGTGAGATCTTAAGAATTTTAATATTACCTCTCAATTATATTATAATCCTTCTCAAACATAACTCAAAGCAGTAGTTCTTCCTTCAAGTCATCTTTGAATCACTTCCTCGAATCATTCCTCTGTACTTCAAAGAAGTCTCTAAACTCCTCATCTTACTTACAGGAACATCCTTGACCTGGTGCGTAGGTCGTCCGGTGACAGATTCTGGATCAATTAAATCTTCATGGTCAGAAGTTTACTACTTTAATGGATTTAATGGATCAAACCCTCAAACTTGACGGCATTTACCAAGAACGACTACAATATTGTGGATACACCAACAAATCTCTAGGCCTAAAATTTAAATCAGGACATTCTTCACACCCACGGACAACTCAATCCTCCTTGACTCAATCCAAACCCAATAAGGGAAAGGACAAACCTTGACTGAAAATCTTGACCCCAGGCAATATCAGTAAAGTACTTGATCCAAAAGGGGAACTTAAAGAAGCTGAGAAGAAGAGGCAAACAGATAATGGGTTATGTATGTATTGTGGGGGTAAGCACAAACTAGAAGATTGTGTAAAGTTGAAGGAAAGAGAAGATACTAGTTCAAAGTCAAAAAACTAGTAGATATTTTACTTGTGTGCAAAGAAAACTATCTTATCTCTACCAGTGCACAGAACCTCCATGTCTTAAGGACTAGAGTTGCCTTAAATCACTTGAGATTCATTCTTTTTAAGTCGGATACCCCCTTCAGTTGTCTTATAGACTCTGGAGCTTCAATTTCATTTGTCAGTTTATCTTTTTCCAAGAAGTTAAAGCTGACATTCACAGATATTGATCAAACTCCAATTTATTTGATTGAATCAGAGGAACCCAAATATTGGGTAAGTAAGAAATTTTTATGGGTTTTCAACTTTCTCAATTTTCCCCCCTTTGAGTGGGAATTTTGAGTCTTAGAAGCCCCAAGAATGGACAATACCATCCTTGGCCATGACTTTTTAATGCATTAGAATCCCGAAATTGATTGGTCATGGGGATTGATCACCCCACGCGCTAAGTATATTTCTGATTCTTCAATGCAGGTCAATAGGGAGTTAAACAATCCGCCTGACAATGTCATGTTAGAGGACAAATCTCTACTAGATGAATTGTTAGCATCTGATCTTTCACTAAATGAGCAATTTGCTAACCCTTCTAGTTCGATCACTTCACTCAAAGAGGATTTAAATTGCCTCAAAGTAGTTGAATTATGCTCTCTCAATTCTGGTCTTTCCTTGAAAGATTCTCTTAAAGATGATGATTACAACTAAATAAACGTTGAAGCAATTAAATAAACTCTACAGGAAATCTATCACAATTTCCTCCATGTTTTCTCAATCTGCAAGGCCAATAAGTTACCACCTCATTGACCCTACAACCATCAAATAGAGTTAATAGGTCCAGTACCTCCGGCAGGTCCTGTCAATTCTTTATCAAAGACAAATCTCAAGTTCTTCAAGACTACATTTCAGAGAATGTAGCCAAAGGTTTCATCAGAGCCAGTAAATCTCCAACCAGCTCCCCTGTTCTTTTTGTAAAGAAAAAAGACGGTAGCCTTAGGTTGTGTACTGACTATAGAAAGCTCAACAAAGTCACAAAGAAGAATGCATATCCCGTTCCTCCTATGTAATTTCTTCTTACCCTTTTTAACGGTGCTAATTTCATTTCTAAAATTGATCTTATAGGAGCTTATAATCTTATTCGCATCGCAGAAGGTCATGAACCACTGACTGCAATGTGCACTCACCACAGAAAATTTGTATGGGTATTTCTAGCAATACCCCTCATTTAAAAATGTTGGGAAGTGGTTGGAAAGCTGTTGGAAGGCTGTTGGGAGTTCATTGTGAAACCAGATTTAAATAAATTGGACAAAGATTTGGTAATCAGTTAGACCTAGGTTCAACAGAAATCAATCACAGGTTTCTTTGAGCTTGGTGATTACTTTGATTTTGAGCTGAGCACAGATTGAGAAAAGCTTGAACATATCACTTAAAATATCATAATATTCACTTTCCCATCTTGTGGAAAGCAAAATTTGATATTTGTTCTAAGAATATCTACATATATTTTCTTGCCAATTAGGTAACAGAAGGTTAAACTGTAGTATCTCAATTATTACACTGGACTACATAGATATTTGATAAAACATACAATTCAAATCAATTTTAATATTATTGAGATCACCATAAGTGTCTGTATAAAGACTTACAAAAAGTATGTTAGTATCAAGACATCGTTCTAGGTAGTAGTTTAAATTTGGATTTTGAACTGACATCTAAAGCATTTTACTATTAGACAGAAACATAAATAAGTGTAATAAGAGTTAAATTATTCTATTTTGTGATTATAATGTAACAATAAAGTACATTTTTATTGAGAAAATTTTTCTTCCTCCACAAACCAAAATTTACTCTATAGGCTCAAGATTTATTTTTAAGCCATATTATTCATTTCAGTTATCATTGATTTACTTCCAATATTTATTAAAAAGATAATAATAATACATGTGAAAGAATTATGAGCTTAGCATAGCATATGCTAAAAAGTTATTTTGTTGTTTTATTCAAAACTGATTATTAATTTTTTGCTTCAATTCATCTTTCAACAACCACCATCATCAGATACTATTCTTACTTAATATGTCAAGTCTCAGATGTGTTGGGCAGTTCTCAATAACGATTGATCAAATTTATATGAATGTAATTTCAAGATCTCAAAACTCACCAACCCCCACGATTTTACAGTGAGGCCATTTGAATGTTCATATTTTTGGACTATTGAAAGAAAGAAAACCAACCCTAGTCCGTAATCTTTCTCAAGTGCAGAGTCAGCACATTGGACCACTATTGGGTGACATTGGGTCTGGATCTCACCATTTAAACCAAAGAAGTGCCTTAAATCCTATGAAGCCTTTCTATTTTCATGCTTACTTGGTTCCAGTTTTTGGTAATCAGTATCAAATTTGTGGATGCCTCTTTTCTTCAAGTAAACTAATCAGTCTTGCTAAAGAAGCATTTTCTTCTGCTCAAATCGATTTATGTCCAATCCTGAACTACGACTCCACTATCTTTTTTAATATCCCGCATGTAATTTTTGAAGGCTCTTTCCAAATATCTCAGAGTACTTAAGATTGGAAAGCTGATCAACTTATCTGAGGAATCAAAACAGTTCTCAAAACACATCAACTTCAAGCAATAAATTTTTTGATTGACATTGAACAAATTTTAAAGGAAAAGTTGGATATCATGTGGAGGCACCAGGACAACCATTGGCTTAGAACTGGATTCAATGACTATAAAGATCAGTTTTCTAACATTCAATTAACCCCTGAAGGAAGCGGGTCAATACTTGCTGATGATATGGGTTTGGGAAAGACGCTTTCAACTCTTTCTCTTATAAGTGCAACTCAAAGTGAAGCAAGACAATTCCAGGTATCAGAAAATCAAGAAGGTATTAATCGGAGTTCAGCCACACTGATTATATGCCCCCTGGCAACACTATCAAATTGGATTAATGAAATAAGTGTGCACTTTGAAGATAATTCGCTTCCTTTCAAGGTTCTTTATGGGAAGGATTGTCAAAATACTAATGTCAATGAGCTACAGGACACTGCTATTGTTTTAATGACCTATGAAACAGCTAGCCCAACGATGTCGAAAAATCAAAGCCAAAAAAGATACCGGTGACTCAAAAGCTCTTTTGGTATAGAGTTGTTTTAGATGAAGCTCAGTTAGTGCCCATTTCTGTATCTAAAACTTAAAACTTAATTTTTATAATCAATTTTTATAAATATTCTTTTAGTTACATTGAAAATCCTTACTTGCAGAGGGATCAAACAATATTTGACTTGGAATCCCAACACCAACTATGCTTGACTGGAACTCCACTTCAGAACAGGCCCACTGACCTTCAAAGTCTCATATTTTTTCTTAGAATCGAAAAGTGGCTAGAAGACTGGTTATGGAAGAATTTCCTTTTTCCAGGTTTGCGAAAAAGAAAGGCTAATTCTATTAAATCAATCAATCACTTAATGAAAGTCATAAGCCTACGTAGAACAAAGGATGCAATTTTGTCTCTTCCAAAAAAGATTCAAAGGGGGATATCGGTTCAATTAGCAGATCCATGGAGGTCTAAACTTGATGTTCTTCAAGAAGGATTCACTGAGCGATATGGGCCCTCCAGAAGCACTGACATCCCTTGGGACTCATCTGAGTCTCTAAGAGAGCTGATGATTTTAAGAAAATTCTGCAACCATCCAATCTACAAAAATCTGGATGAAACTCCAACTTTTGATTTCACCTGGAAGAATTCCGCAAAGATTTGTCATCTTATAGGCCACTTAAAAAACTTTTTGTCTGGTGAAAGGGGTATAAATTTTCCAAAAGCTGTTATATTCTCCAACTTTGCAGACTTTTTGAAGATATAAGTGATTCTATTATGAATTGTTTTACAAAATTGTGTTGGCTTATTAAAAACAATTTTCTAATATTTCAAAATAGAATAAAAATGGCTTTAGATGACCACAATATTAGGTATACCCAGCTTACGGGTGAACTCAGCAGGACAAAGCAAGACAAAAATATGCATGAATTTAATTTTAATAAAAATTGCCAAGTTTTGGTTGGAACGATTCAGGCTGCAGGAGTGGGTATAGATATCAGGTGTGCTCAAAATTTATATATAATGGTGAGCTCAATGTCTTTTATTTCATATTAAGAACAAAAATATTAAATTTTTTATATGTTCAATGTTGAAATAGGAGCCAAATTGGAATACAGCAGTTCAGCAGCAGGCTGTTGATCGGCTGTATAGAATGGGGCAGCAAAATGAAGTAAATGTTTTGAATTATTTTGTACAAGGAAGTATAGAATTCAGCATGTATAAGATTCAAAGGAAAAAAATGGTGCTAACAATTTAAGCCAATTCATTTCTATAAATTTTAATGATAATAGTAATCATTAAAATTATGTTTTTGTTTTCAAGGCTAAGTGTCCCAAACAGTGGAAATGAGGAGTATGAGTGGGCAAACCTATTATTAAGGGATTTTTTAAATCACTAACATTAGAGGAAGAAAGAATTTCAAGGAGAGCAGGTAAATTTATGGAATTTTGAGGATTTAAAAGTCTGAGTTGTTGAGGATTTAGAGATGCAAGATATAAGGGAGAATAAAAGTCATTTTGCAAACCCTGGGGGACATGAGAAGGATTAAGGTTAGGGGATAATGTTGAAACCAAACTGATTCTTTTGTACAAGGCTAAGTCCTTTAGCACACTTCCAGAGTAGTTTGAAGTATCTCAAATATCAAAGTGTTGTTGGTCAAGATATTGTGCAACTTTAGAAAAATCTTCAGACCTCCATTGCATTAAGATACGTCTTAACAATCCATCATTATCAATTTTGGTGTCTGAACAACACTTTATGTTTGTGAAAATGTTGTGATAATTTTTGCAATGTGGAAGTTGTTTAAGAAGTTTAGTTTGGTTAACGGAATTTTAAGAATCTTTGTTATATGAAATAAAGGTCATAAATAAAAACGGTTGAAAAAAAGGGGATTTTCATACTTTTTTTTATTCTATATTTATGCTTTCTCACTTTGATTATTTCTTGAGAGCTATGAGAATCCTTCCCAAGTCTTAATTAATCAGAATGACCTAAAAACCAACAGTGAAGAACTCCCATTTTATTTGAGAAGCTAATTTGAGATAAGTCAATTGGAGATGCAATCAAATCATTTGTTTTTAAGGCATTGTCCCAGTGTTTAATGAGAATATTTGCCAAGACCTGGTTCCATTTGTCAAACCAATCTAGGTTCTAAGCAAAAGTTGATCCTGGGAAACCACACATGTGAAGGTGCTCAATAAAAGATTCACGGAAAATTGGTGGAAACTTTTCCAAAACCGCTGAATTTGATTCTGGATGAGGTAGTTCAAAGGCGATGTTTCAAGAATTCATTTCGAATGATGAAAATCTGTCTAATTGCTCTTCAGTAGGGTTTTGTTTCCATCCATTTGATTCTGGTGACATATCCAAAAGTGAACGACAAAAATTGTGTATAGATCTACAAAAGTGAGAATTGAATGGAGGCAAAGTCTCATTAAAAATTCTATTAAGTGTTCGTGTGTTTGTGGGAAGGTTTCCATGAGGAAAGTAAGAGCTACTAGGGTTCATAAAGAATTAGATTAAGAAAGTGTTCAATTAAATTAAACAAAGAGGAAGGATAAATTGTTGAGCTCCAAAAATTTATGATCAAAGTTGATTTAAGGAGAAATATCACAAAAATTAAGGATAAGAAATATTTCAACTTTATGGCATTATAATATGCATAAATTATATTTTTATATGCAATTTGAACTCAAAAGGAATGGTATAAAATGAAGAGAATGATTATGTGATTAAAGAAGACTCATTTGAGAAACGGATTTTTTTTTCTTTTCAAAAAATTCTTCCACAAAAATAATTTAATAAATGTGAGGCTATGTTCATTTTTTGATCACCAAAAAATTATTTTTGGTCCAATATGATAGTAATACATATTCCATTGAGTAATTTTTGTTCAACCTGAATAAATAGACTAGAGTGTCACTTCATCACATTTATGTATGAAAATTTATACAAGGTTTCAGCTTTTTTGTAATGCTTTAAGGTTTACACTTTTGTAGCATCTATTATTTTAGTATTTTTGATTTTTTCTTTATGGAAAATTCTACCTAGTACAGACCAATTTTCAAAGTGAAAGAAATATGTTTGTGATTGTTTTTTACAAAATATTAACCTTATTTTTGGGTTTAACTTTGATTTTTGGGGTAATTTTTTAAATAATTATGTTAAAAATATGGATTACTTTTCTTATAGTACATAACTAAGAATTTTTATCAAAATCAAATAATTATAGGGTAGTTAGATATAACTCAGAAGGAATTTGATAGAAAAATAAAAAAGATGCTTGTGCGTACAATAGAATTTTTTCTATGATAGAAAATATTCTGATAAACATGCATGCATTGTTGTACAAATGCAGAGAGTATACAGAATACAAATAAAGTAGACTGCATAACTTTTAATTAATATATAAATTATCTGATTAAAAATTAAACATTTAAACTTAAATAATTTCAACACATATTCCATCATATTCTTTTGATAAAAAAATGTAGCTTATATTAGCTAGTGCCTTTCAAAAAAAGGAGTACCTTCAATCGGTAACTTCCAATAGCTAACTTATTCCTACAATTATCACAATTACAATGCCTCCATTTTTTCATGTATGTCAATGTCAAGATCTTGGATGTGTCAATAGAAAGTATCAAACTTTTTCTGGGTCCTTTGAAGTTGGTATGGCTTTCAAAAGCTATAATTCTTATGCAAAACATCAAGAGGAAAGAAATAGGAAGGCCCAGATGGTTATTTCTTCCAACAATCCACTTAACATTGGAAGTTCCCGCTCCACAGAAACAGTAAGCTGTATATCTATAGTTCAATGTGAGAATAAAAGTCTTTATGATGTTTCAATGATTTATTACATAGGGGCAGTTGCTATTGGGGGCAGAAGTATCTTCAACAGTCTCTAGAAACTCAAATCTTGGGGAATGGTATAGCCAAATAATTATATGGCAGGCAGCAAAGCTTTCTCTGATTCATCATTTGAGCAAAGAAGGTTGTACTCAATTTTTGGATGAAGAAATTAAGAAGCTCAAAAATCTAGGTGATAGTGGAATACTGGATTCTGATAGCATTTTCCGCCTAATCCCACTCTCAATAGAAACAGTTTTTAGTCGATTAAAGCTCAATCAATCATTTTTCACTAAAACATGCTGTCCTAAATGCTTTGCTCTTTATGAGTATAACTCTGAATCTCAACCATCTATACTATGTTGCAATCAACCGTTTCTTTCATCATCAAAGCACTATTTAAAAATTTTTGGAGCAGGACAAATTGCAGTTAAATGTGATGAAAGGCTTTATTTGATGGAGGAACATCAAGAAAATGTAAAATACTTATCTCTTAAAACATTTCATCACCATTCTTTTATCAACTGGCTTAAGGAAAAGATCAAACTGTTCAAATTTGAGCTTCTGATTGAGAAGAAAACCCCTGTGGCAGAACATGTAGAGTGGGATTTGATGAAGGATGTTTGTGATGGTTCAATTTGGAAAAACTTTCCCATTACCACTCCAGCTCTGGATAGCAATGATGATGAATATACAATAACTTCAGGAAACTTAATGTTTACTTTTTATGTCGACTGGTTTAGGCCTGGTGGCAATAGGATTGGAGGTCATCAGAAGTCTGTAGGAAATATTATGATGGTGTGTATGAACCTACCTCAAGAAGATAGATACAAAATGGAAAATCTTTTTTTGTATGCTATTATACCTGGACCAACAGAACCCACAAGTGAACAGCTTAATCACCTTCTAAAACCACTTGTTAATGATCTACAAACTCTATGGGATGGTATATTGATTGAAAAGACACATCTTTATCCACAAGGCCAGAAATTAAGAGTTGCATTGTTCTCTTTGATAGGTGACACTCCTGCAAAACAAAAATTGGCTGGTTTTCAAGTCACTCTGAAAAAATGTTCTGCTCTTTCTATAATATCTCTAAAGATGAAATTAGTGAAAAGAATGTGGGAAATTTTTCATTACGGAATCATGAGGATCATATGTGCTGGGCAACAAAGTGGAAAAATTCTAAGTCACATTGGGAGTGTGTATCAATTTTTCAGAATCATGGGGTACGATGGAGTGAGCTGAATAACCTTGAATATTGGCGTCCAACTGAATATTGCTCAATTGATGTTATACATTCACATATGCTTGGCAACCCAAAAGATCACAGTCTAAGCTATTTTCAAATCCAAAATGCAGCAAAAGATCTAGAAAGAAAGCTGGAAAAGGATAAAAATTGGCATGTAAGAGAAGAAGATGACAATTTCTTTTCTGATACTTCACTGCACAAACATTTGAAAAAACGTAGAAGTAGCTTAAGCACCACGAATAATGATGATGATGATACAGGACACACAAGACAGCACAAGTGGCAAAGACGTATGAGTTCAAGACAGTCATCAAGTCATCATGGACTAGATAATTAAGGATTGGGAAAAAATTGATCAAGAAGCCAGAGTAGGTCATCCAGCTCCAAATTTATTCCTCCATATAGCAATTTGGCCTCAATACAGTCTCACAGCAGTGACAGTAGGAATTCATTGTATAACTTAAGGCAAAGGAGCATTAGCATATCACAGAGTGAAGGATCTCACTCATCAAATGAGACAGCTAGAGATGAAGAAAATAAAAGGAAAGGTAAGGAGAAAGAAAATGAAGGTAGTAGTAATCCACAAATCACGGCAGAAGAGCTGCAGGTTGTATGGAAGATGATTGATCAAGTAAGAAGAGCTTCCTGGATAACAAGAGTTCCAAAATCAGTAGGATCTAAAAAGGTAGGATCTCTCAAGGCAGCAGAATGGCACATGCTGTATACTCTCTACTTCCCTTTGTCACTTATACCCCTTTGGTTTGAAAAATTTAAAGAATCTGAATCTTCAGCTTCCTCAGCTAAAAAACCAAGAGAATATTATCTTCTCAAGTCACTTGTAACATTATACTCTATCACCAATTTTTTGACATTAAAAAATATACAGACTAATGAGCTTAAAGATCTAGATCAATTTCTGTTAGAGTATCATGAGTGCCTGGAAGAGGGTTGGAAGAATATTAATGCAAAGCAAAATCTTCATATCACTCAACATTATCCTGAAATGATAAAGCGTCTTGGTCCACCATCAGGTACAGCTACTTGGTCTGGAGAGCGGGTGAATCATATATTATCTGAAATTCCAAAAAATCACCATCTATGTATGTAATGTTTGTAAGCAATGATTCAAAAACTCAGCTGTGCTAATTTATTAATATTTACCACAGGAGAGATACCACTAACAATGTTCAAACATTGGTATCGGAAGTCTAGGGTATTAGATCTTGGTGAAGCTGAAGATAATGATCAATGTGAGACTAAAAAAATCTATATTGATCTCAATAAACAAAACAAATGGATCCATCTAAGTATGGCATTATTTACTAAATGGGTAAGGGCACGAATGGGAAAAGAAACTTCAAGACAGGCTTCGACACCAACAGAGAAAAGTGGGGATCAGTTAGTTGAAAATGTAGCAAGCATATTGATACATGGAAAGAGGTTTACTTGTTACCATCGACACATTTCTAATTCAACAATTGAATTATAATATGGAAAAGATAGCCAGTTTGGGAAAATTGATGATCTTTTCAGGTCAAAGGAAGAGAATGATAAAATATATTTAATAGTAAGTCCTTTCAAAGAGCTCCGTCCAGAAGAAACATCAAAGGATCCCTACGAGCTTTTCCCACAAGTGCATTGTCGGTTAGTAAGAGTAGCGAAAGCAACTCAATTTGTGATTAAGAAAGATGCAATAATTGGACATGCAGCTACTGTCGAGCACAAAAGAGGAATGTTTGGAATCAAAGACGAGGTTGTATCTACCATTGGACTGCAGAAAGTAGTGAGTGAAAAAATTAATCAAATTTATTTTCTGTTGACTAACATCTTTGTGTTAATTTGGGATTGGGGAAATTTGTAGGATTGGTGATGTTTGTAAATGGTGAAAGAAATAATTCAATGCTCAATTAAAAAATGTAATGCATCCAACTTACCCTATCATGAATCAGTGAACAATTACTTTGGTTGCTTTTATTGCAAGAGAACCCATGCTTTCAATGAGTCATTTTTATCTTAAATGTAAGAATGAATGAAAGAAGATCATGATAATGAGAAATATGATAAAATTTTTACTTAATGAATGATCTTCTTGCTCATTCATCTACTATAAATAGTTTGACCTTCCAACTTTAGCTGATAGCTATATATTATTCACTTTATTTTTCGACAAGAGAACATACACGTTAACAAGACTATATACATAGTATCTTTTTTTACTTTAGCTTTCATAGGTATAAATTTTAACAACTGATTATTTTTATTTTATTTTATTTTATTACAGTTCATTATGGATGATAATTTTTAAGGGATGTCTGTTGTCCAAACCGATTCTGATTGTTTTCCACCTCAACATACTAATACTGGAAATACTCCTCCACCACCCGCTGCTGATCCACCTCCAGATGCATCTCAATCTGTACCGCCTAATCCTAACCCACCACCTAATCCCAATCCAGGCCAAGAGTCTCATTCAGAACCGAGAAATTTTAATCTGAATCATCCTTCTGCTCCTGAAAGTGCTGATCAGCTAGGAAGAGATTTGGCTAGTGAATTATTGAGGGAATTTTTTGGAGACCAATCATCATCTGCTCAGCCTAACCAAGGAGCAAGCACCAGCAGAGCTGGTAAGTCAAATTTGTAGTGTATTCTTTTATTGAAAAATAACCAATGTGATTAACTTATTTGAATTGTTAGTGAATCCCTCAATCATTATGGGTATCAGTGATTACCACAGACTCAATTCAGCAGAGTCTCATGAACGAGAACGGGGGTTAAGGGCTGTAAGAGGCTTATTTAGAAGGAATGATGTTCCCAGGAGCTCGGACAGTCTAAATAGAAATATTTACCACTTTCTGAAGTATTGTCTTGGGGGACCAACACAAATATCAAAATATCCTGCGAGCCCAACACCTTTGGAGATTAAAAATTGGAAAGCTTGGAGCCAATTCAAACTTTCCTAACCCAAGTCCAATCTTCTAACTGTGCCAATTCTGCAGCTGATCAACTATTTCTGATAACCAATTCTATAGACTTCTTGCGATCCGAAATTCGACTACCCAAATTTTTTCCAGCACCTGAGACTGGAGGACTAAAAGGAGGAGCACCAATCCCACTTTATGTCAAAAGAAACTTAGAGTGTGAATTTCAAGAAAAAGGTTTTCAGAAATTTGCCTTTGATTGGACTTGCCGTGATTTTTTGGAATCAACTTGGAATCAAGTCATGGGAAGCATAGTATGCGACCACTGTACCAGGTGGCTCACCACCTTGAATACAATTGATCAGTCAAAGCTTCAGTTCACCCAATGTGTTATTGAGAAATGGGTAGTTAATAAGTGGAAGGAGATGATAAGGTTTTTTGGCCAAGAAGAGGAAAGGGTAGCAAGAGAAAATATTGAAAAGAGGGCAAGGGCACAAGTAAAACGTTATCGGACCAAGGTAAGTTTTTTAATTTACTTTTCTTTTTGTTATTATGAAGCTGATTTAGTTGGAATTCAGATTGCTAGTGCAGGCTACAAGTTAGCAAGAGATCTCTGCAGTGATGTTCCAGGTTTTGTTGTGCTTTTTCATGATACTAGGTGCATCTCTGATATTGAGAAAGGCCCAGCACCAGCCCCAACTGCACCTATCCGAGCTATTCCTGGATTGCGAAATCCTGAACTCAATGATTTGTTTAAAAAAATGGATAAGATGATTCAGGACATAGCCCATATACCAGCTCAAAGAAAATCAGCATTAAAAACATATTCACGGTCATCAGAAAGGACAGTTGCACAAAATGGTATATTCAATGTTCCCAAATACCTCCCCAAAAATTGCTATTCAGCAACATTTTTGCAAGGATTATCTGTGAATTAACGTGAGTCACTTGGGGTTGGAGCTGATATTGATCTGATAAAGATTTGGGAATCAATTAATAGAGCATCAAAATTATCATTACTTAGGTATAACAGTGATCTTCTGTGTAATATAGCTATCTTATATTGAGTTTTATGTATTCTGTTTTTTTTTCAAAGCATCTTGGTAAATGTTATAAAGTGATATTGAGAGAGAGTAACATTTTATTTAAGAAAAACAAATAATGTATGAGATATAAAAATGTATTTTCAACAAATTGATGGTCCATACCTCTTTATGTCACATTTATGTATCCATATTAATTTCAATCAAATTTAATGTTGACCAATACATAGTGAATACATGTTATGCCACTTATACTTTCCAGGCATAGCTACCATTAAATATGCCAGTATCAAAAATTAATTTCAATCGAAATTAATGAGCATGATAATCATGAATTTCTGGAGTCAACTGCTTATTTTTATGCATGGTGCCTTGCCAACATTAATTTTGATAGAAATTACTTTTGATACTGGCATATTGCATGGTGTCTATTCCTGGAAAGTGTAAGTGGCATAGTGTGTATTCATTACATATTGGTCAACATTAATTTCAATAGAATTTAATATTGACATTTGCATATTGAACCCAAACCAGCAAACGACCCAAAAAATTCTTCATAAAACTGCTCATTAATTTCGATCAAAATTAGTGTTGACCATATACATATTGAATGGTAGTTATATCTGGTGTGTGTAAGTTGTAAAGATTGTGTTTAATGTTTATTGGTCAACATTTATTTTGATTGAAATTAATATTAATGTGTAAATGATATATACATGCTCAATATGCATTGTAATGTGTTTACTTAAGAATAGAAGGCCCTACTTTTCATCTTATAGAAAAATGCTTGGTGGCATGTCAAATTCAATTTTTATTAAAATTAATGTTGAAATGTTACCATGCATAACAGTAAGCAACTGACTGCATAAATTGATGATAATCATGAACCTTAATTTTGATCAAAATTAATTTTGCCAAGTGCAGATTGAAAAAAAGCTATGCCACTTACACTAGCCAGGCATATTTACTATTTATTATGTATTGGTCAACATTAATTTTTATAGAAATTAATATGGATATGTAAATTTTATATTTACCCTCAACATGTATAGTAAATTTCAATACTTAAAAATACTTGCTGTCCCTTACATGTCATGCAAAAAAACATTATATCACTTCAACATTAATTTTGATCAAAATTAATGTTGGCATGCCATTATGCATTGAAAAAACTAACTGACTGAAAAAGTTCATCATCAAAATGCTCATTAATTTTGATCAAAATTAATGTTGACCAATACATATTGAATATAAGTAATCTCCGCTTACTCAGACCAGATATAACTACCATTCAATATGTATATGGTCAGCCTTAATTTTGATCGAAATTAATGGTCAGTTTTATGAAGAATCTTTTGGGTTGTTTGCTGGCTTGGGTTCAATATGCAAATGTCAATATTAAATTCGATCAAAATTAATGTTGACCAATACATAATGAATACACACTATGCCACTTACACTTTCCAGGCATAGCTACATGCAATATGCCAGTATCAAAAGTAATTTCGATCAAAATTAATGTTTGCAAGGCACCATGCATAAAAATAAGCAGTTGACTCCAGAAATTCATGATTATCATGCTCATTAATTTCGATCAAAATTAATTTTTGATACTGGCATATTTAATGGTAGCTATGCCTGGCAAGTGTAAGTGGCATAGCATGTATTCATTATGTATTTTTCAACATTAATTTCGATTGAAATTAATATGGACATGGACTATGCATAAAATTCCTATAAGTATAGGTAAGCTAAGCAGTTAGATTAACTGGTTTGATCAAGTACACCATATAAAAATTGATGTTTTAATGCTTTGGTTAATTTCAATCGAAATTAATTATAAGCCATGCATGTTGAATTTTATCTATGTCTGTGTAGTCCATGTGAAATGGCTTTTATTCAATATGCAGGGGTCTACATTAATTTTGATCGAAATTATGAGGTTCATTGCCTCATAAATTTGGTGGTTTCTGTCAGGGTTTCATGCATGGTGCCATATGATACTTGTTTATTCTTATCAAAATTAATTTCAAAACCAATATATTGAATACAAACCATGGCACTTACAGTACTTGGTCATAGCTAAAATTCAATATTCCAGTCTCAAAATTAATTTTGATAGAAATTAATCAGGATCCATGAAGTTTATCAATAGTGTATGAGTTAAGTTTCAAGTCATATGTTTCATCATTTTCTTGCACCCATTTCTAGGTTATCTCAACAATTTTTTTCAAGTTTTATTATATTAATCAAAACTGTGGTAAGTTGTGAAAAATTAGCTAATCCAAATCTCAAATTGAATATTATCATTTTAATAATTTTGAATGTTTCTTAAGGTATTTCATTGGGTGATTCATAATAATATTTTATCAACTTAGTAGTCCTATAACTTTTGAAAAGTAACAATATTGGTATAGTTAGGGACAAAAATGCAATATCTTGTGCAGACTAAGATATATTGTAAAATAAAACTATTCAATTTTTTTCCCTTAGTTGTATCCAAGTTTATCAATGTTTTGGTCACAGTGCCCACACCCTAGCCTGACACTCCTCCTGTCACTTAAAAAACAATTTCTTATCTTAAATTTTAATGTTACCAATTTTATATTTATAATTCATTTCTTGTTTGATGAGGCATATCAGTATATATGTGAATCTCGCATTGTCATCTGAAAGTAAATTTAACAAATATTCATAAAGGATTATCCTTTTTTCATATAATATACTAATTAAGTGTATCTCTATTGTTAAGGAGTAAATTCTAATTTAAAAAATTTTGTATTTACCCGTGGCAATTAGCATATGGGATATACATTTGTTATTATTTGTTTTTCACACTAAAAGTCCCCAAAGAATTACTAGTATTTTCTGTTAGCTACATCAAATTTTGCTTCAATATAAACAGATTGTGATTTAGCATGTTACTCAGTTTACCCCACTATGAATAATACATGTTAAAAAAACTCAAATAATATAAAATCCGCCTCTTTATGTTTTCTGTTTCTTTCATCCTCACTTTAATTTTAATCTTATTCAAATTTTTATCCTATTAAATTATCAACTTCAATTTTCTAGAATAGAGTTTCTTATAATTATACATCATGTTACATCACAATTTTTTGATATCGAATACTTTTTTTAATATTCATTAATCAATATGTCTAGTATACAAAATCCTACACCTCCACTTTGTATGTATATCATGTTCCTCTCTCTTAATTTATATATTTCACTTATGTTCTATATCCTTTTTTTTCAAAAAATTGTTTTTCCAGCACCCAAATGTGTTTCATACCACTCTCTGATTGATACTCGCTTTGAAGCTTTTGAGCTTGCACCATGTCTGCCACATGGCATGACACCTAACCCTCCTGTACTTAGCAATGAGAGGCAGGAAATAATATGAGTTCAGTATCGCAATTTACTTGAATTGGCTAGAGATAAAACAGAAGAACTTGTCAAGATCCTTAACAATAATCCTTCTCCTTCATATTTATCTAACCCTTGTAATGACTTACTCCAATATGTGAAAAGCCTTGAAAAATATATGTTCTTCACCTTTTTTGTCTCCTTTTAAATTAGTAGATAAGATTATTAATATTTTTTTTCTTCATATATATTTGTAGCTTACGAGGAGGGTATGATTCCTCCTGATGAAATCATTGTTATTAGGGATAATGATGAGACAGATGAACCATCAGATTTAACTCATCCTTAAACTTCTAAGGAAAATCTTGAAACACCTGTTATCCGCTCCAAGGAAAAGAGATTATTCCAAGGATCCTCTTTTGTTCGACGTATTAAACCAGCTTCTGCTAATGAATTTTCCGATGTATCAAATAATAAATCTCAAAAAAAAGCAAAGGCTTCAATAATGAGTATATTCTTGTTTCCTTTTTTTTATTGTTATTCTTTTATCTTTAAATTTCTATCATATATCTCTTTTATTGCTTACATATTGTACTTTTTATCTTTCTTTTGATATTTTGTACCAGAAACTCACCTGCTGTAGATTCTTCCATCCATAAACGCCCTCTCCCTGATGAAGATGATGAAAAGAGCGATGAAAATAGCGATGATGAACTGTCAGAATATGAAGCTATGCTTGTTCATCAAAAAATGCAAAATTTAAAATCTTCTTCAAGACATGACAATATGTTTGATAAAGATGGGGATTCAAACAGCTCATCACCAAATTCCTTCATTTCTATGAAGCAATACCCATCACCTCCTAAATTACCTACTTTGACCACTTTGAAAGCTTCTCTACCAATGAAATCAATTCCAATCAAGATATCGAAAAAACCTCTAACTTATTCACCCTCAGTTCTAAAAGACTGTGATTTGCAGGAGGAATTCTGTAAAATTTAAAATTTTTATAAAGGTAAAATCAGCACAGCAAAGGTCCTCAGGTCGTGGTTGGAAATTGTTACTCTCCTTGAATTACGCTCTTCTACTTCTTCCCAAGAACCCATGTTAAATATTCCAATGTTTACTTTTCATTGGGAAAAATCTTGTGGAGAAGATTGGCTTTCAAAACTTACTGAGTTTTGTAAGTTACCATAATTTTTAGTCTTGACTTTTGTTCTTTTACTTTTTTTTTCCTTTTGTAGCAATAATCTTTTTAGAGATTGATAGCTCACAGCTATGAGTACTCGATAATATTGATTTCAAAAAAAATGGACGATTTATGTGATCCTGATGGTTTAAATACTGAAATTATTTCCTCAAAAAAGAAAACAGATCACCCTGAATCCAATCTTATACGAATGCTCATGAAATTAATGATCCCAAGTGACCACTAACGTTGTAGACAATCCTATAGTAATAGCTATAGGCCTTGACAAGGGAGTTGGAGTAAAACCAGAGGGAAAATCCCCTGTCCCTTTAGAAAAATAGAGTGAGATTTACTTGCTAAAGTAAGTTGGTTCCTGTTTTGCTAAAGCTCCTTTTAAACACACTTGACTGCTTGATGAGCCAAGAAAGTAGTCCCCAGATAGACTACCAGACCAAAGAACTAAAATGTAGGACAAAGTCCACACCAGAGACAGCAAAGATACTTGATGTAGGCTGCAAATCCACACCAGAGACAGCAATAATACTTGCTATAGCTTGCAAGACTATAACAGAGAAAAAAGTTGCCAAAGTTAAGTTAAATGAAGAACTCACTTGCAACAAACACAGCCAATTGTGGCCAGAAAACAGTGAAAACTGAGTGAGGAACAATGATATCACCTCCAGATGGTTGTATGATGATTAAGATTGCCCCAAACTGTCTTATTCACTATGTACACACAGACCACTAACTAAGAGCCCATGCGCACACACCAATCTGGCGCCTGTACCCGCCAAATTGCATAAAAAACCCTCCTGGAGCGCTCCCCAACCTCCTAAAACAGAGGCAGGCGGGCCGCCCGACGTTGGAGATGCCGCCTGAAGCTGTCACGCGCCACGTGACACTCGAGGCGAAATTAACTCAATAAATCAATAATATCGAGTCCTAAATCTGTACTCGAAGAACAGAAAGCAATTCTCCATAGCAACTGCAATTTTCCTTTGTGTACTTACTATTTAACTGCACTAGCCTAAACTCTAAATCTAAATTAGTCAATCTCCCAATAGGGTACCTTAGTCCTTTTCAATAAGCGACGCGCAGCACTAGGATCAACAAAATAGTATAGCAGTAGTTTTTTTCATAAAAGTTTTGTTAATTAATTAAAAAGGGGTAAATTGAGCATGGACGGATATTTAGTGGAGAGGGTCTAAGTGTATGTTAGTAATGGTCAATGGAATGGGAATGCTGCGATGGAAGGGAGGTCAATGCGAGGAGGAACAAAGGACATAAAAGGAGTTGGGTATTTGGTTCGATATTCCTTAGAATTAAATTATAATATTGTATTTACATTAATAGTGGTAAATCCTTAAAAGTTAAATCATTGTTATTGTATTTTTCTTTTACTTTCTCAATATTCATTTCTAAATCCTAAATCTTTGATTATTGAGTTTCCAACCCTTCGTGAGATTTTAAGAATTATTATTACCTTGGAACTAGTTTATAATTCTTCTCAATCGAACCTCGAACCTATAGCTATTACTTCGAGTGACCTTCAAATCATTTCCTTGAATCATTCCTCTGTGCTTCGAAGAAGTTTCTAAAAATCCCTCATCTCACTTACAGGAACATCCTCAACCTTGTGCGTAGGTCGTCCGGTGAGAGAAGCAGCCCGGCCTCCCCAAAGCCAGAAAACCAATAAAAACCACTAATCTACTTAGAAAAATTAGCTACAACTACTAAAACCTTTAAAACATGGAATTTCACTATAACAACATTGTGACATGAAATATAGAGAAAAGTTAGCTCTATCAAATGGTACTAAGCACTTAACCCTAAGACTTAAGGTTAGCCCGTAAAACACGAAAAACAAAGTTAAACAGCAATCTTTTATAAATGAAAAATGAGGAAATGACCCCTTAAAACTCAGAATATGAAAAATGTCTACAAGAAATAAAATATAGAGAAAAACCAGGGCTATCCAATGATAGCACCCACATACCTGCAGACCCAATATCCACGGAATAAAACCAGAAAAATACCCAATTCTTTAACAAATGTCAATTAAGACATGCACAAACCACGCCAAATCACACAACAAAGGCCCCTTCCAATGTTGGAAGACCACATCCTCCCTCCAATTGAGAATGTCCGCATTCTTTCTACATCCAACCACCATGTTTAACCTTCTTCCCAAATCTGCCTCTGAAATGGGCCCCTGCCAATACTGCATCAACAATAATTTAATCTGCGCCATGACACCACCTTTCCATCCATACAGAACGTCCTGTGATGTCTTCCAATCCAGAAAGAAGACCTGCCACAGACCTGGTCCACTTTCTTCCACAACAGATTCACCTCCACCTCAACCTGATCCTTCTTCTGCCAGCACCAAAAGATCTAGGCCATCCATCCTGATACCCAGATTAATCAAAAAGCTCCACCCTTCCCAGAAGAGTGCCACAACCCATAAAAAAACTAGTTCCCCCATCCCTAGTCCATCTGCTTGTAAAGAACATTCATTCCTTCCTTCAACTTTAAACTGATAACTTCTCAGTTCCTCCCTCTTCTGATAGTGATTATAACAATGTTGGATCCATTGCACCACCAACACCAACGCACTTTCCCACTATCAAGGCCAAGTTCCAACAACACACATCTCAACAGAGACAACTTCTGTTTCACTACTTCCAATCCACTCCTGCTAGAGATCCACAGGACATTGAGAACAGAAGACACCTCATTCACCAGTTCAAGGCTAATTCTGAACACTTCATTTCATCTCTTGATTTCCTCTGTAATTCCACTAGTACTTGAGTTTGATTCAGAAAAGAAAAATTGACCACACCCTCTATAGGATGTAACCACAAACAACCCTCAGTTTTAAGTCTTGGGGCACCATCCTCATTTTATAGTCTTGGGGGACTCAAAAATCTTCAGTTTAACGTCTTGGGGGACTCAAAAACCTAAATCATAAACCCAGAGCCACAGATCAACCACATTAAGACACAGAGAAAAAAACTAACATTCTGGGGTAATTGTGAATAGAGCAGTCAGCCCATCAATTACCCCCAAACTTGCCTTTGCTAAATTCGGAGGCTCCCCCTGTGGATACCCTCCACCAATATTTCAAAACCAACTCCACAACAAAAACTTTTTCCTCAGTTTGTAGTCTTGGGGGACTTACAACCCTCAGTTTTAAGTCTTGGGGGACTAACACAGTGTTCAGTTTAAAGTCTTGACAGACTATTCTTGATAAAATCTTGAAACCAGCCAGTTTAAAGTCTTGGAGGACTAACAGATACCAGATTTCAGTTTAAAGTATTGATGGACTGATCTTGATACCATAGCTTTTCAGTTTAGAGTCTTGATGGATTGACAGAATTTCGCATAAAATGGACGCATCCAATTTCATGCAGCACACCTCTACAGCCAACCTGCTGAACTTCCACCTTCACTTCATCATCTACCCATCACTGACAAAAATCTCCTCCTATCCCTTTTCATCATCTTTTCTCACCACAGATCATGGCTGGATTTCCTGATGTTAACCCTTCTACTCTCCCTTGCTTCACTGCTCCCAAGGACTATTCCTGCAAACAATGCATCCACATGTGAAGACCTTGCACATTCACTTTTCCAAATCCTGAATCCAAATTCTACAACAGGGCTTGTGACTCTTGCTATTCCAAGAAGAAAAGATGTGACAGAGACGCCAACTACCCTATTCCTCCGCCTTCTCCTTCTCACAAATACATCTCCAGATCCCCTACCAGATCCTTAGAGTTTGGTCCTTCCTCTTCCTCTCTATCTTCTGCTCCTTCCAGAAGATCCAGAAGCTCAGCTTCCTGCACTCTTCCCAAAAGACCAGCCTTAGCCTCACAGGAAACTGCTTTTATCTCCGCCAAATTATCTCCAAAAGCTTCAAGATCAACTCCCAGGCTTCTAGACCGTGTCCAAGCTGTCCGGCCGACGTCGGGCAGCCCGCCCGCCTCACCAAACAGTGAAAATCTGGGCCAAAACCCCCAAAAACAGCCAGAAAACAGCCAAATTCATCCAGACAACAACAACAACTCAACCCAACTACCTCTTACTGCTCCCAGAGCAATGCAATCCACCCTTCCAAAGTCCAAAAGCACCAAAATTTACCAGATTTCTAAGATAACTGCCAGAGAACCTCAAGAAGAAACCAGAACACCACACACTGCTCCACAACAACAACTTTGTCCCCAACTAAGACAAAGAAACTACACCTCTCCTCTTTCAGCCAACTACTCTTCTGACAGTTCCATCTCTTCAAATTCTCCATCCAGAAGAGAGCAGTCTGCTTCCAAATTCCCCTCTCCTGCTCCATCTTTTAACAACCCTGGTACTCCATCACCAGCACATCCTCCAGCTGAATCCAACAGAAATAACAACCACAACAACAACAACAATCTCACTGCTCCAACTAGGCCCCAGGAACATCAGCATCCCAGTTCACCTTCTCAGGATCCTTCAGAGGAAGACCATGAGAATGCATATCTTTCCCTAGTTGATCCACCCACTATGACCATTACGAAATTGTCAGAGATACAAATCCCAGCTGCTTACAGATTTGATGAGCTTCCAATCTGTAAGTACCAAATTAATTATTCCATTTCTTCAACAAAAATAATTACTGATCCAATTCTTCTTGTCTAGTTGGCACCCCTCCTCCTGAATCTATTATTGGAGTTAGCCAAACTCTTTAAACTTCTTTGACCCTGGATTATGGAGACATGAAGAAACACCTAAGCACCATGTGTTCCAATATGCTAAAAGCCTTTGCCCTCCATGGACCTTTGAATGACTTTGAAAAATCCCTGAGAAAGCGCCTACTGGACGACCACTGGAAAATGTCTAGGATCATTAAACACACCCTCCAGAACTCCATTCCTGCCTGTTCTTCTTCCTCCTCTGAACTTCCCTCTAATCCAATCCCTGACCATTACAATTCCTATAATCTCTCCAGCAGGATGCACTTCAAAGAACACAGTGCTTCCCACAATCCCATCAAAAAACAAAAATGTCATCACAATCCAGACCAGCCCCAAGAAGCTTCATCATCCAGAAAATGAGCTCCTGCAAAATATTAGAAACATAAAAATAATATAAAACAAAAAATAAAAAATAATTTCAGAATTTTTTTTTTCTTTTCTTTTTTTCTTTTTTCTTTTTTTTTTTTTTACGGTCTACTGATATACTAAAATAAAAAATTAATAATTAATATGAAATAAAATAAAATATAAAAAATAATACAAATGGTATCCCCCAGCCAATTGATGAGCTGATCCCCTGATACCTTACCCACATCCAAGTGCACCTTGATGTGGATACACAATTAATTCTTTTAAATGGTTAACAGAAAACAAAATTCAAAAATTTTAGAGATTCAGAAAATAATAAAAATAATGAAACACAGAAACACATGAAATAAATAATAAATTAAAATAAGAAAATAGCATTGCCCAGCCAACTGATGAGCCTTTCCCCACCAATGCTTGCCCACATCCAGGTGACCCTGATGTGGTAACACCCTATATTTTTAATTTTAGAATTTTAAACAAACCCCATAAAAAAATTAAAAGAAAAAAAGAGAAAAAATTAAATAATCTAAAACTGCTATCTAGCAAAAACATAACTGCAAAATCAAAGAAAGTCCAGCTCCATAGATGGTCCAATAAGGGAATGTCCGGTCCATAGAAATGATCACTGGGTGGGCTCCCTCCAATAAGTAAAAATGATGGGAGACCACCAGTGATCCATCACCAATCTGAAAGAACCAATGATAAAGAAGCCAGTCTCAAACCAGTTTAAAGTCATAGCAGACTTGAAACCTGAATAATAAACAACAGAACTAGAATTCAACTAGGAAAAACAAAAGAAGCAGAGACAGACATTCTGGGGTAACTGTTCTACAGAAAATCCAGCTCATCAGTTACCCCCACACTTGCCAAAATAAAATCTAGAAGCCCCCCCCTGGGTACCTTCTAACAAAAACACAACATCCAACAAAAAAAAAAAAAAAAACCAAAACCAATAAAAGTGAAGAGTCCGGCACTTGAAAACCAAAGGAATTACCAGTTTAAAGTCATAGAGGACTAAAAACTGTGAAAAGAAACCAATACTAGGGTTCAACCAAATTAAGAAAAAGGGTTGGAAACAGACAATCTGGGGTAACTGTTGATAGAGCAGCCAGCCCATCAGTCACCCCTACACTTGCCAAGATCAAATCTGGAAGCCCCACCCATGGGTACCCTCTAACAAAAGTTTCCTACAAACAGATGCATAGCATCACCACAAAAAAACCAAATTTAAAGAATGGTCCGTAGTTTATCCTCATTGCCGTGTCAATCTTCTTCATGCCTAGTGCCTCTGGTATAAAACCTCTTCACTTGGTCTGCAACCACCCTCTTTTTCAAGACTGCACCATCCAACAATTCCAAAACATAAGAACCTCCAGATGCCTGAGATCTGACTCTGTAAGGTCCATTCCATCTTTCAGAAAACATTTTCCCCCACTGACTCTCCAAACTTCTATTATACACTAAAACCAAACAACCAGGTTTCAAAGGATTCCTAAGTCTATGAGCCAACTTTTTGTCCCAGTACCTGACTGATTGATTCCTAATCTTCATCATTCTAGAGTATGCCTTCTCTTGACATTCCTCTCTACATTCCAACTGTTGCATCCTGGCACAGAGCAAATATTCTGTTGAGTGCATGTTGTCCCAATCAATTCCAAGATAAGAGAAAGCTTCCAAGTCCACTGGTAGAACGGTGTGGTAGCCTAAAGTTTAGTATGGCACCTAAGTACGTAAATGGAGTTATTACAGCGTGCAAGATTGGCGTTATTATTTTTTATATAAGGGTTTTATTTAATTTATTGGAGTTTAAAATATGAAGAAATTGGTCACGAGAGAATGCCTATAAAAATACAATTTATTTTACGGAGAAAACTTATTTTTACGGTCTGAAAAATTTATAAGTATCAAGTCAAGTCACTCAAGAACCTTGAGAAATTTTCCCAGAATTTTTACTATTTTTCTTATATTTTTAAATGAATTTTAAAGTTTTATAGAAATATTTACGCTTTTTAAAAAATTACTTAACTTTGATGAATTTTCACGGGGTAATTAGAGCTGCGCAGACTACGATAAATTAGTTTGGTATGTAAAGGGGAAGTAGCTCTATTTTGTGTAATTTTTCTAGATTTTTTATTATAGTTTTAAAGTTCTAATTGAGTCGGGAAGTCCGGACGGACTCTGTTTCGACTCCGTACGGACTCCGCTTTGACTCCGTACGGACTCCGTACGGGCTCCGGATTGACTCTGGAAGAGCTCTGGAGGGGAAAACTTAGGCACGTGACTAGGAATACTTAAGCGCTTCTCAAACTCGAAATTGAGAAGGGGGGGTACATCATACAGCTTAATCTTTGACAACCACGGTCACATTTTTTATTACTCAACAAATTAAATAAATTGTAATACCCTTATAACTTTATATTTTATATATAACATTTTAGAAATACTACTCAACAATTTAAATCACACTTCAACCAGGGTATCTTTAGAAAGGTGTTCATCACTGGGACTTGATTATTGCTGTCTCATAAAAATTCAAATCATTATAAAAACATAAAAGTCAATCTTTACAGATCATTCACTGGTACACCTTAATTGTTGTATCAGTATTTCTTTTCTTAACAGCTACTTTTATTTAAATCTCAATAAGAGTTAAATATTTTAGAGTTTCATTATTTTTATCAATCAGATCCAAGTAGACTGGTTAGCTTAGTGATTTAGAATCCCCATTTTGTTATTTTCATTGGAAGGACGGGGTTTTTCAGCTAAATCCACATATCTCCTCCGGATTCTGCTTACAGCAAGGCGACTGTAAGAGTTTACCTTACCATAGTTGGCGCCCAACATGGGGTTCGAATTCTCTAGCTTTCTTTAAAGACTTACTTGGATCAAGAACGTTATTAGCCTGCAAGAGGCTTATTTTCTGGAACTCTAATTGGATTTTTGTTATTGGCCTGAAAGAGGCTTGTTATTTTATCGATTGTTAACGCTTTTCATTACTTATTGGGATGTCTTCTTCTGCTGTTGCTTCTGGATCTTCTAACCCTCTTACTCCCTCAGTTAGAATTGTTTCTTGGGATGGCCCAAAGTTTGATGGGGAGGAGGTTAAATGGTTCATTAGCAGGTATGAAGCTGCTTCTGCTGTTGATGGTGCTTCTCATGTGGATATGGTGAAGCAAGTTAGGTTTTTTATTGCTGATAGGGAGGTGGAAAAAGAGGTTATTGCTATGCAGGCATTCAAAGACAAGGATTGGGTTAAGCTTTCTAAAGCTATGGTTGATAGATGGGGTGTTAGGTTTACTATGATGGACCTCAATAAAATTGTTGGAGACTGGCAAGCAAAAGGTGGAGTTTCTTCTATGGCTGACTTCAAAAAGCTCTGTGTTCAGTTTGATGAAGTGGTGGAATATCTCATACTGGTGGACGAGTTAGTGCATGAGAACCAAGCAAAAGATTTGTTTTGGACAGCATGCAGCAGGGATATTCGTATGGATGTCTTGAAGGATCTTTTAAGAAAAGATTTGATGAAGGAACTGCCTAATGGTGAGCAGAAACTGCTGGCTCTGGAGGTTATCAAGGACAACATTCAAGCCCATCTAAAGTTATTGGCGTTGGACAAATATCAAGAGTCTTGCACTCAATATGTTAGCAAGGTTAGCGAAGTTTTGGCCAAAAACAACGATATTATGGTCAAAGCCCAGGAGGCCAAGAAGGCAAAAATGGGATTACCTGCTGCTAAAGTTGAGGGTAATGTAGATAATAAGATGGTCGATCACTTGGCCGATTTAACGAAACAATTAAAAATATTTGTTCAAGAAACCCAGAAGGCCAATAAGGCCCCAATCGCTTCTTCATCGACGTCAACTTCTTATCAGTCCAGAGGTTATGAACGTCAAAATTATAATGGCAATAATAATGGTAACCGCTTCCCAGGCAATGGGAGAAATGGTGGGAATGGTAGTAATTATAGAGGTGGCTATGATGAGCCAAAGGTGTGCTCCTATTGTAATAGGAGGGGGCACAGAGCAACAGTTTGTTTTGCTCTTGATAAGGATATGGATGCTGGGCGAGTTTTATTTGATGGTAAAGTTTATAAATTTCCTGATGGTTCGTTCATCAAGCCCAGTGATGGACAGTCTCCTTCTTATTTGGTCAGAAGAAGTTTAACGGCTGAAAGGAGAGCCAGATTTGAAGAGGTGACGGATGAAGATGTTAACACCAAGGTTGGCAAAAATGGTAATGGTAATGGTGGTAAAGCTGACAAGGGCAAGGAGAAAGAGGTCAGTAAAGCCACATTTTCTACTTCTTTTGGTGGTTTAGAGCTGGCGACAGTTGCCCAGGTGGAGGGTAGCTGTATGGCTGATGAATACGATGTTAATGCTTCTAGAAGAGCAGCTGCTACTAAGGCAAAAAGTAGCATTCAGAGCCAATTGAGGGCTAATCCTGGCAAGGCCAATAACAAAGTGAACCCTTACTCTAAGGACAAGAATTCTAGTGCTCAAACTGCCGCCAACAAATTGAACCCTTACTCTAAGGACGAATTATATAAAATGCAGAAGGGGATTGCTGATATGGGGCCCCCAAGTTATGGCAAGTTTGATTTAAATGGTGAGCCTATGCCAGAGGATGATTCGGATTCTGAGGAGGAAGTACCGTTGGCGTCTCTACCCAGACCAAGTTTTAGCGGTCCCATCCCAATGGAGGGTGTAAGAAGGACTAGCAATGGATCAGGATTAGTGCAAGAAGCTGGTGACAGAGTTAGGGTTATAGAAAGTGAAGATGTTATAATGGGGGGTGAAGATGGCTCGGTTGGACCTCAAGAGGTACCCAGGGCCAAGGTTGTTAAATCAAAGGTCCAGTATGAGCGGCCAGTAGTTTCTGGTCAAGCTAATGCAATGGACGCAGTTTTGAATAGGGTGAATCAACTGCAGATTCCCTTATCTTTGGGGGAGTTATTTACGATTAGTCCGGCGCTTGCTGAAAAGCAAAAGAAGCATTTGACGAGGCGTCGGGTTTCCACTGGAGAGGTGGAATATATTTGTGAAAATGCTGAGAAGTTTGGGGAAGATGTAGATACACATATTTCTGCTCCCCTGGGTTACCTGGTGGTAACTCTTAATGGTAAAGAAGTAAAGGCCTTGGTCGATTCAGGGTCTCAAATTAATTTAATTTCAATGGAGCAAGCGACAAGTATAGGCTTGCCAATTAAAAGTGGGACTGGGGAAACCTCAGAGGTATTGGAGGGCATGCAACAGAGCTGATGGGTACAGCTGAGCATGTCAGGTTAGGCATTGGTGGATCTGTTGGTAAGGTTCACTTTTATGTGGCCAGAGGAGCAGTCAAAACTGTTCTTGGTGGTCCTTTTTTGATGGATTTTGAGGCCAGGATAGGGTATCAAGCTGGCATGGGGATTAGTTTGGAGATCACTGGTGAAGATATGCGGAGGTTACATATGCGGTTAGCGCCTCCTGGAGATGAAGGTTGGGAAACACGGCCAGGGATTACTACTCTTTGCCAGTGTTGTGTTTGCACCAAGAAGCGGCATATTAAACGGACGGCTTCTGGTGAATTATGTTTGTTGGAAAGGGATGGATGCCCTCATTTTTTGGGGTAGAAGGGGCTGATCACTCTAATGTTGTAATCTCTCCTCAGGATGAGATCCCAGATTGCAATAGGTCAGCTCACTTGGAGATAATTCAAGTGGATTCTCAATTATTTTCTGTTAATATTACTTTGGAGTGCAAATACGTTATGGACTTTTCTATATGTTTATTGGATTTACCCTGTTTTTCTATAAAATTTAAAAACGGTGAAAGAGGCAAAATGGGCCAAATTAGGTTGGATAAAAATTGGAAGGGTATGTTTTTGGGCCTCCAGCAAGAGGTTAAACTGCAATTATCTCCTTCTATTATGGACCTCCAGCAAGAGGGTAAACTGCTAAAATCTTATCAAAAACCAATAAAAAATCTCAGTATAATTAAAACTCAAAAAAATAATTTTTGTGAAAATTCAATTCCGGTCCTCCAGCAAGAGGTTAAACTGCCGACTTTCTTTACAGGTGATTTAATGTTGGATAAGGGAAGCAAAGGTGTTGGAAAATCTGTTTATAAATTAGACGAGGGAAAGGAGAAAAGGGTAAAATTTAAAGATGAAATAAAATATTTTTCTAATTTTTCTTATTCTGATTCTGGCGATAAAGAAGATTCATTTGATGAAAGTTTTAATGGCGATACAAAAGAAAATGTTTTACCTCAAGTTAATTTAGATGTGGACGCAGCCAAATATAAGAAAGTAGCAAATAAATTTCAACCTATTAATGAACCGCTACCTGCTGAATTAAATCCACCTTTGAGAAGACCAAGGTTATCAAGAGATCCTTATGAAAGTCCCTTGGTAAAGAATCCGCCTGAATTTTCTGAGACGTCAAGAATCACTTTTGAGAGACTGGGTGTTGTTAATTTTGGACCTGATGGTTGGTTGTCTGGAGAAGAGAAGAAGTTGTTGTTGGATGTGATGGTCAAGCAAGAGAAGGCCATTGCTTTTGTAGAAGAGGAGAGGGGTGTGTTGAAGCATTCCTATGGGGAGCCTTACAAGATTCCTGTGGTATGTCATGAACAGTGGCAGCAGAAACCGATTCCTATTCCTGCTGCATTGAAAGAAGCTTATATCGAATTTCTCAGAGAACGGATACGCACTGGACTGTATGAGCAATCAACGTCAAGTTATTCTAGTCTGGTATTTTGTATCAAGAAACCGAATGGCAAGCTTAGAGTTGTTCATGATCTTAGGGAATTAAATAGGGTTACAATAAAGGATGCTGGGATACCGCCTAGTGCTGAGGAGTTTGTTGAAGCGTTTGCAGGGAGAGTGTGTTATGGTTTAGGAGATATTATGGGTGGATATGATGAGAGAGAGTTACATCCGGACTCAAGGCCTCTCACTACATTCGATACACCACTAGGACGTTTACAGTTAACAAGATTGCCTCAAGGAGCAACAAATTTGGTTGCAGTTTATCAAGCTCAGATGGCTTGGATCCTTCAAGGTGAAATTCGACAATACGCTGGAATCTTTATAGATGATGGAGGAATTAAGGGAACAACAACCAACTATGATAACCAGGTGTTGGAAGAGAATCCCGGGATACGCAAATTTATTTGGGAGTTTGCAATTATATTAGAAAGAATCTTGTTTCGAATTGAAGAGGCTGGTTTAACTATTTCAGGTTCAAAATTTTCATGTTGTGTTCCAGCCTTAGAAATATTAGGCCATGTGGTATGTAGAGAGGGTAGGATTATGTCCAAGAAGAAAGTTAACAAAATTCAGTCCTGGCCAAGACCCAAGAATACGACCGAAGTTAGGGGGTTTTTAGGCGTTTGTGTATATGTTAGAATGTTTATTAAGGACTTTTCTTTATTGGCAGCTCCATTGAGACGGTTAAAGGGAAAGGATGCAGACTGGGAGTGGGATGAAGAGTGTGAGAAGGCGTTTGTGAAGTTGAAGGAGGTTGTGGGGAAGGATTTAGTCCTGCACAAGTTGGATTATGGAAAATATTCTGGCAGAATTTATTTAGCAGTTGATTCAAGTCAGGTTGCAGCTGGGGCGGTTTTGTCTCAGATGGATAAAGCTGGTTACATCAGGCAAGTTAGGTATGAATCTGTAGTATTTAATGAGGTCGAATCAAGATATTCTCAACCAAAATTGGAATTTTGTGGTGTGGCAAAAATACTGAAGAAACTTCAGCATATTTTGTGGGGCAACATTTTGAGTTGCAAGTGGATGCGAAATCGTTAATCCAGATGATTAATTCCCCAAGTTTACCGAACGCACCCATGATGAGATGGGTAGCTTTTATTCAACATTTTTTGTTCGATTTAGTTCATAAGACTGGCAAAACTTTTACTATGCCAGATGGTTTATCAAGGAGACCACCCACTGAAGAAGATTCAGACTCAGAAGAGTTCGATGAAGATATACCTATTATCAAAGCCAGCACTAAAGGAGCTGAAGACTTTCCATACCTCCCCCATGAGGTTAAACTGGAAGGACTATTGTGTTTAGATTATGGTGTTGATGACCTCCACCAAGAGGATAAACTGGAAAATAGTTTTTATGTTAATAAAGGTGTTGGAAAAGGTGTAGATAAATTCGGTAGAAAGGAGGTAGAAGAAGATGTGGTGTATGTAGAGGAAGATGGATTGGTAGTGTGGGATAGTAGTAAATTAAGGAATGGTGTATATGTTGGAGAATTAGAGAATTTAAATAAAAGGGTGGATAAAGAGAAAGAGGTATTTTCAAATACGGTTTTTGAAGGATCCAAAGGTTCAGAAGAAAAACGTCGACATATCTCGATTAAAGATTTATTTAGGGGTCAACGATTATTGGCTCGTTCATGTGCAGGTGATATTGGTGATAGAGAAGTCCCTATTGATGTTATATTAATCGATTTTCAAGATGAAGTCTGGGGTCAGACTGGTTTTTATTTTTTGTTAGTCAAATATTTGTTGACTTTAGAGAGGCCAGAAGATTGTGAAGACGATGAATGGGTGGCTATCAAGAGGAAGTCATCTACGTTTTACCTATCTGGTCGACGTTTAATGAGGAGGAGGTATCCAAATCCTCAAGTAGTTATAACTCAACAGAAGGGGCAAGAATTAGTTTTGAAATCACTGCATGAAGATCTCGGGCATAGAGGCTTTGGAGAAACGTTTAGAAGAATTTCTGATCGATTTTGGTGGCCTGGCATGAAGATGGCTGTTAAACAGTGGGTTCAGTCATGCGAAGAATGTCAAAGATGAAGTTATTTAAGGCCAAAATAACCTGGACGCGCGACCGGTGAATATACGCTCTTTGGAAGAGTTAGTTTAGATGCCGTTCATATAAAAGAGGGACGGTATAAATATTCAATTGTGGCCAGAGATGATTTATCTGGTTGGGTAGAGGCAGCGCCTCTTATTAATTTAACTTCCAAAAATGTGGCAGAATTTTTTTTGAATAATTGGGTATATAGGTATGGGGTGATGAAGTTGGTAACGGTAGATGGAGGTCCTGAATTTGGGACAGAGTTTAAAGAGGCCGTATTGATAGTTGGATCAAAGGTTAGGGTAGCAACCCCATATTACCCTGAAGCTGAAGGCATGGTTGAAAGAGGGCATCAAGTTATTAAGGATGCTTTAGTTAAAATTTTTGGGACAAGTGCCGAAAAGTGGAGGCACTATTTACCTTTAGTTTTATTTGCTGATCGAATCACTGCCAAAAGGACTACCGTATTTTCACCTTATGAACTTGTTTTTGGACAGAAAGCAGTTTTACCGGTTGATTTAGAAGCTGAATCATATCTTGGGGTTGAGTGGGACACGGTGAAAACTACTGAAGAATTATTGTGTGCAAGAATGATGCAGCTAGAAAAGAAAGAAGAATCACCACGCAATATAGGGGGAGGACTTGCTAGCAAGTCCACAACTTGAAGTCATATGGAAATCAGATGGAACTCAGACTGAAGTAATACTCAACTTTCACTTGAAGTATCACACAAATAACAATGGATCTATATTGAAAACATAGTGAAAGTGTGAGGATAACTGAATGGAAGCCAGAAAAAATCATTCCATGAGTCTACTCAATGCAAAGTATTTTTTGAAACAGCTTATTAAAATAATACTTTATTAAATTAATTTGATCAATAAAAATTAATTGACAATATTGCAATTCTTAAATACAATAATTTTATTAAAAAATTTCAGATTACATATAAAAAAAATCAGTGACTTTTTCTATTACTTACAACTGTTTTTACAGAATTGAAAACTATGTTTCAGCTAATATTTTATGGAAGTGAACTCTGTTCTTCGCCTGAAGAACAGAGTTCATCCTCCTATTTTCACACTCTGTTTGCACCAATCTCCATCCCTTTCAATTCTATCAACACATGCTTGTCTTCCCTTCCCATGCCTTTCGCTATCCTCCCAGCCCCATTGTATGCCATCCTCTTTTGATCCCCATTTCACCCCTCTCAACCTCTCCCAGACCCTTTTCTTCATTTAAAATGCCTCGGAACCCTTAATCTTCCCTTCCAACTCTTTCCCAACATTTTCGCTACCCCATACACCCTTCCTCACCCCTCTCTCCAGCCTTTCCAGCCCTTGTAGCCCCATTTGTGTTCACATGAGCTTCAAGGTGTGTTCAAAGTAAATTCAATACTTCTTCATGATGGTTTCATCACTTCCTCAATGTGTGCTCAAAAAGATATGAATTAGGGTTCAAGGTTGCGGACTTGCTAGCAAGTCCGCCCCCCATATTGCGTGGTGAATATTTAGAAAAGGCATATTCGCGGATGATGAAGATCCGAAATCAATCAGTTAGATATTGGGATGAGCGGTTGGCACATAGATTAAGGAAACCTTTGAACCCAGGTGATATGGTCTTGGTGTATAATAGGAGTTTGGAAAGCCAGTGGGGAAAGATGTTTGCAGATAGGTGGAATGGACCATATAAAATCAAGGAGCAAGTTTCCAGCGGTTCATATGTGCTAGAAGAGTTGGATGGAGTAGTATTAAAGAAGAGGGTAGCAGCCGATCAAGTGAAACGGTTCTATCCTAGAGGCACCAGGAGTGCCAAAGTCTAACTCCGAAATGAGGATAAACTACAATTTTAATGACATTTATCAAATTTTATGGATTCCTCCGCAATGAGGATAAACTATGATATCGACAATATTTTATGACGACCTCCGCAATGAGGATAAACTATCTTCTTTTTTTATCAAAATACTTTACTATCGTTACACTGTATATGGAAAACGAAACTGTGATGAAACTTAACGAAATGCAAGAAGACCTTCTTTGAAATTTTCGAAAACTTAAAATTCTTAAAATATGGGTGAAGATAGTGTTGGAAAATTTTTAAAATTTATTGGAAGAAGTGTTCACAGGGGAACCTTCTTAATACAATATTGGCAAGTGTGGGGGTAATTGATGGGCTGGCTGCTCTATACACAATTACCCCATAATGTTCGTTTCCAAAATTTTCCCTGTTTCTAGTTGAATCCTGGCTTTGTCTTTTAATTTTAGGAAGTCCACTAAGACTATAAACTGGAACGAATCAAGAGACACCGCTCTCAACGCCGGATTCAAGATTTTTTTTATTTTATTTTGTTTTTGATTTTTTATGTTAGATTGTGATTTCTTTTCTTTAATATATATTATGAATTATTGTAAAGGTGATACTCACTGGCGGTCTCTAATCATTTTTATAAATTGGAGGGAGCCCACCCAGTGATCATCATTATAAAAATTATCTCCTAAAAACTTTCATTTATTTTCTTTTCTTTCAATTTCTCAAAATTGTGTAACCACATCAAGTTGCACTTGGATGTGGGTATGATGTCGAGGGTACGGCTCATCAAATGGCCGGGGGGCATCTTTTAAAATTTTATTTTTAAAAAAAAAAAAATTTTTTTTATTACTTTTTTTATTTTTCTTTTCACATTCGTTTATCTTTCTTTAAAAATTAAATTTTAACTTTTATTTCAAAACTATCTTTTTTTTAAAAAAAAAATTAAAATTAAAATTAAAAAAAAAAAAAAAATCTTTTATTTTAAATGGTAAAAAAAAATAATAATAATAATAATAATAATAATAAAATAACTAAAATAAATAAAATAAAAAAAAATAAAAAAATAAAAGTAAAAAAATAAAAAATAAAAATAAAAAATAAATAAATAATAAAAATAAAATAAAATAAAATAAATAAAAATAAAAATAAAATAAAAATAAATAAATAAATAAATAAATAAAAGGTATTTTAGTTTTAGGTAGTTTAGATGTTTATATTTTATTTTTCAAACATTATTCAAGAAAGCTACATACCAGGAAGAACACCATCAAGGGTTGTTATCTTTTGAAGAATCGAAATTAGAAAATTTAGAAGGACCTTGATTGATTTCCTGGGATTCGAATCTTATTTCACGGTCACGATAGTGTTGAAGCCAGTTGGCTATTTTGAAAAGGTCTCTTAACAGTTGCTCTCTCATCCAAGATTCTGATCTATCAGAGGGCGGGTATCGTTGGAAATAAGCGATAAGGTTATTAAAATTAGCAAAAGCTTTTCAGACACTAGGTGAATTGGAACTCTAGGGAAGCTTGGATTAGGTTCTGGTAGCTCATAAGCTGAATATGAAATTGGAGAACCGGTGGACGCTTATCAAATTAAAACATCAGCAAATTAAAACCTGAAGATTAAGAAAATAAAAAGAGACAACTAACCTGTGTCAACACTATCATGATCATAGATAAATGGCTTACTTGGTAATGGAGTGGGATTTTTTATGTTTAGAAAAGGATTTTTTATTTTTGATAGATGAGGAGGACTGGTGTTGGATTTAGTGTTTGAAGTAGATGTTCTGGGCCTTTTGGATGATACAAGAGAAGATGAAGACTGCTGGCTATTATAGGACCTTTTGTGCTTCAAGATGTTGGAAGAAGGAGAAGAATTGTTAGAAGGTTGAAGCATGGCCCTGGGAGCAGCAAGAGTTCTTGGGGGAGTAGCAGCAAGTCTAGATTGGAGAGAAGGACCCAGAGGATTAGGTGATGGAGAAAGATTTAAATAGGCTGATGGAGAAAAAGGTATGGGATCTTTAGAGGTTGATGGAATAGGGGGTGGAGTAGAAGGTGAAGAAGAAGGAAGAGGTTTGCAGAAGGCAGCGAAGCTAGTAGCAGTGATGGGGAAAGAACCACAGTTCATGCCAGAACATTTTCTTTTCTTCTCATAGCAGGATAAACAGGCCCTGTTATAAGTGTGCTTTTGCCAGTTAAAAGAGAAGATACATTCCCTATGGGTGAAGGCACAGTATTTGCAAGATTGATCAGCTGAAGCAATGAAGTCAGAAGGTTTCATCTTGTTAGGAGATATTTTTTTGAAGAAGAAAACTTGAAACTAGGATGAAGAAAGCTGGTGGCAAAATCTGGGTTCAAGGATAGAGAAGTTGATAGGTCCACCAAGGCCTTAAACTGGACTGTTATCAAGCTGTTGGGTCCACCATGACCTTAAACTGGATTTCTTATCGATCAAATGTTTGGTCCACCATGACTTTAAACTGGCAGTTCATTCATTGTTTTAGTCCACTATGACTTTAAACTGGAAAATTAATATCTGCAGGATAATTCAACATTCATTGGACCACTATGGCCTTATACTGGATTACTTGTCGATCAAATGTTTGGTCCACTATGACATTAAACTGGATTATCAAATTTATTCAATCTTTGGTCAAGCCTAGGCCTTACTTAGGAATTTATCAAGTTATTTATGCACCTAAACAATCTTTGGTCCACCAAGACCATAAACTGGCAATCGATTATATGTTTGGTCCACCAAGACTTTAAACTGGAATGTTAATCTTGTTTGGATAACTCAATTCAATCTTTTAATTTATCACTGTCCACTAAGACTCTAAACTGGTTATTCAATTATTTCTGGAATTGGGTGCTGATAGCTTTAGGAGGTTAAAATTTTAGGTGGTGATGATGCTAAAGAAAGCATAATGGTTAATTAGGTGAAATTTGTGGCGCTTTAACATGGTCTAAAGTTAATATTATTATTGGAAGCCTGGCAAAAGTATTTTATGGGTTTGCTGTATAGCAAAGTTTGAAAATTGTGATGAAGGAATCAGAAGTTAGGATGGTAGTTGGATTTTAAGGGAATGATTTTTTTTAGTGCCTCATAGTTAGGCCATTTTTTTTTGGTGTGAAGCTTGGAGGAACTTATGGCGAGATTGGAATCATAGAATTCGGCTCAGTGGGGGGCCCTATGAGGTTGGAATCAGGAGTATTTGGCTCATAGGAAGATCCACTCTCTCAATGCTGTGACAAGAAGGAAGACTGGTATATGGGAGTCTGAAGGGATTCAAACCTTGCTCTCAGTAGTGGAATCATCACAAGATTTATATTATTTTATTTTATGTTATATCAAGCCAGAGAAGAAAGAAAACATCATTTATGTTGAAAGTTTAAGAAGACCAAGCAAAAACAAAATTTTATCAAGTTATACTGTTAGAAAAGATAATTTCTTTGAAATTGTTCAACATCATTATCAAAGCTTTGCATTAAAATTCTTCTTTTCATGAGGTCTTCATGGTTATTAGCTGGAGTTTCTTGAAAATAGGCCAGCATTTTTCGTTTCAACTCATTAGTAAAGTCAAGAAAAAGATAGCGATGAAAATTTGGTTAATGATTGATATAGTCCGTCTTCACTCTGCCAACATCATCAGTGTTGGTTATTTCGACAGCTAGAAGTTCAAATATGTTATTAAGTCATAGGTTTAGTCAATTTTGATTAAATGTTTTTTTTAGTAAGATAAATAGGGTCTTACATTTAGAGCCAGGAAACATAGTCTCAGCAAAGTTAGTTGGGGGTACTGGCGTTATAGGATTAGGATCTTGTGAAGGCAAAATTAGGCCGGGATCCGCTGATGAAGATTGAACTTTTAAAGCTGTTTTTGATCTTATTCGTTTTAAGAAGACAGGAATTTTGGATCGCTTTTTAGAAGTTGAGGGATCAGGGAGAGCTGCTGGTCCTAAATATACGTTTGTTTTAGAAGGAACTATTGGCAAGTTGCATTTGACTTTTTTCACACGGCATAAGTCGCAAGCTGTCCTGCCAGGAAGATTAGGGTTGGACATTAAACAAGGTACCTGGTATCGAGCGCAGAGTTCACATCGAGCGACAAGTTCTTTGGAAGACATATTGATGAAGATGAATTTTATAGTTGATTAAAGAAGATGGTGGATGAAGGTTAAAGATGAATATTGTGTTCGACCACTTATGCAAAGTTTTAAGAATGGGGACATTCTCGATTGGAGGGAGGATGTGGTAGGCTAAAGTTTAGTATGGCACCTAAGTACGTAAATGGAGTTATTACAGCATGAAAGATTGGTGTTATTATTTTTTATATAAGGGTTTTATTTAATTTATTGGAGTTTAAAATATGAAGAAATTGGTCACAAGCGAATGCCTATACAAATACAATTTATTTTACGGAGAAAACTTATTTTTACAGTCTGAAAAATTTATAAGTATCAAGTCAAGTCACTCAAGAACCTTGGGAAATTTTCCCAGAATTTTTACTATTTTTCTTATATTTTTAAATGAATTTTAAAGTTTTATAGAAATATTTACGTTTTCAAAAATTACTTAACTTTGATGAATTTTCACGGGGTAATTAGAGCTGCACAGACTACCAAAATTAGTTTGGTATGTAAAGGGGAAGTAGCTCTATTTTGTGTAATTTTTCTAGATTTTTTATTATAGTTTTAAGGTTCTAATTGAGTCCGGAAGTCCGGACGGACTCCGTACGGACTCCGCTTTGACTCTGTACGGACTCCATATGGGCTCTGGATTGACTCTGGAAGAGCTCTGGAGGGGAAAACATAGGCACGTGACTAGGAATACTTAAGCGCTTCTCAAACTCGAAATTGAGAAGGGGGGGTACATCATACAACTTAATCTTTGACCACCACGGTCTCATTTTTTATTTCTCAACAAATTAAATAAATTGTAATACCCTTATAACTTTATATTTTATATATAACATTTTAGAAATACTACTCAACAATTTAAATCACACTTCAATCAGGGTATCTTTAGAAAGGTCTTCATCACTGGGACTTGATTATTGCTGTCTCATAAAAATTCGAATCATTATAAAAACATAAAAGTCAATCTTTACAGATCTTTCACTGGTACACCTTAATTGTTGTATCAGTATTTCTTTTCTCAACAGCTACTTTTATTTAAATCTCAATAAGCGTTAAATATTTTAGAGTTTCATTATTTTTATCAATCAGATCCAAGTAGACTGGTTAGCTTAGTGATTTAGAATTCCCATTTTGTTATTTTTATTGGAAGGACGGGGTTTTTCAGCTAAATCCACATATCTCCTCCGGATTCTGCTTACAGCAAGGCGACTGTAAGAGTCTACCTTACCATAATGGCTTTCTGACCAAACATTAACTCATAAGGAGAATAGCCAGTTGTCCTCCTCACAGTGACCCTATCAGCAAATAAAACCAAGGGTAAATAATGCCTCCACATTTTGGCACTATCTCCGCACATCTTCACCAAAGCATTCTTGATAACTTGATGGCATCTTTCAACCATGCCTTCAGCTTCAGGATAATACAGTGTAGCCACACTAACCCTAGAACCAACACTAGCCACAGCTTCTTTAAATTCGGTACCAAACTCTGGCCCACCATCAACAGTCACCAACTTCATTAACCCATACCTATAAATCCACTCCTTCTTCAAAATCTCTGCCACATTCTTGGAAGTCAAATTAACCAGAGGCACTGCCTCAACCCAACCAGACAAATCATCCCTAGCAACAATCAAGTATTTATACCTGCCCTCTTTAATATGGACAGCATCCAGACTGACTCTTCCAAAGACAGTTGATTCACCAGTTGCACGGCCCACCTCTTTAGGTTTCAAGTGACTTCTTCTTTGACATTCTTCACAAGATTGAACCCAACCCTGCACAGCCAACTTCATACCCGGCAACCAAAATCTGTCTGCTACTCTTCTATAAGTCTCCCTAAAGCCTCTATGACCAAGGTCTTCATGCAAAGACTTCAACACAAGTTCTTGACCCTTCTTCTGAGTCACCACCACTTGAGGATTATGATGTCTCCTTCTCATCAACCGCCTTCCTGACAGATAAAATCCAGGACTCTTCTTCTTGATTTCCAACCAAGTATCATCATCACAACTATCTGGCCTCTCCAAGGTCAACAGATATTCCACCAAAATAATATAAAACCCAGACTGACCCCAGGTCTTATCTTCAAAATCCAACAAAACAACATCCAAGGGTACAACTCTGTCATCAAAATCACAAGTGTGAACATGAGTCAATTGAGAAGCCCAACCAGGACACCAATCCTTAAATTTTGGCACGTCCTTCTCTTTCCATTGAACCTTGTGAGAATCCAGTTCACTAACAAAAACACCCTTTTCCAATTTTGAGCTGTCCCAAACAACTACTCCATCTTCATCAACAAAAAAATCCTGATCACCAGAATCAAGATCAGATCCTGTCAGTTTAGCCTCTTGGGGGAGGTCAGAAAAATCATCCAGTTTAGCCTCATGGGGGAGGAAAGAAAAATCCTCAGCACCCTTTGTGCTGGCCCTAACCACTGGAACATCTTCGTCAAACTCTTCAGAATCAGAATCCTCATCTGTAGGTGGCCTCCTTGATAATCCATCAGGCATAGTAAAAGTTTTACCTGGTTTGTGTACCAGGTCAAAAGAAAAATGTTGAATAAATGCCACCCACCTAGTCATTGGAGCATTTGGAAGACTGGGTGTATTGATCATCTGAACCAAAGATTTTGCATCCACCTGCAGCTCAAAATGCTGCCCCCACAAAACCGTCTGTAGCTTCTTTAAAATTTTAGCTACGCCACACAATTCCAACTTAGGTTGAGAATACCTAGATTCCACCTCATTAAACACCACAGAATCATACCTTACTGGCCTGACCCTCCCAGTCTTATCCTCCTGAGACAAAACAGCACCAGCAGCAATATAACTTGAGTCCACTGCCAGAAAAGTTTTTCCAGCACCAACCCCATAATCGAACTTGTGAAGAACAATATCTTCACCAACAACCTTTTTCAACTTCTGAAAAGCCTCTTCACACTCTTCAGTCCATTCCCAATCTGCATCTTTTCTTGTCAACCTCCTTAAAGGTGAATCCAACAAAGATAAATCCTTAATAAAAATCCTGACATATACACATACACCCAAAAATCCCCTGACTTCAGTAGTATTTTTAGGCCTAGGCCATGACTGAATTTTATTAATCTTCTTCTTCACCAAAATCCTTCCCTCTTTACATACTACATGACCCAGAATTTCCAAAGCAGGAACACAACAACAGAATTTTGACCCTGAAATGGTCAAACCAGCCTCTTCAATCCTGAACAACACTCTCTCTAGAGTTATTGCATATTCCCACAAAAACCTCCTTATGACAAGGTTCTCCGCTAACACCTCATTACCATAATCAGTGGATGGTCCTTTAATTCCAACATCATCAATAAAAATACCAGCATGAGTAGGAACCTCCTCCTGAAAAATCCAAGCCATCTGTGCTTGATAAACTGCCACTGAATTAGTTGCTCCTTGAGGCAACCTAGTGAGCTGAAATCTTCCCAAAGGAGTCTCAAAAGTTGTTAGAGGCCTTGAATCCGTATGTAGTTCCCTCTCATCATAACCACCCATAATATCACCCAAACCATAACACACCCTTTCATCAAAAGCTTCAACAAAATCCTCTGCACTTGGAGGCATACCAGCGTCCTTGATAGTGACTCTATTCAAGGCTCTGAGATCATGAACCACCAGCAACTTTCCATTCTGCTTCTTTGAACAGAACACCGGACTTGAGTAACTGGATGTTGATTGTTCACATAACCCAGTCCTGACTCTTTCCCTAACAATCTCTACAAAATCCTCTCGAATAGCGGCTGGAATCAGAATAGGTTTGATTTGCCAAGGTTCATGACAAACAACAGGAATCAAGTAAGTTTCCCCATAAGAGTGCTTCAATACACCCCTTTCCTCCTCAACAAATGCCACCGCTTTTTCCCTTAGCACAATAACGTGCAACAACAACTTCTTTTCTTCCTCAGACAACCACCCATCAGGACCAAAATTAACAACTTTCAATCTTTCCATGGTCACCCTAGCTGTCTCTACAAATTCTGAAGGATTCTTCACCAAAGGAGTACAGTACGGATCTCTTGACAAAGGAGGTCTCTTCAAAGGTGGATTCAAACCCACAGGCATAGGCTCATTGACAGGCCTAGTCTTCTGCGCTACCTTCTTATACTTTGCCGCTCCACCTTCAACTTGAGGGATCTTCAGGAATTCTTCACCACCAGACCTGGAACAAAAACCAAGGGTTTCCCCATTGCTCACATGTGTGGGCAAGGTAATGTTTTTGAAAGGTTTAGAAGAAACCCTAGCGGTGCACAATTGGGAGGACTTACTTTTACACCCCAATCTCACCACTCAAAAACTTTTCCGCAATTCCACATCTTCATCCTCACTTCCAACTTCCAAATCTTCAAATCTTGATTCATCTTCTGAATCACATCTTCTAAAATTGTGCAGTTTATCCTCATGCTGGAGGTCCAAAAATCGATCCTGATGATCTTCTCTCTTCATAATTTTCTGCAGTTTAACCTCATTCTGGAGGCCCAAAAATAGATCTTGACAATCTTCACAAAAATATTTTGCATCTTCTTTCTTCAATATCTTCAGATTTTTTTTCTTGATTTTCATGAATTATCTTGAAATTTTTATCTTCTTTTCTTAAGTTTTCTTCTGACCTACAAAAATAACCAGGGGTTTCCCCAATGCTCACAGGTGTGGCCCAGGTAATGTTTTTGAAAGGTGTAGAAGAAACCCTAGCGGTGCACAATTGGGAGGACTTACTGGTAGACCCCAATCTCACTGCCCCAAAACTTTTCCACATATCTTTCAATAAAGATATATAACCAATCTTCTTCCTTGAAATGAATTAAAAATAATTAAAAATCTTGAGAGAGAGCAGAGACTTGATAAAAAACTTGATGAATACTTGCAGAGAAGAGAAACATTAAAATGAGAAAGTTGAAAATCTACTTGGTATATCTCCAAGGGAGCTGACCTACTACAACCTGGGATTTCCTCATCTCGGGGAAAGGTTGTAGCACTAGGGTGATCAGCCCTCATTACTCTAAAAAAGACAGACTCTCAATAGAGCCTAAGCCACACTCCAAAAAACCAGTGGCAGCACCCACTTCGTTCCTTCTCCTGCAGCAGTCCATGCACTGGCACATTGAAGATAAACCAGGCCTGGTCTACCAACCATCCTCTCCAGGGGATGATAACCTCATGTGAAGCCTCCTTTTTTCTTCACAAGTCAAATCCAAACTGATTCCCAAATCAAATTGATAACCAATTCTTGCCTGAAAATATATCAAGAATGGCCCACCCAAAACTGCTTTTACATTACCTTTAGCAATGTAAAAATGAACCTTCCCTGAGGCTCCTCCAACATCTAACTTCAAAAACTCTGAAGTTCCAACCAATTCAGTGACATGGCCACCGATCCCTCTCAAATTCCCACCAATACCAGTTTTAATGGGGAGGCCCATATGAGTTGCATCAAACAAAGAAATCAGGTTTATCTGAGAACCTGAAACCACCAATGCCCTTGCCTCCCTGCCATTCAGAGTGACATTGACATATCCCAGAGGAGCAGAAAAATGATATTCCAACCCCTCACCAAACTATTCAGCAGAATCACAAATGTATTCTACCTCACCAGAAGAAACCCTTCTCCTGGTCAACAACTTTTTCTGCCTATCAGCCAACCCTGGTCTGATAGCATACAATTCCCCATAAGATAGGGAAACCTGACCCTGATTCATCCTTTCCAGGACAGAGTCCATAGCATTAACTTGGCCAGACACTACTGGCCTCTCAAAGTGAGCTCTTTGCTTCACCACCTTGGTCCTAGAAGATTCTTGAGGACCAGAACCACCAACAGATTTACCATTAACAGGAACCAAACCAGATCCCTCACCAGAACCTCTGACTCCAACAGGCTTTGGCAATGTAGCCAAAGGGACATCCTCCTCAGAGTCAGAATCCACCTCCATTGGCATCGGCTCACCATTCAGGTCCAATGCACCAAAACTAGGGGGGCCCATGTAAGCCATACCCTTCTGCATCTTGTACAGCTCCTCTTTGCTGTACCTCATCCTAGCTGCACTCAGATTAGGGTCCAACTTTGAAGAATTTAGCTTTGGTTGGTCCTGAGAACTGCTCTTAGGCCTTCCCACCTTTCCTGCTTCCACATCATAAACACCAGCCAAGCATTCACCACTTGACTGTCAACCACAAGAATACAACTCCAAACCACCAAAGGAAGTAGAAAAAGAGACCTTATTGACCTCCTTCCCCTTTCCGTTGACGTCCTCATCTACCTTAGCAGAAGACTTCCCCTGATCAGGAATCTCCTCAAACCTTGGCCTCCTTTGATTGAGACCACCCCTTCCCCTGACCAAATCCACAGGAGCCTGCCCCTCACAGGGCTTCACAAAAGAACCGTCTGGGAACTTAAAAACCCTGCCTTCAAACCCCACTTTTCCTTTGGACACATCTCTGTTCAGTGCCCAACAATCATTGGACCTGTGCCCCCTCCTACTGCAATAAGAGCAAACCCAAGGATCACTCCTACCAGCCCTCCTTTCAAAATCTCTTGGCTGAGAAGGTGCCTTATTAACCTTCTTGGACTCCTGGGCAAAAATGTGCAGCTGTTTTGTCAGATCAGCCAACTGCTCCACCATTGGGTCCCTCTCCTGTTTTGGAACCTGCACCAAATTTTTCTCCTCCTTCTTCTCCCTAAATTCCTCTTCAGTCAAATCCTCACTGACTTTGCTGACATATTTTGGACACCCCTCCTGATAGGTGTCCACAGCCAATAACTTTAAATGGGCCTCAACAGCCTCCTTCACCTTATCCAAGGCAGGCAACTTCTGATCCTCATTAGAAAGAGTCTTCATCGATTCCTGTCTTGACAACTCCTTCAACACATCCATCCTGACATCTCTAGCCAGGGCAGACCAAAAAACATCCTTGGCAGCATTTTCATGTGCCAGCTCCTCCACTTCCACCAAATATTCTACCACAGGGTCAAACTGTAGCAGAAACTTCCTGTAACTATGTAAGTTACCAACACCACCATAAGATTGCCATTCACTGACAACCTTGTTTAGATCCACCATAGTGAACCTGACACCCCATCTATCCACCATCTCCCTACACAGCAATTTCCAATCCCTCTTTTTGTAGCCAGACATGGCCACAATCTCCTTCTCCACTGACCTATCACCAATGAAGAAGATAATCTGCTTCACCATGTCCAGGTAGGAAGCACCATCCACTCCAGCAGCAGTTTCATACTTCTCTAGAAACCACTTGACATTCTCCCCATTAAACTTGGTACCATCCCAAGTTTTAATCCTCACACACTCCCTAACCATCACAGAAGGAGGACCATCCCCCCCACTGACAGTCACAACAGGAATAGCAGAGCCAGAAGCCATTCCTCCAGAACAAAACACCAAAAAGAGCCAACCAAAGAAAACAGAGATTCCAAAGAACTAGTAAGTTCTACCCCACGTTGGGCGCCAGAAATGTAGACAATCCTATAGTACTAGCTATAGGCCTTGACCAAGGGAGTTGGAGAAAAACCAGAGAGAAAATCCCCTGTCCCTTTAGAAAAATAGAGTGAGATTTACTTGCTAAAGTAAGTTGGTTCCTGTTTTGTTAAAGCTCCTTTTAAACACACTTGACTGCTTCATGAGCCAAGAAAGTAGTCCCCTGATAGACTACCAGACTAAAGAACTGAAATGTAGAACAAAGTCCACACCAGAGACAGCAAAGATACTTGATGTAGGCTGCAAATCCACACCAGAGACAGCAATAATACTTGCTATAGCTTGCAAGACTATAACAGAGAAAAAAGTTGCCAAAGTTAAGTTAAATGAAGAACTCACTTGCAACAAACACAGCCAATTGTGGCCAGAAAACAGTGAAAACTGAGTGAGGAACAATGATATCACCTCCGGATGGTTGTATGATGATTAAGGTTGCCCCAAACTGTCTTATTCACTATGTTAACACAGACCACTAACTAAGAGCCCATGCGCACCCACCAATCTGGCGCCTGTACCCGCCAAATTGCATAAAAAACCCTCCTGGAGCGCTCCCCAACCTCCTAAAACAGAGGCGGGCAGGCCGCCCGACGTTGGAGATGCCGCCTGAAGCGGCCCGGCCTCCCCAAAGCCAGAAAAATAATAAAAACCACTAATCTACTTAGAAAAATTAGCTACAACTACTAAAACCTTTAAAACACGGAATTTCACTATAACAACGTTGGGACATGAAATATAGAGAAAAATTAACTCTATCACTTCCAATATAGGGGGTGGACTTGCTAGCAAGTCCTCAACCTGAACTCAGATGGAACTCAGATGGAACTCACACTTAACTCATACTGAACCCATACTGAACTCTACTTGAACACCCACCTAAAACTGTTCTGCTGAGTGGTGTTCATCCCTTATTGTATGGTTCCCTTATCAATAGCTCAATGTGTGTTCAATCTATGGTGAGTTTGGGTCCAAGGTTGCGGACTTGCTAGCAAGTCCGCCCCCCATATTGTGTGGTGTATCAAATGGAACTAAGCACTTAACCCTAAGACTTAAGGTTAGCCTGTAAAACACAAAAAACAAAATTAAACGGCAATCTTTTATAAATGAAAAATGAGGAAATTACCCCTTAAAACTCAGAATATGAAAAATGTCTACAAGACATAAAATATAGAGAAAAACAAGGGCTATCCAATAATAGCACCCACATACCCGCAGACCCAATACCCACGGAATAAAACCAGAAAAATACCCAATTTTTTAACAAATGTCAATCAAGACATGCAAAAACTGCGCCAAATCACACAACAAAGGCCCCTGCCGATGTTGGAAGACCACACCGTTCTTCATGGGTATCTCTTATATCATCTTCTCCTTATCTGAAGACACATGAATTCTGCCAGCTTCCATCACATCAAAACATTAACTAAGATTGTCCAATTGAACGTGGTCTTCAGCTTCTAGCTCACCTTTCAAATCTGAAGAGTCCGATTTCTGATGGCTTAGAAGTTGGTCCCACTGCACTTCAAACCCGTGACATATCAATGTCAACTCTTCTTCAAACCAGCAATATTATCATTGATAAAATTATGTCAATTATCATTCTTAAATCAAATTATTGTGCTGCAACAATATCAAGTGGCAAGACTAGCGAAGCTCAACAATCAAGTGAGAAAAATGAAAATACTGAACTGACTATAATGAGACAGAAAAAAAAGGCTGCACTAAACGAAATAAATTCTGAATACTCCCACCACCAATATCAATCTTTCACATTCTATATAATTGATGGTGTCCATGTTTTATTTCTGAGCTCTCAAGATCATAGATTGGCTTCAGCAGCTGATTGCTTGGAGGTAATATCAGAAGTTAAGTGTCAGTATAGTCTAGTATATAAGTATGATATTATAGTGTTATTTTATGGTCCTACTACTTATTGATAAATAATTTAGTGATTAAACTTCAGGGGAAGACTAATATAATAGTTATACTCAAATAAAACTCACAATACTTGGATTTAAATGCGTGCTAGTGGTGGAAAATAGAAGAATAAAATATAGTTATAGCTTTTATAAAGATAATATCAATTTATAAGGGCTTTATAATATATTTCTGAATACTAATAATTTTATTGTAGTGTTTGTTTGAAGTGTAGTAATTGAATGATGATAATAAACCGTCAAAATCCCTCCTTACTTATACCCAAATCTACTGGAGTGCACAGACCTTCAATCCAGATGATGTCACTGCTATCCCCAGCAATTACAGCACTGTGAGGGCCCATCACCTCCCCATGGCATCCACTTCAAGCAGTTTCAACACCCAGACCTCCAGTAAGGACCCTCCATCACTATTAATAATAACACAGAGTCATACCATAAATAGAAAACCCAGATAAAAGCGGATACCATAAAGAAACAGGTAAAATAAATGATCAAAAAGAGATTCAATGAAACTAAAAGCATATAAAGGAAACAAATAAAATTTCCAAGCCCCCAATAACATCCCCAAGCATCCACATTAACCCAAAAACATCTTTCCAACCCATAAATCCATGAATAACCATCCAAGGAAGTAATTTTAGTTGTCCAAACTGGGTGTATGCGCCTGATATAGGTGTGTATGCTTCTGTAGGCGTTGTGATTCCACTGATTTTGTCCATATGACCTAAAATAAGCAGAAAAACAAAGGTTATAGGCTATTAAGGGGCTAAAACCCACTTATATACCTAAATATACATAATATACTGCATATTTCACTGAATATGAGATTTATGTATACATATAAGCTTATGTATGTCAATAATTACTTCATATTACTTAAGATAATTATATTATGACTCCATTAACACCTTAATAAGTATTATTAGGCCATGGATAAGCTATTTAAACTATTATAAATTATATAATAGAATAATAATTATATATATATATAATAAAATAATATATATTATTATTTTAACCTTATTTTTAAGATATAAGCTTAATCTAGTTAAGGTTATCTTATTTTAAGCATAAGAAATACTCAGTCCTAAGGATATTTAGGCCGACACTTCCTCACCCCAAAAAAAACAATAAAAAAAAATGTTAAGACATTTTAGTTAAACTTAAGGAGTGAAATAATAAAATAAAATAAAAAATTTTATAATACATATACTGAATAAACAGTATTATTTAGATTTAAATTTTTTCAAGAGATTTTTAATATCAGAGATTTCATTTTCTGGAATCCACTGGTCATATTCACTTGATTTATTTTTAAATCTTAATAGATACTCAACTACCTTTTCTTTAGTAAGGTGTCTCTTTTTAAGTATCTTTTCAATTTCTGCCTTTTCCACTATTTCTTCAGGTTGCTGTTTATGCCTTCCTGATCTTCATGGAAATAGAGCAGTATCATTAGACTGGTATGGTTTTATAAGAGAAATAGGAAATACTGGATGTTTTCTATCATATGGTGCATATAGAATAACCTCAACAGAATTATTACCAACCATCTTTTTAACTACAAATGGTCCAATGAATGGATCCTTCAATTTAACATTACCATTTAAATTGAAATGTAGTGTTGAAATAAGGACTTCATCACCCTCTTTGAACATTTGTTCTTTATGGGCTTTATCCCATCTTTTCTTTTCATACTCAAAAGCCTTATTTATACATTCTTGAGCATGTTTTCTGCATAGTTCCTGCATCTGAAGAAAAGATTTAGTACCTGGATGAATATCCAATCTAGGTAACTTATTAAGAGTTTTAGCAGGGGTATTAGGTACATAACCCAACCATAACTCAAATGGCTTTTTGCCAGTGACAGAATGTACTTTACTATTATATGCAAATTCTAAACCTGGGATAAGGGTTACCCAATCATGCGTGAATTTGTCATTTTCTTTAAAATTAAGACCAAAAGCACAGTATCTTCTTATCATATCTTCTAAGGTTTGTATCATTCTTTCTGCTAGCCCATCTGCTTGTGGATGGTGTGCTGTAGAAAGTTTTAATTGACACCCTGAAACATCCATAAGTGACGTCCAGAACTCAGAAGTAAATTTAGGATCTCTGTCAGAAACTATTGCTTTGGGGAAACCTGCTATATTTAACATTTGTGTCCACCATAAAAAAGCTAAGTCCTTTGCAGAAACCTCTTTGTGGGTAGGAATAAATTTACACATCTTTGTAAATCTATCTACAATTACCCAGCAGGAGTTATAACTCTTATGCCCTGCTATTGGCAAACCTGTTACAAAGTCCATGTTAATGATTTCCCATGGAGCTTTTGGTTGCTCAATTTGTTGTAATAAACCAGCTCTTTTTCCTTTTAATCTTTTAGATTTTTGACAAGAATCACATGTTTCAACATATTTCTGAACATCCTCAGACATGTTAATCCACCAAGCTGTGTTTTTTACTCTGGTTAATGTTTTATGGTAGTCAAAATGACCTGCTAATATATCATCATGACATATACTTAACATTAACTCCTTCATTGAAGGGGGAATTACAATTACATTACTTAATTTTTTCCTGTAATATATAAAACCATCCTCAATGGAAAATTTTCCTTTCTCTAATGCCTCTTTATACTTATTTGGTAATGTTTTTATTAAAACATTCATTGAAGCATTAGATGGATCATTTAATATTGTAGTTAATTTACTTAAGTCAGGATCTGAATTATAATTATCAAGAATTGATTGCATAAATTCATCCTCAAGATCTACAATATTAATGCCATAAATGTTAATAATCTCTGACTCAGGAACATAAGCAGGATTATCATCATTATTAGGCAGAGGTACTCTAGATAACAGATCTACATTAGAGTGCAAGGTTCCTGCTCTATGTGTAATAGTCATCCGTCCTCTGTATTCTTGTACAGCTAATTGCCATCTAAACATGTGTCTACTAGGAGTTTTCATGTTTAAGAGTGACTTAACTGCACTACAGTCAGTTATTAACTCAAATTTTTGGTCTTCAAGGTAATAATGTAGCTTTTCAAGAGCCCATACTACTGCCAAACATTCAAGTTGAGTAGCACCATATTTCAATTCACTACTTCTCTGAGTACGTGAAATATAGCAGATTACTACTTCTGACATTTTACCTTCAATAAGTTGTTTTTGATGCAAAGCAGCACCCAGTCCAATAAAACTTGCATCTGTATATAGTACAAAAGGTAATTGGAAATCTGGTAATCCTAAGATAGGAGCTGTCATTAAACATTCTTTCAACTTATTAAAAGCTTGTTGTCTTTCATTATTTCAAATGAAAGCTTCTGATTTCTTTATCAGTGTGGTCAGTGGTGCAGCAATTGATTGGTAGTTTTTTATATATTGTCTATAATAACCACACATTCCAAGAAAAGATTGTACATCCTTCACATTTTGAGGAATTCCAATATTCTTTATTGCAGCCACTTTATTTTGGTCTACACATATTTGTAAGCCAGATACAATATGACCAAGCACTTTTAAAGATTCAAACCCAAATTTACATTTTTTCAATGCAAGGGTCATTTTTATTTCATCCATTTTCTGAAATACTTTCCTTAAATGGATTAAGTGTTCATCAAAAGTTTTAGAGAACACTACGATGTCATCAATTTATACCATTAACCATCCTTCAATCATTTCATTATGGAATGTTATATCCATTAACTTCTGAAATACTGATGGAGCATTTTTTGGTCCAAATGGCATTCTGACATACTTATAAATTCCCATGTGTGTTGTTATCAACAAAAAGTTCTGTGAATTCTTTTCAACAGGAATTTGATGGTACCCTTTATTTCCATCTAGGCAACTTATATATTTAGCACCTTTAAGGGTAGCATGTATAGAGGCAATCCTTGGCAAGGGATAAATATCATCTACTGTAAATGTATTTAATGCTCAATAATCACCGCACAGTCTTGCTTTATCTTGTTCATAAGAAATTAGCACTGGTGATATTACACAATATTTTGGCATAGTTTCAACCTTCTCAAGAATGTTCATTTTCAATAACATCTTAATATTATCTTCTATGTCTTTCCTCTTCATTGGTGAAGCAGGGTATGGTTTCTTTTTAAGACTAGCAGGAATATTATCCATGTCACAGGTTAAACTAATTTTCATTTCATGATCTTTTACAAGGCCAAGTTCATTTGTACCATGTGCAAAAGCCATTGGAAAAGCTTTAATTAATTCCAAAATATTATCTTTCTCAGTTTCACTTATATGAGTGCCAAATGATTCTTTTGAAATTTCTGTTTCCAGAAGTTCCATCTCATTGGATTCTCTTCCTTTAGACGGGGAATTTGTTACTGACTCAAGGTGTAAGACTGTGTTAAATGAATTTATTTTAAATTTCCTTTTACCATTCATGCCAATTGTATAATTGTTATTAGCAGGGTCTAATTTTACACCAAATTTAGTCAGAATATCATTTCCAATGATAAAACAGTTACTACAATTAGTATTATCCATTACTACAATGTCACAATTTACCCTTACATAACCATGTTGGTGTTTAAAGAAAACAGCAGCTTTGTATTTACCAATGGGGTGTAGTACTGATCCAAAACCTCTCCAATTTTTATTTTGAAGTGGTTCAAGCTTAAACTTATATTCACTATCAATTTTCTGTAATGTATTAGTGGAAACAACTGAACCAGCAGCTCGTGTGTCCAATACTATATTAACATTTTCACCAGAAATGATAGCTGGAACCGTGATAGGTGTCATTCTAAAGTTATCACCTTGTATATCCTTAATGATTTCAGCATCCTCAAAATTCATTAAAGATTCATTTGAGTCCATATTCAATATTGGATTTTCAAAGATGGACAAATCATCTTCCAACATACAGACTTCATTTTCATCACTATATGAGATATTGCTGTCATAATCACTTGATTCTTTACTTTTTTCAGTTTCAGTTTCAGATTCACGTTGATTTTCAACAATATTTATGTTTTTCTCAAATTTGTGACCTTTTACCCAAGGTTTATTACACTTATAACAAGTATTTGTTTCATACTTTTTAGGTACTACAGGTGCAGTAGGTTTTTTCTGCTTCTCCTGAAGTGTTTTTGAATTCTGAGTTTTTACAGGTTTAACATTTTGCTTATAAGTGGAATACCTTGATTCATACTTATGGTTTAATAATATTCATTGCAAATATTAATAAAGTCAGAATATTCAGTAACATTTAATGTTCTAGCTACAACAATGTATCTGACAGATATAGGTAATTTGTATATTATCTTATCTTTCCATAAGTTAAAATCCATATGAGGCTCAATGGCTTTTAATATTTTGTTTAAATTCATCAAAAATACCATAGGTTTGTCACCATTCAACGGATTATACCTAGTCTTCTCATACAGTCTCTACTGAGTAAGCCTGAATTTAGAACCTCCAAATTTTTTTTCAATAAGTTGTTTCCATTCAGCCCAAGAGTAGTCTCTACCCTCACTTAAGACAGCTTCAAACCATAATAAAGCAACATCCTTAAATAAAGAAATTAATTTTGATGTTATCTCTTCATCTGGTAACTTATATGTGAATTTCAAGTTGTCAATTCTTTGAATAAAATGTTGCCAATCAGAGCTGGCTTCCCCATCATAAGTTTGGTACTGATCTATTTTAGGCCAGTTCTTCTGATTGGATTTTATCTCACTAATCTTAGGTAAATTCAACAACTCATTCACTTTTGATAAATGGTCTTGTATTTCTTCCTGCACGGATTTGTGACTTAAATTTTCAGATTTGACACTACCACCAGATGGTTTTAATTGTGGTGGTACAGGGAAGGAATGAGATTCACTTTTGCCAATGAAAGGATTATTATTATATTGATTATACTTATGATTATCCTGGTTCATTAGTAGATTGGCAGTTTCAATCTCAACTTTAGTTAATCTTTGTAGCAACTCAGAGACACTTTGATTTGTCTGGGCAAAAGATAACTTTGTTCTTGATTCAGTTTTTAATAAATGTGTTTCATATAATTTTTCTAACTCACAAAATTTGTTTGAAAGGTCATTATATTTATTACTCAATGAATCATATTTAAGAGTTAGAGACAAATGTTCTTTCTCTAATTCTTTATTATGTGTTGCTAATTGGGAAATGTTCAATGTTAAGGATGAAATTGTATCACTAGTGAGCTTAACTGTCTGTTCGTCACAATCAGTCATTCTATTCCACAATTCTGAAACAATTCTATGGACAGTTGGATTATTTTTAAAATATTCCATGTCCTCCTTTTCAATTCTCTCACTCTCCTGTGAACTTCTCATCTCACTAGTAGGTGGTTGCAACTGAGGATTAACTGTATTATCATTGTATATAGTACTGTTATTATGGACAAAAGACAAGTCAGGTGTATCTACTCTAAAACCTAAATTTCTTAAATCCTCCTCTATTTTTTGTACAGATTTAACATCAATAGAATTACCTATATTGTAATTATCAGTATTATGTCTAATCTGAGAGGGTAAGTTACTTACCAAGGGATGGTTGCCAGTCCTGATTTTTGGCGCTTTTTTCCCTTGTAAGGGTGAGCTGAGGAAGTCAGATGAGGGGGTGGATCCCTGTTGCAACTGTGGCTTGTCCACTGTTGGTGAAACCAGTCCCATTTCCATTTATCTACCAGGATTTTCTCCTGGGAGTGAGTGGACCCTCCTTGGGTAGGGGGTTGCTGATTTGATTGACTGGGCTGGCCTCCCTTTAATTCTGCCATTGCCTGATTCATCTGCTGAAATCCTACCTTGCAATTGTTTTGCAACTGCTCTACTTCTTTGAACATGAGAGATTTTGATTCCTCCAGCTTCAGAACCTGTTTGGCCAGGTGGGACAGTTGATCCTGAAGAGGAGGAGACGTCTTTTTGATAGTTATCTTTTTTAAGAGGGCGTCCTTTTCCTCTAAACTCATGCTTTCTGGCTGGGGGTACTGTTGTCCCTCCATGGTGATGTCCTGGAAAGTTTTTGTTAGCTTTAGACCTGGTATTATAAGCAGGCTGTTCACTTACACTATCCTGGGGAGCACTCATATTGTTCAGAATAACAATATTTTACGTCTACAAAAGGAAAAGACTCTATGGAATTAGTAGACAAAAGATATTAGCAATTATATTACTAATAAAAAAGCAATGGAGCTTACCCTGAATTTATATCTTTATTTATTTAAATAAAATATAAGAAAAATTCGAAAAAATTTGTTAAAAATATAATAATAAGTTTAACTAGACCTCTATAAGGGTGAATAATTAGCTTACCAAGCTTTAGCCAAATACCAATTTAATTAAGTGTTATATTGATGTCCAAATACCAAGTGAAATTGGGTTTATATTGGGTACAGTTACTACTGTAAATATCTAATTTTTATGATAAAAAATTAGTACAATTATTATAAGGGTTCTTTTCCGCAATCAATGAGTTATGATTACCCACTAATATGCAACAGACCCAAATATTTGGTTAATTTTGAGCTGTACTAAGGTAAAAATCACGTCCCAAGGCTTATACTAAATAATAAGTAAAATATAAGGAAAGACCCCCAATTGTCAGTATAGTCTAGTATATAAGTATGATATAATAGTGTTATTTTATGGTCCTACTACTTATTGATAAATGATTTAGTGATTAAACCTCAGGGGAAGACTAATAAAATAGTTATACTCAAATAAAACTCACAATACTTGGATTTAAATGTGTGCTAGTGGTGGAAAATAGAAGAATAAAATATAGTTATAGCTTTTATAAAGATAATATCAATTTATAAGGGCTTTATAATATATTTCTGAATACTAATAATTGTATTGTAGTGTTTGTTTGAAGTGTAGTAATTGAATGATGATAATAAACCGTCAAAATCCCTCCTTACTTATACCCAAATCCACTGGAGTTCACAGACCTTCAATCCAGATGATGTCACTGCTATCCCCGGCAATTACAGCACTGTGAGGGCCCATCACCTCCCCATGGCGTCCACTTCAAGCAGTTTCAACACCCAGACCTCCAGTAAGGACCCTCAATCACTATTAATAATAACACAGAGTCATACCATAAATAGAAAACCCAGATAAAAGCGGATACCATAAAGAAACAGGTAAAATAAATGATCAAAAAGAGATTCACTGAAACTAAAAGCATATAAAGGAAACAAATAAAATGTCCAAGCCCCCAATAACATCCCCAAGCATCCACATTAACCCAAAAACATCTTTCCAACCCATAAATCCGTGAATAACCATCCAAGGAAGTAATTTTAGTTGTCCAAACTGGGTGTATGCGCCTGATATAGGTGTCTATGCTTCTGTAGGCGTTTTGAGTCCACTGATTTTGTCCATATGACCTAAAATAAGTATAAAAACAAAGGTTATAGGCTATTAAGGGGCTAAAACCCACTTATATACCTAAATATACATAATATACTGCATATTTCACTGAATATGAGATTTATGTATACATATAAGCTTATGTATGTCAATAATTACTTCATATCACTTAAGATAAGTATATTATGACTCCATTAACACCTTAATAAGTATTATTAGGCCATGGATAAGCTATTTAAACTATTATAAATTATATAATAGAATAATAATTATATATATATATAATAAAATAATATATATTATTATTTTAACCTTATTTTTAAGATATAAGCTTAATCTATTTAAGGTTATCTTATTTTAAGCATAAGAAATACTCAGTCCTAAGGATATTTAGGCTGACATTAAGTTTCTTAATTTACATGAAAAAAAAATCATTTGATGGAAGAAATAATTTGGAAAAATTTAAATAACTATATTTTAACATTAATAAAACCTTTTATAGGCAAGTGTGATCCATTTCTTTTAAAATTTGATACCCCAAGTCCTTGGGGAATTGCTAGGGCTATTTCTGCAGATTTTCTTAATCACTGGAGCTCCATTCAGCCAGTATCACCTTTTTTTGCTAAACATAGCCTTTCAATAAATTAATATTCCAACATGTAAATAGATAAAGTTCTGTCTATATGATTTATCTTGTTTAATTCAAGTTATTTTCCTTCAAATACGTCAAAAATGTGACCATCTTTGAAATTTATTAAGTAACCTTTGACATGATTTTCTAAATTAATTATTAAAAAAAATTATTGTAAGTCCAGCAATAACAAAGATTTTAAAATCTACTTATATGATTTCAAATACTTGTATTAAATTCTTAAATATTTTATTGTTTGTATAAAAATATGATAACTGCTCTAGTTCTGTTACTTTACCTTTAATATTATATAATATATTAATTATTACAAATATTTTCGTTAAGTGTAACATTTTTAATCAGAAGTAGAACAATTTAAATAATTAAATGAGTACATTCTCAAAAAAAAACAATTTAATCTATTATTGATTCAAAATTCTTTCATCAACTCTTTATTATTAACTTTTTTATTAATAAGCCTGTTTGACCTAAAATACTATACAGTTAAATTGGTAGCATTTAAAGCACATTTTTATGGCTAATATATTTCAAATTCTTTATTATAGTTTTTTATTTTATAACCTTTTCTACCAATTTAATAAAAATGACATTCAAAGATTTCACAACTTATATATTTCCTCAAAAGTAAATCAAATTTTCTTATAATATTATGAAAAAAAAATTATTCTATTTCAAAAATAAAAGAAATAGATAATACTATAATCATCACAACTGAAAATGTTACAGCTACTCCAAGTATTTATCATGTTTAATTTTGCATTAAATTGTGTATATATGATATAAATTTTTAATATTTAATTATCAAAATTTTTTAGATTTGTCTTCACATTAGATAAATAATACTTTGCTGATTTTATTTCTTCCTCTATTAAGTCATCTCTTTTCAACTAAACTCTCAAAGCACTAATCAAATATTCAAACCTATATTTTTGTTCTTTCATTTCTAAGTACTCTGAAATATGAATATCAAAAACATTAAGCTTTTCTATAGCATTAAAAATTCTAGTGCTGATTTGAATAGAAGAATCTATCCTTGTGAAGCCAGGAATTTCATGACATCTTGAGGTAAAATGCCTTAGTTGATTGGCAGGCCATAATGTCACTGTTATTCCATTAGTTGCTTCAAAGTTTATTTTACTTCCAATTTTGGGAAACATAATTTCTCCACCTTTTTTTCGTGGTTGGGTCTTATCGTACTTCATATGAATGGTATTGTTTTCTGTATCTTTAGGAAAAAATATTCATAAAGTATACTCACTTGCATCCTTATCACAATGAACCTCATTGGAGAACCCATTACCATTTGCTCCAGATGTCCAAGTTAAATTACTAGCAAAGGGTACACCCTCTTCTTCACTATAAACTTTTGAAAATCCAGGAATACCAAGTTTTGCACAAAGATTAGTTGCCTTGTTGTACTTTACATATGATATTTTTTTTAAAAATATTAAAAGTACATTGCAATCCTCTACATTAATTTTTTATATTCATCTGTGCGTACAATATTATCAGTGTATTCATCTGCAATTAAAAGCATTCAAAATTTCAGTATTTATATTAAAAAAAGTGAAACTTACAAATATATAAAGATTTCTTCCTATCTAAAATAAGGCCACCACCAGCTCATTGATGATAACCATTATTTGTAATTTCATGTTTGCAGTAAGAAAGATCCTTAATGCATTGCACCGTAGATTCTAATATATCTAGTTCTTTGAGTTCATGAATTTCAAAAGTCTGCACAAGAACATTAGGTATTAAGACAGCTTTTGGTTTATAAATGCTACAACCAGGAAAAAAATTGTAATAATTATTGCAATCTGTCATCTTATTTGAATAATATCGTGCATAGAGATGTGGCTTCTTCCCATTTGTATCCATCCCAAGAGTGTTTACAAGTTTCATTTGGGTAGCAATGTCTTTCGCCCACCTATTGTTAGAGTTCTTCCCTGTCCGTTTTTTTTTTCAAATTTTTACTCATTGATGGTTCGATTCTAAGAGAATTCAGTTTTGATTTAAAATAGATAAAAATTAAAAATTTGAAAATAGTTACAGAATTTGAATTATCAGTCAATGATACCTTTAACTTTATCATATCTTCAATATTAGAAATATAAAATTAGTATATCTACATATTTGTAAATTCATATACTTTTTCTTTATTTCAAATATTAAGAATGTGTTTCAAAGGTATACATTATTAAATTATACATATAAAGAGTATAGCTTTATCCTGTATGTATTCAGGAAGTACAATATTCGGATCTACACTTAATATTAATAATATAATGAAAGTATAACTCCAATACACTAGTAATGTTAAAAAATTTACAGAATTATCATATCCACATATATAAAATGAAATATCTTTCTCTGACCAATATATTGACTTAGAAAGTTATACTTCAATAAATTATTAATTTTTAAATTGTAGCATTGTCCTGTATGCTTTCAGCAAGTACGAGACTTTGAAACAACTTAAAAATCAATAAATTAAAGGTAAAGTACAAACAATCTAATTATTATTATTATGAAAAGCAAAAAATTATCCTGTATGCTTTTAGCAAGTATGTGATGATGTTTTACTTTTCATATTAATAATATAATGGTCGAGAAAGTATTAAAGAAATATAGAAAAATGATAAGCAAAACATGAACTTACATGTCTATAAAATCTTCTTCCATTTGTAGCTGATTGATCAAAATTAATTATAAAGTTTATTTTATAATCACCGTTTTAAAAAATAAATGGTTAGATAAATAAATTGAACATTTTTGATAAGGAATAAAGAAAAGTAAATTGACAAACAAATAAAAAAACTTTAAGTTAACTGAAAAAGAATTTTTTTATAATGAATTAAAAGGGTACAGTAAAAGATACCATAAAAATAAATTCAGAATTAGAATCATTAGATTAACTTGTCAAAAGTGTAAAAAAGAGTAACAAACCAAAATGATATGAAATGCAATAGCAAGAAAAATTTGCTTACCGGTAATCAGATAAAATCAAGAAAATAGTACCAATATTTCAAAATGATAAAGCAAAAATATGATCGATAATTTTTGAAAAAGGTAAGTGAGAAAGAGAAAGGAAAAAGAAATTGGGTGGCAAACAGATGTAGATATCATGAATTTTCACTGATCTCATTTTCAAAAAAATGCAGCTCTCCAAGTAATATGATAAACTTCATCTAAATTCCAAGAATGATGTTGCCAAGGCACTGTACACAGCATGATCATTTTTTCCTATGCATATACTAATTTCAGCTAGAATTTACTTGGCTGCATGTTGTACAGATGAACATTTGTGGAACGCTGAATTTAACATCTAAAAAAATTGACGACACATAATTCTAGCTACCATGTTTCACGTAGCTAAAAAACATACACTCATCACATTTAAATTTACATTGCGTCAAAATTAATTCATTTTTGAATTTTTTTAAAGGAAACTATAATGTGCACCACCTATTTCTAAAATATGAACCTCCGCACCATATTAAATTGGGAGACTTTTAATTATGCAATTTTTTTGCCGTGACCTTTTTCCTGATCTTACTTGGTTCAAAATATTGAAACATGGCCAATGTTGATGAAAGAAACATTTGATTTTGTTTCTATGTGTAACAATGGAAGGCTGTTTCTTACTGGCGAAAGAGTGTTGTATATTTTATTTGAACAAATTTTTATTTTTTTATGTATTTTATTTAAAAAATTTACTTTTTATTGCAGCCAGATTTATACTGGCTGCTTTTTAGAAACCTTAATTTATGACCCAAGCCTTTGAAATTGGCTTGGGTCCCTTACATTGCAATTTAGTACTTCCAGCCAGGTTTCCCCTGGCTGGAAGTGTCTCTTTCAAGCAATCGAAGTCGCTAAAAGCGACTTCGATTGCTTGCTGTAATGTTTGCCACCCTCCCAGCTAATTTACTAGGCTGGGAGGTGGCCAAAGCAGTGTGCAACGCGCGTTGCACAATCGCTACCATATTTCATGCAGCTGATATCAAGTCAGCTGCATGAGATATGCGCAGCATGTGCAATGCGCGCTGCATGCAGCAGAAACGCGCGTTGCATGCAGCAGCAATGCAGGCTGCATGCAACGCGCATTTCTGCTGCATGCAATGCGCATTACTTGCAGCAGCAATGCGTGTTGCATGTGCTGCATGCAGTGCATTGCACAGCCAGTTTTTTTCTGGCTGTGCAATGCACACAGAGAAACCAAAGTCCCTGCAAGGGACTTTGGTCTCTAAAATGGAAGCGACTTTCCCTACCAGGTGCAATCTGGTGGGAAAGTGAGAGAAACGTTAGACCGAAGTTGTTTGAAAGCAACTTTGGTCTTAAAAACATTAAAAATCATAAAAAAAAAAATGAGAAATGTAGAAAAAAAAAAAAATTAAAAATTAAAATGTGAGTAAGAGAAAAAAAATAAGTTCTAGTGATACCAAAAATCCAAGCCAATTTCATTTGGCTTGGTTATTTAATAATTAATTTTTAATACATTAAATTTAAAATTCAAACACCATAAAATATATGAATTTTTTTTATATGAATATTATAAATTTAATCTACCTCTTTCTCATAATTATATTTATAATTTTGTTTTTTTAATTTTTGACATTTAAGTTTATTTTTTGGAAATACAAAATTAAATTTTCAGCTAAATTTTTTAGTAAGGTAAAATAAATTATAAATTTGACATTTTGTAATTGAATAATGAAAAAAATTTTAAATTTATTTAAAAAATATTTTTGTTAGAAGAATACAAATATTTTAAGGGTAGAAATATGGTGCAAATTGTAAGTAAAAAAAATTATATTTTTTTTTGTGAGGGGTTATTTCTATTTTTAAAAATATTTTTCAAAAACATTCATTAAATACTGAATTAAATTACTTTGAAACTCAAATTTTTTGTAAAATAATTAAAAATGAAATAATAATATTGTTGTATTTGATATAAAATTTGAATTGGTAATATTAATGTCTCTTTAAGTAAATTTGAAAATCATTTAAAAAGACCATGTTGATAAGTACTTCATTTTTGATATACAATGGTTATATATATATCTTATATATATTTCTTGAGTGTTATTTTTATATACATTCAATAAAATTTGTAATATAAAATGCCATTTAATAATTAATTAATGTTCAACTTAGTTATAACAACTTCATATTTAATACCAGCCACTAGTATTTACTTTTTAATTTAAAACTCCAATATAATATGAGAGTATCCTTATTTTGTCTGTATGTAATGAACAACAATAACAGAACATAAATGAGTGGGTAGTTAATTACAATAAATAGTTGAAGAATAACCTATAAGAAATGATAAGTTTATCAAAAAGAGTACATTAAAAAAATATACTTTTGAATTTTTTTTGATATAATTTGGGTAGTTAAATGAAAATTTAAATTATCAGACATCAAAATGGATAAAATCTAAAAGTAGTGTTTATATAATAAGCCTCATAAAAAAAAAGGATAAAAAATCTACTATGTAACTAAATTATTAAATATTAAGGTATTATTAAAATTATTGAAAAACTTATTTTACAGTTATAATGAAATCTAAATGTGAAAATAATGGTGGGATAATAGTAAGACTATGTGGAAACACTTTAATTTATACATACTTTCAACTATGTTCAGATAAAAAAATTGTTAAAATTGTATAATAACATCTAGTTAATAGTGATGCAATTTTATTTAGATCAAGAATAAATTTTTCTGAGGAAAAACTAATTAAATTGAGATATGGCCATCTCCTTTCAAGAGATAGAATAATAATAAAAATTTAAAAAATTATAATAAGTATTCTTAATCACCATTTTTGAAAAGTCTCTAGTAAAATTCATTATAATATATCATTCATTGATTACATTATATGGAGTTTCATCTTGAAGTAGTGATGTGCAGCTTTGAACTTATGTTATGAAAAACAAAAAAGTTAAAAAATATATAGTTATACTAATGAAAAAGCCAAAAATAAAAATACTATTATAAATTAAAAAAATAAAACTACATAAATTTTATTCTGCTCTAATGATGGAAGGGTACTATGTATGAATTTCCACATGTTAAATCCAAACCTGCTTTAAGGCTAGTTTACAGGTAGAGCTATTAAGTTTCCTTAAATTCTAAAAATAACTTATGCATTTTACTAATTATTTTTTTCTTGTTTCTTTCCAAAGTTGTTAGAGTTGCTTAATTAATACTGTTATCTTGATTGTAAGATATATAATTTTTTTTGAATACATGATTTATTGTTTCAAAAATTATATTATAAATTTAAATCATTTATTTCATTTTCTAAAGCTTCATTGTCAAAGACACAACTCCATTTTCTATTACTTAACAAATATATAAAATGTGATAGTAAAATTTAAGGAATTTTCTTTTTTAGAGGGTCAAACTATATTGTGAAGATTTTTATCTAGAAATTCTTGTACTCTAAAACCAAATAATTTTCTCCCTTAAGTAAGCCATTTCAAAAATATGAGAATATAAACAAGAATATTAACTTATCTTATTTTTATTTTCTTTACTGAAAGTTTTAGTTCAATCCCTTTTTTTATATGACATTAGTATAAAAACATGGTTAAATGCTACTATATAATTAATTTTTATTATATATATATATATATATATATATATATATGAAATATTTAGAACGTCATCCTTTTTTATTTACTTGAATAAATGGCTCAATTATAATACCCAACACTTATTAATGTTTCCCAAACTCAATAACAAATTTCTCATATGAAATATTAGCTTCTAATATAAGAAGTTTATCTATAGATGATATTCAACATGTGATTTTACTTTTTAGATTCAGCTAAAATTAAACAAAAGGAGAAATCATGCATATGTGTATAAATGGTAACCATATGTTACTTAGAGGATTGTGAAATTCACTCATCAGAATGGTTTAAGTATTAAAATAAATTGAGGTCATTATTTTCTAGTATTTGAAACTAATTAGGAAATTATTCTAAAAATATATTTTAATGTGTATCATGTTTAAAAAGTTGGAAATATGATTTTTGAAAATTGTGAGTTTCTTATGAGATACCAAGCTTTAGTTTACATTGTTTCAAGTAGAATAGAATTTTAGTATTAGAAATTGAAAGCAATGTACCATTATCAGATTTTAACTGTGTTCTACTTATAGAATGATTACATAACATTAAACATTATTTAAATCAAAAAGGTTTAAAAGATATTTAGAGTTTTACCAAATTTCACCATTTATTAATCTTTGATTTGAAAACAAACTATGATGTACACTCACTAGAAATAAGCAATCCCAATTTTAACATAATTTATCAATCCAAAAATAATGAGTCAATTAACATGAAAATATATATTATTTCAAAACCAATTCTCTAGATTTAAAATATGATGCTTTAATGAAAAATTATTACAAAACTTTAATGCAATGAAGTCTCTTAAAAAATTCAAAAATAGAATATCAAAACAAGTAATTTCTGCAAAAAAAACTACTAACTATTGTAGATAAAGCATAAAAATAAGTCATATTTTTTAAAAAAATGATCTAACAATATTTATTTTTGTTAAAAAAATCAAAACATTGTTAAGTTTGCTTGTTATAATAATGTTAAAATCCACTAAACATTATCTAAAGGTGGTAAAATATGTTAAAAATAAGTTGAATTTTATGAGATAAAAATCAACAATTTTGTATCATTTCCTGTTGTGCTATGACTTTATTCCACCCTTTTTATCTGATTCTTCCAGTATTACTTTGCTATGATCACTAGTTTTCAAGTTAAAATTTACAAATGTTCATTATACTTGATAATATGAAAAATAACTCAAACTTTTATAACTACAAAATATGATTTTGTAACTCCTTCTTTCAATCAATATTTGAAGAAATTTTAGTTTATTTGAGTAATGATTTTAAGAATAACAAAAAAATTGAAATTCACAAGGAATTATTTCCAGAGACTATAATTATTTACTTGTGTAATGCATGAGCTACTTATCAATGATGTAAAACATCAGAAAAGTAAGTTATAGTTATAAATCTACAGATTATACTGTTTCTGGTATATATATCTTCAATAAATCTTTTAAACTTATCTTAGCCTACATACCACACAATAGAAAATCATTATATTAAAAAAGGAAAAAATTCTATGATAATATCATAAAGAATGATAACCATGGATTAATATTCCATAAAAATGGTTAATAATATTTTAAGAGAACCTAAATCAGTATTCTTTCATCAAAATATATCCTTTTTGTCTTTGTAATTTATTCCAAACAAATTTTTTGAAAGTTGAATCTATATATCTAATGCCAAAACCACTATTAAGTTCCCTCTTAGACTTTTTAAGAAATTATATATATATATATATGTATATATATATATTATTTATCAAAAATTGAAATAAAGAATAAAAAAATAATTTTATTTACCTTTAATTATTTAAATATAGAGTATTTTCAGAATGCATTGTGGTTACTTGTGAAGGTTAGAAGATTTGAAGTTGGATTTATGAGTTTTTAGAAGGGCAAATATTGTAAAATTCTTTCATAAATATTTATTTCATAGTTTCAAATGTTGAAATCTACAAACTAATGGGATTTAAAATTATATTGAGATTTAAAATCTGTTTTCTACTCAAGTAAAATAAAATAAAATGATGATATCAAAATTGAAATTAAGTTTAAACTTTTGATATGCTCTATCTTCAATTTTATTGATAGTGCATCAAAAATTTAATAATATTTTTTTCCTTCATCACTTTTTACATAAAAGATAGTTTTATCATTTTATGAATTAAAGATTGCTTATATAAATTTAACATCTATGTCAACTGTTTATGACTATTAATCTATATAATAAATTTTTTAGAAGAAAAAATAACATCAGTATATACTGACTTTGAAATTATTCAATTTAAAATAGTTTACAGGTAGATAATGAAGGGTGATTTCATTTTTGAATATGAACTATAGAAGTCTTATTTTATCAATTTTAATTCTTTTTGAGCTCAAATGTATCCACCGCAACTTAAGTAAGAATAAAAATTATTTTTATTGAAATTTACATGAGAAAGTATGCCTATTATTCAAAATCAAACTTGCTCTAATGGTGTTTTTCAATCATTATTTCCATTCATAACAATAAAAAACATTTCAATTTGCTGATGTTTTAGTTTTTGATATCCCCAAGTTTATATCTCAGGTGTACTATTCACAAAATTATTAAAAATATAATTTTCGAAATACATGATAAACTTGAAAGTGAGGGGGCATTAAATTTTTAAAAATGAATTCTAAATTCAGGATGGATAGTATTTTTTCTATTTTCACAAATGAACAATTTTTCGTTTCAATTAATCCAGAAAGAAAATTTTGTTGTAAGCATATTATATTATATTTATTATGATTTTAAATACTATATTTTCAAGATTTGTGTTTAATATTTCCTGTGAAAGTTAATGTTAATGTGAATTTAAAGTAAGCTTGAAGAAATTTAATCAATAGTCATATTGGATATTTAAAATAATATTTTGCTCCAATCTTGAATCATCCTGGGCTAAAAAATATCCCAAATAAGGTTTTTGTGGGTCAATTTGGATTTAAGTAGGATTAAGTGAGGTTTAATAAAGGACAGATAAAAGGCTAAATTCATTACTAGTGACTTTTTTCTCAAAATAGTTATAAAATATTTATCATTCTGGACTCAAGCTTCAATAAAGTTGAATTGAAACAGAGATAATTTCTAGGAGCACAACACCATATTTACAAAGGTGTAAAATACCTCAAATATTACTCATAATATAGGAAGGCAAGGAATCTACAAAATTCACATTTCAAACGAGGATTTATATTTTGAATTTGAAATTGAGAAATGGAATATTATTTTCCAATTTAAATATCTATTAGTCATTTTAACAAAAGTTTTCAGTAATCAGATTGAATTTTGATGGTATTTTGTTGTAGATTAATCATTTTGATGAGACATTTACTCAAAATTACTGGTTTCGTTTCTAATATTCCATGTGAAATTCATTATGAATCTTTTTGAAAGTGAATAGTTGACATATTGGATATGCAAAAGCTTATGTTAGATCAAAGTGAGATCAAAGGGAGCTTAACTGATGATCAAATTAGGATTTTACAAGATCAAACGGTGATCAATGTAGGTTCATCTTGAGCTCAATCTGTGACAAATCTCTGACTAAATGTAAGGCCAAACAATTTCCTACATGGTGATGATGTGTGCATAATTCAAGCATAGATTTGTGGCTCAACGGAGCTCAAGCAAGGGGTATTGCTAGCAATACCCCCCCATTTTTTCTGTGGTGAAGCCTTCATGAGATTTACCATGATAGTTAGTGTCCTTACATATACATTAATTATTCCTCAAAGATTATCTTGAACCAGTATTAGTTACTTTGATCTATCTTCTGAACACTTCCTCAAAGTAGTCCTCTGTGCTTCAAAGTCGTAATTTCTCTCTTCTTTCTTATCTCATTTACTTTGGATCACCCTCGACCCTGTGCGTAGGTTGTCTGGTGACAGTCCCCCCCAAATATTGTGTGGTGATATAATATAATATAATATAATAAAATAAAATAAAGTAATATAAAATAATATAAAATGAAATAGAATAAAATAAAGTTAATTTTTTACTTTATTGTATTTTATTTACGTCACTTTACTTATTTCATTTTTTCTCCAATTTCATCTTACATCTAGACTACACTCATCTGCCCTTATCATTTTTTACAATTTCTTTACACTTCAATGCTATTCAGCATATCCTGACACTAAAGACTCCTTTCATATCATCTGAAATTAAAAACACTCTTGTGTCACGTAAGGTATATAAAAAGCAATTAGCTACATGTTGGAGTGAGTGAAAACACAACTGGACAATATTAAATATAAGTCTTGGGTAGCAAAGATTGCCCAAATAAGGGTGTGGTTGTGCATTGTGGAAACAAACGACGCTGCTAATATTCAGCTAGCTGCAGAATATTTGAGGCAACGGGCGTGGTTGCTCTACTGTCTTTTACTAACATAATCTGCCATCCTCTTAGCTACGTCTTCAAATACCATTTTGTCAATACCGAACATTAAAATCTTTTCCATCTTTTTCCTATCACTAGAGAGTTGCCAAAGTCCAAGCAATACATTTATGCCATCTGGGTCTTCGCGCAACGGTTGTGGTGTTTCCAGCAACTGGGACAGCTTCTGTTCCACCTGCTCCAGCAAGTTCTTGTCTGATCCTTTTTCTTGCTTCCTTTCCTGTTTTATTAGCTGCTCAAGTAGGCCAAACAATTCTCTTGTTAATATTTTAAGTGGCTCCATGCCACTTCCATATACTCGTTCCACTTCCTCATTTGAATAAGAAAAATCTTCAATATCTTGACTGGCTTGGTCGTTTTCTCCTACACTTTCGATAGTGTCTTCGTCCTCACTCGTTGTATCATCAAGGTGCAAATTGTCGGCACTGTGACTTCGAGGAACTTCTTGTGTATCTTTCCAAGCTTGAAGAGAAGAATCTTCAATATCTTTGTTGGGTTGTTCATTTCCACCTACTTTTTTGATTGTGTCCTCTTCATTACTCGTTGTTTCATCAGAGTTCAAATCGTCGGCACTGTGACTTTGAAGAATTTCTTGTTCATTTTTCCAATCTTGACGAGCAAAATCTAGGAAACCTTTAATGGATAATTCTTCTTCAGGCGTTTTACTACAGTAGGCGTTTAAAACCTTATTCCACCACACGTAATCCAATATTGGTTCTGTGTCTTTATTCTCTGTTAAAAAGTCGTTTATAATTGATTTGAAATTTTTTTCGGGGTAAGGACTATCAGCCGAAACGGCTCTTTCCAGGCTCGAAAGACTGGAGACGTTTTGTATACCTGGCCTGGTATTTAATGTTAGTATATACATAATATTCTAATTCATACTTATTATTATAATCTTTTTTGCATTACTTGTCCCGAAGTGGACTGATACTAACTGTATGTAGAAGAGAGAGAAGTGTATTGTGCTAGCGTGAGAAGTTGTAGTTATGGTATATATAGCTATCAAGTGTTCATCTATTACCATATCTTTTGTCTTCTTTTGCTCATCATCTCATCTCATCTCTCTACACGTACTCACTTGAATATACAGGTGTGTACCATTACTATCATAAGTTGATTTTTACATTTAATTGTTATTGTTATAGGTTAGCGCATTACTATCAGCGATTTCAGCTTCATCCACAGTGTTACTAGAGGAGAAGACTTACGCTAGATTAAAGGTGTGCTCTAACTGTAGTTTCCTATTGTTACTATTATATTCATACTCCACTATGTTTGTAGGTTAGCACAACACTGTTCTCTTGTGATCCATATTATTTACGAGTAGATCTCATATCATACAGGTGTGCTTATCTTTGCAATTAAATATCTTTTGTCTTCTTTTGCTCATCATCTCATCTCATCTCTCTACACGTACTCACTTGAATATACAGGTTAGCGCATTACTATCAGCGATTTCAGCTTCATCCACAGTGTTACTAGAGGAGAAGACTTACGCTAGATTAAAGGTTAGCACAACACTGTTCTCTTGTGATCCATATTATTTACGAGTAGATCTCATATCATACAGGTTAGCGCATTACTATCAGCGATTTCAGCTTCATCCACAGTGTTACTAGAGGAGAAGACTTACGCTAGATTAAAGGTTAGCGCATTACTATCAGCGATTTCAGCTTCATCCACAGTGTTACTAGAGGAGAAGACTTACGCTAGATTAAAGGCTTTTATTATTCTTTCACATTATCAGTACCGGCTCACGTACTTAAGCACAAACAACAACTAGTAACACTAGTAACATGGACAACAATAGCATCCGTGAATTAATCTCTGCACTTGAAAACAAAAATGACACAAAACTCGGAAGTGACAATTACTTTACCTGGGCTGCTCACATGGAAGGTCTTCTCTTCGAAAATGAACTGTGGGAAGTAACCGAAAACGAGTTTATAATAACAACTACTGAAAAAGAAGATGGGACAACAATCACGTCTCCAAGTGCAAATGAGATCAAGAAGCGCCTTAAGACAAACATGAAAGCGTATTCAATGACTCTTCGACATCTTGACCATGAAAACACGATGCTAATTTGCGACAGTCCAGAGCTAAAAGGAGATCCATACAAAACATGGATGAAACTGAAAGAGAAACATGCTGAAGTAAATCAATTCACTAAAGCCGCTGCCTACAAATCATTAAATGATCTGACTTACACTACGGATCTCAAAACCTTTATTAACGATATCCGAAAAGTCCTACGAAATTTGAGAAATGCTAAAATCAGCTATGAAGGCGACACTGTAGCTACTCAAATAATTATGAAATTACCTGATCAATATCAAACCACAGCTCAAAATATCCTGGCTTCTGGAAAGGTAACCATGATGAATGTCCTGGCAGTACTCGAACAGACTAGCAAATTTCACAATCTTCAGGACAACCAATCGAACGAATCTAAGACTAGCAAAGCCCTTATTGCCGACTCAAGTAAAACTGAAACGTCGAAGTCCAGAGAAAGAAAACCGCGAAAGAAATGCACGTACTGTAATAAAACAGGACATCTTGAAAGCGAATGCTGGGAGAAGGTTGGAAAACCAAGCTGGGTCGAACAACGCGATCAATGGAAGAAAGAGATGGCTGAGAAGAATAAAAAAACTAATGAGTCAGCTATGATGGCGTACAATCAGTATGTTCTTATCTCTTCTATCGACAACAACACCAACCTGAAACCAATCCTTGATTCAGGAGCCACGTCAACGATGATTAGAAACCGAAAGTACTTCTGGACATATCAGAGTACTAAGTTCGATATTGTGACTGGAAATGAAAACACAGAATGTGTTGGAAAGGGAACTGTTAAATTGGTTGAAGGGAAAAATGTTGTGACTCTTAATGCACTACATGTACCTAAATTACCGTATGATCTTGTGGCAACTATTGAGTTTTGGAGAAAAAATTATCAAGTTGAATTTGCTAAGAATCCCGAAAGATGCATCATCAGTAATAAAAATCTTAAATTCAATGCAGATATCGAGAACAATCTTTGCAAAATGCGTGGAAACTTCAAACCAGCTGAGTCCGCACTGATTTGCTCTGTAAAAATGTGGCATGATAGACTGGGACATCCAAACTCGAAGTATACAAAGTCAACTGTTGGTGAGACGTTGGACGACAGTCAGTTCTTCTGTGAAATCTGCGAAATGACAAAAGCGAAGAAACTACCATTTCAAGGACATTTTCCAACACCAAAGAAACCTCTGGAAGTGATCCACACCGATCTTAGTGGCAGAATCAATCCACCAACCAACAGTGGCTATGAGTACTATATGAAGATCACAGATGGATTAACTTCAACTCGTGCAGTATACCTGTTAAAAAACAAAGATGAGGCACTATCTAAATTAACGGAATTTAAGACAAAATATGAAAATATCTGTGAATCAAAAATTAAGACTATTGTAACAGATGGAGGAGGAGAATACTGCTCGAATAAATTTGAAACATACCTTAAAGACAATGGTATTTTCCATCAAATCACTGCGCCTTATACACCTGAGCAGAACCCAATCAGCGAGCGAGGAAATCGAATCACCACCGAGAAAGCTCGAGCGATGCTGTTCCAATCAGGGCTACCACTTAGCTATTGGGGAGAAGCAGTAATAACAGCAGTATATTTGGAAAATCTGATAGTTAGTAAGGCTGCAAATATGATATCACCATATGAAGCACTTACCGGCAGAAAACCAAAAATAACACATCTACACCCGTTTGGATGCCTAGCTATTGCCAATATTCCAAAACAACAGAGGAAAAATAAGTTTGCTCCGACAGGCACCAGATGTGTTCTACTTGGGTATTCTGAAGGAAACAACAACTATAAGTTGATGGAAATTCAAACAAAAAGAATAATCTTCACTCACAACGCCACATTCAATGAGTCAGTGTTTCCTATGAAAGATTGCAACAGCCCAAAAGAAATGTTCAATATCGTCACCATAAGTCACACAACAGAGACACCAACAAATCAAAATGTTGAAGATGATGAGGAATTTCATGATGCAGTAGAGGAACAAATAGAAGAACAGTCAGCAGATACTGAAAATCCAGTAACCAGACGACTAATCTTACGCCTTGGTCCACCGCCACCTGAAAATCAATCAGATCAGTATTCTGGACCCACCCTGAGATCTCATACCAGGAAGGTGATAAATGAACTTGAAGGTACCCACAATGCTTTAATAAACTTTGTCGAACAACAAAACACAGATCCTGACAATTACAGAAAGGCAATCAGTGGGTCTCAAAGGTCACACTGGATAAGTGCAATTAAAGAAGAACTTGACTCACTTCATGAAAATCACGTGTGGTGTATCGTCCCTGCTAATCATCAAAAAACAATACCTACCCGTTGGATCTTCAAAACAAAGTATGATGAAAATGGAGTCCTTAACAAATTTAAAGCAAGACTGGTTATCAAAGGCTATCTACAAAGACATGGAATAGACTTCAACGAAACGTTTGCACCTACCGGGAGACTGGCAACCCTTCGAACGATCTTTGCGCTTGCTGCTATTGAAGGATTACCGATGCATCAACTTGATATAAAGACTGCATTCCTAAACAGTAATCTTGACGAAGACATCTTTATTCAACCTCCAGAAGGTTTTACTGAGTGGTTGGATAGATCAAACTTGAACTGTAAAAAGGAGATAGAGCAATTAAATGGTGGTAGCAGAGTTTTAAAATTAAAAAAAGCACTCTACGGTTTAAAGCAGGCACCTAGAGCCTGGTATCAGGAGGTATCTAAGTGGTTCCATAAACATAAGTTTAAAACCAGCAATAGCGATCCCTGTTTATTTATTAGAAAAGATTCAAATGATGACTATTTATATGTGTTTATTTGGGTGGATGACATGGCTATCATTGGACACGGGGCTCATCAATTTCATGCTGAATTATCGAAGGATTTCAAGGTACATGACTTCACAAAAGCAACTTATCTACTGGGTATACAAATTACTCGACTAAATAGTACTTCTGTTCAACTACACCAAAGTCAGTACATAGCAGATCTATTAGAAACCTTCGGTATGACAGACTGCAAAATTAATCCTACTCCAATGCAATCAAATATCCAGCTGTTACCCTCTGATGATGACCAATACGCTCAGTTTCTGAAAACAGGAAATGACTATCGAAGTATCATTGGAAGTATTGGCTATCTAGCACAATGTACTCGACCGGATATCACCCATGCTGTCAACTATTTATCTCAGTTCCTCATAAAACCAAATCAGTCTCACTGGCAAGCGGCACTCCGAATTCTAAGATATCTCAAGGGTACAGCCAATGTTGGCCTACTGTACTCACGAGACTTCAAAACATTAATACCCACGAAAATCAATATTAGCAATCAAGCACCTACAGGTTTCAGTGATGCGGATTGGGCTGGATGTAATCTAACACGTAGATCAACTAATGGGTATGCCTTTCTGCTCGGTGGAGGTGCTATTTCTTGGAAGAGCAAAAAGCAAAACACTGTTTCCACATCAGCCACTGAATCTGAGTATAAGGGATATCTTGATGCAGGATTAGAAGGAGTATGGTTGCGAAAACTGCTAAGTGAACTAGGGTATGAAAACAATCAAGGAACGTTACTTTATGGAGATAATCAAGGAGCAATAGCATTGTCAAAGAATCCCGTAGCTCACAAACGAACAAAACATATTGAAGTACATTTCAACTGGGTCAGGGAAAAAGTACTTGATGGCGAATTAAATCTCAAATACTGCTCTACGCACGACATGGTTGCAGACATCATGACAAAAGCACTGGATCGTACAAAATTTGAAAAATTTAGAACAGATCTAGGTCTGAATGAATGTCGACGCACTATTGGTTCAAGTAATGAGGTGGAGTGTTAGTATATACATAATATTCTAATTCATACTTATTATTATAATCTTTTTTGCATTACTTGTCCCGAAGTGGACTGATACTAACTGTATGTAGAAGAGAGAGAAGTGTATTGTGCTAGCGTGAGAAGTTGTAGTTATGGTATATATAGCTATCAAGTGTTCATCTATTACCATATCTTTTGTCTTCTTTTGCTCATCATCTCATCTCATCTCTCTACACGTACTCACTTGAATATACAGGTGTGTACCATTACTATCATAAGTTGATTTTTACATTTAATTGTTATTGTTATAGGTTAGCGCATTACTATCAGCGATTTCAGCTTCATCCACAGTGTTACTAGAGGAGAAGACTTACGCTAGATTAAAGGTGTGCTCTAACTGTAGTTTCCTATTGTTACTATTATATTCATACTCCACTATGTTTGTAGGTTAGCACAACACTGTTCTCTTGTGATCCATATTATTTACGAGTAGATCTCATATCATACAGGTGTGCTTATCTTTGCAATTAAATATCTTTTGTCTTCTTTTGCTCATCATCTCATCTCATCTCTCTACACGTACTCACTTGAATATACAGGTTAGCGCATTACTATCAGCGATTTCAGCTTCATCCACAGTGTTACTAGAGGAGAAGACTTACGCTAGATTAAAGGTTAGCACAACACTGTTCTCTTGTGATCCATATTATTTACGAGTAGATCTCATATCATACAGGTTAGCGCATTACTATCAGCGATTTCAGCTTCATCCACAGTGTTACTAGAGGAGAAGACTTACGCTAGATTAAAGGTTAGCGCATTACTATCAGCGATTTCAGCTTCATCCACAGTGTTACTAGAGGAGAAGACTTACGCTAGATTAAAGGCTTTTATTATTCTTTCATTTAAATCATCCGTTGCCCCCGAGCTAGCTGTAGCTAAGCGCCAGCGATTGTCAAAAGAAATATTCAATGAATCTCAAGATACTTTTTGAGTGAAAGAATGGATTCCTCACAGTTAAATTCTGGAAGCCCTTGGCACTGTAAACTTTGATCTGGTGCGGCATAAATCGATATATTATTAAATTTCTCCGGAAGGGCTTCATTGCTCATTTGACCCTCGGGGAGATGAGAAACTGGAGAACCAAAGCAAAATGTGTAAAAAAGGGATGATAAAAGTAGCCGCACCATCTGGTAACACATTTTTGGAAGTTTTTAAATTTTGTTCGATAAAAACTTTCTAAATCTTTTGATGTAAAAAGATTGATACAATGATGAGAAAGGATACGGTTACGTTGTAGAATTTATAGACGAGCTGCTACCATATTTCTGTCTATCGATGAATCAAGTTTTGATATTTTGACAAGAAGCAATTACTTGTTTTACTTTTAAGGTACGCTTCTGAGTAAAAAGTGTGAGTTATTTTACGATTGAACAGTAATGTTTGAAGGATATTTTTTCCTTCAAATCTCAATCATGTTTTACTATCGAAAAATACAGCTCTATATCTGAATATGTTAAAAATGTATATTTTCTAATTTTTTTAAATTTTTTGATAAAAACTATCTAACTCTTTTGACATATAGAGATAAATATTAAAATGAAATAAACAAGAGGTACGTTTTAAAAGTTATACACGAGGTGTTTCTTTATTTCTGTCCATTGATGAGTAACATTTTAATAATATTTTGACAAGAAGCAATTACTTGTTTTACTTTTAGGGTGTACGCTTCTGAGTAGAAAAAGTGTATTATTTTGTCATTGAGCAGTAACATTAGAAGTGTAAGTATAATTAGTATTTCACTTAGTTTTGATTATAAATTATTGTCAGAATTCAATTAGGGGGTATAAATGTCAAGGGATATCCAATTAGGGATCAGGAATTTTTTTCGCTGGGATCAGACATTATTAATTGCGGAAGATTCTTATCCATTAGCCCCAGAGCTAGTGGATAAGGATTGCATGATAATGCATTATCCCACCTCTTGTACCCCAATTTCCATTCCTAATTCCTGATCCCAAACTCATCACATCCATGATTTATTTGTAAGTAAGTCATATGACATATAATTTTGGATGCCATCCTTATGTCTCTTTTCACTCTATGCTACTTAATTTTGGTGGTGAACACATAACATTTTTTTCTATCTACATGCCTCATCTGCTCATTTGGTGGTGAATTCCCACTTCCCACTCATCTCCTAAACCTTCTACCAACAACCTTTTCTACTTCCAATAATGAAATACCTCTCTACTAGAAAGCAACTTCACTCAGCTATGAATGCTATCACTTTGACATTAGCTGCTGACTCTGATTCCGACTCTGGTTTGGAAGACACTTTAGCTTATATGTCTTTTCTTTCCAAAAAGTTTTACATCATCCCAAGGGGGCCAAATCTTTATTATGATCCCAGATATGATCTTGCCTCAATTCTTGAAATTCCTCATTTAAACTTCACACATTTTTTTCAAACTTCTCCTGATTCTTTTTTCAAACTTTCTCAACTCATCTCCAATAATCCTATCTTCCATAATAATTCCCACAACAAACAGTGTAATCCTAGCTTTAAACTTGTATTTGTGCTATTTTGCTTTGAGTCAAATGGAAATGGTGCTGCTATAAGATGTTTAGATAATCTCTTTACCATAGGATATGGCACCGTCATTTTATACACCAAGCGCTGTATGATTGCCATCCTTTCTCTCAAGTCTCAAGCACTTGCTAAGCCAACTCCACAACAGTGAATTGAATTATCTCAAGTAATGCAAGCTGAAGGTTTCACTAGCTGTGTATGTCTTGTTGATGGTACAACTATACTGTTAAGCCAAAATCCTGCTCATGATTGCAACCATTATTTTGATCACAAAAAAAGGTTTCTTCAAAATGTTCTCAAATTTCTCATCATCATTCATGAACTAAAATTTTATCTTCTTTCTACATACTCTATTACCATTCAACTTGTGTGCAATGTCAATAAAAATTTTATTTTTTCATAGTAGCTTCCCTGGATCATGTCATGACTCTTCTGTCTTCTGAAGAATAATGATTTCTCAAAATCCTGACTCATACTTTGATGAATCTCAGTACCTCCTTTCAGACTCAGAATATGCAATTTGAAAGTATATTATACCTGCTTTCCAAAGTGCAACTTTAGTAAATGACCCAAAACAATGATTAATTAGCATCTTGCACAATCAGAGTACAAATTGAATATGCTATTGGTATTTTAAAGGGAAGATTTTCTAGTCTCTGGGAACTCAGAATCCAATTTCAAAAAAAATTGGAAATAAAAACTACAAATCATTGGATAATGACTTGCATTATACTCAACAATATCCTAGCTGATTTAAAGGATGAGTGGAATGATATTTATGAAGAATAGGATCCTGAACCTGCACCAGCTCTCCCCTCCCTTAATCACAAAACATTCTTTCCACCAGCATACACTCTCTCATTATGCCAGTCACCCTCCAACATTTTAAAACACAACCCTTTAATTTTTTTCTTCATACTCTCCAAATGTTCAACTTTTCTGCTTTATTCACTTGGTTTGGTTTCTTTTTTGCATATTCATTTTTATTTTAAATTTATGGTGAATGTCTCATTTGTTTTCATTCACCAGCTCAACATGGAATCACATATTTTCTGCAATCACATAAGTCTTGAACGTTTCATTTTTTCATTCATCCCTTATATCCTTTTCCTCATCTCCTCAAACATCCCTCAAACATATTTGTTTCATTTATTTTCTCATCTCATCTCTCCATGTGAGTCATTTTATTCTTTTTTTTGATTTTTTGTTTGCTAATTATGAATTTTTTTTCTTTTTTTTGTTTTCAAGGTTAAATTAACTTTTTTTTTGTTTTCTCTCTCCCAATTTTAACTTTTTTTTACTCTCCAACATCCCCTCTTTATCCCTCCTTTTCCTGGTCATTAGCCCAACTTTCCCCCTTTTTTCCCCTCTTTGGCCTCCTCAATAACACCATTTTCCCCCTTTTGTATTCTCAACAACCTTCTGTTTACCCTATTAGGTGTCATGAAGACCCCCCCTTCCTTTTCCCCCCTTAGGCATCATAAGGTGCCCCTTTTTCCCCATCCCCACCTATCCCCCCCTCTTTTCATTACATAACAATTGGCTTAGAAAATTTTAAAGTTAATGAATGATCATTGAAATTTTTCATCAGAAAAAATAATTTTAAGAAAATTTTTAAGATAATGAATGATTTTTGCCATGGTTCATTAGTAAAACAAATTTTGAGTGAGTCATTAAGTAATTAAGGGTGAGGGGAGGGAAAGAGGAGTGGGAGCAAAGAGGGGGAAGGGGGGGTTTCAGGAGGCCAAAGGGGGGAAAAGAGATATGTCTGCGGACAGCTAAGAGGAGAAAAGGGGGTTTTCACAGACACCAAAGGGGGGGGGAATGTGGGTTGAGGACACCAAAGGGGACAAGAGGGGGGCTTTGAGGACACCAAAGGGGGAAAAACGGGGGTTGAGGACACCAAAAATATGATAATAGGGGGATATTGAGAATTTCAAAAAGGATATTTGGGTATTAAGGTAGAAAGAAATGCAAAAATATTTATTAAAGTTTAATTCTTAATTTTTTGTTTTTTTTTTATTTTTAAAAAAAATAAATTTGAAAATATCTACAAAATGTCTAGATAAATGTCAAAGTCCTCATAATCTTCCAAACCTTTTTCAGAAGTGTAACCTACAATTTCTAATAAGAAGGAAAAATCTTATCAAAAACAAATTTTAATTCAAAAGAAACAATTTTTTAAAGCCTTTTCTGGTTCTTTGGAATATCTGTATAACTTCAAAACTAAATTATGTAAAAAAATGATTATCACAATTCATTACCAAAATATATCAATTACTCAAACGCTAGTGGGAAGGTGATTGTAGTTGTGGTTGTTAGTAATGGATACGAACCCCAACATCTTATACAGGTTCATTTTTTCAATGTTGTTCAAGATGAAGTGTTTAATAAATTATCAGATGTCTTCACTATTTTATATCAAATGGAATTAGTTTGACAACCATTACAAAAAAAAAAGAAGAGTGGAGGAATTATGATAGGAATTTTTCGGATACCTTGCTATGAAAAGGGTGCCTTACTTTGTAAGTCTTTTATTTTATCATTTTTTAACAAAACCTACATTCTTATTTCTCTCTCCATGAATTTATTCTTTAATTCAAAATCTCAGTGATCAATAAATGAAGGAATATTTAGAAAGATGGAAAAGCTTAGGATCACTCAATTATTTCTTGGTGAATTTATTGAAGAAATTATGTATTTGGGCATTTCAATCTAATCATAAACTGGCCAAGAAATCTGGACTTTCCAATATGATGGATATTAAATGGGTTGAACTCAGTAAGAGTTATATCTTTTCTTTTAATTTAATAATCAACTATGGAGTATTTCATATCCAGTTCCATGTAGAAAAAAAACAATTCTACTATGCTTACTTTTGAAATTTTATGTTATATTGATCCTATTACTTGAAGACCAAACCCTTCAAAAGCTCAAATCAAAGGCAATAGATTTTATTTCTGGATAATAAATGTATCATGGACTTTGGTTTGGGAAATGGGATTATTGAGGAAATTTAGAATTCTTTAAGTGATACTTGTCAAACTACTAAGAGACATCTTGGATTGGAATATTGTGAAAATTTTACTCATTGTTGATGCTATTTTCAAATAAATTAAAGTTTAATTAATTGGGTAAGTGAAGCAAGGGGTGAAGGGTAAATAGCTACTAATGCTACAAAATATAGGGTTTGGACTTTTTAGAAAGTCCTCAACCTGAAATCAGATTGAAATCAGATGGAACTCAGACTGGACTCATACTTAACCCATTCTGAACTCTACATGAACACCCACCTAAAACTGTTCTGCTGAGTGGTGTTCATCCCTGATTGTATGGTTCCTTTATCAATAGCTCAATGTGTGTTCAATCTGTGGTGATTTTGGGTCCAAGGTTGCGGACTTGCTAGCAATTCTGCTCCCCATATTGTGTGGTGTAAAACATTAGGGAGAATTTCTAAATATGGTAATTATATTTTTTTCCAAATTTTTATTATTTTTATTAAATTTTTAATTTATCAGTTATTATTATAAATAATCATTCAAATTTAATTAATTTACAATCCAGCTTTTGTGCTGTATAAAGGTGTTAATTAAAACATATAATTGTATTGTATGAATGAGTTCATAATACCATTTGTGTGACATGTTCTCTTTGACTTTAATAATATCTGAAATCATTGGCCTGTATTATTTGGGATTCCATAACTTTTACTTGGTTGATTATCTTTTTTGATTGATTTACTTAATTATCTATGAAATTAAAATGAAAATTTGGTAATCCTCATCCCCTCCCAGAGTAAGGAGAAGGGGGGGTATTGCCAAATTTTTAAATAAGATGTAAAAAATTTTGGACTTGAAAAAAAATTTGGTGATACCCATCCCTTACTTCAATAAGATGCAGGGGTGTGGTTTTGAGAAACTTTCAAATCAGAGTTTAAAATCTCTTTCAAGTCAAAAATTTTTTAAATTAAAATAAAAATATACAACTAATGATGGATAGAGTTCTGAAATAGATAAAATTAGGAAAAACTTTCATCTACAAATAATTATGAACAAAAAAAATATGAACAAAATATAAAAAACTATTCATAAAATATTTTCATTAGGGGGTGTCAGTTCTGGAAAATCTGCACTTACAAATCTGCACTTAAATTTGACCAAATCTGTACTTATTTAAGTGTGGATTTCAAATTGAAATAAGTCACTTATTTCACTCAAATCCACACTTTCTTAACCAAAAGTGCTGACTTCTTGATAATGTCTCATTTCACTTATTTGTCAGAATCATCCAATTCATACACAGCACTCTACAGCATAACACTTTATAACTTAAAACATCATACATAATTTAAATTTTTATACCATATAAGAGCTATACCTTCCTTGCTCTCAAATCATGATAAGCTATGTCAGCCTAAATATCCTTAGGACTGAGTATTTCTTATGCTTAAAATAAGATAACCTTAATTAGATTAAGCTTATATCTTAAAAATAAGGTTAAAATAATAATATATATTATTTTATTATATATATATATAATTATTATTCTATTATATAATTTATAATAGTTTAAATAGCTTATCCATGGCCTAATAATACTTATTAAGGTGTTAATGGAGTCATAATATACTTATCTTAAGTGATATGAAGTAATTATTGACATACATAAGCTTATATGTATACATAAATCTCATATTCAGTGAAATATGCAGTATATTATGTATATTTAGGTATATAAGTGGGTTTTAGCCCCTTAATAGCCTATAACCTTTGTTTTTCTGCTTATTTTAGGTCATATGGACGAAATCAGTGGATTCACAACGCCTACAGAAGCATAGACACCTATATCAGGCGCATACACCCAGTTTGGACAACTAAAATTACTTCCTTGGATGGTTATTCACGGATTTATGGGTTGGAAATATGTTTTTGGGTTAATGTAGATGCTTGGGGATGTTATTGGGGGCTTGGACATTTTATTTGTTTCCTTTATATGCTTTTAGTTTCATTAAATCTCTTTTTGATCATTTATTTTACCTGTTTCTTTATGGTATCCGCTTTTATCTGGGATTTCTATTTATGGTATGACTCTGTGTTATTATTAATAGTGATGGAGGGTCCTTACTGGAGGTCTGGGTGTTGAAACTGCTTGAAGTGGACGCCATGGGGAGGTGATGGGCCCTCACAGTGCTGTAATTGCCGGGGATAGCAGTGACATCATCTGGATTGAAGGTCTGTGCACTCCAGTGGATTTGGGTATAAGTAAGGAGGGATTTTGACGGTTTATTATCATCATTCAATTACTACACTTCAAACAAACATTACACTACAATTATTAACATTCAGAAATATATTATAAAGCCCTTATAAATTGATATTATCTTTATAAAAGCTATAACTATATTTTATTCTTCTATTTTCCACCACTAGCACGCATTTAAATCCAAGTATTGTGAGTTTAATTTGAGTATAACTATTCTATTAGTCTTCCCCTGAGGTTTAATCACTAAATCATTTATTAATAAGTAGTAGGACCATAAAATAACACTATTATATCATACTTATATACTAGACTGTACTGACAAGCTACATCAAGAAATGAATTTCACACCTCTTAATATCCTCTTGAGCTCTGATTGCTATTTTAATTCTGATCTTGAAGAAGAGTTGATTTTTTTATAAAAAGTGGCCAAGAAACATTACCTTCTTAAAGGAAAGGCTCAAGTACTTCATACCTTCAAGTACACCATTCAAAACCTTCTTAAACTATCTGTACCCAGTTTTAGAAAGTTTTTCAGGACTTCTCAGGAATGTTTAGTTAGAATGGTATTTTTTTTTTGTATATTGACTTTGATTTTGAATTTTCTGTTATATTATCTTTGTTTTCCTTCATCAACTCAACATGAAATTGCATATATTTTGCAATTGAAAAATTTTTAGTCATTCTTTTTTTCTTTCATCACTCATATCCATTTCTTCTCTCCTCTTTTATCTCTCACATAATTTGAAGTCAATTGTTTTCTCAACTCATCTCTCCAGGCAAGTCATTTTTTCATTTTTACTTATATATTTACTAATTAAAATTTTTTTAGTTTTTTTTTTCTCTTTTTTGTACCTAAATTTTTTAATAAGTGTTTATTTTTTGATTTTTAAGGTATAATTAACCTTTTCTCTTCTCTTACTCTTTTCTTTACTTCTTTAGCTCCATCATCCTACTCTTCATCCCTCCTTGACTTGGTCATTATTCCCCGTTTTCCCTTTCCCCTATTTCACTTTTTTTGGTCTATGTCGTTGAAAAAAATAAATTTCACATTCTTTAAGAAATTAAATTGCTCCATATTTGATTTTTCCCCAATTCCAATTTCACACTTTTTCACTCTATTTTTCCTACCTTTCAATCAAGGTAAATTAAGTCTTCTTTTTATCATGTATATTTGATATCTCTTTCTATCTATGTAACTTTCATACTTAAATATATGTAGGACTCATATCTTGATATAAGTGGACTTATTCAACTCCTCATTTCTTCATTTTCATTATCACTTTTCAATTTTTTGTAAAATTTTGAAAATCAGACTCAAAATTGGGGCTAGGTTTAATCAAGTCAAATTTCCTTTTAACTGAAGATTCTCATGAGGTTTATCTTTCATTTCACACAAACAGATTTGAATATAAAATTTTTAAAAATAATAATAGTAAAAATTATGTTTCAACTTATTTTGTTTCTGATTCTGATGATGAAGAAAATTATGATTATGATTTATGTGAGATTGGATCTGGAATAGATCTTATTCCTCAAGTCAAAGTGGATGTCTATGAAGAAATATATAATAAGGTAGTTAGAAACACCACAAAATCTTTGGGGGGGACTTGCTAGCAAGTCCTCAACATGAAGTCAGATGGAACTCAGATGAAACTCAGAATGAACTCACACTGAACTCAGACTGCAATCTTCCTGAAATCAGCTTGAAATATTCACAAAACATGGATGACTTTTTATTGAAAGAATTATGAAAAACTATTCAAATCTGAATGTAAATAAGAGTATAGAAGCTTTTGAAATCTTCTCAATAAACAATAATTTTTGATGAAATGTAAACAGATTATTTTTTTGAATGAAAATTTAATAATAAAAATACATAAAAAACATTATTTTTTAATAACATTAAATTTTAATCATTCTAAGAAATATACTACATATTTTTGAAAAAAAATTAAAAAATATTTCACAACTTCCTAATGTAGAAGACATCCTTTTTTTAATAATACAGATCTTCCATTTTTTATAGAGACCATGTAAACTCAATTATTCTCATTCTTTTTTCAGAATTTTAAGCTTATGCAATACATTTTTTTATAAAAATAAATTATATAACTAAAAAAATAATCCATATTTCTATCCCATATTAAATTCTAAAGTTCTGTATAAAAGACACAAAATTATAAAAATTAAATTCAGTAAGATTTTATTTTCAAAAGATGGACAAGATGAAGCACCCTCATTTCTTCTTTCTCCAAATAAATAAAAATTGAAGAATGAGATTATATATGTTAAAAAAACAAAGAATTCTTCAAGTGGTAAAGTCTAATATTTTTTTATAAATTTTAAAAATTCAAGAAAATGATACAAACAGTAAGTAAAGTAATTTTGGTCTTTTTAAGGATAAAAGGTGCTCAAGTTCAAAAAGAATTTTATGTTAGATTTTAGTCAATTCAATTTTTTCATAATTATGAAGTAATTTTTATCAAATCCATAAATATTCTCACCACACAATATTTGGGGGGGACTTGGTAGCAATTCCTCAACTTGAAGTCAGATGGAAATCAGATGGAACTCAGACTGAAGTAATAGGGGGTTTCAGTTCTGGAAAATCCACACTTAACTTAAGTGCGGATTTCAAACCAAATCAGCACTAAAATTTTGCAAAAAAGTCACTTATTTCAAAAATGGGTGTCAGTTATGACCTCAAATCAGCACTTTTTTCCCGTTTTTTTTCAAAACCACACGTTGGCCACAAAACATCCCTTCCTTCCTTTCTTACCCCATCCCTGTCACATGTGACACACTGACCTTCCTTGCTACTTACACATCAATCCTCGGCACACACCCCTTCCTGACATTTTCAACATTTTGACCAGGCATGTTTACATTCTTTTTTACTTATTTCTTCTACCTCTTAATCTTTTTTCTTGTTATGTTCCAGTTTAATAATGCCTCCCAGACATTCCAAATCTCAAAAGGTGACTCAAAAATCTGCTTTGTCACAAAAGTCTCCTTGTAAAGCAAGCCCTACACCTGAAAAATCAAATTCAGGTTCAGGTCAGCTTAAAAAGGATGATTATCTCATCATAATCAACTTCCTTAAAATAAAATCAAATTTTGAAGCATGTTTTGGATGTGAAAAGTCCACTTGTATTGGACATCCAACTTCTTTGAAGTTTAATGGCTACTTATTGATGGACAATGAAGTAAGGAAGAAAACAAGGGGGAGAATCGATATCAATCCTAAACAAATGAAGGAGAGATTTAAGAGTTAACAATAAAAATATAAAAAGGCTCATCATGCTGCAAATGAAACAGGCTTTGGTATTGACGATGATGATTTGGAGATTGGAATTACTACTGTTTCCGAAAAGCTCAATGTCATGTGTCCTTTCTATAAGGAAATGGATAATATTTTTGGCTCCCGAGTTGATGTAAACCCTTGGTTTCTACACGATGTGGTCTTCCAACATTGGAAGGGGCCTTTGCTGTGTGATTTGGCGCGGTTTGTGCATGTCTTGTTGACATCTGTTAAGGAATTTGGTATTTTTCTGGTTTTATTCCGTGGATATTGGGTCTGGGGGTATGTGGGTACTATCATTGGATAGCCCTGGGTTTTCTCTATATTTTATGACTTGTAGACATTTTTCATATTCTGAATTTTAAGGGGTCATTTCCTCATTTTTCATTTATTAAAGATTGCTGTTTAATTTTGTTTTTCTTGTTTTACGGGCTAACCTTAAGTTTTAGGGTTAAGTGCTTAGTACCATTGGATAGAGCTAATTTTTTTCTATATTTCATGTCTCAATGTTGTTATAGTGAAATTCTGTGTTTTAAAGGTTTTAGTAGTTGTAGCTAATTTTTCTAAGTAGATTAGTTGTTTTTATTGGTTTTCTGGCTTCAGGGAGGCCGGGCCGCTTCAGGCGGCATCTCCAACGTCGGGCGGCCTGCCCGCCTCTGTTTTAGGAGGTTGGGGAGCTCTCCAGGAGGGTTTTTTATGCAATTTGGTGGGTACAGGCGCCAGATTGGTGGGTGCGCATGGGCTCTTAGTTAGTGGTCTGTGTGTACATAGTGAATAAGACAGTTTGGGGCAACCTTAATCATCATACAACCATCTGGAGGTGATATCATTGTTCCTCACTCTGTTTTCACTGTTTTCTGGCCACAATTGGCTGTGTTTGTTGCAAGTGAGTTCTTCATTTAACTTAACTTTGGCAACTGTTTTCTCTGTTATAGTCTTGCAAGCTATAGCAAGTATTATTGCTGTCTCTGGTGTGGATTTGCAGCCTACATCAAGTATCTTTGCTGTCTCTGGTGTGAACATTGTTCTACATTTCAGTTCTTTGCTCTGGTAGTCTATCTAGGGACTACTTTCTTGGCTCATCAAGCAGTCAAGTGTGTTAAACAGGAGCTTTAGAAAAACAGAAACCAACTTACTTTAGCAAGTAAATCTCACTCTATTCTTCTAAAGGGACAGGGGATTTTCTCTCTGGTTTTTCTGCATCTCCCTTGGTCAAGGCCTATAGCTAGTACTATAGGATTTTCTACATTTCTGGTGCCCAACGTGGGGAAGAACTTGCTAGTTCTTTGGAATCTCTGTTTTCTTTGGTTGGCTCTTTTTTGTGTTTTGGACTGGAGGAATGGCTTCTGGTTCTGCTATTCCTGTGGTGACTGTCAGTGGGGGGGATGGTCCTCCTTCTGTGATGGTTAGGGAGTGTGTGAGGATTAAAACTTGGGATGGTACCAAGTTTAATGGGGAGGATGTCAAGTGGTCTCTAGAGAAGTATGAAACTGCTTCTGGAGTGGATGGTGCTTCCTACCTGGACATGGTGAAGCAGATTATCTTCTTCATTGGTGATAGGTCAGTGAAGAAGGAGATTGTGGCCATGTCTGGCTACAAGAAGAGGGATTGGAAATTGTTGTGTAGGGAGATGGTGGATAGATGGGGTTTCAGGTTAACTATGGTGGATCTGAACAAGGTTGTCAGTGAATGGCAATCTTATGGTGGTGTTGGTAGCTTACATAGTTACAGGAAGTTTCTGCTACAGTTTGATCCTGTGGTGGAATATTTGGTGGAAGTGGAGGAGCTGGCACATAAAAATGCTGCCAAGGATGTTTTTTGGTCTGCCCTGGCTAGAGATGTCGGGATGAATATGTTGAAAGAGTTGTCAAGAAAGGAATTGATGAAGACTCTTTCTAATGGGGATCAGAAGTTGCCTGCCTTGGATAAGGTGAAGGAGGCTGTTGAGGCCCATTTAAAGTTATTGGCTGTGGACACCTATCAGGAGGGGTGTGCCAAATATGTCAGCAAAGTTAGTGAGGCTTTGGCTGAAGAGGAAGTTAGGGAGAAGAAGGAGGAGAAGAATTTGGTGCAGGTTCCCAAACAGGAGAGGGACCCAATGGTGCAGAAGTTGGCTGATCTGACAAAACAGCTGCACATTTTTGTCCAGGAGGCCAAGAAGGTTAATAAGGCTCATTCTCAGCCAAGAGATTTTGAAAGGAGGGCTGGTAGGAGTGATCCTTGGGTTTGCTCTTATTGCAGTAGGAGGGGGCACAGGTCCAATGATTGTTGGGAATTAAACAGAGATGTGTCTGAAGGAAAAGTGTAGTTTGATGGCAGGGTTTTTAAGTTCCCTGACGGTTCTTTTGTGAAGCCCAGTGAGGGGCAGGCTCCTGTGGATTTGGTCAGTAGAAGGGGTGGTATCAATCAAAGGAGGCCAAGGTTTGAGGAGATTCCTGATCAGGGGAAGTCTTTGGTTAAGGTAGATGAGGACGTCAAGGGAAAGGGGAAGGAGGTCAATAAGGTCTCTTTTTCTACTTCCTTTGGTGGTTTGGAGTTGTATTCTTGTGATGGACAGTCAAGTGGTGAATGCTTGGCTGCTGTTTATGATGTGGAAGCAGGAAAGGTGGGTAGGCCTAAGAGCAGTTCTCAGGCCCAACCAAAGTCAAATTCATCAAAGGGGGATCCTAAGCTGAGTGCAGCTAGGAAGAGGTACAGCAAAGAGGAGCTGTACAAATTGCAGAAGGGTATGGCTGATATGGGCCCCCCTAGTTTTGGCGCATTGGATATAAATGGTGATCCAATGCCAATGGAGGTGGATTCTGACTCTGAGGAGGATGTCCCTTTGGCTTCATTGCCAAAGCCTGTTGTAGTCAGAGGTTCTGGTGAGGGATCTGGTTTGGTTCCTGTTAATGGTAAATCTGTTGGTGGTACTGGTCCTCAAGAATCTTCCAGGACCAAGGTGGTGAAGCAAAGAGCTCACTTTAAAGGACCAGTAGTGTCTGGTCAAGTTAATTTTATGGACTCTGTCCTGGAAAGGATGAACCAGGGTCAGGTTTCCCTATCTTATGGGGAATTGTATGCTATAAGTCCAGGGTTGGCTGATAGGCAGAAGAAGTTGTTGACCAGGAGAAGGGTTTCTTCTGGTGAGGTAGAATACATTTGTGATTCTGCTGAAAAGTTTGGTGAGGGGTTGGAAAGGTCATGTGGTATGTAAAGAGGGAAGGATTATGGCCAAGAAGAAGATTAATAAAATACAGTCATGGCCAAGGCCTAAAAATACTACTGAAGTCAGAGGATTTTTGGGTGTATGTGTATATGTCAGGATTTTCATTAAGGCTTTTTCTTTGTTGGCTTCACCTTTAAGGAGGTTGACCAGAAAAGATGCAGATTGGGAATGGACTGACGAGTGTGAAGAGGCTTTTCAGAAGTTGAAAAAAGTTGTTGGTGAAGATATAATTCTTCACAAGTTGGATTATGGTGTTGGTGCTGGAAGGATTTATCTGACAGTGGACTCAAGTTATATTGCTGCTGGTGCTGTTTTGTCTCAGGAGGATAAGACTGGGAGGGTCAGGCCAGTAAGGTATGAGTCTGTAGTGTTTAATGAGGTGGAATCTAGGTATTCTCAACCTAAGTTGGAATTGTGTCGCGTAGCTAAAGTTTTAAAGAAGCTACAGACGGTTTTGTGGGTGCAGCATTTTGAGCTGCAGGTGGATGCAAAATCTTTGGTTCAATGATTAATACAACTAGTCTTCCAAATGCTCCAATTACTAGGTGGGTGGCATTTATTCAACATTTTTCTTTTGACCTGGTACACAAACCAGGTAAAACTTTTACTATGCCTGATGGATTATCAAGGAGGCCACCTACAGATGAGGATTGTGATTCTGAAGAGTTTGAAAAAGATGTTCCAGTGATTAGGGCCAGCACAAAGGGTTCTGAGGATTTTTCTTTCCTCCCCCAGGAGGCTAAACTGGATGATTGTTCTGACCTCCCCCAAGAGGCTAAACTGGCTGGATCTGATCTTGATTCTGGTGATCAGGATGTTTTTGTGGATGAAGATGGAGTTTTTGTTTGGGACAGCTCAAAGTTGGAAAACGGTGTTTTTGTTAGTGAACTGGATTCTCACAAGGTTCAGTGGAAAGAGAAGGACATGCCAAAATTTAAGGATTGGTGTCCTGGTTGGGCTGCTCAATTGGCTCATGTTCACACTGGTGATTTTGATGACAGAGTTGTACCCTTGGATGTTGTTTTGTTGGATTTTGAAGATGAGACCTGGGGTCAGTCTGGGTTTTATTTTAGTTTGGTGGAATATCTGTTGGCCTTGGAGAGGCCAGATTGTTGTGATGATGATACTTGGTTGGCAATCAAGAAGAAGAGTCCTGGATTTTATGTTCCAGGAAGGCGGTTGATGAGAAGGAGACATCCTAATCCTCAAGTGGTGGTGACTCAGAAGAAGGGTCAAGAATTGGGTTTGAAGTCTTTGCATGAAGACCTTGGTCATAGAGGCTTTGGGGAGACTTATAGAAGAGTAGCAGACAGATTTTGGTGGCCGGGTATGATGTTGGCTGTGCAAGGTTGGGTTCAATCTTGTGAAGAATGTCAAAGAAGAAGTCATTTGAAACATAAAGAGGTGGGCTGTGCTACTTGTGAATCAACTGTCTTTGGAAGAGTCAGTCTGGATGCTGTCCATATTAAAGAGGGCAGGTATAAATACTTGATTGTTGCTAGGGATGATTTGTCTGGTTGGGTTGAGGCAGTGCCTCTGGTTAATTTGACTGCAAAGAATGTGGCAGAGTTTTTGAAGAAGGAGTGGATTTATAGGTATGGGTTGATGAAGTTGGTGACTGTTGATGGTGGGCCAGAGTTTGGTGCCAAATTTAAAGAAGCTGTGGCTAGTGTTGGTTCTAGGGTTAGAGTGGCTACACCATATTATCCTGAAGCTGAAGGCATGGTTGAAAGATGCCATCAAGTTATCAAGAATGCTTTGGTGAAGATGTGCGGAGATAGTGCCGAAAAGTGGAGGCATTATTTACCCTTGGTTTTATTTGCTGATAGGGTCACTGTGAAGAGGACAACTGGATATTCTCCTTATGAGTTAATGTTTGGTCAGAAAGCCATTTTACCAGTGGACTTGGAAGCTGTCTCTTGTCTTGGAATTGATTGGGATGACGTGCACTCAACAGAAGATTTGCTCTGTGCCAGGATGCAACAGTTGGATTGTAGAGAGGAATGTCAAGAGAAGGCATACTCTAGAATGATGAAGATTAGGAATCAATCAGTCAGTTACTCGGACAAGAAGTTGGCTCATAGACTCAGGAATCCCTTGAAACCTGGTTGTTTGGTTTTGGTGTATAATAGAAGTGTGGAGAATCAGTGGGGGAAAATTTTTGCTGACAGATGGAATGGACCTTACAGAGTCAGATCTCAGGCATCTGGAGGTTCTTATGTTTTGGAAGAGTTGGATGGTGCAGTCTTGAAAAAGAGGGTGGCTTCAGACCAAGTGAAGAGGTTTTATCCCAGATGCACTAGGCATGAAGAAGATTGACTCCGCAATGGGGATAAACTACGGACCATTCTTTAATTTTGGTTTTTTTGTGGTGATGCTATGCATCTGTTTGTTGGAAACTTTTGTTAGAGGGTACCCATGGGTGGGGCTTCCAGATTTGATCTTGGAAAGTGTAGGGGTGACTGATGGGCTGGCTGCTCTATCAACAGTTACCCCAGATTGTCTGTTTCCAACCCTTTTTCTTAATTTGGTTGAACCTAGTATTGGTTTCTTTTCACAGGTTTTGGTCCTCTATGACTTTAAACTGGAAATTCCTTGGGTTTTCAAGTGCCGGACTCTTCACTCTTATTGTTTTTGGTTTTTTGTGTTGGATGTTGTGTTTTTGTTAGAAGGTACCCAGGGGGGGCTTCTAGATTTTATTTTGGCAAGTGTGGGGGTAACTGATGAGCTGGCTGCTCTGTAGAACAGTTACCCCAGAATGTCTGTCTCAAGTCTTTTGTTTTTCCTAGTTGAATTCTAGTTCTGTTGTTTATTATTCAAGTTTCAAGTCCGCTATGACTTTAAACTGGTTTGGGACTGGCTTCTTTATCTTTGGTTCTTTCAGATTGGTGGTGGATCACTGGTGGTCTCCCATCATTTTTCCTTATTGGAGGGAGCCCACCCAGTGATCATTTCTATGGACCGGACTTTCTTTTATTGGACCATCTATGGAGCTGGACTTTCTTTGATTTTGCAGTTATGTTTTTGCTAGATAGCAGTTTTAGATTATTTTCTTTTTTCTCTTTTTTTCTTTTAATTTTTTTATGGGGGTTGTTTAAAATTCTAAAATCAAAAATATAGGGTGTTACCACATCAGGGTCACCTGGATGTGGGCAAGCATTGGTGGGGAAAGGCTCATCAATTGGCCAGGCAATGCTATTTTCTTATTTTTATTTATTATTTATTTCATGTGTTTCTGTGTTTCATTATTTTTTATTATTTTCTGAATCTCTAAATTTTTTGAATTTTGTTTTCTGTTAACTATTTAAAAGAATTAATTGTGTATCCACATCAAGGTGCACTTGGATGTGGGTAAGGTATTAGGGGATCAGCTCATCAATTGGCTGGGGGATACCATTTTAATTATTTTTTTATATATTTTATTTTATTTCATTTATGTTATTTCATTTCATTTTATTTATTAATTTTTAATTTTAGTATATTAGTAGATATATAAAAAAAAAAAATTCTTAAATTATTTTTATTAATTGTTTTATATTATTATTATGTTTCTTATCTTTTTGCAGAAGCTCATTCTCTGGATGATGAAGCTTCTGGAGCCCGGTCCCAATTGTGATGACTTTTATGTTTTTTGTTGGGATTGTGGGAAGCACTGTGTTCTTTGAAGTGCATCCTGCTGGAGAGATTATAGGGATTGTAATGGTCAGAGATTGGATTAGAGTGAAGTTCAGAGGAAGAAGAAGAAGAGGCAGGAATGGAGTTCTGGATGGTGTGCTTAATGATCCTAGACATTTTCCAGTGGTCGTCCAGTAGGCGCTTTCTCAGGGATTTTTCAAAGTCATTCAAAGGTCCATGGAGGGCAAAGGCTTTTAGCATGTTGGAACACATGGTGCTTAGGTGTTTCTTCATGTCTCCATAATCCAGGGTCAAAGAAGTTTCAAGTGGTTGGCCAACTCCAATAATAGATTCAGGAGGAGGGGTGCCAACTAGACAAGAAGAATTTGATCAGTAATTATTTTTGTTGAAGAAATGGAATAATTAATTTGGTATTTACAGATTGGAATCTCATCAAATCTGTAAGCAGCTGGGATTTGGATCTCTGACAGTTTTGTAATGGTCATAGTGGGTGGATCAACTAGGGAAAGATATGGATTCTCATGGTCTTCCTCTGAAGGATCCTGAGAAGGTGAACTGGGATGCTGATGTTCCTGGGGCCTAGTTGTAGCAGTGAGATTGTTGTTGTTGTTGTTGTGGTTGTTATTTCTGTAGGATTCAGCTGGAGGAGGTGCTGGTGATGGATTACCAGGGTTGTTAAAGGATAAAGCAGGAGAGGGGGATTTGGAAGCAGACTGCTCTTTTCTGGATGGAGAATTTGAAGAGATGTAACTGTCAGAAGAGTAGTTGGCTGACAGAGGAGAGGTGTAGTTTCTTTGTCTTAGTTGGGGACGAAGTTGTTGTTGTGGAGCAGTGTCAGGCTAAGATCAAGTACAAGGACGTGAAATAGCTTGAATAGTCTTTGTCTAGAAGATTTAAATGGTCCTATATGAATACTGTAGTATAAATCCAACAAATAATAAAATATAATTCAGAATAAAGGCCTCAGTAATATAATTCTCACTATTTTTATATGTGGCTTACAATCTTTTTAGTTGGTATAAAAATAGATTATAGTAATTCAGATACTACTCAAAAGTCTTATAAAAGTACTAATTGAAGTGTATTGTAATTGGCTTGGTTATATTGTGTAAATTGTAATGATAAAGAATGTAGAAACAAGACCCAAAAACCTCCTCCTTTTATACACACTGAGTTCCCCAATAAATCCCTTGATATACCTTCCAATACACAGTTAAAGACGCATCAAATCCACTAATAGACCTGCCCATCAACATCCCTAGTGATCCATGACATAATTAGACAAGTAACAACCGCCAAAATCCTGTAATAATAAGGGAAATCCATCAAAATTAAAGAAAAAGACAAAAAGAGAGTATATGCGTATAAAACAATAATATAAAAGACTAAAGGAGACTTTTTAAGGTTAATAATAGCCTAAGAATAAGCGGGATTTAATGTAGAAGTGGAGGGGCTAATCCTGACATTATACTATGTGAAATTCCCATCGAAAAATAACCAAAATTGACTGAGAAACCACCAAAAAACTTAAAACAGAGCGTGAGATGTGGGGTAACTACATGCAGTCCTTGGCAGGCGCTTGCACAGGTAAATCCTTGACTAAAATTAGGCGAATTTAAGCGTGGTGAGGAAATAAGATGCCAAGAATGAGGTTATTAATGAAATTAGTGCATATAAACAAGGTCATTGCACTATTAATTAAACTAGGACACTAAATAAGCGCCTGTCGCCTATTTTAGTGTATTTCCCCACAGTGGGCGTAGAATGTGGGGTAATTTTAGTGTGAAAATGCTAACTTTGCTAAAAATGAAGCTATTCACATGGGAAAAAAGCAGGCAGTATGTGGCCAGTACACAGAAGCCATTTCTGGCATAAAAAACACCAAATTTGAAAAGTGTTATTTTTATGCTTTTAAATAGCCAAATCAATAGTCCTAAATGTGCTCAATTGATCTGTCAAAGCGCAATTTTGATATTCTCAATTTTATAGCGCATATAGTCAACATTTAAGTGAAATAAAGCACATTTCTTGTTTTTTGCGTAAAACAATGAATATAACAGCTTTAAGTGTACTTAAAAATTATGTAGCCTTATACTTAAGGTTCATAAGATTACCCTAACATATTCAAACTTAATATTAAGTACATAAGACCTATAAAAGGTGGATATATGCGTGTATATAAGGTGTTATAATGGCATTTTTTGTGTATTATCAAAATTTTAATTATGTATACAGTTTGTGTACTCTCATTTATTGTTCACATGTATAGTTCATGTGTTTAACTTAACTTATAAGCACTTTTTAATCAGTCCTGGGGATATACAGGCTGACACTCGCCCACCCAAAAAAAACAATAAAAAAAATGATAAGTTGTACATTTTAATTATTTATTTTTAATTTTTAGATATTCAGAATAATTCTGTAGCATTAAAGATTAAACTTTAAAGAAATAAAACATAATAAAATATTATGAGTACTGGTTTTTTAACCCCTCAGCTGTTTGAACAGAAATTTATTTCTGTTTAAATTTTTTAAGAAGGGTGGATAAATTAGAAATTTCTTTTTCAGGTATCCATTTATCAAATTCATTTGATTTCCCTTTAAATCTTAGTAAATACTCAGTTCCTTTTTCTTTAGTAAGGATTCTTTTCTTGAGTATTTTTTCAATCTCTGCTTTTTCCACAATTTATTCAGGTTGCTTTTTAGGCCTTCCCCTTCTTTTTGGAAATAAGTGAGGATCATTTGCATGGTAAGGTTTCAATAATGAGATAGGGAAAACTCAATGTTTTCTATAATATGGAGCATATAATATGACTTCCACTGCATTATTACCAACCATTTTATTTACTACAAAAGGTCCTACAAAGGGATCCTTTAATTTAACATTACCATGTAAGTTAAAATGTAGTGTTGATATGAGGACTTCATCTCCCTTTTTGAATTCAAATTCTTTATGAGATTTGTCCCACCTTTTCTTTTCATATTCAAATGCTTTTTGTATGCATTCTTCTGCATGCTTTCTACACATTTGTTGCATATGAATAAAGGAATTAGTACCAGGGTGTATATTTAACCTTGGTAATTTATTTAAATGATTTACTGGGGTACTTGGTACGTATCCCAGCCAGAGTTCAAATGGTTTCTTCTCTGTTACCAAATTAGTTGTGCTGTTATAAGCAAATTCAAGGCCAGGAATTAATGTTACCCAGTCATGTGTGAATTTCTCATTGTCTTTGTATTCTAATCCAAAGGCACAATATCTTCTGATCATGTCTTCTAGAGTTTGTATCATTCTCTCAGCCAGCCCATCAGTTTGTGGATGATGTGCTGTAGACAATTTCAATTGAAAACCTGATACTTCCATCAAAGATGTCCAGAAATCTGAAGTAAATTTAGGATCTCTGTCAGAGATTATGGCTTTGGGGAACCCAGAAGTATTCATCATCTGAGTCCACAATAATAATGCCAAGTCTTTTGCAGATACCTCTTTATGGGTAGGGATAAACTTACACATTTTTGTTAATCTATCCACAATTACCCAGAAAGAATTGAAACTTTCTTTTCCTGCTAATGGCAAGCCAGTTAAAAAATCCATGTTTATAATTTCCCATGGAGCTTTTGGCTGCTCTATTTGTTGTAACAACCCAGATCTCTTACCAGTGAATCTTTTAGATTTCTGACAAGAGTCACATGTTTCAATGTATTTTTGTACATCTTCTTTCATGTTTATCCACCAGGCTGTATATTTAACACTGGTTAATGTTTTGTTAAAGTCAAAATTACCAGCTAAGATGTCATCATGACAAGTACTCAACATTAACTCTTTCATAGAGGGTGGTATTACTATAACATTACTTAACTTTTTTCTGTAATATATATATCCATCTTCAGTTTATAATTTACCTTTTCCCAATGCATTTTTATACTTTGGAGGCAAGGTTTTAATTAATGCACTCATGGAGGCATTTGTTGGATCATTAAGAATGGTAGATAGTTTAGACAAATCTTTATCAGATGAATAATTTTCTAATATAGTTTGCATAAATTCTTCTTCTAAATCCACTATATAAATCCCAAATATATGTATAACCTCATTTTCAGGTACATAAGCTGGGTTGTCAGCATCATTTGGCAAAGGACTTCTAGATAATAAATCCACATTAGAATGCAATGTTCCTGCTCTGTGAGTGATTGTCATTCTTCCTCTGTACTCTTGTACAGATACTTGCCATCTAAACATGTGCATATTAGATGTTTTCATGTTTAGCAATGATTTTACTGCACTGCAATCTGTTATAAGTTCAAACTTCTGGTCTTCCAGATAGTAATGAAGCTTCTGCAAATCCCACACCACGGCTAAACATTCTAACTGTGTGGCACCATACCTTAATTCAGTTTTTCTTAAAGCTCTGGATATATAACAAATAACTACTTCAGATAATTTTCCATTTATTATCTGTTTTTGCTGTAAAGCAGCACCTAAACCTATGAAGCTTGCATCAGTGTACAAGATAAAAGGTAAGGTGAAATCAGGCAGTCCCAAAATTGGAGCTGTCATTAAACATTCCTTTAATTTATTAAAGGCATGTTGTCTCTCATTATTCCAAATGAAAGCCTCATTTTTCCTGATTAATGTTGTTAAAGGAGCTGCAATAGATTGGTAATTTTTTATATATTGTCTATAATATCCACACATACCTAAAAAACTTTGAATTTCTTTTACATTCTTAGGTATACCAATGTTTTTTATTGCTGCCACCTTATTCTGGTCAACACAAATTTGTAATCCAGATACAACATGTCCAAGTACGTTCAAAGATTGGAATCCAAATTTACATTTCTTTAATGCAATTGTCATATTAATTTCATCCATTCTTTGAAAGACTCTTTTCAGGTTATTTAAATGTTCATCATATGTTTTTGAAAACACTATGATGTCATCAATATAGACCAATAGCCATCCTTCAACCATTTCCTGATGAAAAACACTATCCATCAATTTTTGGAAGACTGAAGACGCATTCTTTGGGCCAAATGGCATTCTCACATACTTATATATACCCATATGTGTGGTTATTAATAAGTAATTTTGAGAATTTCTTTCCACAGGAATCTGGTGGTAACCTTTGTTTCCATCCAGACAGGAAATATATTTTGCTCCTTGTAAAGTAGCATGGATAGAAGCTATCCTTGGTAGAGGGTAAATATCATCTACTGTGTATGTATTCAGAGCTCTATAATCACTGCATAATCTTGCCTTATCTTTTTCATAAGAGATCATAACTGGTGAAATGAAACAATACTTAGGTGTTGTGTCCACTTTTTCAACAATACCCATTTCCAACAACATTTTTATATTGTCTTCAATATCTTTCCTTTTTGCAGGAGATTCTGGGTAATGTTTCTTTTTTAGGCTGCCAGGAATATTATCCAAATCACAGCTTAGAGAGATTTTCATCTCATGGTCTTTGACCAATCCTAATTCATTTGAACCATGAGCAAATGCCATAGGATATGATTTAATCAATCTCGAAATATTTTCTTCTTAAATTTTTGAGAGTTGAGGACTGAAAGAGGCCTTTTGGATTTCATTTTCCAATTCAACCACTTCATTGGTGGTTCTTCCACCTTGCAGTTGCTCTTCTCTAGGAGAAATGGCATACACTGAATTTTCAGAACATATCTTGAATTTTCTCTTACCATTCACTCCTATGGTGAAACAACAGTTTGCAGAATCTAGTTTAATTCCAAATTTTGTCAATAAATCATTGCCAATAATAAACCAATCACTACAATTATTATTATCCATTATTACAAATTCACAAACTGCTCTTACATATCCATTATTATATTTAAAGAATACAGCAGTTTTGTATTTGCCAATTGGATTTAATATTGAACCAAAACCCCTCCAGTTCTTTGTCTGAACAGGTTCTAGTTTTTCCTTATACTTACTGTCAAGTTTCATTAATGTATTAATAGAAACTACACTAACTGCAGCTCCAGTGTCAAGAATGGCATTCATTTCTCTTCCACATATAATAACAGGTGCTCTGATAGGTGTTATTTTGTAAGTATCATGAGATACATCTTTAATTATTTCAGCTTCTTCAATGGAAGTTAAAGATGTATCTGTATGAGGTATAGCATCATTCAGGAACATTATATCCTGTTCTAATACAAATATCTCATTTTCATCATCACTGTAAGATATGTTACTTTTACAATCCTCACTGGATTCCACATTTTCATCTTCATGATTACTTGGTTCAGAATTCTGGGAGGTTTCAAAAACATTTATTCTCTTCTTACACTTATGACCCTTAACCCAAGGTTCATTACATTTATAACAAGTGTTATTCTCTTGTCTTTTAGGGACAAGGGGAGCTGAAGGTTTTTTCTTCTCCACTGGTAATTTACTTGTAGTAGGTTTTACCACGTCAACACTTTGTCTGTAATTAATATACTTGGTTTCATATTTGTGGTTTAATAATATTTCATTACATATATTAATGAACACAGAGGTATCTCTGATGGTTTCAGTTCTAGCTACAATAATGTCTCTAACTGATATAGGTAACTTTTATATTATCTTTTCTTTCCACTCTTCATAATCCATTTTTGGATCCATGGCTTTCATGATTTTTATTAAATTCATTAAAAATACCATAGGTTTATCTCCAGCATTAGGATTATATCTGGCCTTTTCATATAATCTTTGTTGAGTGATTCTAAATTTTGGGCCAACAAATTGCCTTTCAATTAGTGCCTTGCATTCATTCCAGAAGTAATTAATTCCTTCACTCAATACAGATTCAAACCATAATAAGGCCACATCTGTAAATAAAGATATTAACTTTGAAGTAATTTCTTCATCAGGTAATTTGTATGAAAATTTTAAGTTATCAATTCTTTGTATGAATTGCTGCCAATCAGATTTTGAATCTCCGTCAAAAGATGGGTACTGATCTAACTTAGGCCAGTTCTTTTGGCTAGTTTTTGCTTCCCTAACCTGAGGAATATTGAGTAATTCACTTACTTTAGAAAGATGATCATGTATTTCATCTTTTACTGATTTATTATTCTCAGAGCCCATGATACTATGTTCATGTTCCATCATTGGTGTTTCATTTGCATGTTTCATGAAAACAGGCACTCTTGCTACATAAGAAGTGTTATCTTTTATTCTTTCAGTATTTTTCAACATGTTTACTACTTCTATTTCCACTATTTGTAACCTATCCTGTATTACTGGTACATGAGTTAGGGTGTCATTTAAATTTGAAAAAGATAATTTAACACCTCCCTCAATGGTAGCCATAATATTCTGAGAGTGTTCTAATTTATTTTCTAAATTTCTAATCTCAGATTTTAAGCCCTTATTCTCAATGACTAATTCATTATTTGAATTTTCAATAATTTTTAATCTATTGGCTGTTGCACTCAATGATTGTGTTAGCTGTAATAATACCTTTTCTGTATTATTATTTGACTCTTTTGAGAACTCTTCCAATTTTTCAATTCTCAATAATAATTTACTTATTATCTTTGATTCCATTGGATTTTCTTTTAAAAAATATTCTATCTTTTCTGTGTCCAACTCAGAAGACTCATCATTTGATTCCATTTTAATATTAATATCATTATCCTGGTGATCAATAAAACTATCTACATTGTCTTTGTGCAAAGACAAGTTTAACATATTTTTTTCAAATGAAAAATCCTTTAAATCATTATCAATTATATCCAATATTTCCTTATAAATCTCATTACCTATAAGTAATTCATTGTTAGGTTGATGTAATTGATCATAAGAAGTTGGATGACTCACCAAGGTCTTACCCAATTTCCCCTGCCTCTCCTTGGCTTTCCCCTGTAAGGGTGACTGCTGGATCCTTGTTGAGGAGGATTGTTGTAATTTTGGGCGTACCGATCCCATTTCTATTTGCTTACTGTAATTTTTTGGTCCTCCTCTTGCGCTGGAGGAGTTGCTATGGAATTGTTGGGTGCCACTGTTGGTGGTTGAGTCTTTATGTCCACTAGAGCTTGGTTGACTTCTACGAAACCTTGAGCTGCTCTCTTTTCCAGATTGTTGATCTGGTCCACTATGTTGTTGACTCTTATTTTCAAGGTGTTCAGTAGGGTGGATAGGGAGTGAACTTGTTCTTGTAATGTATTTTTTGACTTCTTTATTGAAACCTGCTTTAAAAGCTTTTCCCTTTCCTCCAGAGACATTGGTGGAGTGTTGTTGATTATGGGAGAGTCCTGGCCCTCCATTTGAATTTCCTGTAACAGGTCTTTCAGCTCTAGGTCTTAAGTTATAAGGTTTTGCCTTATTACTTACAATGTCATTGTTGTCACACATTTTCACGTGGAATTTAAAGAATTTGAGAATTTAGATATGAAAACTTCAAAAGGGAGTTTTATCAGTATTTATCAATAACACTGAAGAAAATTTTATTGCTTACTTATTGGTATGAAGTGAATCTTTAAGTGCCAAAAGTCAAATATGCTTTTTATGTGGTCACTTGATTTAACTGGTCTACGATATGTAGCCATGTTTTTATATTTAAAAGAAAACAACTATCAGTAAGATTCTTTCTAAATATTTAATGAATGTTACAAACCAATAAAAAGAAAAGATTAAGAGTCCTGTTAAAAGAAAACAATTAATTAGTTTAATTGGTTTATTATCTGCAAAGATCATAAATTTAATTGGTCTATTGACAGACTCCCACTAATAACAACTTTATGTTAAATTAGTGGTAAAATTGTTGATTCAATATCAAAATTTTATTATATAACAGGGCTTCTTTTTCTGAAATCACTATATAAGTGACCACAACCTGTTGTAATTATCCAAATATTTCTATAGGGATATTATTTACGTGCACCTTCTTTTGAAAATTTCACTTACTGGATTATAACAGAATTCTTGAGGAAAGGTCCCCAATTGTCAGGCTAAGGTCAAGTACAAGGACGTGAACTAGCTTGAATGGTCAGTTATATAAAAGATTTTAATGGTCCTATATGAATACTGTAATATAAATCCAATAAGTAGTAAAATATAATCAAAATTAAAGGTCTCAGTAGTATAATTCTCACTATTTTCATATATGGCTTACAATCTTTGTTGTTGGTATAAAAATAGATTTTATAATTCAAATACTATTCAAAAGTCTTATAAAAGTACAAATTGATATGTATTGTAATTTATTTGGTTATATTGGTAAATTGTAAATGATAAAGAATGAAGAAACAAGACCCAAAAACCTCCTCCTTTTATACACACTGAGTTCCCCAATAAATCCCTTGATATACAATCTAATACACAGTTAAAGACGCCTCAAATCCACTAATAGACCTGCCCATCAACATCTCTAGTGATCCATGACATAATTAGACAAGTAACAACCGCCAAAATCCTGTAATAATAAGGGAAATCCATCAAAATTAAAGAAAAAGACAAAAAGAGAGTATATGCATATAAAACAATAATATAAAAGACTAAAGGAGACTTTTTAAGGTTAATAACAGCTTAAGAATAAGGGGGATTTAATGTAGAAATGGAGGGGCTTATCCTGACATTATACTACGTGAAATTCCCATCCAAAAATAACCAAAATTGACTGAGAAACCACCAAAAAACTTAAAACAGAGTGTGAGATGTGGGGTAACTACATGCAGTCCTTGGAAGGCGCTTGCACGGGTAAATCCTTGACTAAAATTAGGCGAATTTAAGCGTGGTGATAAAATAAGATGTTAAGAATGAGGTTATTAATGAAATTAGTGCATATAAACAAGGTCAATGCACTATTAATTAAGCTAGGACACTAAATAAGCGCCTGTCGCCTATTTTAGTGTGTTTCCCCACAGTGGGCGTAGAATGTGAGGTAATTATAGTGTGAAAAAGCTAACTTTGCTAAAAATGAAGCTATTCACACGTGAAAAAAGTAGGCAGTATGTGGCCAGTACACAGAAGCCATTTCTGGCATAAAAAACCCCAAATTTGAAAAGTGTTATTTTTATGCTTTTGAATAGCCAAATCAATAGTCCTAAATGAGCTCAATTGATCTGTCAAAGCGCATTTTTGATATTCTCAATTTTATAGCGCATATAGTCAACTTTTAAGTGAAATAAAGCGCATTTCTTGTTTTTTGCATAAAACAATCAATATAACAGCTTTAAGTGTACTTAAAAATTATGTAGCCTTATACTTAAGGTTATTAAGATTACCCTAACATATTCCAACTTAATATTAAGTACATAAGACCTATAAAAAGTGGATATATGCGTGTATATAAGGTGTTATAATGGCATTTTTTACATATTATCATAATTATACTTATGTATACTGTTTGTGTACTCTCATTTATTGTTCCCATGTATAGTTCATGTGTTTAAATTAACTTATAAGCACTTTTTACTCAGTCCTGGGGATATACAGGCTGACAACTATGTGGGCCTTTTTATTTTTTTATTTTTTATTGTGTTACAATCTCATCCAGATAGGGGCATTAAAGGTAGGACTAATTAGAGGTAGTTACATGATGAGCAGAGCAGGAATGGAGTGGGGAGGAAATAAATATATTTACAATTTAGTGTTTACTGTGTAAGGGGGATTTTACTGCAGAATCTACCAGAAGAGACAAGTAATTTGGCAATTAGTGAGCTTATAGGAGAGGGAGTGAGGAGACCAGAGGTGATTAAAGGGGATTTGTGATTTTGAACAGCCATGAGAAGGATGTGGCAAGAGACTAAGTGAGATGGACATATATGGAGGATGTGTTTTGGAGTGTATTTTGAAGTGGTAAGGCAAAGGGGGAAGTTGGAGGAGTGCAAAGCTTTAAATCTATATAGGTAGTTTTTCAAGGGAGAGTGACCAGAGAAGCATTGTATAAAAGCAGTGGTGTGTGCTCTAGGAAGGATAGTCAATGTTTTTTACATCCTGTATTGGTCAAATTTTCCTCTTAAATTCCTAAGAGTGTTGGCTCTGGGGGGTGAGATGTAATGACTTGGTGTGCAAAGATAATATTGACTTTAGACAAGAGATAGATGGGGGGAGACTGAAAAGTGAGGAAGGACTTAGCTGGGTGAGGTTACTGGTGAGTACCATTAGCAAGCGCATCAACTGTCTCATTTCCTGTGAGGCCAATGTGACTGGGGCACCAGTCAAAAATGAGTGAAAAATCAGGACGGTGCTCATTTAGTTGGTAAATGATGGTGTGGAGTGACAGGCAAATGTAGGAATTAAATGAAGATGTAGAAGGGGAGGAGAGGGAACAATTAAAATCTTGGTTATCTGTGAAAATTGCGAGGCTATTGAAGAGTGGGTGTAGGGGATTGTTTAGGCAGAGTTGTAGACCCAGTAGGACACCTATCAGCTCCAACTCAAAGATCAATTAATGAGAGGGGTCCTTAATTTTAGTCACAATTGGTAACTGTGATAGAGGGTCAAAAGTGGCAGCAAAGGTGCCATTTTGAGATTTTTACTCATCTGTAAAAATGAAGTATGAGGATGGGGGTGGGTGGAGCATTGAGTTGGTAACTTTATTTAGTGCTTCTTCCTTTGAGTGGGAAATGATCCCCTTGAATAAAGGGGGAGGGGGAGTCTGAAATCCATATATCCTAGAGGAACAGAGCAGGGAGATATGTCATTTGCAGATAGGAGATGAATTTGGTGTTGATGGGTTTTTGGGGGAGAGGGGTAATTATAGAGGGATCTTGCAAGTCAGGGCATAGGATTGGACAATGGAATAGTTAGGAGGCATGCCCACACTTTGTTGAATTCAAATTCAAGGAGTTGCTTGCAAGTTAGGGAGAAAGAGTTGTGGAGAGTAATGCAAGTGGGGGTGGATCTAAAACAACCAAGAGCTCGCCTGATGGCTTTGTTTTCAACCACTTGGAGTAATCTGGTAGTGCAGGAGTGTTTTGTGGGTTGGTGCCACACTATAGAATCATAGTCTGTACAGGAGTGGATGAGAGAGGAGATGAGGATCTCATACTTTTTGAGTGAGATACCCCATCCTGAGGTGGCTAGTCAATGGATGGTGGAGGCAGCACTTAGACCCGCAGAAATTAGTTTGTTACAATTATGTCTGAAGGAGAGTGTGGGGTAAATAAGGGTTCCAAGTCATTTTAGGCTGGAGGAGGGGGGAGAGAATTCACATCAAATTGAAGGGAAGGAGGAGATCTGAGGAGAAAAGGACACTTAGTAAGTAGTAACCATTTATTTTTTTGAAAGGTCAAAGATAGCATTATTCTTAGAGCCCCAAGCTACTGCCTCTGAACTTAATTGAGATAGTTTTTCCATGACCCTGTTTGTTTGGAGTCTGTGGCTAAGTATATTATGTCATCAATATGGCCAAGGGCAAGAGTTGAGGTTGAGAGGGAGGGGAGTGTTTGTAGGTGAGAGCTATATATTATGTATAAAATTGAAGAGATAGGTGACCATTGCGGGAGACATTTGGGGAAGAAGGAAGTGGGGGACAAATATGAAGAGAAATAAATACTTGTTTTTTTTCCTCCAGTGAGTTGATGATGAGTTTGATGAGGTTAAGCGGGAGTGGGAGTGAATGAAGGGTTAGGGATAGGCTAGATGTGTTAACCAAGGGGAAGGCACCTTTAACATATAAGGATAGTGCGCCTACAACCTTACCTTCTGCCATTGGTATTTTTTCTAGGTGGTGAGATGTAGGAGCGCATCTGAGGTACTTCTTAAGGGGCGGCAAACATAATTGTTTTCAGGTAAAATGTTACCTGATTAAATTAAGAAGGACAGGATTTTAGTCAGTAAGGATTCAAGTAACTTACCCATGGTGTTTTTTAGTTAAATGGGGAGGTAAGTGTTTTGGGACAGTATAATCCGAGAAGCCAGGTTTTGGAATAATTACTTTCTTAGCTTCTTTCCACCAGGAGGGGTAGTGTCCCTGATCAAGGCTGGTCTGTAAAATCAGGAGAATGATAGATGTGAATGTGTCAAGGTGGAAGTAGAAGAGGGTGTTAGGAATGCAGTCAGGGTTGGGGGCTATGCCCTTTTTTGATTTGAGAAGAGTAGCCTTAAATTCCTCAAATGTGAATGGAGGAGAGGGGGAAGAGGGGGGAAAGGGACAAGGAGAGGAATCAGTAAGATCACACTAAATTTTTGTGACAGAAGTTCCTTAAAACAGGGCTTTTTTTTTAGGAAGTTGTCAGTGAGAAGGGAGCCATCAGGAAGGGTTAAGGGGGGGTTGAGGTGGGAGTCAAAAAGGAAAGGGGAAGGCTTAGCTGGTTTGAAAAGAGTATGAGGGGTGAGTGAGGAAAGATGTGATTTCCAGTGTAATTTACAAAGGTATTTAATTTTGGAGTCGAAAGCTCTCCTTGCTAGAAGGAGCTTGGTTGTGACATGTGGGGCTGGGGAAGACCTGAATTTGTGTTGGGTCTGGTAGCAAGCAATCTTGAGGGGATGTGAGATTCTGTAATTCCACCATTCATGACACAAAAAGCCTTTCTGCTGAAGTGGGACAGAAATTTCAATTTGTTTGATAAAATTGTAGGTAACACATTTGAAAACCAAATCAATGGAAGAGGTGGAGAGGAGAGAAGAAGGGGGGAAAAGGTACAGAGAAGTAAAGCAAGAAAAGAGAGAAGAATAATCAAGAAATTTCCAGTTACCAAATGGCAATTGGTGAGGTAGTGATGGGAGGTTTAGTGAAACTCAAGTGGTAATGGATTTGTGGTTTGAAAGATGGGATAAAGAATCCTCTCAGTCATTAATGCAGCTGAAAACCATATCAAAGGCCACATGTTTTGCAAACACAAGTTCAATTACAGATTTAAGATTATTTGAATTGCAAAAGGTATGAACTCCTGATTGGGATATGAGGGACATGTTGAGGTTGGAAAGGGAATCTAAAAAAAGGGAGTAAGCAGTGTGGTTACTGCAGTGTTTTAAGGGATCAGCCCACAGGTCATGATATAAATTTGAGTCAGAAAAGAAGAAAGTTGGGGAATTATAGAAGGGGGAGATAGAAGGAGAGATAAATTGAGTATTAGAGAAAGTAGAGGGGGGATTGTAAAGTTTGGAACAAAAGATGTGAGATGGTGAAAGGTCAATTTTCATGAGCATGAGATCAAGGGAGGGACTTGGACTGGAATTGAACAGGTGAATAGGGTGCTTCTTATAAATATAGAAACAACACCAGATAGGGAAGGGGGGAGAAGGAGGGGAGTGAAGAGGGATGTTTAGGTTCCAGCCTTTGTCTGGGGTAGGAGAGTGGTAGTTGGGCCATAGAGATGGTTCCTGAAAGACTAAGATATCATATGAGTCAATATTGGGGTCATTAAAAATAGAACGGAAGATATATAAAGAATGGTGTGGCACACATCTCACAGTAATTCAGAAAAAGTCTTAGGAGCGCAGAAAAAAGGCTCAATTCTCAAAGGCGCAACAATGGGGTTGTCAGGTAGGATAGTTACAGAAGCGCAAGTAAGGAATATTCAAAGTTCAGGAAAAGACAGACTCTCCCTTTTCACTTTCTTTAGGGGCAGAAAGGATATACAAGCTGCGTGGAGTAATAAATAGAGTTAAATTTCTAACTAGACTATAGGATTAAAGGGTATGGTATGTACTTCTGAAAACTATGGTTAGCACTAGACACATGCTATGGAGATAAGGAACAGCAACAAGCATTGGCATGAAAGATAATGCCTAAGATAAGGATAATGCCTTTTAGGAAAAGTGGTGTTCACCCAACAAGATGAAAAACACATCAAGGAAAGAAGGTAGTACTAGAAAGACAAATAGGTTGCAAGTAGCGCTCAAACACAGGATAGCCGATAAGATCTGAAATAGAGAATTCATTCACTTAGAACAGAAGTTTTCACTATTAGCAGGGGCTCATATGGTGAGAATGTGTTATACAATAGGTATGAAGGCGGTACAGTACCTATTATTTAAGTCTGGAAACTCAGGAAATGTAGGGTATGTACAGAAGAGTAGAGTTTCAGGCACTATTAGGGAAAAGACTTATGAAAAAATCTTACATAGACTAATGAGATTCTTAGATACTGTTTGAAATGCTTGTATAGCGCTAAACCTATGCAGGAAACCAAGTAGGGGAAAGGAGCGTAGGGGTAGGGCTCTGAAAATATAGCTGTATATAAACAGCACTCATCTTTTAAAAAGAGGAGAGCAAGAGTTAGTGAATAAGTAGAAGTAGATATTTTTTTATTTTAGATCAAAAGATGAAATAGATTTTTTCTGTACATATTGGGTGTGTATACCAGAAGTAGCTCTGTAAAGTTATTTTATTGCTACAGTAAGAATATTATTAGATAGAGCGCTTCAAGAGGGGGTGACAGTGAATACTAGCACTTACTGAGAATAGATCTAGCCAAAAGTTACATTGCTTATAATAAAATATATTTTCCCTTTCTTTAAAAGATCTCTACATATTTATACTACTTTATCCTCCATAAAGAAAATAGTTAACCAAACTTACAACACGTGCTGACCCTGTCTTTAAAATTAGAAGGGAAGGCACTTTTTTTAAAGTTAGTTTTAGAAAGGAGAACCAACCCATCTTGGATTGTGTCTATAGCTTAGTATTATAGAACATTTTTCTTTTCCACAAAGGTGAGAATTAAGCTGAAAAAAGGTGAAAAGGCTAGAGCAAATTGACAGAGAGGAAGGGCTGTCAATCATATTTGATTATTGTGAGGGCAGGTCAGGGCGTGGGGGAGATAAAAGATTGGAGGGGAATTTGAGGGATTGAGAAGGAGAGAGGGGATAGAGTATGATTAATTCCTCAGGGGGTGGTCATTTGGGAGAGAATCCACACAATGGAAAAACACTGGGGAAGAGAGTTTAGGAGTCTTGCAGGTTTTGGAGTTTTGGTCGCTGGAAAAATTGTAGAAAATGGGAGGAAGGGAGCAATGGATGGAGAAGTGACCTTTGCCCCAGCACTTTTAACAGGTGCTCTTCTCCTGGTTGACTGCTTCTGTGCGCCTAACTTGTCCTTCAATAATGAGGGGATGGAGGGGAAAGGAGGAGGTGAGGGCATCAGCATCATTTTGGTCAAAAATGTGTGAAACTACTGAGGAATTGTTTTTTTCACATTCTGGCCTCTGGGTGTCTGAGCCATGAGATTTCGTGGAAATATTTGAGGGAAGATGGGTTTTCCTCAATAATAGAGGAGACACATGCTTGATCATTAAAATCATAGTATTTTGGGACACCCTGGGCAACAACTGGAAAGGTTGTAGGTTTAAAGATCATGCCTTGTTGAATTCATTCTTCCCAGGACTTGAACAGTATGAGGTATTCTTCCTTGGAGGCAGTGATGATTTTGAGGTCAATTGACTTGTGACAAATGACACCTTTGACTTTGATGGTGTTTTAGGTTGCAGGGTTCACAATTTTCTTGGTGACAAGATGGTTAATGATGAATGAGAGATGTTTAGAATTGGGAAATTCTTTGAGGACAGGGGAAGCCGTATCTGTTTGTTTGATGGTAAAGGATGGGAGAGATACATGGGTTTGAGCATGTGGAGGATGGGGGCCTTGGGGGGGGCCTGTGGGCCTTAGAAGTTGTTCCCCTTTACCAACTGGATTATCTCTAGTGTCTTAGCAAGATAAAAATGATCAATCTATTGCACCCATGAAAGTTCTCCTCATTAATGGTTCTCTATCCATTTTGGTTGCTGGATCTAGACTTTATCTAGCATATCCTGTCAACTTCCTGGCACATTATGCATCAAGACCAGGTAAAGCTAAATGGGATGTGCTATATAATTTGCTACAATACCTCAAACATACCAAGGATTTAAAATTTCACCTTTTTCCTTGTATAAATTCTAATCCTCACACTGAAGTATACTGCAATGCTAAATGAGGGGGTGAGTTTGTAAGTGCAACTGGTGGTCATATCTTACAAATCAATGGTTTCCTTATCCTATGGCAATCAAAATGTCAATCCAGGGTTGCTGCCACCTCTTTTCACTAAGAGATCCTGTAAATTCTCATTTCAATCAGACAATATTTGTGGCTACTAAATTTTCTAAGGGAAGTTGATCTCCGTCATGGGCCTACAACACTTAATTTCAACAGCAAGAGTGCCATTGTGGCCACTACTGGAAATCTGTCCAAAAAGCACAGTAGACATGTAGATCAGGACCTCTATTTTGTGAATGAAAAAGTCCATTTCCATGAAAATAAAATAGAATGGGTTACTTCTAATGACCAGGTGGCTGATTTATTAACAAAAAATTAAGGACCTAATGTGTGGAGAAGAATGCAGCATATATTGGGGGTTTTCTAATTTGTCTAAATTTTCATTTTTATTCTATTTTATCCTTTTATTTATCCTTTGTTTCTCTATCTATTGTTGTTACCTTTATGCCAGCAGATGGTGATGGGTAATCACTAAGAGGGGGGGTGTTATGTAGATATTGTAATAAGCTTAGTAATTACATAGTCTTCTAATATAAACCCTGTGGTTCAGCCTACACGTCTAACTCCAGTTCACTCCGGATGAAGCGCTGAAACTGCTACCAAAGGTAAGTGATGAAATTATTATTGGTTCACTCCGGACGAAGTGCTGACACTGCTACCATAAAATTAATAGTCACTTATGATCCATAGTATTTTGTTACATGACTTATCTTCTGTTCTGGCTGATCTAGTCCAACTTGTACTTAGTCATCTTTTGATCATACTTTATTTAATCTTTCTTACACTCTAACCCTTGTCTATACTATATAAGCAAATGATCCTACTACTAATATTTTCCTATCAAAATATACAATTTACTTAGTCCATTTGATCCTTTGTTACAGTCTTTGCTTCACTTCTCTCATTTCTCCTTTGGCCTCTCCACTTCTCTTCATCATATTAAAGATATCCTCATTTATTATTCAGGTATTATCTGTCTGTATGTTTTCTACTTCCTAGTAATCAAATCTACTGTTTACTTAGTTCATTTGATCCTTTTTTTCAGTCTTTTCTCCACTTCTCTCATTGCTTCTTCTGCTCCATTTCCACTCTGCTCTCTCTGCTTCTCTTCCTCATATTAAACATATTCTTATTTATTATTCATGTCTCTATCATTCAATATATTCCCTGAAGGAATAGGTGAAAAAAAATCTAGGTGTTAGAATTTTTTGACCTAGTGGTGACTAATCATGATGAAGAACGGAATTATTTTGATAACTTGTTTGACCCAAATGAAGACATGTATGGGCACAAATATGCTGTTGAAATACACCTGTCCAGGACAGGTGTATTTCATTTTTAATAGCAGTTTTGGTACCCTTTATGTGGCATGTTTATGTGGCATATTTGGGAAGGTTTGAGACCCCTTAATAATTCACTATTTCAACTCAAAAATGCACCCTAAAAATAAAACAAGTAATTTCTTTTAAGTACTTGCTTCTTGTCAAAATATTAAAATGTGATTCATCAATAGACAGAAATGAAGAAAGAGCTCATCCATCAATTCAAAAACATGCCTCTTTTCCATTTCATTTTTATATTGACCTCTTTATATCAAAAGATTTAGACAGTTTTTATTAAATAAACTTTATAGAATTACAACATATATATATTTAACATTCTCAGATACAGCTGTCTTTTTTGATAGTAAAACATGATTGAGATTTGAAGCATAAATTTTCCTTCAAAAGTTACAGCCCAATCATAAAATAATTCACCCTTTCTAATCAGAAGCGTACGCCCTAAAAGTAAAACAAGTAATTGCTTCTTGTCAAAATATTAATATCTAACTCATCAATTGACAAAAATAAAAAACAGCCTTGTCAATAAATTCCACAACTTACCTTTTTCCCATTTCATTTTTATATCGATCACTTTATATCAAAAGATTTTATTAGATTAAAAACGGTTCTGTTCAATGGTTCCGTTCATTATTTTCTAAGAATTATTCATTACTCTGTGAACTTATACTTATTTTTTTTTGATTCCATGCCTTATTCATAAATTGTATATTGCCCTATTCACTATAAAAAGGGAGAGACTTCTGTTACTTTTTAACCATCTTGTTTCTCTCTTTTTACTCTTTGTCAGTTGACTTCTTTTACTTACATTTTATCTAATCTTTTCTTTATTTACTCAACATCAGTTGTGGCGGCATCTCTATTTTAAACTTTGATCTTACTCTTGACTTATATTCATTTGACTCAGGCAATTTATATTCTAGCGTAAAAGGTTATGGGCCCAGCGCTCTTCTAATCCTCTAGAATCAAAGTGGCATCTTCACCTACAAATTCTGAATCTGCTCAGTCTGAATCATCAGCTGACACAGTCTCTCGACTTCTCATTTCTACCACCCCATCCACTCCTGTAATTTGTAACAACATGGAGTTGAATTCGTATTCAGAGATCAAAGGAGTAGAAATCTTAAATAACAAGAATTTTACGACTTGGAAAAAACCAAATGTTCTATGCCTTAGGAATTCGTAACCTTGATAAATTCTTGAACAAATCTCTAATCACACCCACTGAACCTACTGCCCTTGAAAACTTTGATTTTTGCAAAAAACAAACTGCCATGATATTAAGAATTTTTTTAGATTCCAAAAATCACACCCGTTTTGTCCGCGACAAATCCATCTTTGACCCTGCTGAACTATGGGAACAAATCCGTGAACACTATGCTTTGACATCTGCTGAAAACTGTGCCAGCGTTATAGCGGACCTTTTCAACTTTCATTTTGACGATTCAGATATCTCTGTTGCCATCAGGGACTTTAGTTCAACTCTCAAACTATTGAATGAAGTATCTCCTTCTTTTTTTACCGGTGAAGTACTCTCTAAAATCATTGCCTTCTACATACTTCATCTACTTCCAGAATCCTACTGGAATGTCTCTCATCTCATTTTTACAAATATAAAGGTCACTAAGAAAACTCCTTCCATCAAAGAAGTCTTATCTGAACTCGAAAAAGACTATTGTCGACAAAAATCTAAACCCTCTTAATCTAGTGTAGCCTTCAATGTTAAAGGAAAGCAGTTTTGTTCAAATGGAAAGCATAACCCACTTGCTCCTCACTCCAAGGAATCATGCTTTCAAATGCATCCTGGAAAAAGGGAAGAGTTTTACAAGAGAAAAAGGGAACGTGAACAACAAGAAGGAAAAGCTTTGGCTGTTCTCTCTCCTATCAACCACACTGCAATCCTTGACAGTGGTGCTTCCTACACCCTTTTTAATGACAGTAGATTCTTCTCATCTCTCCATCCATCCTCAAAATCTTTGATTACAGCTAATTGCCAGGTCATCCTTGCTCAGGGTTCAGGAACTGTCAATCTACTACTCAATCAACAACATTTTCCCATAACTAATGCCTTATTTGTCCCTGAAGTTCAAACAAATCTTATTTCGGCTGCATGGTTTCTTCGTCAAAATTTCTCCATTAAGGGTTGTGGTACCAGTGCCAAAAATTTTGACAACAACGACAAGTTTGTCATTGAATGCTCCCTTATTGACAATGTTTTATCATTTCCTCTCACCTTCTCTGGGAATGCCAACTCAATTATTGTGACAAAATCTCTACTCAAACTACATAACGCTTGCGGTCATCCAAACAATGCAACTGCTAGACTAATGTATCCCAACCACAATTTCTCAAATCTAGAATTTATTCCTTGTCTCACCTCAAAGTCTCATCATTTACAATTTTCAGAAAAATTCCCAAATGCTGATTTGGCTCTTGGAGTAATCCACATGGACCTATGTGGACCGATAGCACCCATCTCTTGAGGAGGCAGCAAATACTTCCTGCAAATAGTTGATGGTTCTTCCAGGTATTGTTTCATATACTTTCTTTCATTAAAATCTGAAACTTTCAATCTCTTCAAGACTTTCATTAACTTGGCTGAAAAAAAAAACCGAGAAGAAAGTAAAAATTGTGGTAACTGATAATGGGGGTGAATCTATTAACAGTTCTTTTGACAACTTATTCAATGAAAAGGGCGTAGAATTGTTGAAGACTGATCCATACACACCTCAGCAAAATCCATTTTCAGAAAGGGGTAACAGGACATTGGTCGAAAAAGCACGAGCACTTTTATTTACCTGCAGTCTTGATGGTTCATGGTGGGGTGAAGCCATAAACACTGCCAACTATTTACTAAACCGTACACCTTCGTCTTCCATTAACAACAAAACCCCTTTGAAGTTGTGGGATCCAAAAGTCAAAATCACCTATGGTAAGCTTCATCCATTTGGTTGTGATGTCGTTTACAATATACCTAAGCAAAGGCAAACATCAAAATTTAATCCAGTTGGTGAACGTGGCATTTTTATAGGGTATGCCAATGGACACCACAATTATAAAATTTACTCACCTGGATTGGATCGATTCATTGTCACCCATGATGTCAGGTTCTTGGATGAATAATTATCTATGGCAAATAATCTAACCAATGCAAAAACAACCATTGTCCCATTTCCAGAATGTCCTTTAATCCCAGATCTGATTACCAGTCATCCATCCTCTAACCCAGTCCTGCCAGAAGAAGTTTCTTCCTCCATATCAAACCTCAACACCACTGATCCTTCTATTCCTTCTTCTGGAAAAACTTACAACTGCACCAAGAAACATCAGTGGTGATGTAAATCCTGAAAACATCCTAACTCACTCTAGAAGGAACAAAAACTCGTGCAATTTGGTTGTTCAAGAAGATGATGTACCACTACGTTTTTCTCAAGCAATGAAAAGTGATGACTCATCACAATGGATAAATGCCATACAGTCGGAACTTACAAGCATTGAAAATCATAAAGTCTGGAAAATTGTTCCCATTCCAAAAGGAAGAAATTTACTAGGAACTGTGTGGGTATTCAAAAAGAAACTCGACAGTGACGGAAATCTCTCACGATATAAGGCAAGGCTCTGCGTGCAAGGATATGCTCAAACTGAAGGAATTGACTATAATGACACGTTTGCGCCCACTGGTCGCCTTGCTTCACTTCGTACTCTCTTAAGTCTGTCGGCATGTAACAATTTTGAGGTTCATCAAATGGATGTTAAAACAGATTTCCTATAAGGGGTTCCGGAAGAAGACGTCTATATTCGCTTTCCTAAGGGTTTTGTCCGCCCAAAATTGCCCGACTCATGCTTAAAACTTGAAAAATTGCTTTATGGTCTGAAGCAAAGTCCTAGGTGTTGGTACAAGAAACTCATAGACTTCTTCATCTCCATTAATTTCTATCCAAACCGTGCTGACCCTTGCTTATTCTCCAACAAATCCACTGATAATCCATGTCATATCTTTTGCCATGTTGATGACTTAGTCATTTGCGGAAAGAACATCAACTCTGTCAAGCAGGCTCTCAAAGACCATTTTGAAATGGACAACCAAGGAGAAATCTCCTGGATTTTGGGGATGAAAATCTCACGTAATCGAGAAAAGAAGGAGTTTTACCTATCTCAACCTCTGTATATCAACAATATGTTAAAAGAATATAACGTGCTTGATTGATGACCAGCATCTACACCTTTAGTTCCCAATGCTAAATTAATTCCAAAATCACCAAATGACCCAACCCCAGAATTTAATTATAGATGGGCAATTGGTCTTCTCAATTACTTAGTCTCTTGTACTAGACCTGACTTGGCCTATGCCGCAAGTACACTATCTCAATTCCTTAACTCACCCTTAAATGATCATATTCAACATTTTAAACATGTCCTACTATATCTTTGTAAAACAATCAACCATGGTCTTACCCTAGGAAAATCTGAACAACATTCCAACATCTGTGGCTATGCAGATGCGGATTGGGGTTCCTCTTTAGGATGTAAGTCAACCTCTGGTTCTTTGATGATAAGAAATGGTCTGCTAGGCTGGCGTTCAAGTAAGCAACAAGTAGTTGCTTTATCCACAACTGAAGCTGAATACCGTGCAATGTCCGAAGTTAGCCAAGATGCCGTGTGGTTCACCCAGTTATTTACTGACTTAAACATTCCTCATCAACCTCCCATCATCTTCAATGATAATCAAGGAGCAATTGCCCTTGTCAGAAATCCTTTGTATCAACACAGAACTAGACACATCAACATGCAATTACATTGGCTAAGGGAACTTATAGACTCAAATAAAATCAGTGTAAATTATCTTTCAACCTCAGATATGGTAGCAGATCTTTTGACAAAATCTCTTTCACGCCAAAAGCATGAGGATTTTTGTAAAATTATTGGTCTAACTAACTTGAAGCATTGAGCATGTGGGGGTATTAGATTAAAAACGGTTCAGTTCAATGGTTCCGTTCATTAGTTACTAAGAATTATTCATTACTCTGTGAACTTATACTTATTTTTGTTTGATTCCGTGCCTGATTCATAAATTGTATATTGCCCTATTCACTATAAAAAGGGAGAGAAGTCTCTTACTTTTTAACCATCTTGTTTCTCTCTTTTTACTCTTTGTCAGTTGACTTCTTTTACTTACATTTTATCTAATCTTTTCTTTATTTACTCATCAACAGTTGTGGCGGCATCTCTATTTTAAACTTTGATCTTACTCTTGACTTATATTCATTTGACTCAGGTACTTTTTCATATATGTTATTGTGCTCTTAATTCTGCAATGAACAATCTTGTTTCTCTCTTTTTACTCTTTGTCAGTTGACTTCTTTTAATTACATTTTATCTAATCTTTTCTTTATTTACTCATCAACAGTTGTGGCGGTGTAGACAATCCTTTAGTACTAGCTATAGGCCTTGACCAAGGGAGTTGGAGAAAAACCAGAGAGAAAATCCCCTGTCCCTTTAGAAAAATAGAGTGAGATTTACTTGCTAAAGTAAGTTGGTTCCTGTTTTGCTACAGCTCCTGTTTAACACACTTGACTGCTTGATGAGCCAAGAAAGTAGTCCCCAGATAGACTACCAGACCAAAGAACTGAAATGTAGAACAAAGTCCACACCAGAGACAGCAAAGATACTTGATGTAGGCTGCAAATCCACACCAGAGACAGCAATAATACTTGCTATAGCTTGCAAGACTATAACAGAGAAAACAGTTGCCAAAGTTAAGTTAAATGAAGAACTCACTTGCAACAAACACAGCCAATTGTGGCCAGAAAACTGTGAAAACTGAGTGAGGAACAATGATATCACCTCCGGATGGTTGTATGATGATTAAGGTTGCCCCAAACTGTCTTATTCACTATGTACACACAGACCACTAACTAAGAGCCCATGGCACCCACAAATCTGGCGCCTGTACCCGCCAAATTGCATAAAAAACCCTCCTGGAGCGCTCCCCAACCTCCTAAAACAGAGGCGGGCGGGCCGCCTGAAGCGGCCTGGCCTCCCTGAAGCCAGAAAACCAATAAAAACCACTAATCTACTTAGAAAAATTAGCTCTATCAAATGGTACTAAGCACTTAACCCTAAAACTTAAGGTTAGCCCGTAAAACACGAAAAACAAAATTAAACAGCAATCTTTTATAAATGAAAAATGAGGAAATGACCCCTTAAAACTCAGAATATGAAAAATTTCTACAAGACATAAAATATAGAGAAAAACCAGGGCTATCCAATGATAGTACCCACATACCCGCAGACCCAATATCCACAGAATAAAGCTGGAAAAATACCCAATTCTTTAGCAGATGTCAATTAAGACATGCACAAACTGCGCCAAATCACACAACAAAGGCCCCTGCCAATGTTGGAAGACCACATCCTCCCTCCAATTGAGAATGTCCGCATTCTTTCTTCATCCAACGACTATGTTTAACCTTCTTCCCAAATCTGCCTCTGAAATGGGCCCCTGCCAATACTGCATTGACAATAATTTAATCTGCGCCATGACACCACCTGTTCATCCATACAGAACGTCCTGCGATGTATGCCAATCCAGAAAGAAGACCTGCCACAGACCAGGTCCACTTTCTTCCACAACAGATTCACCTCCACCTCAACCTGGTCCTTCTTCTGCCAGCACCAAAAGATCTAGGCCATCCATCCTGATACGCAGATTAATCAAAAAGCTCCACCCTTCCCAGAAGAGTGCCACAACCCATAAAACAACTAGTTCCCCCATCCCTGGTCCATCTGATGGTAAAGAACATTCATTCCTTCCTTCAACTTTAAAACTGATAACTTCTCAGTTCCTTCCTCTTCTGATAGTGATGATAACAATGTAGGATCCATTACTCCACCAAAATCAATGCACTTGCCCACTATCAAGGCCAAGTTCAAACAACACACATCTCAACAGAAACAACTCCTGCTTCACTACTTCCAATCCACTCCTGCTAGAGATCCACAGGACATTGAGAACAGAAGGCACCTCATTCACCAGTTCAAGGCTAATTCTGAACACTTCATTTTATCTCTTTATTCCATCTGTAATTCCACTAGTACTTGAGTTTGATTCAGAAAAGAAAAATTGACCACACCCTCTATAGGATGTAACCACAAACAACCCTCAGTTTCAAGTCTTGGGGGAACATCCTCATTTTATAGTCTTGGGGGACTCAAAAACCCTCAGTTTAAAGTCTTGGGGGACTCAAAAACCTAAATCATAAACCCAGAACCAGAGATCAACCACATTAAGACACAGAGAAAAAACTAACATTCTGGGGTAATTGTGAATAGAGCTGCCAGCCCATCAATTACCCCCAAACTTGCCTTTGCTAAATTTGGAGGCTCCCCCTGTGGATACCCTCCACCAATATTTCAAAACCAACTCCACAACATAAACTTTTTCCTCAGTTTATAGTCTTGGGGGACTTACAACTTTCAGTTTAAAGTCTTGGGGGACTAACACAGTGTTCAGTTTAAAGTCTTGACAGACTACCTTGATAAAATCTTGAAACCAGCCAGTTTAAAGTCTTGGAGGACTAACAGAAACCAGAATTCAGTGCAAAGTCTTGATGGACTGACTTGATACCATAGCTTTTTCAGTTTAGAGTCTTGATGGACTGCCTTGATAATATAGCTTTTTCAGTTTAGAGTCTTCATGGACTGACGGAATTTTGCATAAAATTGACGCAGCCATTTTCATGCAGCACACCTCTACAGCCAACCTGCTGAGCTTTCACCTTCACTTCATCATTTACCCATCACTGACAAAAATCTCATCCTATCTCTTTTCATCATCTTTTCTCACCATAAATCATGGCTGGATCTCCTGATGTTAACCCTTCTACTCTCCCTTGCTTCACTGCTCCCAAGGACTATGCCTGCAAACAGTGCATCCACATGTGCAGACCTTGCACATTCACTCTTCCAAATCCTGAATCCAAATTCTACAACAGGGCTTGTGACTCTTGCTATTCCAAAAAGAAAAGATGTGACAGAGACGCCAACTACCCTATTCCTCCGCATCCTCCTTCTCACAAATACATCTCCAGATCCCCTACCAGATCCCCAGAGCTTGGTCCTTCTGCTTCCTCTCTATCTTCTGCTCCTTCCAGAAGATCCAGAAGCTCAGCTTCCCGCACTCTTCCCAAAAGACCAGCCTTAGCCTCACAAGAAACTGCCTTTATCTCCGCCAAATTAGCTCAAAAGCTTCAAAATCAACTCCCAGGCTTCTAGACCACGTCCAGGCGGCCCGTCCGACGTCGGGCGGCCCTCCTGCCTCACCAAACAGTAAAAATCAGGGCCAAAACCTCCAAAAACAGCCAGAAAATAGCCAAATTCATCCAGACAACAACAACAACTCAACCCAACTACCTCCTACTGCTCCCAGAGCAATGCAATCCACCCTTCCAAATTCCAAAAGCACCAAAATCTACTAGATTTCTAAGATAACTCCCAGAGAACCCCAAGAAGAAACCAGAACACCACACACTGCTCCACAACAACAACTTCGTCCCCAACTAAGACAAAGAAACTACACCTCTCCTCTGTCAGCCAACTACTCTTCTGACAGTTCCATATCTTCAAATTCTCCATCCAGAAGAGAGCAGTCTGCTTCCAAATACCCCTCTCCTGCTCCATCCTTTAACAACCCTGGTACTCCATCACCAGCACCTCCTCCAGCTGAATCCAACAGAAATAACAACCACAACAACAACAATCTCACTGCTCCAACTAGGCCCCAGGAACATCAGAATCCCAGTTCACCTTCTCAGGATCCTTCAGAGGAAGACCATGAGAATCCATATCTTTCCCTAGTTGATCCACCCACTATGACCATTACAAAATCATCAGAGACAAATCCCAGCTGCTTACAGATTTGATGAGCTTCCAATCTGTAAGTACCAAATTAATTATTCCATTTCTTCAACAAAAATAATTACTGATCCAATTCTTCTTGTCTAGTTGGCACCCCTCTTCCTGAATCTATTATTGCAGTTGGCCAAATTCTTGAAACTTCTTTGACCCAGGAATATGGAGACATGAAGAAACACCTAAGCACCATGTGTTCTAATATGCTAAAAGCCTTTGCCCTCCATGGACCTTTGAATGACTTTGAAAAATCCCTGAGAAAGCGCCTACTGGACGACCACTGGAAAATGTCTAGGATCATTAAACACACCCTCCAGAACTCCATTCCTACCTCTTCTTCTTCCTCCTCTGAACTTCCCTCTAATCCAATTCCTGACCATTACAATCCCTATAATCTCTCCAGCAGGATGCACTTCAAAGAACACAGTGCTTCCCACAATCCCAACAAAAAACAAAAACTTCATCAAAATCTGGACCAGCCTCCAGGAGCTTCATCATCCAGACAATGAGCTCCTGCAAAAGATTAGAAACATAAAAAATAATAAAAAACAAATAATAAAAATTAATTTCAGAATTTTCTTTTTTTTTTTACGGTCTACTGATATACTAAAATAAAAAATTAATAATTAAAATGAAATGAAATAACATAAATGAAATAAAATAAAATATAAAAATAATACAAATGGTATCCCCCAGCCAATTGATGAGCTGATCCCCTGATACCTTACCCACATCCAAGTGCACCTTGATGTGGATACACAATTAATTCTTTTAAATGGTTAACAGAAAACAAAATTCAAAAAATTTAGAAATTCAGAAAATAATAAAAAATAATGAAACACAGAAACACATGAAATAAATAATAAATAAAAATAAGAAAATAGCATTGCCCGGCCAATTGATGAGCCTTTCCCCACCAATGCTTGCCCACATCCAGGTGACCCTGATGTGGTAACACCCTTTATTTTTAATTTTATAATTTTAAAAACCCCCATAAAAAAATTTAAAAGAAAAAAAGAGAAAAAAGAAAATAATCTAAAACTGCTATCTAGCAAAAACATAACTGCAAAATCAAAGACAGTCCAGCTCCATAGATGGTCCAATAAGGGAAAGTTTGGTCCATAAAAATGATCACTGGGTGGGCTCCCTCCAATAAGTAAAAATGATGGGAGACCACCAGTGATCCACCACCAATCCAAAAGCACCAATAGACATCCAAGGCAATCCAGTTTAAAGTCATAGAGGACTAAAAGCCTGAATCACAAAAAAACAGCACTAGAATTCAACTAGAAAAAAACCAAAGGCTTGAAACAGACATTCTGGGGTAACTGTTCTACAGAGCAGCCAGCTCATCAGTTACCCCAACACTTGCCAAAGTAAAATCTAGAAGCCCCCCCTGGGTACCTTCTAACAAAAACACAACATCCAACAAAATTAAACAAAACCAATAAACATGAGGGGTCCAGCACTTGAACACCAAAAGAATTTCCAGTTTAAAGTCATTATGGACTAAAAAACCTGTTAAAGAAAAAAAACCAATACTAGAATTCAACAAAATTAAGAGAAGGGGTTGGAAACAGACAATCTGGGGTAGCTGTTGATAGAGTAGCCAGCCCATCAGTCACCGCTACACTTGCCAAGATCAAATCTAGAAGCCCCACCCATGGGTAGCCTCTAACAAAAGTTTCCAACAAACTGATGCATAGCATCACCACAAAAAAACCAAAATTAAAGAATGGTCCGTAGTTTATCCCCATTGCGGAGTCAATCTTCTTCATGCCTAGTGCCTCTGGGATAAAACCTCTTCACTTGGTCTGCAGCCACCCTCTTTTTCAAGACTGCACCATCCAACTCTTCCAAAACATAAGAACCTCCAGACGCCTGAGGTCTGACTCTGTAAGGTCCATTCCATCTGTCAGCAAACATTTTCCCCCACTGACTCTCCACACTTCTATTTTACACCAAAACCAAACAACCAGGTTTCAAGGGATTCCTGAGTCTATGAGCCAACTTCTTGTCCCAGTACCTGACTGATTGATTCCTAATCTTCATCATTCTAGAGTATGCCTTCTCTTGACATTCCTCTCTACAATCCAACTGTTGCATCCTGGCACAGAGCAAATCTTCTGTTGAGTGCACGTCATCCCAATCAATTCCAAGATAATAGACAGCTTCCAAGTCCACTGGTAAAATGGCTTTCTGACCAAACATTAACTCATAAGGAGAATAGCCAGTTTTCCTCTTCACAGTGACCCTATCAGCAAATAAAACCAAGGGTAAATAATGCCTCCACTTTTCAGCACTATCTCCGCACATCTTCACCAAAGCATTCTTGATAACTTGATGGCATCTTTCAACCATGCCTTCAGCTTCAGGATAATACGGTGTAGCCACTCTAACCCTAGAACCAACACTAGCCACAGCTTCTTTAAATTTGGCACCAAACTCTGGCCCACCATCAACAGTCACCAACTTCATCAACCCATACCTATAAATCCACTCCTTCTTCAAAAACTCTGCCACATTCTTAGCAGTCAAATTAACCAGAGGCACTGCCTCAACCCAACCAGACAAATCATCCCTAGAAACAATCAAGTATTTATACCTGCCCTCTTTAATATGGAAAGCATCCAGACTGACTCTTCCAAAAACAGTTGATTCACCAGTAGCACGGCCCACCTCTTTAGGTTTCAAGTGACTTCTTCTTTGACATTCTTCACAAGATTGAACCAAACCCTGCACAGCCAACATCATACCCGGCCACCAAAATCTGTCTGCTACTCTTCTATAAGTCTCCCCAAAGCCTCTATGACCAAGGTCTTCATGCAAAGACTTCAAAACCAATTCTTGACCCTTCTTCTGAGTCACCACCACTTGAGGATTAGGATGTCTCCTTCTCATCAACCGCCTTCCTGACACATAAAATCCAGGACTCTTCTTCTTGATTTCCAACCAAGTATCATCATCACAACTATCTGGCCTCTCCAAGGTTAAAAGATATTCAACCATAATAAAATAAAACCCTGTATGACCTCAGGTCTCATCTTCAAAATCCAACAAAACAACATCCAAGGGTACAACCCTGTCATTAAAATATCCTGTCAACACATGAGCCAATTGAGCAGCCCAACCAGGACACCAATACTTAAATTTTGGCACGTCCTTCTCTTTCAATTGAACCTTGTGAGAATCCAGTTCACTAACAAAAACACCCTTTTCCAATTTTGAGCTGTCCCAAAAAAAACTCCATCTTCATTAACAAAAACATCCTCATCATCAGAAGCAAGATCAGATCCAGCCAGTTTAGCCTCTTGGGGGAGGTCAGAACAATCATCCAGTTTAGCCTCATGGGGGAGGCGAGAAAAATCCTCAGCACCCTTTGTGCTGGCCCTAACCACTGGAACATCTTCGTCAAACTCTTCAGAATCAAAATCCTTATCTGTAGGTGGCCTCCTTGATAATCCATCAGGCATAGTAAAAGTTTTACCTGGTTTGTGTACCAGGTCAAAAGAAAAATGTTGAATAAATGCCACCCACCTAGTCATTGGAGAATTTGGAAGACTAGGTGTATTGATCATCTGAACCAAAGATTTTGCATCCACCTGCAGCTCAAAATTCTGCCCCCACAAAACTGTCTGTAGCTTCTTTAAAGTTTTAGCTACGCCACACAATTCCAACTTAGGTTGAGAATAACTAGATTCCACCTCATTAAACACCACAGACTCATACCTTACTGGCCTGACCCTCCCAGTCTTATCCTCCTGAGACAAAACAGCACCAGCAGAAATATAACTTGAGTCCACTTCCAGATAAATCTTTCCAGCACCAACACCATAATCCAACTTGTGAAGAATTATATCTTCACCAACAACCTTTTTCAACTTCTGAAAAGCCTCTTCACACTTTTCAGTCCATTCCCAATCAGCATCTTTTCTGGTCAACCTCCTTAAAGGTGAAGCCAACAAAGAAAAATCCTTAATAAAAATCCTGACATATACACATACACCCAAAAATCCCCTGACTTCAGTAGTATTTTTAGGCCTTGGCCATGACTGAATTTTATTAATCTTCTTCTTTGCCATAATCTCTCCCTCTTTACATACCACATGACCCAGAATTTCCAAAGCAGGAACACAACAGCAGAATTTTGACCCTGAAATGGTCAAACCGGCCTCTTCAATCCTAAACAACACTCTCTCTAGAGTTATTGCATATTCCCACACAAACCTCCTTATGCCAGGGTTCTCCGCTAGCATCTCATTACCATAATAAGTGGATGGTCCTTTAATTCCACCATCATCAATAAAAATACCAGCATGAGTAGGAACCTCATCCTGCAAAATCCAAGCCATCTGTGCTTGATAAACTTCCACCAAATTAGTTGCTCCTTGAGGCAACCTAGTGAGCTGAAATCTTCCCAAAGGAGTCTCAAAAGTTGTGAGAGGCCTTGAATCCGTATGGAGTTCCCTCTCATCATAACCACCCATAATATTACCCAAACCATAACACACCCTTCCAGCAAAAGCTTCAACAAAATCCTCTGCACTTGGCGGCATACCAGCGTCCTTGATAGTGACTCTATTCAAGGCTCTAAGATCATGAACCACCCTCAACTTTCCATTCTTCTTCTTTACACAGAACACCGGACTTGAGTTACTGGATGTTGATTGTTCATATAAACCAGTCCTGACTCTTTCCGTAACAATCTCTACAAAATCATCTCGAATAGCGGCTGGAATTGGAATAGGTTTATTTGCAAAGGTTCATGAAAAACAACAGGAATCAAGTAAGGTTCCCCATAACAGTGCTTAAATACACCCCTTTCCTCCTCAACAAATGCCACCGCTTTTTCCCTTAGCAAAATAACGTGCAACAACAACTTCTTTTCTTCCTCAGAAAACCACCCATCAGGACCAAAATTGACAACTTTCAATCTTTCCATGGTCACCCTAGCCGTCTCTACAAATTCTGAAGGATTCTTCACCAAAGGAGTACAGTACGGATCTCTTGACAAAGGAGGTCTTTTCAAAGGCGGATTCAAACCCACAGGCATAGGCTCATTGACAGGCCTAGTCTTCTGCGCTACCTTCTTATACTTTGCCGCTCCACCTTCAACTTGAGGGATCTTCAGGAATTCTTCACCACCAGACCTGGAACAAAAACCAAGGGTCTCCCCATTGCTCACATGTGTGGCCAAGGTAATGTTTTTGAAAGGTGTAGAAGAAACCCTAGCGGTGCACAATTGGGAGGACTTACTTTTACACCCCAATATCACCACTCCAAAACTTTTCCGCAATTCCACATCTTCATCCTCACTTCCAACTTCCAAATCTTCAAATCTTGATTCATCTTCTGAATCACATCTTCTATAATTGTGCAGTTTATCCTCATGCTGGAGGTCCAAAAATCAATCTTGATGATCTTCTCTCTTCAAAATTTTCTGCAATTTAACCTCATGCTGGAGGCCTAAAAATAGATCTTGATGATCTTCACAAAAATATTTTTCATCTTCTTTCTTCATTATCTTTAGATTTTTTTCTTGATTTTCATGAATTATCTTGAAATTTTTATCTTCTTTTCTTGAGTTTTCTTCTGACCTACAAAAATAACCAGGGGTTTCCCCAATGCTCACAGGTGTGGCCCAGGTAATGTTTTTGAAAGGTGTAGAAGAAACCCTAGCGGTGCACAATTGGGAGGACTTACTTTTAGACCCCAATCTCACCGCCCCAAAACTTTTCCGCATATCTTTCAATAAAGATATATAACCAATCTTCTTCCTTGAACTTGAATTTAAAATAATTAAAAATCTTGAGAGAGAACAGAGACTTGATAAAAAACTTGATGAATACTTGCAGAGAAGAGAAACATTAAAAAGAGAAAGTTGAAAATCCACTTGGTATATCTCCAAGGGAGCTGACCTACTACAACCTGTGATTTCCTCATCTTGGGGAGAGGTTGTAGCACTAAGGTGATCAGCCCTCATTACTCTAAAAAAGACAGACTCTCAATAGAGCCTGAGCCGCACTCCAAAAAACCAGAGGCAGCACCCACTTCCTTCCTTCTCCTGCAGCAGTCCATGCACTGGCACATTGAAGATAAACCAGGCCTAGTCTCCCAACCATCCTCTCCAGGGGATGACAACCTCATGTGAAGCCTCCTTTTGTCTTCACCAGTCAACTCCAAACTGATTCCCAAATCAAATTGATAACCAATTCTTGCCTGAAAATCCATCAAGAATGTCCCACCCAAAACTGCTTTTACATTACCTTTAGCAATGTAAAAATGAACCTTCCCTGAGGCTCCTCCAATATCTAACTTCACAAACTCTGAAGTTCCAACCAATTCAGTGACATGGCCACCTATCCCTCTCAAATTCCCACCAATACCAGTTTTGATGGGGAGGCCCATATGAGTTGCCTCAAACAAAGAAATCAGGTTTATCTGAGAACCTGAATCCACCAATGCCCTTGCCTTCCTGCCATTCAGAGTGACATTGAAATATCCCAGAGGAGCAGAAAAATGAGTTTCCAACCCCTCACCAAACTTTTCAGAAGAATCACAAATGTATTCTACCTCACCAGAAGAAAACCTTCTCCTGGTCAACAACTTTTTCTGCCTATCAGCCAACCCTGGATTGATAGCATACAATTCCCCATAAGATAGGGAAACCTGACCCTGATTCATCCTTTCCAGGACAGAGTCCATAACATTAACTTGACCAGACACTACTGGCCTCTCAAAGTGAGCTCTTTGCTTCACCACCTTGGTCCTAGAAGATTCTTGAGGACCAGCCCCACCAACAGGTTTACCATTAACAGGAACCAAACCAGATCCCTCACCAGAACCTCTGACTCCAACAGGCTTTGGAAATGAAGCCAAAGGGACATCCTCCTCAGAGTCAGAATCCACCTCCATTGGAATCGGATCACCATTCATATCCAATGCGCCAAAACTAGGGGGGCCCATATCAGCCATACTCTTCTGCATCTTGTACAGCTCCTCTTTGCTGTACCTCTTCCTAGCTGCACTCAGCTTAGGATCCCCCTTTGAAGCATTTGGCTTTGGTTGGGCCTGAGAACTTCTCTTAGGCCTTCCCACCTTTCCTGCTTCCACATCATAAACACCAGCCAAGCATTCACCACTTGACTGTCCACCACAAGAATACAACTCCAAACCACCAAAAGAAGTAGAAAAAGAGACCTTATTGACCTCCTCCCCTTTCCCTTGACGTCCTCATTCTCCTTACCAGAAGACTTCCCTTGATCAGGAATCTCCTCAAACCTTGGCCTCCTTTGATTGAGACCTCCCCTTCTCCTGACCAAATCAACAGGAGCCTGCCCCTCACTGGGCTTAACAAAAGAACCATCAGGGAACTTGAAAACCCTGCCATCAAACTCCACTTTTCCTTCAGACACATCTCTGTTCAATGCCCAACAGTCATTGGACTTGTGCCCCCTCCTACTGCAATAAGATAAAACCCTAGGATCACTCCTACCAGCCCTCCTTTAAACTCTCTAGGCTGAGAAGGTGCCTTATTAACCTTCTTGGCCTCCTGAACAAAAATGTGCAGCTATTTTTTAAGATCAGCCAACTAACCTTCTTGGCCTCCTGAACAAAAATGTGCAGCTGCTTTGTAAGATCAGCCAACTGCTCCACCATTGGGTCCCTCTCCTGTTTGGGAACCTGCACCAAATTTTTCTCCTCCTTCTTCTCCCTAACTTCCTCTTCAGCCAAAGCCTCACTGACTTTGCTGACATATTTGGCACACCCCTCCTGATAGGTGTCCACAGCCAATAACTTTAAATGGGCCTCAACAGCCTCCTTCACCTTATCCAAGGCAGGCAACTTCTGATCCCCATTAGAAAGAGTCTTCATCAATTCCTTTCTTGACAACTCTTTCAACAAATCCATCCTGACATCTCTAGCCAGGGCAGACCAAAAAACATCCTTGGCAGCATTTTCATGTGCCAGCTCCTCCACTTCCACCAAATATTCCACCATAGGATCAAACTGTAGCAGAAACTTCCTGTAACTATGTAAGTTACCAACACCACCATATGATTGCCATTCACTGACAACCTTGTTCAGATCCACCATAGTGAACCTGACACCCTATCTATCCACCATCTCCCTACACAACAATTTCCAATCCCTCTTCTTGTAGCCAGACATGGCCACAATCTCCTTCTCCACTGACCTATCACCAATGAAGAAGATAATCTGCTTCACCATGTCCAGGTAGGAAGCACCATCCACTCCAGCAGCAGTTTCATACTTCTCTAGAGACCACTTGACATCCTCCCCATTAAACTTGGTACCATCCCAAGTTTTAATCCTCACACACTCCCTAACCATCACAGAAGGAGGACCTTCCCCCCCACTGACAGTCACCACAGGAATAGCAGAACCAGAAGCCATTCCTCCAGTCCAAAACACCAAAAAGAGCCAACCAAAGAAAACAGAGATTCCAAAGAACTAGCAAGTTCTACCCCACGTTGGGCGCCAGAAATGTAGACAATCCTATAGTACTAGCTATAGGCCTTGACCAAGGGAGTTGGAGAAAAACCAGAGAGAAAATCCCCTGTCCCTTTAGAAAAATAGAGTGAGATTTACTTGCTAAAGTAAGTTGGTTCCTGTTTTGCTAAAGCTCCTGTTTAACACACTTGACTACTTGATGAGCCAAGAAAGTAGTCCCCAGATAGACTACCAGACCAAAGAACTGAAATGTAGAACAAAGTCCACACCAGAGACAGCAAAGATACTTGATGTAGGCTGCAAATCCACACCAGAGACAGCAATAATACTTGCTATAGCTTGCAAGACTATAACAGAGAAAACAGTTGCCAAAGTTAAGTTAAATGAAGAACTCACTTGCAACAAACACAGCCAATTGTGGCCAGAAAACAGTGAAAACAGAGTGAGGAACAATGATATCACCTCCGGATGGTTGTATGATGATTAAGGTTGCCCCAAACTGTCTTATTCACTATGTACACACAGACCACTAACTAAGAGCCCATGCGCACCCACCAATCTGGCGCCTGTACCCGCCAAATTGCATAAAAAACCCTCCTGGAGCGCTCCCCAACCTCCTAAAACAGAGGCGGGCGGGCCGCCTGAAGCGGCCCGGCCTCCCTGAAGCCAGAAAACCAATAAAAACCACTAATCTACTTATAAAAATTAGCTACAACTACTAAAACCTTTAAAACACGGAATTTCACTATAACAACATTGAGACATGAAATATAGAGAAAAATTAGCTCTATCAAATGGTACTAAGCACTTAACCCTAAGACTTAAGGTTAGCCCGTAAAACACGAAAAACAAAATTAAACAGCAATCTTTTATAAATGAAAAATGAGGAAATGACCCCTTAAAACTCAGAATATGAAAAATGTCTACAAGACATAAAATATAGAGAAAAACCAGGGCTATCCAATGATAGTACCCACATACCCGCAGACCCAATATCCACGGAATAAAACCAGAAAAAGACTCAATTCTTTAGCAGATGTCAATTAAGACATGCACAAACCGCGCCAAATCACACAACAAAGGCCCCTGCCAATGTTGGAAGACCACAGCGGCATCTCTATTTTAAACTTTGATCTTACTCTTGACTTATATTCATTTGACTCAGGTACTTTTTCATATATTTGTGGCGGCATCTCTATTTTAAACTTTGATCTTACTCTTGACTTATATTTATTTGACTCAGGCAATTTATATTCTAGCGTAAAAGATTTGAACAGTTTACATCGAATAAAATTTAAAAAATTCCAAAATATTTATATTTAACATTTTCAGATATAGAGCTGTATTTTTCGATAGTAAAACATGATTGAGATTTGAAGGAAAAAAGATCCTTCAAACATAACTGCTCAATCATAAAATAATTCACTCTTTCGACTCAGAAGCGGATCCTAAAAGTAAAACAAATAATTGCTTGTCAAAATATCGAAACATGACTCTTCAATAGATATAAATAAGGTAATAGCTCGTCTATAAGTTCAACAACTTACCTCTTTTCCATTTCATTTTTATATCGATCTCTTTATATCAAAAGATTATATCAAAGAAAATTTAAAAACTTCCAAAAATGTGTTACCTGATTGTGCGGCTACTTTTAACATCCCTTATTTACACATTTTGCTTTGTTTCTCCATCTTCTGAGATACCCATCGGAAAAACAAGATGTGGAGCTCTTGGGGAGAAAATTGATAATCTATCGATTTATGTCAGACCAGATGATAGTTTACAGTGTCAAAGGTCTCCAGAGTTTAACTGTGAGGAATCCATTCTTTCACTGAAAAAGTTTCTTGAGATTCATTGAATACTTCATTTGGCAATTGCTGGCGTTTAGCTACAGCTAGCTCGGGGTTAACGGATAATCTCTATACTAGGTCAGATATACATAATGTTTCCAGTCTCTCGGGTCTGGAAAGAAGCGTTTCGGCTGATGGTCCTTCCTCCGAGACAAAATTTGAATCAACTATAAATCATCTCCTGAAGTATGAAGAACAAAGAAGCAGTTGGAGTTACAACTGGTGGACACATACTTATGAGACTTACTGTGATGAAAGGCCAGAACAAAAACGATCCAGCAAAGATTTCAAAGCTTTTGCTCGTCAAGCTTGGAAAAAGAGACTCGAAATTTTTGCTAGTTATAGTGACGACGATTTGAACTTTGATGAAATAAAGAGTAATGAAGAGGACACAATAAAAAAAGTAGGACGAAATGAACAATCCAACAAAGATATCGAAAATTCGTCTCTTCAAGGTTGGACAGATACACATGAAATTTTTCAAAGTCACAGTGCCAAAAATTTGTACCTTGATAAAACAACGAGTAAGGACGAAGACACAATCAAAAAATTAGTAGAAGATGAACAACTCAGCAGCGATGACGAAGATTTTTCTCGTCCACCTTCGTTGAAGAAAGAAGATAATGACAGAGCGGTTGCGCAAGTCAAAAAAATAGTAAGAGACTTGTTTGACCTACTTGGGCAACTAATAAAACAGGAAAGGCGGCAAGAAAAAGGATCAGACCAGAAAAACTTGCTTGAGCAGGTGGAAGAAAAGATGCTCGACTTGGGTATAGTACAAAAATGGTTGCGCGAAGACGCAAAGGGAAATAAATTAATCCTTAACTTTTGGCCACGTCCCAGTGAAGAGACAAAGATGAAGAAGATTTTAATGTACGAGATCGAGAAATTCGAATTTGAAGACGCAATAAAGATGTTAGATTATTTTGCCTACAAAAATGGATGTTAGAGTATTTATAGAGGCCGGACAAGTGTTCTGGCCACTTTTCCTTTTGATTTCAATCTCAAACACAGAAAACTACAATGAAGAACCGAAATTTTACACTGAGTCTCTCAACTATTTAGATTTCTAATATCACATCAATTTTACACTTCATTCAATTGTTTTTTTTTTAATTTTTGGGTTTACAAAATTGCCACATTTTTGACTTCCAAACCAAAGAACTTAACATCACTCCTTCCACAGCACTGATTTCTTCTATCCCTCCATCTACCTTACTCATTTTTCTTCACCCAAATGTTGCATTTCCCATTCCATTAAATTTCCTTGATGATTTATTAGACATGGAAGAAGAAGATCTGCTTATCACATATTTGTTAACTACCTTTTACAACAATCAAACATTTAATTCAACTACAGGGTGTGGAAGTCTAAAGTTCAGCATAGTACTTAAAATATTCCAAATTGTTTTTGGGAGGATTATTATGGAGATTGGAAAGGCCAATCTATTTTTAAATATTTTTTATTATTAAAAGAATGTATGGTTTTATTGCAAAAATGGATCAATTAATCGAGCCAAGCTGAAACATTTATTTAACAGTCAAAAATTGCAAATATAAGTTTAAAAATGAATGGAAATGAAATCCAGAAGTTTCAAGAACCTTTGGGAATTTTTGGGGAATTTTGACTATTTTTCTTATATTTTTAATAATTTTATAAAGAATTACTGATTAATTTTAATTTTTAATTGTTTACTTAACTTTAATGAATTTTAACTCAGTGAATAAGGTTGTGATGGCTACCAAAATTTAATAAGATGTTCTTTAGATGTAAATCTATCATCTGTACTTTTTGTATAATTATTATTAATGTTTTAAGGTTCAAGTTGAGTCCAGAAGTCTGTATGAGCTCCAGGATACTCCGGATGAACTTCGGGCAGACTCTGGAGGGGAAAATGGGGCACATGACTTGACTATGCATATAAAAGGCTGTAGACTCAAAATTAGTAGGGACATATAGCCAATCTAACTGAAGATATAACAACAATAACACATAATAACAATCAACCACCTTCATATTTACATAAAATTTCATATAATGTACTAACCTTATAAAAATAACATTTTTATATAAAATTTCATAAATTTTACTTTAAAAATCTTATATATATACTTATAGGGTATAATTAGAGATTTATTAACTTCAGGGACCCAATTTTATAATCTGTTCACAAAAATAAAACTTCATAAAAACATATAAGTCTATCCTTTAGATAACTTTTCTTAGTGCAACTTTACTGTTGTATTTCTTTCTTTTAAACATAAAAAAAGAGATTCAACATCTTTAAACCATTAATTTCAATTGGTCAATTTTTCTTTCCATATTATGTAGAAATTATTTCTTATATTATTGAGGACACTTATTTTACTTAAAGGGGAAGGGTTTTCTTAGGTTTATCCAACTCCATTGGACTCTGCTTAAAGAAAGGCAACTGTAAGAGTCTTTCTACATTGGTGGCATCCAAAATGGGGTTCAAATTTTCTAGATTTCAAAAAAAAAAATTCTTGATATCTGGACTTTCATAGCCTGAAAAAGGCTTACTTATGCAAACACTTTTATTAAACTTTAATCTTTTACTTTTGAGATGTCTTCTGCTTCTGGATCTGTTTTTTCTGGCGCCAGGGTTCCTACTATGGCATCTGTTAGGATTCAAACTTGGGATGGGCCCAAGTTTAATGGGGAGGAAGTTAGATGGTTTATCAGCAGGTATGAAGCTTCTTCTGCTGTTGATGGGGCTTCTCATATGGAAACGGTGAAGCAAATCTGGCTCTTTATTGTGGAAAGAGAGGTGGAGAAAAAGGTCATTGCTATGGATGGATATAAAAAGTGGTATTGGATTATGTTGTCAAATGAGATGGTGGACAAATGGGTTTTAAGTACTCTATGGTGGACCTGAAGAAGATTTTAAGTTTCTGGAAGGCAAAAGTTGGTGTTGCTTCTATGGTGGATTACAAGAAACACTTTGGGAAGTTCAATGAAGCGGTGGAATATATGTATTGGTGGATGAAATTACTCATAAAAACAGGCTAACAATATCTTTTGGTCTGCATTTAGTAGGGGTACTAGAATGGATTTTCTAAAGGATTTATCTAGAAGAATTCTGATGAATACTTCTGTTAATGGAGATCAGAAGCTACCTGACCTGCAAATTGTCAAAGATAATGTGGGGTCCTACCTCAAACTTATGGCATTGGACAAATATCAAGAATCTTGTACTCAATATGTCAGCAATATTAGTGAAGTACTGGCCAAAAATAAAAACATAATGGTGAAAGCTCAAGAGCCAAGAATGCTCAGATGGGACAGCCAATTTCTAAAGTTGATGGAAAGGTGGATAATTAGATTGTGGATCTGTTGGCTAATTAATAAAGAAGCATAAACTTTTTTTTTCAGAGACCCAGAAGGTCAATAAAGTCCCTGCTGTTTCCTCTACTACTTCTTCTTATCAGTCTAGGGGCTATGAGAGGAGGAATTATGGATTTGATGGCGAAAATATTCAATTATCTGGTAATGGCAATGGAAATAGAAGTGGTAATGGTAATAGTGAGAATGGTTTTAGAGGTGGTTATGGCAAACACAGGGTGGGCTTTTATTGTAATAGGAGGGGGCACAGAGCAGGTGATTTTTTTTTATTTGGATAGGGACTTGCATGCTGGTAGAGTAAAATTTGATGGAAAGGTCTATAAATTTTCTGATGGACCATTTATCAAATCCAGTGAAGGGAAGGTTCCTTCATATTTGGTTGGGAGGAATATCATGAGTGAAAAGTGGGCCAGGTTTGCAGATTACACTGGTGATAATGATTTTGATAATGGTAAAGGTGTGAAAAATAATGGTGGTAATGAAGGTGGAAAATATGATAAGGAAAAATGAAGGAGGTCTGAAAGGCCACATTTACTACAACTTTTGGTGGAATTGAGCTGTGTTTGACTGCTAGAGTGGATGGTAACTGTATGGCAGGGAAATATGTTGTGGATGCTGCTAGAAGGGAAGCTGCTACTAAAGCTTAAGGTAGCACTCAGAGACAACTTAGGGCTAAACCAGGAAAGGTGGAACCAAAAAAGTTTAAGAAGAAAAGTTTCTCTAAAGATGAAATTTATAGGATGCATAAGAGGATGGCTGTTATGGGTCCTCCAAGTTTTAGTAGGTTGGATCTTAATTATGAGCCTATGCCTGTGGATGAAGATTCAGATTTTGAGGAATGAACCTTTAGAATCTCTCCCCAGACCAAATTTTAGTGGTCACACTCCAATGGAGTGAGTGAGGAGAATCAGTGATAGATCTGGATCAGTGAAACTAGTGGGCAATGAAGCTAGATTTATTCATTTTTAAGATGTTGAAATGGTTGGAGAAGATGGCAATGTAGGTCTCTATGAGGTTCCCAGGGCTAAGGCGGCTAAATCTAAAGCTCATTATGAAAGGCTAGTAGTGGCTGGTCAAGAAAATACAATGGATATTTTTTTGGGTAGATTGAATCAACCTCATATTCCATTATCTTTAGAGAAATTGTTTATTATTAGTACATCCCTTTCAGAGAAGCAAAAGAAGCATCTTAAAAGGAGACAGGTAGCAGCTGGAGAGGTGGAGTATATGCATGAAAAAGTGGTAAAGGTTGGTGAGGAGGTGGAAACTCATTTTTCTGCTCCTCTGGGATATTTAATAGTAACTCTTAATGGCAAAGAGGTAAAGGCCCTGGTGGACTCTGGGTCTCAGATTAATTTAGTTTCTTCGAGAAAGCTACAATAGTAGGCTTGCCAATAAAGACTGGAAATGGTGGTAATTATAGAGGTGTTGGTAGTCATGCTAATGAGCTGATAGGAACATTAGATAATGTTAAGTTATGTGTAGAGAGATCTGTTGGAAATTTGTATTTTTGTGTGGCCAGAGGGGCACAAAGACAGTTCTTTGTGGTACTTTTTTGATTTATTTTGAAGCCAAGATTTGCCATAAATCTAGTATGGGTATAAGTTTGGAGCTTACCAGTGAAGATATGCAAAGCTTTACATGCGGTTGTCACCTCCAGGAGATGTAGGTTGGGAGACTAGGCCTGGTATTACAACTATGTGTCAGTTTTGTGTTTGCAACTAGAAGTGATAAATAAAAAGTTCAGCTTCTGGTGAATTAATTAAAATTGATGATAATGGAGACCCCCATTTTTTGATGTAGGTAGGTCTTATTGCTCTAAATTTTTAATCTTGCCACAAGAAGAGATCCTGGATTGTAATAGGTAACCTCACTTAGAGATAAATCAAGTGGATTCTCAATTATTATATGTAAATATTTTATTGTAGTGCAGTTATCTGTTGGATTTTTATATATTTTCGTTATCATTATCAAATTTCTCTATGAATTTTTAAAATGGTTCAAGAGGAAAGATGGGATGTATTTTTTTTGCATAAAATTGGAATGTTAGTTTGTTTGATATGGTGGATAATAGTGGTGTTGTTTCTGGGGGTATATTTTATGGACTCCAGCAAGAGGATAAACTTCAATTAACTCATCAAAATCAACAAAAAAAATCTTAGTATAATTAATTCACAAAAAAATAATAGTTGTGATATTTCTATTTCTTTCCTTCAGCAAGAGGTTAAACTTCCAACTTTATTTACTGGGTATTTTGTGGAGGAAAATGGTGGTTATGGAAATAGAAAGTTAGATATAAAATTAGATGAAATAAAAGGAGATTAAAATTTTATAATTAATAATAAGAATTATGTTTCAACTTATTGTGTTTCAGTTTCTGATGATGATGAAAATTCTGATAACAATATATTTAATGATGGATGTAGAAGAGATCTTATTCCTCAATTAAAAGTGGAAAAAAATTCTTCAAAATATAAAAAGGTAGCTAATAAGGTCATAAAAAATAAAAAACTTTTTCCAGATGAAGTAAATCCAGCTTTGAATAGGTTAATTTTATCAAGAGATCTATATGACTTTTGTTTAGTCAAGAATCCACCTAAATTTTCTGAAATATCAAGAATTACTTTTTAGAGACTGGGTGTTGTTAATTTTGGACCTGAGGATTGGTTTTCAGGTGAAGAGTAGAAGTTTTTGTTGGATTTGATGGTAAAAAGGAAAAAGGAAATCACTTCTGTAGAGAAAGATAGTGGTGTGTTGAAGCATTCATATGGGAAGATTTAAAAGATTCCTTTTGTATGTTACAAACCATGGCACCAAAGCCAATTACCATTCCTGCAGCTTTAAAAGAAGATTATATTGAACTTACTAGAGAAAAAATTAGAGCTGGATTATCTGAGAAGTCCTAATCAAGTTACTCAAGTCCAGTGTTCAGTATCAAGAAACCTAATGAAAATATCAGGGTAGTGCATGTACTTAGGAAATTAAATAGGGCTACAAAAAAAGATGCTGGAATACCACCTAGTGCAGAGGAGTTTGTAGAGGCATTCTATGGGAGAGTATGTTATGGTTTGGGTGATTTATTGAGGGGATATGAAGAGAGTAAATACCATCCTGATTCTAGTCCTCTCACTTCTTTTGATACTCCACTTGGTCAATTACAATTGACAAGATTTCCTCAAGGTGAAAAAAAATTTGGTTGCTTTTTATCAGGCTCAGATGGCTTGGATTCTTAAAGATTAAATTTAATATATCACCACGTGAAATCTAGGGGTGAATTGCTAGCAATCCCCTCTCTTGAAATTTAGAGTGTCCCTTAATTATGCCAGGCTTATGAATACTTTATAAACATAAGTAAATTAGAGTTAGATTTACATTTATTCTCAGATTGATTATAGACAGAATATCAACTGATTCCAAATTATGCACAAGTTGATCCTCCAGAACTTGATTTTGGTCCTCTGAAGAGCGAAAATTGAGCACAAATTGATCTAACCTAAGCTTATGCATATATAATTATTCAGGATACTTGCTCTATTAAATTTGATAATTAAATAAAATATTGATGAATTTATATAAAAAAAATTATTATGTAAGATATTAAATTATAAATTTAGGCATCATAGGAGGTCACTTAATAGAACTTAATTATACTATGTGACACCTTAATACTGTATCACGCAGTTTGAAACATTTTAAAAATAATGTGTCATGATTGGAAATGAAATTGCTTGGACAGACACTTTCAAAATTAATACTGACCATAATACACAAGCATGAAACCTTGGCATCTATCCAATAAAAGATTTTCCTTCTGATAAATGGATTTTTCTCAGTTACTCCCTGCTAAAAAGTGTCCTTGTGAGGTTTGTCTGACCTTCAGGGGGGTAATTTGGCCACATCACACTACTTCTATTTCCATGATTGACCAAAACATCATCCTCATTTCCATCTAAAAAGTTGATCTCATCTGACTGTGGCTGAACAAAGGGGTCCACCACAAGTTTAGCCAAAATTTTGGTGAACACTTTTTTGATGGATAGTGACTAACTGGTGCTTTCCAAAATTGTCCACCTGAAGTTAGGCTAAACTTCAGGAGGATAAATTTATTATGAATACCAAATTAACTGAAGAATACTTTTTCCCTAGCTACTCTGCATCATAAAAGTGTCCAACTGAGGTTTAGCCATAATTCAGGTAGACACTTTTGGAAAGGCACAGTCTGATGGGTTTAATATCTATATATGGCAATAAGTATCAGTTTTTTATCAACATGGAACTAGAATTAATTTAATATGGCCAAAGTGTCCACCTGAAGTTTGGACAAAATACAGGTGGAAATTTTTATGAGGATTACTTGATGAAATGAAGAAGACTTGCAATTACTTTCCATCATAAAATTTTCAAACTTAAGTTTATCAAAAATTTTGGTGACACTTTTGCCAGATACAGTCATATGGGATCAACTCTCTATATGGCAATGAGAATCAATTTTTAGTCAATCATGGCATTAGAAGTAATGTTATATGGACAAACTTTCCACCTGATTTTTGGCCAAAAATAAGTTGGAAATGTTTATGAGGAATACTAGATTAACTAAAGAAGACTTGCACCCTACTACTGTCCATCATAAAAGTGTCCACCAGAAGAATTCTCAAACTTGTGGTTGACACCTTTGGCCTGGTCCAGCCATATGGGATCTATTCTGCATATGGAAATGAGGATTTAATTTGGTCAATAATGGTACTAGAAGTAATTGGATATAGACAAAGTGTCCAACTAAATATTGGAAAAAAATCAGTTGAAAACTTCATTTAGTTTTTCAAAAAATCAAATTAAGTACAATTTTATTCCTGATGATGCCCATTTTATCCAACACCTCTTCTGAGCCTTCAAAGTAGGCATTTAGCTTGAATTTTGAATTTCATATAAAATCCCTATTATTCAACCTATTTCTTTTTATCCCTTTTTTTCTTTTAGATATCAATTAATTTTATGTAAAACAAATCATTTTCATAAATTTTTACCTGTATTTAATAAAATTATTAAAGGTTTAACATCAACCTGTAAGCATTTGGCACATGTTTTTTTGCTATACTAATAAAAATAATAATATATTGGTGACAAAAAATTGATCAAATGATAAAATATTAATAGAACAGAAAGATCAAATACCAGTGGATATGTTTTAAAAAAATACCAGTTGCACTGAAGAAGAGCTGCACCCTAGATACTCAACATCAAAAAAGTGTCCAGCACAAGTTCAGCCGAACTTGTGCTGGACACTTTTGGTCAGGTGCAGTCACATGAGATCAATTCTTGCTATGGCAATGAAAAAAATTATTTGATAAAAAACTTCACTAGAAGTGGTTTTACATAGCCAAATTTTCTACCTAGATTTCATTTAAACCACAGGTGCACAATTTTTTATCTTTAAAAAAAAGTCAATTTAGTACAATTTATCCCTGATGGCTCTCATTTGCTTCAACACCTCTACTGGCCTTTGATAGTAGGAATATTAATTGGATTTCTTTTTTCATATTTGATCCCTTTAACTTAATTTTTTATTCCTAATATTGCTTTTGGATATCAATTAATAATTTTTAAAATAAACTATTTTCATATTTTTATACATTTATTTAATAATATTATAAATGGCATAAAATTACCTGGTATGCATTTGGCACATGAGTTTTTTCTATACTTATAAAATTAATAATATAATGGCAACCAAAAATTAATCAAATGATATTAATGAGTGAGGAACAAATATAAAATACCAGTAGACATGTTTGTAAGAAATACTAGATGAACTGAAGAAAAATTCTACCCTAGCTACTCTCCATCATAAAATTGTCCAGCACAAGTTTGGCCGAACTTGTGCTGGACACTTATGGTCAAGTGCAGTCAGATGGGAGCAATTCTCTCTATGGAAATGAAGATAAATTTTTAATATAAAATTACACTAGAAGTAGTTTGATATGGCAAAATTTTCATGCTGAAGTTTTTGTAAAGCTCAAGTGGATTTTTTTTTATTTTTACAAAAAAGAAAATTTAGTGCAAGTTTAGCCCTGATTGTGCTAATTTGATTCAACATCTCTTTTTTCTGTTTATGGCAGGAATTTAACTTGGATTTTAATTTTCATCTTTGATTTCTTTTATTTTACTTTATTCCTCTCATATTGCTTTTGGATAGAAGTTTATTTTTTGTAAAATAAATCATTTTCATATTTTTTTACCTTTATTTAATAATATCATAAAAGGTGTAACATCACCCAGTATTCATCTGGCACACAAGTTTTTGCTATACTGATAATATTAATAATATAATGGTGACAAAAAATTAATCAATTGATAAATATGAGTGAGGCACAAAGATTTAATAACAGTGGAAATGTTTATAAGAAATTTTAGATGATTTAAAATGACTTGCACCCTGGCTACTCTTCATGATAAAAGTGTCCAACACAAGTTTGGCCAAACTTGTGCTGGACACTTTTGGTTGCATGCCATCAGACACAATCAATTCTTTTTATGGAAATGAGACTGAGTTATCACTCCATCATTGCACTGAAAGTAGTTTTATATGGACAAATTGTAACCTGGAAGTTTGTCCAAACCTAAGGTAGACAATTTTTTCCTTTGGTAAAAAGTAAATTTGATCCATGTTAATCTATGAAGGTGCCCATTTTTTCTGAAGCCTCTACTGGCTCATTATAGCAGAAATTATACTTAATATCTTTATTTCATGTTTGATCTCTTTAATTTTAATCTTACCCTTTTATTTATCCTTTAGCTTTTAAATATCAATTTTATTTTGGTAAAAATGATAACTTTCACATTTTTTTACATTTTTTATATTATATTATTAAAGTTGTAAAATCACCCAGTGTACATTCATTACACATGTTTTTGCTATACTAAAAACATTAATAATATAATGGTGACTAAAAAATAATCAAATAATAAATATGGATGACAAAGAAAGATCAAATACCCATAGACATTTTTAAAATGAATATAAGATTAACTGAAGAAGACTTGCACCCTAGCTACTCTCCATCATAAAAGTGTCCAGCACAGTTTCAGCTGAGCTTGTGCTGGACACTTTTGGTTGCATGCAGTCAGATGGGATGTATTTACTCAATTGAAGTTAAAATGAATTTTTTCTCAATCATTGCACAAGAAGTAGCTTTATACTGCTATACTATCCTCCTGATTTTTTGGAAAACTCAGGTGGACACTTTTATTAATTTTAAAAAAAAGAAAACATATTCCAAATCTAGAACTGGTGGTGCAAATTTGGTCTGAAAACTCAAATTATCTTTGATGGCAGAAATTTTATTTGAATGTTTAATTTCATATTTAATCACATTTATTTTACTTTTTTATTCCTGTTTTTGCTTTCAAATATCAATTTATTTATTGTAAAACTAATACTTTTCATATTTTTTTTACTTTTATTTAATAAGATTATGAGAGATGTAGCATCTCCCAGTATGCATTTGGCTTACAAGTTTTTTCAATACTAATAACATTAATAGTATAATGGTGAAAAACAATGAATCAAATGATAAATATGAATGACACAGAAAGGTCATATACAAGTTGATTTGTTTATAAGGAATACCTGATGAACTGAAGAAGACCTGCACCCTAGATACTCACCATCATAAAAGTTTCCAGCATAAGTTTGGCCAAACTTGTGCTAGACACTTTTGGTTGCATGCAGTCAGATGGGATAAATTTACTCTATGGAAATGAAAATGACATTTTGCTCAATCATTGCACAATAAGTAGTTTGATATTGCCAAAATGTCCTCCTGATGATTTTTCAAAACTCATCAGGACACCTTATTTGGTTTAACAAAAAATAAAATATAGTGCAAGTTTAGCCCTGTTGGTGCACATTTGATCTAACATCTCTACATGTTATTGATAGTGGGAATTTTCCTTAGATTTTTTTTCTTTTTTGATCCCTTTTATTTTACTTTTTTATTGCTCATATTGCTTTGGATATCAATTTTTAATTTGTAAAATAAATAATTTTCATACTCTTATACCTTTATTTAATAATATATGATTAAAGGTTGAACACCACCTGGTATGCATTTTTCACACAAGTTTTTACTATAGTAATAACGTTAATAATATAATGATGACAAAAAATTAATCAAATGGTAAATTTAAATGACACAGAAAGATAGAATTCCAGTGGAAATGTTTATAAGAAATCTCTTTTGAGTTTAAGAATATTTGCTGTATGCCTACAGCACAAGTTCGGCCGAACTTGTGCTGGACAATTTTGGTTGCATGAAGTCATATGAGATAAATTCTCTCTACGGCAATAAAAATGATATTTCACTCAATTATTGAAGTAAAGAATGTTTAATATTGTAAAATTGTCCCCTGGAAGTCTGTCCAAACCTCAGGTCAAAATTTTTTAGCTATACATAAAATTAAGTTTAGACCAAGTCTTGACCTAGGGGTCCCCAACTGTCCCAACACCACTTCTGGCTCTTGATAGTAAAAATTTTACTTGTATTTTTTATTTATTATTTGATCCCATTTATTTTCATTTTACTTTTCTATTACTCTTTTTAATTTTAAATATCAATTTATTTTTTTAAAAACTAAACATATTCATATTTTTTTAACTTTATATAATAATATTATTAAAGGTGTAACATCACCAATTTTGCATTTGGCATGCAAGTTTTTGCTATACTAGAAACATTAATAATATATATGGTGACAAAAAATTAATTATAAGATAAATATGAATGATAAAAAAAAGTTAAAAACCCAATAGAAATGTGAAAAACATAAAACTGATGTACTGAGAAACACTTCCACCCTAGCTACTCTCCATCATAAAAGTGTCCAGCACAAGTTTGGCCGAGCTTGTGCTGGACACTTTTGTTCAGGTGCAGTCAGATGGGATCAATTCTCTCTGTGGAAATTAAATTAAAAAAAATGCTAAATAATTACATTAGAAGTAGTTTGGTATGGCTGAATTATCCACCTTGAGTTTTTCCAAACCTCAGGTGAAAAATTTTTTATCTTTAAAAAAAATTAAATTTTATCAAATTTAGCCCTGATGGCACCCATTTGTTTCAACACCTCTACTGGCTCTTGAAGGCAGGAATTTTTCTTAAAATTTTTTTTTCATATTTGATCTCTTTTACTTTACTTTTTTATCACTCATGTTACATTTGGATATTAATTTATAATTTTGGAAAAAAATCGTTTTCATATTTTTTTAACATTTTTTAATAATATTATAAAAGGTGTAATATAACATGGCATGCATTTGGCGAACAAGTTTTTTCTATACTAATAAAATTAATAATATTCTAATGACAAAAATTTTATCAGATAATAAAATATGAATAACACAGAAAGATCAAATACCATTTGACATGTTTTAAAAAAATAACAGTTGCACTGAAGAAGACCTGCACCCTAGCTACTCTCCATCAGTAAAGTGTCCAGCACAAGTTTGGCCGAACTTGTGCTGGACACTTTTGGTCAGGTGCAGTCAGATGGGATCAATTCTCTGTATGGCAATGAAAAAAATTATTTGATAAGAAACTTCACTAGATGTAGTTTGATATAGCTGAATTATCCACCTAGAGTTCATCCAAACCACAGGTACACAATTTTTTATCTTTAAAAAACAATCAGTTTAGTACAATTTATCCCTGATGGCTCTCATTTGCTTCAACATCTCTACTGGCCTTTGATATTAGCAATAATACTTGGAGTTCGTTTTTCATATTTGATCCCTTTAACTTAATTTTTTATTCCTCATATTGCTTTTGGATATCAATTAATAATTTTTAAAATAAATTATTTTAATATTTTTATACATTTTTTTAATAATATTATAAAAGGTGTAACATCACTCAGTATGCATTTGGCACACAATTTTTTTCTATACTTATATAATTAATAATATAATTAAGACAAAAAATTAATCAAACAATATGTATGAGTGAGGCACAAAGATAAAATACCAGTAGACATGTTTGTAAGAAATACCAGATGAACTGAAGAAAAATTCTACCCCAGCCACTCTCCATCATAGAAGTGTCCAGCACAAGTTTGGCCGAACTTGTGCTGGACACTTTTGGTCATGTGCAGTCAGATGGGATCAATTCTCTGTATGGCAACAAAAAATTTCACTAGAAGTAGTTTGGTTTAGCTAAATCATCCACCTGCTGTTCTGCCCAATATCAGGTGTATAATTTTTTATCTTTAAAGAAAAGGTCACTTATTACAATTAAGCCCTGATGGCTCCCATTTGCTTTAACACCTCTACTGGCTCTTGATAGCAGGAATTTTACTAGTATTTTTTCATATTTGAACTCTTTGACTTTTATTTTACTCTTTTATTCCTCTTTTAACTTTTAAATTTCTATTTAAATTTTGTAAAACTAATCCTTTCCATATTTATTTACGTCTATTTTAAAAAATTATTGAAGGTATAACTTCACATGGTATGCATTTGGCACACAATTTTTTGCTATACTAATAACATTAATAATATAATGGTTATAAAATATTAATCGGATGATAAATATGAAAGATACAGACTGATCTAATACCAGTAGACATGTTATGAGAAATACAAGATGAAGGAACTGAAGAAAATTTCCACCCAAGCTACTCTCCATCATAAAAGTGTCCAGCACAAGTTTGGCCGAACTTGTGCTTGACACTTTTAGTCACGTGCAGTCAGATGGGATCAATTCTCTATATGGCAACAAAAAAACCTATTTTTATTAAACTTCACTACAATTAGTTTTGTTTAGCTGAATCATCCACCTGTTGTTCTTCCCAACCTCAGGTGTATAATTTTTTATCTTTAAAAAAAAGGTCACTTATTACAATTTAGCCCTGATGGCTCCCATTTGTTTCAACACTTCTACTGGCTCTTGAGAGCAAGAATTTTACTAGTATTTTGTTTTTCATAATTGATCTCTTTGAGATTAATTTTACCTTTTTATCCCTCATATTGCTTTTGTATATCAATTTATTTTTTGTAAAACAAATCATTTTCATATTTTTTTACCTTTATTTAATAATATTATAAAAGGTGTAACATCACCCGGTATGCGTTGGGCACACGAGTTTTTGCTATACTTATAATATTAATAACATAATGGTGACAAAAAATCAATCAAATGATAAATATGAGTGAGGCACAAAGATCAAATACCAATGGACATGTTTATAAGAAATACCAGATGAACTGAAGAAAAATTCCACCCTAGCTACTCTCCATCATAAAAGTGTCCAGCACAAGTTCGGCCGAACTTGTGCTGGACACTTTTGGTCACATGCAGTCTGATGTGATCAATTCTCTCTATTGCAATGAAAATAAATTTTTCTTCAATAATTGCACTACAAGTTGTTTGATATGGCAAAATTGTCATCCTGAAGTTTTGGTAAAGCTCAAGTGGATTTTTTTTTATTTTTACAAAAAAGAAATTATAGTCCAAGTTTAGTGCCACTGGTGGGCATTCACCCCATCATGTCTACTTGCTCTTGATGGCAGGAATTTTACTTTAATTTTTTATTTCATATTTGATCCCTTTAATTTTACCTTTTTATCCCTCATATTGCTTTTGGATATCAATTTATTTTTTGTAAAACAAATCATTTTCATATTTTTTTACCTTTATTTAATAATATTATAGAAGTTGTAACATCACCCGGTATGCGTTGGGCACACGAGTTTTTGCTATACTTATAATATTAATAACATAATGGTGACAAAAATCAATCAAATGATAAATATGAGTGAGGCACAAAGGTCAATTACCAATTAAACAATAGTTCTTTTTAATATTATAAATTTTTTGATTAAATGAAATATTAATAATGAATTATATTTTTTATCCTCAATTCCACTCTAATGATTCCCACTGCACAAAAAGGGTTCACTCGGTCCTTTCTTTACTGCTTGTGCATATATTTTATTGCCCACAGTACTACAATTTTTTGTAGTGATTATCCCACATCTGATTCAGGAATATTTTTAAACAATATAAGTTTTTTTTACAAAAGACCTTATCATATCCAATATCCCACAAAAAATACAACCTGTTTTTGTATTGAAACCTGTTAATTATTAAGAAATTGTTAAAATAATTAGATTAGACCCTGGCACAGCTAGAGACATACCAACCGACCTAAAGTCTTTTCAATATTGAAAACAATTAAATAAAATTATGATATCATACTAAATTATGGGCACCAACCATAATTCAGCACTTCTCATTTGCTCTGCTACAAAATGAGTGCATGTAGCATTTTTCTAACGTCAGACTGTTTTTCTTCCTTCCCTCACACCTTTAGTCCAGAATGAAAATTTAGTATGAGTTTTGGTCAAAATGGTTTGCCAATGTTATCTGTATGCAATATGAATTCATATTGCATATTTCTATTTATGCATAAAATATACTCGTTAAGCATCATTTTTTTTGCATTTTTCAATCATTATGCATATTTATGCATATTCATATGCATATTCATGACACAGATTTATATGCATATTAATATATTTTATTCATATACATATATGCACCTTTTTTTTGCATATTCAATATGCATATTTTTAATGCATATTCAATATGCATATTCAATATGCATATTTTTAATGCATAATCACTATGCATATTTTTATGCATATTTTTTATGCATATTTATTCTTCATAGTCATTATGCATACACTTTGGATAGGCATTTCACATCAATTTTTAGCATGCAATAAGTATTTACCATGCAAATTCAAATGCATATGCATCTATATCATACACGCAACATATATTCAAGTTTAATATTTGAATATTAAGGTATGCTAAGTGATGTTGTTCAACCTTTTGCCAAACCTGAGATTAACTGATGTTCAATGTGGTTCTTAAGCTCTTCTCAAGGAGGGATTGTTCTGGATTCAATCTGTGACAGTTTATTTTTTCAATGTTTTTTCATCAGATTTAAAAACATATTTCTGACAGTTTCAGGATGGTTTCCCAACAGTTTCCTGACAAATTCCTGATAGTTTCAGATAGAGGGAACTGCTAGCAGTTCACCCCCAGATTTCCCGTGGTGTATGCTGGTATATTTATTGATGATGGTGAAATTAAAGGTCTTTTAACAGACCATAATAATGAATTGTTAGAGGAGAATCCAGGGATACAAAAATACATCTGGGAATATGCTGTTGTTCTGGAGAGAATTTTATTTAGGATTCAAGAGGATGGTTTAAATATTTCTGTAACAATTTTTTCTTGTTGTGTGCTGCTTTAAAGATTCTATGTAACTTAGTATGTAGAGAGGGTAGGATTATGTTGAAGAAGAAGGTTAATAAAATTTAGTCCTGGCCAAGACCCAAATATATTACCAAAGATAGAGTATTTTTAGGGATATTTGATAATGTTAGAATGTTCATCAAGGAATTTTCTTTATTGGAAGCTCCTTTGAGACAGTTGACTAGGAAAGATGCTGATTGGGAATGGGATGATGAATGTGAAGGGGCATTTGTGAAGTTGAAGAAGGTGGTTGGAGAAGATATTGTGCTCAATAAATTAGATTATGGTAAAAGAGTAGGTAGCATTTATTTGGCTGTAGATTAAAGTCTAATTGTTACTGGGATGGTCTTGTCTCAGATAAATAAAGCTGGTTTCATAAGACCAGTCAGGTATGAATCTGTGATTTTTACTGAGGTGGAATATAGATATTCTCAACCAAAATTAGAGATCTGTGGAGTGGAAAAAATCCTGAATAAGTTTCAAGATGTTTTATGGGGACAGCACTTCATACTTCAAGTGGACGCTAAATCTTTAATTCAAATGATAAATTCTTCAAGTCTACTAAATTCACCCATGACCAGATGGGTAGCTTTTATTCAAAATTTTTCTTTTGACTTAGTTCATAAGCCTGGAAAGACTTTCATTATACCAGATGGGTTGTCAAGTAGATTACCTACTGAAGAGGATTCTGACTCAGAAGATTTCAATAAAGGTGTAAATTTTATCAAGGCCATCACAAAAGGTGCTGAAGACTTTCCTTATCTCCCCCGTGAGGTTAAACTGGCTGGCACAATATGTGTAAATAATTACAATGAATTCCCCCACAAGAAGAAATTGGCTGGTTGCATAGATGTAAGAAATGATAATATAATGAGAAATGATGTGCTAAGGGAGTTTAATAATGGTGTAAATAAATTGTAAAAAAAGAGGTTGGAGTAGAATTGGTGTATTATGATGAAGATGGTGAAATTTTGTGGAATAGTAGTTAATTCTTTGTAGAAAGACTCTTACAGTCAACTTTCTGTAAGCATAATCCTAGGGGTTTTGGATAAAACTAAGAAAACCCTGTCCCTTTAAGTTAAATAGGAGTTCATAATTAACTAATTTAAATTTTCTAATAGATATAAAACGACTTTTTGAAAAAAAAATTTAACAGATTTGGGATGAATATTTGATGTTCTTTATAATGAGGGAAGGAAATACAACAGTGAAGCTGTACTTAGAAAAGTTCTTTAATTGATTGAATATTATCTTTTATAAAGCTATTATTTTAATGAAAAAATGCTAAATTGGAGTCCATGAAGTTGAGACCTATACAGTGATACCCTATATATATATACTTATGAGTTGTTGAGTAAAATATATAAAGTATTATGTAAAAGTGTTATATTTATAAGGGTATTAAAATTTTATAAAATGTTATGTAAATATAAATAGTAGTTGTTAAAATTTGTTGTTGTTGTTAATAGATAAGTTTTATTATTATTAGATGATCTAATCTCAAGTCTGCAAGCTTTATATGCATGGTATTTCTCATTCCATACTTTCCCTAGGCAGAGAATCCTGGAGCTTGACTGAAGATCACCAAAGGTTGTAGAGAGCTTGTCTGGAGCATTCAGGAGCTTCTACAAACCTCCTGACTCAATCAGAGCCTTAAAACACTAATAAAAGTCTACATAAATTACAGATAATAGGGATACATCTGGAGATCCTCCCATTAAATTTGGTAGCCCCCACATCCCCATTCACTGAGATAAAAATCATTAAAGATAAGTAATTTATCAGAAATCCAAAATTATTAGTAAAATTTATACAATTAATAAAAATATAAGAAAAATAGTAAAAATTATAAGAAAATTTTCAAAAGTTTGAGAGACTCTTAGCTTTCATTTCCATACACTGTTAGGCCTATAGTTGCATTTCTTGACTGTTAATGAATTATTTCTTCCAGGAGTTGTATTAAAAACCATTTTTACATTGAACCATCCTTTCTTTTCATAATGGTAAATATGTAAAATTAGATTGGCCTTTCCAATATTTAATATAATAATCCTAATTCATTAAATAAAAAAATTTCAAGTACCATTGTAGAAAGACTCTTACAGTTGCCTTGCTTTAAGCAGAATCCAAGGGAGTTAGATAAACCTATGAAAACTCTGTCCCTTTAAGTAAAATATTGGTTCACAATTAACTAAGCTAAAAAATCTACTTGATATAAAACTACTGATTAAATATTTTTTAATAATGGTTTTGTGATGTAGATTCTGTGTTCTTAATATTGTGAGAAAGAGATACAACATGGAAGCTTTACTAAGAAAAGTTATTTAAATGATTGAATATTATATTTTTATTAAGCTTTTATTTTTATGAACTGATGTTTTAAAAAATTCAGTAAAGTTTAGGCCTTTATAATGGTACCCTTTAAGTATATATTAATGAGTTCTTGAGTAAAATTTATTATATGTTATGTAAAAGTGTTATATTTATAAGGGTATTACAATTAACATAATGTTATGTAAAAAATTGCTTGTTGATGTTAAAGATGTATAATTTTCTCTCATGATTGTTATATTAAAGATGTTAGATCATCTCTCATTTTGAATATGCAAGCTTTATTTGCATAGTATGTCACTTGCCATACTTTTTCCAGCTGGAGCATCCTGGAGCACATCTGGAGATTACCAGAGGTTGCACAGAGCTTGTACAAAGAATTCCAGACTCAATTAAAACTTTAAAACACAAACAAAAATCTTAAATAATCACAGATGATAGAGCTACTTCCCCTCTTTACTCTAACTAAACTTCGTAATCTTTACAGCCCTACTCACCTAATTAAAAATCCTCAAAGTTTAGTATATTATGAGAAATCAAAAATAATCAAAAATACTTTATAGAATTATTAAAAAAAGTAGAAAAATAGAAAAATTCCCCAAAAAGTTCCAAATTCTCTTGAAACTCCCAACTTTAATTTCCGTATGCTTTTTGACCTATGTTTGCAGTTTTTTGCCTGTAAAATATTTGCTAAATCTTGACTCATAAAATTAACGCTTTTTAACCCACTTATAATATTATTTCTATTCTAATTAAATTAAATAAAATATATCTTGGCTTTCTCCAATCTTAATAAAATCTCTCAAAATCCTCTTGAAATAATTATTAGTGCCATACTAATCTTTAGGCTCCCACATTGTACCAATCTTTAGACTACCAAATCATGAATGGTGTATATGTTGCCTTATTAGATAATTTTGTTAAAGAGAGGCTGCGAGATTGTGAAAATCTAGTTAAAAAGAGATTGAGTTAAGATCAAGTGTTTAATGCTAAAAGGAGTGTTAAAGAGGTAAAAGAAAGGTTGGTAAAATTAAGGTTGGAAGGATCAGAGGTGAAAAATTCAAAATATCATATGATAAGTAGGTAAATTCAAGGTTTAAAATTGTTGGCTCATTCATTTGTAGGTGATTTTGGTGATGGGGAAGTTCCCATTGATGTGGTGTTCATGGAATTTCTAGATGAAGTCTTGGGTCAGACAGGATTTTATTTAATTTTGGTTAAATATTTTTTAACCCTGGTAAGGCCAGAGAATTGTTATGAAGATGATTGGGTAGCTATTAAAAGGAAGTCACCAGGGTTTTATTTATCTGGTAGGAGGCTGATGAAAAGGAGGTATATGAATCCTCAGGTTGTTTATACTCAGAGAAAAGGACAAGAGTTGGTTATGAAATCACTGCATGAAGATCTTGATAATAGAGTTGTTGGTGAATCTTATAGATGAATTGCTGATAGATTTGGATGGCCTGGAATGAATTTGGATGTAAATAAATGGGTTTATTTATGTGATTAATTTCAAAGAAGAAGCTGTTTAAGGACAAAAAAACCTGTAGATGCAACTGGTAAAAACACTCTTTTTGATAGGGTAAGTTTGGATTCCATTCATATTAAAGCACAAAATTATAAGTATATAATTGTTGCTAGAGATGATTTATCTGAATGGGAAGAACAAGAATCTCTTATTAATTTGAATTCCAGGAATGTGGCAGAATTTCTAATGAAGGATTGGGTATATAGGTATGGAGTGATGAGGTTGGTAAAAATTGATAGAGGTCCTGAATTTGGGACAGAAATTAAGGAGGCTATATTAAAATTTGGATTAAAAGTTAGGGTAGCACCCCCATAGTATCCTGAAACTGAAGGAATGGTAGAAAGAGGACATCAAGTTATTAAGAATGCATTGGTTAAGATGTGTGGTAAAAGTGCTAAAAAGTGGAGGCACTATTTACCATTAGTTTTATTTGGTGAAAGAATCACTGCCAAAAGGACAGCTAGATAGTCACCTGACAAACTAGTTTTTGGTAAAAAAGCAGTTCTAAAAGTTTATTTAAAGGCTGAATTTTATCTTGGAGTAGATTAGAATACTGTCAAAACTAATGAAGATATATTATGTGCAAGAATAGTACAGCTAGAAAATAAAGAAGAAATTTTAGATAAGGCATATTCTAGGATGATAAAGATCCAAAGACATTCAGTCAGATAACAGGATAAAAGGTTTGCTCATAGACTTAAGAAGATTTTGAAATCTGGGGACATGGTGTTGTTGTTGTGGTCTTCCAACTTTGGTGGAGCCCTTTGTTGGTTTATTTGGTGTTGTTTTGGTATGCCTTAAATGGCATTGTTTAAATAATTAGGTATTTTTCTGGATTTACGCAGCAAATATTGGGACTACGGGGATCTGGTTACTACCATTGGATATCCCCCGTTTTTCTCTATATTTTATGTCCTGAGGTTATTTTTCATAGCTTAAGTATTTGGGGGATAATTTCTCACTTTTCATTTTAAAAGATTGCTGTTGAATTTTGTTTTTTGTGTTTTACGGGCTAACCTTAAGTCTTAGGGTTAAGTGCTTAGTACCATTGGAAAGAGCAGAATTTTCTTTACATTTCATGTCACAATGTTGTCTAAAGTGTAATTATGTGTTTTAAGGGTTTTAGTAGTTGTAGGTGGATTTTCTAAGTAGTTTGGGTGTTTTTGGTGGTTTTCTGGCTTTAGGGTGGTCAGGCTGCTTCAGGCAGGCTTCCCGGTGTTGGGCGGACCACTCGCCTCAGTGCTAGAGGGCTGGCAAGCGCTTCTAGGGAGGGTTTATGCAATTTGGTGGTCAGGAACACCAGAATTGCAGGTGTTCATGGGCTCTTAATTAGTAGTCTGTGTGTATATAGTGAAAAAGATAGCTTGGGGAAACTTTAATTATCATACAACCATCTGGAGGTGGTATCCTAGTTCCTCACTCAGTTTTAACTGTTTTCTGGCCACAATTTGTCTGTGTTTGTTGCAAGTGAGCTCATCATTTAACTTAACTTAGCAACCGTTTTCTCTGTTATAGTCTTGCAAGCTATAGCAAGTATTATTGCTGTCTCTGGTGTGAACTTGCAACCTACATCAAGTATTATTGCTTTCTCTGGTGTGGAAATTAGTCTACAATTCAGTTCTTTGGTTTGGTAGTCTGTCTGGAGACTACTTTCTTGACTGATCAAGCAGTCAAGTGTATTTGGAAAAGGGGCTTTTGGTAACAGGAACCAATTTACTGTAACAGGTAAATCTCACTTTTTTTTCTAAAGGGACAGGTGTTTTTCTTTCTAGTTTTACTCCAACTCCCTTGGTCAAGGCCTATAGCTAGTACTATAGGATTTTCTACATTTTTGGTGCCCAACGTGGGGTTACAAATCTTTTAGCTCTTTAGAATCTCTGTTGCCTGTGATTTGGACTGGAAGAATGGCTTCTTGTTCTTCTATTCCTGTGGTGACTATCAGTGGGGGGGAAAGATCCACCTGTGGTGTTGGTTAGGGAATGGGTGAGGATTAAAACTTGGGATGGTACCAAGTTTAATGGCGAGTATGTAAAGTGGTTTCTAGAGAAGTATGAAACTTCTGCTGGTGTAGACAGTGCTTCCTACCTGGACATGGTGAAGCAAATTATCTTCTTCAATGGAGATAGAGCGGTGGAGAAGGAGGTTGTGGCCATGACTGGCTACAAGAAGAGGGATTGGAAGCTACTGTGTAGTTAAATGGTAGATAGATGGGGCTTCAGGTTCACTATGGTCGATCTGAATAAGGTTGTAAGTGAATAGAAGTCTTTTTCAGTTGTTGGTAACTTACATAGTTATGGGAAGTTTCTACTACAGTTTGATCCTGTGGTAGAATATTTGGTGGAAGTGGAGGAGCTAGCACATGAAAATTCTGCCAAGGATGTTTTTTGGTCTGCCCTGGCTAGAGATGTCAGGATAGATGTGTTGAAGGAGTTGTCAAGAAAGGAATTGATGAAGACTCTTTCTAATGGGGGTCAGAAGTTTCCTGCCTTGGATAAGGTGAAGGAGGCTGTTGAGGCCCATTTAAAGTTATTGGCTGTGGACACCTATCAGGAGAGGTGTGCCAAATATGTCAACAAAGTCAGTGAGGCTTTGGCTGAAGAGGAAGTTAGGGAGAAGAAGGAGGAGAAAAATTTGGTGCAGGTTCCCAAACAGGAGAGGGACTTAGTGGTGGAGCAGTTGGCTGATCTCACAAAGCAGCTGCATATTTTTGTTCAGGAGGCTAAGAAGGTTAATAAGGCACCTTCTCAGCCTAGAGAGTTTGAAAGGAGGGCTGGTAGGAGTGATCCTTGGGTTTGCTCTTATTGTGCAAGAAGAGAAAGTAAGTCCAATGATTGTTGGGCCCTGAACAGAGATGTGTCAGAGGGAAAAGTGGAGTTTGATGCCAGGGTGTTTAAGTTCCATGATGGTCAATTTGTGAAGCCCAGTGAGGGGCAGGCTCCTGTGTATTTGGTCAGGAGAAGGGCTGGTCTCAATCAGAGGAGGCCAATATTTGAGGAGATTCCTGATTAGGGGAATTCTTCTACTAAGAAAGATAATTTCGTCAAGGGGAAAGGGAAGGATGTGAATAAAGTCTCTTTTTCTACTTCCTTTGGTGGGTTAGAGTTATATACTTGCGGTGTGGTAGCCTAAAGTTTAGTACGGCACCTAAATATGTAAATGGAGTTATTACGGCGTGCAAGATTGGTGTTATTATTTTTTATAAAAGGGTTTTATTTAATTTATTGGAGTTTAAAATATGAAGAAATTGGTCACGAGCGAATGCCTACACGAAAACAATTTATTTTACGGAGAAAACTTATTTTTACGGTCTAAAAAACTTATAAGTATCAAGTCAAGTCACTCAAGAACCTTGGGAAATTTTCCCAGAATTTTTACTATTTTTCTTATATTTTTAAATGAATTTTAAAGTTTTATAGAAATATTTACGTTTTCAAAAATTACTTAACTTTGATGAATTTTCACGGGGTAATTAGAGCTGCGCAGACTAAGAAAATTAGTTTGGTAGGTAAAGGGGAAGTAGCTCTATTATGTGTAATTTTTCTAGATTTTTTATTATGGTTTTAAGGTTCTAAATTGAGTCCGGAAGTCCGGACGGACTCCGCTTTGACTCCGTACGGGCTCCAGATTGACTCTGGAAGAGCTCTGGAGGGGAAAACTTAGGCACGTGACTAGGAATACTTAAGCGCGTCTCAAACTCGAAATTGAGAGGGGGGAAACAATATACAGCTTAATCATTAACTACCACAGTCTCATTTTTTATTACTTAACAAATTAAATAAATTTGTAATACCCTTATAACTTTATATTTTATATATAACATTTTAGAAATACCACTCAACAATTTAAAACACACTTCATACAGGGTATCTTTAGAAAGGTCTTTGTCACTGGGACTTGATTATTTCTGTCTCATAAAAATTCAAATTATTATAAAAACATAAAAGTCAATCTTTACAGATCTTTCACTGGTACACCTTAATTGTTGTTATCAGTATTTCTTTCTCAACAGCCACTTTCATTAAATCTCAATAAGCGTTAATTATTTTAGAGTTTCATTATTTTTTATCAATCAGATTCAAGTAGATTGGTTAGCTTAGTGATTTAGAATTCCCCTTTTGTTATTTTATTGGAAGGACGGGGTTTTCAGCTAAATCCACATATCTCCTCCGGATTCCGCTTACAGCAAGGCGACTGTAAGAGTTTACCTTACCATAGCGGAGGACAGTCAAGTGGTGAGTGCTTGGCTGGAATTTATGATGTAGAGGCAGGTAAGGAGGGAAGGCCAAAGAGCAGCTCTCAGGCCCAACCAAAGCCTAAGGCTTCTAAGGCTGATCCTAAGATGGGTGCAGCTAGGAGGAAGTACAGCAAGGAGGAGCTGTAAAAAATGCAGAAGGGGATCGCTAATATGGGCCCCCCTAGCTTTGGAGAATTGGACCTGAATGGTGAGCAAATGCCTATGTATGTGGATTCTGACTCTGAGGAGGATGTTCCATTGGCTTCATTTCCTAGGCCTGCCAAAGTTAGAGCTTCTGGTGAGGGATCTGGTTTGATTCCTGTATATGGAAGATCTATTGGTGGTTCTGGTCCTCATGAAAATTCTAGGGCCAAGGTAGTGAAGCCAAGGGCTCACTTTGAGAGGCCAGTAGTTTCTGGCCAATCTAATGTTATGGACTCTGTTCTGGAGAGGATGAACCAGGGTTAGGTTTCCCTTACTTATGGGGAGTTATATGCTATCAGTCCAGGATTGGCTGATAGACAAAAGAAGTTTTTTACCAGAAGAAGAGTGTCTTCTGGGGAAGTAGAATACATATGTGATTCTTCTGAGAAGTTTGGAGAGGGGTTGGAAACCCATTTTTCTGCACCTCTGGGTTATTTCAACGTCACCCTGAATGGCAGGGAGGCTAGGGAATTGGTGGATTCAGGTTCTCAGATTAACCTTATTTCGTTGTTTGAGGCTACTCATTTTAACCTCCCCATCAAAACTGGTATTGGTGGAAATTTGAGAGGTATAGGTGGTCATGTAAAAGAGTTGATGGGAAGCTCCAAATTTGTTAAGTTGAATGTTGGTAGATCCTCCTGAAAGGCTCATTTTTACATTGCAAAAGGTAATGTAAAAGCAGTTTTGGGTGTGCCACTCTTGATGGATTTCCAGGCAAGAATTGGTTATCAATTTGACATGGGAATTAGTTTTGAGTTAACTGGTGAAGACAAGAGGAGGCTTCACATGAGTTTTTCATCTCCTGGAGATGATGGTTGGGAAACCAGGCCTGCATTGTGGTCCATGTGTCAATGCATGCATTGTTGCATGATGAGAAAAGAAGTGGGTGCCGCCTCTGTATTTTTGGAGTGTGGTTCAGGCTCAAGTGAGAGTCTGTCTTTTTTAGATTGATGAGGGCTGATCACCGAAGTGCTACAACCTCTTCCCAAGATGAGGAAATCCCAGGTTGTAGTAGGTTAGCTCCCTTGGAGATATACCAAGTGGATTTTCAACTTTCTCTTTTTAATGTTTCTCTTCTCTGCAAGTATTCTTCAACTTTTTTAACAAATCTCTGTTCTTTTTCAAGATTTTCAATAAGTTTTAATTCAAGTTCAAAAAGGAAGATGGGTTATATATTATTATTGAAAGATATAGGGAAATTTCTGGAGTGGTGAGATTGGGGAGTGAAAGTAAGTCCTCCCAATTGTGCACCACTAGGGTCTCTTCAACACCTTTCAAAAACATTACCTTGGCCACATCTGTGAGCATTGGGGAAACCCCTGGTTATTTTTGTAGGCAAGAAGAAAACCCAAGAAAAGAAAATAAAAATTTCTAGATAATTCAAGAAAGTCAAGAAAAAAATCTGAAGATAATGAAGAAAGAAGAGTCAAAATATTTTTGTGAAGATCAGCAAGATCTGGTATTGGGCTTCCAGAAAGAGGTTAAACTGTATGAAATTTTGAAGAATAAAGATCATGAAGATCTAGTTTTGGGCCTCCTGAATGAGGATAAACTGCACAGTTGTAGAAGATGTGATTCTGAAGATGAATCAAGATTTGAAGATTTGGTAGATGGAAGTAAAGATGAAGATGTGAGATTGTGGAAAAGCTTTGGAGTGGTGAGATTGGGGAGTAAAAGTAAGTCTTCCAAATTGTGCACCGCTAGGGTTTCTTCTACACTTTTCAAAAACATTACCTTGGCCACACATGTGAGTAATGGGGAAACCCTTGGTTTCTGTTCCAGGTCTGGTGGAGAATACTTCCTGAAGATCCCTCAAGTTGATGGTCTAGAAAGACTCTTAAAGTTGCCTTGCTGTAAGCAGAATCCAAAGGAGTTGGATAATCAGAGAAAAACCTGTCCCTCTAAATGAATTTGTTAGTTTTTAGATCAATAAGCTTAAAAGTCTACTTGATAATTATAAAGAATGAAACCCTGTTTAGTTAAAGCTTGTTAGGATGATTGAGCAGTTCTTTTGTGCAAAACAACTAAAATGCAACAATAAAGTTACACCAGATAAAATATTTTAAAAGAAAGAAGTTTTAATGTTTTTAGATCTTAATAATTTTTGAAAACAAATACTATAAATGAGTCCCTGGAGTTAAGACCTTTCTAATGATACCCTATATGTTAATTTTTAAAAGTTTTTGAGTAAAATATTTAAAGTGTTATGTAAAATTTTTATTTTATAAGGTTATTACTAATATTTAATGATTTTGTTGACAAAAGAAAAATATGAATAATGGTTGTTATTATCATGTATCTGTCTATAATTTCGAGTCTACAGCCTTATATGCATATTAATTAATCACATGCCCTTTTACCCCTGAAGCGCTGCCAGAGCTCATCCGGAGCTTGTCCGGAGCTCTTACTGAGTTCGTACGGAGCTCATACAGAGCTCTTCCGGACCTCCAGACTCAATCTAGAACCTAAAATCTACAATAAAAAATCTGGAAAAATTACACATGATAGAACCACTTCTCCTTAAAATTTCTAACTCATTTTCGTAGTTTGCGCAGCTTTATTCACCCCATGAAAAATCATCAAAGTTAAGTAATTTTTGAAAAACATAAATAATTTAAAAAATCTTTAAGAATAAATTAAAAATTAAAAAAAAATAGTAAAAATTCAGGGAAAATTCCCAAAGGTTCTTGAGCTTCTTGAATTTTATTAAATTTAATTTTTCGGCTGTAAAAAATCATATGCCCATGAAATTAATAATTCTGACCAAACATTCATATCTTGACTTTTTCAACTTCATTTTTTGTTAAAAATAAAATATTTTAAACTAATCCGGCTTCTCCAATCACCGTCCTATTCCCACTAAATATTCTAAATAGACTTTTAGAACAGTACTAAGATTTGGAATGCCACATCCTCCCTCCAATGAAGAATGTCCTCATTCTATGAATTTTGCATGTTTGATCAATATATAATCCTACTTTTATCTTCTCCATATTCATCTCTTCATCATTTATTCAACATCCCACTCCAACTACATCAACTTATTTTTACTTTTATAAGCACCATCATCAGTATGAAAGATCTTGCCATACCATGCGACCTCTTCAAGAAATTTGAAGTCCCTTTCTTGATGTGCTTTCCAAATCCTCCTGGAGGAACCGCTTGTGATCTCTGTTGCTCCAAAAAAGTTAAATGCATCCTGCCAAATTCTAAACCATCTTTCAATCCTATTGCTGGTCCATCTACTGCTCCAGCTTCTATTTTATCTAAGAAAAGATTATCAAAAATACCTGTATTCTGGAAAAGGATTAAGGCTAAAACTAAACCACCATCTCCAACTTCATCTCTAATCCCTCCTTCTCAAGATCCTTCACCCATACTTCCAGTTTCTCCTTTTTCTTTTGCCCTGACTTTATTTCCTGGATCCCAAAGTAAGCCTTTTAATAATTATTTATCTATTCCATGCCAATCCCAACAATGCATTTTTCATCTTTTAGCTATTAACATCACTAACTCTGATGATGTAGGTTGAGTCCAAATGGACTATATAAATCATTATCATAAATTTCATAGATATCTTTTTCTTGACTTTACTGAAGATATAAAGAGAAATATTTTATCCTACTTCCACAACACTCCTGCCAATAATCATGAAGATTTAATGAAGAGAAGATTGTTGATGCAGAGTTTTGATGATGATGTAGAAAAATTTCAGCAAAATTATTTGTTTTAATCTTATAGTTTAGTGATTTAGTAAACATGAATCCTATCCTTTTTGTAATAATAAATCACTTTAAATCAATTTCTTCATAAATTTTTCATTTTGAAATAAAATCTATTTGCCTTGTGATGCTTCCAACTACTGAGGGCAAGGTTTGAATCCCTTCAGACTCCCCTATACCAGTCTATACTCATATGCATTAAGAGAGTAGGCTCTACACCTACTGAGCTGAATACTTGATTCCATTCTCATCAAATGAGCCGAATACTCCTGATTCCATTCTCTTTGATTCAGCCAAATACTTGATCCAATTTTTGCCATAAGGTCCTCCAAGCTTCATACCATTTAGCCTATTCAAGGCACACTACTTTTCCAACTACCATATCCTCCTTCAAAAATTTCATCATCAAAACATTCAAATAGACCACCTTTTTAATAACTCATCTTTTAAATAATAATAATCACCATATTTTCACCATGTTTAGCACCATAATTATAATTCTTCAACCATAATTTCATCATCCATCACCTCCATATTAACCACTGCATTTTCCAAATCAATTATATGCCATTTTCCAAAATTTGAGCACCAGTGATAAATTAAACAATTTGTTGATTGTTAGTTGAAAAGCCTTCATAGAAAATTTTGAATTACCAGTTTAGCTGTCTTGGTGGACAGTGATAAATCAAAATGAGTGCATAGAGTTGCATAGAATATTCCAGTTTAAGGTCATGGGAGACCCATCTTGTAAATCTCTTTTAAATTGTCCAAATAACGATTGAATTTCCAGTTAAATGTCATAGAGGACAAAGAATGAGTGATTTTCCAGTTTAGGGTCATAGTGGACCAAAATTTTGATCGATTCCAACCTCCTTTTCTATCTACAGTCCATATCCTTCCACCAGTTCCTTTTCTCCCAATTTTCAGGCCATTATCCAGTGTTTCCATCCAATTTTTAATCCTATCAAGATGACTCCATCCAGCTATGTTGCTTCTCCTGATCAAGCTTGCAATTACTACCATTTCACCCATCAAGAATGTGTTTATACCTTCAACCCTAAGAAACACATCTATAACAGAGCTTGTTCTGCCTGCTTCATTAAGAAAAGAAAATGCTCCAGCTTAAAATATGGTTCCCTGCCAATTCCTGCTACCTCTTTTGCCTCCTTCTGTAATCCCATTCCAAAACCATCAACTCCTCCTCCTATTTCTTCTACTTTCAACAATCCAAAACCATTTACCCCCTCTGCCTATCTAAACTTCTCTCCAGACCAAAACACACTGGGTCCAGCTGCTCCTTCTCTTCAGTCTAGGCTTGCTTCTAATTCTCCTAGGACTCCAATTGCTCCAAGATACATGAGAAAAACTCCTTCAATTAAACCATCCTTGGTTCTTTTCTCTTCATCTTCTACCCATTCTCCTAGCCCTGTAAAAGTTAACAAGCCCAAATAATCTAGAACCATCAGCCTTACTTCTTCTCCTATCTCCAAAAAATCCTCTAAAAGACCCAGATCTAATATCAATCCTCCTTCAAAAATTATCAACCCCTTCACATCTCTAAAAACACTGATTTCTTTTCCCAGTAAGCCTTTTAGACTTGATCTCAAAAGTGTTGATAGTGGTTAGTATCCCTTTTATCTTGATCAGTTCATAATTAAAAAGTTGACTCTTGCTCCATAATTCCAGTGTCCAATGCTTCACCCATTCATTCATCAGCTTATGAGCTTCCTTTACCTGGTCCAAGTTATCCCCAGGTCCCTATTCATCTAGTTGGACATCACCTTTCACCTAATTACAATAATATTTTAAATTATTTTCACCATTATCCTCCTTCTGATCAAACTGAGGTATGGTTCAAAGAGCAAATTTTGAGGGATCAACTAAAAATAGCCAACTGGCTTTGAATTTCCCGATATCAACAAATCAATTCAGCTACCTGGATAACCAACGATTCAGCTCCAAATTCTTCAGATAGAGCTCCTTCCAAAAATAATTCTTCTTAAATTTTATTTCTTCCGGTTAACTAGCCATCCTGAATGGAATATAAAATGAAACATAAAAAAGAAATATATACTAAAAAAAACTCTAATTTTAATTTTAATTTATTATTATTATGATTATTATTATTATTATTTATTTTTTAATTTTTTTTTTGAAATGATGAAAATAATAAAAGGTTATAAAAGATTGTTATGAAATAAAATTAAAATTTAATTTAATTTAATAATTTTTTTTTAAATCTGAAGTTTTAAAGATAAATGAATTTGAAATATAAAATTTTAAAAGATGCCCCCCAGCCAGCTGATGAGATGTACCCTTGACATCATACCCACATCCAAGTGCAACTTGATGTGGTTACACAATTTTGAGAAATTGAAAATGCAAAATTAATAAATGAAAGTTTAGAAAAACAAAATTTTATGATAATGATCACTGGGTGGGCTCCCTCCAATTTGTAAAAATGATTGGAAAACACCAGTTATCCTTCTCTTTGGTAATAATTATATATTAAATAAAAATTTGAAAAATAGAAAATAAAGAAATAATAAATGGAAAAAACAAATGAAAGGTAAGAAAAATATAATAAATTTATTCTTTTTTTCTATTGATCGACTTTGTTAGGGTTTGTAGTGCTCCAGTTTAAAGTCTTAGTGGACTTCCTGTTATAAAAAAGTAAAGCCAGGATTCAACTAGAAACAAAGTAACAATTTTAACACACATTGTGGGGTAATTGTGTATAGAGCAGCCAGCCCATCAATTACCCCCAAACTTTCCAATATTTAATTCAGAAGGTTGCCCTGTGAACACTTCTACCAATAAAATTTTTTTTAATTCCAACATATATCTTCCCCATAATTTTTGTTGCTTTTAAGAGTTTTAAGAGTTTTCATACAAATGTCTTCATAATTGTCATACAATTTCATTAACTGTTTTGTCTCCCATACCATAGTAAAATGACAGTAATATTTTTAATAAGAAAGTAGTTTATCCTCATTCCGGATTTAAACATTGACAAAATTTTATTTAATCAATTATGTAGTTTATCCTTGTTTTGGAGTTAACTTTTGGCACTCCTGGTGCCCCTAGGATAGAGCCATTTGACTTGATTGGCCGCTACCCTCTTCTTTAAAACTACTCCATCCAATTCTTCTAAAACATATTAACCGCCAGAAACCTGTTCTCTGACTTTATAAAGTCCATTCCACATATCTGCAAACATCTTCCCCCACTGGCTTTCCAAACACCTATTATACACCAAAACCATATCTCTACTCTTCAAATGTTTCCTGAGCCTGTATGCTAATCTTTCATCCCAATACCTTACTGACTGATTTATGATTTTAATCATTCTAGAATATTCCTTTTCTAAGTATTCTTCTTTCTTCTCCAGCTGCATCATTCTTGCACACAACAATCCTTCAGTAGTGTTAACAGCATCCCAATCTACTCCAAGCTATGATTCAGCCTTTAAATAAACTGGTAAAACTGCTTTTTGTCCAAAAACTAGTTTGTAGGGTGAATATCCAGTCGTCCTTTTGGCAGTGATTCTTTCAGCAAATAATACTAAGGGTAAATAGTGCCTCCATTTTTCAGAACTTTTTCCACACATTTTAGCTAATGCATAGTTTATATCTTGATTCCCTCTTTCAATCATTCCTTCAGCTTCAGGATAATAAGGGGTTGCTACCCTAACCTTTGATCCAACCTTTGATATAGCTTCCCTAAATTCTGCCCCAAATTCATGTCCTCCATCAACCATTACCAATTTCATAACCCCATATCTATACACCCAATCCTTCAACAAGAAATCTGCCACATTTTTGGCATTTAAATTGATAAGAGGCGCTGCCGTTACCCAACCAGATAAATCATCTCTGGCTACAATTATATATTTATATCCCCCCTCTTTAATTTGAACAGCATCCAAACTAACCCTACCAAAAAGAGTGTTTTCACCGGTTGCATGTCCAGGTTCTTTTGGCCTTAGAGAACTCCTTCTTTGACATTCTTCACATGACTGAACCCATTTCTTAACAGCCATCTTCATACCAGGCCACCAAAATCTATCAGTAATTTGTCTATATTTCTTGCTTATTCCCCTATGACCAAGACCTTCATGCAGTGCTTTCATAGCCAACTCTTGCCCTTTCTTTTGAGAAACTACTACTTGAGGATTTGGATACCTCTTTTTTCATCAATCTTTGTCCAGATATATAAAATGCTGGGGTCTTTCTTTTGATAGCCATCCAGTCATCATCGTCACATTCCTCTGGCCTTTCCAGAGTCAACAAATATTTTACCAAAACATAATAAAACCCAGTCTCTCCCCAGACCTCATCTTTAAAATTTAATAAAATAACATCCAAGGGCACTTCCCTATCACCTATATCACCTGAACTTGCATGAGCCATAAGCTTCTTTAATTGATTTTGATCAGTAAACAAATAAAATTTTTCATCTTTAAACTTTAAAACTTCAAATCTCTTTCGAACTGAATTTTTATCAACCTCTTCACCACCCTTTTTAGTATCTCCTTCTTCATCATAATTGTCTGACCTCAGCTTTACCAAATTTTCTAAACTTCCAACATATACACCCTTAAAAAATCTACTACCATCCCATACTACCACATCATTCTCATCCACATATACACTTTCCACACTTTCATTATCCTCATATCCCACATATTCATCCCACTTTATACAACCAGCCAGTTTAACCTCATGGGGGAGGTCTTCATCACAATCATCTATACACAATAGTCCTGCCAGTTTAACCTTATGGGGGAGGTCTTCATCACAATCATCTATACACAATAGTCCTGCCAGTTTGAACTCATGGTGAAGGTATGGAAAGTCTTCTGCTCCTTTAGTGCTGGCTTTAATAACAGGTATATCTTCATCAAATTCTTCTGAGTCTGAATCCTCTTCAGTTGGTGGCCTTCTTGACAATCCATCTGGAATAGTAAACTTTTTTCCAGGCTTATGAACCAAATCAAATGAGAAATTCTGAATAAAAGCTACCCATATAGTCATGGGAGCATTTGGTAAACTTGGGAAATTGATCATCTGAATTAAGGACTTCGCGTCCACTTGAAGTTCAAGGTGTTGTCCCCATAAAACATTTTGCAATTTCTTCAAAATATTGTCACACCACAGAGTTCCAATTTCGGTTGAGAATATCTTGATTCCACCTTAGTAGAAACTACAGATTCATACCTGACTGGTCTAATATAACCAGCTTTATCCATCTGAGACAAGACCACCCCAGCAGGAATCTGACTTGAGTCAACTGCTAAATAAATTCTACCTGCATCTTTTCCATAATCCAACTTATGAAGGACAATATCTTTTCCCACAACATTCTTCAGCTTTAAAAATGCCTTCTCACACTCTTCATCCCACTCCCAGTCTGCATCCTATCTTGTTAACCTTCTCAATGGAGCTTCCAATGAAGAAAAGTCCTTGATAAACATTCTAACATAAACACATATGCCTAAAAACCCCATAACTTTGGTTGTATTCTTGGGTCTTGGCCAGGACTGAATTTTATTCACTTTCTTCTTGGACATTATCCTACCCTCTCTACATACCACATGACCTAAAATCTCTAAAGCTGGCACACAACATGAAAATTTTGAACCCAAAATAGTTAAAACAGCTTCTTCAATTCTAAAAAAGATCCTCTCTAAAGTGGTTGCATACTCCCAGATGAATTTTTGTATCCCTGGGTTCTCCTCCAACACTTCATTATCATAATCTGTTGAAAGTCCTTTAATTCCTCCATTGTCAATAAAAATTCCAGCATATTGAGGAATTTCATCTTGAAGAATAGAAGCCATCTGAGCTTGATAAACACCAACTGAATCTGTTGCTCCTTGAGGTAATCTTGTCAATTGTAATTGTCCTAGCGGTGTATCAAAAGTAGTGAGAGGCCTAGAGTCTGGATGCAACTCTCTCTCATCATATCCCCCCATAATATCTCCTAAACCATAGTACACTCTCCCAGAAAACGCTTCCACAAACTCCTCAGAACTAGGTGGTATACCAGCATCCTTTATTGTAACCCTATTTAATTCCCTGAGATCATGAACAACTCTAAGTTTGCCATCGGGTTTCTTGATACAAAATACCAGACTAGAATAACTTGATGATGATTTCTCAAACAGTCCAGTGCAAATCCTTTCTTTGACAACTTTGATATAAGCTTCTTTTAATGCAGCCGGAATTGGGATTGGATTTTGCTGCCACGGTCCATGACATACCACAGGAATCTTGTAAGTCTCCCCATAGGAATGCTTCAACACACCCCTCTCCTCTTCTACAAAAGCAATTGCCTTCTCTTGATTGACCATCACATCCAACAACAACTTCTTCTCTTCTTCAGACAACCAACCATCAGGTCCAAAATTATCAACACCTAATCTAACAAAGGTGATTCTTGACGTTTCAGAAATTTCAGGCAGATTCTTCACCAAGGGACATTCATAGGGATCTCTTGATAGCCTTTGTCTTCTCAAAGGTGGATTTAATTCAGCGGGTAGTGGTTCATTAATTTGTCAGATTTTATTTTCTACCTTCTTATATCTTTCTGCTTCCACATATACATAAGCTTGAGGTAAAATATTAATTTTTGTATTTTCATTAAAAATTTCATCAAAGCAATTCCCTTCTTCTTCAGAATCAGAATAAGAATAATCAGAAAAAAAATTTATTTCATTTTTAAATTTAACCTTCTTCACTTTTCCCTTGTCTAATTTATCAACAAATTTTCTAACACCTTTAATTCCCTTATTCATCATACAATCACCCATAAAAAAATTTGGCAGTTTATCCTCTTGCTGGAGGACCAGAATCAAATTATCACAAAAATTATTTTTTTGTGTTTTAATTATACTAAGATTTTTTATAGAATTTTGATGAAATAATTGCAGTTTACCCTCTTGCTGGAGGTCAGAAATTAAACCATTCCAATTTTTATTCAACATAATATTTTCCATCTTCCCTCTTGATCCATTCTTGAATGTGATTGAAAATCTTGACAGAGAAGTGAGACAAACTGAAAATTTGAAAGCATAATAACAATTTAACATATTATTAACAGAAAATAATTGAGAATCCACTTGAATTATCTCCAAGTGAGCTGACCTATTGCAATCCGGGATCTCATCCTGTGGAGAGATTGAAATATTAGAGTGATCAGCCCCCACTACCCCAAAAAATGAGGGTCTCCATAATCTATCTCCAAACATAATTCACCAGAAGCTGTCTGTTTTATACGCCGCCTCTTGGTGCATACACAACATTGACACATAGTGGTCACCCCAGGCCTATTTTCCAACCTCATCTCCTGGAGGTGCTAGGCGCATATGAAGCCTTCTCATATTGTCCCCTGTAATCTCCAAAGTAATGCCCATACCAGCTTGATAGCCAATCTTGGCTTCAAAATCTATCAAAAAAGGACCACCAAGAACCATTTTAACAGCTCCTCTGGCCACATAGAAATGAACCTTTTGAACCAATCCACCAACACATAACTTAACTTGCTCTGCTGTACCCATCAGCACAGTAGCATGCCCTCCAATACCTCTAAGATTACCACCAGTGCCAGATTTAATTGGAAAGCCTATAATTGTTGCTTGCTCTAAAGAAATAAAATTAATTTGCGACCCAGAATCTACCAGGGCCTAAACCTCTCTACCATTGAGAGTAACCATCAAATAACCTAAAGGTTCAGAAAAATGAGTTTCCACCTCCTCACCAAACTTTATCCACATTTTCACATATATATTCCACCTCTCCATTGGACACTCTTATCCTTGTCAGATGCTTCTTCTTCTTTTCTGCAAGGGCTGGACTAATCGTAAATAATTTGCCTAAGGATAGAGTAATTTGAAGTTGATTCAATCTTTCTAAAACCGTTTCCATCGCATTATCTTGTCCAGAAACAATGGGCCTCTCATATTGAGCCCTAGATTTTGTTACCTTGGCCCTGGGCACCTCTTGGGGACCCACATTGCCATTGTCACCCCCCATAATAACATCTTCACTACTAATAACCCTAGCTCCATCACCAGCCACTTTCACTAATCCAGATCCATCACTGGTCCTCCTTACCCCTTCCATAGAAGTAGGACCACTAAAACTTAGTCTGGGGAGAGATTCCAAAGGTACATCCTCCTAAGAATCCAAATCTTCATCCACAGGCATAGTCTCACCATTTAAATCCAACTTTACAAATATAGGAGGCCCCATATCAGCCATCCCCTTCTGCATATTATTAATTTCATCCTTAGAGTAAGGTTTCTTTTCCAACTTTTTAATCTCTGCCTTACCCGGTTTAGCCCTTAGTTGGCTCTGAATGCTACTCTTAGCTTTAGTAGCAGCTGCTCTTCTAGCAGCATTGACATCATATTTGCCCTCCATACAACTTTCCTCTGCCCTAACTACAGAGGATAACTCCAAACCACCAAATGAAGTTGAGTAAGTGGCCTTATTGACCTCTTTACCTTTTCCTTTATCTACCGTTTCCACACCTTCACCATCATCAACTTTACCACCTTTAACCTTTTCTTCATCATTACCAGGTAACTCTTCAAACCTGGTCTTTTTCCCCAAATACATATTCCTCCTAACCAAATCCAAGGGAGCTTGACCTTCACTGGGCTTGATGGAAGATCCATCAGGGAATTTATAAACCTTTCCATCAAATTTTACTATACCAGCATCCAAGTCCCTATCCAAAAAATAACATTGTCCAGCCTTGTGTTGCCTCCTATTACAATAAGAGCACACCCTGGGCTCGCCATATCCACATCTAAAACCATTCCCACCATTACCATTACCATTACCATTTCCAATAAATCCATAATTCCTCCTCTCATAACCTCTAGATTGGTAAGAAAAAGAAGTCAAAGTCGAAGCCACAGGTGCTCTATTGGCTTTTTGAGTCTCTTGAAAAATATCTTTAATAGTTTGGTTAAATTTGCCAAGTGATCAACCATCTTGTTGTCTACATTTCCCTCAACTTTAGCAACAGGCTGTCCCATCTGAGCCTTCTTGGCTTCTTGAGCTTGAATCATGATATTGTTGTTTTCAGCCAATACTTCACTGACCTTGCTAACATATTGAGTACAAGATTCTTGATATTTGTCCAGTGCATGAGTTTTAAGTAGCCTTGAATATTCTCCTTGATGATCTCCAAAGCTGGGAGTTTCTGTTCACCATTAGGCAGATCCTTCATCAAATATTTCCTAGAAAGTTCTTTTAAAACTTCCATCCTAATATCTCTACTAAAAGAAGACCAGAATAGATCCTTGGCCTGATTTTCATGGACCAATTCCTCCACAAAAATCAGATATTCCACCACTTCATCAAACTGTCCACATAGCCTTTTGAATTCCAGCATATTAAAAACACCACCTTTAGCTTGCCAATTGCTGACAATCTTGTTGAGATCCACCATAGTATACCTGACACCCCATATATCAACCCTCTCTTTTGACAGCCTTATCCAATCAAACCTTTTATAACCCTCCATAGCAATGACCTCCTTTTCCAACTCTCTTTTAACAATAAAAAACCTTATCTGCTTTACCATATCCAGGTTAGTAGCTCCATCCACCAAAGCAACAGCCTCATATCTGCTCAAACACCATTTAACTTCTTCCCCATTAAACTTGGGCCCATCCCAAGAAACAATACTAACTGATGGTGTCATAGGAAGAGACACACCAGATCAAGCAGCAGAAGACATCCTAATTTATTAGATTAAAGATAAAGCATTCCAATTAGTGAGCCTCTTTCAGGCTAAGATAAATAAATCGATAAGAGTTTCAGAAAGCAAGCCTCTTGCAGGCTAAAAGTCCAAGTATCAAGTAAGTTCTTTTAAAAGCTAAAGAAATAGAAAACCCCATGTTGGGCACCACCAATTTAGAAAGACTCTTACATTTGCCTTGCTGTAAGCAGAATCCGAAAGAGTTGGATAATCAGGGAAAACCCTGTCCCTTTAAATGAATTTGTGAGATTTTAGATCAATAAGCTTAAAAGTCTACTTGATAATAATAAAGAATGGAACCCTGTTTAGTTAAAGCTTGTTAGGATGATTGAGCGGTTCTTCTGTGCAAAACAACTGAAATGCAACAATAAAGTTACACCAGATACAATATTTTAAAAGAAAGAAGTTTTAATGTTTTTAGATTTTATTAATTTTTGAAAACAGATACTATAAATGAGTCCCTGGAGTTAAGACCTTTCTAATGATACCCTATATGTTAATGCTTAAAAGTTGTTGAGTAAAATATTTAAAGTGTTATGTAAAATAGTTATTTTATAAGGGTATTACTAATATTTAATTATTTTGTTGACAAAAGAAAAATATGAATAATGGTTGTTATTATCATGTATCTGTCTAGCTGACTCTGTCTATAATTTGAGTCTACAGCTTTATATGCATATTAATCAATCATGTGCCCTTTTACCCCTGAAGCGCGGCCAGAGCTCATCCAGAGCTTGTCCAGAGCTCATACGGTGTTTGTATGGAGCTTGTACAGAGCTCTTCTGGACCTCCAGACTCAATCTAGAACCTAAAATCTATAATAAAAAATCTAGAGAATCACTCATGATAGAGCTACTTCTCATTAACATTCCTAACTAATTTTCGTAGTCTGCGCATCTTTATTCACCCCTTGAAATATCATCAAAGTTAAGTAATTTTTGAAAAACATAAATAATTTAATAAATCTTTAAATATCAATTAAAAATATAAAAAAAATAGTAAAAATTCAGGGAAAATTCCAAAAAGTTCTTGAGCTTCTTGACTTTCATTAAATTTAATTTTGTGGCCGTAAAAAATCATATGACCCATGAAATTAACAATTCTGACCAAACATTCTTATCTTGACTTTTTCAACTTCATTTTTTGTTAAAAATAAAATATTTTAAAATAATCCAGCTTCTCCAATCACTGTCCTATTCCCACTAAATATTCTAAATAGACTTTTAGAACCATACTAAGATTTGGAATGCCACAACGGTAGAGCTTCAAGGTACAAGAAGGTGGTGCAGATAATTAGGCCTGTCAATGAGCCTATGTCTGTAGGTTTGAATCCTCTGTTGTGAAGAGATCCGTACTGTACTCCTCTGGTGAAGAATCCTCCTAGTTTTTAGGAAACTGCTAGAGTAAAAATGGAACATTTGAAGGTTGTTAATTTTGGTCCTGATGGTTGGTTGTCTGAGGAGGAAAAGAAGTTGTTGTTGCACTTTATTGTGCTGAGGGAGAAGGCAGTGGCATTTGTTGAAGAGGAAAGGGGGATGTTGAAACACTCTTATGGGGAGCCTTACTTGATTCCTGTGGTTTGTCATGAACCTTGGAAAATTAAATCTATTCCAATTCCAGTTTCTATCTGGGATGATTTTGTGGAGATTGTTAGGGAAAGAGTCAGGACTGGATTGTATGAAAAATCAACTTCTAGTTACTCAAGCCCAGTTTTCTGTGTTAAAAAGCAGAACGGAAAGCTCAGGGTGGTACATGATCTTAGGGCCCTAAAAAGAGTTACTATTAAGGATGTGGGGATGCCATCAAGTGCAGAAGACTTTGTGGAAGCCTTTTCTGGAAGGGTGTGTTATGGTTTGGGTGATATTATGGGTGGTTATGATGAAAGGGAACTTCACACCAATTCACGGCCACTTACAACATTTGAGACTCCTCTGGGGAGATTTCAGCTCACTAGATTGCCTCAAGGAGCAACTAATTCAGTAGCAGTTTATCAAGAACAAATGGCTTAGATTTTACAGGATGAGGTACCTACTTATGCTGGTATTTTTATTGATGACAGTGGAATTAAAGGACCCTCCACTGATTATGTAAATGAAGTGCTGAAAGAAAACCCAGGTATAAGGAGGTTTTTTTGGGAATATGCAATTAATCTAGATAGAGTATTGTTTAGAATTGAAGAGTCTGGCTTGACCATTTCTGGGTCAAAGTTTTGTTGTTGTGTTCCAGCTCTGGAAATTCTCGCTCATGTGGTATGTAAAGAAGGGAGGATTATGGAAAAGAAAACGGTTAATAAAATTCAGTCATGGACAAAGCCAAAAAATACCAGTGAAGTCAGAGGATTTTTGGGAGTTTGTGTGTATGTCAGGATTTTTATTAAAGATTTTTCTTTGTTGGCTTCACCCTTAAGGAGGTTGACCAGGAAAGATGCAGAGTGGGAATGGACTGAAGAGTGTGAAGGGGCTTTTCAGAAGTTGAAGAAGGTGGTGGGTGAAGATATTATTCTTCAAAAGTTGGATTATGGTAGAGAATCTGGAAAAATTTATCTGGCAGTGTGGTACGCACCTTGCAGGTAGCTTGATTTTGGACCAATCAGCTCGCATAGTCCAGGAAGAACAAAGGGGATTCATTGCGCAGTAGGTAGTGCTAAAATATAATACATATTTGTGTGTTTCAAAGAACAAAGGGAAATAGAAGCACAGAAGAGGATTCAGGGTCTGTGAGCTTGGATTTTGCAGCAGGATGCGCCGCAAAATGGGGAATTGTGTGTTATCAATTTAGGACTGCAAGCTCTGAACAATATGGATTTGGATTTTCCAATTATTGTGTGTTATGCACTAAGGAGGGAATTATCACTATGCAATATAGGGGGTGGACTTGCTAGCAAGTTGCCAACCTGAACTCAGACAAAACTCAGATGGAACTCAGACTGAACTCATACTGAACTCATATTGAACTCTACTTGAAGACCCACCTAAAACTTTTCTGCTGAGTGGTGTTCATCCCTGATTGTATGGTTCCTTTTTCAATAGTTTAATGTGTGTTCAATCTGTGGTGAATTTGCATCTAGTAATAAAAGGATAGATAACAATTGACAAATAATTAGTTAACATATGAGTATTTAATAATTGTGGAGTCAAGTATAAGATATTAGATTTTCTGTGATCAATTGTTTGAGAGTATATTAGAGATATTTCTGAGTCTTTTGTCATTCGTGTGTCTGTGTGTGTATTTCATATAGTATAGTGAAAGATTGCAACATAGAGAGAATATATATATTCAGTAGGATTTACTACTATTAGAGTTATTTTATTGCTATAATAAGGCATATTCAAAGAGAGTGTTGTAGAGAGTTCTAAAGAACTAAGCAGTAGACACAATGCGAGATGGGTTGGTTCTTCTTTTCAAAGACAGCGCAATAATGTGTAACACTAATATGTGATTAGAAAGTTTATAAGTTGAGAACTGAGTTTAAAAGATCGGAGAAAGAAGTATTACTATCTGGATATTTCTATTCTTAACAAGCGCTAATATCCACAGCTACTCCCTCTTGAAGCGCTCTCTTTGAATATGCCTTATTATAGCAATAAAATAACTCTAATAATAGTCAATCCTTTGAATCTATATATTCTCAAACAATTGATGGCAGAAAATCTAATATCCTTGACTTCACAATTATTAACTACTCATCTGTTAACTAACTATTTGTCAATTTTTTCTCTCCCTTTATTTCTATATGTGATACCCTTTTTATATTTTTCCAGCGCTCTAAACACAGTTCCCTAGTGGATCTCCAGCACTGACTCTAGCCTTACATTAGTAAAACAGTAACTAATCTATTAGTAAACTACGTACACTGCTTGTAAAAACTACAGCACCTAAAACATACCCTATCCTTACTAACACTAGTATTAACTTGTTTCACTCATACTTGACATGCGTGCCCCTGACTGTACCTTTATTTTGTTTCAGCGCTACTTCCAAGTTTGAATCCTTCTAACGCTTATCCTAGTTGCTATGACTTTTAACTAGTTAACCTCCTATATCACCTGTTTCAGTAAGTTACCACACTAGCCGCAGTGCAGTATAATTTGCACTTGAGTCTTTACTTAAGCCATAATTCCTTTCTTAGTGTGTAACACACGATTATTGGAAAATCCAAGTCCATATTTTTCAGCACTTGAAGTCCTAAATTGATAACACACATTTCCCTATTGTGCGGCACATCCTGCTGCAAACTCCAAGCACACAGACCCTGAATTCTTTTTCGCGCTTCTATTTCCCTTTGTCCTTGAAACACACAAACACGTATTATAGTTTAGCACTACCTACTGCTCTATGAATCCCCTTTGTTCCTCCTGGACTAGGTGAGCTGATTGGTCCAAAATAAAACTACCTGAAAGGCGCGTACCACATCCTCCTTCTACTCGCAACTGTTCCCAGGAGCCTATAAATTTCCTGCGTCTCACAGAGTTTTCTTCCTCCATCTTCTAACTTCTTCCCTTATTTATTACAATCCACATTTTTACTTTCATAATTTCTTTCCTTCAATGAATACTAGAAATACTACTATTAATACCAAAAATACGGCCAATGTCGTGGATGCCATCCGGAAGTTTGTGCTTACCCAGCCTGCTGCTGCTACACCTGCAACGCCAGTTACTACGCTGATGGGTGGGACAAGATGCACCCACTGCATTGAGAATGGCATAACTCCCTGTCATTTCTCAAAAGCCCGCCATGGCAACACTTTCTTCACTGTAATTTTTCTTCATTTCTCTTCTTTCCTTTCTCCTTATTGCTAAACTTCCATTTTTTTTCTTCTTTAGTCATGCAATTACTGTAAAAAATGCAAAAAGAAGTGTAGTTACGATGGGCCGCCCACTGTTGCATGCCTCAACCTCCAACATGATGAGTCAGTTGGCCATCAAGCGCCCTGCACCCACCTCTTCAACTCTACCTGGCAACAAGCAAGCCAAGGTTAGTCACCGCGCACCTACACCTAGTAGTGTTGCTTCCATTCCAAACTCTCTCTTTTCAGAGAAGAGTACAGTAAGTATTTTTTTGCCTTCTTCTCTCTCTTTTTTTGTTTTTATTTTAACTCTAACATAATCTCTTTTCTATCTTAGAATGCGCCAGGCACACCTTTCACTGAATCCCCTCCGCCTCCTAACGCTCCCCTTTTCCTTCCAGCCTTGGAAGAAGATCCCATCTGGGATACCAATCCTATTCCAGAGAGCACTCTGCGCTCACCAACTCCTGACTGGACTGCTCTTCAGCCAGTCTTTGACGCAATCATCCCAGATGATTGGCCAGCAGACGTCCCCCCTAACGACAATGAGGAAGAGCCTGCCTTGGCTCAAAACTGGGAATTTGCAGAGCATGTTGCCTGCGCACAATACAATGCAACCATGTGTTGTATGAGCAATATTATAGTCGCCGTCAAAGAATTTCTTGAGGCCATCCTGGTTTATACTCACACTAAGTATAACAAAAGAAAACAGCTAATGACCACCTTGCAGCAAAACATGCAAGAGGCTGTTTACAACTGGGCCTTCTGCATCCCTATCTATGATGACGCAGAATACTAAAAAATCTTCTTTATATATTCCTTAAAATTTGTACATAGTTTTGTAAAAAAAATGTAATAATAATTTTTCTTTCCTTTTTTTATTCTTCTTAATTCTGCTTGACCCCAAGTCCCTTGTGACAACCCAACATCTGCAAGATGAGTTGACCCAAAAAAAATATCATCCTTTTTCCAAACAGTGCACCTTACTACTAAGTGCCAATAAAAGGTGAAAAAATAAACACAAAATAAATCTGAGATTGGTGCTACTCCCTTTCGCAGCAAATAAATCCCCTGCGTCATATATGCATGTGTTCCCTTGAAATCTTCAGATCTTTGCAACGTATGACTTTCCCTTGACTGTGACGGATTTGCCTTTCCTTAGGTCCTTTATTTTTTTCCTTCTTTGATGAAAATTCTTCACATCCTTCTTAGAAAACATTCAGCCCTCATGTCAGTTATTGCGCAACTGATGTCTCTTCCCTAATTCCATCCTTAACCTATAAATAGCCCATCTAATAACCCGGATCACTTTCATCCAAACATCATGACTCAATATCTCACAGTTCCCAAAGATAAAGCTTTCTCATTTTGTAAATGCCACAAATTTAATTGTACATTTTCTAGACCTCAGGGGTATGCCTCCTTTAGACCTGCCTGTGACAACTGCTTTAGACCACAAAGCTTGAAATATATCTCTGAAACATAATACTCCTCAGCCTACTGGCTATATTCACTTTCCTCCTAGTTCTACCAGTAGTTCCCACATAATTACAACTACTAGTCCTGCTAGACCCAATTCTTCCACCAATAATAACATTCCTTATGAGTTGCCATTGCTTCCTACTTTTCCCAGGCGCAAAATATCTATCCAGCCTAGCACTGCACCTTCTTCTACTCCGAGCTCTAATGCTTTCATGTGCTCAGACTCCACTGCAGCTTCTCCTGAGGCGATTACCATTTCTTTGCCATCAGCGCGCCCACAAAACTTATTATCAATTAAGTATCCTTCATTATACTTAAGCTTCACTTACCTGCTGACTCTTTTTCAGGCTTCAATGAATCCATCTCCCTGGGATGGGTTCCTATTCCTTTACCTTTCATTCATTCCATGCAAATGTTTTTCAGACCTTGTCTTATATATGACGCTATGTCTCTATCATATTATAATGGATCAGCTTTTTCTGACGCTGAACTTGAAGCTTGCTACACTCATATAGAAATGATAGGTCAACTAATGAAAGAAATCAGCTCATCAACTATTCTTGGATTCCCTGTCGATCCTCATTGTTTTGTCATGCCTGAAGACTGGAAAAGATATCATAATAGCTTTCACCCAAATACTGAATAGTCCACTAGCGCTCTCTATATGAGCCTTCTCTGTCCATTATCCCTGTACATAGTCTTTATTTTTTTTGCTATTCCTTAAAATAATCATTTTAGACATGGCGCTATTCTTCTACACCTGTCTTCCATACTACCTGTCTTCTAAATTTAGAGCACCTAACTTTGCTCCCTCTACTTTCTTTAAAAGACTGTAAACCCTAAAAAAAATGATAAAACTTTACCACATTTACTGTGATACAAAAATACACAATGCAAATAAGAATCGAACTGTAGAGCGCCCCACCTATAAATTGTTATTCCACTCCTGGTTAGTTAACTCATTAGCTAAATTACCAGCGTTTTTTGCATTTACATGGTATGCATCTCCTTTAATCCAATTGCCTATCTTGTCCTGTGCCCTTGAAAGATGAAAATATATGATTTCATTTTCCTCTGCACCCTCATCTGATCACTTATGCCAGTTGCCTGTTCAGCCATAGTGCCCTCTTTCCGTCACAACTGTGTCAAAGCCTCCTGTGAGCCCTCTTAGAAAAAAAAAGGTTAACATAAATTTTTAGTTTAAAATCTCCCCTGAGGTCATTCTGGTAGTTTTTCCTCATTCCAGAGGTTATCTTGTATCACTGGAACACCCCTTGGGTAGAGCCTTTTGATCTGATCTGCCGCCACACGCCACCTCCATTCAGTACCATCCAGTTCCTCCAATAAGTAAGACCCCCCATTTATCGGCTTTCTAATCCTATAAGGACCATTCCATCTGTCAGCAAAAATCTTCCCCCTTTGGCTTTCAAAACTTTTATTATAAAACAAAACCAAATCTCTTGGGTTAAATGGCTTCCTTAGCTTATGCGCTAAACGTTCATCCCAATATTTAACTGACTTGCCCCAGATCTGCATCATTCTATCATATGCCTTCTTCACAAACTGGTCCTTTCTTTCAAGCTGCGCTACCCTCGCTAGAATTAAATCTTCAGTAGAGCGCACTTGATGACAGTCACATCCTAGAAAAGATCCATCCTCTAGATCACAAGGTAAAACCACCCTTTGACCACAAATAAGTTCATAAAGTGAAGGTCCCGTTGTCCTTTTAACTGAAATCCTGTCTGCAAACAAAACTAATGGCAAGTAGTTCTTCCACTTTGCCCCATTATTCCCACATAATTTAACTAGCGCATCCTTTATAACTTGATGCCCTCTTTCTACCGTCCCCTCTGCTTCAGGATAATATGGTATTGCAACTCGTAACCTTGCACCAATACCTTTAACTACTTCTTTTAAATCTACAGCAAATTCAGCGCCACCATCTACGGTCACCATCTTCATTACCCCGTAACTATAAACCCATTCTTTCTTCAAGAATTCAGCTACATTACTTGCCTTAAAATTTACCAAGGGTGCTGCTTTGACCCATTCTGATAGATCATCCCTGGCTACTACCAAGTATTTATAGTGTCCTTCTTTTATATGAACTGCATCTAAACTGACCCTACCAAAAACAATATCTTCACCCGTCACTCTACTTTTCTCTTTTGGCTTTCTGTAACTCCTACGCTGACATTCAGAATTAGATTTGACCCAATCTCTTACTTCATTCTTCATATTGGGCCACCAGAATCTTTCCCTAACTCTGAAATATGTCTTTTCTTGACCTCTATGTCCTAAATTCTCATTTAACTCTCTGAGTATCTTCTCCTTCCTTTTCCTAGTTTGAACAACTAACTGAGTAAATAAAGCTTGATCCTTCCATAACTTCCCATCCTTAATAAAATAGCCTTTAGCGCACTTTTCAATATTGCACCAAATCTTTTTATCACAAAAATCTGGTCTATTACTTCCTTCCAGATATAACCTTACAAAATCTACTCCCTCATCAGTAGATGTGTTGTGTTCAGAATACTCCCCCTCTTCAGGATGAGTACTACTATCTTGACTTCCCCTTGAAACATCTTCTTCATCTGACTCTTCCACTGCCTTGCCTAGCACACTCCTTGTCGCTACGTTAGCTTCAGCGTTCCCTAAATCCAGCTGCAGACTACCTTTACAAACATCCTGCGCATCATCAACATCTAGTTTTATGTCTTACGGACCTTCCGCGCAACTAGTTTATTTTCATCACGGATGACCTTGCCTGCTAGTTTATAGTCATTGCGGAAAACCTTGCCAAATCTTTCATAACAATAATCTTTGCCGTTTACCCATCTCTTATCTTCTTCAAATTCTTCGGCTTCCGAGTCTTCTTCACACAGTGATCTTCTAGATAATGAATCCGGCATAGTGAAAGTTTTTCCTGGCTTGTGGCCTAAATTAAAAGAAAATAAATTAATCTGCGCCACCCACCTTGTCATGGGCGCATCTGGTAAACTCAGGCTACTAATCATTTGCACCAATGATAGCGCATCAACCTGCAACTCAAAATGTTGTCCCCAAAGCATCCATTGTAGCTTCTTAAGAATCATTGCTAGTCCGCATAACTCCAGCTTAGACTGAGAGTACCTAGACTCTACTCTAGTAAAAGTCTTAGATTCATAAAGGACAGGTCTATCATTACCTTCCTCATCCTCCTGAATCAAAACTGAGCCCACTGCAGACACACTAGAATCAACCACTAGAGTAATTTTCCCAGCTCCTGGTCCATACTCCAATTTCTTCAAAAGAATATCTTTTCCTACAATCCTTTTCAACAACTCGAATGACTCATCACATTCCTCTATCCAATCGCATACAACATCTTTTCTTGTTAAGCGCCTTAAAGGTGAAGACAACAAAGCAAAATCTCGAATAAAAATTCTTACATATGTACAAATGCCTAAAAATCCTCTAACTTCCATAGTATTTTTTGGCCTCCCCCATGTAAGCAACTTATTCTTCTGTTTTTCTGAAATGATCCTCCCTTTCTTGCATACCACATGTCCCACTATATCTAGCGCTGGAGCACAACAAGCAAACTTGGATCATGAGATTGTTAATCCTGCCTCCTCTATCCTGAATAGCACTCTTTCCAGGGTAATCGCATATTCCCAAAAAAAAACTTCTAATACACGGATTCTCCTCTAACACTTCCCCATCATAATTGCTCACTGGTCCTTTTATACCACCATCATCCATGAAAATTCCCACATGATCTGGAATTTCATCCTGAATTATCCACATCATCTGTGCTTGGTATTCCACCACAGAATTTTTTGCACCTTGCGGTAACCTTGTCAACCTGAAGCGCCCCAGTGGGGTTTCAAACATTGTCATGGGTCTGGATGATTCTTACAATTTGCGCTCATCATATCCTCCCATGATATCACCTAATCCATAAAATGCACGTCCCACAAAAGAATCCACAAACTCCTCTGGCGCTGGCAACATTCCTGTGTCCTTTACCATAACCTTTTTCATTTCCCTAAGATCATGAACAACCCTTAATTTACCATTATGTTTAACAAGGCAAAACACTGGACTTGAATAACTAGACATAGACTGTTCATACAAGCCAGACCTTAACCATCTCCTAATTAATTCCATATACTCCTCTCTTATAGCAGCTGGTATTGGAAAAGCCTTCTTTTGCCAGGGCGCATGAGGTATAACTGGAACAATATAAGGTTTAACATAAGAGTGTTTCAACAAAACTCTTTCCTCTTCAGAAAACGCAATAGCATTTTCTCTGAGAACCATAACATGTAACAACAACTTCTTTTCTACCTGAGACAACCAATCCTCTGGTCCAAAATTAACCATCTAAAGCCTCTCCATTGTGATTTTACTAGTAGGCGCAAATTCAGGTGGAAACTTTGTTAAAGGAGTATCATAAGGATTCCTAGACAGTGCCAGACTCTGAAAAGGAGGATTCAAATCTGGAATTGGTGCATTTACTGGTTTATACTTGGATGCTAAACAGCGCTTGCTACTTCCTTCATTACTTAAAGTCAAACCCTTTTTAATATAACTACGGGTTACACCTAAATCCTGTTTTTGTCTTTTCTTTTTAATATAAGTATAACAAAATCCATAATAAAAGAATTTAAAAAGCTTAGGTATAATACATTCTACTGTAGTATTCCCAAGACACCTATGAAGTACTGCTTTACGTATCCATACTTGTTGGACTGACTGGTTACTATCTGGATTCCTCTCATCCTGGGAGATAGTAACACCCAAAATGCCAGTCCCTAATGAAAATGTTGGTGCCTTCCTGGTGGTTGCCCTATCTCATCATCTGAGACTTCCTCATAAAACTCTCTTTCTGTCTATAGTCACGCAGCTCCAGAGTACTTAGTTTCCCAGCCACCATCCTTAGGTGCTACAAAGACTTCTGTTACTGGAATACCATCATCACCCATAATCCTTATTCCAATAGTTTTATTAAAACAATAATTGATAGTTGCAGAATAATCCATTAAAAATGGCATGCCTTAAACTGGTTTAACTACACCCATTGGAACATAAAAATGTATATCCCTCGTCGCTCCCGCAACTCTAGTGCGTACATACTCTGCTACACCTATAACAGGCAACCTACCTCCACCAATTCCTGCGACAGTACCCTCACCATCTTTAACAGGAAGACCTAACTCCACCACATCATCTACTGACACCACATTTATTTGTGAAACTGTATCCACTAACGCTCTAATTTGCTTACCATTTACAGTAATTGTTAAATAGCCTAAGGGTCCTGCATAATGGGTGCCCTACGTAATCCAACAACCAGCTGAAATGACTGTTCTCCAACATCAAACTCAGCGCAATCAGCAACCCTTTGCTTCCTGCACTTATCCACAATTCCATTTGCTAAATCTGGTGCTACTGCTGTCAGCACCCCCAATGGAACAGAAACTGTAGTCTTCAAACATTGCGCAACTAAATCCTCAGCAGCCTTAGGAAAATCAGAGTGAACTGGGCGCTGCATCCTCCATTTAGGTTGAGTTGCCTTTGCACAAGCCTTTGCACTTCCAGGTGGATTATTTGGAGTATTGCGCCTCGTTTCTGGCATTCCTTCAGCAGGTACCGCTCTTTGCTGCACTACCTCTGACTCCTCAATCATCATTGTTTGATCTTCTACTTGATGATCCACATCATAACCAACTGGTTCCATACCATCCATTTCAACATCCTCCATAGGCGCAGGTGTATTCTCTCTAGTAGTATACCCCACTTCCTCCATATCCTCTGGATTCGCGTACCTAGATCCAGCTCTTCTTGGCCTATTAATTGCAGGTGGGGCCATTTTCTTGTGCTTTGCTGCAAACATCTCCAAACGTGTGGCAGTAAGTAGCACTGAAAGCGCTCCTTCTTTTACTTTAAAATCAAACACTGCGCAAGTAACTGCAAAATTGACTGACTTTGCATCCTTGCCATTCTCTTTTGCTTCAGTCTCCTTGTCCTTTCTCGACCTGCCCTCCATAGACTTTTTATTAATATGATCGATGACCATGGCTCACATCCCTCAATCCTTGTCTTTGACAAGCTTAGTCCCATCTTCCAACATAAGTGTAGTTCCATCCTTGTAAAGTACCCTCTCCTCTTTATTTTTTTGAAGTGCATTACACCTCAACCTAGTATGTCCCTCTTTATTACAATAGTAACATACCATAGTAGCAAAGCGCAATAAGTGAGGAGAACTCTTGGGCCTAAAAAATTCTTTTGCTTTTTCTGCTTCATTTATTTTCCTTTCCAGCTCTTCAATCCTTTCCATAACTGAATCAGGCTCCTTAGTGAAAACTTTAGCTTTAAGAGACAACATCTGAGGAGGCAATTGCATGCCAGACGCATCTTTGTCCATCTCCTTGTTATCCAAAGCAACTCTAGCTGTGTGACACTAAACTTGGTGCAACTTCATTTCTGCTTCCACTGCCATTTCAACTTCTTCTAATCCAGGGTACTTATTATTACCGTCCCTCTTCTTGACTAGCTTTCCTTCATTATCCAAGTGCCTCTTTGCCCAGTCTTCAACTTCTGGCGCTAGCGCTTCACAAAACCAAGGTAAAGACGCATTAGAATCACTAAAATCTTCATTACTGACTAAATATTCCACTGTTTGATCAAAATCCTCTCTAAAACTTTTAAATTTCCTAGGGTCTCGAACACCCCCTTTAGCTTTGACCATTTTTACCAAGACATCCAGATCCTTTATTGTATACTTAGTTTCCTTGGTAACCTTCAGCCATCTCTTGAGCATTTGTTCTTTTAGTGCTGACCAATTGCGCTCTTCGTGCCCCTTTAAATCCTCTAAATTGTCTTTTCACTCATTAGAGACAAAGAAAAGCACTTGATGCACCATATCATACTTGGTCGCTCCATGCACTTCCGCCGCTTGTTCAAACCTTTGTAAGAACTTCTTGGTTTTAATATCGGCAAAACGCAAACTTTCATCTTTACATCTAATTATTGTGGTTACCCTCTGTTGCAACAATACCATCGAATTTGGCATTTTAAACTTCTCCTGACATCCCTTAGATGTAGTTGCAGTTGTATCCATTTTTGAAATATGAAATCGAAACAGAGATCACAAAAATAATAAACAAAAACTTGGTAATTAATACCCAACTATATTCACAATACAGCCCTATTCTATCCTCTGATAATGGCTATTGATCCACTTGTTGTAGAGCCTATGACTCTTCTTCTGAAGGGCCGGCTTGATCATGTCCTCTTGACAAAATCCTGAAAACCAAACAATCTAATCAAAACACTAGTTACAATTATTCCACTGTTGGGACAACAATTGTAGAGAATTCTAAAGTACTAAGCAGTAGACAAAATGCAAGATGAGTTGGTTCTTCTTTTCAATTTCTAAAAAGAAGCACCTGCCACTCTTATTTTTAAAGACAGCGCAATAATGTGTAACACTTATATGTCATTAGAAAGTTTATAAGTTGAGAACTGAGTTTAAAAGAACAGAAAAACAAGTATTACTATCTGGATATTTCTATTCTTAACAAGTGCTAATATCCACAGCTACACCCTCTTGAAGCGCTCTCTTTGAATATGCCTTATTATAGCCATAAAGTAACTCTAATAATAGTCAATCCTCTGAATCTATATATTCTCAAACAATTGATTGCAGAAAATCTAATATCTTTGACTCCACAATTATTAACTACTCATCTTTTAACTAACTATTTGTCAATTTGTTCTCTCCCTTTAGTACTAGATGGGATACCCTTTTTATATTTTTCCAGAGCTCTAAACACAGTTCCCTAGTGGATCTCCAGCGCTGACTCTAGTGCTACATTAGTAAAACAGTAACTAATCTATTAGTAAACTACGTACACGGCTTGTAATAACTACAGCACCTAAAACATACCCTATCTTTACTAACACTAGTATTAACTTGTTTCACTCATACTTGACATGCGCGCCCCTGACTGTACCTTTGTTTTGTTTCAGGGCTACTTCAAAGTTTGACTCCTTCTAATGCTAATCCTAGTTGCTTTGACTTTTAACTAGTTAACCTCATATATCACCTGTTTCAGTAAGTTACCACACTAGCCGCAGTGCAGTATACTTTGCACTTGAGTCTTTCCTTAAGCCATAATTCCTTCCTTAGTGCGTAACACACAACTATTGGAAAATCCAAGTCCATATTGTTCAGCTCTTGCAGTCCTAAATTGATAACACACAATCCCCCATTGTACGGCGCATCCTACTTCAAACTCTGAGTGCACAGACCCTGAATCCTCTTCTGCGCTTCTATTTTCTTTTGTCCTTGAAACACACAAACACATATTATAGTTTAGCACTACCTACTGCGCTATGAATACCCTTTGTTCTTCCTGGACTATGCAAGCTGATTGGTCCAATATCAAACTACCTGCGAGGCACGTACCACAGCACTTCAAGAGGGAGTAGCTGTGGATATTAGCGCTTGTTAAGAATAGAAATATCCAGATATTAATACTTGTCTTTTCCAATCTTTTAAACTCATCTCTCAACTTATAAACTTTCTTATCAAATATTGGTGTTACACATTATTGCGCTGTCTTTAAAAAATAAGAGTGGCAGGAACTTCTTTTTAGAAATTAAAAAGAATAACCAACCCATCTCGCATTGTGTCTACTGCTTAGTATTTTAGAACTCTCTAAAGCGATGGACTCAAGTTATATTGCTGCTGGTGCTGTTTTGTCTCAGGAAGTTAAATCTGGGAAGGTCAGGCCAGTAAGGTATGAGACTGTGGTTTTTAATGAGGTGGAATCTAGATAATCTCAACCAAATTTGGAATTATGCAGTGTAGCAAAGATCTTAAAGAAGCTACAAACTTTTTTGTGGGGGCAGCATTTTGAGCTGCAGGTGGACGCTTAATCTCTGGTTCAAATGATCAACACACCTAGTCTTCCGAATTCTCCAATGACTAGGTGGGTGGCATTTATTCAACATTTTTCTTTTGAAATGGTGCACAAGCCCGGTAAAACTTTTACAATTCCAGATGGATTGTCAAGAAGACTGTCCATGGATGAAGATCCTGATCCTGAAAAGTTTGATGAAGATGTCCCAGTGGTTAGAGCCAGCACAAAGGGTGCTGAAGATTTTTCTCACCTTCACCACGAGGCTAAACTGAATGATTGTTCTCTCCTCCACCAAGAAGATAAACTGGATGGTTCTGATCTTAATTCTGGTTATCATGATGTATTTGTTGATGAAGATGAGGCTTTTGTTTGGGATGACTCAAATCTGGAAAATGGTGTTTTTGTTAGTGAACTGGATTCTCATAAGATTCAGTGGAAGGGAAGGGATTTACCAAAGTTTAGGGATTGGTGTCCTGGATGGGCTGATCATGTTGCTCATGTGCACACTGGTGATTTTGATGATAGGGTTGTACCCTTGGATGTTGTTTTGTTGAATTTTGAAGATGAGACCTGGGGTCAGACTGGGTTTTATTTTTTTTGGTTGAATATCTGTTGAACTTAGAGAGGCCAGATATTTGAGATGATCATACTTGGCTGGCAATCAAGAGGAAAAGTCATGGATTCTACATGTCAAGGAGAAGGTTGATGAGGAGGAGACATCCAAATCCTCAAGTTGTGGTGACTCAGAAGCAGGACCAAGAGTTGGTGTTAAAGTCTTTGCATGAAGACCTTGGTCATAGAGGCTTTGGGGAGACTCATAGAAGAGTAGCAGATAGATTTTGGTGCCTGTTATGAAGTTGGCTGTGCAGGGTTGGGTTCAATCTTGTAAAGAGTGTCAAAGAAGAAGTCACTTGAAGCCTAAAGAGGTTTTCTGTGCTACTGGTGAATCAACTGTGTCTGGAAGAGTCAGTTTGGATGCTATCCATATTAAGGAGGAAAGGTATAAATACTTAATTGTTGCCAGGGATGATTTGTCTGGTTGGGTGGAGGCAGAGCCTCTGGTTAATTTGACTGCCAAAAATGTGGCAGAATTTTTGAAGAGGGAACGGGTATTTAGATATGGGTTGATGAAGTTGATGACTGTTGATGGTGGGCCAGAGTTTGGAGCTGAATTTAAAGAAGCTGTGGAAATTATTGGTTCTAAAGTCAGAGTGGCTAAACCTTATTATCCTGAAGCTGAAGGCATGGTTGAAAGAAGCCATAAAGTTAACAAGAATGCTTTGGTGAAGATGTGTGGAGATAGTGCTGAAAAATGGAGGCATTATCTACTCTTGGTGTTATTTGCTGATAAGGTCACTGTGAAAAGGAAAACTAAATATTCTCCTTATGAATTGGTGTTTGGGAAAAAAGCTGTTTTACCAGTGGATTTGGAAGCCATCTCCTATCTTGGAATTGATTGGGGTGATGTATAATCAACAGAAGATTTTCTTTGTGCCAGGATGCAACAGTTGGAATGTAGAGAGGAATGTCAAGTGAAGGCATACTCTAGAATGATGAAGATAAGAAATCAATCAGTCAGATACTGGGACAAGAAATTGGCTCATAGACTCAGGAATCACTTAAAACCTGGTTGTTTGGTTTTGGTGTATAATAGAAGTTTGGAGAGTCAGTGGGGAAAAATTTTTGCTGACAGATTGAATGGACCTTAAAGATTCAGATCTCAGGTGTCTGGAGGTTCTTATGTTTTGGAAGAGTTGGATGGTGCAGTCTTAAAGAAGAGAGTGGCTGCTGACCAGGTGAAGAGATTTTACCCTAGAGGCACTAGAAGTGAAGAAAATTGACTCCGCAATGAGGATAAACTATGGACCATTCTTTAATTTTGGATTTTTTTTTGGTGTTTATGCTGTGCATCTGTTTTGTTGGAAACTTTTTGTTTGAAGGTACCCAAGGGTGGGGCTTCTAGATTTTATTTTGGAAAATGTGAGGGTAACTGATGGGCTTGCTGCTCTATCAAAAGTTACCCCAGATTTTCTGTTTCCAACCCTTTCTCTTAATTTTGTTGTACCCTAGTATTGGTTTTTCTTCACAGGTTTTAGTGTCCACGCCACATGACACTCGAGGCAAAAGTAACTCATTAAATTAATAATAAGAGACTCAAATCCATACTCGAAGCGCAGAAAGCAATTCTCCATAGAAACTGTGACTTTCCTTTGTGTGTGCGCTATCCAACCGCGCTAGTTTAAACTCTAAATCTAAATTAGTCAATATCTAAATAGTATTTCTCAGTATTTTCTTCAATAAGCAACGCACAGCGCAATAGTCAATGTAATGGTGCACTAAAAGGTTTATTAAATGTCTGTGAATTATTAAAAGGGGTAGTGAGCATGGACGGAATGGATAGTGGAGGATTAAGGGGTTAACGGATGTTAGTGAGGAGGGTCCAGGTGTAATGGATATATTTTAATGGTCTGTGGTGTGCGGAATAGTGAATGGGTATGAGGTCAATGCGAGGAGGAGTAAAGGGTATAAAAAGGGTTGGGTTTTTGGTTCAAAATTCCTTAGAATTAAATTATAAAATGTATTTATAGTTAATATTGGTGAAAGCTTTAAGTGAAATCATTATTATTGTATCTTTCTTTATTTTCTCAACCATCATTTCTAAATTCTAAATCTTTGATTGTTGAATTTCCAACTTTTAGTGAGATCTTAAGAACTTTAATATTACCTTTCAATTATATTAGAATCCTTCTCGAACATAACTCAAAGCAGTAGTTCTTCCTTCAAGTCATATTTGAATCACTTCCTCGAACCATCCCTCTGTGCTTCAAAGAAGTATCTAAACCTTTCATCTCACTTGCAGGAACATCCTCGACCTTGTGCGTAGGTCATCCGGTGACAGTATAATTTAATTCTCCGTTGTTCTCATTCTTTGCACTACTACATCCCTTTTCAGGTGTTTTCTCTAAATTCTTAAAATGGCACCTGTTCAACGCATTCTTCCTACAGGCGCTACTACTAGAGCTCCCGCCAGAGGCAGGCCAACAGCCACTAGGCCTGTTTACCGCACTCCCTCCTTGGAGCCACTTGACCTTAGGGAACGGCAACATTCAGTTCAATCTGTAGAAGACATCCCACAAGATTTTGATGATTCTAGTGATGATGAAGAAGGAGAGGATACAATGCACGAGGCCCCATCCGCCCCTGCTAATCACCCTTCTGGTCAACCTTCAGAACCTGGACCATCTAATTCTCTGGAAGATTTCATGAGGCTTTTAATGAAGACTCTTTCAAATTCAACGTCTTCAGAGGGATCTAAATTCAGAACTCCTTCTATGAAATCTCCTGATTAATTTGATGGAGAACATCCAGACAGATTGCAACCCTTCTTGCAAACCTGCAAGCTCCTGTTCCATAATGACCCTCAAACCTTCAGTATTGACCAATTGAAGGTTGTTTATGCTTCTTCATTCCTGGCTGGAAAAGCAGCAAGATGGTTCGAACCTTATCTTCTCATGCTCTCTTCAACCAAAACCCACTTACTTATTAATAACTGGGAAAAGTTTGAAGACCAACTCTTCACGTTGTTTGGTGACCCTAATTAAACTGACAACGCAGAAATTGAACTTGATTTTCTTCAAATGAGTGATAATGGGAAAGCCTCTGAATATATCTCAAACTTCAGAGCGCTTCAAACTCGAGTAGGTTGGAATGATGCTGCCCTTAAGTATCATTTCAAAAAAGGACTTCCTTCGAGGATTCTGGATCAGTTAAATCTTCACGGTCAGAAGATGACTACTTTAACAGGTTTAATGGATCAAACCCTTGAACTTGACAGCATTTACCAAGGACAACTTCAACATTGTTGATACGCCAAAAAATCTCAAGGCTTAAATTTAAAATTGGGACCTTCTTCACACCCACAAACAACTCAATCCTCCTTGACTCAATACAAACCTAATAAGGGGAAGGACAAACCTCAACCAAAAAGCTCGACCCCAGGTGATATCAGTAAAGTACTGGATCCTAAAGGGGAACTTAAAGAAGCTGAGAGGAAGAGGCGAGCAGATAATGGTTTATGTATGTATTGTGGGGGTAAGCACAAGCTGGAAGATTGTGTAAAATTGAAGTAAAGAGAAGGTACTAGTTCAAAGTCAAAAAACTGGTATATAGTTTACTTGTGTGAAAAGAAAACTATCTTATCTCTCCCAGTGCACAGAACCTCCATGTGTTAAGGACTGGAGTTGCCTTAAACCGCTTGAGATTCATTCTTTTTAAGGAGGATATCCCCTTCAGTTGTCTTATAGACTCTGGAGCTTCAATTTCTTTTGTCAGTTTATCTTTTGCCAAGAAGTTACAGCTGACATTTACAGATATTGATCGAACTCCAATTTACTTGGTCAAATCAGAGCAACCCAAATATTGGGTCAGTAAGAAAGTTTTATGGGTTTTCAACTTTCCAAACTTTCCCCCCTTTGAGTGGGAATTATCAGTCTTGGACGCCCCAAGGATGGACAATACCATTCTTGGCCATGAATTTTTAACGCATTAAAATCCTGAAATCGATTGGACACGGGGATTGATCACCCCACGTACTAAGTATATTTCTGATTCCTCAATGCAGGTCAATAGGGAGTTAAACAGCCTGCCTGACAATGTCATGCTAGAGGACAAATCTCTGCCAGATGACTTGCAAGCATCTGATCTTTCTTTAAATGAGCAATTGGCTAACCCTTCTAGCTCGATGACTTCACTCAAAGAAGATTTAAATTGCCTCGAAGTAATCGAATTATGCTCTCTCAATTCTGGTCCTCCCTCAACAGATTCCCTCAAAGATGATGAGGACAACCAAATCGACGTTGAAGCCATTAAATCAACTCTACCAGAAATCTATCATGATTTCCTCAATGTTTTTTCAATCCGCAAGGCCGATAAGTTACCACCTCATCGGCCCTAGGACCATCAGATAGAGTTAATAGGTCCAGTACCTTTGGCAGGTCCTGTCTATTCTTTATCGAGGGAGGAATCTCAAGTTCTTTGAGACTACATTGCAGAGAATGTAGCCAAAGGTTTCATCAGAGCCAGTAAATCTCCAACCAGCTCCCCTGTTCTCTTTGTAAAAAAGAAGGATGGTAGTCTTAGGTTGTGTTTTGACTATAGAAAGCTCAACACAGTCACTAAGAAGAATGCATATCCTGTTCCCCCTATGTCATTGCTTCTTACCCTTTTTAATGGTGCTAATTTCTTTTCTAAAATTTATCTTAGAGGCGCTTAAAATCTTATTTGCATTGCAGAAGGTCATGAACCACTGACTGCAATGCGCACTAGATTTGGTACTTTTGAATATTTAGTTATGCCTTTTGGATTGTGTAAAGCACAATCAACTTTTCAAACTTTTGTCAATGACATCTTTCAAGATGTTGTCGAACAATTTGTTGTCGTCTATTTAGATGATATTTTAATTTTCTCGAAGGCACTAGATGAACATATTCATCATGTTCAACAGGTTCTAAATCGACTTCGAGATCACGGTCTCTACGCCAAGCATAATAAATGCAAATTCCACCTCAAATCAATTGTATTTTTGGGTTTTACATTATCCACTGATGGTTAAGTCATGGACGACAAAAAAGTCCAAAAGGTCCTGGAATGGCCTGAGCCCAAAAACATTAAATCGCTCCAAGGATTTTTGGGTTTTGCAAACTTCTATAGAAGATTTATTAAAGATTACTCTTAAACTATTTCCAATCTTACTTCTCTTCTTAGAAAAGATATTCCTTTTGTTTTTACTTCAACAGCACGAAAGGAATTCAAAGCATTGAAGACAGCCTTCACCACAGCTCCAATTCTTCAACACTTTGATCCTTCTGCTTTGACAATAGTCGAGACAGATGCGAGCGATTATGCTATTGCAGGGGTCATTTCTCAATTAAATCCTGAAACAAAATTGTTTCATCCTGTTGCTTTTGAGTCACGCATAATCACTGCAGCAGAATTAAATTATGAAATTCATGACAAAGAACTTTTAGCCATTATTCATTGTCTTAAAAAATGGGGCTCTTTTCTTCTCAGCTTAGATAGTCCTTTTCAAATTTTAACTGACCATAATGCTTTGAAATACTTCATGTCATCCAAAGTTTTAACCAGGCCTCAAGCCAGGTGGGCTGAATTTCTGTTAGAATTTCCTTTTTCTATTCCTATCACCCAGGTAAGAACTGCATTGTCCCAGATATCTTGTCACGTCAGGACGACGTTTACCCACAGCGGGGTGACGCATTTGCTGACAAGAACGCAGCAAATGTGAAATCAATCTTCAAGTAATCAATTTTAATGACTCATCAACTTAACTCAATGACAATTCAATCCTTTCAAAATTTACTATCCAAAATCCTCGAAGCTCAGTCAAAGGACAATTATTTTTTAGGGTTGAAAAACAAAATACTCTCGAAGAAAAGGGCCAAATAGTTTAGTATTGAATCAGGTCTATTAGTTTTCGAGGGTAGAGTAGTCATACCCAACAACAATGTAATAAAATTATGGATTTTCAATATTCAACATGATTCTCCATTAGCTGGTCATTTTGGGGATGATAAAACCTACCAGTTAACAGCGAGGGATTTCTTCTGGCCAGGTATGACCAGGGAAATTAAGGCCTATATAAAAGCTTGTTACAAATGTAATAAGAATAAGGCTCCCCCTCACCGGAAGTATGGGTTGCTTCAACCACTTCCTATTCCCTCTAAACCTTGGGAATCTTTATTGATGGATTTTATTTCTCAACTTCCTCTCTCTAATAACTTCGATGCTATATTAGTAATAGTAGATAGATTTTCAAAAATGTCTATTTTCATTAAAACCACTTCTACTACTACTGCAGAAGATTTGTCAAAATTTTTTCTAGAATATGTATTTTCCAAACAAGGCTTACCTAATGATATTATTTCAGATAGAGGCTCATTGTTTGTATCCACATTCTGGACTCAACTGTGTCGACAACTCAATATCACAAGGAACCTCTCCACAGCTTATCACCCTGAAACTGATGGGCAAATGGAAAGGGTCAACCAAATCCTCGAAAAATATCTTTGAATGTATGTCAGTTACCAACAAGACGATTGGACCACATGGTTACCATTGGCCTAATTTGCTTTTAATAACTTGACTCATTCTTCGACACAACAACCTCCTTTTGAAACTGTTTATGGAAGACATCCTCGATTCAACTCAATCCATGTAGGAACTAGTCATCCTGCAGAACATTATCTTTGAACCATATCACAACTCCAAGAAGAACTTTAATCAAATTTGGAATTAGCGGTTCGAAGGTACAAGGAACAGGCCAACAAACATTGACAAACTGCTCCTTCTTTTAAACCAGGCGACAAGGTATGGCTCGACGCACGAAACATTGGAACGAATTGACCATCAAAGAAACTGGCTGAAAAACGCTTTGGGCCATTCGAAATCAACTCTGAAGTCTCTAAAACTGCATTTTGACTCAAGCTACCTCCTAAATGGCAGGCTATTCACCCTGTTTTTAACGTATCTCTCCTGGAACTGGCTCGAGAAACATACCCAGGAAAGAACCAACCTCCTCCGGAACTGGTCGAAGTAGAAGACCATCTAGAGTGGGAAGTAAGCCGTATCCTTGATTCAAGAATGCGCAAGGGGAAACTTCAATACCTCGTGGAATGGGAAGGCTTCCTCAATGACTCAGACAAAACATCATGGGAACCAGCCATCAATGTTTCTAACGCCCCTGAACTCCTAAAATCTCTTCATCTTAAATATCTTTTAAAATCAAAACCTTAAAACTCTTTTTTACTTTTTTTTCTATCTCTTTTTTTTCTTTTTTCTTTTCTCTGTTCTTTTTTTTTAAAAAAAATCTAAAACTTCTTTACTTCTTTATTCTTTTTCTTTTCAAAATTTTTTCAACCTTCTTTAAAAAAATTAAATTAAATTAAATTAAAATTAAATTAAAATTAAAATTAAAATTCAAATTCAAATAAAATAAAAATAAAAATAAATTAAAGTAAAATAAAATTAAAATTAAAATTAAATTAAATTAAAATTAAATTAAAATTAAAATAAAATTAAAATAAAATAAAATAAAAATAAAATAAAACCAAATTAAAATAAAATAAAATAAAACAAATAAAAATAATTTTTTTTTTCTTCTCAATTTTCTATATACATTCTTTCTTTAAAATTTGCTTTTCCTAGAACTATCAAAATTCTTCACAAACATTACATGACCATCTTTCTCAAACTTCACTTTAACTTCTAAATCACTCCTTTAAATTCTTCGAAACAAATTATTTCTTTCTGTCAAAAATCCTCTTAAAATTTTTATTTCTTCTTTTCCTTTTCTTTCATTTCTTTTTTCAAATAACTAAAATCCCTCAAATCTTCAATTAACAAACTTAAATAACAAATTTTTTTTCTTTTCATTAAATTTTCTTTACAACAAAATTGTTTCAATCAACTATTTTTTTCTTCTTTCTTCTCTCATTCAAACATCTTCTTTCAAAATTTAAAACAAAATTTCTATTTAAATTTTTTTTTCTCAGTCTTTTCTTTGTTCTTACTTCTCTCAAAATCTTATAAAAATTAAAATTCTAAATAAAATAACAAAATAAAATAACTAAATACAAATTGTTTCTACATTCCTTTTTCTTCTTTTCTCTTTTCATTTTAAATTTTCTCTTTTATCTTCTCCCAAAACAATCCCTTCATCTTCTCCAAAATTTCCCTTATCTCCTTTCTAGATTTTTCAAAATTCTCCCCCTCTCCTACCGGAATCAATTCCCCAAGTTCCAGTAGCTCCTTGGCTACATCGAAGGAAGCAGCATCGACAATCTTATCAATTTCACCGCTTAAGTCTTCAATAAACTTTGCTCATCGAACCTGACAAGGCTTCTTAGACCATACCTGATCGAGGGTTTCTTCGTGTTCCTCCCTCAAGGTAACTGTCGGTAATCTATCTTCAACCGACACTGCCACTTCCACAGCAGTGGGTTCCACAAGGGTCGCTTCCACATTTGAAGCTTCCACCATAGAGACTTTGATGATGACATCTGAATTCTAAAACAAGACCATCAGTACCTAAATTTCTAAAATATCAGGGAATAGACTTACTTCGAAAATATGGTCAGCCTCCAAAAATAATTTTGGAGTGACCTTCACTGCCACATCCCTCTCCTCTTCGTCATCTTCGATGATTACCCGCCGTTTTTTTGGGGTCCTCCTTAACATGGGAATCTCCTCTTCCTCCTCAAACAACTCGTTGACTTCCTCTTCTACTACTCGCTTTTTACATGCAGCCCGAGTCACCCATGTTGTCACATCATCCTCAACCTCCTCCTCACTCTTCCCCACCAATTGATTTTCCCCAATTGAGACATCCCAAATGTCTTTGATTACTTCCTTCGTCTTAGGGATTACCCAGTATTTTGTTTTAGTAAACCAACTCTTGATATTGGCATTCTTCGACAAGGCGTTGCACACCACCCTTCTCCATTGGCAAAATTCGCACTTCTGGAGAGGCCCTCGTGTAGCAGTGCTTTCCATGCAAAAATATTCCATCAAATCGCAGGCCGTGCAAGTCTTGGTAAACTGTCCGGTAACAATACCCCCATTTGTTTAGGGTGTGGAGGCGTGGGAGTTGGTGTGGGGAAATCCTTCATAGTGAGTTAAAAAATAATAATAATAATTGAATAAAGAAAGAAGGGATATCAGTGTGAGAAGTATGTCTTACGCTCAACAAGCTCGCGTTCTTATACCCGGGCATCTGTCACGCGCCATGTGACACTCGAGGTAAAAGTAACTCATTAAATTAATAATAAGAGACTCAAATCCATACTCAAAGCGCAGAAAGCAATTCTCCATAGAAACTGCGACTTTCCTTTGTGTATGCGCTATCCAACCGCGCTAGTTTAAACTCTAAAACTAAATTAATCAATATCTCAATAGTATGTCTCAGTCTTTTCTTCAATAAGCAACGCACAGCACAATAGTCAATTTAATGGTGCACTAAAAGGTTTATTAAATTTCTGTGAATTATTAAAAGGGGTAGTGAGTATGGACGGAATGGATAGTGGAAGATTAAGGGGTTAACGGATGTTAGTGAGGAGGGTCCAGGTGTAATGGATTTATTTTAATGGTCTGTGGTGTGCAGAATAGTGAATGGGTATGAGGTCAATGCGAGGAGGAGTAAAGGATATAAAAAGGGTTGGGTTTTTGGTTCAAAATTCCTTAGAATTAAATTATAAAATGTATTTATAGTTAATAGTGGTGAAAGCTTTTAGTGAAATCATTATTATTGTATCTTTCTTTATTTTCTCAACCATCATTTCTAAATTCTAAATCTTTGATTGTTGAGTTTCCAACCCTTCTTGAGATCTTAAGAATTTTAATATTACCTTTCAATTATATTAGAATCCTTCTCAAAAATAACTCGAAGCAGTAGTTCTTCCTTCGAGTAATCTTCGAATCACCTCCTCAAACCATCCCTCTGTGCTTCGAAGAAGTATCTAAACCTTTCATCTCACTTGCAGGAACATCCTTGACCTTGTGCGTAGGTTTTCCAGTGACATTTAGTCCCCTATGACTTTAAACAGGAAATTCTTTTGGTCTTCAAGTCTAGGACTCTTCACGTTTTTGGTTTTGGTTTATTGTGTTGGATGTTGTGTTTTTTTAGAAGGTACCCAGTGAAGGCTTTTAGATTTTATTTTGGCAAGTGTGGGGGTAGCTGATGAGCTGGCTGCTCTGTAGAAAAGTTACCCCATAATGTCTGTTTCAAGTATTTTGATTTTCCTAGTTGAATCCTAGTTCTGGTTTTTGTTATTCAGGTTTCTAGTCCACTATGACTTTAAACTGGCTTTGGACTGGCTTCTTTGTTTCCTTGGAGTGGTGGCAGATCACTGGTGGTCTCCCATCATTTTTACTTATTGGAGGGAGCCCACCCAGTGAACATTTCTGTGGACTGGATTTTCTAGGGAGCTGGACTTTTTCCTTTTCTTTTTTTCTGTTTTTTGGTTTATGGTTGTATTAGATAGTAGTTTTAGATTTTTTTCTTTTAATTTTTATGGGGGTTATTAGGATTTAAAGACGGAAAAATCACAAAATTATGGTGTTACAACATCAGGGTAACCTGGATGTGGGTAAGCATTGGTGGGGATATGCTCATCAATTGGCCAGGCAATGCTATTTTCTTTTTTATTTATTTCATTTTCTTTCTGTGTTTCATTTTTTATTATTTTATTTAATCTCTAATTTTTTTATCTTAAATCATTTAAAATATTTAATTGTGTATCCACATCAAGTAGCACTTGGATATGGATAAGGTATCAGGGGATCAGCTCATCAATTGGCTGGGGGTTACCATTTGTAATAATTATTTAGTTCATATTATTTTATTCATTTCATTTTAATTTCATTTTCAAAAATTTTTTTAGTATGTTAGTAATTTAGTAGATAAAAATAAAAATAAAAATAAAAATAAAAATAAAAATAAAAATAAAAATAAAAATAAAAATAAAAATAAAAATAAAAATAAAAATAAAAAAAAATAAAAATAAAAATAAAAATAAAAATAAAAATAAAAATAAAAATAAAAATAAAAATAAAAATAAAAATAAAAATAAAAATAAAAATAAAAATAAAAATAAAAATAAAAATAAAAATAAAAATAAAAATAAAAATAAAAATAAAAATAAAAATAAAAATAAAAATAAAAATAAAAATAAAAATAAAAATAAAAATAAAAAATTTTCACCAGAAGCTTCAATTTATCAATATATTAACTTATTTATTTATTTAAATCTTTCATGACACTGGATTCATTTTCCTTAAACATGTTAACCTTATAACATAAAACATCCCATTCCATTCCAGAGCTGTATCAAAGAAATGAAACATCCAAAAAAAGATAATTATCAACTCAATTTATTTTAATTTTTTTGTCATGTTCAAAAATGAGTGTTTTTGATTTTGATTTTATTTCAATTGTTTCAGATCTCCCTTGTTTAGGTATTTTCTACTAACTAATCTTTTTTTTAAATAAACTCAAGTACTCAAAGAGATGATTTTGTTTCAATTTTAGATAAAAAGTTTCATGCAGCAGAAACTTGATATGATACAGTTACATATATATATATACAGCTATTTGGGAAAAGCTTGCTGTCTTTTTGCCTTCCACTCCCTGCCAAAAACATGAGTTTTAGCCGCTTTTGTGGGGGATGAGGGGTGAAAAAAGAGAAAGCTTTTCTCAAATAGCTATATATATATATATATATATATATAAATCAAGTCAAACAATTCATATACTCAAGTGAGTTTTAATATATGTATATCATCATAATAACAAAATCAACCAATTTATGTATGTCTCAAATGTTTAGATATTGAACAAGTCTGATCATGCGCTAATTGATTTTAACCCAAACAAGATGATAAGAAAACCTCTCCTGTATATATAAAAATAAAACCACTGACAATCTATATAACTTTAATCACAAGTTTTAGGACATGATCTCTTACCCCACAAACCCTCAAACTTGCTACATTATTTATTTATTTATTTTTCATTTTTTTTCCTTCAACTTCACCCAACAAAGAAGATTGGAAAAATCAAATATTAAAAAAAGTAAAATAAAGTGGAAGAAATAAGAAAGGAGTATAACATAACAAGAACTCTGATAATAGATCTCCTCTCCTATATAAGAATCAATAAAATGATACCACTGACCATCTAATTAATGTTAGTTTTTGAGCCATAAGCTCAGTTGTCTTCTTTGGACAACTTTTCTCTCTATTATTATTGATATTAAAATTACACAATGTCACTTCTCGTCACTCATTCAATTAAATTTGTATGCACATAAAAGACTAATACATACTTTTGCTATTATGATATCTCAAACATTGTTAAAACCTATTTTTCTTTCTAAACCTATACTGATGATAAATTGAGAGTATACATTGATTGCAACACTCATTCTTTTTGCCATCTTTGTTTGCTCCCAATTATCATCAGATAAGGTCATCTCTGAGATTATTATAATTGTTATACTTCACACTTTTTTTAGCTATTTACTAACATTAAATATATAATGATCTTTGTTTGCTCCTAATTATCATCAGCCTGAGATCCATTGCACTGTTGCGTCGTTAACTTCTTATAAGTTGAGTAGATTGTTCCTCGCATATCATTGCCAGGTAGAGTGTCGTCCCTGGATTCTGAGCCAAGTAGACTGTTCCTTGCATTTTCTTACCGGGTGGAGATTCTTCCCCGGGTTCCAAGCCGAGTATACTGTTCCTCGCATTAATCATAAAGTTGGTTAGACTATTCCCCGCATCATCATCATATCACAGATTGAGCATACTCCCTGTTTTGTCAATTTATCTGCGTTGAGTGGTCTCCCCGCCATCATCTTTATCTCGGGTCGAACCTTCCCCGTTCTATTTCATCACTTTATTCAACCATTTAACATCAAATTCTAACAATTAACTAGCTAACTTTCATTATAGGTTTTACCACACTATCTCATGATCCACAAGCAAGCACTCGCAACAAAAATAAAAAGCTAAGATACCAGAACATTATGATCCATCCAACTCATCAATCAACCCCTTCCCAAAAAAAAAGAAAGAAAAAAATAAAAAAAAAAAGAAAAAAAGAAATAAATAAAAAAAAAAAAAAAAAGGGGGGGGTTCAAATGATAGAAGAGTGTGCATATGAAGAAGAAGAAGAAGAAAAAAATTCCCATTGATGTGTTTTTATAAATCCTGTTCATTATTTCAATAATTTGATTAATATATTTATATATGTGATCAAGCTTGCCATTTGCTTTGAACACCTTTTAAAGAAAAGAAAACAACAACAACAACAACAACAACAACAACAACAACAACAACAACAACAACAACAACAACAACAACAACAACAACAACAACAACAACAACAACAACAACAACAACAACACAAGTTTGATAAATTTCAAAAACAATTTGAAGCCAAGTCACAATAAAAGCTTGTGGAATGTTGGACAAAAAAAAATAAAAAACAAAAAAACAAAAAAACAAAAAATAAATAAAAAATAAAAAATAAAAAAATAAAAAAATAAAAAAAATAAAAGATCTGCCTATTCAAACTAGGGGTGTACTACCCCCCCCTCACCCCCAACTGACCCCATTCAAATAAGCAAATCATTTTTATTTTATGTTTTATTTTATTTTTTATTTTTTATTTTTTGGGTGAGAATACACCAAACATTCATTCATTTTTTTTTCTTTTTTTAATTTTTTTTTGACAGTTTTTTTCAATTCAAGAAGTAACTCAAGAATAGAAAGAAGGAATGAATGTATGTATGTATGTACAAATACAATACACTACAACTAAGTTTTGGGGAAAGATGACGGTTGTCTTACCTTGTCATCCCTTGTCAAAAAAGCAATAAATCAACTGACCTCCAAAAAAAAATAAAAATAAAAAAAGGATCCAGTATGTATATATTGTTAAGTCACTAGGACTATGTACTTAGTTATGTGTGCAAATGTATATAGACTGTAGTTGCGGCATCTCCTATTCTCCGGTTCTTTCTGGAGTTCTATAGGCTGACACCGTGCTACAGGTTATGGGCTGTACTTGCGGGCACTGAAACTTTAGCCAACCAGAAACTCCACTAGCGTTAGCGACACTAGGAGCGCTAGTAACGGAAAAAACCCCCAGTGGCCACTAACGCTAGGGATACTACCTCCCCTACCTTTATCGCTGCCGCTAATCTCTTCCCTACCTTAGCACCCACCTTAGCACCTCAACCTACCACCCCTACCCTTATATCACATAGACCTGTAGTAAACCCCACCCCTGTGCATACCCCAATTGATGATCTTACTCGCACAATTGGGGATCTTTCACTAAGCTCAAATACAATGGCACAATCCTCATCTTTTAATCGTTCCAATTCTCCTTTCCGAAGGAGTGTTCCACCTCACCTCCCACAGACTACACAACAGATAAGCATGACTGAGAGACAAAGAACTTTAAGGAATGTGATAGAATTTAACGAATCCATCCCTACTCTTGACAACTCTGGGGGCAATTTCTCTGAATGGCACAGTAATGTCCTGGCTTTAATCAAGGACTTTGTAGGCACAAGGGCATATGCATTGAATGATGGCACTGGCCCTGATGATTATGAAGACAGAGTGACGCATCTAATCCTTTTACACTCCATTTCTCCTAACCTGCGCCATGAAATATCTACAGACTGGAGAGCATGCCCAACCTATCTTCATATCATCAACAAATTCTCTAGGTCTAATCATACTTCCAAAATGACAGCCATTTGTAATTTCATCAATCTAAAGCAAACACAGTTCACATCCCACAGTGAGTACCTAGAGGCATTCAACAAATATTTTGAGGCAATTGAACGCCAAGGAATCACTTTTAATCATAAAGTATTCAAAGTGCTAATGTCTCATGCCTTATTACCTTTGTCTCTTAAGGATCTATACATTGATCTCTGTGTTGCTTTAGACAGTCGTGCTGACTCAAATGCAGTCACTTTTGAAGATTTCTGTCAACTGATGCCATTTTTGACTCAAAATAGGGTGGATAGAGAATCTGTATCAACAACCCCTGCTGCTTCTTTGTCATCTGAACCCATCTTTAGTGTGGCAGCTCATCCCCAATGCCATACAGACTCCTACAGACCCCCTGGTGCTCAAAGACAATGCCACAAATGCAAATCAACTGCCCATTTCTTTACCCACTGTCCCTACAACCTTAACTCATCCACATTTTCTGCAAGACTCTACCTCATGAGAGAACGTACTACAGCCCTTGCCTCTGATCCAAATGCAAAAAGCAAACCGATATACATCCCTTATAAAAGACCACAACGCAGACAAATCAGAGAAAGAGATGTACAAATTGAGGCAGATGAAGTCACAATATTTGAAGAAAATGTAGAGGAATTGTATGAACAATTGGAACAAATTGATCTGAACAGTGCAGAATGGTCACTTGAAGCGCTCGCCAGGAATGTGGCAATATTGGACTCTGGTGCCACCCATCATGTCACTGGCAATGTGAGCCTTCTCAGCAATTTCAGACCTCTTAAAAATCAAATCCCTATCAAAGTAGCAACTAACTGTCCTTCCTCATTTATCACCGGCATAGGGGACCTAAAAATCAAAGGAGATGGGAAAGTTGTTACTATTACCAATGTTTTTTACTGTCCAGAAGTTAGAACTACTCTTATTTCTCTCTTTGATTTAGTGGACAATGGTTTTTGTTTTGATTTATTTTCTGAAGACAAGAATTTAGGGATTTTTTTTAAAGATGAATTGATTATGACAGGGCGGTTGGAAAGTACTAGGAGAAGATGGATTTTAGATGTAATTAGGTCTAGTGACTGCAATCAAAATGTTTCCTCTTATCATTTTCCATTGCATCCTTCCCTCCTGCGTACTGTTAAAAAGAATGAAACCATCAATCAACCCCCTGCTGCAAAAGGTTCCCTCATGGACTGGCATAGAAGACTTGGCCATACCAGTGAAAACACAATTCGTACTATCATCAGAACTGGAATCGGTGCTGGATTGCCCCTCTCTATGCCACCAGGTAAGATTGACTGTGAAGATTGCTTAATAGCCAAAAGTACAAGAAAACCATCAGCAACACGAGAATCAAGACCAGAATCAATGATGAGCCTTATTGTTGGAGACCTGGTTGGTCCTATGGATCCCACTGTTAATGGAGAAAGATGGGCGGCAATGTTTAGAGAAAGTTCAACTTCCTATGGTGAGGTATTTTTGCTCAACTCCAAATCTGAGGCCACAACTGCTTTTGTTACCTTTTATAAAAAGCTAGAAAATGTTACTGGTAAGAAATTACAAGCATTAAGAACCGATGGGGGGAAATGCACAGTAAACAGATGGCTCAGATCCTGGCTGACATTGGAGCTACTCACGAGATCACCTGTCCTCACCGCCTTGAACAAAATGGATCAGCTGAACGTTTCAACAGAACTGTCGGGGACATTGCCAGGACAATTTTACTAGCAAGTGAACTACCTGAATGTTTCTGGGGCCTTGCTTACAAATGGGCAGCCCATGTTCACAACCGGCTCCCAAATGTCAAGACTGGTGACAAAACTCCTCTCAAGCTCATGTAAAATTGTGACCCAACTTACTCAAACCTCAGAATATTTGGTGAAACAGCTTTTGTCCATATCCACAAAGAAACTAGACATAAACTGGACCAACAAGCTTTGATTTGTAAGTGTATAGGTTATTCTCTGAATAATGCAGGTTGGATTTTCTGGCACCCAGAATCAAACTCCTTTTTTGAATCTGCTATGGCGGTTTTCCCTGGTGACCAACTTCCTGCTCACAAAGCTGCTTATCAACCACCACCATCTAAGGGCTCTCTAGGTCATATCCTCAATAATATGAAGCTAGGTGATTTCAAGGATGAGGAAACTCTTATCTCTCAGGAAAAAGCTGTACGTGAGACTGTTACAAAAGGTTTGTCCCAATCATCCATTATTCCCAGAACCCATCTGCAAGCTATGATCTCGCCTGACAGTCGTAAGTGGGACCAAGCATGCAAAAGGGAACTACTAAACATGAAAGATATGGATGTATGGTATGAGGAAAAGCTTCCCCCTGGCGCAAAGCTCACCAATGCAAAATGGGTCTTTACAATCAAAAATCCTTCTTCCAAAACTCCAATCTACAAAGCACGATATGTAGCTAAAGGTTTTTTACAACAGTATGGTATTGATTTTACTGACACCTTTGCCCCAACTGCCACTTTTGCTTCACAACGCATTCTCCTCACTTTAGCAGCTTATCACAAATGGCCTGTCAAATCTTTTGATGTCACTGCTGCTTACCTTCACAGTCCAATTGATGAAGCAATTTGGGTGCGACCTCCTGAAGGTTACCAGCTACATGAAGTTGGCAATGCGTTACGCCTAAAGAAAGCCCTCTATGGTACCAAACAAGCAGCAAGATGCTGGTGGCTTCATATAGCCAGCAAATTAGACTCTCTGGGGTACAAGGCAAGTCAGTATGATAAAAGCTTCTATGTTCTTAGGAAGAAGGATTGTTTGGGTGTGATATGGATACATGTTGATGATGGTATAGTTACTGGTAGCAGTGAGGAGGTGTTGAAGGGTTTGGATGGTAGTTTGAAGGTAAAATGGAATGACAGTGTTGATGGTATAGTAGGTGTTTCTATCAAAGAAGTTCCAGAGGGTTTTGATCTACACAATTTTCAGCTAATTGACAAGATTCTACGGACTCATAACCCATCTGGATTGACCACAAGATCACCATTACCAAACAATTTGGAAATCACCATGGCCAAAGATGAAGAGGTAGCTATAGAGACAACTAAATATCTCTCTATTCTAGGTGCTCTCAGTTATGTGGCGGTAGCAACCAGGCCAGATCTGTCTTTCCCTGTCAACTTTTTAGCATGCTTCTCCTCCAAACCTAATGCTACTCACTGGATAGCTCTCAATCACCTCCTTAGATATGTCCAGCACACAGTCACCCTTTGTCTTCACATCCACCCTGACCGTAACTCACCACTTGAGCTTCTATCTTTTTCTGATTCCACTTGGAATAACAAAGAATTCTCAAGAGCTCAAAGTGGACACCTGCTACTCCTTAACTCTTGCCCAATTGTTTGGACATCAAGGCGCCAGTTGACAGTAAGTGACTCATCATGCACAGCTGAATATGTGGCACTTGGTGGTGGTATGAAAGATGCAATTTGGATCTCAAACTTGCTCAAAGATATCTTCCCTAATATCCCCCCTATCAAGATCTTCTGTGACAACAAAGGAGCAATTGCCAATGCAAAAGATAACCCTGGCAACAAGCGGACACGGCATGTGGATAGGTGTTCTATATTGTGAATGAACAACTCTTTCTAAAAAAAGCAACATTGGAATGGGTTCCCACAGCTCAAATGCGGGCAGATATACTCACTAAATCACTGGGCCCATCTCTGACAATGCTTAGAAAGAAAGATGTCTGTGTGTGGTGATGGGGTTTATGTGTTTTCTTTTCTTTTCTTTTTCTCTTATTTTCTCTCTTTTTGCATTATTTCTTTTTCATTTTGGAGTTGGTTATGTTTGCATGGGGGGGATATCAGTAATATTTTTCATAACTAAGTGGGGGGGATGTTAAGTCACTAGGACTATGTACTTAGTTATGTGTGCAAATGTATATAGACTGTAGTCGCGGCGTCTCCTATTCTCCGGTTCTTTCCGGAGTTCTATAGGCTGACACTGTCAGTACAGTCTAGTATATAAGTATGATATAATAGTGTTATTTTATGGTCCAACTACTTATTAATAAATGATTTAGTGATTAAACCTCAGGGGAAGACTAATAGAATAGTTATACTCAAGTTAAACTCACAATACTTGGATTTAAATGCGTGCTAGTGGTGGAAAATAGAAGAATAAAATATAGTTATAGCTTTTATAAAGATAATATCAATTTATAAGGGCTTTATAATATATTTCTGAATGTTAATAATTGTAGTGTAATGTTTATTTGAAGTGTAGTAATTGAATGATGATTATAAACCGTCAAAATCCCTCCTTACTTATACCCAAATCCACTGGAGTGCACAGACCTTCAATCCAGATGATGTCACTGCTATCCCCGGCAATTACAGCACTGTGAGGGCCCATCACCTCCCCATGGCGTCCACTTCAAGCAGTTTCAACACCCAGACCTCCAGTAAGGACCCTCCATCACTATTAATAATAACACAGAGCCATACCATAATTAGAAAACCCAGATAAAAGCGGATACCATAAAGAAACAGGTAAAATAAAAGATCAAAAAGAGATTTAATGAAACTAAAAGCATATAAAGGAAACAAATAAAATGTCCAAGCCCCCAATAACATCCCCAAGCATCCACATTAACCCAAAAACATATTTCCAACCCATAAATCCGTGAATAACCATCCAAGGAAGTAATTTTAGTTGTCCAAACTGGGTGTATGCGCCTGATATAGGTGTCTATGCTTCTGTAGGCGTTGTGAGTCCACTGATTTCGTCCATATGACCTAAAATAAGCAGAAAAACAAAGGTTATAGGCTATTAAGGGGCTAAAACCCACTTATATACCTAAATATACATAATATACTGCATATTTCACTGAATATGAGGTTTATGTATACATATAAGCTTATGTATGTCAATAATTACTTCATATCACTTAAGATAAGTATATTATGACTCCATTAACACCTTAATAAGTATTATTAGGCCATGGATAAGCTATTTAAACTATTATAAATTATATAATAGAATAATAATTATATATATATATAATAAAATAATATATATTATTATTTTAACCTTATTTTTAAGATATAAGCTTAATCTAATTAAGGTTATCTTATTTTAAGCATAAGAAATACTCAGTCCTAAGGATATTTAGGCTGACACTCCCTCACTCCAAAAAAAACAATAAAAAAAAAATGTTAAGACATTTTAATTAATCTTAAGGAATGAAATAATAAAATAAAAAAGAATTTTTATAATACATATACTGAATGAACAGTATTATTTAGATTTAAATTTTTTCAAGAGATTTTTAAGATCAGAGATTTCATTTTCTGGAATCCACTGGTCATATTCACTTGATTTATTTTTAAATCTTAGTAGATACTCAACTCCCTTTTCTTTTGTAAGGTGTCTCTTTTTGAGTATCTTTTCAATTTCTGCCTTTTCCACTATTTCTTCAGGTTGCTTTTTATGCCTTCCTGATCTTCTTGGAAAGAGAGCAGTATCATTAGAATGGTATGGTTTTATAAGAGAAATAGGAAATACTGGATGTTTTCTATCATAAGGTGCATATAGAATAACCTCAACAGCATTATTACCAACCATCTTTTTAACTACAAATGGTCCAATGAATGGATCCTTCAATTTAACATTACCATTTAAATTGAAATGTAGTGTTGAAATAAGGACTTCATCACCCTCTTTGAACATTTGTTCTTTATGGGCTTTATCCCATCTTTTCTTTTCATACTCAAAAGCCTTATTTATACATTCTTGAGCATGTTTTCTGCATAATTCTTGCATCTGAAGAAAAGATTTAGTACCTGGATGAATATCCAATCTAGGTAACTTATTAAGAGTTTTAGCAGGGGTATTAGGTACATAACCCAACCATAACTCAAATGGCTTTTTGCCAGTGACAGAATGTACTGTACTATTGTATGCAAATTCTAAACCTGGGATAAGGGTTACCCAATCATGCGTGAATTTGTCATTGTCTTTAAAATTAAGACCAAAAGCACAGTATCTTCTTATCATATCTTCTAAGGTTTGTATCATTCTTTCTGCTAGCCCATCAGTTTGTGGATGGTGTGCTGTAGAAAGTTTTAATTGACACCCTGAAACATCCATAAGTGACGTCCAGAACTCAGAAGTAAATTTAGGATCTCTGTCAGAAACTATTGCTTTGGGGAAACCTGCTGTATTTAACATTTGTGTCCACCATAAAAAAGCTAAGTCCTTTGCAGAAACCTCTTTGTGGGTAGGAATAAATTTACACATCTTTGTAAATCTATCTACAATTACCCAGCAGGAGTTATAACTCTTATGCCCTGCTATTGGCAAACCTGTTACAAAGTCCATGTTTATGATTTCCCATGGAGCTTTTGGTTGCTCAATTTGTTGTAATAAACCAGCTCTTTTTCCTGTTAATCTTTTAGATTTTTGACAAGAATCACATGTTTCAACATATTTCTGAACATCCTCAGACATGTTAATCCACCAAGCTGTGTTTTTTACTCTGGTTAATGTTTTATGGTAGTCAAAATGACCTGCTAATATATCATCATGACATATACTTAACATTAACTCCTTCATTGAAGGGGGAATTACAATTACATTACTTAATTTTTTCCTGTAATATATAAAACCATCCTCAATGGAAAATTTTCCTTTCTCTAATGCCTCTTTATATTTATCTGGTAATGTTTTTATTAAAACATTCATTGAAGCATTAGATGGATCATTTAATATTGTAGTTAATTTACTTAAGTCTGGATCTGAATTATAATTATCAAGAATTGATTGCATAAATTCATCCTCAAGATCTACAATATAAATGCCATAAATGTTAATAATCTCTGATTCAGGAACATAAGCAGGATTATCATCATTATTAGGCAGAGGTACTCTAGATAACAGATCTACATTAGAGTGCAAGTTTCCTGCTCTATGTGTAATAGTCATCCGTCCTCTGTATTCTTGTACAGCTAATTGCCATCTGAACATGTGTCTATTAGGAGTTTTCATGTTTAAGAGTGACTTAACTGCACTACAGTCAGTTATTAACTCAAATTTTTGGTCTTCAAGGTAATAATGTAGCTTTTCAAGAGCCCATACTACTGCCAAACATTCAAGTTGAGTAGCACCATATTTTAATTCACTACTTCTCAGAGTACGTGAAATATAGCAAATTACTACTTCTGACATTTTACCTTCAATAAATTGTTTTTGATGCAAAGCAGCACCCAGTCCAATAAAACTTGCATCTGTATATAATACAAAAGGTAATTGGAAATCTGGTAATCCCAAGATTGGAGCTGTCATTAAACATTCTTTCAACTTATTAAAAGCTTGTTGTCTTTCATTATTCCAAATGAAAGCTTCTGATTTCTTTATCAGTGTGGTCAGTGGTGCAGCAATTGATTGGTAGTTTTTTATATATTGTCTATAATAACCACACATTCCAAGAAAAGATTGTACATCCTTCACATTTTGAGGAATGCCAATATTCTTTATTGCAGCCACTTTATTTTGGTCTACACATATTTGTAAGCCAGATACAATATGACCAAGCACTTTTAAAGATTCAAACCCAAATTTACATTTTTTCAATGCAAGGGTCATTTTTATTTCATCCATTTTCTGAAATACTTTCCTTAAATGGATTAAGTGTTCATCAAAAGTTTTAGAGAACACTATGATGTCATCAATGTATACCATTAACCATCCCTCAATCATTTCATTATGGAATGTTATATCCATTAACTTTTGAAATACTGATGGAGCATTCTTTGGTCCAAATGGCATTCTGACATACTTATAAATTCCCATGTGTGTTGTTATCAACAAAAAGTTCTGTGAATTCTTTTCAACAGGAATTTGATGGTACCCTTTATTTCCATCCAGGCAACTTATATATTTAGCACCTTTAAGGGTAGCATGTATAGAGGCAATCCTTGGCAAGGGATAAATATCATCTACTGTAAATGTATTTAATGCTCTATAATCACCGCACAGTCTTGCTTTATCTTGTTCATAAGAAATCAGCACTGGTGATATTACACAATATTTTGGTGTAGTTTCAACCTTCTCAAGAATGTTCATCTTTAATAACATCTTAATATTATCCTCTATGTCTTTCCTCTTCATTGGTGAAGCAGGATAAGGTTTCTTTTTAAGACTAGCAGGAATATTATCCATGTCACAGGTTAAACTAATTTTCATTTCATGATCTTTTACAAGGCCAAGTTCATTTGTACCATGTGCAAAAGCCATTGGAAAAGCTTTAATTAATTCCAAAATATTATCTTTCTCAGTTTTACTTATCTGAGTGCCAAATGATGCTTTTGAAATTTCTGTTTCCAGAAGTTCCATCTCATTGGATTCTCTTCCTTTAGACGGGGAATTTGTTACTGACTCAATGTGTAAGACTGTGTTAAAAGAATTTATTTTAAATTTCCTTTTTCCATTCATGCCAATTGTAAAATTGTTATTAGCAGGGTCTAATTTTACACCAAATTTAGTCAGAATATCATTTCCAATGATAAAACAGTTACTACAATTTGTATTATCCATTACTACAAAGTCACAAGTTACCCTTACATAACCATGTTGGTGTTTAAAGAAAACAGCAGCTTTGTATTTACCAATGGGGTGTAGTACTGATCCAAAACCTCTCCAATTTTTATTCTGAAGTGGTTCAAGCTTAACCTTATATTCACTATCAATTTTCTGTAATGTATTAGTGGAAACAACTGAACCAGCAGCTCCTGTGTCCAATACTATATTAACATTTTCACCAGAAATGATAGCTGGAACCGTGATAGGTGTCATTTTAAAGTTATCAGCTTGTATATCCTTAATGATTTCAGCATCCTCAAAATTCATTAAAGATTCATTTGAGTCCATATTTAATATTGGATTTTCAAAGATGGACAAATCATCTTCCAACATACAGACTTCATTTTCATCACTATATGAGATATTGCTGTCATAATCACTTGATTCTTTACTTTTTTCAGTTTCAGTTTCAGATTCACGTTGATTTTCAACAATATTTATGTTTTTCTCACATTTGTGACCTTTTACCCAAGGTTTGTTACACTTATAACAAGTATTTGTTTCATACTTTTTAGGTACTACAGGTGCAGTAGGTTTTTTCTGCTTCTCCTGAAGTGTTTTTGAATTCTGAGTTTTTACAGGTTCAACATTTTGTTTATAAGTGGAATACCTTGATTCATACTTATGGTTTAATAATATTTCATTGCAAATATTAATAAAGTCAGAATATTCAGTAACATTTAATGTTCTAGCTACAACAATGTCTCTGACAGATATAGGTAATTTGTAAATTATCTTATCTTTCCATAAGTGAAAATCCATATGAGGCTCAATGGCTTTTAAGATTTTGTTTAAAGTCATTAAAAATACCATAGGTTTGTCACCATTCAACGGATTATACCTAGTTTTCTCATACAGTCTCTGCTGAGTAAGCCTGAATTTAGAACCTCCAAATTGTTTTTCAATAAGTTGTTTCCATTCAGCCCAAGAGTAGTCTCTACCCTCACTTAAGACAGCTTCAAACCATAATAAAGCAACATCCTTAAATAAAGAAATTAATTTTGATGTTATCTCTTCATCTGGTAACTTATATGAGAATTTCAAGTTGTCAATTCTTTGAATAAAATGTTGCCAATCAGAGCTGGCTTCCCCATCATAAGTTGGGTACTGATCTATCTTAGGCCAGTTCTTCTGATTGGATTTTATCTCACTAATCTTAGGTAAATTCAACAACTCATTTACTTTTGATAAATGGTCTTGTATTTCTTCCTGCACGGATTTGTGACTTACATTTTCAGATTTGACACTACCACCAGATGGTTTTAATTGTGGTGGTACAGGGAAGGAATGAGATTCACTTTTGCCAATGAAAGGATTATTATTATATTGATTATACTTATGATTATCCTGGTTCATTAGTAGATTGGCAGTTTCAATCTCAACGTTAGTTAATCTTTGTAGCAGCTCAGAGACACTTTGATTTGTCTGTGCAAAAGATAACTTTGTTCTTGATTCAGTTTTTAATAAGTGTGTTTCATATAATTTTTCTAACTCACAAAATTTGTTTGAAAGGTCATTATATTTATTACTCAATGAATCATATTTAAGAGTTAGAGACAAATGTTCTTTCTCTAATTCTTTATTACGTGTTGCTAATTGAGAAATGTTCAATGTTAAGGATGAAATTGTATCACTAGTGAGCTTAACTGTCTGTTCCTCACAATCAGTCATTCTATTCCACAATGCTGAAACAATTCTATGGACAGTTGGATTATTGTTAAAATATTCCATGTCCTCCTTTTCAATTCTCTCACTCTCCTGTGAACTACTCATCTCACTAGTAGGTGGTTGCAACTGAGGATTAACTGTATTATCATTGTATATAGTACTGTTATTATGGATAAAAGACAAGTCAGGTGTATCTACTCTAAAACCCAAATTTCTTAAATCCTCCTCTATTTTTTGTACAGATTTAACATCAATAGAATTACCTATATTGTAATTATCAGTATTATGTTTAATCTGAGGGGGTAAGTTACTTACCAAGGGATGGTTGCCAGGCCTGATTTTTGGCGCTTTTTTCCCTTGTAAGGGTGAGCTGAGGAAGTCAGATGAGGGGGTGGATCCCTGTTGCAACTGTGGCTTGTCCACTGTTGGTGAAACCAGTCCCATTTCCATTTGTCTACCAGGATTTTCTCCTGGGAGTGAGTGGACCCTCCTTGGGTAGGGGGTTGCTGATTTGATTGACTGGGCAGGCCTCCCTTTAATTCTGCCATTGCCTGATTCATCTGCTGAAATCCTACCTTGCAATTGTTTTGCAACTGCTCTACTTCTTTGAACATGAGAGATTTTGATTCCTCTAGCTTCAGAACCTGTTTGGCCAGGTGGGACAGTTGATCCTGAAGAGGAGGAGACGTCTTTTTGATAGTTATCTTTTTTAAGAGGGCGTCCTTTTCCTCTACACTCATGCTTTCTGGTTGGGGGTACTGTTGTCCCTCCATGGTGATGTCCTGGAAAGTTTTTATTAGCTTTAGACCTGGTATTATAAGCAGGCTGTTCACTTACACTATCCTGAGGAGCACTCATATTGTTCAGAATAACAATATTTTACGTCTACAAAAGGAAAAAACTCTGTGGAATTAGTAGACAAAAGATATTAGTAATTATATTACTAATAAAAAAGCAATGGAGCTTACCCTGAATTTATATCTTTATTTATTTAAATAAAATATAAGAAAAATTCGAAAAAATCTGTTAAAAATATAATAATAAGTTTAACTAGACCTCTATAAGGGTGAATAATTAGCTTACCAAGCTTTAGCCAAATACCAATTTAATTGGGTGTTATATTGGTGTCCAAATACCAAGTGAAATTGGGTTTATATTGGGTACAGTTACTACTGTAAATATCTAATTTTTATAATAAAAAATTAGTACAATTATTATAAGGATTCTTTTCCGCAATCAATGAGTTATGATGACCCACTAATATGCAGCAGACCCAAATATTTGGTTAATTTTGAGTTGTACTAAGGTAAAAATCACGTCCCAAGGCTTATACTAAATAATAAGTAAAATATAAGGAAAGACCCCCAATTGTCAGTACAGTCTAGTATATAAGTATGATATAATAGTGTTATTTTATGGTCCAACTACTTATTAATAAATGATTTAGTGATTAAACCTCAGGGGAAGACTAATAGAATAGTTATACTCAAGTTAAACTCACAATACTTGGATTTAAATGCGTGCTAGTGGTGGAAAATAGAAGAATAAAATATAGTTATAGCTTTTATAAAGATAATATCAATTTATAAGGGCTTTATAATATATTTCTGAATGTTAATAATTGTAGTGTAATGTTTATTTGAAGTGTAGTAATTGAATGATGATTATAAACCGTCAAAATCCCTCCTTACTTATACCCAAATCCACTGGAGTGCACAGACCTTCAATCCAGATGATGTCACTGCTATCCCCGGCAATTACAGCACTGTGAGGGCCCATCACCTCCCCATGGCGTCCACTTCAAGCAGTTTCAACACCCAGACCTCCAGTAAGGACCCTCCATCACTATTAATAATAACACAGAGCCATACCATAATTAGAAAACCCAGATAAAAGCGGATACCATAAAGAAACAGGTAAAATAAAAGATCAAAAAGAGATTTAATGAAACTAAAAGCATATAAAGGAAACAAATAAAATGTCCAAGCCCCCAATAACATCCCCAAGCATCCACATTAACCCAAAAACATATTTCCAACCCATAAATCCGTGAATAACCATCCAAGGAAGTAATTTTAGTTGTCCAAACTGGGTGTATGCGCCTGATATAGGTGTCTATGCTTCTGTAGGCGTTGTGAGTCCACTGATTTCGTCCATATGACCTAAAATAAGCAGAAAAACAAAGGTTATAGGCTATTAAGGGGCTAAAACCCACTTATATACCTAAATATACATAATATACTGCATATTTCACTGAATATGAGGTTTATGTATACATATAAGCTTATGTATGTCAATAATTACTTCATATCACTTAAGATAAGTATATTATGACTCCATTAACACCTTAATAAGTATTATTAGGCCATGGATAAGCTATTTAAACTATTATAAATTATATAATAGAATAATAATTATATATATATATAATAAAATAATATATATTATTATTTTAACCTTATTTTTAAGATATAAGCTTAATCTAATTAAGGTTATCTTATTTTAAGCATAAGAAATACTCAGTCCTAAGGATATTTAGGCTGACAGACACCGTGCTACAGGTAAAGTAATAAATCTAATCTGGTTCTTTCCGGAGTTCTATAGGCTGACACCGTGCTACATATATATGTATGTATGTATGTAACACGAAATCAATAAATTGAAGCTCTCTCTCTCTCTCTCTCTCTCTCTCCTAAAAGAAAAAAAAAAAAAAAAAAAAAAAGGCTGCGCCAACTATGTTGAAGATGGTTGTAATTTAAATTAGATAAAATGGGAAGAGAAAAAAGTAGCGATCCATATCACCTTCCTTAAGCTGATGGAAGATGAAATAATAATAATGGTTAGTAATATAATAAGAGCATGTATGTTATTAGAAATGGTTGGTGCAGTTTTGGCGAAAAAAAAATAAAAATAAAAACGTGTGAACATCAATATTGACATTTGGCAGTAACGCTATGCTATGCTATGCTATCTATGTATGTTACATACCCAAATAAAATTGGCAAGTTTCACAGTCAAATGTCAATGTTTCTGTCAAAAGGGTTTAAGTTTTTTTTTATTTTTTTATTATTTCTTTTTGAAAGACTGCACGGACGGTTTCTAATATATGTACAGCTATTTGGGAAAAGCTTGCTGTCTCATTGCCTTCCACTCCCCGCCCAAATACATGAGTTTAAGCCGCTTTTGGCGGGGGATGAGGGGCGAAAAAAGGAGCAAGGTTTTCCCAAATAGCTGTATCTACATACGTACCAGCTGTTCTTGGAAAGGTTGTTGCCAAAAACGCAAAAAAATGTTCGCCTTTTCCAGACAGAAGAAACCTTGACGTTTGACAGCTAAATTAAACCTGCTTGAACCCAAAACATGACAAATTTAATATACACATAATGTCATACGTGTCAGTGTTTCCTTCAAACTATTTCGAAAATTTGAGCGTTTTTGTTATGGTGTTACCATACTATGTACTTAGCGCTAGTCTCACATCAGTATATGTTATGGTGTTACCATACTATGTACTTAGCTAGTCTCTCATCGGTATATAGTGTAGGCTCCGAGTCATTCCCTGGTTCTGCAAGGCATCATTCTCCACAGGTTATGGGCCACCAAAGGCCTTTCCTTGGTTCTGTAAGAGGCATCATTTTCTACAGGTTATGGGCCGTCCTCGCTCATGGAAAACCCTTCGTAAAACTCCGTTCATTACAACGATACGTATAATACGACAATCTGGTAGGCAAGTCAAGTCAAGTCAATTCAGCTATCCCGCACTATGTAGCTGTATAACGATGCGAAAGTGGACAAACAAGAGTTGAGATCCTTAAGGATAAGAAAGTCTAATTGCGTTTATTTATATAATCAAGTACATTCAACAATGGCCCATTTGTCATTTTTTGGTGCACTTTTTGTATGTATTGTAGGTACCATACTGGCGTGGCTTTTTTTTTTTTTTCTTTATCACCCAAAAAAGGAAAAAAAAAAAAAGCGTACCACCCCCTATTTGACGCCGGAATAGTGCTGTGCCAGGCTAATAAAGTAGTGCAAAATATTTTGGCGAAAAAAAAATAAAGCCAGGCATTTTTATGGTGTTGCTGTACTAAACAAATTAATTATAGAGTATGCCGTGTATGGATGGTACATACATATTTTGGATTTGCATCCATAAATGGTAAAAGAACGAAAATGGAAAAAAAAAAACGCGGATCGGCAAGGATATATATATATTTGTGGGAACCCCAGTCTAGGATGTTCTGGAAGATCTCTATGAAAATAGGATAAGAGACTTGATGAGATGGGTAACAATGATGAAAACAATGAGAAAAAGGAGAGAAAAGTCCGTTCCCGGTTGGCTGTTGACTGGTCGCGCAAGGCGAAGGTTAAAAGAAATGGCTTTTAGCTGATTCACCCTTACTATCACCAAAAAAAAAAAAAAAAAAAAGATCAGAGAGAATTAATATTGTCGGTGGCAAGTAAACTATATAAGTATGTTGTACACTCATTTGATAAACAAATACATACACTTAACATTCCCTGTGATTTTTGGCTACTTGTTCCGTCTGGTTGGGTGTTGCACTTTTGTGTACCTGCTGTTTCTGCTTTTGCTTCTGTGGTCTGTTCCTTTTTTTTGTATTCTTCTTGATCTCTCCTCTTTCTTTATTATAGCGCTGGTCTCTATAATATAAACATTTAACGAACGCCAAGAAGACCCCATTTTGAATCATTGCACATTCTCATTATGGCCAACATTGTGGGAACCACTCCAACGAATTCTATACTTCCGCCAACAGTAGCCACTAACCCCAGACCTGCAGCAGGAGCTACCAACCCAGCAGCAGTACCAGCAGCAGTACCAGCACCAGTAGCAGCACCAGTAGCAGTACCAGCAGCAGCGTCACCAGGATCATTAGTAGGTGCTAAGCCAGCCACAGTGACATCACCAGCAGTTAGTGAAAGAATTTTTAGAGTGAGATGAAATTTTGGGTATTCTGACCAAGGGAAGTTTTTGTTCTCTGGTTCGCTCTTGCAGTCTGCGGCAAGTCCGACAGCTGGCGGAGATGGACCGGTGCAGACAAGCACTGCAGTGGCAAGCGGAGGAGCAGCAACACCGACGCCGGCGGTGGACACCGTCACAGACACCGACGATGGCGTGGTCGTCACACAGTCCAGCATCATTCCCCAGCCACAGACGGTGCCTTCTTTTGCTCTCAACATCGATGGTGACTCCTCTCCTCCTTCTTCCGATCCCTCGGTCGGTCACCGGAACGCTTCTTTTCCCCTTGCTGCCATTGTCTGTGTTGCAATCATCGGTGGACTCGTCGCCATGGCTCTCCTCTTTAGAATCTATCGCGCTTCTGCCGCTCGGCTGCGGCGCAGGTCTGCTCATCCTCCTCAACATTATTATTCCAATCCAAGCAAACAATCTTCTGATCATGATTGGTCACCTCACAATTATTCCAACTCTCCCTTCAACCACCATCATCCTTCTTTCACTCCTCATTGCTCCATTCTTCCTAATCCTTCCTTCTCATCCTCTCATCCCACACCAACTCTCACCCTAACTACCGCCCCGTCTCATCATCTCGAACCCCACTTTGGCAACCAAAGCCATGTCGCCATGGCTTCTGCATCTCATCCTCTTCTACCCACTCTCAACTCTTCCACTTCTTCATTACTCACTTCCTCTAACCGTGAAAAATTGGATTCGGACTACTCTCCTGAGTCTTTTCCTTCTCGATCTTCCTCTCAGCGTGACTCTTTGAATATCGGCAGGAATCCCCTTCTGAACACAAAAGATCATTCTACGTTATCTACAAATACTCTCAGAACTAGTTTTGCTCTTAATCGTGTATCAACTCATCTTTCACCCGATTACATTCAGTCTTCAAGATCCATTGTTCATTCAAGTCATCGATTGAGTACCAGCACCTTAGCTAGCTCGATTGGTGGTCATAATGTTCCCCTAGGCGCTCCCCATCGCATGCGCTCTAGAATAGGGATCACGATACCTACTCCTCTAGCTCCTTTGTCTAATTCTTGAAAACCCCCTTTTTGCATGAATATCCAATTTCCCTCTGCAATAACCATAATAAGCACAGTGCACTGTCATCACTATATATTAATTTTGTTTTGCTAACCTTTGTGGTATTGTATCAAAAATCAAACATATATGTTGTACTTTTATTACTCTCATTCAATTGTCTTGATCATTCGGATTCTCTCTCTGCTATATCATTTGTATTTCCCTTCATATCTTCATTTTATTTTATTTATTGCATGCATTATTTGTGTTTTGATCTGTAGTAAGACTTTTTGCTTTAATATATGATCCCTCTTACAGGCAATGTGGTATCACACCTCTTTTTTTATGTTAGATGTTACTCTTGCTTTCCCAGATAATTTATTTGAAACCTACCATTCTAATTTGGGTGCCCTTACAACCACTAGAATCTAGATCCACATATAGTTAGATATAGATATAGATATAAATTATGATTATTATGATGATGCATGTACTTGGTTTACATTTAATTTTTAACCACCACACACTTGTCATTTATAGTGAACTACAAAACATGCTGACTCCATAGAGCGCAAGGCTCTCTTTGATTGACATTGCCAAAAAAACATAAAATAAAATTTGATTCCTCCTCACTTTTGTCTCCTTCCAACTCGCTTCCCTTCTCATTTTACACCAACAGATTTCCCAATCATGTCCCCCCCCCATCTCTCTCTCTCTTTCTCTCTCTCTCTCTCTCTCTCTCTCTCTCTCTCTCTCTCTCTCTCTCTCTCTCTCTCTCTCTCTCTCTCTCTCTCTCTCTCTCTCTCTCTCTCTCTCTCTCTCTCTCTCTCTCTCTCTCTCTCTCTTCTCTTCTCTCTACTTCTCTCTTCTCTTTCTCTTTCTCTTTCTCTTTCTCTTTCTCTTTCTCTTCTCTTTCTCTTTCTCTTTCTCTTCTCTTCTCTTTCTCTTTCTCTTCTTTCTTTCTCTTTTAATAGCTCTTGAATGTTTTACTTTTTAATTGCCATTTTTTTTTTTTATTTTTTTATTTTTTTATTTTTTTATTTTTTTTATTTTTTTTTTGGTGTATTCCTCTTCTCATGTTTATTGATCTTTATTGGATTGATTGCACCTAAATTATGTTAAACTGCTCCTTTGTCTCTCTCTCTCTCTCTCTCTCTCTCTCTCTCTCTCTCCCCCTCAGTTGGGTAAGATGGTAAGAAATAAATTAATTAAATAATTAAAAAAAATTTAAAAAATTTAAAAATTTAAAAAAATTTAAAAAAATTTAAAAAAATTTAAAAAAATTTAAAAAAATTTAAAAAAATTTAAAAAAATTTAAAAAAATTTAAAAAAATTTAAAAAAATTAAAAAAATTAAAAAAAAAATTATAATAAAAAAAATTAATATAATAATAATAATAATGATAATAATAATAATTAAAAAAAAATTGTGATTTATTTAGTTATTTTGTTTCTTCTTTTGGTAGGTGTGATGGGAGGGGGAAGAGGGGGGGGGAGGGGAAAGGAGTGGGTTGATGCTTGTGTGGGTGTATAATAATCATTAACATCATATCACTTTTTTAAAAAAAAAAAAAAACCTTTGAATTGAATTGAATTAAGTGAGTGAATGCATTCCATCTAATCTAATCTAATCCAATACAGTACAATGCAATGCAATGTTGATGTTAACCATCTATTTTTCTTAGAAATTCATTATCTTTGTCAATCAATGGTTTCAGTCCAGAGGTGAGTCAAAATTAAAAAAAAAAAATTTTTTTTTTAAAAAAATTTAAAAAATTTAAAAAAAAAAATTAATAGAGATAAAGGTTATGTATGAGTTCACGATAGTAGAAGAAACCAAATATTTTAATTTTCAATCAACGTAATAAAATAATGAAATTGTAATATATTTATTAGGGGATATCAATGTTCAGGGATCCGCAATTAGGGATCAGGAATTTTTTTTGCCCGGATCCGACATTATTAATTGTGGAAGATTCTTATCCACTAGCCCCAGGGCTAGTGGATAAGGAATGCACAATAATACATTATCCCGCCTCTTATACCCCAATTTCCATTCATAATTCCTGATCCCAAACTCATCTCATCCATGATGGATTTGCAAGAAAGTCACATGAATTATAATTCCTGATTCCATCCTTAAGTCTTTCCTCACTCTATGCTACTTAATTTTGGTGGCAAACACTTAACCTTTTTTTCTATCTACACACCCTCATTTCTTTTTTACATTTATGGTTTATTCCTTTTTTGTAAATATTTCCTTTGCAAATTAACATAAGTTTCTGATCCTATCCTTCCCTTGTGTTCCCACCAATTCCACTACACCTCAAATCTTCCTTTCTCCCTTCCATTCCACCTTCACTAGAAACCCCACTTCTCAAACTTACCTCGCTCTCCATCTCTTCATGTCACGCGCCACATGACACTTGAGGCAAAAGCAGCTCATCAAATCAATAATAAGAGGCTCAAATCCATACTCAAAGCCCAGAAAGCAATTCTCCATAGCAACTGCGACTTTCCTTTGTGTACTCGCTATTCAACCGGGCTAGCCTAAACTTTAAATCTAAATTAGTCAATCTCTCAATAGTGTGTCTTAGTCTTTTTCTCAATATGCGACGCACAGCGCAATAGTTAATATAATAGTACATTAAAAGGTTTATGAAATGTCTGTGGGTTATTAAGGGGTATTGAGCATGGACGGAATGGTTAGTGGAGAATTAAGGGGTTAACGGATGTTAGTGAGGAGGATCCAGGTGTAACAGATGTATTTTTAATGGTCTGTGGTGTGCAGAATAGTGGATGGGTATGAGGTCAATGCGAGGAGGAGTAAAGGATATAAAAGGGGTTGGGTTTTTGGTTCAATATTCTTTAGAATTAAATTATAAAACGTATTTGTAGTTAATAGTGGTAAAAGCTTTTAAGTTAAATCATTATTATTGTATCTTTCTTTATTTTCTCAATAATCATTTCTAAATCCTAAATCTTTGATTGTTGAGTTTCCAACCCTTTGTGAGATCTTAAGAATTTTAATATTACCTTTCAACTATATTAGAATCCTTCTCAAACATAACTCAAAGCAGTAGTTCTTCCTTCGAGTCATCTTCAAATCACTTCCTCGAATCATTCCTCTGTGTTTTGAAGAAGTCTCTAAACTCCTCATCTCACTTACAGGAACATCCTTGACCTTGTGCGTAGGTTGTCCGGTGACAGTATAATTTAATTCTCTGTCGTTCTCATTCTTCGCACTACTACGTCCCTTTTTCAGGTGTTTTCTCTAAATTCTTAAAATGGCACCTGTTCAACGCACTCCTCCTATGGGCGCTACTACTAGAGCTCGCACCAGAGGTAGGCCAACAGCCACTCGGCCTGTTTCCCGCACTCACTCCTTGGAGCCACTCGACCTTAGGGAACGGCAACATTCAGTCCAATCTGTAGAAGACATCCCACATGATTTTGATGATTCTAGTGATGATAAAGAAGGAGAGGATACAATGCACGAGGCACCATCCGCCCCTGCTAATCACCCTTCTGGTCAACCTTCAGAGCCTGGACCATCTAATTCTCTGGAAGATTTCATGAGGCTTTTCATGAAGACTCTTTCAAATTCAACGTCTTCAGAGGGATCTAAACTCAAAACTCCTTCTATGAAATCTCCTGATAAATTTGATGGAGAACATCCAGACAGATTGCGACCCTTCTTGCAAACCTGCAAGCTCCTGTTCCATAATGACCCTCAAACTTTCAATAACAACCAATCGAAGGTTGTTTATGCTTCTTCATTCCTGGCCGGAAAAGCAGCAAGATGGTTCGAACCTTATCTCCTCATTCTCTCTTTGACCAAAACACACTTACTTATTAATAACTGGGAAAAGTTCAAATACCAACTCTTCACATTGTTTGGTGACCCTAATGAAACTGACAACACAGAAATTGAACTTGATTTTCTTCGCATGAGTGATAATGGGAAAGCCTCTGAATATATCTCGAACTTCAGAGCGCTCCAAACTCGAGTAGGTTGGAATGATGCTGCCCTCAAGTATCATTTCAAAAAAGGACTTCCTTTGAGGATTCTGGATCAGTTAAATCTTCACGGTCAGAAGATGACTACTTTAACAGATTTAATGGATCGAACCCTCGAACTCAATGGCGTTTACCAAGGACGACTTCAACATCCTGGATACACCAACAAATCTCAAGGCCTAAATTTTAAATCAGGACCTTCTTCACACCCACAGACAACTCAATCCTCCTTGATTCAATCCAAACCCAATAAGAGAAAGGACAAACCTCGACCGAAAAGCTCGACCCCAGGAAATATCAGTAAAGTACTGGATCCTAAAGGGGAACTTAAAGAAGCTGAGAGGAAGAGGCAAGCAGATAATGGGTTATGTATGTATTGTGGGGGTAAGCACAAGCTGGATGATTGTGTAAAATTGAAGGAAAGAGAAGGCACTAGTCCGAAGTCAAAAAACTAGTAGATAGTTTACTTGTGTGCAAAGAAAACTATCTTATCTCTCCCAGTGCACAGAACCTCCATGTCTTAAGGACTGGAGTTGCCTTAAATCGCTTGAGATTCATTCTTTTCAAGGAGGATACCCCCTTCAGTTTTCTTATAGACTCTGGAGCTTCAATTTATTTTTTCAGTTAATCTTTTGCCTAGAAGTTACAGCTGACATTTACAGATATTGATCAAACTCCAATTTATTTGGTTGAATCAGAGGAACCCAAATATTGGGTCAGTAAGAAAGTTTTATGGGGTTTCAACTTTCAGAACCTTCCTCCCTGCAAGTGGGAATTATCAGTCTTGGACGCCACAAGGATGGACAACAACATTCTTGGCCATGACTTTTTAGCGCATTGGAATCCTGAAATTGATTGGACACGGGATTGATCACCCCACGTACTAAGTATATTTCTAATTCTTCAATGCAAGTCAATAGGGAGTTAAACAACCCGCCTGACAACATCCTGCTAGAGGACAAATCTCTGCGGATGACTTGAAAGCATCTGATCTTTCTTTAAATGAGCAATTTTCTAACCTTTCTAGCTTGATGACTTCACTCAAAGAGAATTTGAATTGCCTCGAAGCAATTGAATTATGCTCTCTCAATTCTGGTCTTCCCTTGACAGATTCCCTCAAAGATGATGAGGACAACCAAATTGACGTTGAAGCCATTAAATCAACTATACCAGAAATCTATCATGATTTCCTCGATGTTTTTTCAATCCGCAAGGCCAATAAGTTACCACCTCATCAACCCTACGACCATCAGATAGAGTTAATAGGTCCAGTACCTCTAGCAGGTCCTGTCTATTCTTTGTCAAAGGACGAATCTCAAGTTCTTCAAGACTACATTGCAGAGAATGTAGCCAAAGGTTTCATCAAAGCCAGTAAATCTCCAACTGGCTCCCCTTTTCTCTTTGTGAAAAAGAAGTATGGTAGTCTTAGGTTGTGTGTTGACTATAGAAAGCTCAACACAGTCACTAAGAAGAATGCATATCCTGTTCCCCCTATGTCATTGCTTCTTACCCTTTTTAATGGTGCTAATTTCTTTTCTAAAATTGATCTTAGAGGCGCTTACAATCTTATTCGCATTGCGGAAGGTCATGAACCACTGACTGCAATGCGCACTAGATTTGGTAGTTTTGAATATTTAGCTATGCCTTTTGGATTGTGTAAAGCACCATCAACTTTTCAAACTTTTGTCAATGACATCTTTCAAGATGTTGTCAAAAAATTTGTTGTTGTCTATTTAGATGATATTTTAATTTTTTTGAAGACACTAGATGAACATATTCATCATGTTCGAAAGGTTCTAAATCGACTTCGAGATCACGGTCTCTACGCTAAGCATAATAAATGCGAATTCCACCTTAAATCTATTGATTTTTTGGGTTTTATGCTATCCACTAATGGTTTAGTCATGGACGACAAAAAAGTCCAAAAGTCCTGGAATGGCCTGAGCCCAAATCCGTCAAATCCCTCCAGGGATTTTTGGGTTTTGCAAATTTCTATAGAAGATTTATTAAAGATTTCTCTAAAACTATTTCCAATCTTACTTCTCTTCTTAGAAAAGATATTCCTTTTGTTTTTACTTCAACAGCACAAAAGGGATTCGAAGCATTGAAGACGGCGTTCACCACAGCTCCAATTCTTCGACACTTTGATCCTTCTGCTTCAACAATAATCAAGACAGATGCGAACAATTATGCTATCGCAGGGTTCATTTCTCAATTAAATCTTGAAACAAAATTGTTTCATCCTGTTGCTTTTGAGTCACGCAAACTCATTGCAGCAGAATTAAATTATGAAATTCATGACAAAGAGCTTTTAGCTATTATTCATTGTCTTAAAAAATGGCGCTCTTTTCTTCTCAGCTTAGACAGTTTTTTTCAAATTTTAACAGACCATAATGATTTGAAATACTTTATGTCTTCCAAAGTGTTAACCAGGCATCAAGCCAGGTGGGCTGAATTTCTGTTTGAATTTTCTTTTTCTATTTCCTATCGCCCACGTAAAAACTGCATTGTCCCAGATATCATGTCACGTCGGGACGACATTTACCCACAGCGGGGGTACACATTTGCTGACAAGAACCCAGCAAATGTGAAATCAATCTTCAACGAATCAATGTTAACGACTCATCAACTTAATTTGATGACAATTCAATCTTTTCAAAATCCACTATCCAACATCCTCTAAGCTCAGTCAAAGGACTATTATTGTTTAGGGTTAAAAGACAAAATACTCTCGAAGCAAGGGGTCAAAAGATTTAGTATTGAATCAGGCCTATTAGTCTTCGAAGGTAGAGTAGTCATACCCGACAACCATGAAATAAAATTATGGATTTTCAATAGTCGACATGATTCTCCATTAGCTGGTCATTTTGGGGTTGATAAAACCTACCAGTTAATAGCAAGAGATTCCTTCTGGCCAGGTATGACCAGGGAAATCAAGGCCTATATAAAAGCTTGTTACGAATGTAATAGGAATAAGGCTCCCCGTCACCAGAAGTATGGGTTGCTTCAACCACTTCCTATTCCCTCTAAACCTTGGGAATCTTTATTGATGGATTTTATTTCTCAACTTCCTCTTTCTAATAATTTTGATGCTATATTAGTAATAGTAGATAGATTTTCAAAAATGTCTATTTTTATTAAAACCACTACTACTGCTACAGCAGAAGATTTGTCAAAATTGTTTCTAGAATATGCATTTTCCAAACACGGCTTACCTAATGATATTATTTTAGATAGAGGCTCATTGTTTGTATCCACATTCTGGACTCAACTGTGTCAACAACTCAATATCACAAGGAACCTCTCCACAGCTTATCACCCTGAAACCGATGGGCAAACTGAAAGGGTCAACCAAATCCTCAAACAATATCTTCGAATGTATGTCAGTTACCAACAAGACGATTGGACCACATAGTTAAAATTGGCCGAACTTGCTTATAATAACTCAACTCATTCTTTGACACAACAATATCCTTTCAAAACTGTTTATAGAAGACATCCTCGATTCAACTCAATCCATATAGGAACTAATCATCCTGCGGAACATTATCTTTGAACCATATCACAACTCCAAGAGGAACTTAAATCAAATTTGGAATTAGCGGTTTGAAGGTACAAGGAACAGGCCGACAAACATTGACAAACTGCTCCTTCTTTTAAACCAGGTGACAAAGAATGGCTCAACGCACAAAACATTTGAACGACTCGACCATTGAAGAAACTGGCTGAAAAATGCTTGGGACCATTTGAAATCAACTCCAAAGTCTCTAAAACTACATTTTGACTCAAGCTACCTCCTAAATGGCAGGCTATTCACCCTGTTTTCCACGTATCTCTCCTGGAAATGGCTTGAGAAACATAACTGGGAAAGAACCAACCTTCTCCGGAACCGATCGAAGTAGAAGACAATCTAGAGTGGGAAGTAAGCCGTATCCTTGATTCAAGAATGTGCAAGGGGAAACTTCAATACCTTGTGGAATGGGAAGGCTTCCTCGATGACTCAGACAAAACATCCTGGGAACCAGCCATCAATGTTTCTAACGCCCCTGAACTCCTAAAATCTTTTCATCTTAAATATCCTTTAAAACCAAAACCTTAAAACTCTCTTTTATTTTTCCTTTCTCTTTTTATTTCTTTCTTCTCTTTTCTTTTCTTCTTTTTGAAATCTAAAACATCTTTATTTCTAAAAAATTCTTTAATTTTGTTTTATTCTTTATTCTTTTTCTTTTCAAAATTTTTCAACCTTCTTTAAAATAAACAAAATAAAATAAAAATAAAATAAAATGAAATAAAATTCAAATTAAAATAAATAAATAAAAAATAAAATACAAATCAAATTAAAATAAAAATAAAACAAATAAAATTAAAATCTTTTTCTTTGAAAAATTTACTTCTTTTCTTTTTTCCTTCTCAATTTTCTATATACATTCTTTCTTTAAAATTTTCTTTTCCTCGAACTATCAAAATTCTTCACGAACACAACATGACCATCTTCTCAAACCTCACTTCAACCTCTAAATCTCTCTTTTAAATCCTTCAAACAAATTACTTCTTTTCTTTCAAAACTCTTTTAAAAATTTATTTCTTCTCTTCTTTTCTTTCTTTTCTTTTTTCAAATAACTAAATTCCTCAAATCCTCAATTAACAAACTTTCATAAATAACAAATTGTTTCTTTCATTAAATTTTATTTACAACAAAATTATTTCAATCAATTATTTCTTTCTTCTTTCTTTCTTCTTACTTAATTCTTTTCTTTTTGAACTTTAAAAATAAAACTCCTTCAATTAAATATTCTTTCTTTTCCTCTCTCATTTAAACTTCTTTATTCAAAATTTTAAAACAAACTTCTATTTAAATCTTTTTTCTGTCTTTTCCTTTTTTCTCTCAAAATCTTAGTAAAAATAAAATATTAAAATTTTTAAATAAAACAACAAAATAAAAATAACTAAATACAAATTATTTCTACTTTCTTTTATTTCTTTTTTCTTTTTTCCTTCAATTTTAAATTCTCTCTTTTATTTTATCCCAAACCAATCCCTTCATCTTCTCCAAAATCTCCCTTATTTCCTTTCTTCATTTTTCAAAATTCTCTCCCTCTCCTACCGGAATCAATTCTCCAAGTTCCAATAGCTCCTCGGCAACGTCAAAGGAGGCGGCATCGACAATCTTATCAATTTTGCCGCCTAAGTCTTCAATAAATCTCATTTGTCAAACCGGGCGAGGCTTCTTCGGCCATACCTGATTGAGGGTTTCTTCATTCTCCTCCCTTGAGGTAACCACTGGTAATCTATCTTTGATCAACACCGCCACTTCCACAATGGTTGCTTCTGCATTCAAAGCTTCCGCCGCAGGGACTTCTGTGATGACATCTGAATTCTAAAAAAAAGATCATCAGTCACTAGATTTCTAAAATATCAGGGAATGGACTTACTTTGAAAATAGGGTCTGCTTCTAAAAATAATTTTGGAGTAACCTCCACCGCAACTTCCTTCACCTCTTCGTCATCCTCGATGACCACCCGTCCCTTCTTCAGGGTCCGTCTTGAGATGGAGACTTCCTCTTCCTCCTCAACTAACTTGTCGACTTCATCTTTGACCACTCGCTTCTTGCTCGTAGCCCAAGTCACCCATGTTGCTACATCGGCTTCAGCTTCTTCCTCATTTTCTCCCACCGATTGATCATCCCCAATTGACACATCACAAATTTCTTTGACTACTTCCTTTGTCTTGGGAATAACCCAATATTTCATCTTAGCAAACTGACTCTCGATGTCAGCATTCTTCAACAAGGCGTCACACGCCACCCTTCTCCATCGGCGAAATTCGCACTTCTGGCGAGGACCTCGTGTCTCCATGCTTTCTACGCAAAAGTACTCCATAAACTCACAGGCCGTGTAACAATGCCCCCATCCACTATGGGTGTGGAGGCGTGGAAGTTGGAGTAGGGAAATCTGTCATAATAAATTAAAGAATAATTAAATAAGGAGGGAAGATAAATTAGTGTGGGAAGTATGTTTTAGGCTCAACGGAGCTTGCGTTCTTATACCCAGGCATCTGTCACGCGCCACGTGACACTCGAGGCAAAAGCAGCTCATTAAATCAATAATAAGAGGCTCAAATCCATACTCAAAGCGCAGAAAGCAATTCTCCATAGCAACTGCGACTTTCCTTTGTGTACTCACTATTCAACCACGCTAGCCTAAACTTTAAATCTAAATTAGTCAATCTCTCAATAGTGTGTCTTAGTCTTTTTCTCAATAAGCGACGCACAGCACAATAGTTAATATAATAGTACATTAAAAGGTTTATGAAATGTCTGTGGGTTATTAAGGGGTAGTGAGCATGGACGGAATGGTTAGTGAAGGATTAAGGGGTTAACGGATGTTAGTGAGGAGGATCCAGGTGTAACAGATGTATTTTTAATGGTCTGTGGTGTGCGGAATAGTGGATGGGTATGAGGTCAATGCGAGGAGGAGTAAAGGATATAAAAGGGGTTGGGTTTTTGGTTTGATATTCTTTAGAATTAAATTAAAAAACATATTTATAGTTAATAGTGGTAAAAGCTTTTAAGTTAAATCATTATTATTGTATCTTTCTTTATTTTCTCAATAATCATTTCTAAATCCTAAATCTTTGATTGTTGAGTTTCCAACCCTTTGTGAGATCTTAAGAATTTTAATATTAACTTTCAACTATATTAGAATCCTTCTCAAACATAACTCGAAGCAGTAGTTCTTCCTTCGAGTCATATTTGAATCACTTCCTTGAATTGTTCCTCTGTGCTTCGAAGAAGTCTCTAAACTCCTCATCTCTCTTACAGGAACATCCTCGACCTTGTGCGTAGGTCGTCCGGTGACAATGACTTATAATTCCTGATTCCATCCTTAAGTCTTTCCTCACTCTATGCTACTTAATTTTGGTGGCGAACACTTAACCTTTTTTTCTATCTACACACCCTCATTTCTTTTTTACATTCATGGTTTATTCCTTTTTTGTAAATATTTCCTTTGCAAATTAACATAAGTTTCTGATCCTATCCTTCCCTTGTGTTCCCACCAATTCCACTGCACCTCAAATCTTCCATTCTCCCTTCCCTTCCACCTTCATTAGAAACCCCACTTCTCAAACTTACCTCACTCTCCATCTCTTCATATCCACTAGACACCCCAGCACACCCTTTCAACTTTAATTGATGCCTCAACTTTCAAATCCATCTCGCTTTACTCCCTTTTGCCTCCAATAGAAACCCCAACACACCTTTTTAACCAAACTTGATTCCCCAAGAATCAAATCCACCTCTCTCCCTTCCTCTTCACTTCCGATTGATACCTCATCACCCAAAAATTAGCTCTTCACTCTCTTATGTGCTTCTTTAGTACCTTGAACATATATTTAATTTGTCCACATTAATCAAGATTTATAAAAAAAGTTAATATTAATACAAACTATCACATTAACCTTTACTGATAGACATAATAATAGAGAAAAAATATATATTTCAAAAATTTTGAATGTAACAGGACTGTAATTTTTGTATTCAGGAAACTTACGAAATATTCAGGTCAATAATTTTCTAATATTTTTTGGGAAAAAATTTACTTTTTTACTTATTTATGGCATGAATGATAACTCTTGGCCCTTTTGACATTTTTTTGTGGACATTTTATACTTTCATGGCATCTTTTATGTTGGATGCATCACCCAAAAAATCCTAAAAACCCCTAATTAGGGCCGGAAAAGTGCTGATACAGGCAAAAAAAGTATTAAATAATTTTTGGCAAAAAGGCCAAGCATTTATGGTTTTTCTGAATATATAATTGTACAAATTAAAGTGACTGTTTGTCAGACTTTTAGTTACTTTTTGGAGATGCTAAATGGTGTGAAATATAATAATTTTTTTATTCATTGGTTCATAATTTATTTATTTATTAGCTATTTTCTTTGAATAATGTTCATTTTTATTATTTTGGGCTATTAAATCATATCTCTTGTCCCATAGACTATTTCAGTTATTGAAAAACAGTTGTCTGTATCATAAATATATTTTAATATGTTTGTATTACTTTTCTTTATTCATCTCTATAAATTTAATATTACATACTTTAAGATTATCATTTTTTTGTGGAGATGAAGTGAAGAAGAGAATATTGGATGTAAAGGTGGAGGGTTTTTGCTTGGTGGCTATGGAGAGGGTGGCGAGTTAATTTTTGCATGATGAGGAAGGGAGCAAGATGGATTTGATGCTTGGGGCATCAAGTTTGGTTAAAAAGGTGTGTTGGGGTTTCTATTGGAGGCAAAAGGGAGTAAAGCGAGGTGGATTTGAAAGGTGAGGCATCAATTAAAGTTGAAAGGGTGTGCTGGGGTGTCTAGTGGATATGAAGAGATGGAGAGAAAGGTAAGTTTTAGGAGTGGAGTGTCTATTGGAGGCAAATGGGAGTAAAGCGAGGTGGATTTAAGGGGTGGGGCATTAATTAAAGTTGTAAGGGTGTGCTGGGGTGTCTAGTGGAGATGAAGGGATGGAGAGCAAGGTAAGTTTGAGGAGTGGGGTTTCTATTGGAGGCAAATGTGAGTAAAGCAACATGGATTAAAGGGGTGGGGCATCAATTAAAGTTGGAAGGGTGCTCTGAGGTGTCTAGTGGAGATGGAGAGATGGAGAGCGAGGTAAGTTTGAGGAGTGGGGTTTCTATTGGAGGTAAATGGGAGGAAAGTGAGGTAAATTTGCAGGGTGGGGAATTAATTAGAGGTGAAGCAGTGAGGTGGAGTCTCTTTTAGAGAAGGAAAAAATAAAAATAATACAGCAGTATCCTGGTTAGAAGCAGTAGCTCATCACATAAAATTGAAAATCTATTTACCATCTACTTCCCATAAGATAGATCTAAAACTGCCTCTCAAGTCTGGAGGTTGAGAAAGATCATACCATTTCTGTTCAAAATATGCTATTAAATCATACAATGCTAATTGTTTTGATTCATAGATCGAAAATATTTTCTTTCTTACCACACAGGGGAGGTTCTGGCCTGGAATTCAAGATGTTGGTCAGAGAGATTGTCTATGGTAAAGAGGATTGGAAATTTCAATGAAAAATTTTTCAGGGTAAATGACAGGATGGGATGAGGGTAGGAGTTTTCAGCAAGGTGGGAAGGCTGGTATATCCAGAAAGTTTTCCAAGATGTGGTTATGAAATATTGAGGATAAAAATGTCAGACAAGAGGTGAACATTGACACGTAAAGTGTCTAATAACCCAATTATTAGCAAAAATAATTGCGGAAGATAATTGGGGTATGCAGATTATTTTCTGCAATTAATTTAATTGCAGATCGGTCAACATTGATACCCCCTATTTAACTTAATGGGTACAATAAAAGTGTCAAAGGGTGCTTTTGGTCTAGAAGATTTTACAGCAGTCCAACAGCAATGAAAGGTGAGGAAAAACTCTAGATTTCAAAAAGAGGTACATATTTTTTATCTTTATATTTTAATACTCAATAGGGGGTATCAATATTCAGGGATCCACAATTAGGGATCAGAATTTTTTTTCCCTGGATCAGAAATTATTAATTGCGGAAGATTCATATCCAATAGCCCCAGGGCTAGTGGATATGGAATCCACAATAATGCATTATTCCGCCTTTTATAACCCAATTTCCATTCTAAATTCCTGATCCAAAACTCATCACATCCATGATGGATTTTTAAGAAAGTCACATGACTTATAATTGATTGCTAATGCCATCCTTATGTTTCTCATCACTCTATGCTATTTAATTTTGGTGGAAAACACTTCAGTTTTTTTTCTATCTGCACACCCCAACTGCACATTTGGCGGTGAATTCCCACTTCCCTCATCACATAACCCTTCCACCGGCAAAAATGAAACACCTCTCTACTAGAAAGCTACTTCACTCAACAATGAATGCTATTTCTTTTCTTTTAGCTCTCTACTATATATATGACTCAGATTAGGAAGATGCTTTAGGCTATTTGTTTTTTCTTTCCAAAAAGCGTTACCTCATTTCCAGGAGGCCAAATCTTTATCATGATCCCCAATATGATCTACGCTCCATTCTCAACATTCCTCAACTAAACTTCACTCAGCTATTTAGAACTTCTCCCAATTCTTTCTTTAAAATTTATCAACTCATCTCTGAAAATCCTATCTTTCATAAAAATTCCCATAAAAAACAGTGTAATCCTGCCATTCAACTTGCCATCGCACTGTGTCTCTTTGGCTCAAATGGAAATGGTGCTGCTGTAAGATGTTTGGATCAATTATTTAACATAGGATATGGTACAGTGATATTATACACCAAGTGCTGTATGATTGCTATCCTTTCCCTCAAGTCTCAAACACTTGCTTGGCCAACTCCAGAACAGTGACCTGAATCCTCTCAAAAAATGCAAGTGGAAGGTTTCCCTGGCTGTGTAGGATTTTTTGATGGCAAAACTATACCTTTGAGTCAAAAGCCTGCTCATGATGGCAACCATTATTTTGATTAAAAAAAAGGTTTCTTCAAAATCTTCTCCAATTTCTCATCCTTCATAAACTAACTTCTTATCTTCCTTCTAGATACTCTATTGCCGTTCAACTTATATGCAATGTCAATAAAAAATTTATTACTTTTCACAGTGGCTTCCCTTTATCATGTCATGACTCTTCTATCTTCCAAAGAATGAGGATTTCTCAAACCTCAGACTCATAATTTGACAAATCTCAGTACCTCCTTGCAGACTCAGCATATGCAAGTGGGAAGTACATTATACCTGCTTTCCATGGTGCAAGTTTAGAAAATGACCCCAAAGCTAAATTTAATTATCACCTTGCCCAATCAAGAGTAAAGATTGAACACGCTATAGTTATTTTAAAGGGACAATTTTCTAATCTTTGGGAGCTCAGTATCCAATTTCAAAAATAATTGGAGATCAAAACTGCAAATCATTGGATCATGAATTGCATTATACTCCACAATATCCTAGCTGATTTTAAGGATGAGTGGAATGATCTTTATGAAGAAGAGGATCCTGAACCAGCACCGACTCTCCCCTCCCTTGAATCACAAAACATTCAATCAACTGGCATACACTCTGTCATTATGCCTATTACTCTCCAACATTTCACTTCACAACACTTTTAAAATTTTTATTTTGGTTCTCTCCAAATGTCCACTTTGTGTAATTTATTCACTTGCTTTAGTATTTTTTTTTGTTGCATATTCATTTTTTTTTTTTGAATTTACGGTGAATATCTTTTTTTTGGATGGCTCATTGGTTTTCTTTCACCAGCTCAACACAAAATTGCATATTTTGTCAGTGTTTTTTTTATTTTTTTTATTTTTTATTTTATTTTTATTTTTATTCATCACTCATATCCCTTTTCATCCTCTCCTCACGCATCCCTCATATATTTTTGTTGTTTTTTTATTTTCTCAAATCAACTCACCAGGTAAGTCATTTTTTCATTTTCGTTTTGTTTTATTTTTTTATTTTTTTATTTGCTAATCATGATTTTTTTTTGTCCTGTAAGTGCTTTTTTTAAACTTTTTTTTTTTTTTGTCTTATAAGGGTTTTTTTTTTTTTTTTTTTTTTTTTTTTTTTTTTTTTTTTTTGGGTTTTTAAGGTTAGACTAATTTTGTTTTTTTTGTTTTATCTTTTTTATCTTTTTTATATCTTTTTTTTCACCCTCCATCATCCCCCTTTCCCCCCTCCTTGTCTTCCTCCATGCCCTCCTTTCTCCCCTTCTTGGCCACCTCAAGTCCCCCCCTTTACCCCCTCCATCATCCCTCTTTCCCCCTCCTTGTCTTCCTCCATACCCCCCTTTCTCCCCTTCTTGACCACCTCAACTCCCCCCTTTAATGCCTCCTTGCCCACCTCAACCCCCCTTCACCCCCTCCTTTCCCTCCTTTCCCACCTCAAACCCCCCCTTCACCCCCCTTCACCCCCTCCTTGGCCCCCCCTTCACCCCCCTTCACCCCCTCCTTTGCCCCCTCAAGCCCCCCCTTTACCCCCTCCTTTTCCCCCTCAAGCCCCCCCTTTACCCCCTCAATCCCACCTCAAACTCCCCCTCAAACCCCTCCACACCCCCCCCAGCACCTACTTATCAAATCACCATTGATTCAATAAGTTAGGTGTAGGGGGGAGTTTGAAAGGGATTGAGGCGGGGTTTGATGCAGGTAAGGAGGGGTTAAGGGGGGGGGGTTAAAGAAGGGGTAAAGGGAGGGTAAAGGGGGAATGAAGGGGGAGGGTTTTAGGCGGGTAAGGAGGGGCTAAAGGGGGGGTAAAGAAGGGGTAAAAGAGGGGTAAAGGAAAGGTAAAGGGGGACTAAAGGGGGGGACTTTTTGGGGGGCATTTTGAAGCAAAAAAAAGACTAATATCTGCTATTTAATTTTTTAATAGATTGTTTTGTCTTTCCCTTAGTAGAATTCTGTTATAATCCAGTAAGTAAAAGTTTTAAAAAAGGTACATGTAAATAAACTCCCTATAGAAATATTTGGATAATTACAACAGGTTGGGGTCACTTATATAGTGATTTCAGAAAAAGAAGCCCTGTTATATAATAAAATTGTGATATTGAATCAACAATTTTACCACTAATTTAACATATAATTGTTATTAGTGGGTCTGTCAATAGACCAATTAAATTTATGATCTTTGCAGATACAATTTTTACCACTAATTTAACATAAAATTGTTCTTAGTGGGAGTCTGTCAATAGACCAATTAAATTTGTGATCTTTGCAGATGATAACCAATTAAACTGATTAATTGTTTTGTTTTAACAGGACTTTTAATCCCTTTCTATTGGTTTGTAATATTCATTTAATATTTGAAAAAGAATCTTACTGACAGTTGTTTTTTTAAATATAAAAACATGGCTACATATTGTAGACCAGTTAAATCAAGTGACCACTTAAAAAGAATATTTGACTTTTGGCACTTAGAAATTCACTTCATACCAATAAGTAAGGAATAAAATTGTCTTCAGTGGTATTAATAAATACTGATAAAACTCTTTTTGAAGTTTTCATATCTAAACTTTCAATTCTTTAGAAGAAATTCCACGTAAAAATGTGTGACAACAATGACATTGTCAGCCAGGCTACTAGACTTACCCAGTGAAATAATTAATTATTTACTGGATGAAGCCGCACCTTATCATTTTAATTATTTAATTATAAATTAGTTACATTAAAATTACTTATAATAAATTAACTAATTACAGAATGATAAAATTAAATGAATAATTAAAATTAAATATAAAATTGTCCCTTATATTTTTTCTCTAACACCATGCACATTTGACAGGTTGGAAGAAATAAAGATTTATATTAAAAAATAGATTTTAAATTAAAATAAGATTTTAATATTCAAAGAATATTAAATATATACAAAAAATTCAAATTTCTTATTTAGAATTGACTTCTACAGTAAATATTAAATAAATTGATGTATTTCTGACATACTCTGTAAATACATCTTTTTGACGCCTTCTTTTTAGAACAACTTTATTATTTGAAAATACTCCTTCTGGAATATTCTTTTTCTCTCTCTCTCATACTACTGTTTTCAGAATTTGTTTGCCGTGCTTTGTCCCTCCTTTGCCTATATAAGGCCTCTCTTTTGGTTGTTTTTTATTCATTCCATTACTACATTTTTTTATTACAATTACAAACATCAAACTTATTCTTATATTCTATAACATTAGTATTTACAATAATGTAACTCTGATCTATAAATTATATCAATATTTTAAACCTACCTCTTTTATTTGAGTAATTAAATCACTTAGATTAAGAAATACGTACCAAATTTTTGAGAATCCATTTTAACCCTTAAAATCCTCGTAAAACTTCATACCAAATCTTCTAGACCAAAAGCGTACCTTGACAATTGGGAACCTTTCCGAAATATTGATGGCGCAACGTTAATTGAGGCGTAATCGAAGGGACCATCGGTGTACAAGTACCTGTAAAGGACGAGAGAGGCGAGAAAACGACAAATGTCATATGTCACGTGACAAAGGTTTTTGCTGCGAACGGGAATCGAACCGCGCTCCAAAACTTAGGTTCATATACTGACTAAACGTTGTATATATTGTGGTAATTATTGATATTACTATTTGTGGGTTACTCTTAACTCTTCATTTGCTACATATTTCCTTTTACTCAGCACTCTGTAAGTGGCATTAATTTGCTCATTTTACAGGGGGAGGTGTCTGGTAATTTGGAATTTATTTTTATTATTATATTTTTTATTTATTTTTCCTGGTTGACCATAATAGAACAATAAGTGTTCTTAGCCCCAGAAGTAATAAAATAATTATATTTTAATATTAATTATTATAATTTTTCAGTTGACATTTGTCCTGATTGATTTAAATTTTAATTGTTCCAGTTGACAAATTGTCCTGACAATAATATTTTTTTAATTAATAAATAATTCATATTTAATTACTTCAGTTGACTTTGAGTCCTGGTAGTTCAATAAATTTTTTTTAATTAATAAAACTCATATTTAATTACTTCAGTTGACATTAAGTCCTGGTAGTTAAGTGATCAGTTTAATAAAATTTTAAAATAAAACTTCATATTTAATTACTTCAGTTGACATTAAGTCCTGGTAGTTAAGTGATCAGTTAAATAAATTTTTTTTTAATTAATAAAGATTCATATTTAATTACTTCAGTTGACATTAAGTCCTGGTAATAAATTAGTTGATTCAAATCCTGAAAATAATTAATTAAAAGTATTAATAAAATTTTTTAATTTATTTCTACAGTTGATTATATTATAATCCTGGTTTTAAATTTTTTTTTGAATTAATAAATTAATTTTATTCAGTTGATTTTTATCCTAAAAAAGATTTTTTTTATTTTTATTTTATTTTTTTTTAAATAAAAATCAAAAATAAAGACTAATTAATCTTATTGTCTCTCTTCTTCATTTCAGTAAAATCTTAAAATGACTGACCAAAGTGGTTCTGCTACACGTGAAGAAGAACTAGACTTGATTGATTATGATGAGCCTACTTCTGTAAGTTCTCCTTTAACAAGAAGAATTTCTCAAACTAATAAATCCTTGCCCCAAACAGGATGTAGAGATGGAAGAAGTAGAAATCCTAGTGGACACAACTCAGGATCAGAAGCCTATGATAAACCCACCAGAAGAGCTTCCAAAAGGCTTCAGGATAAAAAATATGCCATTTTCTCAGCAGGTAAAGAATCTGTCTACTGACATAAAGGAGTTAAGGAGAGAAAGCTTGAGACTAAAGGTAAGGGTAGATGCTTTGGAAGAAAAGGTGAGAAGAACAGATACTTTTCTCCAAGAGAAGAAGAAATATCTTCCTCCCAGGGATCAACAACAATTGGCTCCCCAGTCCCAAGAGAAGGTGGAAGTGTCCAAGTGGCAGTGGGAGTGGCTAAACACTCAGTGGGACTACCTGGCTCAAAACCAGCATCAGTTACCTCAGGCAGGTCCATCAAGGTCCAACCAGGTCAACCCCACTCCTCCCCACCCTTATCAAGGAGGCAAAAGAAGAAGGAAGCCCAATATAGTGATACCCAGAAAACCCTGGTACATCCCTCTATTGATTCTCAAGTGCCTTTTCTTGTGGCTGACTCTGTTCCTTCAGGTAAATCAGGAAGGGAGGATGAAACTTTGAGACCTATAGAGGCTGGGAGTAGTAGACAAATCACTCATGTATCAAATCCTTTACTTTTAATTGCTACCTCAATGATTAATCCTGATATGGCTGTGATTGATGAAACTCTTGACCCTGAGTTCTATGAGAGTCTGGAAAGTTACTCAGTTTCCTTATTGAGAAACAGTCCAGATGTAGCAAGAATTAATGATGAGCACTTGAGAGATATTATTGCCAAGCAAAATCATATAATGAACAATATGCAATTGACTCAGAGATATAATAGTTTGTTAACTGATCAGGTTTATCAAGCATTAAGAAGTGAATCACAGAGAGTCTCTGATGAATTGTCTCATTACAAAGCAACCCATGAAAAGAATGTTGCTTTATGGCAAAATATAAAAAATGATTTGTCTAAACTAAAAGATACTGTATCTGCCTGTTGCCAGGAGGTAGAGATAGATAAGATAAATCTGAAAAGATTTAATGACCATTTGTCATCTTTTCAAAATAAAAATCAATTATCTTTTGCAACTATCAATGAGAGTTTATCTAGTCTTCCAATAATGAAAACAAGACTAACAACCATTGAAGAAAAATTGAACTCATTGTTAAATGACCAAAAATATTCTGACATTTCTGTGAAGGAACATATAGTGCAGGATGCTCAAATAGTACCTGTGGCTAGTTCATCTAAAGTAAAAATAGCTCCAGAAATACCTGTTGATAACACTGAGTTTCCATCAAAAACTGATGATGCACCAGGATCTGAAACAGAAGGATTAAACAATGAGATTTCAGCACAATTAGAGAAATTACAGCTGCTTCTTACTCAGAAACAAGCTAGTACTAAGGAGACTCCTTCAAATCAAAAGAATTGGCCAAAACTTGACCAGTACCCAACATTTTATGGTGATTCTTCCTCTGATTGGCAACAATTTATTTGCAGAATTGATAACTTAAAAAATTCTTACAAACTCCCAGATGAGGAAATTGTGTCCAAGTTAATTTCTTTGTTCACTAATGTTGCCCTGATGTGGTATGAATCTTTTCTCCTGGATGGGAATGACTACTCATGGGAGGATTGGAAGAAATTAATTAAAGCACAATTTGGTGGCTCCAAGTTCAGAATGGCTCAACAAAGGAAGTATGAGGAAACTAGATATAGCTCTTCTACTGATAACCCTATTGAGTTTTTAATGAAACTTTTAAAAATCTTAAGGGCAATGGACCCAAATATGAAGTTTGATTTATGGAAGGACAGGATCCTCTATAAATTACCAATGTCTCTGAGAAACTTGATAGTGGCTAGGACTGAGTTCTCCAAAGAGCCCTCTTCTTTCATTAATACTTGCAATGAGATACTTCTAAACAATAAGTATGATGCCAGAAGATTCATTCCTAGGACCCCTTTGAAGAAACCCTCCACTTACCAACAGAAACTTCTGGAAAAGGTTGGTAAACTTTCTGCCCCTGTTGCACCAAAGAAGTATGCAACAAACACTTGCTTCAAGTGCAACAAGCCTTGGCAGAAAGGCCATGTTTGTGACAAAAAGATAAATCTTGTAGAAAAAACAGAGGAGCATGCTGATGACACAGTGGCACTGGATGATACATCAAGTGATTGTGCCAGCAATATTTTATATGAATCTCAACAAGAAATCTTGATGCTGGAAGAGGATATCCATTATTTAAATACTATTGATATTGATAATAATGATTTATCTACAGTTGAAGATGCTGAGATCATAAAGAAAATTGAGGATAGCTCAATTATTATTGCCCCTCTCAAGGCACCAGTCTTGATCAATGGAACCAGCATTGAAGTTGTTCTGGATTCTGGAGCTGGAGGAAGTGTAGTATCTGAAAGAGCACTTGCTTCAGTAGATCAAGACTATAAATCTAAACTGATGCCTATCATTTCTGAAAATTGGAGAGGGTATGGCTCTGTTTTGTTCCCCATTGGTAAATACAAAGCCACGGTGTTTTTTAAATATAACCATGGTTTTGTAAGAGCTATTTGTGATTTTGTTGTCATGAAAAATGATAACTTGAGCAATTGGTTTATTGTAGGGAATGATATTTTAACCAAGTATGGCATAAAATTGGATCCTTCAAACCAATGTTTCACAATGGGGATGAATGGGAAGAGAAAATTTAAGATTTCCTCCCCTAAAAAATTAGTAAAACCAGAATTGAACACATGTAATTCTGTGGTTCAATATAAAGGAAGATCTACAAAGGAAATGCATGCCCTTATTTCTGAAATTGACAATGCTTCTTTTGGAGAACAACTTTCTGGTGAGGATAAAGATTCCATCATTAACTTGATAAAATCTTTTCCTATGGCCTTTGCTCATGGGTCACATGAACTGGGATTAGTTAAAGAGGAAATGAAACTTTCATTGTCTTGCCCATTAACTGATATACCACCTAGTTCAAAGAAGAAGCCTTATCCTGCTTCTCCCACAAAGAGAAAAGATATTGAAGACAATATCTCTACCCTTTTAAAAATGAATATTATTGAAAAGGTAGTTGAAACACCTAAACATTGTGTTATCTCACCTGTCCTAATTTCTTATGAGAAAGATAAAGCCAGGTTATGTGGTGATTATAGAGCACTAAACACTTATACTGTTGATGATATCTACCCTTTACCTAGAATCAGATCTATACATGCTACTTTACAGGGTGCTAAATATATCAGCTGTTTGGATGGTAATAAAGGATATCACCAGGTACCTGTTGAGAAAAATTCTCAGAACTTTCTGATGATTGCCACTCATATGGGTATTTATAAGTATATTAGGATGCCATTTGGCCCTAAAAATTCCCCTTCAGTTTTCCAAAAAGTAATGGATAACACATTCCATCAAGAGATAATTGAAGGATGGCTGATGGTTTATATTGATGATATCATTATATTCTCAAAAACATTTGAGGACCATCTTAAACACCTGTGTAAAGTATTCCAAAAAATGGATGAAATAAATATGACACTTGCTTTGAAGAAATGTAAATTTGGTTTCCATTCTTTAAAAGTTCTTGGTCATCACCATGGGAAATCTGGGGGTGAACTGCTAGCAGTTCCCTCTTTTTGAAACTATTAGGAATTTGTCAGGAAACTGTTGGGAAACCATCCTGAAACTGTCAGAAAGATGTTTTTAAATCTGATGAAAAAACATTGAAAAAATAAACTGTCACAGATTGAATCCAGAACAATCCCTCCTTGAGCAGAGCTTAAGAACCACATTGAACATCAGTTAATCTCAGGTTTGGCAAAAGGTTGAACAACATCACTTAGCATACCTTAATATTCAAATATTAAACTTGAATATATGTTGCGTGTATGATATAGATGCATATGCATTTGAATTTGCATGGTGGATACTTATTGCATGCTAAAAATTGATGTGAAATGCCTATCCAAAGTGTATGCATAATGACTATGAAGAATAAATATGAATAAAAAATATGCATAAAAATATGCATAAAAATATGAATAGTGATTATGCATAAAAAATATGCATATTGAATATGCATAAAAATATGCATATTGAATATGCATTAAAAATATGCATATTGAATATGCAAAAAAAGGTGCATATATGTATATGAATAAAATATATTAATATGCATATAAATCTGTATAATGAATATGCATATGAATATGCATAACTATGCATAATGATTGAAAAATGCAAAAAAATGATGCTTAACGAGTATATTTTATGCATAAATAGAAATATGCAATATGAATTCATATTGCATACAGATAACACTGGCAAACCATTTTGACCAAAACTCATACTAAATTTTCATTCTGGACTAAAGGTGTGAGGGAAGGAAGAAAAACAGTCCGATGTTAGAAAAATGCTACATGCACTCATTTTGTAGCAGAGCAAATGAGAAGTGCTGAATTATGGTTGGTGCCCATAATTTAGTATGATATCATAATTTTATTTAATTGTTTTCAATATTGAAAAGACTTTAGGTCGGTTGGTATGGATCTAGCTGTGCCAGGGTCTAATCTAATTATTTTAACAATTTCTTAATAATTAACGGGATTTAATACAAAAACAGGTTGTATTTTTTGTGGGATATTGGATATGATAAGGTCTTTTGTAAAAAAAACTTATATTGTTTAAAAATATTCCTGAATCAGATGTGGGATAATCACTACAAAAAATTGTAGTACTGTGGGCAATAAAATATATGCACAAGCAGTAAAGAAAGGACCAAGTGAACCCTTTTTGTGCAGTGGGAATCATTAGAGTGGAATTGTGGATGAAAAATATAATTCATTATTACCATTTTATTTAATCAAAAAATTTATAATATTAAAAAGAACTATTGATTAATTGGTATTTGACCTTTGTGCCTCACTCATATTTATCATTTGATTGATTTTTGTCACCATTATGTTATTAATATTATAAGTATAGCAAAAACTCATGTGCCAAATGCATACCGGGTGATGATACACCTTTTATAATATTATTAAATAAAGGTAAAAAAATATGAAAATGATTTGTTTTACAAAAAATAAATTGATATCCAAAAGCAATATGAGGGGTAAAAAGGTAAAATTAAAGGGATCAAATATGAAATAAAAAATTAAAGTGAAATTCCTCCCATCAAGAGCAAGTAGACATGATGGGGTGAACACCCACCAGTGGCACTAAACTTGGACTATAATTTCTTTTTTGTAAAAATAAAAAAAATCCACTGGAGCTTTACCAAAACTTCAGGATGAAAATTTTGCCATATCAAACAACTTCTAGTACAATTATTGAAGAAAAATTCATTTTCATTGCAATAGAGAGAATTGATCACATCAGACTGCATGTGACCAAAAGTGTCCAGCACAAGTTCGGCCGAACTTGTGCTGGACACTTTTATGATGGAGGTTAGCTAGGGTGGAATTTTTCTTCAGTTCATCTGGTATTTCTTATCAACATGTCCACTGGTATTTGATCATTGTGCCTCACTCATATTTATCATTTGATTAATTTTTTGTCACCATTATGTTTTAATATTATTAGTATAGCAAAAACTCATGTGCCAAATGCATACCGGGTGATGTTACACCTTTTATAATATTATTAAATAAAGGTAAAAAAATATGAAAATGATTTGTTTTACAAAAAATAAATTGATATACAAAAGCAATATGAGGGATAAAAAGGTAAAATTAAAGGAATCAAATATGAAATAAAAAATTAAAATAAAATTACTGCCATCAAGAGCAAGTAGACATGTTGGGGCAAATGTCCACCAGTGAGGCTAAACTTGGACTATAATTGCTTTTTTGAAAAACAAAAAAGTGCCAATCTGAGGTTTAAAAAAACTTCAGCATAACCATTTAGCCATATCAACAACTTCTAGTTCAATGATTGAGAGAGAATTGATCACACCAGACTGCATGTGACAAAAAGTGTCCAGCACAAGTTTGGCCGAACTTGTGCTGGACACATTTATGACGGAGAGTAGCTAGGGTAGAATTTTTCTTCAGTTAATCTGGTATTTCTTATAAACATGTCCATTGGTACTTGATCTTTGCGCCTCACTCATATATATCATTTGATTAATTTATTGTCACCATTATATTATTAATATTATATGTATAGCAAAAACTTGTGTGCCCAACGCATACCGGGTGATGTTACACCTTTTATAATATTATTAAAAAAAGGTAAAAAAATATGAAAATGATTTGTTTTACAAAAAATAAATTGATATACAAAAGCAATATGAGGGATAAAAAGGTAAAATTAATCTCAAAGAGATCAATTATGAAAAACAAAATACTAGTAAAATTCTTGCTCTCAAGAGCCAGTAGAAGTGTTGAAAAAAATGGAAGCCATCAGGGCTAAATTGTAATAAGTGACCTTTTTTTTAAAGATAAAAAAACTACAACTGAGGTTGGGAAGAACAACAGGTGGATGATTCAGCTAAACAAAACTACTTGTAGTGAAGTTTAATAAAAAAATGTTTTTTTGTTGCCATATAGAGAATTGATCCCATCTGACTGCACGTGACTAAAAGTGTCCAGCACAAGTTCAGCCGAACTTGTGCTGGACACTTTTATGATGGAAAGTAGCTTGGGTGGAAATTTTCTTCTGTTCCTTCATCTTGTATTTCTCATAAACATGTCTACTGGTATTTGATCAGTCTGTATCTTTCATATTTAACATCCGATTAATATTTTATCACCATTATATTATTAATGTTATTAGTATAGCAAAAACTTGTGTGCCAAATGCATACCATGTGAAGTTATACCTTCAATAATTTTTTAAAATAGAAGTAAATAAATATGGAAAGGATTAGTTTTACAAAAATTAAATAGAAATTTAAAAGTAAAAAGAGGAATAAAAGAGTAAAATAAAAGTCAAAGAGTTAAAATATGAAAAAAATACTGGTAAAATTCCTGCTATCAATAGCCAGTAGAGGTGTTAAAGCAAATGGGAGCCATCAGGGCTTAATTGTAATAAGTGGCCTTTTCTTTAAAGATAAAAAATTATACACCTGATATTGGGCAGAACAGCAGGTGGATGATTCAGCTAAACCAAACTACTTCTAGTGAAATTTGATAAAAAAATTTTTTTGTTGCCATACAGAGAATTGATCCCATCTGACTGCACATGACAAAACGTGTCCAGCACAAGTTCGGCCAAACTTTTGCTGGACAATTCTATGATGGAGAGCTGCTGGGGTAGAATTTTTCATCAGTTCATCTGGTATTTCTTACAAAAATGTCTACTGGTATTTTATCTTTGTGCCTCACTCATACATATTGTTTGATTAATTTTTTGTCCTAATTATATTATTAATTATATAAGTATAGCAAAAAATTGTGTTCAAATGCATAGTGAGTGATGTTACACCTTTTAAAATTTTATTAAAAAAATGTATAAAAATATTAAAATAATTTTTTTTAAAAATTATTAATTGATATCCAAGAGCAATATGAGGAATAAAGAATTAATTTAAAGCGATAAAATATGAAAAACGAACTCCAAGTATTATTGCTAATATCAAAGGCCAGTAGAGATGTTGAAGCAAATGAGAGCCATCAGGGATAAATTGTACTTAATTGATTGTTTTTTAAAGATAAAAAATTGTGTACCTGTGGTTTGGATGAACTCTAGGTGGATAATTCAGCTATATCAAACTACATCTAGTGAATTTTCTTATCAAATAATTTTTTTCATTGCCATAGAGAGAATTTATCTCATCTGACTGCACCTGAGCAAAAGTGTCCAGCACAAGTTCAGCCGAACTTGTGCTGGACACTTTTATGATGGAGAGTAGCTAGGGTGCAGGTCTTCTTCAGTGCAACTGTTATTTTTTTATAACATGTCAAATGGTATTTGATCTTTCTGTGTTATTCATATTTTATTATCTGATTAATTTTTTGTCATTAGAATTTTATTAATTTTATTAGTATAGAAAAAGCTTGTGCGCTAAATGCATGCCATGTTATATTACACCTTTTATAATATTATTAAAAAATGTTAAAAAAATATGAAAATGATTTCTTTTCCAAAATTATAAATTAATATCCAAATGTAACATGAGTGATAAAAAAGTAAAGTAAAAGAGATCAAATATGAAAAAGAAAAATTCAAGAAAAATTCCTGCCTTCTAGAGCCATTAGAGGTGTTGAAACAAATGGGTGCCATCAGGGCTAAATTTTATAAAATTTAATTTTTTTTAAAGATAAAAAATTTTTCACCTGAGGTTTGGAAAAACTCAAGGTGGATAATTCAGCCATACCAAACTACTTCTAATGTAATTATTTAGCATTTTTTTTAATTTAATTTCCACAGAGAGAATTGATCCCATCTGACTGCACCTGAACAAAAGTGTCCAGCACAAGTTCGGCCGAACTTGTGCTGGACACTTTTATGATGGAGAGTAGCTAGGGTGGAAGTGTTTCTCAGTACATCAGTTTTTTGTTTTTCACATTTCTATTGGGTTTTTAACTATTTTTATCATTCATATTTATCTTATAATTAATTTTTTGTCACCATATATATTATTAATGTTTCTAGTATAGCAAAAACCTGCATGCCAAATGCAAAATTGGTGATGTTACAACTTTAATAATATTATTATACAAAGTTAAAAAAATATTAATATGTTTAGTTTTTAAAAAAATAAATTGATATTTAAAATTAAAAAGAGTAATAGAAAAGTAAAATGAAAATAAATGGGATCAAAGAAGAAATAAAAAATACAAGTAAAATTTTTACTATCAAGAGCCAGAAGTGGTGTTGGGACAGTTGGGGACCCCTAGGTCAAGACTTGGTCTAAACTTACTTTTATGTATAGCTAACAAATTTTGAACTGAGGTTTGGACAGACTTCCAGGGGACAATTTTACAATATTAAACATTCTTTACCTCAATAATGGAGTGAAATATCATTTTTATTGCCATAGAGAGAATTTATCTCATATGACTTCATGCAACCAAAAGTGTCCGGCACAAGTTCGGCCAAACTTGTGCTGGACACTTTTATAATTGAGAGTAGGCATACAGCAAATCTTCTTAAACTCAAAAGGGATTTCTTATAAACATTTCCACTGGAATTTGATCTTTCTGTATCATTTAAATTTAGCATTTGATAAATTTTTTGTCATCATTATATTGTTAACGTTATTACTATAGTAATAACTTGTGTAAAAAATGCATACCAGGTGGTGTTCCACCTTTAATCATATATTATTAAATAAAGGTATAAGAGTATGAGAATTATTTATTTTAAAAATTAAAAATTGATATCCAAAGCAATATGAGCAATAAAAAAGTAAAATAAAAGGGATAAAATAAGAAAAAAAAATCTAAGGAAAATTACCACTATCAATAACAAGTAGAGGTGTTAGATCAAATGTGCACCACCAGGGCTAAACTTGCACTATATTTTCTTTTTTTTTAAACCAAAGAAAGTGTCCTGATGAGTTTTGAAAATTCATCAGGAGGACATTTTGGCAATATCAAACTACTTAGTGTGCAATGATTGAGCAAAATGTCATTTTCATTTCCATAGAGTAAATTTATTCCATCTGACTGCATGCAACCAAAAGTGTCCAGCACAAGTTTGGCCGAACTTATGCTGGACACTTTTTTAATGGTGAGTATCTAGGGTGCAGGTCTTCTTCAGTTCATCAGGTATTCCTTATAAACAAATCCACTTGTATATGATCTTTCTGGGTCATTCATATTTATCATTTGATTCATTGTTTTTCACCATTATAATATTAATGTTATTAGTATTGAGAAAATTTGTAAGCCAAATGCATACTGGGAGATGCTACATCTTTCATAATCTTATTAAATAAAAGTAAAAAAATTATGAAAATTATTAGTTTTACAGTAAATAAATTGATATTTGAAAGCAAAAACAGGAATAAAAAAGTAAAATAAAAGTGATTAAATATGAAATTAAACATTCAAATAAAATTTCTGCCATCAAAGATAATTTGAGTTTTCAGACCAAATTTGCACCACCAATTCTAGATTTGGAATATGTTTTCTTTTTTTTAAAATTAATAGAAGTGTCCACCTGATGTTTTCCAAAAAATCAGGAGGATAGTATAGCAGTATAAAGCTACTTCTTGTGCAATGATTGAGCAAAAATTCATTTTAACTTCCATTGAGTAAATTTATCCCATCTGACTGCATGCAACCAAAAGTCTCCAGCACAAGCTCAGCTGAAATTGTGCTGGACACTTTTATGATGGAGAGTAGCTAGGGTTCAAGTCTTCTTCAGTTAATCTTATATTCATTTTAAAAATGTCTATGGGTATTTGATCTTTCTGTGTCATCCATATTTATTATTTGATTATTTTTTAGTCACCATTATATTATTAATGTTTTTAGTATAGCAAAAAAATGTGTAATGAATGTACACTGTATGATTTTACAACTTTAATAATATAATATAATAAATATAAAAAAATGTGAAAGTTATCAGTTTTACCAAAATAAAATTGATATTTAGAAGCTAAAGGATAAATAAAAGGGTAAGATTAAAATTAAAGATATCAAACATGAAATAAAGATATTAAGTATAATTTCTGCTATCATGGGCCAGTAAAGGCTTCAGAAAAAATAAGCACCATCATAGATTAACATGTATCAAATTTACTTTTTACCAAAGGAAAAAATTGTCTACCTTAGGTTTGGACAAACTTCCAGGGGACAATTTGTCTATATAAAACTACTTTCAGTGCAATGATGGAGTGATAATTCAGTCTCATTTCCATAAAAAGAATTGATTGTGTGTGATGGCATGCAACCAAAAGTGTCCAGCACAAGTTTGGCCAAACTTGTGTTGGACACTTTTATCATGAAGGGTAGCCAGGGTGCAAGTCATTTTAAATCATCTGAAATTTATTATAAACATTTCCACTGTTATTAAATCTTTGTGCCTCACTCATATTTATCAATTGATTAATTTTTTGTCACCATTATATTATTAATATTATCAGTATAGCAAAAAATTGTGTGCCAAATGAATACTGGGTGATGTTACACCTTTTATAATATTATTAAATAAAGGTAAAAAAATATGAAAATGATTTATTTTACAAAAAATAAACTTCTATCCAAAATCAATATGAGAGGAATAAAGTAAAATAAAAGAAATCAAAGATGAAAATTAAAATCCAAGTTAAATTCCTGCCATAAACAGAAAAAAGAGATGTTGAATTAAATTAGAACAATCAGGGCTAAACTTGCACTAAATTTTCTTTTTTGTAAAAATAAAAAGAAAATCCACTTGAGCTTTACCAAAACTTCAGCATGAAAATTTTTCCATATCAAACTACTTCTAGTGTAATTTTAGATCAAAAAATTATCTTCATTTCCATAGAGAGAATTGCTCCCATCTGACTGCACCTGACCATAAGTGTCCATCACAAGTTTGGCCAAACTTGTGCTGGACACTTTTATAATGGAGAGTAGCTAGATTAGAATTTTTCTTCAGTTCATCTAGTATTTCTTACAAACATCTCTATTGGTATTTTATATTTGTTCCTCACTCATTAATATCATTTGATTAATTTTTGGTCGCCATTATATTATTAATTTTATAAGTATAGAAAAAACTCATGTGCCAAATGCATACCAGGTGATGTTATGCCATTTATAATATTATTAAATAAATGTATAAAAATATGAAAATAGTTTATTTTAAAAATTATTAATTGATATCCAAAATCAATATTAGGAATAAAAAGTTAAGTTAAAGGGATCAAATATGAAAAAAGAACTCCAAGTAATATTCCTACTATCAAAGGCCAGTAGAGGTGTTGAAGCGAATGAGAGCCATCAGGGATAAATTGTACTAAATTGACTTTTTTTCAAAGATAAAAAATTGTGCACCTGTGATTTGGATGAAATCTAGGTAGAAAATTTGGCTATGTAAAACTACTTCTAGTGAAGTTTTTTATTCAAAAAAAATTTTTCATTGCCATAGCGAGAATTGATCTCATATGACTGCAACTGACCAAAAGTGTCCAGCACAAGTTTGGCCAAACTTGTGCTGGACACTTTTTTGATGGTGAGTATCTAGGGTGCAGCTCTTCTTCAGTGCAACTGGTATTTTTTTAAAACATATCCACTGGTATTTAATCTTTCTTTTTTATTAATATTTTATCATTTGATCAATTTTTTGTTACCGGTATATTATTATTTTTATTAGTATAGCAAAAAAACATGTGCCAAATGCATACAGGGTGATGTTAAACCTTTAATAATTCTATTAAATACAGGTAAAAAATTATGATGATGATTTGTTTTACATAAAATTAATTGATATCTAAAAGAAAAAAAAGGGATAAAAAGAAATAGGTTGAATAATAGGGATTTTATATGAAATTCAAAATTCAAGCTAAATGCCTACTTTCAAGGCTCAGAAGAGTTGTTGGATAAAATGGGCATCATCAGGAATAAAATTTTACTTAATTTGTTTTTTTGAAAAACTAAATGAAGTTTTCAACTGATTTTTTTCCAATATTTAGTTGGACACTTTATCTCTATCAAATTACTTCTAGTACCATGATTGACCAAATTAAATCCTCATTTCCATATGCAGAATTGATCCCATATGGCTGGACCAGGCCAAAGGTGTCAACCACAAGTTTGAGAATTCTTCTGGTGGACACTTTTATGATGGACAGTAGTAGGGTGCAAGTCTTCTTTAGTTAATCTAGTATTCCTCATAAACATTTCCAACTTATTTTTGGCCAAAAATCAGGTGGAAAGTATTTCCATATAAAATTACTTCTAATGCCATGATTGACTAAAAATTGATTCTCATTGCCATATAGAGAGTTGATCCCATATGACTGGATCTGGCAAAAGTGTCACCACAATTTTTGATAAACTTAAGTTTGAAAATTTTATGATGGAAAGTAATTGCAAGTTTCTTCATTTCATCAAGTAATCCTCATAAAAATTTCCACCTGTATTTTGGCCAAACTTCAGGTGGAAACTTTGGCCATATTAAATTAATTCTAGTTCCATGTTGATAAAAAACTGATACTTATTGCCATATATAGATATTAAACCCATCAGACTGTTCCTTTCCAAAAGTATCTACCTGAATTATGGCTAAACCTCAGTTGGACACTTTTATGATTCAGAGTAGCTAGGGCAAAAGTATTCTTCAGTTAATTTGGTATTCATAATAAATTTATCCTCCTGAAGTTTAGCCTAACTTCAGGTGGACAATTTCGGAAAGCACCAGTTAGTCACTATCCATCAAAAAAGTGTTTACCAAAATTTTGGCCAAACTTGTGGTGGACCCCTTTGATCAGCCACAGTCAGATGAGATCAACTCTTTAGATGGAAATGAGGATTATGTTTTGGTCAATCATGGAAATAGAAGTAGTTTGATGTGGCCAAATTACCCCCCTGATGTCAGACAAACCTCACAATGACACTTTTTAGCAGGGAGTAACTGAGAAAAATCCATTTATTAGAAGAAAAATCTTTTATTGGATAGATGCCAAGGTTTCATACTTGTGTATTATGGTCAGTATTAATTTTGAAAGTGTCTGTCCAAGCAATTTCATTGCCCATCATGACTCATTTTGTTTTAAATGTTTCAAACTGCGTGATACAGTATTAAGGTGTCACATAGTATAATTAAGTTCTATTACGTGCCCTCCTATGATGCCTAAATTTATAATTTAATATCTTACATAATAATTTTTTTTATATAAATTCATCAATATTTTATTTTATTATCAAATTTAATAGAGCAAGTATCCTGAATTATTATATATGCATAAGCTTAGGTTAGATCAATTTGTGCACAATTTGTGCTCATCAGAGGACCAAAATCAAGTTCTGGAGGATCAACTTGTGCATAATTTGGAATCAGTTGATATTCTGTCTATAATTAATCTGAGAATAAATGTAAATCTAACTCTAATTTACTTATGTTTATAAAGTATTCATAAAACTGGCATATTTAAGGGACACTCTTAATTTCAAGAGAGGGGATTGCTAGCAATTCACCCCTAGATTTCCCGTGGTGCATGTTGTTTCAGGCTTACAGATATGTGTTGACCAGAACAAAGTGGCAGCCATACAACAGGTGAAGGCTCCTACAACAGTGAGAGAGCTCCAAAGTTTTTTGGGAATGTGTGGATACTATAGACAGTATATTAAAAATTACCAAGTCATAGCTTTACCCCTTACCCAATTAACTAGAAAGGATGTTGCTTTTGTCTGGAATAGTGAAAGACAAAGAGCCTTTGACACTATGAAACACTGTTTGATGTCAGCACCAATTCTTGCTTTACCTGACTTTAATCAACCATTTGTTTTGTACACTGATGCCAGTTTCATTGGTCTTGGTGCTGCCCTCCATCAAAAACAAGTGATAAATGATAAAGTTTCAGAAGTAGTAATTTGTTATATTTCAAGAACCTTGAGAAATAGTGAATTGAAATATGGTGCTACTCAATTAGAGTGTTGAGCTGTAGTATGGGCTCTAGAAAAGCTTCATTATTACCTAGATGACCAGAAATTTGAACTTGTCACTGACTGCAGTGCAGTTAAATCCCTTTTAAACTTGAAAACACCTAACAGACATATGTTCAGATAGCAGCTGGCTGTTCAAGAGTACAGAGGGAGAATGACAATTATTCATAGGGCTGGTATTGTTCACTCAAATGTGGATATGTTATCTAGGTTACCTTTGCCAAATAATGACTCTAATCCTGCGTATGATCCTGAGGACAAAATTATTCATATACATGGGATATATGTGGTTGATATGGAGGAAGAGCTATTACAGCTTATTCTGGAATCATATGATAAGGACACTGACTTGAAAAAGTTATGCACCATATTAAATGATCCAAAGAATGCTTCAATACAAGCATTAATTAAAACCCTTCCACCAAAGTACCAAAAAGCTTTGGAAAAAGGTAAATTTTCAATTGATGAAGGATATCTATATTATAGAAGAAAGTTGAGTAATGTTATTGTTATTCCTCCTTCTATGAAAGAAAACATCTTGAAAATTTGTCATGATGACATATTAGCTGGACATTTTGATCTTGACAAAACAATGATCAGAATTAAGAACACTGCTTGGTGGGCTAATATGTCTGAAGACACAAAATTATATGTTGAATCTTGTGATTCTTTCCAAAAATCAAAAAGATTAACTGGTAAATGAGCAGGATTAATGCAGCATATTGAACCTCCTGATGCTCCATGGCAAATAATAAACATGGATTTTGTAACAGGATTACCTATTGCTGGTAAAGACAGTTATAACTCTTGTTGGGTTATTGTGGACAGATTCACAAAAATGTGTAAATTTATCCCTACCCACAAGGATGTTTCCACTAAAGAATTAGCTTTCTTATGGTGGTCTCATATGTTTAATACTGCTGGTTTTCCTAAAGCCATAATCTCTGACAGAGACCCTAAATTTACTTCTGAATTTTGGATGTCTCTGATGGATGTTTGTGGTTGTGATCTGAAACTTTCTACTGCCCGTCACCCTCAGACTGATGGTTTAGCTGAAAGAATGATTCAGACTTTAGAGGACATGATAAGAAGATATTGTGCCTTTGGCCTTGAGTATAAAGATAATGACAGATTCACTCATGATTGGGTTACCTTACTTCCTGGGTTAGAATTTGCTTATAATAGCACTGTTCACTCTGTTACTCAAAGAAAGCCTTTTTAGCTCTAGCTTGGATATGTTCCCAATACTCCTGCCCAAATTCTCAATAACAAAATACCTAAATTGGATATACATCCTGGTGTAAAATCTTTTCTTCAAATGCAACAACTATGTAGAAATCATGCTCAAAAATGTATTGAAAAATCATTTGAATATGAGAAGAAAAGATGGGACAAATCCCATAAAGAATACACTTTTAAAAAGGGTGATGAAGTGTTGATTTCTACAGTCCACTTCAACTTACAAGGTAATAACAAATTGAAAGATCCATTTGTTGGTCCTTTTGTTGTCAGAAGAATGATTGGAGATAAAGCAGTTGAAGTTATTCTGTATTCCCCATATGACAGAAAACATCCTGTTTTTCCAATATCTCTTTTGAAACCTTACACATCCAATAGTGATTTATTTCCAAAAAGGAGGGGTAGACCAAAGAAAACCCCAAATGAAATCACTGAAACAGCAGAAATTGAAAAAATTCTAAATGACAGAATAGTCACTGCTGAAAAAGGTACAGAATACTTATTGAGATCCAAGAATAAATCATCTGAATATGATTCTTGGATACCTGGGAAGGAGATATCTAATCTTCCTACTCTAATAAAAAAATTTAAAAAGAAAAAATCATAGCATTTTTTTATTGTTTTTTTAGAGTGAGGGAGTGTCAGCCAGGCTACTAGACTTACCCAGTGAAATAATTAATTATTTACTGGATGAAGCCGCACCTTAACATTTTAATTATTTAATTATAAATTAGTTACATTAAAATTACTTATAATAAATTAACTAATTACAGAATGATAAAATTAAATGAATAATTAAAATTAAATATAAAATTGTCCCTTATATTTTTTCTCTAACACCGTGCTCATTTGACAGGTTGTAAGAAATAAAGATTTATATTAAAAATAGATTTTAAATTAAAATAAGATTTTAATATTCAAAGAATATTAAATATATACAAAAAATTCAAATTTCTTATTTAGAATTGACTTCTACAGTAAATATTAAATAAATTGATGTATTTCTGACATACTCTGTAAATACATCTTTTTGACGCCTTCTTTTTAGAACAACTTTATTATTTGAAAATACTCCTTCTAGAATATTCTTTTTCTCTCTCTCTCATACTACTGTTTTCAGAATTTGATTGCCGTGCTTTGTCCCTCCTTTGCCTATATAAGGCCTCTCTTTTGGTTGTTTTTTATTCATTCCATTACTACATTTTTTTATTACAATTACAAACATCAAACTTATTCTTATATTCTATAACATTAGTATTTACAATAACGTAACTCTGATCTATAAATTATATCAATATTTTAAACCTACCTCTTTTATTTGAGTAATTAAATCACTTAGATTAAGAAATACGTACCAAATTGTTGAGAATCCATTTTAACCCTTAAAATCCTCGTAAAACTTCATACCAAATCTTCTAGACGAAAAGCGTACCTTGACAGACATTGTAAGTAATAAGGCAAAACCTTATAACTAAAGACCTAGATCTGAAAGACCTGTTACAGGAAATTCAAATGGAGGGCCAGGAATCTCCTATAATAAACAACACTCCACCAATGTCTCTGGAGGAAAGGGAAAGGCTTTTAAAGCAAGTTTCAATAAAAAAAACAAAAAATACATTACAAGAGCAAATTGACTCCTTATCCACCCTACTGAACACCTTGACGATAAGATTCAACAATATAGTGGACCAGATCAACAATCTGGAGAAAAGAGCAGCTCAAGGTTTCATTGAAGTCAACCAAGCTCTAGTGAACATAAAGGCTCAACCACCAACAGTGGCACCCACCAATTCCATAGCAACACCTCCAGCCCAAGAGGAGGATCAAAAAATCACAATAAGCAAATGGAAATGGGATTGGTACACCCAAAATTACAACAATCCTCAACAGAAGGGCTCCAGCAGTCAACCTTACAGGGGAAAGGCAAAGAGAGGCAGGGGAAGTGGGATAAGACCTTGGTAAGTCATCCAACTCCTCATAGTCAATTGTATCAACCTGACAATAAATTACTTATAGGTAATGAGATTTATAAGGAAATATTGGATATAATTGATAATGATTTAAAGGATTATTCATTTGGAAAAAATATGTTAAACTTGTCTTTACATGAGGACAATGTAAATAGTTCTATTGATCACCAGGATAATGCTATTAATATAAAAATGGAATCAAATGATGAGTCTTCTGAGTTGGACACAAAAAAATAGAATATTTTTTGAAAGAGAATCTAATGGAATCAAAAATAAAAAGTAAATTATTATTGAGAATTGAAAAATTGGAAGAGTTCTCAAAAGAGTCAAACAATAATACAGAAAATTCATTACTACAGCTAACACAATCATTGAGTACCACAGCCAATAAATTAAAAATTATTGAAAATTAAAATAATGAATTAATCAATGAGAATAAAAGATTGAATTTTGAGATTAGAAATTTAGAAAGTAAAATAGAACATTCTCAGAATGTTATGGCTACCATTTAGGGACGTGTTAAATTATCTTTTTCAAATATAAATTATACTCTGACTCATGTACCTGTAATAAAGGATTGGTTACAAAGTGTCAGCCTAGATATCCCTAGTAATGAGTATTTCTTATACTTAAAATAAGATAACCTTAAGTAAATTAAGCCTATATCTTAAAAATAAGGTTAAAATAATAATATATATGATTATATTACATATATATATAATTATTACTCTATTATATAAATTATAGTAGTTTAAATAGCTTATCCATAGACTAATAACACTTATTAAGGTGTTAATGGAGTCATAATATACTTATCTTAAGTGATATGAAGTAATTATTGACATACATAAGCTTATATGTATACATAAATTTCATATTCAGTGAAATATGCAGTATATTATGTATATTTAGGTATATATGGAAGTTTTAGCCTCTTAATAGCCTATAACCTTTGTTTTTCTGCTTATTTTAGGTCATATGGACCTATCAAGTGGACTCACAACACCTACAGAAGTATAAACACCTATTTCAGGCGCATACACTCAGTCTGGACAACTTAATCTGCTTCCTTGGATGAATATTCATGGATTTATGGGTTGGGAGGTCATTGCTGGGTTAATATGGATGCTTGGGGATGTTATTGGGGGCTTGGAAAGTTCAATTGTTTTCTTTATATGCTTTGGGTTTCATTAAATCTCTTTTTGATTGCTTATTTTACCTGTTTCTTTATGGTATCCTCTTTTATCTGGATTTTCTATTTGTGGTATAGATCTGTGTTATCATTAATTGTGATGGAGGGTCCTTACTGGAGGTCTAGGTGTTGAATCTGCTTGAAGTGGATGCCATGGGGAGGTGATGGGCCCTCAAAGTGCTGTAATTGCTGGGGATAGAAGTGACATCATCTGGATTGAAGGTAAGTGCACTCCAGGGGATTTGGGTATAAGTAAGTGGGACTTACAAAAAAAAATTGACTTAAAATTTTGGTGATACCCATCCCTTACTTCAATACAATTCAGGGGGGAGTATTGCCAAAATTTTATATAAGACTTGAAAAAATTATTTACTTGAAAGAATTTTGGTGATACCAGCCCTGTAGTTCAATCGAATTCAGGGGTAGGATTGGAAAAATTTCAAATGTGATTTGAAAATTTTAACTAAAAAAATTTTTTTAACATTAAAAATTCTTGAAAATTTTATTTAAAAGAGAATTTATAATATTAAAATATGAAAATTCAACTAATGATGGATAGAGTAAAGAAATACAGAAAATTATGAAAAATTTTTATTTACAATTAATTATGAACCGTTGAAGTGTGAGACAAATAAAACAAACTAGTCATCAAAAAATTTCTTTAAATGTTCAATTTCCTCAACAGATTTATTAGCTTTAACACATTCTATCAAGAAATCTTTCTTTTTGGAGTTTTCTTCATAATCAAGCCTATATTTCATCTGTTCCATGAGGTTTTGATGCTTGAGTGCTTTCTCCTCTTTCTTTGATTTTTCAATACTTAGAGATAACTCAAATTTCTTCTCCTCAAAGTCTTGTGCCCTATCATCCTTCTGTAAAGTGAGTTTGTACTTCCTCTCCTCAAAGACTTGTCTCCTATCATCCTTCTGTAAAGAGAGTTTGAATTTCTTCTCTTCCAAATCATGTACCCTGTCATCCTTCCTTAAAGAGAGCTCTTATTTTTTCTATTCAAACTTTATAGTCTCTTTAACAACTGCCACTTGTTCTAGAGTGATAATAATTATTAACAAAAAGTAGAAGAAAAGCAGAGTAATGTATTAAGAGGTTTGGTATCACTTACCAGCATAACATTTCTACAAAAATTCTTTGATAGAAGAAAAAGGGGTTTGAGATGAAGTATCACTTTTTCTTCTTTTTTCAGAGTGGAAATTTAGACTACTTGAAGCCCTTTGCTTTTTTTTCAAGGTCACATTTTCCTCCTCATCATTGTCGCTGGCTTCTGACTCAGTTGATTGTGGCTGCTGTGTTTGCTCTTCAGCCTATATAGAAAAAAGAAAATGTAAATAAAAATAAAAATTGGTAAGATAAAAGAACAAAAACATACTTGAGTTAGATCAGGTTGGTTTATATTGTCATAAGGATCTATTGAAAAGATATCTTGATTTGTGGACTTAAATGAGTGGAGGCTTGATTAGAAGAAGAAGGAAAAAGATTTCTTTTGACATCATATTTGGAGATAGAATCTTCACCATCGTGCATGTTTTCAGGATTAACATCAGCTTGCTCTCCAAAAATAGCATCAATCTCTTTAAAGTAAGGACATAAAGAATCAAGTTTATCATCTATAGATATGATGCCCTTACTTATATCAAGTTCAGTAATACCAAAACCAGTAGAAGATGAAAGAGTATTTGCCTTCTTTTATTTGGATTTATAATGCTTGAACCATTCAGACATCTGTTTTAGTAAAATATCTATCCTTCCCTTAGTCTTATTTCTTAATTCATTTTCCATTAGAAGATAGCCATTGACTTTAATGCAGGGGGTTGTCCTACTTTAGTTGCATTTTCAGTACCAAAACAAGAATCATAATTAGTTTTTATTTTTAGCCAGTTGATAAGAATGAGATGATCATCTTTTTTTAGTTGAACAGTTTTGGATTTCTCAGCAGAGCAGGGGAAAGAGGGAGTAGTGAGATTTGAAGAACAACCACTACGCAATATAGGGGGTGGACTTGCTAGCAAGTTCTCAACCTGAACTCAGATGGAACTCAGATGGAACTCAGACTGAACTCATACTGAACCCATACTGAACTCTACTTGAACACCCACCTAAAACTATTCTACTGAGTGGTGTTCATCCCTGATTGTATGGTTCCTTTATCAATAGCTCAATGTGTGTTCAATCTATGGTGAGTTTGGGTCCAAGGTTGCGGACTTGCTAGCAAGTCCGCCCCCCATATTGTGTGGTGAACTGTGTGATGTCTGCCTTTGAGAAGATCTATGACTATGAGGCATTTTAAGACAATTAAAGAGGAAAAGGATCAGAAATAAGAAGATGAGATAGCAAGATGAAAAGGAGAAGAAACAAGCAGATGAGAGAGTGAGATGAAAAGGAGCAGAATCAAATAGATGAAATGGGAAGAAATTCTGAGCCGATAGAATGAACAGGATGGGATGAGAATGGAAGTGCACAGCAAGATAGAAGCCATATCCAGAGATTAGTTCAAGATGTGCTTATGGTAGAAATTTGTGCAACATGTGGTTATGACAGAAAGCTGTCCAAGATGTGATTATGAAAAATTGAGTAGAAAAATGTCGGATAAGAGGTGTAACCCAATTATTAGCAAAAATAATTGCAGAAGATAATTGGGGTATAAAGATTTTTATCTAAAATTAATTTAATTGCAGATCCCTGAACATTGATACCCCCTAACAAATTTGTAAAGTAAGAATGGAATGAATGAAAACAGCCAGATTGAGAGGCCTTATATAGGCAAAAAGGAGAGAAACTACAGAATCAAAATTCTATATACATGAGTATAAGACAAAGAACAATTCCACACTTAAAAATTTCAAATAATTAAAGTTTTTATATAAAGAATGTACCCATATACAGTATTTATCTGTATATGTCCATTTTATTTGATTTATTTTAAATTTGTGTAAATTTCAAAGTAAAAATAAATGTAAAAATATTTGATTTAATATTTAACATTTTTAGTTTTCTCTTCAGCTTTCATGAGGATGCTGTCACAGAATAAAAAATATGAGAAAACAATAGAATTATATCTATACTTATTTTTACCTATTAATTAGTTAAAATTGTATAGGTAATTTATAAATTAATTATAACTCATTAAATGAGAAGTAAAAACGTATCTCTACTCTAGTAAATAACTAATTATTTACTGGGTAAGTTTAGTAGCCTGGCTGACACTCTCTCACTCAAAAAAAACAATAAAAAAAGCTGTGATTGTTTCTTTTTATAATTCTTTAGTAGATCAGGAAGGTTAGATATCTCTTTCCCAGAAATTGGAGAATCATATTCAGATGATTTATTCTTGAATCTCAATATGTATTCAGTACCTTTTTCAGCAGTAATTATTCTGCCATTTAGAATTTTATCAATTTCTGCTGTTTCAGTGACTTCATTAGAGGTTTTATTTGGTCTTTGCCTCCTTTTGGGAAATAAATCACTATTGGATGTGCAAGGTTTCAAAAGAGATATTGCAAAAACAGGATGTTTTCTGTAATATTGAGAATACAAGATAACTTCAACTGCATTATCACCAACAATACTTCTAAAAACAAATGGAAATACAAATGGGTATTTTAATTTGTTATTAACTTTTAATTTGAAGTGGAATTTATAAATAAGTACTTCATCACCCTTCTTAAAATTGTATTCTTTCTAGTTTTTGTCCCACATCTTCTTCTCATATTCAAAAGATTTTTCAATACATTTTTGAGCATGACTTCTGAAAAGTTGTTGCATTTGAAGAAAAGATTTTACACCAGGATGTAAATCAAATAGAGGTATTTTATTATTGAGAGTTTGGTCAGGAGTATTTGAAATATATCCCATCCAGAGCTCAAAATGCTTCCTCTGAGTAACAGAATGAAAAGTGCTATAATAAGCAAATTCCAGACCAGGAAGTAAGGTGACCCAATAATGAGTGAACCTGTAATTGTCTTTGTACTCAAGGCCAAAGGCACAATACCTTCTTATCATTTCCTCTAAGGTCTGAATCATCCTTTCAGCTAATCCATCAGTTTGAGGGTGATGGGAAGTAGAAAGCTTCAGATCACAACCACAAACATCCATCAGAGACATCCAAAATTCAGAAGTAAATTTAGGGTCTCTGTCAGAGATTATGGCCTTTGGGAAATCAGCAGTATTAAACATATGAGACCACCACAAGAAGGCTAATTCCTTAGTGGAAACGTCTTTGCAAGTAGGAATAAATTTACACATTTTTGTAAATCTGTCCACAATAACCCAACAAGAGTCACAACTGTCTTTCCCAGAAATGGGTAGTCCTGTTACAAAATCCATGTTTATAGTTTGCCATGGTGCATCAGAAGGTTCAATATGTTGCATTAATCCAGCTCATCTCTAAGTAAAACTTTTTGATTTCTGGAAAGAATCACAGGATTCAGAATATAGTTTGGTGTCTTCAGACATATTAGCCCACCAAGCAGTGTTATTAATTCTAATAAATGTTTTTTCAAGATCACAATGTGCTGCCAATATGTCATCATGATAGATTTTCAAGATGGTGTCTTTCATAGAAGGAGGAATAACAATAAAATTACTCAAATTTCTTCTATAATAGAGGTAGCCTTCATCAATTGTTTTATTTACCTTTTTTCAAAGCATTTTGGTACTTTTGTGGAAGGGTTTTAATTAATGCTTGTATTTAAGTATTCTGTGGATCATTTTATATAGTAAAAATCTTTTTTAAGTCAGTGTCTTTATCATATGAATTCAGAATAAGCTGTAATAGCTCTTCCTCCATATCAACCACATATATCCTGTCAGTGTATGCTAGTATATAAGTATGATTTAATAGTAAATATTAATAGTCAAACTACTTATTGATAAATTATTTAGTGATTAAAACTCAGGGGAAGACTAAAAAAATAGTTATGCTCAGTGTTAACTCACAATATTTGGATTAGTGGGTGATAGGGGTGGAAAATAGGTTAATAAAATATAGTTGTAGCTAATATAAAGATAATATCAATTTATAAATACTTTATAATATATTTCTATATTATAATAATGGTTTTATAATGTTTATTTAAATTTTAGTAAGTAATTTATGTCCAATAACCCGTCAAATCCTCCATTACTTACACCAAAATCCATTGGAGTGCACAGACCTTCAATCCAGATGATGTCACTGCTCTCCCTAGCAATTACAGCACTTTGAGGGCCCATCACCTCCCCATGGAGTCCACTTCAAGCAGTTTCAACACCTAGACATCCAATAAGGACCCTCCATCACCATTAATGATATCATACACCCATACCATAAATAGAGAAAACAGATAAAAGCAGATACCATAAGGAAACAATTAAAATAACTCATCCAAAGAGAATAAAATGAAACTCAAAGAGTATAAAGGATCCGAATCAGCTTTCTAAACCCCCAATAACATCCCCAAGCATCCACCTTAACCCAGTAATCATATCACAACCCATAAATCCATGAAAATCTGTCAAAGGAAGCAGATTAAGATGTCCAAACCGGATATGCCCACCTGAAAAAGGTGTATATACTTTTTTAGGTATTGCAAGTCCATTGAATACGTCCATATGACCTAAAATAAGCAGAAAAATAAAACTTTTAGGCTATTTAGAGGTATCAAACTGCTTATAGACCTATATATACATAATATAACAATATATTTCACTGAATATGAGGTTTATGCATACATATAAGCTTATGTATGTCTATAATTACTTAATATCACCTAAGATAAGTATATTATGACTCTATTAGAGCCTTAATAAGTATTATGGGGCTATGGAGAAGCTATTTAAATTCATATAAGTCATATAATAGTGCAATACATATATATATAAGCACAATAACCATATATATAAGTCTTATAACCATTATTTTAACCTATAGGATTAATTCAATTAAGGTTTTTTCTTTAAAAATAAGAAATACTCAGTTTTGGAGATACCTTGGCTTACAGATAAAGAATGTGTGTTTCCAGATCTATGGATAATTTTTATTCTTCCTCTATATTCTTTTACTTCCAGTTGCCATCTAAAAATGTGCCTATTTGGGGGTTTTCATGTTCAATAATGATTTAACTTCACTAAAATCAATGAAAAACTTAAGTTTTTTGTCTTCCAAGTAATAATGTAGTTTATCAAGAGCCTAAAAAACTTCTAAACATTCCAGTTGAGTAGATCCATATTTCATTTCACTCTTTCTCAAGGTTCTTGAAATATAGCCAATTACTACCTCAGAACCTTTATTACTGATGATCTGTTTTTGGTGGAGGGCAGCACTCAGACCAATGAAACTGGAATCAGTATATAAAACAAATGGTTGATTAAAATCTGGTAGTCCTTGTATAGGAGTAGAAACCAAGAATTTTATTTAATGTATCAAAAGTCTTTCACTATGCAATATAGGGGGTGGACCTGCTAGAAAGTCCCAAACATGAACTCAGATGGAACTCAGACTGAACTCATACTGAACCCATACTGAACCCATACTGAACTCTACTTGAACACCCACCTAAAACTTTTCTGTTGATTGATATTCATCCCTGATTGTATGGTTCCTTTGTCAATAACTAAATTTGTGTTCAATATGTGGTGAGTTTGGGTCCAAAGTTGCAGACTTTCTTGCAAGTCCGCCCCCCATATTGTGTGGTGTTTTGTCTCTCATTATTCCAAAAAAATACTTCTTCCTTTCTGATCAATTGTGTGAGAAGTGCAGCCAATACTTGATAATTCTTAATGTATTGTATATAATAGCTGCAAATTCACAGAAAACTCAGTACTTCCTTTACATTAGTAGGAGAATGTACTTTCTGGATAGCAGCAATTTTGTTCTGGTTTACACATATTTTTAAGCCTGAGACAACATATCCTAATACTTTTAAAGAATGAAAATTTTTTTTACATATCTTTAAAGAAAGAATCATATTTATTTCATCCATTTTCAGGAGTACTTCACTCAGGTTGTAAAAATGATTCTCAAATGTTTTAGAAAATATAATGATGTCATCAATATACAACATCATCCATCCTTCCATTATTTCTTGATAGAATGTATTATCCATTACCTTCTGAAATACAGCTGGAGAATTCTTAGGTCCAAAAGGCATCCTAATTCATTTCTAAATACCCATGTGTGTAGCAATGATTTTTTTTTTTAAGAATTCTTTTAACTGGTATTTGATGAAATCCCTTATTTCCATCCAAACAACTCATATAGCTTTCTTGCTGTAGTGTAGAATGTATTGAGTTAATTCTTGGAAAAGGGTAAATATCATCAACTGTGTGAGTATTAAGGGCTCTGTAATCCCAACAAAATCTTTCCTTGTCTTTTTCAAAAGATATCAGACCATGTGATATAGCATTATATTTGGGTGTTACATCAACCTTTTTAATTATATTCATCTTCAGAAAGGTTGAGATATTTTATTTAGTATCCTTTATTTTAGAGGGAGATGCAGGATAAGGTTTATTTTTTAAGCTGGGTGGTATTTCATCTAACTCACATGTTAAAAAAAGTTTCATATCCTGATCCACAACCAATTCTAATTCATGTGTACCATGTGTAAAGGCCATAGGAAAAGATTGAATTACTTTCAATTTTGAGTTGCTCTACTCCTCTCCCAATTTTTCCCCAATAGATGTTTTATGAATTTAATTGTGTAATTTATTTTCCTCACCAGTTGGTCAACCTTTTAATTCATCAATGAAAAAAAAACATGATTTTATTATCTGAACAGCTGGTTTCTCAGAAGAAGTAATTTTGAGCTTCTTTTTCTCATTTGAACCCATTTTGAAGCATTGGCTAGCTGTATCTAATTTTATACCAAACTTAGTAATAAGATAATTTCCCATAATAAACTAATTACTTAAGTTATCATCATTCATGACAAAAAATTCAAAAACAGCTCTTAAAAACCCATGGCTGTCTTTGAAGAACAATGTGGCTCTATATTTACCTATAGAACTTAATACTGAACCATATCCTTTCAAATATGTATTTGCCATGGGTATCAGCTTTTCCTCATAGTCTTTGTCAAACATGGCTAAGGTCTTGGAGGATACTACACTTTCTCCAGTACAATAATCCAAAATTAATTGCAATTTCTTCCCATTTAGTATAACAGGTTCCGTTATAGGAGTGAAAGATATGGAATAACTTTCAATATCTCTTAGCACTTCAGCATCTACAACAGAAATTAATGAGTCACTGTATATCATTTCATCATTTTCAAGAAGATGTATCTAATTTTACAACATATATGCTTCTTGGTAAGTATTTTTATCAGCATAGGTATCTCCAGGACTGAGTAATTTTTGTGTTTAAAATAAGATAAGCCTAATTATATTAAGCTTATTACTTAAAAATAAGGTTAAAATACTTATATATATGGTTATAACACACATATATATAATTATTACACTATTATATGACTTATAGCAGTTTAAATAGATTATCCATAGCCTAATAATACTTATTAAGGTGTTAATGGAGTCATAATATACATATCTTAATTGATATTAAGTAATTATAGACATACATAAGCTTATATGTATATATAAGCCTCATATTCAGTGAAATATGTAGTTATATAATGTATATTTAGGTCTATAAGTGGGTTTTAACCTCTTAATAGCCTATAAATTTTATTTTTCTGCTTATTTTAGGTCATATGGACGTATTCAGTGGACTCACAATGCCTAAACAAGCATATACACCTATTTCAGGTGCATATATCCAGTTTGGACCACTTAATCTGCTTCCTTGGATAGATTTTCATGGATTTATGGGTTGGGATGTGATAACTGGGTTAATATGGATTCTTGGGGATGTTATTGGGGGCTTGGACAGTTAATTTGGATCCTTTATATGCTTTGGGTTTCATTATATACTCTTTGGATGAGTTATTTTACCTGTTTTTTTATGGTATCCTCTTTTATCTGTTTATTCCATTTATAGTATGGATCTGTGGTATCATTAATTGTGATGGAGGGTCCTTGCTGGAAGTGTGGGTGTTGAAACTGCTTGAAGTGGACGCCATGGGGAGGTGATGGGCCCTCAAAGTGCTGTAATTTCCAGGGATAGCAGTGACATCATCTGGATTGAAGGTCTGCACTCCAGTGGATTTTGGAATAATTAAGGGAGGATTTGACGGGTTATTAGACATCACTTACTTAATACACTTCAAATAAACACTTTAAAACAGTTATCATCATATATAAATATATTATAAAGCATTAATAAATTGATATTATCTTTATATAAGTTATAACTATATTTTATTTATCTATTTTCCACCACTAGCATGCATAAAATCCAAGTATTGTGAGTTTATATTGAGAATAAATATTGTATTAGTCTTCCCCTGAGGTTTAATCACTAAATCATTTAAAAATAAGTAATAGGACCATTAATATTTAATATTAAATCATACTTAGATACTAGCACACACTGACAGTTTTCAGAATAAGAGATATAATTTTTACAGTCACTAGAAGAGTCCTAAGATGGAGGGTTCTGGTTATAATCATCTCAATCATTTGTTTGTACAATCAGATTAACTCTTTTCTTAAAAACATGACCTCTCTTCTAGGGCTTCTCACATTTTACACAAGTGTTACTATTATATTTTCTAGGAGCCTTTGGGGTAGAAGACTTACCAGGCTTCACCACAGGAGATTTTTTACCTGCAGTCTTTAATGGATCATTATTGTTTGGGGGTTAAAGTTTGGTTTGTTTTGATAATTAATACTGTAAATGTTTACTGTTCGAACTTATAATTTCCTTTTTAATTGTTTCCTATTTTACCATTTAACTGTTTGCTTCTCTCTTTCTTCGCCTCTTACCTGACCTCTCTTAATTAATCAATTTGCCATTATTCTCTCCGATTCATAATCCAGTATTCATATTACTCTTTTATCGTTTCTATATAAGGTGGCCCTTCTAATACTAGTTTTAATCATCCTTTTTGCCACCTTATTTACTAACTTCTTCTTTTCCTTCTAGTTCATTGACTCATTTGCCCTGCCGTGCTATTTCTTTAACTAATTTTACCTGTAAATCTATTATATTAGGTAAAATTTCCTTGACTCATTTGCCCTGCCATGCTATTTCTTTAACTAATTTTTCCTGTAAATCTATTATATTAGCCTTTGACCTTGACAGGTTATGGGCCCAACGCACCAATAATTATATCTATGGCTAATAAATAGACATCATGTTATCACCTGCGGTTGTACCCTCCAAGTCCAGTTCCAACTCTAACTATTCCAATGCTACTTCTGTACCTCCTTCCTCTAATGTACCAGTTACCTTCTCCACCATTCATCTTGAAAACCCTAATTTCTCAGGAATTAAAAACATTGAGAAGTTAAATGATTGCAACTATGCAACTTGGAAAACTAACATTCTATATGCTCTTAAAGTACGGAACTTGGACTACTTTCTCAACCCTAATTTGGTAGGGCCAACAGATTTAAATCTCAAAGAGGCTTTTGACATGCAAAAACAGAAGACTGATACAATCCTGAAAATGTATCTTGATAGAACTAATCATAACAAGTTTGTAAAAATCAATGCCCCCAAGGATCCAGCTGGCTTATGGCTCAAAATTCAAAACCACCACGCAGCCAAATCCGGAGCTAATATTTCATCACCAGGTCAAAAGTTAGACAACTTGCAGTCAAGTGGTTGTTTAGTACCTGTGGTCTAACCTGAGTCAAACCTGTGTTGGAACTTTGGTGGGATAATTTTTCATCATGACACATAGCTCATAGCTGAATCATTAGGACCAATTTTAATTCTTCATATAGTGCTGCTTGCATAATTTCCAACAGGCAATAGATCATAATTTGGTGTCTAAAATACATATATTGAATTCATAATGGATATTACAAAGGTTACTAATATGCACCAGCTATATTACTTAATGAAATTATACAGACAGTATCTGATAAAACAACACCAAAGCCACTTTGATTGAGAGTTCTTGAATCATGTCCAATAATATCTTTATGAGTAATAATAACATTTTTAGACCATCAATTGTAGCACCAAAATGTTTTGAATCCTGCTTTTGAGAAAGGATTTTCTATTTTTTTTTCAAAAGCATCATACAATTAAACTAGAATAAAGATTTGATCTGGTAAAATTCAGTGACTTCCACATTCTCAAAAAAAAAACTCCAATCTTGTTGCCTCTTGATATTCCCATAACCTTGTTGTTTTGAGTATAATTAGAAGTATTTACCACCAATGTTTTAGTATTGGAGATCAGTAATTTTAGATTGTAGAAATTTTAAAGCACCAATGAATTTATATTTTTGAAAAATGTTTAAAAAAGACATTTTTCTATAAATCTTGTTTAAATATTCCAGCCATAAATTGTATTCTTCACAGAGCAATATAACAGTTTATTTTGAAGTCTTTCCTTTTTCTATATTGAAAAAATCTTTAATTTGTATTTTAAATCAATTGTCATTCATCTCAAGAAGAGATTGAAGATTTACTATCATGATGAACATTTCCATTAACATTCTGTCCATTTCAAATAAAAACAAAAAAATAATGTAAAAAATTATGGGTAATAAAAAGAATTATAAAAAAATAAGTTTATTAATATTGTCTGGGATAGATCTTAAAATTTGATTCATACTCTCATGATCCCAAGCTTCCTCTGATGATTCTGGGCCAAATATTTGCAGAACTTCAGGAAAATTTTGGGCTAAGTGGACATTAGGCTTGATGTGAATTTGTGGCCAAAATTTTCCATGGAATTTTTATACTCCTTCAGCTAATCATGAAGAGATATAATTTCATCTTCATTGATTTAAAAGTAAGTTAAAAGGTTTTTTATTGATACAAAAATGGAAACACACTTAATAGGGGGTGTCAGTTCTGGCAAATCCGCACTTAACTTAAGTGCGGATTTCAAACCAAATCAGCACTTACAAATCAGCACTTAAATTTTGCAAAAAAGTCACTTATTTCAAAAAAGGGTGTCAGTTATGACCTCAAATCAGCACTTTTTTCCCGTTTTTTTTCACAACCACATTTTGGCCACAAAAAATCCCTTCCTTTCTTACCCCATCCCTGTCACATGTGACAAACTGACCTTCCTTGCTACCTACCCATCAATCCTCGGCACACACCCCTTCCTGACATTTTCAATATTTTGACCAGGCATGTTTACATTCTTTTTTACTTATTTCTTCTACTTCTTAATCTTTTTTCTATGGGTGTCAGTTCTGACCTCAAATCAGCACTTTTTTGGTGATTTTTTTTTTTCAAAACCACATGTTGGCCACATCATCCCTTTCTTTCCCATACCATTTTGTACTCTCCAAATTTCCTCTTTGTGTACTTCATTCACTTGGGTTGGTATTTTGGTTTGTTGCATATTCATTTTTTTTTGGAATTTACAGTGAATTTTTTTTTTGGATGGCTCATTGGTTTTCTTTCACCAGCTCAACATGAAATTGCATATTTTCTGAAATTGCATATTTTGTCAGTGATTTTTTTTTTCATTCATCCCTCATATCCTTTTCCTATTCTCCTCCAACATCCCTCAAACAATTTGGTTTCATTCATTTTGTCATCTCATCTCTCCAGGTAAGTCACTTTATTCTTTTTTTTGATTTTTTGATTACTAATTATAATTTTTTTTGTTTTTTTCTGTTTATTTTATTTTATTTATCTAAATTTTTTTTGTAAGTGGTTATTTTGGATTTCAATGGTATAATTAACCTTTTTTTTTCTCCCTCTTTACTTTCTTTTTTAGCTCCATCACCCTACTCTTCATCCCTCCTTGTCATGGTCATTATCCCCCCTTTCCCTTATTTCACTTTTTTTTGGCTCCATTTCATTGAAACACATACATTGCACATTCTTTATGCATTTCACTTACTCCATATTCAATTTCCCCACAATTCCAACATCAATCTTTCTCACTCTATTTTTCCTACTTTTCAATCAAGGTAAGTTTCATCTCCTTTTTTTCATGCCTATATGATATCTCATTCCTTTTATGAAAAGTTCATACTTAAATATATGTATGACTCTTATCTGGATAACAGTGAACTTATAAAACTCCTTTTGATCTCATCTTCATTACCACTTTTCAAGTTTTTAAAAAATTTTGAAAATCAGACTCGGAATTAGGGTTAGGTTTATTCAAATCTAATTTTCTTTTTACTGATGATTCTCCTGAAGGCTACCTTTCATTTCCCACAAACAGATTTGAATTTGATTCAGTGGTTGCTGAGATATTGACCATTAAAGTTGAGCCTTTTTTTTCCCAATTTAAATTTTTATTTCATTTTTTTACGTAACAAATTAGGGTTAGGTTTATTTAAATCACATGTCCTTTAACTGAATATTCTACTAAAGCATATCTTTTGTTTCCCTCAAACAGGTTTGAATTAGGTTCAGTGGTTGCTGAGATTTTGACCTTTGAAGTTGAGCCTTTTTTCCAAATTTCACTTGTCTTACTTCACATTTTTATATTGCATATTTAGAGGATAAGGATTCTGAAACTCTTATATGATTATTATCTAGGAATTTCAATTATATAGGCATATATTTGTTGCTCAAGAATATCACTAAAGCTCAAAAAGATGAAGATTTTTGCCTATGGGACACTCTACCTTTAACTCTTTTCTTGCTCTTCGGCTCAAAAAGCACTGTAATAAAGCATTTGAAAAAAATCATGAACTTGCAACCAAAGTTGGAATACCAAATTGGTGTGACTCCAAATGGGAAGATATCAGCCATGAATATCTTTTATTTTCTAATGTTATTATCACTCATTCTGGATTTCACAATAAAATTCACACCGATACCAAGGACACCAATTTTCTTACTTTTGGTATATTCTCATATATCAAACCAATTACTGGCCAACCAATACCATCTCCAGCTAAAATCAAATGACATGGTTTATATTTTCCAGAACACTGGTGCATCATTGATTTTGGTTTGGGAAATGGTATCATCGAAACTATTTGTAATTCTTCTAAGGATAATCATCAAACAACCAAAGCTCCTCCTGGTTTGGAATCCTGTCAAGATTTAACACATTTTGGTTGCTCATTTCAAATCAGTCATAAGTTGATTCAAAGAATCAATAAGGTAATGAAAGAAGGTAAAGTTAATCGATTTAAAAAAACTTTATTTAGATCCAAAAAGTATGGGGATTAGAGTTGTCATCGAAAATTTTATATTTTTTTGTAAATTTTTAATAAATATTTTTTATGTATCAATTTCCTCAACTAAAGTAATGGGCCAACGACCTTGTGTTGTATAAAAGGTAATCATGATAACATTTATTTGTTTCATGGGGTTCCTCTAGCCTATACCTGTGGAAAGTCCCAAACTTTTGTTTCTAGACTTGGTCTGAATTTTGGCTTGAGGGATTGTCATTACTTTAAACTAGGGAAAGTGATATATATTACATATTTATTTAATAATTTACGTAATTCTATTAAATTTAGATGACTTCCACCACTTAATTCAATAAAATGCAGGGGGGGGGGGTATTGCCAAATTATCAAATCTGACATGTGAAATTGATGACTTAGAAAAATTTTGGTGATATCCACCCCCTGCTTCAATAAAATGCAGGGGAGAGTATTGCCAATTTTTTAAAACAGATATAGAATTTTTTTGGCTTGTAAATATTTTGGTGAAAATTTTTGACGAGAATGTGAAAGTAATTGTTTCCACCTTGAGTAGGTTTCTGGCTCAAAGGAATAGCAGTACCATCAACAAAACCAATACATCCTGGGAAACCCTCTGCTTGCATAACCTGAGATGATTCAAGTCGCTCTTCTTTTCTTGGCCAGGTGAGAAGTTGAGATTACAAGGAGTTGATGGCAGTGATACATTGTTTGGTATAAGTGTTAACTAAACCATAACCTAAATCAAAGACATTTTCTAAGCGTTTCAAAGCGGCTCCATTACCATTTGAACCCAAATGACATAGTGTGATGGCCAATTGAATTGAAGGATGTTGTTGTTCTTTTTGAGAATTATTGTGAAATATGGGATGATCCTGAATAAGCTCAAGAAATTTAAAGAAACATTCCTGAGAAGTCCTGAACAGCTGTCTAAAACTGGGTGTAGATAGTTTAAGAAGTGTTTGGATGGTGTACTTGGGTGTATGAAGTACTTGAGGCTTTCTGGGAAGAAGGTAATGTTTCGTGGCCATTTTTGATAAAAAGACAAAATCTTCTTCTAGATCAGAATCAGAATTTCAATCAGAGTCCAAGAGCAGTTCAAGAGCCATGAAAGTCATTGCTTTATGTAATTTATCACGATTTGAAAGTGAGGAAGGCATAACTCTTATATGATATGATATGAAGATGTAAGTGATGTACGATGTTTTGAGTTATGAAGTGTTATGCTGCGGAGTGCTGCGTATGAATGGGATGATGCTGACAAATCAGTGAAATGGGACTTGATAGTGAAATCAGCACTTTTGGTTTAGAAAGTGCGGATTTGAGTGAAATAAGTGACTTATTTCATTTTGAAATCCACCAGTATTGGGGCTAGTGTGTTTTGGAAATCCGCACTTACTTAAGTGCAGATTTGTAAGTGCGGATTTGCCAGAACTGACACCCCCTAATTAAATTCTTCTCTTTACTTTCAGAATTTTCTATATTCACAACTAGAAACAAAGAAACCACATCATAATTTTTTTTTAGCAAAATTCATTCTTCTGCCTTGAGATTTGTTCCAGTCTTCCCTAAATGGTGTGGAACACAGTTGAACCATGAGGTAATGAGTGTATGAAAAACAAAATCTTGAACCATCATTAAATCGTTAGTACTAAGATCCAAATAAGAAGTTAAATCATTTGGTGTTGCAACTGATCCCCATTTGATTTAAGGTCTAAAACAGGCAGAAAATTCCTGAAATGTGGACTCTAAGAAAGATATTTATTAGGGAAAATTTTATCTAATGATGATTCAGCTATAATTACTTGAACTATCTACATCAGAACTATATTTTTAATTATATGAGCTGGGTCCAACACCTAGTGGATTAGAACTTCCTGATGGCCCAACAATTTTTAGAGCTTCTTTTGCCTTCTCTCAACAAATTTCATCATAAGATAATTTTTGCTTGAGGTCTGTTCTCAGTGGTGGTATCACTATGCAAGCTGTACTCTCTTTTTTCTTCTTTTACTTGAGTCATGAGAGGAATAATTTGAGGGGAAAGATGGTATTTTTGAAAAAAAATTCCTTTTGTGTGAATTCTGTCTTTGAGTGTGAACCTTTCTCTTTCTCTGTATTGTAGTTTAGTAGTCTTAGTCAACATTGTGTTGTTTTCTATTGTTTTATATGGTGCGATTTGTCATATAATCAAGCCTCTTCTTGCTGTTTCCATTTTCCCCATCAAAATTTTTTTCTCTCTATTCTCTTTATCACCTCCATTTCTCCCTCCTGTACACTGCTTCCCCCTTGGCTGAAACTTATATTCCTTAAATTTTTTGGGGATAATAGAGTCCTTTTTCCAGGTTATTTCCTTTTAATTTCTGCTTATTCTTTTAATCCTAACCACAGAAACTCATATTCTTGTACCTTCTTATTTCATCACATGCTTTTTTGTAGTTGTTGTAAGGTGCACAGTTGCTGATTGACCTATTTTTAGGTATGTTTGTTTTTGAAATGATATACAAGTATTTTTACCTCTATTATCTTTATCCCCTGTATTGATCCCTCTTGTTAACTTATTCCCCCTTGGCTGCATCTCACAGTACTTTCTCCATGTGGGGAGAGTAGAGTATTCTTTCCATTTTTATCACATGCTTTGTTGTAGTTTCTTTTTGAAAGGTGAAAAGTCTCTCATTGACATGTTTTTCACCTTCCCCTGTGCTAAAAAATCTTCATTGATGTCTTTTATAGAATACTAAGGTCTGAGAAGAAATAAAGAATCAGGGGAGATAGAGGATATTTAATTGTTTTGATTGAACATATCTTTCACAGAACAGCCCAAATTAATCAATGGGTTATAGTAAGGAATAAGATTAATTATGTTGGGGAGTGACTCAAGTCCTTGGGAGATAGTTATTAGGAAATTAGAAAGATATAAATTCAAAATATTAATTAGTAGGGGGAAGTTGGTATCTTTTTGGGGTAATAATGTATCTTCAACTCATATAGAGGATGAATCCTGCCCTAGAAGCTAAACCCCCAACAGGAGAAAATAAAATTTGATATCCTGAGAGGCCAATTATTACATAGAGGATGTGGGAATTAGAAGGACACTGTTTACTAATGTTAATATGAGTTGAAAGTGCCCTAGCCCTGATAATATGTTATGTATGAGAGAGATGAAGTGAAAAAGGTCTCTCAATAAGACCTGGGAAGCTTTTGAAGTCAGATATGTGAAATTGAAGTAAGCTAATACAGATGGGAGAGGAATTATACAATAATTCCATCTTGAATATAAATTAATTATGAGAGGAAAGACAATAATTCAGGAAGAAATTACTATTTATAAAAGACTAAAAACATATCTTGGAAAAGTAAGTCACATGATTTGAATGATGAACAGATTTCCAATAATTTTCAGAGATTTTTCAATCACTCTAGGTTGAGATAAACCATCAGGAAATATGTCAGAAGCTAATATTAACTGAATTATAATTTGTACATAGATTAGGGGGTATCAATCACCACACAATATGGGGGGCGGACTTGCTAGCGAGTCTGCAACCTTGGACCCAAACTCACCACAGATTGAACACACATTGAGCTATTGACAAAGGAACCATACAATCAGGGATGAACACCACTCAGCAGAACAGTTTTAGGTGGGTGTTCAAGTAGAGTTCAGTATGGGTTCAGTATGAGTTCAGTCTGAGTTCAACCTTAGTTCCATCTAAGATCAGGTTGAGGACTTGCTAGCAAGTCCACCCCCTATAGTGCATAGTGAATGTTGACCGATCCGCAATTAAATTAATTGCGGAAAATAATCTGCATACCCCAATTATCTTCCGCAATTATTTTTGCTAATAATTGGGTTATTAGACACTTTACGTGTCAATGTTCACCTCTTATCCGACATTTATTTACTCAATTTTCCATAACCACATCTTGGACAACTTTCTGGATATCCCAGCCTTCTACCTTGCTGCGCACTTCCATTCTCATCCCATCCTGTTCATTCTATCCGCTCAGAATTTCTCCCCATTTCATCTATTTGATTCTTCTCCTTTTCATCTCGCTATCTCATCTGCTTGTTTCTGCTCCTTTTCATCTTCATTTATAATAACATGCCTCGTCATCCTAGATCTTCTCAAAGGCAGCTATCACCCAGTTGTTCTTCAATTCCAACTACTTCCTCTTTTCCCCGCTCAGCCAAGAAATCAAAGACTGTTCAATTAAAAAAAGATGATCATCTCATTCTTATCAACTGGCTGAAAACCAAATCTAACTATGATTCTTGTTTTGGTACTGAGTATGCCACTAAAGTAGGACAGCCCCCCACATCAAAAGTTAATGGCTATCTTCTAATGGCAAATGAATTACGCAATAAGACCAAGGGAAGGATTGATCTTTTGCCTAAACAGATGTCTGAACTCTTCAAGCATTATCAAGCAAAATACAAGAAGGCAAAGGCTCTTTCATCTTCCACTGGTTTTGGGGTTACTGACATTGATATAACTAAGGGTATGAAATCCATAGACAATAAACTTGATTCTTTATGTCCTTACTTTAAAGAGATGGATGCAATTTTTGGAGAGCAAGCCGATGTTAATCCTGTAAACATGTTGGATGGAGAAGATCCTATCTCCGAACATGATGTCGAAGCAAATCTTTTCCCATCCTCTTCCTCCACTCAAGCCTCCCCTCTTCTAAATTCTACGAATCTAGATAGCTTTGCTATTGATCCTATTGGCGATTTAACCCAACCCAATCTAACTCAGGTCTGTTTCTTTTATCTTATCAATTCTATTTTTTTATTTACTTATATTTTTCTTATTTCTTAAAAGGCTGATGAACAAACCAAGGATCCTCAATCAACTGAGTCTGAAGCCAGTGACAATGATGAGGAGGAAAATGCTACGTTGAACAAAAAGAGAAGGGCTTCAACTAGTCTAAATTTCCTCTCCCAAAGAAGACAAAAAAGTGATACTTCATCACAAACACCTTTTTCTTCGATGGAACAGTTTTTAGAGAAACGTGATGCTGGTAAGTGATATCATACCTCTTATTACTTTACTCTGCTTTTCTTCTACTTTATGTTAATTTTTATTCTCACTCTAGAACAAGTGGAAATTGCTAAAGAGACACTGAGCTTTGAAAAGAAGAAATACGAGCTCTCTTTAAGGAGGGATGACAGAGTACAAGATTTGGAAGATTTTTGTTGACTAGTTTCTTTTATTTATTTCACACTTCATGTGTTCATATTTATTTGTACATAAATTTTCCAATTATTTTCTGTATTTCTTGAAATATCTTATTTTAATGATAAATATTCTTTTTTTAAATAAAATTTTCAAGTCTCCTTTGAAAATTTGACAATCCCCCACCCCTGGATTTTTTTGAAGTAAGGGGTGGGTATCACAAAAATTCTTTCATGTCATGAATCTTGAAAGTTTTATATGAAAATTTGGCTTTACTACCCCCTGCATTTTACCGGTATCCTAAAAATTCTTACATGTCAAGAATTTCACAAGTCTTATAAAAAATTTTGGCACAACCCCCCATGGATTTTATTGAAGTAAGGGACGGGTATCACAAAAATATTTACAAGTCAAAAAAATTCTATATCTCACCACGCAATATGGGGGGCGGACTTGCTAGCAAGTCCGCAACCTTGAACCCTAATTCATATCTTTTTGTGCCCACATTGAATTAGTGATGAAACCACCAAGAAAAAATATTGACATTCTGGTGAACTCAATATGAATATAACTTGAACATTTAATGAAGCATAGGAAATAATACTTTGAACAAATCTTGAGATATAAAGAATGAGATTTTTTTATAGAAATTTTAATACAGTGCAGATCACACTCAAATTAATCTGAAAAATACATATTTAAAACTATTTAAGCAGTTTCTTTGCAATTTTTAAAAAAAAGATGAGCAATGTATAGATCCGGCAAGATACCATGTGACATTATTATATAAGTCTCTTTGGCCAGAAATACATGGAGAAACTATAATTTGAAATATGTCAATTTGTTCATGAAAGGTTATTTTGTGCATTTATATTATTAATTGTATTATTTTCAAGAATTGAAAAAATTATATACTTATTTTATGACTAGATAATATTGAATATTATAAATCATTAAAATATCTAAAGAAGGTGCAAAAATCTTAAAAATGTTTATTTCCCCTCTTCTTCAAAATTTTCAAAATATTAAAATGTAGATTTTTATTATATTTAAGTAAATGAAGAGAATAAAAGTATAGGAGTTGTGGATTTTTAGGATTCAAGGAATTTCTGTGCCCACTCTTTGTAACATATTTTATATATTTTATATTTTTTGTATATTTGTATTACTATCTTCTTTTATTGTCTTTTTTTACTCCCTCTCAAGAATACCCACTCTTTTCCCTTTGAAATATTTCTTTATCCTCACCTCATCCTTCTCCCCAACCTTTTCACTCCCTTTGTCATCATTTTCAACCCCTATCCACATTTTCCTCTCCCTCTCCACACCTCTCTACCCCTCTCCTCTCCTCTCCTTCCAGTTCGCTTACCTCCCCATTTCTCCCTAACACTTTATTTTTATATACAGAAATAGCAACTGGGTTGAAAGGGAGGAAATTGGGGTTCAAGAATTGTGGAGGCGAGGTAAAGGGGAGGAATGGGGCTACAAGGGTTGGAAAGGCTGGAGAGAGGGGTGAGGAAGGATATATGGGGTAGCAAAAAGGTTGGGAAAGAGTTGGAAGGGAAGATTAAGGGTTCCGAGGCATTTTAAATGAAGAAAAGGGTCTGGGAGAGGTTGAGAGGGGTGAAATGGGGATCAAAAGAGGATGGCATACAATGGGGCTGGGAGGATAGCGAAAGGCATGGGGAGAGAAGACAAGCATGTGTTGATAGAATTGAAAGGGATGGAGATTGGTGCAAACAGAGTGTGAAAATAGGAGGATGAACTCTGTTCTTTGGGCGAAGAACAGAGTTCACTTCCATAAAATATTAGCTGAAACATAGTTTTCAATTCTGTAAAAACAGTTGAGAAGACAAGCATGTGTTGATAGAATTGAAAGGGATGGAGATTGGTGCAAACAGAGTGTGAAAATAGGAGGATGAACTCTGTTCTTCGGGCGAAGAACAGAGTTCACTTCCATAAAATATTAGCTGAAACATAGTTTTCAATTCTGTAAAAACAGTTGAGAAGACAAGCATGTGTTGATAGAATTGAAAGGGATGGAGATTGGTGCAAACAGAGTGTGAAAATAGGAGGATGAACTCTGTTCTTCGGGCGAAGAACAGAGTTCACTTCCATAAAATATTAGCTGAAACATAGTTTTCAATTCTGTAAAAACAGTTGAGAAGACAAGCATGTGTTGATAGAATTGAAAGGGATGGAGATTGGTGCAAACAGAGTGTGAAAATAGGAGGATGAACTCTGTTCTTCGGGCGAAGAACAGAGTTCACTTCCATAAAATATTAGCTTGTGGGTAAAGAGAGGTGAAGGGGGGGGGTTTGAGGCGCCAAAAGAGAGGTGAAGGGGGGGGGTTTGAGGGACATGAAGAGAGGGGAAGGGGGGAGTATTGAAGCACCTAAAAAGAGGGGAAAGGGGGTGATGAGGGACCTAAAGAGGGGGGAAAGGGGGGATTTGAGGCAGCTAAAAAGGGGGTAAAAAGGGGGTCAGAGACAGGTAAAGAGAGGGAAAAAGGGGGGCCTTGAGGATCATAAAGAGAGGTGAAGGAGAGAAAAAAAACAAAAAAATAAAAAGATAAAAAAGAGAAAAAAGCAAAACAAAAATTAGTTTACCCTAGAACAAAAATAATAGAAGCACTTACAAAAAAAACAAAAAAACCAAAAAAAAAAGCAAAAAAAAAGCAAAAAAAAAAAAATCATGATTAGCAAATAAAAAACCATGAAAAAAGAAAAAAAATGACCTACCTGGTGAGTTGAGTTGAGAAAATAAATGCAACCAAAATATTTGAGGGATGTTTGAGGAGAATAGGAAAAGGATATGAGTGATGAATGAAAAAAAAAATCACTGACAAAATATGCGATATAAGAAAATATGCGATTTCATGTTGAGGATGTGAAAGAAAACCAATGAGCAATCCAAAAAAAAGATATTCACCGTAAATTCAAAAAAAAAATGAATATGCAACAAACCAAAATACAAAACCAAGTGATTAAAGTACACAAAGAGGACATTTGGAAAGTATGAAAACATAAAAATTAAAAATTAAAAGGGTGAAGAGAAATGTTGAAGAGTAATTGGCATTATAATGGGGCGTATGCCAGTTGATTGAATGATTTGTGAATCAAGGGAGGGGAGTGCCAGTGGTGGTTCAGGATCCTCTTCTTCATAAAGATCATTCCACTCATCCTTTAAATCAGCTAGAATATTGTGGAGTATTACGCAAGTCAAGATCCAATGATTTGCAGTTTTGATCTCCAATTTTTTTTGAAATTGGATTCTGAGCTCCCGAAGACTAGAAAATCGTCCCTTTAAAATACCTATAGCATGTTCAATTCATACTCTTGATTGTGCAAGGTGATAATTAAATTTAGTTTTGGGGTCATTTTCTGAAGTTGCACCACGGAAAGCAGGTATAATGTACTTTCCACTTGCATATGCTGAGTCTGCAAGGAGGTACTGAGATTCGTCAAAGTATGATTCAGGGGATTGAGAAATCCTCATTCTTTGGAAGACGGAAGAGTCATGACATGATCCAGGGCAGCCACTGTGAAAAGCAATAAATTTTTTATTGACATCGCATACAAGTTGAACGGCAATAGAGTATCTAGAAAGAAGATAAAAAGTTAGATTGTGAAAGATGAGAACTTGGAGAAGATTTTGAAGAAACCTTTTTTTGCGATCAAAATAATGGTTGCCATCATGAGCAGGCTTTTGACTCAAAGGGATGGTTGTGCCATCAACAAAACCTATACAGCCAGGGAAACCTTCAGCTTGCATTACTTGAGAGGATTCAAGTCGCTGTTCTGGAGTTGGCCAAGCAAGAGTTTGAGACTTGAGGGAAAGGATAGCAATCATACAGCGCTTGGTGTATAATATCACAGTACCATATCCTATGTTAAAGAGATTATCCAAACGTCTTACAGCAGCACCATTTCCATTTGAGCCAAAGCGACATAGAGCAACAGCAAGTTGGATGGCAGGATTACGCTGTTTGTTATGAGAATTGTTATGGAAGATAGGATGATCGGAGATGAGTTGATAAAGTTTGAAGAAAGAATCAGGAGAAGTTCTAAAAAGTTGTGTGAAGTTTAAATGAGGAATGTTGAGAATGGAGGCCAGATCATATCGGGGATCATGATAAAGATTTGGCCCCCTGGTGATGATGTAACGCTTTTTGGAAAGAAAACACATATAAGCTGAAGCATCTTCCAAATCAGAGTCAGATTTATAGTAAAGAACTAAAAGAAAAGTGATAGCATTCATTGTTGAGTGAAGTAGCTTCCTAGTAGAGAGGTGTTTCATTGTTGCCGGTGGAAGGGTTAAGTGATGAGGGAAGTGGGAATTCACCGCCAAATGTGCAGTTGGGGTGTGTAGATAGAAAAAAAACTTAAGTGTTCGCCACCAAAATTAAGTAGCATAGAGTGAGGAAATACTTAAGGATGGCATCAGCAATTATAAGTCATGTGACTTTCTTAAAAATCCATCATGGATGAGATGAGTTTGGGATCAGGAATTAGGAATGGAAATTGGGGTATAAGAGGCGGGATAATGCATTATCGTGGATTTCTTATCCACTAGCCCTGGGGCTAGTGGATAAGAATCTTCCGCAATTAATAATGTCTGATCCCGGGAAAAAAAATTCCTGATCCCTAATTGCGGATCCCTGAACATTGATACCCCCTATTGAAGTCACAAGAGGTCCCACTTGACCAATGAAAATATGAAAAATTAATGATTGGTTTTTTCATGTATAATTTGAACTCCACTTGTTTAAAATATGAATTAAGGTTTTCTCCCAAATTAAACAAATAGATTAGGAAAAATTGAAAAGTAAAAAAATACTGAAACTTCCACTTTTACAAAAGAAGAAAACAAATTTTTGACTTGTGAAAAATGCTTATGGACACATAAATACATCCAGTAATTTTCTCATGTTTCTATTATCTAGTATTGAAATAAAAATGCAGTATCTGAAGGGCCTGGAATATGCTCTTACTTTAAAGTCCTGTTTTAAAAAACTGCACAAAAATGAGTTAAAATAAAAGTGGATCTCAGTAAAAGTATATGAAAAATCTATTATTGCACATGCCTTGTAATCTTACTTGATTTCTGTTTAAAATCCATAGCACAGGTTCAACTTCTTATAGTCAAAAATGAGTTAGTAAGTTTATGAGATTAAGTCTATCTAATATAATAATTTTCTTTTAATAATAAATAATATATTATATTTTTCCTCTGGAATTCTCTTAAAAAATTTTTAAATATTAAAACCAGATTTTAATTCACTGAACTCAAGTTCCAGTACAAATAAAGAAATTCATAAAGATACTCAACAATATATATTTATAAAAAACTTCAGAAACTTGAAGTGCTTTACAGTCATGCCCTGGGGTGCCCCACCCTGCCCCCCTTTTGTCAGCCACAATGCCTTGCACAAGCCTCTCAAAATAACACTTACTTACTTCAATTTTTTCATTCTTACTTAGCATATTTTTAGTATATACTCTGAAGTTTTTCATAGAATAAAGTTTTAAAATGAATCAGATAAACTTTTCAACAAAAGTTTAAGGCAACAAGTTGCCTCATGTTTTCAATAACAGCAGCTCAGAAAAAAAAAGAGGCAAAATATGAGGCACCATGTTGCCCCATATTTCACTCTTTGGTCAAAGGCAGATGTGACATACACTAGGGTTCATCTGCATAAATATGAGGTGGAATTCTGCCTCATTGTTTGCTTTCTGGTAAATATTAAAAGTTATGGGTAGGTTAGTTGCTTACATGCATACATGAGGCAACATGTTGCCTCATATATGGATGTGGGCAACTTGCTCTCTCACATTGAAAAAAAAATACAAATAAAAACTGAATATTTACTTTGCATACATGATGCAACATGTCGCCTCATGTATGAAATAACAAAATCTCGGAAAAAAAAAGAGGTAAAAGATGAGGCACAATGTTGCCTCATCTTTTGCTTGTTTGTCAAAGGCAGGTGTGAAATACACTAGGGTGCATAGGAATAAAGATGAGGTGGAATTTTGCCTCATCTTTTGCTTCCTGTAAAATAGTGAAGCTAACTGTTAGGGTAGTTACTTACATGCATAGATGAGGCGACATGTCACCTCATGTATGCATGTGGGCAAATTTCTTTCTCACATTGAAAAAAAATGAAAAAAACTTAATATTCTAATTGCATACCTGAGGCAACATGTTGCCTCATGTATGAAATAACAGAAGCCCAGAAGAAAAAGAGGCGAAAGATGATGCTCCATGTTGCCTCATATTTTACTTGTTGGTCAAAGGCATATGTGACATACATTAGTGTGCATTTTCATATAGATGAGGTGGAATGTTACCTCATCTTTTACTTTCTGGTAAATAGTGAAGGTAGTTGGTAGTGTATTTTCTTACATGCATACATGAGGCGACATGTCGCCTCATGTATACATGTGGGAAACTTGCTTTCTCACATTGTAAAAAAAAAAATTATACAAATTAAATTAAATATTGTAATTGCATACATGAGGCGACATGTCGCCTCATATATGCAATTAAAGCAGCTCAGAGAAAAAACAGGCAAAAGATGAGGCACCATGTTGCCTCATCTTTTGCTTGTTGGTCAAAGGAAGTTGCCACATACACTAGGCCATATTTTCTCAAAAAGATGATGTGGAATGTTGCCTCATCTTTTTCTTTCTGGCACATAGTGAAGGTAATGGGTAGGGCAGTTGTTTACATGCATAAATGAGGCAACATGTTGCTTCATGTATGTATGTGGGCAACTTGCTTTCTCACATTTAAAAAAAAATACAAAAAAAAACATAATATTATAATTTCACACATGAGGCAACATGTTTCCTCATGTATGCATGTAAACAACTACCCTACCCATTACCTTCACTATTTTCCAGAAAGCAAAAGATGACACAACATTCCACCTCATCTTTATGCAAATATGGCCTAGTGTATGTGGCATCTTCCTTTGACCAACAAGCAAAAGATGAGGCAACATGGTGCCTCATCTTTTGCCTGTTTTTTTTTCTGAGCTGCTGTTATTGCATACATGAGGCGACATGTAGCCTCATGTATGCAATTACAATATTTAAATTTATTTTGAATAATTTTTATTTTTACAATGTGAGAAAGCAAGTTTTCCACATGCATACATGAGGCGACATGTCACCTCATGTATGCATGTAAGCAACTACACTACCCACTACCTTCACTATTTGCCAGAAAGTAAAAGATGATGAAACATGCCACCTCATCTTTAGGCAAATTTACCATGTCCTGGCGATATGAATAAATGCGCTGGATCATGTCATGAGGACATGGTAGATATTTTGTATGTACAAAAGTGTGCCAACATATCATTAAGGTACTATGTTGAATTGAAACATATTGGTTGGCATATGTAGGAGAGCATGTAGCAGCATGTTGCCTCATGTTTTACATATCTTGTATGGTAAATTATATTGTGATTGGATGGATGAAATGCTATTATGGGAAGGGTTTGGTGAACGTTTCAATTTTAGATGAAAGTATTATAGATGAGGAAGTTTTCAGATCTCTTCAGAGGTGCAGCACATGAGAAGCTAATAAATTTTCTTATATAGCTAATGATAAATAAATCTATTCTTAAAAGATAGAAAAGGTGAATCTGAAAAAATTGAAGTTAAACTTTCTAAAAGAAGAGAATTAATAGTATTGTTTATATAGCTCTAAAATAGTTATTATAAATTAACATCACATTTTTTAAGTTGTGTGATGGAATAATCAAAATTTATTCATATTTTTTGGTCCCTGAATTTCCTGGATTTTTTAAAGATATCTGTATTCACTCTGATACTGAGGAAAGACAGGATGGGAGTAGTGTCATAACTCCAATCCTATGGAGGAGTGCTTGTTTTTCTTGACGTTTAAATAAACTTAAAAAAGGGTGTATGTCTAAATTTCTTTCAAGTTTTAAATCTCAGACATATAAGTAAGCTATCAGGAAAAGGTTGATCAAAAATTGAAGGTCCCTAAACCCCCAGAAATGGAAGGTGTTCAGCCTTTTTCAGGGCCCAGGAGCTTTCCTATGGATGATATTGTTGAAGAATATTTTACTGGGAAACTTCCAAAAGTCTTTCTAGAAGAAAAACACAATTATAATTTGTCTGTGACAGAGTAGTTCATTTTTGATACTGAGAAAAAGGTCATTTTGGAAGATTTATCACCTTTTATAGAACTTTACTATTGTAAAATTCAAGCTAGTTTGAAAGCAGAACAGCTTGAGTTTTTACAGAAGGATAAATTGTCTCATTTATTTATACTAACTGCAGCTGTACTGTTTTTAACAAAAAAGAATTCTAGTTTTAATCCTTATTTTTCATCATAGCATAGAGAATACATGTAATCTGTTTAAATACTTTAAATTTCCCCTCCCTAAGTTTCTAAAATTACCCTTTAACTAAAATAATTATTAAAAAGTTTAAATAAAATCAAATTGAGTACTATAAGGTGCCTGATTAGCTAGTTGTGTTTGGTGAAAGTACACTTTATTCTTGCCTATTTATATTTTTATCTGCTCTTTCATATTTTTTTTCAAATCCTTTTGTTTATCACTATAGGGTAAAACCTCAAATGATCAACTCATCTATTTTTTTTAGATTATGGTGAAGTATATTCCTGAAACTATGATTCAATTTTAAAAATTACAGGTTTCAGATTAATCTGAATGAGTGCATTCTTTTATATATATATATATTTATAAAATTTCAAGTATAAGTCTATTTTTAAATTGAGATTCTAACTCTTATACCATAAAAAATTCATCAAGTAATTTAAAAAATTTCACATTATTTTCTAGAATTCATTTTGAAAATATGGTAAAACTAATAATATTATATTATTTCATGTAGTAAAATTTTCAATGATAAAATTAAACCCACACTTCCTTCACAAAAACAGGGCATGAGAATTTTATATGTTCTTTCATTGAATTTTTTCCTGGTAAAGTCTATGTTTCCAGCCTTCAGAAAGAAAATTATGAAAAGGTATTGCATGGCCTGAAATAAATGTTGTAAAGGAACTTAGTATGAAGGACTTCTTGCCTAGAAAATGAAGCTAATATAGAACTAAGGCAAATTTTTTGAAAATTACTCAAGTTCAAATCAGATAGACAGCTTCAACAATAAGAATTGAGATATAATTTTTCTAATTTTTCTTTTTGGTACAGTGGCATTCCCAGTTTTGGTTTGGCTTGTAACTACTTTAAGCAAAAAATTTCCTTCAAAGGTTACTTCTGATGTTACTTTAAGATACCTGAAAAACCACTTGACTGCAAGTTGTCTAACTTTTGACCTGGTGCATACATTGTTAAGAAACTATTTGACTTACGTTTCACTGAAAGCAATATCACCACTACTATTAATGATTTTCGTAGCATAATCAATTTTCTGAGTGAAGTCTCTCCTGATCTCTTTGAGAAGGACATATTTTCATTTTTGATGTTGCATTACATCTTAAACTTGTTACCTGAGTCTTATAAACCCACCACCAATCTCATATTAAATAACTTTAAAATTACCAACGTCAAACCTCAACTTGATGAAGTATTTTCTGATCTTGAGGGAGAAGTTACCAGGAGAATTAACCTTAGTGCCTCCACCTCCGGTACCGCCTTGTCTGTAGATGTAAAGAAGAAGGTGTTTTGTTCTAAAGGAAAACACAATCCTCTTGCCACTCACCCGGAGTCCTCTTGCTTTCAACTTCATCCAGAAAAGAGAGATGAATTTTTTAAACGCAAGAAAGAAAAAGAAACTGGAGGCAAAGTTTTAGCTGTTGTTATGGAAATGTTGCCTAACCATGTGGTCTTAGACAGTGGTGCTTCCTATTCCCTGTTTAACGACAAATCCTTTTTCTCAAATTTCTCACCTTCAAACATGCGACTGTCCACTGCAAATGGTGAAAAATTTGATGCCTTAGGTCAAGGAATAGTTAAACTTACCACGGAAGATGGATTCAGATTAGCTATATCAGCTATTTATGCTTCATCCGTTTGAACTCCTCTTATAGCTGCTACCAACCTAATTCACGATGGTTGGAGTCTTGTCAACAACAATGGTATCTACTCAATTAAAGATCATGGCAAGACTGTTAATACATGTTCTACTCTAGGAAACATCATTAGCTTTCCTATCAAATCTAATAACATTGTATGTAACATTAATTCTAATTCTCTCTCTAAACTATATATTTTACATTGCAGTAGTGGTCATCCAAACAACAAAATTATGAAGCTACTATATCCAAATGTAGATTTTTCTAGTTATATTTGTAAAATTTTCAGTTTAGCAAAGGCCCATACTTTACCCTATTCAGGCACTTTTCCAACTCCCCAAAGGCTCCTTGAAATCATTCACATGGATCTTTGCGGATCAATCAATCCTATATCAAAAGGAGGAAAACTTTACTTTTTGCAAATTGTTGATGGCTTCTCCAAATATCACCAAATATATTTTCTGGCACACAAGTCTGAAATCTTTAGCCACTACAAAACTTTTGAATCTTTGGCTGAAAATAAATACTGTAGCAAAATTAAACTTGTCACCAATAATGGTGGAGAATTTTCCAATCATTATACTAAAATTCATTATAACTCCAAAGGAATTACGCACTTATTAACTGCTCCCTACTCACCCCAACAGAATCCTGTATCAGAACAAGGAAACTGAACGTTGGTCAAAAAAGCCAAATGCCTACTCATTCAGAGTGGCCTTGATAGCTTGTGGTGGGCTGAAGCCATCCAAACAGCTAACTATTTATTAAACAGGACCCCCTCTGTCAATCTGCCTAACAACGTGTCACCTTCTCTTTTGTGGAACAACGGTTCCGCTGATACTTCTGATCTACACCCCTTTGGTTGTGATGCTGTAGTCCATAAAGCTAAAGCCAAACGTGACAGTAAATTTTCACCCTCTGGCGAAGAAGGTATGTTTTTGGGATATGTAGAAGGACATAACAATTATCATATATATCTACCCGAATCTGACTCCACTATTACTACGCACGATGTTAAACTCAATAATACGTTTACTGTAGCCAGCAAAATTTCCACTGGTGTTGAATCAATCAATAGTCTGGAATTTCCCTGCTTAAACACTTTAAACCTACAATCAACAACTGAAGACGCTTGTAGTAGTCCTCAAATTCAAGAATTAGAATCTGAGCCTGAGTCTAGCTCTCCTGTATCCTCTGAACCTCTTAATGCATCTAATAATATTCCTTCACTACCTTCTTATAAAAATTATACGTGGGTTAATAAAGATGATCCTGCCCCTAAAGACATCTCCTCTAATATCAATACCTCAAATATCCTTAACTTTGACAGAAGGGGAAACTGAATAAATCTTGTAATCACTAATTCCGATACTCCTCAATCCTATCATGATGCTATTAACAGTAGTGAAAAAGACAAATGGTTAATAGCCATTAAAAATGAATTGCAAAACATCAGTAACCATGACGTATGGGATGAAGTAAATTACTCCCCTGAAATTCACTTACTTGGCACCACGTGGACTTTTTGTTGCAAAACTTATTCCAATGGTAATATAGTCAGGTACAAAGCACGTCTTTGCGTGCAAGGTTTTTCTCAGATTGAGGGTCTTGAGTACAATGACACTTTTGCTCTCACTGGTCGTCTAACTACTCTCAGATTTTTACTAGGGGTTTCTGCGTTTAAGAACTGAGAGTTACATCAAATGGACGTTAAATTGGCCTTCCTGCATGGTATCCCTGAAGAAAATCTTTTTCTAAAATTACCCCTTGGTTACAAAGCCAGAAAACCCAACAGCTGTCTCAAACTTAAGAAATCTCTATACGGCCTAAACAAAGCCCTAGATATTGGTACAAAGTCTTGCTTAAATTTTTCTCTGACATTAACTTTTATCAAAGTAAAGCCGACCCTTGCTTATTTATACATAAAGACAACTTAAATCCCTGTTATATTTTTCTACACGTTGACGACATGATAATTGGAGGCCCCAATGTAGCCAACTTCAAAGAGAAAATTAAAAAGGTCTTTGAAATGGACAATCAAGGCAAATTAGGCTGGGTACTTGGTATGAAGATTTCTGGCAATAGGGATAATCGAACAATTCACTTATCTCAATCTTTATATATCAGAAATATTCTTAAAGAATTTGATTGCCAAGATTTCAAATCTGTCTCAACTCCCCTTATTCCCAATAATAAGTTTACCAAAATCTCTGAACCCACTGAACCCATTTCTTTTCCTTATAGAAGAGCCATTGGCCTTCTAAACTATTTAGTACTTTTCACTCGCCCTGATTTAGCCTATACAGCCAGTGTACTTGCTCAAAATTTTAGTAATCTAACTGAAGAACACATCTTTGCCTTCAAACAAACCCTTAAATACTTAGCTGGTACTAAAAATATGACGTTAGCTCTTGGTAATATACCTAACTTTTCTATCAATTCACTAACATCTTATGCCGATTCCAATTGAAACAATACTGAAGATTGCAGATCTACGTCTGGCAGCTTAATTTTTGATTTGGGGTTGATAGGATGGAGGTCTCAAAAGGAACCTGTAGTTTCACTGTCTACGACTGAGGCCAAATATTGTGCCATGACTGAATCAGCTCAAGATTTGCTTTGGGTCAAAAATCTTTTTGAAGACTTAAATATCAAACTCAGCAAATTGACCATGTTCTGTGAAAACCAAGGGGCTATTAAGCTCACCAAGAATCCCTTTCACCAACATAGAACTCGCCATGTTAACCGTCAATTACATTGGCTACGTGACTTAGTTACTCAAGATAAAATTTCTGTCGAATACACTCCTGCCTCCAATATGTGGGCTGACATTTTAACCAAATCCTTACCTAAACCTTCTCATGAGTTATTTTGAAAGCAACTTTACCTCTCTTCATTACATACTCCAGCGTGGGGGGTGTTGAAAATTAATACTGTAACTTTTTACTGTTCCAACTATGTTAATAATTAATACTGTACTTTACTGTTTACTGTTCTGACTTATAATTTACTTTTTAATTGTTTCCTATTTTACCTTTAAACTGTTTGCTTCTCTCTATCTTTGTCTCTTACCTGACCTCTCTTAATTAATCAATTCGCCATTATTCTCTCCGATTCATAATCCAGTATTCATATTACTCTTTTATCGTGTCTATATAAGGTGGCCCTTCTAATACTAGTTTTAATCATCCTTTTTGCCACCTTATTTACTAATTTCTTATTTTCCTTCTAGTTCCTTGACTCATTTGCCCTGCAATTCTATTTCTTTAACTAATTTTACCTGTATATCTATTATATTAGGTAAAATGTAAGGTTGCTGTCCTATGTAATGGATCATCCTTTTTTCCACCTTATTTACTAATTTCTTATTTTCCTTCTAGTTCCTTGACTCATTTGCCCTGCCTTGCTATTTCTTTAACTAATTTTACCTGTAAATCTATTATATTAGGTAAAATTTCCTTGACTCATTTTCCCTGCCATGCTATTTCTTTAACTAATTTTACCTGTAAATCTATTATATTAGCCTCTTACCTTGACAGTTTGAAACCTGCTAATCATCAATATTTCATTACATCTAGAAATGAAAGTAGAAGGCTCCCTCTCAGATTCAGTCCTAGAATTGACTTGATCCCTCAAGGAATTTGGTAATCTATAAAGAATTTTTTCTCTCTATAAATGATAATCCATTCTTAGATCAATTTCTCTCAATATTTTTGTTAATTTCATTAAGAAGGAAATTTATTTTACAAAGGAGGAAGATCTAAACTCCTCATACAATCTCTGCTGAGCTAATCTAAAGGTAGAACCCCCAAACTAAGCTTCAATCAAATATTTTTATTCATCCCAGCTATTATCTATTATATCTAATAGAACAGACACATACAAAATTAAAGCAACATTATTAAGTAAAGAAATCAATTTAGAAGTGAGTTCCTCATCAAGTAATTTATACTTATTTATCAAATTATTAATTTTTAGAATAAAATGTTGCCAATCTGAACCATTCTCCCCATCAAAATTTGGGTATCTGTTCACCTTTGGCTGATTTGTTTGAAGAGAAGATATTTCAAATTTATGTTAGGATTTCTTCATAATGAGCATTTCTTGTAGCCTAGAAAGGTGTCAAGAAAACTCATCATTGAAATTATGGGAATTATTTCCAAGAGGAGATGTTTGTCCATTACTAAAATCTGTTTTCTTTTGTTTAAGAGTAGAAGTTTCTGGCTAATCTCTTGCCAGCTTCTTTGGCTTTTTATAAAAAAATGGGCCAGACACAGGATCATGTGTTGGAGGTGAAGAAATTTTTTCAAACCTTTTTTTCCTTTAATTTTCTTCCTTGAATCACACTTTCTCTCTCAAGGTAAGAATTTCTGCTACTCTAGTGTTTAAAGTGGTAAATGTTAATTTTTTACTGGAATCATTTGTTTCCATTTTATCATTTAGTGTTTTGAGTCAAGCTTTACAAAAATCACACTCATTTTTTAGTGTGGAATTTTTTTGCAGGAGATTTTCAGTCAACCAAGGCTGTAAATCACTATAAAAATTACTTAAATTTGTTATCTTATGTTCTAAATCCTCAAATAAAGTTGTAAAATTAATCACTTTTGACTCGATCTTAGAAGAGAGCTTAGTCAAATGTGAAACCTTGTCTCTTAGTGATTGATTTTCTGTACTCAGGTTACTAATTGATTCTTCTAATACATCACAATGGTCTTATAATTGGGTATCAACTATGTTTTGAGCTCTAGAAGAGACACTAAAATTGAATAGTAAATTATTGAATCTAGTAATTAAATCTTTGATTACTACTTCTACTTCAGCATCCTTAATTTTTTCAAAATTAGGAGAATTTCTCAAAATTATAATTGCCATTTTCTGAAGTGCTTTAACTAACTCATCCTTCAAGCTTCTTTCTCTCTATTTATTGATTATAAAGCTTTACTTCAGAATTTGAAGATAAATTTATATTTTCATCAAGAGAGAATTTATTTAGTATATCATAAAGATCAAAAACAATCTTATAAATATTATTATATACAGATTTAATAGTAGTATTATAACTAAGAATCCATTTACATGTAAGTGGAGAATTATTAGTGAGTGTGGAACTAATATAAAGTTTAGAAGCACTCACCATAAAATCTGAGGACCCACTTGCTTTCCCTTCTTCTTCTTGTAGTAAGGATAGGGAGAGGGAGGGTGTTGGTAAAGTTTCCTGGAAGTTCTTGCCTAGGACTCATTGTTTTGCCAATTGTTCTGTTACAATTTCCACTTCCACTTGGGAACTACCATGTATTCCTCAGAGGGAGGAAGAGGTGTTGGTACTGGTGGTGGGTGTTGCTGCAACTGCTTATGGCTTGGTTGTGCTGGTTATTTTGGAAGTGGGGGGAGTGGCTTCTTTAGCTGTTTTTGAAACATTTCTTGAGCCATTTTTCCAGGTTTGCTACTCATTCTCACAGTTTTAATACTTTTATGTAAATTTTCAATCCCTTATTTTGAATAATTAATTTCCTTCAAAATTAATAAAAATTAAAATTCATTAAGTATTATATTATATGATAATAAATAAATGACCAATATTCACCCAAGTATTTATGAATATTAACCAAATATCTATATTTATTAAATTATAATATTATTCCTAATCAGAAGAATTAATAAGTGCGTTAATAATTTTAAATTTTTTATATTTGTATAAATATAAATTTAATCTTTTAATTTTAAAAGATCAAATATTTATAATCACAAAAAGGGCTATAATTTAAAGTATAATTTTCTGTTGCTTATATATATATATATAATGTAACAAGTATTTAGTAATACAAATATCCAAATGTATTTGAATACTTTAAATAAATATAGTATTACTTTTATATTATACTTGACCAAAATGGACAGCAATTAATTATGCACCACTTACAATTTTTATATTCCCAGTAGGTTTCAATCCCTACTTGAAATCTTTTGTTTATTAATACTTCTCAAGACCAGATACTCCCTGTGGTTTTTAAAGGTAAAGTGTTTAGTGCGATTTTTATAAATGTAGGATTTTATATCTCTAGTTATTATTCCAAACATACCTTACTAACTATTATGAATTTTAATAAATTTACTTACTTTTTATTTCTTCTTTAAAGACTTCAAATTTAACCATCAAATGATGGAAAAAAATGACCCCCTGGTCAAAAAAAACTATTAAGTTTTTTCATTGTGCTTGCAAAGAAGGTCCAGATGACAACCCAACAATTCTCCTTTGGTTTGCAGCAACAATTACTCCAAAAAATGAAACAGACAATTGAAATAAAATTACAAACAAAAATTAATTTTCTGATTAGCATTGATATTTTGGTTTAGAAAAGACACTATGCAACATAGGGGGTGGACCTGCTAGCAAGTCCTCAACCTGAACTCAGATGGAGCTCAAATGGAACTCAGACTGAACTCATATTGAACCCATACTGAACTCTACTTGAACACTCACCTCAAACTGTTCTGCTGAGTGGTGTTCATCCCTGATTGTATGGTTCCTTTATCAATAGCTCAATGTGTGTTCAATCTGTGGTGATTTTGGGCCCAAGGTTGCGGACTTGCTAGCAAGTCAGCCCCACATATTGTGTGGTGAGACCTTCAATCGTCAAGGGTTTAGTCAAGAGATAAGTCAGAAATAGATAGAAATTAATGGAAAAAAACTTTATGAGTTCACAATAGTAAAAACCAAATATTTTCATTTCAATCAAAGTAATAAAATAATGAAATTTTAAAATTTTTTTTTCATAAGTCCAATAAAATAATGTAAAATAATGAATAATTTTATACAAGATTCCCCTTCTCCTCCAAACCCAAGCCTCTTTTATAAGAAAAAATTTATTAACCCATAGACTTAAAGTAAAAGAATATTTTGATCAAATAAATAGACAGGTATTAGAAAAAGGAAAATAAGAGTAAATACACATGGACTTAGACACAATACTCAAAATTAAGAAATGATATTAAAATAATGAGAATAATAATTCCCACTCCATGTTTGAATTACACACCTCACCAAAATACTTAATAATATTCCCACTAAAAGAAAACATTACCATTTCACTTCTTTTCATGATAAAACTCCCACTCAAATAATACCTAAGTTTATTATCAGTATCTCTGTGCCTCAATTTATGATCAGTTCTCATAAGTGATAGAATTAATTGTTTCTTAAGTAGTATTAGTCAAAATGAAGCAATTATTTTGTTTATACCCTTAATAACTGGCTTAAAGGACTGCACTAGAGTAGAGTATACTATGTAGACATAAGATTACACATGATAAGTATTTGAATTAACCATAAACCCGCCCCCTCCTTCCCAACTAAGGTTTATTTAACTTTTTTTATTTTTATAATTGTCTCATGTTTCTCAAAATTGATGATGAGGCTATTTAATATTTAAAAGAGGAGAGTGTGTCTGACAGAAATCAAGTACAAAGATGCAAAATAGCTTGAATAGTCAGTTTTCTAGAAGATTTTAATGGTCATATATGAATACTGTAGTACAAATCCAATAATTATTAAAATATAACTCAATATAAGGATCTCAGTAATTTTAATCTCACTAAATAAAAATGGGTTACAATCTTATACACCACACAATATGTGGGGGCTGACTTGCTAGCAAGTCCACAACCTTGAACCCAAACTCACCACAGATTGAACACACATTGAGCTATTGAAAAAGGAACCATACAATCAGGGATGAACACCACTCAGAAGAACAGTTTTAGGTGTGTGTTCAAGCAGAGTTCAGTATGGGTTTAATATGAGTTCAGTCAGAGTTCCATCTGAGTTCAGGTTGGGAAGTTGCTAGTGAGTCCACCCCCTATATTGCATAGTGATAGTTGGTAGAAAAATTGATGTAATAATTCATATACTATTCAAAGACTTTATAAGTACTATTGATATGTATTATAATTGTATTGGCTATATATTTGATTGTAATGATAAAGAATGTAGAAAACTAGACCAAAAACCCTCTCCTTTTATACCCAATAATTCCTACAATAAACCCCTTGATTTACCAGCCCTCTACATGGCTAATGATGCCTTATTCTAGCTAATAAACCTGTCCAATAATATAATTAGAATGATATCACCTGCCAAAATCCTGTAGTAATATGGATAATCCATCAAAAATAAAGAATAAGAAATAAAGGGAGTATATGCATGTATTACCTTAAAATAAAAGACTAAAAAGAGAAATAATAGCACTACATATCAAACAATATTAATGTGGATAAACAGTAGAAATTATGGGGCTAATTATAAAAATAAACAATGTGAAATCCCCATTCAAAAATAACCAATATTGAATGAGAAACCACTGAATAACCCAAAAATGTGCGTGAGATGTGGGGTAACTACATGCATTCCTTGGAAGGCACTTGCACAGGTAAATCCTTGACTAATTTAGGCAAATTTAAGTGTGGTAGTGAATTAAAGGCGCCAAGCTTGAGGTTATTAATGAAATTAGTGCATATAATAAGGTCAATGCAACTATAATTAAATTAGGACACTAAATAAGCACCTGTCACCTATTTTAGTGTGTTTCATCACAGTGGGCGTAGAATGTGGGGCAATTATAGTGTGAAAAATCCAAATTTTCTAAAAATGAAGCTATTCACATGGGAAAAATGCAGGCAGTATGTGGCCAGTACACAGAAGCCATTTATGGCATGAAAAACACTAAAATTGAAAAGTGTTAATTTTATGTGTTTGAGTAGCCAAATAACTATTCCTTATTAAGACAAATTGATCTGTCAAGGAATGTTTTTAATATTATTAATTTTATAGCTCATATATTTAACTTTTAAGTGATTTAAAGTGCATTTCTTTTTTTTCACATAAAACAATGAAAACAACAGCTTTAAGTCTACTTAAAGATTACCTTAGCATAATCCAACTTAATATTAAGTACACTAGACTTATAAAAGGTGGATATATTTGTGTATATAAGATGTTATAATGGCATATTTTGTATTATATCATAAATTTACTTATGTATACAACTTGTGTACATTTATTTATTGTTCCCATGTATTTTCCATGTGTTTAACATAAATTATAAGTACTTTTTACTCAGTCCTGGGAATATCTAGGCTGACAGAGAGAGAGAGAGAGAGAGAGAGAGAGAGAGAGAGAGAGAGAGAGAGAGAGAGAGAGAGAGAGAGAGAGAGAGAGAGAGAGAGAGAGAGAGAGAGAGAGAGAGAGAGAGAGAGAGAGAGAGAGAGAGAGAGAGAGAGAGAGAGAGAGAGAGAGAGAGAGAGAAAGAGATGTACAAGAAGGAATTTATCTACTTTTATCATCAAAATTGACTATCACCACCACCACCACCACCATAATCATCTGAGGTCCCCCTACTCCCCTCACCCTCATCTCATCCTTGTTTGTTAATATATTTCAATCCCTCATTGTTTTATTTATTTATTTTTTCTTACCCTCCATTTCAAATTAAATTTCATCAAAAAAAAGTTATTCATTAATAATATCTAAAAAAAATTATTTTATTTTTTCTCCTTATATGGGTGTCAAATCTTGAACCTCCATCATGACTGCTTTCTGATTAAGTAAAAACACTTTTTCTTATTCTTCAAGTATATTAAAAATAAATAAAATAAAATATACAAACTTTTGAGCTTCATTGAGAATTTTTCAAATTCAGAAAAAATCTGTATCAATAATTCACAGAAATTAATGGCCAATGTTATTGAAAAATAAAAATAAATAAAATTTCAAAGAAAACAAGAAGTATTGATACATATGAGAACATATACTGAAGGAAAAGTACTAAGATAATTCACACCAACATGAAACATGAAGATAAATTCACCAATGTATTGCCTGAAAGTTTTTTTCATGGCAAAAAATTTCCCGATTCAACACCAATGGAACCCTCACTCAAGCATTTCTTTCATCAAACCCTTTATAAATTCCCACCTCAAAACCAAAATTTTCCTTACTGTTGCTATCCTTTTTAATCTTTCACTTCAGCAAACCAAAATATTCATCCTCCACCCCGCTTCTCCCCCTTGACAACCTGAGTGTGAAATTACACCTGTCATTTCAATTTTTACACATTACTATTCCCAACCCACCATTCCATTTAAATAAAAGGGTGTAGAGATAAATTAAAAAAATTAAAGGTGGTTTTTTATACAATTTCAGAAGTGCTAGTTCAAGACAATTATGACTTGTGATTTTGAAAAGTGGGATAGATTAAAATTCTAAAAGTGGGATGGCTTTCCAGGAGGTGAAGAAACTTATATGATTTATGAAAGTAAAAGGAAGATCTGAATAATTTATATGTGAATAAGGAAAAGAGTGAAATTAAATATATTGTGTAAAGATGGTGTGGGTATGCTTGTAGGAGAAGGGTAAAGGAGGTGCAAATATAATTTTTTAATGAATCCATGAAGATGAGAGGACATATTCTGAGGAAACTCCAATGTCAGAAAACCAAAAAAATAAGGTGGGGTCAAACAGGGTCACTCCACAAATCAGAACAAGACTTATACCCTGAAGCCAAAAACTGAACTAGAAATCTAGTTGAGGAATTTCCCTCCCTGTTTAATGTAGTATCATGTCTCCATTATTTTTCTGCATGTTTTCTTGAACTTAATTCACATTTAGTTTCTTAAAGTATAACTAATAGGGGGCATCAAGGTTAGAAATCTTCTAATTCAAAATACCTCTTTTTTCCACCAATTCAACCATGATTATTTTTTAAGATATGGAATATTGTGCTCCCAAACCACCTTTTACTGAGAATTAATTTCAAGTATTTGGCATTCTTTTTGTGTTTTTAAATACCTTTTAAATAATTACAAATTTACAATTTTGATACCCCATAATTTAAATTTATGTCTTGCTTACAATGAGTTGTTTATGATCAATGTATAAATTGAAATTGAAATTTGAGAATCTAGAACCACTACTATGATAAATTTTAGGGAGAGGTAATACCTATTTTTTACTTGAGAATTTAAGAAAAAAATTTTGAAATATAAAATATATTGAAAGAAATATAAATTGTATATTATACATTAATTAATTTATGAACTTACATGCATTTATTTGTAGGTGTCATTTCTGGAAGATCTGCTCTTAATTCTGGCAAAATCCACACTAGCCCAAACACTGGTGTATCTCAGAAGTGAAATAAGTCACTAATTTCACTCAAATACACAGTTTCTCAACCAAAAGGGCTTGTTTCACCATAAATTCCCATTTCAATATTTAGTCAGAATCATCCCACTAATATGCAGCACTCCACAGCATAACACTTTATAGATCAAAGAATAATACAGAATTTACATTTTTATACCATATAAGAGTCATGCCTTCCTCACTCTCAAATTGTGATAAATTACATCAAGCAATGAATTTGATAGCTCTTGATCTGCTCTTTTAATCTGATTTTGATTCTGATTCTGATCTTAAAAAATATTTTTTTTTATAATAAATGGCTAAGAAAAATTACCTTCTTCCAAGAAATCCTTAAGTACTTCATACCCCCAAGTACACCATACAAAAACTCCTAAACTTATCTGAACCCAGTTTTAGACACTTTTTCAAGACTTCTTAGGAATTTTTCTTTAAGTTTCTTGAGCTATTCAGGATAACCCTGTGTTTTAAAATAATTCTAAAAAACAACATGACCCTTCAAATCAATTGGCCATTACACAATGTCATTTTGGTTCCAATGGTATTGGAGCTGCAATGAATCTCTTACAAATGTCTTTAATTTAGGGTATGGCTCTGTTAGCACTTATTCAAAACAATGCATCACTGATATAAACTCCTTAAAATCTCAACTTCTCAACTGGCCAAAAAAAGAAGAGCATCTTGAACCATCTCAGATTATGCAAGCAGGGGATTTCCCAGGATATATTGGTTTTGTTGATGGTACTACTATTTCTTTGAGTCAAAAACCTGCTCAATTTTAAAAATATTTCTTTGAAAAAAAAAGATGTAGCTTATTTTTTAATTCAATTTATTCTTTTTCATACAAACACAAAGAAATATATCTTCTCTATAGATATTCAATTTCTGTTCAGCTTATATGTGACATCAGCTAAAAATTCATATCTATCTTTGCTGGATATCCTGGATCCTGTAATTAGAGGGTGACAGTTCTGGAAAATACACACTTTAATTTGATCAAATCCAAATTTATCTAAGTGAAGATTTACAAAACACACTAGCCCCAAAAATGGTGAATTTCAAATGTGAAACAAGTCACTTATTTCACTCAAATATGTACTCTCTCAACCAAAAGTGCTGATTTCACTAATTTTTCAGCATCATCACATTCATATTTAGTACTCTGCAGAATAACACTTTATAAATAACAACATTACACAGCATTTACACTTTTATACCATATAAGAGTCATGCCTTCCTCACTCTCAAATCATGATATATTACATAAAGTAATGACTTCCATAGCTCTTGATCTGCTCTTGGACTCTGATTGTGATTCTGATTCTTATCTTGAAGAATATTTTCTTTTTTTATCAAAAATTTCCAGGAAACATTACCTTCTTCCACAAAAGCCCTAAGTGCTTCATACCCCTAAGTTCACCATCCAGATGCTTCTTAACCCATCTGAGCCCAGTTTTAGAAATTTGTTCAGGACTTCCCATGAAAATTTCCTTATATTTATTGAGTTTATTCAGGATAAAACCATTTTTCAAAATAATTCTCAAAGAAAAAAACATTATCCTTCAATTTAATTGGCTATCACAATATGTTGTTTGCGCTCCAATGGTAATAGAGCTGCCTTGAAACAATTGAAAAATGTCTTTGATTTTGGGTATATCTCTGTTAATTCTTATAAATATAATGAATAACTGCTATCAACTCCTTGGAATCTCAACTTCTTGATTGGCCAAACAAAGAAGAGCAACTTGAATCATCTCAGGTTATGCAAGCAGATGGTTTCCCAGGATGTGTTAGTTTTTTGTTGATGTTACAACCATTCATTTGAGTTAAAAACCTGCTCAAGGTGGAAAAAATTACTTTGAAAAAAAGAGGTAGCTTATTTTTTAATTCATTTCATTTTTTTAATACAAATAAAAAAATATATCTTCTCTATAGATATTTAATTTCCATTTATCTTATATGTGACATCAATAAAAAAGTTATATCTTTCTTTCCTGGCTGTCCTGGATCATGTTATGATAACTTTGTCTTCCAAAGAATGAAGATTAAAAGGAACCTGGAAAATTCTTCAATGAATATCAGTATCTTCTGGAATATTCTGCTTATGTGAATGGAAAGTATGTACTTTTTTTTTTGGGAAAAGCTTCATAAGAAATCACAAATTCCAACTTCAACAATCATTAGGTAAATTTAAGAGTCTGTATTGAACATTCTAATGGAATCTTGAAAGGTTGTTTTTCTAGTTTAAGAATGTTAAAAATTCCACTTAGAACAAAATACAAAATGCAGGAAGTGATAAACTGGATTCTATTTTGAACTATACTTCATAACTTACTTTCTGACCTCAAAGATCAATGGTTAGATCTGCATGAAGATGAAAAAGTGGAAACACCTCCCACTATATTTAAAACATCTATTTCTCAAACCACTAGCATAAGGGCAAAAATTCTTCTCATCACACTAGAAAATTAGGGGATTTAGCTTTAATTTCTTCTTAACTTTTTAAGAAAATTATTAAACTTACTTTTTATTGTGATATGCTCCATTAGATTATCTACTATTACTCAAATTCTTTCATAATTTCTTTATTTAAATCCTTGTAACAGTCTTTTAACATATCTCTTATATTATTTAACACATTTATCTTTATTCCTTAAAGAAAGGCTGTCATTAAATAATTTATTTTATTCTTTCATCTTTTCATTTTGAATTTTTTTATATGCATATTAAGTTTATTTTCCATCCAAATTACAAAAAAAGGAAAAAAAGAAAAAACAACCCCTGAAATTTACTATGGGAGGGGGTTATGATTACCAAATTTTAATTTTAATTTCATAAATTAATAAATAAAATTATCAAAAAAAGATAATATACTAGCTAAAAGTAATGGAATTTAGAATACTACCTAACAATTAGTTATGATGTGACTAAAGTCAAAGAATACATTTGACATGAAATTTTATTTTGAACTCATTCAATCAATTAATTGTTTGAATGATTACATTTATACAGAAGCAAGGCCCAATGGCTCATTAATTAAAGTTGATGTATATCTTTAATAAAAAATTAACTATGAATTTATGAAAAGAAAATGAATCTTTTGAAATCTTTTATTTACCATATTTACCCTCCCCCCCAATCATTTACTTTTCATTCATCATTGAAAAAATTTTCTGAACAGAAAAAAAGAAAAACCCAAAAAAAATTGTTAAAGTGTTGGTAAATGTCTTGAAAACATTTCCAAAGCAATTTCAAAATAAAAAAAGAACAAAAAAACCTACCAAAAATTATTGGCAGCACTTTGGAAATGTTCTGTAACTGTTTTCAAAGTGGTTAGAAAGAGAAGAACAAAAAAAAGTTAGTAAATTGCTTTGAGATGCCTCAGAAATGTTTCTGAGGCAAAAAAAATTATGTGAAATGCTTGGAAACTGTTCAGAAAAGTTCTAGAATTGCTTCCAAAGTGATTAGAAAAAGAGTAAAAAAAAAAAAAAAAGAAAAAAAAGGTCTGTAAGACACTCAAAAATGTCTTGAAAACATTTCCAAGGTAAAAAACAATTATGTTAAACACTTGGAAATAGTTTAAAAAAATTCTGGAACTGTTTCCAAGCAATTCAAAAGAGAGAGAAAAAGAATAAGAAAAAGGTCAGTAAAACACTTGGAAATGTCTTGGAAACTTTCCTAAAGCATTTCTGAGGCAAAAAAAACTCACAGAAAATGCTCAGAAACAGTTCAGAAACTTTCTGGAACTGTTTCCAAAACAATTAGAAAGAGAGAAAAAAAAAGGACAGTAAAACACTCAGAAATTTTTTCCAAAGCATTTTCAAGGCAAAAAAAAACTTAAAGAAAACCCTTAGAAGCAGTTTGAAAATTTTCTGAAACTGTTTCAAAAGCAATTAGAGAGAGAAACAAAATGGAAAAAAGAAAAAAAAGAAAAAAAAAGAAAAAACAGAAGGTCAGATTATAAAACAAGAGGGTGATTTAATAAAAACATGAGAAGAATGAGAGAAATATGAAAATGGTAAGAATAAAAAAAAACACCTTGATGAAAAGGAAGAAGAACAAAGTGAAGAGAAATATAGTTAGGGAAATCTGGAAGGAGAATTGCATCATGAATGTGCTATGATATGCATTATGAAATGCATTCTGAAATGTGTTATGAAGATGTGTGTTGGAAGGCTGTCTAGAAGATGAAGGAAAGAAACCACAAAAGTAGAAAGAGAAGAAGAACAAAGAAGAAAAGAAGAATTGAAATAACTAAAAACAAGAATTAATAAGGAAAACAAGATTTAAAGACATCTATTGGACGTGAGGATTTAAATTTAACTAGTAAGTAAGTTTTATTTTCTCTAATATAACAATAAAAAATTTTAAACACTTGAACTGTTCTTAAAGAAACCTTGTATTTAGTTACATTTCCCAAATTATATATTGTAAACAGTGAAATAAAATTTGTGGGGGGGGTGCTAGATTTTGTAAAAAAAGATGTTAATTATGAATTGTAAAGTAATGTAAGTAATGGGGCCTACAAAGTGAGAAATTAAAGCCTTTAAATAGGTAAATGAGGCCCTCTGAGATGTTACTAATGGTACAAAAGAAGAGAAACAAATAAAATGAAGTGTTACAGAAAAACAAGGTTTTTACATAACTATTTACAAAAACAGAACAAAAGATCCCAATTCATCCCTCCCTTTAAACCCTGTGAAAATTTAAGTTATGAAATAGGATATTAGCTTGATTAAACACAAAAAAATGAAACTATAGTAATTACAAAAATGTTACATTTTTTTGAACTGTAAAAAATTCAAATTTTTAATGAAACAAATATTTTTTATACTATTTGGGACGTAAAATTTTTTATATCTATTTAATATGGCTTAAAAAAGTATTGATTAAGAAAAAAAATTAATTGTACTAGTAGAATAATTATTTTAATTAAAAAAATATTTTAATAAAAACAGTTTTACTAAAAAAAAACACTTGTAATTAAAATAAAGGTTCTACTTGTTTAATGTATTTAATTTATTACTTATTAATTAAATTAAATTTAATTTATTGGTCCAATAGTGAGAAAAATTGAGCACTCAATAATTTGGTAAAGTAGTTTTACTTTAATGATTTAATCTATATAATACAGGGTATCAAAGTTAGAAAACTTCCATTTCAAAATACCTCTTTTTTCCACCAAAACAGCCATGATAATTTTTTTAAATATGTCATATTTTACCCCCTAAAAAACTTTCTACTTCAAAATAATGTCAAGTTTCTGGATTTCTTTTTGTGCTGTGGATTAACTTTTAAATAATTACCAATTACTAACTTTGATCCCCCCTAATTAATAAATTAATTAATTAAATTATAAGTTGATGTTTTACTTATAATATTTTGTAATTAATTAATCATAAATTTATAGTAATTAAGTACATAAAACATTCTAATCTTTTTTATAGAATATAATTTTATATTATATTTAATTATAATATAATATTTAATTTGAATATATATTTAAATATAATTTTTCGTATTGTAATTTAAAATAAGATTTAACTTGCATCTCAATATAGCCTGGCTGACAATTTTTGTATTGAAGACAGAAATTTTCATGGCAAATTCAAAATGACTATTTAAAATATGTTGTGGCAGCCTAAAGATTAGTATGATACTACATTCATTAAAAGAAGATTTTTGGATTTGATTATGAGGATTGGAAAAGCTAATCAAATTTTATGATGATTTATATTGGAAAGAATGAATATTTAAAATGGTAAAAAAGGTTAATTCTACAAGTCAGGATTTAACAATTATTTAATGGTTAGAAAATGCAAGTATAGGTCTAAAAGTGTATGGAAAGTAAATTCAGTAGTCTCAAGAACCTTTAAGAATTATATATATATATATTCTATTTTTATTCTATTTTTAATAATTTTAAAATTATTTTTGATTATTTTTGATTTTCATAATTTACTTAACTTTGATGATTTGATACTAAATGAATAGGGCTGCACAGACTACAAACATCAGGTGGTATTATAAGAAAGATGTAGCTCTATTATCTTTTATTTTTCAGGATTTTTTATTATTGTTTTAAGGTTCTAATTGAGTCCAGAAGTTTGTATAATCTCCTTACAAACTCTGGCAAACTACAGACAAGCTCCAAAATGCTCTGGCTAGTGGAAATAAAGCACATGGCATACTATGCATATAAAACCTGTAGACTCAAAATTAGAACAGTACCAGACATCTCAACTTCAAAAAATCATATAAAATTGCATATTAACAACCACTATTGTTATGTTACACAACAAATCATAAATTGTAATACACTTATAAATATAACACTTTTACATAACATACACTACGCAATATAGGGGGTGGACTTGCTAGCAAGTCCTCAACCTGAACTCAGATGGAACTCAGATGGAACTCAGACTGAACTCAGACTGAACCCATACTGAACTCTACTTGAACACCCACCTAAAACTGTTCTGCTGAGTGGTGTTCATCCCTGATTGTATGGTTCCTTTATCAATAGCTCAATGTGTGTTCAATCTATGGTGAGTTTGGGTCCAAGGTTGCGGACTTGCTAGCAAGTCCGCCCCCCATATTGTGTGGTGATATTATGAATTTCACTCAAAAAATCATAAAATTTTACTTATAGGGCACCATTATAAAGGTCTCAACTTCAGGGACTGGATTTAAAAAACTATTTCTAAAAAAATAAAAGCTTCATAAAAACATATTATTCAATCATTTAAATAACTTTTCTGAATACAGCTTCACTTTTTTATTTCTTTCCCTCATTGAAAAAGATACTGAATCTACATCTCAGCACAGTTAATAACAAATAGTTTATTAATAATTTTATATTAAGTTGAGACTATAGCTTATTTAATTGACAACTCTTCTTTAACTTAAAGGGAAAGGGTTTTCTTCTGTTTATCCAACTCCCCTGGATTCTGCTAAAAGTAAGGTGACTGTAAGAGTCTTTCTACATTGGTGGCTCCCATTGTGGGATTTTAATTCTCAAGCATTTAATCAAAATTACTTGGTATCTGGACTTTCTTAGCCTGAAAGAGGCATACTTAACAAATGCTTATCTTATTTTTAACAGTTTTATCTAATAATTTTGGGGAATCTTCTGCTGCTGGATCTAGTATTTCTCTTTGTCAGTGTGTGCTAGTATCTAAGTATGATTTAATAGTAAATATTAATGGTCCTAAAGCTTATTGATAAATGATTTAGCTATTAAACCTCATGGGAAGACTAATAAAATATTTATTTTCAATAAAAACTCACAATACTTGAATTTTTATGCGTGCTAGTGGTGGAAAATAGATAAATAAATTATAGTTATAGCTTATATAAAGATAATATCAATTTATTAATGCTTTATAATATATTTATATATGATAATGATTGTTTTGTAGTGTTTATTTGAAGTTTAGTAAGTAAGTGATGTCTAATAACCCGTCAAACCCTCCCTTACTTATACCAAAATCCACTGGAGTGCACAGACCTTCAACCCAGATGATGTCACTACTATCACTGGCAATTACAGCACTGTGAAGGCCCATCACCTCCCCATGGCGTCCACTTCAAGCAGTGTCAACAACCAGGCCTCCAGTAAGGACCCTCCATCACAATTAATGATACCACGGACCCATACCATAAATAGAATAAACAGATAAAAGCAGATACCATAAAGAAACAGGTAAAATAACTCATCCAAAGAGTATCGAATGAAACCCAAAGAATATGGAGAAACTAAATTCGCTTTCCAAGCCACCAATAACATCCCCAAGCATCCATATTAACCAAGTAATGATATCCCAACCCATAAATCCATGAAAATCCATCAAAGGAAGCAGATTAAGTTGTCCAAACTGGATATATGCACCTGAAAAAGGTGTATATGCTTATTTATGCATTGTGAGTCAATTTAAAAAGTCCATATGACCTAAAATAAGCAGAAAAATATAGGTTATAGGCTATTAAAAGTTGAAAACCCGCTTATAGGCCTAAATTTACATAATATAACTGCATATTTCCCTGAATATGAGGTTTATATATACATAAAAGCTTATGTATGTCTAAAATTACCTAATATCACTTAAGATAAGTATATTATGACTCTAATAACACCTTAATAAATATTATTAGGCTATGTATAAGCTATTTAAACTACTATAAGTCATATAATAGTGTAATAATTATATATATATGTATTATAACCATATATATAAGTATTTTAACCTTTTTTTAAGTTATAATCTTAATGTAATTAAGTTAATCTTTTTTAAACATAATAATTACTCAGTCCTGGAGATACCTAGGCTGAAACTCCCTCACCCAAAAAAACAAAAAAAAATATTAAGACATTTTAATTAATAAGTAAGGAGTGAATAGAAAAACAATTTTTAAATTTCTATGTTACATATACTGAATTAAACAGTATTATTTGTATTTAAATTTTTCCAAGAGATTTTTAAGATCAGAGATTTCATTTTCTGGAATCTACTGGTCATATTCACTTGATTTATTTTTAAGCCTTAATAGATACTCAACTCCCTTTTCTTTAGTAAGGTGTCTCTTTTTAAGTATCTTTTCAATTTCTGCATTTTCAACTATTTCTTCAGGTTGCTGTTAATTCTTTCCTGAACTTCTTTGAAATAGAGAAGTATCATTAGAATGGTATGTTTTTATAAGAGAAATAGGAAATACTGGATGTTTTCTATCATATGGTGCATATAGAATAACTTTAACAGCATTGTCACCAACCATCTTTTTTACTACGAATGGTCCAATAAATGGATCATTCAATTTAACATTACCATTTAAATTAAAATTTAGTGTAGAAATAAGGACATCATCACCCTCTTTGAACATTTTCTCTACATGGGCTTTATCCCATCTTTTCTTCTCATACTCAAATGCCTTATTTATACATTCTTGAGCATGCTTTCTGCATAATTCTTGCATCTGAAGAAAAGATTTTGTAACTGGATGGATATACAATCTAGGTCATTTATTAAGCTTTTTAGCAGGAGTATTAGGTACATAACCTAACCATAACTTAAATGGCTTTTTTCCAGTGACAGAATATACTGTACTATTGTATGAAAATTCTAAATCTGGGATAAGGGCTACCCAATCATGCATGAATTTGTCATTGTCTTTAAAGTCAAGACAAAAGGTGCAATATCTTCTCATCATATCTTCTAAAGTTTGTATCATACTTTCTGCTAGCCCATCAGTTTGTGAATGGTGTGCTTTATAAAGTTTTAATTGACACCCTGAAACATGCATAAGTGATGTCCAGAACTCGGAAGTAAACTTAGGATCTCTGTCAGAAACTATTGCTTTGGGGAATACTGCTGTATTTAACATTTGTGTCCACCATAAAAAAGCTAAGTCCTTTGCAGAAAACACCTTGGGGGTAGGAATAAACTTACACATTTTGTAAATCTATCTACAATTACCCGGAAGGAGTTATAGTTCTTATGCCCTGCTATTGGCAGACCTGTTACAAACTCCATGTTAAATTTTTCCCATGGAGCCTTTGGTTTCTCAATTTGTTGTAATAAACCAGCTCTTTTGCCTGTTACTATTTTAGATTTTTGACAAGAATCACATGTTTCAACATATTTTTGAACATCATCAGACATGTTAATCTACCAAGCTGTATTTTTAACTCTGGTTAATGTTTTATCGTAGTCAAAATGACCTGATAATATATCATCATGACATATACTTAAAATTAACTCCTTCATTGAAAGGGGAATTAAAATTACATTACATAGTTTCTTCCTGTAATATATAAAACCATCCTCAATGTAAAATTTTCCTTTTTCTAATGCTTCTTTATACTTTTGTGGTAATGTTTTTATTAAAACTCTCATTGAAGCATTAGATGGATCATTTAATATTGTAGAAGTTTACTCAAGTCAGGATCTGAAGCATAATTATCAAGGATTGATTGCATAAATTCATCCTCCAGATCTACAATTTAAATGCCATAAATGTTAATAATCTCTGTTTCAGGAACATAAGCAGGATTATCATCATTATTTGGTGGAGGTACTCTAGATAAAAGATCTACATTAGAGTGTAAGGTTCCTGCTCTATGTGTAATAGTCATCCATCCTCTGTATTCTTGTACAGCTAATTGCCATCTAAACATATGTCTGTTAGGCATTTTCATGTTCAAGAGTGACTTAACTGCACCACAGTCAGTTATTAACTCAAACTTTTTGTCTATAAGGTAATAATGTAGCTTCTTAAGAGCCCATAGTACCACCAAAAATTCAAGTTAAGTAGCACCATATTTCAATTCAATACTTCTTAGAGTACGTTGTGGTCTTCAAACATTGGCAGGGGCCTTTGTTGTGTTGTTTGGCGCTGTTTGTGCATGTGTCAGTACAGTCTAGTATATAAGTATGATATAATAGTATTATTTTATGGTCCTACTACTTATTAATAAATGATTTAGTGATTAAACCTCAGGGGAAGACTAATAGAATAGTTATACTCAAATTAAACTCACAATACTTGGATTTAAATGTGTGCTAGTGGTGGAAAATAGATGAATAAAATATAGTTATAGCTTTTATAAAGATAATATCAATTTATAATGGCTTTATAATATATTTCTGAATGTTAATAATTGTAGTGTAATGTTTGTTTGAAGTGTAGTAATTGAATGATGATAATAAACCGTCAAAATCCCTCCTTACTTATACCCAAATCCACTGGAGTGCACAGACCTTCAATCCAGATGATGTCACTGCTATCCCCCGCAATTACAGCACTGTGAGGGCCCATCACCTCCCCATGGCGTCCACTTCAAGCAGTTTCAACACCCAGACCTCCAGTAAGGACCCTCCATCACTATTAATAATAACACAGAGTCATACCATAAATAGAAAACCCAGATAAAAGCGGATACCATAAAGAAACAGGTAAAATAAATGATCAAAAAGAGATTTAATGAAACTAAAAGCATATAAAGGAAACAAATAAAATGTCCAAGCCCCCAATAACATCCCCAAGCATCCACATTAACCCAAAAACATCTTTCCAACCCATAAATCCGTGAATAACCATCCAAGGAAGTAATTTTAGTTGTCCAAACTGGGTGTATGCGCCTGATATAGGTGTCTATGCTTCTGTAGGCGTTGTGAGTCCACTGATTTCGTCCATATGACCTAAAATAAGCAGAAAAACAAAGGTTATAGGCTATTAAGGGGCTAAAACCCACTTATATACCTAAATATACATAATATACTGCATATTTCACTGAATATGAGATTTATGTATACATATAAGCTTATGTATGTCAATAATTACTTCATATCACTTAAGATAAGTATATTATGACTCCATTAACACCTTAATAAGTATTATTAGGCCATGGATAAGCTATTTAAACTATTATAAATTATATAATAGAATAATAATTATATATATATATAATAAAATAATATATATTATTATTTTAACCTTATTTTTAAGATATAAGCTTAATCTAATTAAGTTTATCTTATTTTAAGCATAAGAAATACTCAGTCCTAAGGATATTTAGGCTGACAGCATGTCTCAAGTGGCATCTGTTGAAGAATTGGTAGTTTTTCTGGTTTAATTCCGTTGTGGTCTTTGAACATTGGAAGGGGCCTTTGTTGTGTTGTTTGGCGCTGTTTGTGCATGTCTTAATTGGCATCTGTTGTAGAATTGGATGTTTTTCTGGTTTTATTCGGTGAATATTGGGACTGCAGGTATGTGGGTACTATCATTGGATAGCCCCAGTTTTTCTCTATATTTCATGTCTTGTTGATATTTCTCATATTCTAAGTTTTAAGGGGTCATTTCCTCATTTTTTAGTTACAAAAGATAGCTGTTTAATTTTGTTTTTCGTGTTTAACGGGCTAACCTTAAGTCTTAGGGTTAAGTGCTTAGTACCATTAGATAGGGCTAATTTAGCTCTATATTTCATGTCACAATGTTGTTATAGCATAATTTTGTGTTTTAAGGGTTTTAGTAGTTGTAGTGAATTTTTCTAAGTAGATTAGATGTTTTTATTGGTTTTCTGGCTTCAGGGAGGCTGGGCTGCCTTAGGCGGGATCTCTGACGTCGGGCGGCCTGCCCGCCTCTGTTTTAGAAGATTGGGGAGCGCTTCTGGAGGGTTTTTATTCAATTTGGCTGGTACAGGTGCCAAATTTGTTGGTGTGCATGGGCTCTTAGATAGTGGTCTGTGTGTACATACTGAATAAGACAGTTTGGGGCAACTTTAATTATCATACAACCATACAGAGGTGATATCCTTGTTCCTCACTCAGTTTTCACTGTTTTTTGGCAACAATTGGCTGTGTTTGTTGCAAGGTTAGTTCTTCATTTAACTCAACTTTGGCAACAGGTTCTTTGGTATAGTCTTGCAAGCTATATCAAGTATTATTGCTGTCTCTGGTGTGGATTTGCAGCCTACATCAAGTATCTTTGCTTTCTCTGGTGTGAACATTGGTCTACATTTCAGTTCTTTGGCCTGGTAGTCTGTCTGGAGACTACTTTCTTGGCTCATCAAGCAGTCAAGTGTGTTGAAAAAGGGGCTTCAGCAAACAGAAACCAACTTACTATAGCAAGTAAATCTCACTCTATTTTCATAAAGGGACAGGGGATTTTCTCTCTGGTTTTTCTCCAACTCCCTTGGTCAAGGCCTATAGCTAGTACTGTAGGATTGTCTACATTTCTGGTGCCCAAAATGGAGTAGAACTTTCTAGTTTTTTGGAATCTCTGTTTTCTTTTGTTGGCTCTTTTTGGTGTTTTGTTCTGCTGGAATGGCTTCTGGTTCCTCTATTCCTGTGGTGATTGTCAGTGGGGGAGATGGTCCTCCTGCTGTGATGGTCAGGGAGTGTGTAAGGATTAAAACTTGGGATGGTACCAAGTTTAATGGGGAGGATGTCAAGTGGTTTCTGGAGAAGTATGAAACTGCTTCTGGAGTGGATGGTGCTTCTTACCTGGACATGGTGAAGCAGATTATCTTCTTAATTGGTGATAGGGCAGTGGAGAAGGAGGTTGTGGCCATGCCTGGCTACAAGAAGAGGGATTAGAAGTTATTGTGTAGGGAGATGGTATATAGATGGGGTGTCAGGTTCACTATGGTAGATCTGAACAAGGTTGACAGTGAAGGGAAATCATATGGTGGTTTTGGTAACTTATATAGTTACAGAAAGTTTCTGCTACATTTTGATCCTGTGGTGGAATACTTGGTGGAAGTGGAGGAGATAGAGCATGAAAATTCTGCCAAGGATGTTTTTTGGTCTGCCCTGGCTAGAGATGTCAGGATGGATGTGTTGAAGGAACTGTCAAGGAAGGACTTGATGAAGACTCTTTCCAATGGGGACCAGAAGTTGCCTGCCTTGGATAAGGTGAAGGAGGCTGTTGAGGCCCATTTGAAGTTATTGGCTGTGGACACCTATCAGGAGGGGTGTGCCAAATATGTCAGCAGAGTCAGTGATGCTTTGGCTGAAGAGGAAGTTAGGGTGAAGAAGGAGGAGAAGAATATGGTGCAGGTTCACAAACAGGAGAGGGACCCAGTGGTGGAGCAGTTGGCTGATCTCACAAAGCAGCTGAATATTTTTGTTCAGGAGGATAAGAAGATCAATAAGGCACCTTCTCAGCCTAAAGATTTTGATAGGAGGGCTGGTAGGAGTGATCCTTGGGTCTGCTCTTATTGCAGCAGCAGGGGGCACAGGTCCAATGATTTCTGAGCTTTGAACAGGGATGTGTATGAAGGAAAGGTGGAATTTGGTGGAAAGGTTTTCAAGTTCTCTGATGGTTCATTTGTGAAGCCCAGTGAGGGGCAGGCTCCTGTTGATTTGGTCAGGAGAAGGGGTGGTCTCAATCAAAGGAGGCCAAGGTTTGACGAGATTCCTGATCAGGGGAAGTCTTCTAGTAAGGAAGATGATGATGTCAAAGGAAAGGGGAAGGAGTTGAATAAGGTCTCTTTTTCTACTTCCTTTGGTGGTTTGGAGTTGTATTCCTGCGGTGGACAGTCAAGTGTAGAATTCTTGGCTGGTGTTTATGATGTGGAAGCAGGGAAGGTGGGAAGGCGTAAGAGAAGTTCTCAGGCCCAACTAAAGCCAAAGGCTTCAAAGGTGGATCCTAAGCTGAGTGCAGATAGGAAGAGGTACAGCAAAGAGGAGCTGTACAAGATGCAGAAGGGCATGGCTGACATGGGCCCCCCTAGTTTTGGTGCATTGGACATGAATGGTGAGCCAATGCCAATAGAGGTTGATTCTGACTCTGAGGAGGATGTCCCTTTGGCTTCATTGCCAAAGCCTGCTGGAGTTAGAGGCTCTGGTGAGGGATCTGGTTTGGTTCCTGTTGATGGTAAATCTGTGGGTGGTGCTGGTCTTCAAGAAGAATCTAGGACCAAGAAAGTGAAGCCAAGGGATCACTTTGAGAGGCCAGTGGTTTCTGGTCAATCTAATGTTATGGACTCTGTTCTTGAAAGGATGAATCAGGGTCAGGTTTCCCTTTCATATGAGGAATTGTATGCTATCAGTCCAGGGTTAGCTGATAGACAGAAAAAGTTGTTGACCAGGAGAAGAGTTTCTTCTGGGGAGGTGGAATACATTTGTGATTCTGCTGAAAAGTTTGGTGAGGGGTTGGAAACTCTTTTTCCTGCTCCTCTGGGTTATGTAAATTTCACTCTGAATGGCAGGGAGGCAAGGGCATTGGTGGATTCAGGTTCTCAGATAAACCTGATTTCTTTGTTTGAGGCTACTCATTTGGGCCTCCCCATCAAAACTGGTATTGGTGAAAATTTGAGAGGGATTGGTGGCCATGTAACTGAATTGGTTGGAACTTCTGAGTTTGTGAAGTTAGATGTTGGTGGAGCCTCAGGGAAGGTTCATTTTTATATTGCTAAGGGAACAGTTAAAGCTGTTTTGGGTGGGCCATTCTTGATGGATTTTCAGGCAAGAATTGGTTATCAATTTGATTTGGGAATCAGTTTGGAGTTGACTGGTGAAGATGAAAGGAGACTTCACGTGAGGTTATCATCCCCTAGAGAGGGTGGTTGGGAGACCAGGCCTGGTTTATCTTCAATGTGCCAGTGCATGGATTGTTGTAGGAGAAGAAGAGAAGTGGGTGCTGCCTCTAGTTTTTTGGAGTGTGGTTCAGGCTCTTATGAGAGTCTGTCTTTTTTAGTGTAATAAGGGCTGATCATCCTAGTGCTGAAACCTCTCCCCAAGATGAGGAAATCCCAGGTTGTAGTTGGTCAGCTCCCTTGGAGATATACCAAGTGGATTTTCAACTTTCTCATTTTAATGTTTCTCTTCTCTGCAACTATTCATCAAGTTTTTTATCAAGTCTCTGTTCTCTCTCAAGATTCTCAATTATTTTTAATTCAAGCTCAAGGAAGAAGATTGGTTATATATCTTTATTGAAAGATATGCAGAAAAGTTTTGGAGTGGTGAGATTGGGGTCTAAAAGTAAGTCCTCGAAATTGCGCACCGCTAGGGTTTCTTCTACACCTTTCAAAAACATTACCTGGGCCACACCTGTGAGCATTGTGGAAACCCCTGGTTTTTTTTGTAGGTCAGAAGAAAACTCAAGAAAAGAAGATAAAAATTTCAAGATATTTCAAGAAAATCAAAAAAAAATCTGAAGATAATGAAGAAAGAAGATCATCAAGATCAATTTTTGGGCCTCCAGCATGAGGATAAAATACACAATTTTAAAAGAGTTGATTCTGAAGATGAATCAAGATTTGGAGATTTGGAAGAAGGAAGTGAAGATGAAGATTTGGAATTGCGGAAAAGTTTTGGAGTGGAGAGATTGGGGACTAAAAGTAAGTCCTTCCAATTGTGCACCGCTAGGGTTTCTTCTACACCTTTCAAAAACATTACCTTGGCCACACATGTGAGCAATGGGGAAACCCTTGTTTTTTGTTCCAGGCCTGGTGGTGAAGATTTCCTGAAGATCCCTCAAGTTTAAGGTGGAGTGGCAAAGTATAAGAATGTAGCGCAGAAGATTAGGCCTGTCAATAAGCCTATGCCTGTGGGTTTGAATCCGCCCTTGAAGAGACCTCCTTTGTCAAGAAATCCGTACTGTACTCCTTTGGTGAAGAATCCTCCAGAATTTGTAGAGACGGCTAGGGTGACTGTGAAAAGGTTGAAAGTTTTTAATTTTTGTCCTGATGGGTGGTTGTCTGAAGAAGAAAAGAAGTTTTTGTTTCAAGTTATTGTGCTAAGGGAAAAAGCTGTGGCTTTTGTTGAGGAGGAGAGGGGTGTGTTGAAGCAATGTTATGGGGAACCTTACTTGATTCCTGTGGTTTGTCATGAACCTTGGCAAATCAAACCTATTCCTATTCCAGCTGCTATCAGAGAGGATTTTGTGGAGATTGTTAGGGAAAGAGTCAGGACTGGGTTATACAAACAATCGACATCCAGTTACTCAAGTCCAGTTTTCTGAGTAAAGAAGCAGAATGGGAATTTGAGGGTGGTTCATGATCTTAGAGCCTTGAATAGAGTCACTATCAAGGACGCTGGTATGCCACCAAGTGCAGAGGATTTTTTTGAAGCTTTTACTGGAAGGGTGTGTTATGGTTTGGGTGATATTATGGATGGTTATGATGAGAGGGAACTTCATATGGATTTAAGGCCTCTCACAACTTTTGAGACTCCTTTGGGAAGATTTCAGCTCACTAGGTTGCCTCAAGGAGCAACTAATTCAGTGGCAGTATATCAAGCACAGATGGCTTGGATTTTGCAGGATGAGGTTCTTACTCATGCTGGTATTTTTATTGATGACGGTGGAATTAAAGGACCATCCACTGATTATAATAATGAGGTGTTAATGGAGAACCCTGGCATAAGGAGGTTTGTTTGGGAATATGTAATAACTCTAGAGAGTGTGTTTTTTAGGATTGAAGAGGCTGGTTTGACCCTTTCATGGTCAAAATTCTGTTGTTGTGTCCCTGCTTTGGAATTTATGGGTCATGTGGTATGTAAAGAAGGAAGGATTATGTCAAAGAAAAAGATTAATAAAATTCAGTCATGGACAAGGCCTAAAAATACTACTGAAGTCAAGGGATTTTTGGGTGTATGTGTATATGTCAGGATTTTCATTAAGGATTTTTCTTTGTTGGCTTCACCTTTAAGGAGGTTGACCAGAAAAGATTCAGATTGGGAATGGACTGAAGAGTGTGAAGAGGCTTTCAGAAGTTGAAGAAGGTTGTTGGGGAAGATATTGTTCTTCACAAGTTGGATTATGGTGTTGGTGCTGGAAAAATTTATCTGGAAGTGGACTCAAGCTATATTGCGGCTGGTGCTGTTTTGTCTCAGGAAGATAAAACTGGGAGGGCCAGGCCAGTAAGATATGAGCCTGTGGTGTTTAATGAGGTTGAATCTAGGTATTCTCAACCTAAGTTGGAATTGTGTGGTGTAGAAAATATTTTAAAGAAGCTACAGACTGTTTTGTGGGGGCAGCATTTTGAGCTGCTGGTGGATGAAAAATATATAGTTCAGATTATCAATACACCTAGTCTTCCAAATGCTCCAATGAGTAGGTGGGTGGCATTTATTCAACATTTTTCTTTTGACCTGGTACACAAACCAGGCAAAATCTTTACAATGCCTGATGGACTATCAAGGAGGCCACCTACAGATGAAGATTCTGAGGCTGAAGAGTTTGATGAAGATGTTCCAGTGGTTAGGGCCAGCACAAAGGGTGCTGAAGATTTTTCTGACCTCCCCCAAGAGGCTAAACTGGCTGGATCTGATCTTGATTGTGGTGATCAGTATGTTTTTTTTGATGAAGATGGAGTTGTTGTTTGGGACATCTAAAATTTGGAAAATGGTGTTTTTGTTAGTGAACTGGATTCTCACAAGATTCAGTGGAAAGAGAAGGATGTGCCAAAATTAAAGGATTGGTATCCTGGTTGGTCTGGTCAATTGGCTCATGTTCACACTGGTGATTTTGATGACAGAGTTGTACCCTTGGATGTTGTTTTTTTGGATTTTGAAGATGAGACCTGGGGTCAGTCTGGGTCTTATTTTATTATGGTGGAATATCTGTTGACCTTGGAGAGGCCAGATAGTTGTGATGATGATACTTGGTTGGCAATCAAGAAGAAGAGTCCTGGATTTTATGTGTCAGGAAGAAGGTTGATGAGGAGGAGACTGTCATGCCCCACGTGACACTTGAGGCAAAAGTAGCTCATTAAATCAATAAAACAGAGGGCTAAATCCATACTCAAAGCGCAGAAAGTAATTCTACATAGCAACTGCGACTTTCCTTTGTGTACTCACTATTCAACCGCGCTAGTCTAAACTCTAAATCTAAATTAGTCAGTCTCCCAATAGTGTGTCTCAGTATTTTCCTCAATAAGCGACGCACAGTGCAATAGTCAATGTAATAGTACGCTAAAAGGTTTATTTAATGTCTGTGAGTTATTAAAAGGGGTAGTGAGCATGGAAAGAATGGCTAGTGGAGGATTAAAGGGTTAACGGATGTTAGTAAGGAGGGTCCAGGTGTAAGGGGTGTATTTTTTAATGGTCTGTGGTGTGCAGAATATTGGATGGGTATGAGGTCAACAAGGAGGAGTAAAGGATATAAAAGGGGTTGGGTTTTTGGTTCAACATTCTTTATAATTAAATTATAAAAAGTATATATAGTTAATAGTGGTTAAGCTTTAGGTTAAATCATTATTATTGTATCTTTCCTTATTTTCTCAGTAATCATTTCTAAATCCTAAATCTTTTCTTATTGAGTTTCCAACCCTTCGTGAGATTTTAAGAATATTAATATTACCTTTAAATTATATCAGAATTTTCTCAAACATATCTTGAAGCAGTAGCTCTTCCTTTGAGTCATCTTCGAATCACTTCCTCGAACATTTCCTCTGTGCTTTCAAGAAGTTTCTAAACTCCTCCCTCCATCTCACTTCCAGGAACACCCTCAACCTTGTGCATAGGTTTTCCGGTGACAGAGACATCCTAATCCTCAAGTTGTGGCGACTCAGAAGAATGGTCAAGAAGTTGTGTTGAAGTCTTTGCATGAAGACCTTGGTCATAGAGGCTTTGGGGAGACTTATAGAAGAGTAGCTGACAGATTTTGGTGGCCAGGTATAAAGTTGGATGTGCAGGGTTGGGTTCAATCTTGTGAGGAATTTCAAAGAAGAATTCACTTGAAACCTAAAGAGGTAGGCCGTGCTACCAGTGAATCAACTGTTTTTGGAAGATTCAGTCTGGATGCTGTCCATATTAAAGAGGGCAGGTATAAATACTTAATTGTTGCCAGGGATGATTTGTCTGGCTGGGTTGAGGCAGTTCCTCTGGTTAATTTGACTTCCAAGAATGTGGCAGAGGTTTTTAAGAAGGAGTGGATTTACAGGTATGGGTTGATGAAGTTGGTTACAGTTGATGGCAGGCCAGAGTTTGGTGCCAAATTTAAAGAAGCTGTGGCTAGTGTTGGCTCTAAAGTTAGAATGGCTACACCCTATTATCCTGAAGCTGAAGGCATGGTTGAAAGAGGCCATCAAGTTATCAAGAATGCTTTGGTAAAGATGTGTGGGGATAGTGCTGAAAAATGAAGGCATTATTTACCCTTGGTGTTATTTGCTGATAGGATCACTGTGAAGATGACAACTGGATATTCTCCTTATGAGTTAATGTTTTGTGAGAAAGCTGTGCTACCAGTAGACTTGGAAGCTGTCTCTTATCTTGGAATCAATTGGGATGATATGCACGCAACAGAAAATTGCCCTGAGCCAGGATGCAACAGTTGGAATGTAGAGAGGAATGTCAAGAGAAGGCATACTCTAGAATGATGAAGATTAGGAATCAATCAGTCAGATACTGGGACAAGAAGTTGGCTCATAGACTCAGGAATCCCTTGAAACCTGGTTGTTTGGTTTTGTTTTATAATAGAAGTTTGGAGAGTCAGTTGTGAAAAATGTTTGCTGACAGATGGAATGGACCTTACAGAGTCAGATCTCACTTTTCTGGAGATTCTTATATTTTTGAAGAGTTGGATGGTGCAGTCTTAAAGAAAAGAGTGTCTGAAGATCATGTGAAGAGGTTTTATCCCTGAGGCACTAGACATGAAGAAGATTGACTCCGCAATGAGGATGAACTATGGAACTTTCTTTAAATTTTGGAATTTTTGGTGTTTCAGAGAAAATTTTGTGTTGGAAACCTTTTGTTAGAAGGTACCCATGGTTGGGGCTTCTAGATCTTCTTTTGGCAAGTGTAGGTGTAACTGATGGGCTGGCTGCTCTGTAGAACAGTTACCCCATATTGTCTGTTTCCAACCCTTTCTCTTAATTTGGTTGAACCCTAGTATTGGTTTCTTTTCACAGGTTTTAGTCCTCTATGACTTTAAAGTGGAATTTCCTTTGGTTTTCAAGTGCTGGACTCTTCACTCTTATTGGTTTTGGTTTATTTTGTTGGATGTTGTGTTTTTGTTAGAAGGTACCCAGGGGGGCATCTAGATTTTATTTTGGCAAGTGTGAGGGTAACTGATGAGCTGGCTGCTCTGGAAAACAGTTACCCCAGAATGTCTGTCTCAAGTCTTTTGTTTTTCCTAGTTGAATTCTGGTTCTGTTGTTTATTATTCAGGTTTCAAGTCCACTATGACTTTAAACTGCTTTGGGACTGGCTTCTTTATCTTTGGTTTTTTTTGGGTTGGTGGTGGATCACTGGTGGTCTTCCATCATTTTTACTTATTGGAGGGAGCCCACCCAGTGATCATATCTATGGACTGGACTTTCTCTTAATTGACCTTCTCTTAATCTGGACCATCCATGGGGCTGGAATTTCTTTGATTTTTTAGTTATGATTTTGCTAGATAGTAGTTTCAGATTATTTTATTTTTTCTCTTTTTTTCTTTAAATTTTTTTTAGGGGTTGTTAAAATTATAAAATCAAAAATATAAGGTGTTACCACATCAGGGTCACCTGGATGTGGGCAAGCATTGGTGGGGAAAGGCTCATCAATTGGCTGGGCAATGCTATTTTATCATTTTATTTTATTTTATTTTATTTTTATTTTCATTAATGTCATTTTTTTATTTTTTATTCTCATTATTACCCTTAATTTATGTTTCTTATTTCAAATTATTTAAATTATTTAAGATGTATCCACATCAAGGTGAACTTGGATGTGGGCAAGGTATCAGGGGATCAGCTCATCAATTGTCTGGGGGATACCATTTGTATTATGTTTTATCTTTTATTTTATTTCATTTATTTTTATTTTATTTATCAATTTTTAATTTTAGTATTTTAGTAGACTGTTTAAAAAAAATTAGAATTTATAGTTATTAATTCTTTTTTATTTATTTATTATTTTGTTTTTTAATCTTTTTGCAGGAGCTCAATGTCTAGATGATGAAGTTTCTGGAGGCTGGTCCGGATTATGATGTTGTTTTTGTTTTTTGTTGGGGTTGTGGAAAGCACTGTTTTCTTTGAAGTGCATCCTGCTGGAGAGATTATATGGATTATAATGGGCAGGAATGGGTTTGGATGGAAGTTCAGAAGAGGAAGAAGAAGAGGCAGGAATGGATTGTTGGAAGGTGTGCTTAATGATCCTAGAAATATTTCAGTGGTTGTCCAATAGTTGTTTCCTCAAGGTTTTCTCAAATTATTTTAAAGGTCCATGGAGGGAAAAGGCTTTGAGCATGTTTGAACACATGGTGCTGAGGTGTTGTTTCATGTCTCCATAATCCAGGGTCAAAGAAGTTTCTTGAGGTTGGCCAACTCCAATAGTAGATTCAGGAGGAGGGGTGCCAAATAGACAAGAAGAATTGGATAAGTAATTATTTTTGTTGAAGAAATTGGATGAATTAATGTGGTACTTACAGATTCGAAGCTCATCAAATTTGTAAGCAGCCAGAATTTGGACTTCTGAAGATTTTGGAATGGTGATAGTAGGTGGATCAATCAGGGAAAGATATGGATTCTCTTGGTCTTCCTCTGAAAGGTTTTGAAAAGGTGAACTAGGAGGCTGATGTTCCTGGGGCTTAGTTGGAGCAGCAGGCCTGTTGTTGCTGTTGTTAATATTTCTGCTTGATTCAGTTGGATGAGGCTCTGGTGAGGGAATACCAGGGTTGTTATAAAATGGGGCAGGAGAGGGTGATCTGGAAGCAGATTGATCTCTTCTGGATGGAGCTCTTGAAGGAATGGAACAGTAAGCAGAATAGTTGGCTGGCAGAGGAGAGGTGTCAGTGTATCTAGTATTTAAGTATGATATAATATTATTTATTTATGGTCCTACTACTTATTGATAAATGATTTAGTGATTAAATCTCAGGGGAAGACTAATAAAATAGTTATACTAAAATAAAACTCACAATACTTGGATTTAAATGCGTGCTAGTGGTGAAAAATAGATGAAAATAATATAATTATAGCTTATATAAAGATAATATCAATTAATAATGGCTTTATAATATATTTCTAAATTCTTATAACTGTGTTGTAATGTTTTTTTTTGAATTTTAGTAAGTGAATGATGTCTAATAACCATCAAAATCCTCCCTTACTTATACCAAAATCCACTGGAGTGCACAGACCTTCAATCCAGATGATTTCACTGCTATCCACAGCAATTGCAGCACTGTGAGGGCCCATCACCTCCCCATGGCTTCCACGTCAAGAAGATTCAACACCCAGACCTCCAGTAAGGACCCTCCATCACAATTAATGATAACACAGACCGATACCATAAATAGAAAATCCAGATAAAAGTGGATACCATAAAGAAACAGGTAAAAAAACTCATCCAAAGAGAATATAATGAAATCCAAAGCATATAAAGGAAAAAAATGAAATTTCCAAGCCACCAATAACATCCCCAAGCATCCATATTAACCCAGCAATGACTTCCCAACCCATAAATCCATGAATATCCATCCAAGGAAGCAGATTAAGTTGTCCAGACTGAGTGTATGCGCCTGAAATAGATCTTTATGCTTCTGTAGGCATTGTGAGTCCACTGGATACGTCCATATGACCTAAAATAAGCAGAAAAACAAAGGTTGTAGGCTATTAAGAGGCTAAAACCCACTTATATACCTAAATATACATAATATACTGCATATTTCACTGAATATGAAATTTATGTATACATATAAGCTTATGTATGTCAACAATTACTTCATATCACTTAAGATAAGTATATTATGACTCCATTAACACCTTAATAAGTATTATTAGGCTATGGATAAGCTATTTATACTACTATAATCTATATAATAGAGTAATAATTATATATATATGTAATATAATCATATATATTATTATTTTAACCTTATTTTTAAGATATAAGCTTAATGTACTTAAGGTTATCTTATTTTAAGTATAAGAAATACTCATTCCTAGGGATATCTAGGCTGAAACTCCCTCACCCAAAAAAAACAATAAAAAAATGTTAAGACATTTTAATTAAAGGCAAGGAGGAAATAGAAATTTTTTTTAAAATTTCTATGTTACATATACTGAATAAACAGTATTATTTTGATTTAAATTTTTTCAAGAGATTTTTAAGATCAGAGATTTCATTTTCTGGAATCCACTTGTCATATTCACTTGATTTATTTTTAAATCTTAATAGATACTCAACTCCCTTTTCTTCAGTAAGGTGTGTCTCTTTAAGTATCTTTTCAATTTCTGCCTTTTCAACTTTTTCTTCAGGTTGTTGTTTATGCCTTCCTGATCTTCTTGGAAATAGAGCAGTATAATTTTAATGGTATGGTTTTATAAGAGCAATAGGAAATAATGGATGTTTTCTATAAGGTGCATATAGAATAACCTCAACAGCATTGTTACCAACCATCTTTTTAACTACAAATGGTCCAATGAATGGATCCTTCAATTTAACATTACCATTTAAATTGAAATGTAGTGTATAAATAAAGACTTCATCACCCTCTTTAAACATTTGTTCTTTATGGGCTTTCTCCCATCTTTTCTTTTCATACTCAAACGCCTTATTTATACATTCTTGAGCATGTTTTCTGCATAATTCTTGCATCTGAAGAAAAGATTTAGTACCTGGATGAATATTCAATCTAGGTAATTTATTAAGAGTTTTAGAAGGGGTATTAGGTACATAACCCAACCATAACTCAAACGGCTTTTTGCCAGTGACAGAATGTACTGTACTATTATATGAAAATTCTAAACCTGGTATAAGGGTTACCCAATCATGTGTGAATCTGTAATTGTCTTTAAATTTAAGACCAAAAGCACAATATCTTCTTATCATATCTTCTAAAGTTTGTCTCATTCTTTCTGCTAGCCCATCAGTTTGTGAATGGTGTGCTGTAGAAAGTTTTAATTGACACCCTGAAACATCCATAAGTGATGTCCAGAACTCAGAAGTAAATTTAGGATCTCTGTCAGAACCTATTGCTTTTGGGAAACCTGCTATATTTAACCTTTGTGTCCACCATAAAAAAGCTAAGTCCTTTGCAGAAACCTCCTTGTGGGTAGGAATAAATTTACACATCTTTGTAAATCTATCTACAATTACCCAGCAGGGGTTATAACTCTTATGCCCTGCTATTAGCAAACCTGTTACATAGTCCATGTTAATTATTTCCCATGGAGCTTTTGGCTGCTAAATTTGTTTTAATAAACCAGCTCTTTTGCTTGTTAATCTTTTAGATTTTTGACAAGAATCACATGTCTCAACATATTTTTGAACATCATCAGACATGTTAATCCACCAAGCTGTGTTTTTTACTCTGGTTAATGTTTTATGGTAGTCAAAATGACCTGCCAATATATCATCATGACATATACTTAAAATTAACTCCTTCATTGAAGGGGAAATTACAATTAAATTACTAATTTTTTCCCTGTAATATATAAAACCATCCTCACTGGAAAATGTTCCTTTTTCTAATGCCTCTTTATACTTATTTGGTGATGTTTTTTTTAAAACATTCATTGAAGCATTAGATGGATCATTTAATTTTGTAGTGAGTTTACTCAAGTCTGGATCTGAAGCATACATATCAAGAATTGATTGCATAGATTCATCCTCAAGATCTACAATATAAATTCCATAAATGTTAATAATCTCTGATTCAGGAACATAAGCAGGATTATCATCATTATTAGGCAGAGGTACTCTAGATAAAAAAACTACATTAGAGTGTAAGGTTCCTGCTCTATGTGTAATAGTCATCTGTCATCTGTATTCTTGTACAGCCAATCGCCATCTAAACATGTGTCTATTAGGAGTTTTCATGTTTAAGAGTGACTTAACTGCACTACAGTCAGTTATTAACTCAAATTTTTGGTCTTCAAGGTAATAATGTAGCTTCTCAAGAGCCCGTACTACTTCCAAACATTCAAGTTGAATAGCACCATATTTCAATTCACTACTTCTTAGAGTAAGTGAAATATAGCAAATTACTACTTCTGACATTTTTCCTTCAATAAGTTGTTTTTGATGCAAAGCAGCACCCAGACCAATAAAACTTGCATCTGTATATAATACAAAAGGAAATTAGAAATCTGTTAATCCCAAGATAGGAGCTGTCATTAAAAATTCTTTCAAATTATCAAAAGCCTGTTGTCTTTCATTATTCCAAATGAAAGCTTCTGATTTCTTTATCTTTGTGGTCAATGGCACAGCAATTAATTGGTAGTTTTTTATATATTGTCTATAATAACCACACATACCAAGAAAAGATTGTACATCCTTTACATTTTGAGGAATGCCAATATTCTTTATTGAAGCCACTTTATTTTGGTCTACACATATTTGTAAGCCAGATACAATATGGCCAAGAACTTTTAAAGATCCAAACCCAAATTTACATTTTTTTAATGCGAGGGTCATTTTTATTTCATTCATTTTTTGAAATACCTTCTTTAAATGGATTAAGTGTTCATCATAAGTCTTAGAGAACAAAATGATTTCATAAATTTATACCATTAACCATCCCTCAATCATTTCATTATGGAATGTTATATCCATTAGCTTCTTAAATACTGATGGAGCATTTTTTGGTCCAAATGGCATCCTGACATATTTATAAATTCCCATGTGTGTTGTTATCAACAAAAAGTTCTGTGAATTCTTTTCAACAGGAATTTGATGGTACCCTTTATTTCCATCTAAGCAACTTATATACTTAGAACCTTTGAGGGTAGCATGTATAGAGGCAATCCTTGGCAAAGGATAAATATTATCTACTGTAAATTTATTTCATGCTCTATAATCACCGCACAGTCTTGCTTTATCTTGTTCATAAGAAATTAGCACTGGTGATATTACACAATATTTTGGAGTAGTTTCAACCTTTTCAAGAATGTTCATTTTTAATAACATCTTAATATTCTCATCTATGTCTTTTCTCTTCATTGGTGAAGCAGGGTATGGTTTATTTTTAAGACTAGCAGGGATATTATCCATATCAAAGGTTAATATAATCTTCATTTTGTGATCTTTTAAAAGGCCAAGTTCATTTGTACCATGTGCAAAAGCCATTCAAAATGCTTTAATTATGTCCAAAATATTATTTTTCTCAGCTTTATTTATCTGAGTGCCAAATGATGCTTTTGAAATTTATGTTTCCAGAAGTTCCATCTCATTGGATTCTCTTCCTTTTCACAGAATATTTGTTACTGACTCAATGTGTAAGACTGTGTTAATAGAATTTACTTTAAATTTCCTTTTACCATTCATGCCAATTGTAAAATTGTTATTAGCAGGGTCTAATTTCACACCAAACTTAGTCAGAATATCATTTCCAATGATAAAACAGTTACTACAGTTAGTATTATCCATTACTACAAAGTCACAAGTTACTCTTACATAACCATGTTGATGTTTAAAGAAAACAGCAGCTTTGTATCTACCAATGGGATGTAGTACTGATCCAAAACCTCTCCAATTTTTACTTTGAAGGGGTTTAAGCTTAGACTTATATTCACTATCAATTTTCTGTAATGTATTAGTAGAAACAACAGAACTAGCAGCTCCTCTGTCCAATACTATATTACCATTTTCTCCAGAAATGATAGCTGGAACCGTGATAGGTGTCATTCTAAAGTTATCAGCTTGTATATCTTTAATGATTTCAGAATCTTCAAAATTCATTAAAGATTTATTTGAGTCCATATTTAATATTGGATTGTCAAAGATGGAAAAATAATCTTCCAACATACAGACTTCATTTTCATCACTATATGAGATATTACTGTCATAATCACTTGAATCTTTACTTTTCTCTGTTTCTATTTCAGATTCATGTTGATTTTCAACAATATTTATATTCTTCTCACATTTGTGACCTTTAACCCAAGGTTTGTTACACTTATAACAAGTATTAGTATCATACTTTTTTGGTACTACAGGTGCAGTAGGTTTTTTCTGCTTCTCCTGAAGTGTTTTGGAATTCTGTTTTTTTACAGGTTCAAAATTTTGTTTATAAGTGGAATACCTTGCTTCATACTTATGGTTTAATAATATTTCATTGTAAATATTAATAAACTCAGGATATTCAGTAACATTAATTGTTCTAGCTACAACAATGTCTCTGACAGATATAGGTAATTTATATATTATCTTATCTTTCCATAAGTTAAAATCCATTTTAGGCTCAATGGCTTTTAATATTTTATTTAAATTCATTAAAAATACCATAGGTTTGTCACCATTCAATGGATTATACCTAGTTTTCTCATAAAGTCTCTGCTGAGTGAGTCTGAATCTAGAACCTCCAAATTGTTTTTCGATTAGTTGTTTCCATTCAGCCCAAGAGTAATCTTTACCCTCATTCAAAACAGCTTCAAACCATAATAAAGCAACATCCTTAAATAAAAGATCAATTTTGATGTTATTTCTTCATCTGGTAGCTTATATGAGAATTTTAAGTTGTCAATTCTCTGGATAAAATGTTGCCAATCAGAGCTGGCTTCCCCATCATAAGTTGGGTACTGATCTATCTTAGGCCAGTTCTTCTGATTGGATTTTATTTAACTAATCTTAGTTAAATTCAAAAACTCATTTACTCTTGATAAATGGTCTTGTATTTCCTCCTCTACAGATTTTTGACTTACATTTTCAGATTTGACACTACCACCAGATGGTTTTAGTTGTGGTGGTATAAAGAAGGAATGAGATTCACTTTTGTCAATGAAAGGTTTATTATTATAATGAGTTTACTTATGGTTATCCTGGTTAATTAGTAGATTGGCAGTTTCAATCTCAACTTTAGTTTATCTTTGTAGCAACTCAGAGACACTTTGATTTGTCTGGGAAAAAGATAACTTAGTTCTTGATTCAGTTTTCAATACATGTGTTTTTTTTATTACAATTTTTCCAACTCACAGAATTTGTTTGAAAGTTCATTATATTTGCCACTCAATGAATCATATTTAAGAGTTAGAGACAAATTTTCATTCTCTAATTCTTTATTACGTGATGCCAGTTGAGAAATATTTAATGTTAAGGATGAAATTGTATCACTTGTGAGATTAACTGTCTGTTCCTCACAATCAGTCATTCTATTCCACAATTCTGAAACAATTCTATGGACAGTTGGATTATTATTAAAATACTCCATGTCTTCCTTCTCAATTCTTTCACTCTCTTGTGAACTTCTCATCTCACTAGTAAGTGGTGGTAACTGAGTATTAACTGTATTATAAATACTACTGTTGTTATTGAAAAAAGACAAGGCAGGTGTATTTACACTAAAACCTAAATTTCTTAAGTCCTCCTCTATTTTCTGCACAGATTTGAAATCAATAATATTACCTACATTGTAATTATCAGTATTGTGTTCAATCTGAGAGGGTAATCTACTTACCACAGGATTTGTGTGAGGCCTGATTTTTGGTGCCTTTGTTTTCCATAGTAGGGGTGAAGTGAGGAAGTCTGATGAGGAGGAGGATCCTTGTTGCAGTTGTGACTGGCCCATTGTTGATGGAACCAATCCCACTTCCATTTGTCTACCAGAATTTTCTCCTGGGAGTGATGTGACCCTCCTGGGGTAGGAAGTTTCTGACTTGGCTGACCTCCCTTTAGATCTGCCAATGATTGGTTCATCTGCTGAAATCCTACCTTGAAATTGTTTTGTAATTGCTCTACCTCCTTGAGCATGAGGGATTTTGATTCATCCAACTTCAATACCTGTTTTGCCAGATGGGATAGTTGATCCTGAAGAGGAGGAGACAAATTTTTTATAGTAATCTTTTTTAAGAGGGCATCCATTTCCTCTATGCTCATTTTGTCTGCCTGGGGGTATGACTGACCCTCCATGGTTATGTCGTGGAGAAATGTTTTTGTTAGCTTTAGACCTGGTATTATAAGCAGGCTGTATACGTACATTGTCCTGTGGAGCACTCATATTAATAAAATTAACAATATATTACGTCTACAGAAAGGAAAAACTATTGGAATTAGTAGATTAAAAGTATTAGCAATATTATTACTAATAAAAAGCACTGGAACCTACCATGACTTTAAATCTTTATTTATTTAAATAAAATGTAATAAAAATTCAAAAAAAATCTGTTAAAAATAAAAAAACAATTTTAACTAGACCTTTATAAGGGTGAATAAATATCTTACCAAGCTTTAACCAAATACCAATTTAATTGGGTGTTATATTGGTGACCGAATACCAAGTGAAATTGGGTTTATATTGGGTGAAGTTACTACTGTAAATACCTAATTTTTATTATAAAAAATTAGTAAAATTATTATAAGGGTTCTTTTATGCAATCACTGAGTTATGATGACCCACTAATATGCAGCAGAGCCAAATATTTGGTTTTTTTGAGCTATACTAAAGTAAAAAACACGTCCCAACCAATGCTTATCTTAAAAATCAATAATAATCAAGGAAAGACCCCCAATTGTCAGTGTATCTAGTATCTAAGTATGATATAATAGTATTTATCTATGGTCCTACTACTTATTGATAAATGATTTAGTGATTAAACCTCAGGGGAAGACTAATAAAATAGTTATACTGAAATAAAACTCACAATACTTGGATTTAAATGCTTGCTAGTGGTGGAAAATAGATGAATATAATATAATTATAGCTTATATAAAGATAATATCAATTTATTATGGCTTTATAATATATTTCTAAATGCTAATAATTGTGTTGTAATGTTTGTTTGAATTGTAGTACGTGAATGATGTCTAATAACTGTCAAAATCTTCCCTTACTTATACCAAAATCCACTGGAGTGCACAGACCTTCAATCCAGATGATGTCACTGCTATCCCCAAAAATTTAAGCACTTTGAGGGCCCATAACCTCCCCATGGCTTCCACTTCAAGAAGATTCAACACCAAGACCTCCAGGAAGGACCCTCCATCACAGTTAATGATAACACAGACCCATACCATAAATAGGAAATCCAGATAAAAGTGGATACCATAAAGAAACAGGTAAAATAACTCATCCAAAGAGAATATAAAGAGACCCAAATCATATAAAGGATAAAAATTAAATTTCAAAGACCCCAATAACATCCCCAAGCATCCATATTAACCCAGAAATGACCTCCCGACCCATAAATACGTGAATATCCATCCAAGGAAGCAGATTATGTTGTCCAGACTGAGTGTATGCGCCTGAAATAGATGTTTATGCTTCTTTAGGAACTTTTAGTCCACTGGATACATTCATATGACCTAAAATAAGCAGAAAAACAAAGGTTTTATGCTATTAAGAGGCCAAAACCCACTTATATACCTAAATATACGTAATATACTGCATATTTCACTGAATATGAAATTTATGTAAACATATAAGCTTATGTATGTCAACAATTACTTCATATCACTTAAGATAAGTATATTATGACTCCATTAACATCTTGATAAGTATTATTAGGCTATGGATAAGCTATTTAAACTACTATAATTTATATAATAGAGTAATAGATATATATATATGTAATATAATCATATATATTATTATTTTATTCTTATTTTTAAGATATAAGCTTAATGTAATTAAGGTTATCTTATTTTAAGTATAAGAAATACTCAGTCCTAGGGATATCTAGGCTGACAAGAGGTGTAGTTTGGTTGCCTTAACTGGGGGAAAAGTTGTTGTTTTGGTGCAGTGTTGAGTGCTCTGGTGTCTTCCTGGGGTCCTCTGGCAGGTCCCCTAAAAGTTTGGGAAATTTTGGAGTTTTTGGACCTTAGTAAGGCTGGCTGCATTGCTCTGGGAGCAGTGGGAGGTGGCTGTGTGGAGTTTTTTTTGTTGATTGGAGGAATTTGGCTGTTTTCTGGTTGTTTTTGGAAGTTTTGAGCCTGATTTTCACTGTCTAGTGAGGTGGGTGGGCCGCCTGACGTTGGCTGGGCTGCCTGGACGCGGTCTAGCATCCTAGGAGCTGATTTTGAAGCTTTTGGAGCTAATTTAGCATAGATAAAAGCTGTTTCTTGGGGAGTTAAAGCAGGCCTTTTTGGGAGAGGTCTGTAAACTGAGTTTCAGGATCTTCTGGATGGTGCTAAGGATAAAGATGAAGAGGCTGGACCAAGCTCTGGGTATCTGGTAGGGGATCTGGAGAGGTATTTATGATAAGGTGAATGTGGAGGAATAGGATAGTTGGCATCTCTGTCACATTTTTTCTTTTTGGAGTAGCAAGAATCACAGGCCCTGTTGTAGAATTTGGCTTCAGGAGTTGGAAGAGTGAATGTGCAAGGTCTGCACATGTGGATGCACTGTTTGCAGGCATAGTCCTTAGGAGAAGTGAAGCAAGGAAGATTGGAGGGGTCAATATCAGGGGATCCAGCCATGATCTGTGGTGAGAAAAGATGATGGAAAGAGATAAGAAGGAGATTTTTGTCAGTGATGGGTAGATGATGAAGTGAAGGTGGAAGTTCAGCAGGTTGGCTGTAGGTGTATTCTGTATGAAATTGGCTGGGTCTATTTTATGCAAAATTCTGGTAGTCCATCAAGACTTTAAACTGAACACTGTGTTAGTTCCCCAAGACTTTAAGCTTAGGATTGTTTGATGGTGTAGTTCCCCAAGACTATAAACTGAGGAATGGGTTTTTGTTGTTGGAATGGGCTTGATATATTGGCAGAGGTTATCCACAGGGGGAGCCTCTGAATTTAGCAAAGGCAAGTTTAGGAGTAATTGATGGGCTGGCAGCTCTATTCAAAATTACCCCAGAATGTTAGTTTTTTCTCTTTGTCTTATTTTGGTTGATCTCTGGTTCTGGGTTTATGATTTAGGTTTTTGAGTCCCCCAAGACTTTAAACTGAGGTTTTTTGAGTCCCCCAAGACTATAAAATGAGGATGGTCCCCAGAGACTTAAAACTGAGGGTTGTTTGTGGTTACATCCTATAGAGGGTGTGGTAAATTTTTCTTTTCTGAATCAATCTCAAGTACTAGTGGAATTACAGAGGTAATCAAGAGATGAAATGAATTGTTTAGAATTAGCCTTGAACTAGTGAATGAGTTGTCTTCTGTTCTCAATGTCCTGTGGATCTCTAGCAGGAGTGGATTGGAAGTAGTTTAGCAGAAGGTGTTTCTGTTGAGATGTGTGTTGTTGGAGCTTGGCCTTAATTGTGGGAAATCGGTTTGGTGTTGGTGGTTCAAGGGATCCTACATTGTTATCATCACTGTCAGAAGATGTAGGAACTGAGAAGTCATATGTTTTATAAAGTGGAAGGAAGAAATGGAATTTTTTACCATCAGATGGACAAGGGATTGTGGAAATTTTGTTTTAGTGGTTTTGGCACTCTTCTGGGAAGGGTGTAGCTTTTTGATTAATCTGGGAATCAAGATGGATGGCCTAGATCTTTTGGTGCTGGTAGAAGATGGACCAGGTTGAGGTGGAGGTAAAGCTGTTGCAGAGGATAATGGACCAGGTCTGTAGCAGGTCTTCTTTCTGGATTGGAAGACATCACAGGACATTCTGTATGGATGGGCAGGAGGTGTGATGGTGCAGATTAGATTATTGTCAATGCAGTATTGGCAAGAACCCATTTCAGAGGCAGAATTGGGAAGAAGTTTGAACATGGTGGTTTGATGAAGAAAGAATGTGGACATTCTTAATTGGAGTGAGGATGTGGTCTTCCAACATTGGCAGGGGCCTATGTTGTGTTGTTTAACGCTGTTTGTGCATGTCTTAATTGGCATCTGTTGAAGAATTGGATGTTTTTCTAGTTTTATTCCGTGAATATTGGGACTGCGGGTATGTGGTACTATCATTGGATAGCCCCGGTTTTTCTCTATATTTCATGTCTTGATGATATTTTTCATATTCTAAGTTTTAAGGGGTCATTTCTTCATTTTTTAGTTACAAAAGAGAGCTGTTTAATTTTGTTTTTTGTGTTTTATGGGCTAACCTTCAGTCTTAGGGTTAAGTGCTTAGTATAATTAGATAGGGCTAATTTAGCTCTATATTTCATGTCTCAATGTTTTTATAGTGTAATTTTGTGTTTTAAGGGTTTTAGTAGTTGTAGTGAATTTTTCTAAGTAGATTAGATGTTTTTTTTGGTTTTCTGGCTTCAGGGAGGCCGGCCGCTTCTGGCGGCATCTCTGACGTCAGGCGGCACGCCTGCCTCTGTTTTAGAAGGTTGGCGAGCACTTCTGGTGGGTTTTTATTCAATTTGGCTGGTACAGGTGCCAAATTTGTTGGTGAGAATGGGCTCTTAGATAGTGGTCTGTGTGTACATACTAAATAAGACAGTTTGGGGCAACTTTAATTATCATACAACCATCCGGAGGTGATATCCTTGTTCCTCACTCAGTTTTCACTGTTTTTTGGCAACAATTGGCTGTGTTTGTTGCAAGGTTAGTTCTTCATTTAACTCAACTTTGGCAACAGGTTCTTTGGTATAGTTTTGCAAGCTATATCAAGTATTATTTCTGTCTCTGGTGTGGATTTGCAGCCTACATCAAGTATCTTTGCTTTCTCTGGTGTGAACATTGGTCTACATTTCAGTTCTTTGGCCTGGTAGTCTGTCTGGAGACTACATTCTTGGCTCATCAAGCAGTCAAGTGTGTTGAAAAAGGGGCTTTAGCAAACAGGAACCAACTTACTTTATCGAGTAAATCTCACTCTATTTTCCTAAAGGGACAGGGGAAGTTCTCTCTGGGTTTTCTCCAACTCCCTTGGTCATGGCCTATAGCTAGTACTATAGGATTGTCTACAATGTGAAATATAGAAAATTACTACTTCTGACATTTTCCCTTCAATAAGTTTTTTTTGATTCAAAACAGCACCCAAATCAATAAAACTTGCATCAGTATACAATACAGAAGTTAATTGGAAATCTGGTAATCCCAAGATAGGAGCTGTCATCTAAAATTCTTTGAACTCATCAAAAGCCTTTTGTCTTTCAAAATTCCATAAGAAAGCTTCTGATTTCTTTATCAGTGTGTTTAATGGTGCAGCAATTAATTTGTAGTTCTTTATATATTGTCTATAATAACAACACATACCAAGAAAAGATTGTACATACTTTACATTTTGAGGGATTCCAATATTCTTGATTTCAGCCACCTTATTTTGGTCTACACATATTTGTAAGCCAGATACAATAAGACCAAGCAATTTTAAAGACTCAACCCAAATTTACATTTTTTCAATGCAGGGGTCATTTTTATTTCATCCATTTTCTGAAATACCTTCTTTAAATAGATTAAGTGTTTATCATATGTCTTAGAGAACACTATAATGTCATCAACATATATGATTAACCATCCCTCAATCATTTCATTATGGAATTTTATATCCATTAACTTCTGAAATACTGATGGATCATTTTTTTGTCCAAATGGCATCCTGACATATTTATATATTCCAATATGTGTTGTTATCAACAAAAAGTTCTGTGAATTCTTTTCAACAGGAATTTGATGGTACCCTTTATTTCTGTCTAAGCAACTTATATACTTAGCACCTTTGAGGGTAGCATGTATAGAGGAAATCCTTGGCAAAGGATAAATATCATCTACTGTAAATGTATTTAATGCTCTATAATTACCGCACAGTCTTGCTTTATCTTGTTCATAAGAAATTAGCACTGGTGATATTACAAAATATTTTGGAGTAGCTTCAACCTTTTCAAGAATGTTCATTTTTAATAACATCTTAATATTATCCTCTATGTCTTTCCTCTTTATTGGTGAAGCAGGGTATGGTTTCTTTTTAAGACTAGCAGGGATATTATCCATATCACAGCTTAAACTAATTTTCATCTCATGATCTTTTACAAGGCCAAGTACATTGGTCCCAAGTGTAAAAGCCACTTTAAATGCTTTAATTAAGTCCAAAATATTTGTTTTCTCAGCTTTACTTATCTGAGTGCCAAATGATGCTTTAGAAATTTCTGTTTCCAGAAGTTCCATCTCATTGGATTCTCTTCCTTTGCAAGGAATATCTATCACTGACTCAATGTGTAAGACTTTTTTAGAAGAATTTATTTTTAATTTTCTTTTAACATTCATGCCAATTGTAAAATTATTAGTATCAGCGTCTAATTTCACGCCAAACTTAGTCAGAATGTCATTTCCAATGATAAAGCAGCTACTAAAATTGGTATGATCCATTACTACAAAGTCACAAGTTACTCTAACATAACCATGTTGAGGTTTGAAGAAAACAGCAGCTTTGTGTCTACCATTGGGGTGTAGTACTGATCCAAAACCTATCCAATTTTTGTTTTGAAGGGGTTCAAGGTTTTACTTACAATCACTATCAATTTTTTGTAATGTATTTGTAGAAACAACAGAACCAGCAGCTCCTGTTTCCAATACTATATTAACATTCTCTCCAGAAATGATAGCTGGAACTGTGATAGATGTAATTCTTAAGTGATCAGCTTGTATATCTTTAATGATTTCAGCATCCTCAAAATTCATTAAAGATTCAATTGAGTCCATATTTAATGTTGGATTTTCAAAGATTTACAAATCTTCTTCCAACATACAGACTTCAATTTCATCACTATATGAGATATTACTGTCATAATCACTTGAATCTTTACTTTTTTCTGTTTCAAATTCAGATTCATATTGATTTTTAACAATATTTATATTTTTCTCACATTTGTGACCTTTAACCCTAGGCTCATTGCACTTATAACATGTATTAGTCTCATACTTTTTAGGTACAACATATGAAGAAGGTTTTTTCTGTTTTTCCTGCAGTGTTTTTGAATTCTGATTTTTCACAGATTCATTATTTTTTTATAAGTGGTGTACCTTGATTCATACTTATGGTTCAATAATATTTCATTACAAATATTTTTAAATTCAGAGTATTTATTAGCCATTATTTTTCTAGCTACAACAATGTCTCTGACAGATATAGGTAATTTACATATTATTTTATCTTTCCATCAGTTAAAATCTATACTTGGCTCAAAGGCTTTTGATGTTTTATTTAAATTCATTAAAAATACCATAGGTTTGTAACCATTCAACAAATTATTCCTAATTTTAACATATGATATTTTCTGAGTTATTCTGAATTTAGAACCTCCAAATTGTTTTTCAATTATTTGTTTCCATTCAGCCCAAGAGTAATCTTTACCCTCACTTATTAGAGCTTCAAACCATAATAATGCCACTTCCTAAAATAAAGAAATCAATTTTGATGTTATTTCTTCATCTGGTAAATTATATGAGAATTTTAAATTATCAATTATTCTAATAAAATGCTGCCAATCAGAGCTGGCTTTCCCATAATAAGTTTGGTACTGATAAATCTTTGGCCAGTTCTTTTGATTGGATATAGTCTCACTAATCTTAAGTAAATTCAAGAAATCATTCACTCTGGATAAATAGTCTTGTATTTCCTCTTGCACGGATTAGTGACTTACATTTGTCTTCTAAGACTTGACACTTCCACCAGATGGTTTTAGTTGTGGTGGCATTGGAAATGATTGAGATTTATTTTTGCAAATTAAAGGATTATTATTATACTATGTATACTTATGATTATCCTGAGTCATTAGTAGCTTAGCAGTTTCAATCTTAAATATAGTTTGTCTTTGTAACAGATAAGTGACACTCTGATTTACTTGTGCAAAAGATAACTTTGTTCTTTATTCATATATTAATAATTGTGCTTCATACAATCTCTCTAACTTACAGAATTTGTTTGAAAAAACACTATATTTATTACTTAAAGAATCATATTTAAGAGTTAGAGCCAAGTGTTCATTCTTTAATTCTTTATTTCTTGTTTCCAATTGAGAAATATTCAATTTCAAGAAAAAATTGTTTCACTTGTTAGCTTAATTTTCTGTTCCTCACACTCAGTCATTCTATTCCATAATGCTGAAACAATTCTATGGACAGTTGGGTTATTATTAAAATAATCCATGTCTTCCTTCTCAATTTCTTCACTATTTTGTGAATTTTTCATTTCACTAATAATTGGTGGAAACTGAAGGTTAACTGTATTATTATTTTAAATAGTACTATTTTTATTAACAAAAGATAAATCAGGTGTATCTACATCAAAACCTAATTGTATTAAGTCCTCCTCAATTTTTGGTCAGATTTCACATCAATAAAATTACCTAGATTTTAATCATTAGTATTGTGTTCAATCTGAGACGGTAATCTACTTACCACGGTATAGGAGTAAGCCTTGACTTTTGGCACTTTTTCTTTCCTCTGTAGGGGTGAGCTGAGGTAGCCTGGTGAGGGGGTGGATCCCTGTTGAAATGTGGCTGGACCACTGCTGATGGAACCAATCCCACTTCCATTTCTCTACCAAGATCTTGTCCTGGGACTGATTTAATCCTCCATGGATAGGGGGTTGTTAATTTGGCTGCCCTCCCTTTAAATCTGCCAGAGTTTGATTCATTTGTTGAAATCCCACCTTGCAGTTGTTTTGAAGCTGATCTACCTCCTTTAGTATGGTAGATCTTGACTCCTCTACTCTCAAAACCTGTTTTACCAGATTGGACAGTTGATCATGAAGAGGAGATGAAGTTATTCTTATTTTCATCTTTTTTAATAGTGCTTCCTTTTCCTCTATGCTCATTGCTTCTGGCTGTGGGTAGGATTGGGCCTCCATAGTGATGTCCTGGAACAGTGTTTTTAGCTTTAGACCTGGTGTTAAAAGCAGGTTTATCACTTACATTATCTTGTGGAGAACTCACTATGTCTTAAAATAACAATTCTTCATGTCTACAAAAGAGAAAATCTAAGCTTGATGAAGGATCTTATAAATGGGGAGCGGAAACTTCCTTCTCTAGAGGTCATGAAATAAAATATTTAGGTGTATTTGAAACTTATAGCATTGGGCAAATATCAAGAGTCCTGCACTCAATACATTAGCAAGGTTAGTGAAGTTTTGGCTAAAAATAATAATATTATGGTCAAGGCTCTGTTGAGACAGCCTATTTCTAAGGTTGAGAGTAATGTGCATAATAAAATGGTGGATCATTTAGCTGACTTGACTAAGCAGCTTAAAATATTTTTTCAAAAAACTCAGAAGGCCAACAGAGCACCTGTGGCTTTATCATCTATGTCTTCTTCTTATCAATCAAGAGGTTATGAGAGGAGGAATTATAGATTTAATGGAAATGGAAATGGTAATAAAGGAAATGGTTATAGAGGTGGCTATGGTGAACCTAGGATGTGCTTCTCTTTTAATAGGAGGGGGAACAAGGAAGCAGATTGTTTTTTTTAGATAAGGAATTGCAAGCTGGTAAATTCAAATTTTATTGAAAGGTTTATCAATTCCCTGATGGATCTTTCATCAAACCTAGTGATTGGAAAGCTCCTTAGGATTTATTTAAGAGGAATATGATGGCTGAAAGGAGTTCCAGGTTTGAAGAGTAGACTGGTGATGATGATGAAATTATTAAAGGTGGAAAAAAGAATGGTTATGATGGCATAAAAATTGATAAGCGAAAAGAAAATGAGTTCAGTAAGGCCACCTTCACAAATTCTTTTGGTGGATTGGAGCTAGGAGCATTCACTAAATTAGATGGTAACTTTATGATTGGGGAGTATGATGTTGATGCTGCTAGAAGAGCAGCTTCTGCTAAAGCTAAAAGTAGCATTCAAAGCCAACTTAGGGTGAAACCATGCAAGGCTGAAATAAAGAAGATTGAAAAGAAAACTTACTCTAAGGAAAAAATATATATAATGCAGAAGATGATGGCAGATATTGGGATTCACAGATTTGGGAAATATGATTTAAGCAGTGAGCCTATGCCTGAAGATGAAAAATCTGATTTTGAGAAAGATGTACCAATAGTTTCTCTTCCCAGACCAAGTTTTGCTGGTCCTACTCCTATAGAAGGAGTAAGGAGGACAAATGATGGATCTGGATTAGTGAAAGAATCTGGTGATGGAGCTAGGGTTATTGTAGATGAAGATGTTATTATGGGAGTGAAGATGGCAATGTGAGTCCTCATGAAGCTCCCAGGGATAATTTTATAAAAAGTAAAATTCAATATTAAAGGCCAGTAGTATCTGGTCACGAAAATTCTATGGAAACAGATTTAGGTAGAGTGAATCAACTTCAGATTTGTCTATCTTTGAGGGAATTATTTACAATTAGTCCTTCCCTTGTGAAGAAGCAAAAGTAGCATCTGGAAAGGAGATGGGTATCTGTAGGCGAGGTAGAGTATATTTGTGAAAATTCAGAGAGGTTTGGAGAGGAGGTGGAAACTCATTTTTCTGCTCCTTTAGGGTATTTAATGGTAATGTTGAATAGAAAAGAGGTAAAATCCCTGGTGGATTCTGGGTCTCAAATTAACTTAATATAATTAAAGCAAGCAAATATTATAGGCTTTCCAATTAAATTTGGTGCTGGTGAAAACCTAAGAGGTATAGGCAGGCATGTGACCAAACTTATGGGGATGGCTGAACATGTCAAGTTAAGTGTAAGTGGATCTGTTGGTAAGGTGCATTTTTATGTGGCCAGAGGATCTGTGAAAAAAATTCTTGGTGGCCCATTTCTAATGGATTTTTGATTTCCAGATAGGATACAAGAGTGGTATAGGGATTAGTTTAGATATTACAGGTGAAGATATGAGGTGGCTTCATATGCCATTAGCACCTTTAGGAGATGATGGCTGGGAGACAAGGCCTGGCTTAACTACTATGTGCCAGTGTTGGTAATGTACCAAGAAGAGGTTAATAAAAAGGTCAGCTTCTGGTGAATTTATTAAAAAGTATAAGTATGAAAATCCCCATTTTTCGGGGTAGTGAAGGCTGATTTCTCTAACGTTTCAATCTCTCCCTAAGAAGAGATACAAGATTTAAACAGTTCAGCTCACTTGGAGATAATGAAAGTTAATTCGCAATTATTTATTGCTGATATATCATTGGAATTTTATTAGGTGATGGAATTTTCTATATGTGTCAGCCTAAATATCCTTAAGACTGAGTATTTCTTATGCTTAAAATAAGATAACCTTAAGTAAATTAAGCTTATATCTTAAAAATAAGGTTAAAATAATAATATATATTATTTTATTATATTTATATATAATTATTATTCTATTATATAACTTATAATAGTTTAAATAGCTTATCCATGGCCTAATAATACTTATTAAAGTGTTAATGGAGTCATAATATTCTTATCTTAAGTGATATGAAGTAATTATTGACATACATAAGCTTATATGTATACATAAATCTCATATTCAGTGAAATATGCAGTATATTATGTATATTTAGGTATATAAGTGGGTTTTAGCCCCTTAATAGCCTATAACCTTTGTTTTTCTGCTTATTTTAGGTCATGTGGACGAAATCAGTGGAATTACAACGCCTACAGAAGCATAGACACCTATATCAGGCACATACACCCAGTTTGGACAACTAAAATTACTTCCTTGGATGGTTATTCACGGATTTATGGGTTGGAAGGATATTTCTGGGTTAATGTGGATGCTTGGTGATGTTATTGGGGGCTTGGATATTTTATTTGTTTCCTTTATATGCTTTTAGTTTCATTAAATCTCTTTTTGATTGTTTATTTTACCTGTTTCTTTATGGTATCCGCTTTTATCTGGATTTTTTATTTATGGTATGGATCAGTGTTATTATTAATAGTGATGGAGGGTCCTTACTGGAGGTCTGGGTGTTGAAACTTCTTGAAGTGGACGCCATGGGGAGGTGATGGGCCCTCACAGTTCTGTAATTGCCGGGGATAGCAGTGACATCATCTGGATTGAAGGTCTGTGCACTCCAGAGGATTTAGGTATAAGTAAGGAGGGATTTTGACGGTTATTTATCATCATTCAATTACTACAACTCCAACAAACACTACTATACAATTATTAACATTTAGAAATATATTATAAAGCCACTATAAATTGATATTATCTTTATATAAAGCTATAACTATATTTTATTCATCTATTTTCCACCACTAGCACGCATTTAAATCCAAGTATTGTGAGTTTTATTTGAGTATAACTATTTTATTAGTCTTCCCCTGAGGTTTAATCACTAAATCATTTATCAATAAGTAGTAGGACCATAAATAAACACTATTATATTATACTTATATACTAGACTATACTGACAATATGTATATTATCATCATCATATTGTTCTAAAAAATTTAAAAATGGTTTGAAGGGAAAAATGGGATTTATTATGTTGGATAAAAGATAGAATAAGAGTTTGGTAAATTGTGGTGAATTATTTTATGGCCTACAGCAAGAGGGTAAACTACAATTATCTCATCAAAATTGATAAAAAAAGCCTAGTATAAGTAATTCACAAAAAAATAATATTTGTGATAATTCTATTTCTGACCAACCAAAAGAGGTAAAACTGCCTACCTTATTTACTGGGGATTTCATGAATAAAAAGGGTGGTAAAAAAGGTGTTGGAAAATTCTATGAAAAATTAGATGAAGGAAAAGGGGGTGGTTATGAAAATGTTGAAAATAAACATTATATTTAATCTTATTCTGTTTATGATTTGGATTCTGAATATTAATAAAATTATGATAATAAATTATATAATGGTGAAAACATAATGGATCAATTATCTCAAGTCAAGTTGGATGTTGATGTGAAAAAAAAGTTAGCTGATAGAATTAGACAAATAAATGAACTTCTGCCAGCCAAATTGAATCTGCCTTTGAGAAGACCAAATTTATTGAGAGATCCATATGAATTTCCTTTATTCAAGAATCCACAAGAATTTTCTGAAACTTCAAGGATCACTATTACGAGATTGGAGGTTGTTAATTTTGGAACTGAAGATTGGCTGTCAGGTGAGGAAAAAAAGTTGTTTTTGGATGTAATTTTTAAGAGGGAGAAAGCCATTACATTTTTTGAAGAGGTGAGAGGTATTTTGAAGCATTCTTATGGGTATCCCTACAAGAATATATTTTTTTGTCATGAACCATGGCAACAGAAACCAATTCCTATAAACTCCACTTTAAAAGAAGATTATATTGAAGTCATTAGAGAATAAATAAGCGCTGGATTATGCAAAAATTCTATTTCAGCCTATGTATTCTAAGGATTGAGAACTTCTTATGCTTAAAATAAGATAAATTTAAATGAATTAAGCTTATAAGTAAATACTATGGTTATTATGCTTCTATATATATTAATTACACTATAAAGTGACTTAAATAAGTTTAAATAGATTATCCATAGCATCATATTACTTATTAAGATGCTAATAGAGTCATAATACACTTATCTTAAGTAATATTAAGTAATTATAGACTTACATAAGCTTATATGTATGCATAAACCTCATATTCAGTGAAATATGTTGTTATATTATGTATATATAGGTCTATAAGCAGATTGAAACCTCTGAATATCCTAAAAGCTTTATTTTTCTTCTTATTTTAGGTCATATGGACATATTAGGGGGTATCCAAATTCAGGGATCCACAATTAGGGATCAGGAATCTTTTTTCTGGGATCAGAAATTATTAATTGCAGAAGATTCTTATCCACTAGCCCCAGGGCTAGTGGATAAGGAATCCAAGATAATGCATTATCCCGCCTCTTATACCTCAATTTCCATTCCTAATTCCTGATCCCCAAACTCATCTCATCCATGATGGATTTTCAAGAAAGTCACATGACTCATAATTGCTGATGCCATCCTTAAGTCTTTCCTCACTCTATGCTACTTAATTTGGTGGCAAACACTTATGTTTTTTTTCTATCTGCACACCCCAACTGCACATTTGGCTGTGAATTCCCACTTCCCTCATCACATAACCCTTCCACCGGCAAAAATGAAACACCTCTCTACTAGGAAGCTACTTCACTCAACAATGAATGCTATTACTTTTCATTAGTTCTTTACTATAAATCTGACTCTGATTTGGAAGATGCTTTAGCTTATATGTGTTTTCTTTCCAAAAAGTGTTACATCATCACCAGGGGGCCAAATCTTTATCATGATCCCCAATATGATCTGGCCTCCATTCTCAAAAATCCTCATTTAAACTTCACCCAACTTTTTATAACTTCTCCCGATTCTTTCTTCAAACTTTATCAACTCATCTCCGATCATTCTATCTTTCATAACAATTCCCATAACAAACAGTGTAATCCTGCCATCCAAATTGCTGTTGCACTATGTCGCTTTGGCTCAAATGGAAACGGTGCTGGTGTAAGACGTTTGGATAATCTCTTTAAATAGGATATGTTACCGTGATATTATACACAAAGTGCTTTATGATTGCTATCCTTTCCCTCAATTCTCAAACACTTGCTTGGCCAGCTTCAGAACAGCGACTTGAATCCTCTCAAGTAATGCAAGCTGAAGGTTTCCCTGGCTGTGTAGGATTTGTTGATGGCACAACTATACCTTTGAGTCAAAAGCCTGCTCATGATGGCAAACATTATTTTGATTGCAAAAAAAGGTTTCTTCAAAATCTTCTCCAATTTCTCATCCTTCATAAACTAACTTTATATCTTCTTTCTAGATACTCTATTGCTGTTCAACTTGTATGTGATGTCAATAAAAAATTTATTGCTTTTCAAAGTGGCTGCCCTGGCTCATGTCATGACTCTTCCGTCTTCCAAAGAATGAGGATTTCTCAAACCACTGACTCATACTTTGACGAATCTCAGTACCTCCTTGCAGACTCAGCATACGCAAGTGTAAAGTACATTATACCTGCTTTCCATGGTGCAAGTTTAGAAAGTGACCCCAAAACTGCCTTTAATTATCACTTTGCCCAATCAAGAGTACAAATTGAACATGCTATAGGTATTTTAAAGGGACGATTTATTAGTCTTTGGGAGCTCAGAATCCAATTTCAAAAAAAATTGGAGATCAAAACTGCAAATCATTGGATCTTGACTTGCGTAATACTCCACAATATTCTAGCTGATTTAAAGGATGAGTGGAATGATCTTTATGAAGAAGAGGATCCTGAACCACCACTGGGACTCCCCTCCCTTGATTCACAAATTATTCAATAAACCGGCATACACCCCATTATAATGCCAATTACTCTCCAACATTTCTCTTCACCACCCTTTTAATTTTTAATTTTTATGTTTTCATAGTTTCCAAATGTCCTCTTTGTGTACTTTATTCACTTGGTTTTGTATTTTGGTTTGTTGCATATTCATTTTTTTTTTTGAATTTACGGTGAATATCTTTTTTTTTGATGGCTCATTGGTTTTCTTTCACCAGCTCAACATGAAATTGCATATTTTTTTATATCGCATATTTTGTCAGTGATTTTTTTTTTCATTCATCACTCATATCTTTTTCATCCTCTCCTCAAACATCACTCAGTTTTTTTGGTTGATTTTATTTTCTCAACTCAACTCACCAGGTAGGTCATTTTTTTTCTTTTTTCTTGGTTTTTTATTTGCTAATCATGATTTTTTTTTAACCTTTTTTTTTTTTTTTTTTAAGTGCTTCATCGATTTTTGTTCTAGGGTAAACTAATTTTTTGTTTGTTTTTTTCTTTTTTTTCTCTTTTTTTTTGTTTTTTTTTCTCTCCTTCACCTCTCTTTATCATCCTCAAGGCCCCCCTTTTTCCCTTTCTTTACCTGTCTCAATACCCCCTTTTTACCCCCTTTTTAGCTGCCTCAAATCCCCCTTTCCCCCCTCTTTAGGTCCCTCATCACCCCCCTTCCCCTCTTTTTAGGCACTTCAAGACTCCCCCCTTCTCCTCTCTTTATGTCCCTCAACCACCCCTTCCCCTCTCTTTAGCCGCCTCAAACCCCCCCTTCTCCCCCTACTACTCGCTTTATCCCCCACCCAATCCCTTACCTCCTCCTCTACCCCCCCTTTTTTCTTAACAAACAATCGCGTTCATTAAGTAATCAAATCGTTAGTGATTCATTTACTTAATGAACAATCGTTACCGATTGTTCATTAACAAGGAGGAGGGGGGGGGGTAGAGGAGTAGGTAAGGGAGTGGGTGGGGGTAAGGCAAGTGGAAGGGGGGGAAGGGGGGTTTGAGGCGGCTAAAGAGAAGGGAATGGGGGGGTTTGAGGCAGCTAAAGAGGGGGGGATAGGGGGGTTGGGACATATTAAGAAGGGTAAAGGGGGGATTTTGGGGGGTTTTGAGACAATTAAGCAGGGGGTTTCAGGGGGTTTTTGAGGCAGGAAAGGAGAGGATTTGAGGGGACTTTTGAGGCAAGGAGGGAGGGATTTGTAAGGGATTTTCAAATAAATAAAGGAGGAGAAAAGGGGACATTTATGGGAGCTACTTTCAAATAAATATACTAACAAATTTTTATTTGTAAATTGGATTAATTTTTTAATTTTTTTGGCAGTATTATAGAAAAAAAAATTCTTTCGGTTAAGGACTGTCCCTCTTATTTACAAATCAAAAAAGGTTTAGAATTTAATTTTTAATTTTTCTAGTAAATAACTTTTCTGATTTTTTTTTTATTTTAAAATTTTTTTGTTTTTGATTTTGATTTTACTGAATTTTTTTATTTTATTTTAAGGATCTTGTGAGAAGGTTTTTAATAACCAATTATCAGGTTCACTTTTATATTTTATTTATTTTTATTTTTTTATTGAATTTTTACTGAATTTTTTTTTCAAAGGATTTTGCTTTTATTTTCTTTTTAAAAATAAAACCTCAGGTTTTTTTTTTGATAATTAATTTTTTAGGAAAATTTTTTACTGATTTTTTGTTTTTTTTTTGTTGTTTTTTTTCCAATTTCATTTTTCAAATAAAAAAACAGCTTTTTTTATTATTAGGTGAGAATATTTTTTTTAAAAAAATTGAGTTGATATTTTATTGACATTTAAATTTTTTTTCAGAACAAAAAAATCTTCTTCTTCAGAATCACCCCTTACTTCTCTCTCATCTTCATCTTTATCTTCTTTATCATCTTCATCTTTATCATCTCTATCATCTTCTTTGAAATCAACTTCCATACAATCATCTTCTAAATCATCAAAAAAAATTAGTGATAATCAGTCTCATAAGAAGAAAAGATATTTAAAAAAAAATTCTCTGAAAAAGTTATTTTTGTCATATCCCAAACATTTTTTTTTATAAAACTAAAGTAGATAAAAAAATTAATATCCAAAAAAATTACCAGAAGATATCAAATATCTAACTAAATTTGGAGATGATCAAGTTGTTACAGTTATCAGAAATACTTTTAAGCCTCAATTCATTTTGGAAGTTCATTCATTCGATGGTGTGAAAGATGAAGCTTTTAATCAACTATCCAATCTTATCATAACTCTTTATCAAATGGCTTGGTTTCGGTTACCTATAAGGAATACAAATTTGTTGGGTGGTATCATGATTGTTTTTGGTTGGAGACCTGGTTTTGTCAAAGGATATTCTCTTGGTATGTCTAATAATTTTTGTTCCATTCTTAATATCATTTCACTTATTTAAATTATTTAGGCATATATTCATTGCTCAAGAATATCACTAAAGCACAAAAATGTGAAGATTTTTGATTATGGGACACTCTACCTTCCTTTAATTCTTTTCTTGCTCTTCGACTCAAAAAGCTGTGTAATAAGGCATTTGAAAAAAATCATGAACTTGCAACCAAAGTTGGAATACCAAATTGGTGTGACTCCAAATGGGAAGATATCAGCCACAAATATCTTTTATTTTCTAATGTTATTATCACTCATTCTGAATTTCACAATAAAATTCACACCAACACCAATGACGCCAATTTTCTTACCTTTGGTATATTCTCATATATCAAACCGATTACTGGGCAAACAATACCATCTCCAGCTAAAATCAAAGGACATGGTTTATATTTTCTAGACCATAAGTGCATCATTGATTTTTCTTTGGGAAATGGTATCATCAAAACTATTTGAAATTCTTCTAAGGATAATCATCAAACAACCAAAGATCCTCCTGGTTTGGAATCCTGTCAAGATGTCACTCATTTCGGTTGTTCTTTTCAAATAAGTTGAAAGTTGATTCAAAGAATCAACAAGGTAAAGAAAGAAGGTAAAGTTAATCAATTTAAAAAAACTCTATCTAGATCAAAAAAGTATGGGGATGAGAGTTGTCATCAAAAAATTTATATTTTTTCAAAAAAATTTAATAAATATTTTTTATATATCAATTTCCTCAACTAAAGTAATGGGCCAATGACCTTGTGTTGTATAACAGGTAATCATGATAACATTTATTTGTTTTATAGGGTTCCTCTAGCCTATACCTGTGGAAAGTCCCAAACTTTTGTTTCTAGATTTGATCTGCATTTTAGCTTGAGGAATTGTCATTACTTTAAACTAGGGAAATTAATATATATTAGATATTTATTTAATAAATTATGTAATTATATTAAATTTAGATGACTTCCACCCCTTACTTCAATAAAATGCAGGGGGGGGTATTGCCAAATTTTCAAATCTGACATGTGAAATTGATGACTTAGAAAAATTTTGGTGATAACCACCCCTTGCTTCAATAAAATGCAGGGGAGATTATTGCCAATTTTTTAAAACAGATATATAAATTTTTTTACTTGTAAATATTTTGGTAAACAATTTTTGGTGATACCCGTCCCTTACTTCAATAAAATCCATGGTGGGTTTTGCCAAAATTTCTTATAAGACATGTGAAATTCTTGACATGTAAGAATTTTAGGGATACCGGTAAAATGCAGGGGGTAGTAAAGCCAAAGTTTCATATAAGACTTTCAAGATTCATGACATGAAAGAATTTTTGTGATAACCACCCCTTACTTCAAAAAAATCCAGGGGTGGGGGTTTGGCAAATTTTCAAAGGAGACTTAAAAATTTTATTTAAAAAATAAATATAACATTAAAATACGATATTTCAAGAAATACAGAAAATAATTGTAAAATTTATGTACAAATAAATATGAACACAAGAAGTGTGAAAAAAATAAAAGAAACTAGTCAACAAAAAATTTCATTAAACGTTCTATTTCTTCAACAGATTTGTTTGCTTTAATGCATTCGATCTAGAAATCTTTCTATTTAGAACTTTCTTGGAGATCATGCTTATACTTCATCTGTTCCATTAAGTTTTGATGCTCGAGTGTTTTTTCCTCTTTTTTGGATTTTTCAATACTAAGGGTTAACTCAAACTTCTTCTCCTCCAAATCTTGGGCCCTACCATCCTTCTGTAAAGAGAGCTCGAACTTCTTCTCCTCCAAATCTTGGACCCGATCATCCTTACGTAAGGAGAGCTCATACTTCCTCTCTTCCAAATCTTGTACTTTGTCATCCCTCCTTAAAGAGAGCTTGTATTTCTTCTTTTCAAAGCTTAGAGTCTCTTTAGCAATTTCCACTTGTTCTAGAGTGAGAATAAAAATTAACATAAAGTAGAAGAAAAGTAGAGTAAAGTAATAAGAGGTATGATATCACTTACCAGCATCACGTCTCTCTAAAAACTGTTCCATCAAAGAAAAAGGTGTTTGTGATGAAGTATCACTTTTTTTTCTTCTTTGGGAGTGGAAATTTAGACTACTTGAAGCCCTTCGCTTTTTGTTCAACGTAGCATTTTCCTCCTGATCATTGTCACTAGCTTCAGACTCAGTTGATTGTGGGTCCTGGGCTTGTTCATCAGCCTTTTAAGAAATAAGAAAATGTAAGTAAATAAAAAAAAGTATTGATAAGATAAAAGAAAAAAAACAGACCTGAGTTAGATTGGGTTGGGTTAAATCACCTATAGGATCTACGGAAAAGCTATCTAGATATGTCCCATTCAAATGAGGGGAGGCTTGAGTGGAGGAAGAGGATGGGAAAAGATTTGCTTCAACATCATGTTCAGAGATAGGATCTTCACCATCCAACATGTTTACAGGATTAACATCGGCTCACTCTCCAAAAATTGCATCCATCTCTTTAAAGTAAGGACATAAAGAATCAAGTTTATTGTCTATGGATTTTATGCCCTTAGTTACATCATTGTCGGTAACCCCAAAACCAGTGGAAGATAAAAGAGCCTTTGCCTTCTTGTATTTTGCTTGGTAATTCTTGAATCGTTCAGACATCTGTTTAGGCAAAAGATCAATCCTTCCCTTGGTCTTATTCTGTAATTCATTTGCCATTAGAAGATAGACATTAATTTTTAATGCGGGGGGCCGTCCTACTATAGTGGCATACTCAGTACCAAAACAAAAATCATAGTTAGATTTGGTTTTCAGCCAGTTGATAAGAATGAGATGGTCATCTTTTTTTAATTGAACAGTCCTTGATTTCTTGGCTGAGAAGGGAAAAGAGGAAGTAGTGGGAATTGAAGAAAAACTGGGTGATGGCTGCCTTTGAGAAGATCTAGGATGACAAGGCATGTTATTATAAATGAAGATGAAAAGGAGCAGAAACAAGCAGATGAGATAGAGAGATGAAAAGGAGCAGAATCAAATAGATGAAATGGGGAGAAATTCTGAGCAGATAGAATGAACAGGATGGGATGAGAACGGAAGTGCGAAGCAAGGTAGAAGTCATATCCAGGGAGTAGTCCAAGATGTGGTTATGACAGAAGGTTGTCCAAGATGTGGTTATGAAAAATTGAGTAAAAAAATGTTGGTTAAGAGGTGAACATTGACACGTAAAGTGTCTAATAACCCAATTATTAGCAAAAATAATACAGAAGATAATTGGGGTATAAGGATTTTTATCTGCAATTAAATTAATTGCTGATCCCTGAACATTGATACCCCCTATCGTGAGTTTTATTTGAGTATGACTATTTTATTAGTCTTCCCCTAAGTTTTAATCACTAAATCATTTATTAATAAGTAGAAGGAACATAAATAAATACTATTATATCATACTTAAATACTAGATACACTGACAGTCTTCTTTTTCATTATGCCCCATTGCAAGTGAACCAAACCTCTTAATGAATGAATAATCAACAGAATGATTCCCTCCACATGGAATGAAACTTTTAACAACATCTTGAGGCATTTTGGACTTGAGTTTTTTGTGTGGAAGTAAGTTTAACAAATGTAAACAGTTCATAACACACTTTCCCCAAAGTCCTGCTGGACAGGCAGAGTCAATCATTACCGTACAGACCTTGTCAATGAGTGTTTTTATTGGCCAGTTGTCTAGAAGATGGTGATGAAAAGAGGAAAAGGTAAAGAAGAATAGAGGTGAGTATAAAAATAAAGAAATAAAGATAATAAAAAAAATATAATGATTCTGAGATAGAAAAAGGCGACTAGTTTCTTGGGATTTGACAAAATGGTAAGGCTTATTAAATAATAATATATTTATTTGAAGTAAGTACTATTCTCTCTGCGCGGCAAACACTACTATTACTATTAGACTTAATTCAACCTGTATTTAGTTATATAAAATTTAAATTAGAATTTATGGTACTAATAAAGATAATAATAAACGTATTATATTAAAAATATGTTCAAGTTTGGATTGTATAGTAAGTGATGATCATAAATGAAATAACACAAGGCCTTTTATAGGCAAAGGGACCAATGAGGCACTACCACTGAGTATATAAAAAGTAATAATAGGATGAAACAAAAAGATAAAAGAAAATAATTGAAACATAACAATGGAGAGAAAAAGATGAAACAAGTAATTAAAATCCCAATTAAGAAGCCAATTTTCACACCACCATTTCCCAAATCATTTAAGTAATATAGTGAGTAATTAAACAACTCTGAGACATGAGAACCATGTGAAAAAGTAATCAAATTAAGAATAACAATATTTTTTATAGATTTTTTAAGTGAAGCAAATGGAATTTTTTGACGCAACAAAATATTGTAATCAATTTTAGTGTTAGTCTGTAGAAAATTAATAAATTGTTTTGACTATGTAATAACTATTTGAAAAAAGTAATTAATTTTTCTACTGAACCAAATTTAGAATTTAAAGTTATTACAATAATTATTATAATTCATTTAATATTCATCACAAATAAGGGTCAAAAACAATGTCAATAATTATGGATAATTTTGAATATGAAAAGGGTTCAATTATATATTTAAATTTAAAAATTAATGTAATTACAATATAAGATAATTTAATAAGATATAATTATATTATCAACATGTAATTAATTAATTACTCATTAAATACATATAACACCTCTTTATATGGAATATAATAATTATTTTAATGTTTACTTAATTTATATGATAATAAAATTAGTATAAAATTTATTTTAATTATAAAATAATATTTTAATATAATTTATTATGTATTATAAATTTAATGTATATACATAAGCTGCAATTATTATGTCATTTATTAACTCCAATAAAATTGTATATTTATTACTTGGCTCCTGGGACAGCCTAGCTGACACTCCCTCACTCTAAAAAAAACAATAAAAAAATGCAATGATTTTTTCTTTTTATACTTTTTTAATAGAGTAGGAAGGTTTGAAATTTCTTTACCAGGTATCCATGCATCATATTCTGATGACTTATTTATAAATCTCAATAAATACTCAGTACCTCTTTCAGAAGTGATAATTCTAACATTGAGAATTTTATCAGTTTCTGCAGTTTCTGTGACTTCCTGAGGGTTTTTATTAGGTCTACCCCTTCTTTTTGGAAATAAGTCACTGCTGGAAGTATAAGGTTTTAACAGGGAAATGGGGAAAACAGGATGTTTTCTATCATATGGAGAGTATAACAAAACTTCAACTGCATTATCTCCAATCATTTTTTTCACAACAAAAGGGCCCACAAAAGGATCTTTTAATTTGTTGTTACCCTGTAAGCTGAAGTGGACAGTAGATATCAACACTTCATCACCCTCTTTAAATGTGTGTTCCTTATGGGATTTATCCCATCTTTTCTTCTCATATTCAAATGCTTTATCAATACAAGTTTGAGCATGTTTTCTGCACAGTTGTTGCATTTGCACAAAATATTTGACACCAGGGTGTAATTCCAATTTAGGCAGTTTACTATTGAGTATTTGAGCAGGAGTATGAGGGACATATCCTAGCCAAAGCTCAAAAGTTTTCTTTTGAGTAGCAGAGTGAACAGTGCTATTATAAGCAAATTCAAGACCAGGCAATAAGGTGACCCAGTCATGAGTAAATCTGTCATTGTCTTTATATTCCAATCCTAAGGCACAATACCTTCTAATCATATCCTCTAGAGTTTGAATCATTCTTTCAGCTAGACCATCAGTTTGGAGATGGTGAGCAGTAGATACTTTTAATTCACAACCAAATATATCCATTAGAGACATCCAGAATTCAGATGTAAATTTTGGATCTCTGTCAGATATAATGGCTCTAGGGAATCCAACTATATTGAACATATTACACTACCATAAGAAAGCCAAGTCTTTGTTGGAGACATCCTTAAGGGTGAGAATAAATTCTCTCATTTTAGTAAATCTATCCACTATTACCCAACAAGAATTATAATTTTCTATACCTGCAATAGGAAGACCAGTGACAAAATCCATATTAATGATTTTCCAGGGAGCATCAGGTGCTTCAATTTGCTGTAATAACCCTGATCTCTTACCAGTCAAACTTTTGGATTTCTGGAATAAATCACAAGATTCAACATATAATTTTGCATCTTCAGACATATTAGCCCACCAAGCAGTGTTCTTGAGTCTAATAAGTGTTTTCTCAAGTTCAAAATGACCAGCTAATATGTCATCATGACAAAGTTTGAGGATAATTTCTTTCATAGAAGGAGAAATTACAATTACATTAGTAAGCTTTCTTCTATAATAAATATATCCATCTTCAATAGAAAACTTTCCCTTAATTAAAGCATTCTAATATTTAGCAGGAAGAGTTTTAATCAATGCTTGAATAGAAGCATTTTTAGGATCATTTAAGATAGTAACTAATTTATTTAAATAAGAATCTTTATCATATGAATCCAGAATTTATTGTAATAACTCCTCTTCCATATCAACTATAAATATACCATGGATATGAACAGTATCATCTTCAGGTACATAAGCAGGATTTAAGTCATTATTTGGCAGAGGAAATCTGGACAGCATATCAACATTGGAGTGAACATTTCCAGCCCTATGGATAATTGTCATCCGTCCTCTGTATTCTTGAACAGCAAGTTGCCACCTGAACATATGTCTATTAGGTGTTTTCAGGTTTAAGAGGGACTTCACAGCACTACAGTCAGTTACCAATTCAAATGTTTGGTCATCTAGATAGTAATGAAGCTTCTCAAGAGCCCAAACAACTGCTAAGCACTCTAATTGAGTGGCACCATATTTCAATTCACTATTTCTCAAGGCTCTTGAAATATAACAAATTACAACCTCTGAGGATTTATCATTTATAATTTGTTTCTGTTGAAGGGCAGCACCCAGACCAACAAAGCTAGCATCTGTATACAGGACAAATGGTTTGTTAAAATCTGGAAGAGCTAAGATAGGGGCTGTCATTAAGCAACATTTTAATGTATCAAAAGGTTTTTGACAGTCAATATTCCAGATGAATGCAACATCTTTCCTAGTTAGTTTGGTAAGAGGCAAGGCTATGACTTGATAATTTTTAATATATTGTCTATAATAGCCACACATACCCAAAAAACTTTGGATTTCTCTTACAGAAGTTGGTGCTTTCACATTTTGAATTGCAGCAACTTTGTTTTGGTCTACACAAATTTGTAGGCCTGACACAATATGGCCAAGGACTTTCAAAGATTGAAAACCAGATTTACACTTTTTCAAGGACAAATTCATATTGATTTCATCCATTTTTTGGAAAACTCTATTCAAATGAACCATATGTTCATCAAAATTTTTAGAAAAAACTATGATATCATCAATATAAACCATAAGCCATCCCTCAATTATTTCCTGATGGAAAGTATTATCCATGACTTTTTGGAAAACTGAAGGTGCATTTTTAGGGCCAAATGGTATTCTAACATACTTATATATTCCCATATGAGTAGCAATAAGCAAAAAATTTTGAGAATTTTTCTCAACTGGAACTTGATGATACCATTTATTACCATCCAGACAACTAATAAATTTTGCACCTTGCAAGGTAGCATGTATTGAATTAATTCTGGGTAAAGGGTAAATATCATCAACAGTATAAGTGTTTAATGCTCTTTAATCACCACATAATCTAGCCTTATCTTTTTCATAAGAAATCAAGACTGGGGAGATGACACAATATTTGGGGTGATATCCACTTTCTCAATGATATTCATTTTTAATAATGTGGTAATATTATCTTCAATATCCTTTCTTTTTGTTGGAGAAGCAGGATATGGTTTTTTCTTAAGACTAGGAGGAATATCACTCAAGTTACAGGATAAGGTAATTTTCATTTCTTCCTGAACACTTCCTAAGACATGAGAACCATGAGCAAAAGCCATAGGGAAAGAGGTACTTGAGGCAATAATAGAATCCTTTTGTTCACTAGTTAAGTGATCACCAAAAGAAGCAGTATTTATTTCATTGAATAAATCATCCATTTCAATTGTTGTTCTGCCTTTACACTGGATTAGTGAGTTACAAGACTTTAATAGATGCCCAGAAGGTTTTCTAGAGGAGGAAATTTTGAATTTCCTTTTTCCATTCAATCCCAAGGTGAAGCAATTATTTTCTGGGTCCAATTTCACACCAAACATGGTTAAAATATCATTGCCTATAATAAACCAATTGCTTAAATTATCATTTTTCAGGACAAAAAATTCACAATTAGCTCTGACAAAACCACCATTTTATTTGAAGAATACAGAGGTTTTGTATATGCCAATAGGAATTAAGGTAGAACCATACCCTCTCCATTTTTCAGAAGTTATAGGTAATAATTTACTCAAATAATCCTTATCTACTGAAGTTAAAGCTTTTTTAGACACTACACTTCCTCCAGCACCAGATTCAAGAACTACATCAACATTTTTTTCATTTATGATAACATGTGCTTTCAAAGGGGATATGGCTATAGAATTGCTAGTAATATCTTTAATTATTTCAGCATTTTCCACTGAAGATAAATCCAATACACATTCTTCAGATATACTATCTAAATAATGGACATCTTGTTCTAACATTAAAGCATCTTTAACAGAGTCATTGTCATAGGAGATATTACTTTCACAGTCACTAGAAGAATTATTGACATCAATTTCAACCTCATCAGTTTCTTCATTTTGTTCAACAATTTGAATTTTCTTGTCACAAACATGACCCTTTTGCCATGGTTTGATACATTTATAACAAGTATTGGTTGTATATTTTTTAGGTGCAACTGGGGAAGAGGGTTTACCAGATTTTTCTGGGGGCTTTGTAGAAGGTTTATTTTGATCATGATAAGATTTACCAAGGTAGTTCTTTGGTTCATATCTATGGTTGAGTAGTACCTCATTACAGATATTAATGAAAGAAGAATTTTCCCTTACATGCTCAGTTCTAGCTACAATTAAATCTCTAAGATAATTTGGTATTTTATACAAGATTTTATCTCTCCAAATATCATAATCCATCTTTGGATCAATTTCTCTTAGGATTTTTGTTACTTTCATAAGAAAAACAATGGGCTTTTCAAGAGAGGAGGATACATATCTAGTATTCTCATACAGTCTTTGCTGAGCTAACCTGAATTTTGAACCACCAAACTGATTCTCAACTAAGGATTTCCAATCATTCCATGTATAATGATTGTTATCTAAAAGGACAGATTCATACCACATCAAGGCTACATTGGAAAATAAAGAAATTAGCTTAGAAAAAATTTCCTCATCAGGTAGTTTATAAGATCTCTTTAAACTATCAATTCTTTGGATAAAGTGTTGCCAATCAGAAGAAGAATCACCATCAAAGGTAGTATATCAGTCCAATTTAGGCCAATTTTTCTGACTACTGGGATGGTCCATTTTTTGGTTTGACTTATTCATCATTAATAATTCCTGAAGTTTAGCCAAGTGTTCAGAAATTTCATTATTTACAGAGACAGCTGGTACATGACCATCACAAGATTTTTCGCTAATAGCAAAAGATTTTACAGACTCATTGTCAGCTTGTTTAATGGCTGAAATATGAGGAAGAAAGGAGGAACTCTGCTCAGGTTCTTTTTCCTTATTTTTATGCAGCTTATGGGAAGAATTCTCATTTATACCATAATTATTGATGGTTAAGTTTGAAAATTTTTCCTACAGTTCAGACACATAGTTTCTTATCCTTGGAATTTCAGACATCTGGTCATTTACTTTTGCAAGAGATAAAACATTTCTGTCATCAGAAACTGTGTGTTTGGCACTTAGTGCATGGAAATTATTTTTTAGCTTCTTAAACTCATTTTGTAGAGACTTTATTACACTTTTTAATGAATAATTTTCCTCAATAAGGGGTTTCAATTCACTCAAGCTTTTATGTAGATTTTTATTTTTATCTGAGATAGCTCTATGGTCACTCCTTATTTGTTTTTTTTGGCTAAGAACAATATTCAAGGTTTCTTTGATTTTAAAATAAGCTGTATCCTGTACAGAAGAACTTACTTTACAATGCAAGTGCAAATTATTTAATCTATCACTCTCATGGATTAACACATCTCTCAAATGTTTGTCTTTCACAACATTAAAATCAAGGGTATCTTTCAATATTTCTTCAGAAGTTTTCTAAATTAAGGTATAGACTTCAGGGGAAACAGAATCATTCTTAATTGAAAGAGAAGGATTAATTAAAGAAGTAGAAGTCAAATGTAAAGGTTCATAAAATGATAATTTGCTTATTACATCATTGGGTCTACTCATTATAGGAAATCATCTTTTTAAAGGTTTAACAGTTCTTTCACCAGAATCCACAAGATTACCTGAAGAAGCTTTGTTATTATACATGCCAATATTTTTATCAAACAAATTACTTACCATGGTAAGGGAGGAAACTTCCCCTGTGCCTTCTTTTTTCTGCCTCCCTGATAAGGATGGGGCTGAGGAGATGGATGGTAGGTTTGTGTCCTGGATGGGCCATGGTGTTGAGCTGGTTGTTGAGCATTCTGCTGGTAATGGCTCAACAAGTAGTCCCATTTCCACTGTTCCACTTGCAGAGTGCTTTGATTTTGCATGAAGGAGCTGGGTACCTGATTGGGCTGAGGTTGAGGCTGAGGCTGAGAGGCTGGGAAATGAGGAGTTTGAGCCTGTTTGGGATTTAACAATTCCTGCATTTGCTGCCAGAGTGTGTCTAACCTTGCCTTTTACTTCATTCTTTCTGCCTTCAGTTCTTTGATGTGACTGGACAGATTGTTTACTTGTTGGGTTAGAGGTATCTTTTTTATTTTTATACCTTTTTGTTGATTGTCCTGATTTATTAGAGGTTTTACTTCTTTCAGAGGTGTTTGGTGAGGGGGGTTTTCCACTTCTCTTGCCATTTCCACGTCCTGAAGGTTTTTTTTCAGCTGAATAATTTTTGTAGGTTAATTTAGAAGAACCTACAGATTCAGTGTCAACATCCACTTCAATCTCATCCACATGTAAGTTATCCATGCTGCTAGCCAAACTATTGGACATTTAAACTGTTAAAATCAAAAAAAATTAATGATTCAATTTTTTATTTCAAAATTAAATTTATTGAATTTTAAAAAAAAATTCAATTTTATCAAAAACCAATTAATTAACAAAAAAGTAATACAAACAAATGTAATTACAACTATTTATTAAGAAATAATAAGTAATTAAAATGGTACCAACCAATAAAGGTTTTTATAAGTCAACCAAAATAATTAATACCAGAAATTTATATGATGGTAAAATTGGGACTAAGTACTGAGTACTATTATGGTCAACCAATATACAAAAAATAATAATAAAATTAATTTATTAATTTATTAATTATTAATTGTCTTCTAGGACTAAGAGGTTTACTCTATTATGGTCAACTAGGAAAAAAAAATAAAAAATAATGAACACTTACACTCAGTGAATCAGCAATTAAGCCACAAACACTGTTATTGCAGTAAAAAAATAATAATAATATGAGTGAGAGGTGCAAAAGTTAACTTATTATAGTGATTGTAAAATCACTTCAAGATGATATATGAATTAATTTAATATAAACCTAATAGATCGAACCCAAGTTCGAAACACGGTTGCGGCAAAATTTTCTTTTTTGCTGTGTGGTCCGTGCGCTATGTAGTTCGTTGCAAGTGTCAATCGTTGTCGTCGGTTTGGAAAGGCGTCCAATTATCGGCCGGTCGTCTAGAAGATGGTGAGGAAAAGAGGAAAAGGTAAAGAAGAATAGAGGGGAGTATAAAAATAAAGAAATAAAGATAATAAAAAAAATATAATGATTCTGAGATAGAAAAAAGCAATGAGTTTCTTGGGATTTGACAAAATGGTAAGGCTTATTAAATAATAATATATTTATTTGAAGTAAGTACTATTCTCTCTGCGCGGCAAACACTATTATTACTATTAGACTTAATGCAACCTGTAGTTAGTTATATAAAATTTAAATTAGAATTTATGGTACTAATAAAAAAATAATAAACATATTATATTAAAAATATGTTCAAGTTTGGATTCTATAGTAAGTGATGATCATAAATGAAATAACACAAGGCCTTTTATAGGCAAAGGGACCAATTAGGCGCTACCACTGAGTATATAAAAAGTAATAATAGGATGAAACAAAAAGATAATTGAAAATAATTGAAACATAACAATGGAGAGAAAAAGATGAAACAAGTAATTAAAATCCCAATTAAGAAACCAATTTTCACACCACCATTTCCCAAATCATTTAAGTAATATAGTGAGTAATTAAACAACTCTGAGACATGAGAACCATGTGAAAAAGTAATCAAATTAAGAATAACAATATTTTTTATAGATTTTTTAAGTGAAGCAAATGGAATTTTTTGACGCAACAAAATATTGTAATCAATTTTAGTGTTAGTCTGTAGAAAATTAATAAATTGTTTTGACTATGTAATAACTATTTGAAAAAAGTAATTAATTTTTCTACTGAACCAAATTTAGAATTTAAATTTATTATAATAATTATTATAATGCATTTAATATTCATCACAAATAAGGGTCAAAAACAACGTCAATAATTATGGATAATTTTGAATATGAAAAGAGTTCAATTATATATTTAAATTTAAAAATTAATGTAATTACATTATAAGATAATTTAATAAGATATAATTATATTGTCAACATGTAATTAATTAATTATTCATTAAATACATATAACACCTCTTTATATGGAATATAATAATTATTTTAATGTTTACTTAATTTATATGATAATAGAATTAGTATAAAATTTATTTTAATTATAAAATAATATTTTAATATAATTTATTATGTAATATAAATTTAATTTATATACATAAGCTGCAATTATTATGTCATTTATTAACTCCAATAAAATTGTATGTTTATTACTTGGCTCCTGGGACAGCCTGGCTGATAGTTTTATTGAATCTCTCAGCCACTGAGTTGTGTTGAAGTGTCCTCTCTGGCGCTTGCTCACAAGTGACACCACACTTGTTCAAATGATCAACAAATTTCCATGCACCGTTCTCTCCTCCCCTGTCGCATTTTAAGTATTTAATTTTTTGTTCAAGTTTGTTTTCAATATTGGCCTGATAAATGAGGAACTTGGAGGAAACTTCTGATTTGCATTTCATAAGAAAGATAGTAGCATAATGCGAGCAGTCATCTATGAATGTACTTACATATTTATGACCTCCAACAGATGGTGGATCAATGGGTTCAATAACATCTGAGTGAATACAAAACAGCAGGGCAGTTGCTGTTGGAAAGGCTAATAAGAAGGTAAGTTTAACCATTTTACCCTTCAAACATGTAACACATTCATATTCTCCATCAACAAAACCAATACCCTTATCAAGCAAAAGTCTTTGAGTAGATTTAGTGTTAAGATTTCCTAAGCGTTGATGCCATTGGAACAAGGTTAGACTTGAATCACAAGTTAAGAGGGCTTGGTTGTTAACGTACCGCAGATTCTGCTTCTGCCCTTTGTGAGCTAGTTTAGCAATAAGCTGACCATCTGTATCAAGAAATTTTGTTTCTACAGGATCAAATACAACACTCAAACCTAAAAAATTTAGCTTATTAACAGAAATTAAATTTTCTGAGGTGCCTTTTACAACTAGTACATTGTGCAAAGTCAGTTTTCAATTTATGATTAAGTTGCCGGAGAAATTTGCAGTCAAAATCTCGGTACCCACAGTGTCAATTTTTACAGGGGGTAGCAGCGGTTTGACGTCAGTAAGAATATTTTTATCCTGAACCATGTGAGATGTAGCACCAGAATCAAGTATAAAATAAGTATTCGAGTTGTTTATGCCTGAAATATAGGCAGACTCCTCATGCTCATGTTCAACTACAAGCGACACAGATTTGGTAACTTCTTCGGCTGGTTTAGCTTTTTGTTCTTTGAGTGAGATGAGATTTTGAGTTTTTTTAGATCATCACGTAATTGAGTAATACAGTTATCATCACTATGACCTATATGATCCAATATACACTTCACATTTTTTTTATCTCTTCTATCTGGAGAATTAGGACGTGTCACTGGTTTTTTCTTTTTTGATTGAGCCTTCAGAGCATTATCATTTGAATTCTCATCTTGTGACCTGTGATTTGCCTCTGATTTTAGACTATCATATACTTGCTCTAGCAATAACTTTTTGAAGTTCTGAAAAAGGTTCTGTGTAATTCCCAACATAGTTTCATGCTGAAAACTCTTGATAAGAATCATTGCAAAAATTTTTGAAGGAATAGAAAGTTCGGGATCACTTGAAGCACTGTTGACAAGTAAGTTTTCTAACTCCTCAAATTTACCAAGATGTTCCCTTAATGATGAAGACCCATCCCATTTCAAATAAACGAGTTGATCTAGAAGATCAGAAACTGTAGACGCATTGCCCTCACCATAGTCAGAAAGTATTTTTTGATAGGCTAAATAGGTTGATTTGGCTTTTGAGATCAAAAGAGAATCCCTTGAGCCCACAGCATTGATCAGAATTAGCCGGGATTTGGCTTCTCCTTTGCGCCAGTCATTAGGATCAGCATCACAGGGATTGGCAGAACAAGTGATGTGATGAATCAAATCATGAGAATCAAAGTAAAATTCAATCATTGATTTACAAAGAGACAAATTTCTGGAGGTGAGAACAGGAATTCTTAAGAGTTTGTCCTTCAACTGGTCTGACATAGTCAAAGAAATATAGGGGTGTGACGGATTTGAGGAAGTATCTGCTTCAGCGGTTGGCCAAAAAGTTGAAGTTGAAGAGATGGTATCAGATGCTGTAGTGAATGTATCTTCACTTGGCGAGCTCATAAAGAAGAACTCAGACTTTTAATCTATTGAAGTTTCTGAACATTTAATTTATCATATAGATATTTGTTATTATAGCCCTGTTAACTGTTCAAGTATATGTTCAATCACCTTTAATTTATTATATAGAGATTTGTTAGTATAACCCCGTTAACTGTCCAAATATATGTTCAATCACCTGTCCCCAGTGATTGACAAGCAGAACAGTTATTTAACGTTAACCACAAATATTGAGATAATATATTAAAGATTGGAAAGAAGAATATAAGAATCTATCAATCAGTATTTTGAGAATGAAAAATAGTATAAGATTTGATTGCAGAGTTTTAAATAACATAGACAATAATAACACAATACCTTTAATTTATTATATAGATATTTGTTAGTATAGCCCTGTTAACTTTTCAAGTATATGTTCAATCACCTAACAAATATACTAACTTTAGCTTTAGTAAATCTAGTAACAATATAACACAAATACCTGTCCCCAGTGATTGACAAGCAGAACAGTTATTTAATGTTAACCACAAATATCAAGATAATAGATTAAAGATTGGTAAGAAGAATATAAGAATTGATCAATCAGTATTTTGAGAATGAAAAATAGTATAAGATTTGATAGAGAAACTAGAAGGACAGTATCTACTATATATAATCTCATAATATCAAAATTCACCCTGATTGACTGATCACATCCTAAATTAATACTCAGTATATATCAATCAATGTGTTAAGCACATGTAGAAATCTAAAGGGCACATCTCCCTAGCAACCAGCGTCCTTCAATATAATAACCGTGAAAATCCTCCCTTACTTATACCAAAATCCACTGGAGTGCACAGACCTTCAATCCAGATGATGTCACTGATATCCATGGCAATTACATCACTTTGAGGGCCCATCACCTCCCCATGGCGTCCACTTCAAGCAGATTCAACACCCAGACCTCCAGTAAGGACCCTCCATCACAATTAATGATAACACAGACCCATACCATAAATAGAAAATCCAGATTAAAGCAGATACCATAAAGAAACAGGTAAAATAACTCATCCAAAGAGAATATAATGAACCCCAAATCATATATAGGAAACAAATGAAATGTCCAAGCCCCCAAAAACATCCCCAAGTATCCATATTAACCCAGAAATGACCTCCCAACCCATAAATCCGTGAATATCCATCCAAGGAAGCAGATTAAGTTGTCCAAACTGAGTGTATGCACCTGAAATAGATGTATATGCTTCTGTAGGCGTTGTGAGTCCACTGGATACGTCCATATGACCTAAAATAAGCAGAAAAACAAAGTTCATAGGCTATTAAGAGGCTAAAACCCACTTATATACCTAAATATACATAATATACTGCATATTTCACTGAATATGAGATTTATGTATACATATAAGCTTATGTATGTCAATAATTACTTATTATCACTTAAGATAAGTATATTATGACTCCATTAACACCTTAATAAGTATTATTAGGCTATGTATAAGCTATTTAAACTACTATAATTTATATAATAGAGTAATAATTATATATATATGTAATATAATCATATATATTATTGTTTTAACCTTATTTTTAAGATATAAGCTTAATGTACTTAAGGTTATTTTATTTTAAGTATAAGAAATACTTAGTCCTAGGGATATCTAGGCTGAAAATTAATGAATAAAAGTGACAGGTAAATTAAGATTCAAGGACAGATGTGGACTGGGACAAATGTGGACGGTGGACGATGGGGACAGAGAGGACAAAAGGACAAAAATTTTTACCTGATGAATAAAAGTGACAGGTAAATTTATATTCAAGGACAGATGTGGACTGGGACTAATGTGGACAGTGGACGATGGGGACAGAGAGGACCAAAGGACAAAAATTAATAGATAGAGAAATAATTGTTAGATTGAGTTGACTAGATAAATATAATGAAAAAATAACTAAGAAGTGAAAGATGGATAAGACCATTGCTGTTGTAGAGCATACGTACATGTTTACCTGATGAATAAAAGTGACAGGTAAATTCAGATTCAAGGACAGATGTGGACGGTGGACGATGGGGACAGAGAGGACAAAAGTACAAAACTTAATAGATAGAGAAATAATTGTTAGATTGAGTTGACTAGATAAATATAATGAAAAAATAACTAAGAATTGAAAGATGGATGCCGAACACTAGTGAGTGTTGACACCCATATATAATGCTGATGTATCATTAGGTTAGGTTAGATGAATCAAGATAGTTAATGAACAAATTAGTCAACTCATAAGTGTATGGAATAAAATAGTATAGTAATAGTAACTTAAATGAATAATCTAGTATAACCTATCAAATATTAACACCCCCTCGTGCTCAAAACAGCAATGGGGTCAAGTGAAGTGATTTGAGAAATGTAAGATGTTTAGGTCTTGGTAATGATTTGGTCATAATGTCTGCTATCATGTTTCCAGTAGGAACATACTGAATGGAGAATTCCTTGTTGGTAACTTGTTCACGTAGTCAGTAAATTCTGGTGTTGATGTGTCGAGTCCTATGTTAATAAAGTGTATTGAGTACTAGTTTGATGGCGCCTTGATTATCACCTTTGAGACATTAGTGTTGTAGTTCAATAAAGATGTTGTTGAATAATTCCTTTGTCCAAATTAGATCCTGTCCACAATCAGTCATGGAATAGTATTCAGATTCTGAAGTGGATAGAGAAACAGACTGCTGTTTGGTAGATCTCCAACTGATTAGACCAAGATGAAAAATTAAAGTCCCCGAAGTTGATTTTGAATCAGTAGATTTGTTGTAATCTGAATCAGCATACCCAGTGAGGTGACTTATATGACTATGTTCGACATTACCTAAGGTTAGGCAATAGTCTTTTGTTAATTTCAAGTATCTTAGGACATGGAAAAAGGCATTGATTTGTTTGTCCAACGGTTCGTTGAGGAACTGAGCTAAGGAGCTGGCTGCAAAGGCCAAATCCGGACAAGTACAGAGGACTAGATAATTTAGAAGGCCAATGGCTCTTCGGTAATTAAAGATTTGAGTGATTTTATTTGAAGTACATTGAGTGAATTGCGAATTGGGGACTAGGGGGGTGGAAACAGATCGGCAGTCTTGATGATTGTATTCTTTCAAGATATTGTTAATTTAAAGTGTTTGTGACAAATTGATTGTACGAAGATTCCTATCTCTAGTTACCTTCATACCAAGGACCCACTTTAGCTTGCCCTGTTTATCCATGTCAAATACTTTTGTAATTTTATCTTTAAATTGTTGAACAGTGGGTCCACCTATAATTAGATCGTCTACGTGGATAAATACATAGCATGGATTTGAGGTATCATTACTGAGGAAAAGGCAAGGATCGGCTAGACTGGGTCGAAAGCCGATTTCCTTAAAGAAGTTAGAAAGTTTTAAATACCAACATCGAGGGCTTTGTTTAAGTCCGTATAAGGCTTTCTTTAGATGTAAACATAAACTATTGTTTTAGGAGTATAACCGTTTGGAAATCAAAGATATAAATCCTCATCGGGCTCCCCATGAAGGAAAGCTGATTTGACATCCATTTGGTGTAGCTCCCAATCTTTGAAGGCTGCTACACCTAATAAAAATCTTAGAGTTGCTAGACGGCCAGTAGGTGCGTATGTTTCATTGTATTCAATTCATTTGACCTGTGAGAAACCCTGAACACAAATTCTAGCTTTGTACTTGATAATATTCCCTTCGGCATCTGTTTTCTTTTTAAAGTCCAGGTAGTACCAAGTAAATGATTGTGACTAGGTATGGGAGATTCTTCCCACACGTTGTGTTTGGAAATACTGTTCAGTTCCATGTCTATAGCCTTTAACCATTCGTCGCACTCAGGGGAATTGATGGCTTCATGATAATTTTTAGGTGTGTCAAAGGGAGTGACTAACATACAAATTGGATTAACCCTTCTTTTAGACGTTAGGATATTTGATGTGTCAATGTTTGATGAAATCTCTTTAGTAGGCTTGATGTTTTTGTCGATGTATGTATAGTGTTTTGATGAGGGAGGATTGATAGGTGGAACTGATTCGTTATTATCAGATGAGTTTTTAGTGTCAGGTACTTCAGTAATGTTATTGAATGGTACAGTATCAGCCGGAAGATTGAAGGATAACATAGTGGAAAAATCTAAATCAGGAAATGTTAGAGTGTCGATTGGTTCGCCTTTTGAAATGGAGTGAGCTAAATTAAATGTATTAAGGAATTTAATGTTATGAGTGATTATGATAGTATCATTACTAGGTGAATAGACACGATAATTGATGTGACCCTCACAATAACCCAAAAATATACCCTCTTCTCCACTGCTAGCAAATTTTCCATCTTGTTTGTGACTCTGTTGATAGAAAATAACGTCTGACCCAAATGGATATAGTTTTCTTGGGTCCTTGACTGAATCTCCGTACCATAATTCCCAAGGTGACTTATGATTTTTGAGTGCGGATGAAGGTAAGATATTAAGTAGAAATGTAGCTGTGCTGACAGCCTCAGCCCACCAGTGTGAGTCTAAACCAGATTCAATCAATAGACAGCGGGCTTTTTCAACTATTGACATATTACCTCTTTTGGCAATAGGGTTTTGTTGAGGAGAGTAGGGTGCAGTTCGTAAGTGAAGAATTCCTTTGTTTTTGAAGTGTTTGGTAATAGTGTTACTGGTGAATTCTCCACCATTATCAGACACTATGCACTTGATTTTACGGCCCTTCTAATTTTCGACTAGATTTTCATACTCTTTATATTTTTCAAATGTCTCAGATTTAAGACTTAGAAAGTAAACATGTCGGTAACGAGAGTGTCCGTCGACAATTTGATAGAAATAGGATTTTCCTCCCTTCGATTCTGGAGTTATTGGGCCGCATAGATCCATATGAATAACATCCAGAGGAGTTTCAGGAGTCGGAAATGAGCCAGAATAAGGAAGGATATGAGATTTAGCTAATGCACAGGTTTTACAGGAGAAATTGGAGAAATCCAAACCTGGGAATAGTTTTTGCATGATCTGATTATTAGGATGACCAAAATTGTGATGTAAAAGATTAAGATCAGGTGTTTGTAGATTGTCCACATTGAAAATTGAATTTTGATAGAAGGGAAAACTAAGTATTCTTCCTTTGGTTGAACATTCAATAAGTGTTTTCTCTTTATGTTTGACTTTAAATTTTCCTTTTTTGTTGATAAGGTACCATCCATCCTTGAGTAAGTCTATAACTGATATTAGTGTCGCTTTGACAGATGGTGCATATAATGCATGATCGATGTTAAAATTATAGCCAGTAGTTGAGTTGAAGGATACTTTGCCTTGTCCAGGGGCAAGTACCTCCTCTCTATTGGCCATAGATAAAGCGATATTATATTTTTCAAAATGACTGAATAATTTTTGATTATTGAAAATTGAATATGATGCGCCACTGTCCAAGATGGCATAGTTGTCCGGAATATCAGTAAATAAGGATAGAGCTTTTGGGTTGTTTGAATTGTCCTTATTTTCTTGTTCTTTCTTTCGTTAGAGGAATTCATCACGTTTTTCTGGATGAAGTTGAAAGCAGGAATCCTCAGGATGGGGAGCGAGAGGGTTGTGTTTGCCTCTAGAACAAAATATCTTAGTTTTGGTGTCCATGGCCAAAACAGATCCTGAATTAGACCCCAATATATTTAGAATCCTCCGTCGAGTCACTTCAGCTTCAATGTCAGCAAAGATACCCTCTATAGTGGGCCGTATATTAGTGATGTCATATTTACTGAGAATAATCATTGCAGAGGTTTGGTAAGATTCTGGTAGAAGGTTAAGAACATAATTTGCCATAATGTATGATAAAATATTTTCTTTGAAAAGATCCGGTGCCACATCTCAAAGAAGCTATATGGTACTTCTGAATTCATCCATAGCCCCTAATATATTACTTTCTGTAAATTTAATTTTAAACAGTTTGTTGATGACATAGGAGCAGTTCTGGCTCGATTTAGAAGCACAATGATCTTTTATTCAAGTCCATAGTTCTGCTGGTTCCACAGCTTCATCATCCAAAATGAATTTGTGTTGATTAGCACGATCCATGAACATTTTGATAATCGTATTGGTTTGGCGTTGACATATTTTAAAGATTGAGACAAGTTGCGGGTCAGTAGGGATGGGGCAGTCCTTATAAAGAAAGGAGTCCAGATTTTGCACAGTAAGGGCATACTTAAGGTCTGTCTTCCACGTGCTGTAGTTCTTATCATTCAGTTTCTCTATCCCTTTAATTTTGGCAAAGTTTGAGGAATCTTGCAGGAAAGAGAAATTAGGCAGAGCAGATGGTTCAGGCATGGCAGTGTGAGTTGATGAGGTGGGACTGGATGGAGACAAAGAAGTGCTGGTGGATTCAGGAGTAGCCAGTGTTGATTAATTAGCTAGAGCGCTGGGCCCATAACCCTGATGAATAAAAGTGACAGGTAAATTTAGATTCAAGGACAGATGTGGACTGGGACAAATTTGGACGGTGGACAATGGGGACAGAGAGGACAAAAGGACAAAACTTAATAGATAGAGAAATAATTGTTAGATTGAGTTGACTAGATAAATATAATGAAAAAATAACTAAGAAGTGAAAGATGGATGCCAAACACTAGTGAGTGTTGACATTCATATATAATGCTGATGTATCATTAGGTTTGGTTAGATGAATCAAGATAGTTAACGAACAAATTAGTCAACTCATAAGTGTATGGAATAAAATAGTATAGTAATAGTAACTTATATGAATAATCTAGTATAACCTATCAAATATTAACAACAATGACCATTCAATCATAATTTGTTATTTTTAAATGATGGCGTCAGGTTAACGCTATTAGTGATGAATTGCAGATTTTTCTCTTCTGATAATAATTATTTTTTCAATTAAAATCAATAAATAACACTTGGATTATGTTACTACTTTTAATTAAATTTTGTGAAATAACGTAAATTCATTTTCATATACTCAAAAATTAAACCAATTTTTGTCCAAGTTTAACGTTATCTAAATAAATAAATAAAAAATGAATGTGACCAAATGCCATTTTATTTCTTTTAATTTTTACTTAATGCCCACTCAAATGTTTTTTTTGTGGAAAGGAGAGCGGATGACAATTTTGTATAGAAAACGTATATCTATCACTGAACATATCATCATAACTGCGTTTAAGCTTTTTCGCTTGCGATGGGTCATTACTACCGTCACTCCTACTGAAAACATCAGAAACATATGGATTTTGAGTCGAACTTAAAATGAAATTTTCATGAGAGTTCGATGCTTCTACTGGAAAAGTATCTGGAACAGTGGAAGGTACTTTTGGCAATTCAAATACTTTCATTTTTTGATCCGTTCTAGCCAATCCACAGTCTTGTACATCAAATTGATCCAAATCGAGAAATGGGTTGGAGAGAGTTTCTAGATAGCTGTTTATGTCGACAAATTTCTCAGGAGAGGATGAAGGGATTTCTGTAGTAGTACTCTCAGGTGATTCAGGGTGATGTACTACTAATGATTTTTCGGTTCCCTGACTTGGAACTTCCCAAATTCGAGCTGAAGAGAAAGGAGGGGAAGTGGGAGAAATTAAGGATTGTGAATTTTTTGACGGGCCTGGTTTTTCAGACATTAAAAGAGTAGCTTGAAGGTTTGCAATGTCAATCCAACAAGGAGAGCTTCCACTCTGATTTCTTATTTCATCTGTTGTTGGGAAATGAAACACTGTGCAGAAAGGTTGAGAAAGACTACAATCATCGGTGTTTGACAGCAATTCAAAGCTTGATGCTTGAGGAATGGAAGAATCCCGAATAGATTGTTCTTTAGGACTAATAGGGCAAATAGGTAAGGTGCTAGAAATTTCCCCAGGAGATGTATAAGAAAAAAAATCTGATGAGATAGATTCTCTTCGGCTAAAGCTATCGGGGTTTAATGTGAGTTCACCAGTGTATATGTGAGGCATTGGTTGGAGTGGTGACAAGGAACCAGCAGAAGCGGTAAAATCAAACATTTTGGTATTCATTTTTTGACCCGATGAAGACCCGCAATCTGAGATTGAATATGGTGTTCCAAGTGGAGGATAAGTTGGAGAAATTGATGTGGTGGGAGAGAACTCCGACCGATCTCTCTCATAAGAAATTGTTGATTGACTGCTGGAACAAATGGACTGCGATGAATCTTCTGGAGAGAATATGTTTTCCAGATTATAGGCTGAGCTAAAAAATGAATCAGGTGATAACACAGGCGGCAAATCAAAAAGTTTTCCGCGGCCTGCTGAAAGTGGAGTTCGTTGCTCATATGATTTGGATGGTTCAGGTAAAGAAACGCATGTACCAAGCAATTGCTGCTCAGGTGCATTTGCTGTATACTGGAAAGGGGTACTACCCGAAACATATGGAGTTCGTTTGCTGAGACTTTCTCGAACTGGAGTAATAGGATCAGGACCCAGCAGCCTCTGGGAAGCAATAACAGCTGCTTTCCTAGCAGAGTTTTTTTGCTGCATTTCCTTGTGCACTTGAACCAAGCGCTTCTCAGTTTCATCGTTGGCGGTCACATCATCCTTGTGAACTGAAGTTTTATGTTGTCTTTTCAGGTAGAACATTAAATAAGCAAATATTTTTTTGTGTACAAACGTAAAAAACTGACCTCCAATTGTCAAGACGGCTAAAGGCTTTGTTACAGTGACACTTGAAAGGCTTTTCTTTGGTATGTTTTCTAATAAAAAAAATGGACACACGTGTGATAAAAAAAACGTTAAAGCACTTTCCTTATCAAGTACAAAGTATTTTGTAGTTTTACCTTTCATGTCTTGCTAGATGCTCTGCACGGGTGAATTCCATGTCGCAAGTAGGGTCGAGAGTACATTTAAACATTTTCAACACTGTGCCACCTTTTCTATACATAGATGGCGCTGTAGTTACTTTACTCAGACTTGAAAGTGATTGAGATCGCTCTATATTCTTTTCATTTTGGTTCCTAAAATCTGTTGATTTTTCTGAAGCCCTTCGAGGAAATAGAGGAGAAAAGGATGAAGCGGCTGCTATATGATTTGATTCAGGTACAAAAGGCAGAGGTTTTGGGTATGTTGATATGTTGTGCAGGTTGTATTGAGTAAGAAGCCTCATTGTCTCTTGAGGTATCGGTGCTTCTGTGTTGGTACATGATTCAGGGTGGGACAGAAGACAACTACTAGTAGATGCATCTGACAGAGCACCTGGTAGGTGAGAATAAAAGTTTGGTGAATAAGATAAAAAGTGACCAGAAGGTTGATTGCTAGTTGGTGAACTGTAACAATAAAAAAATACACTTTTATTAGAGCTAGGATGACTTGGATTGAAGAAGTATGGAATAACAGTGAAAAATTAACAATTGTGGAAAGGAAAAATCAAAACATGAAACTAGGCTCTCACTTACAGTGAAAATGCAATCACGAAGCCAATCATGGAGTACGTTGAGCCATGAAATTGATTTGAAGATTCATAAGGAAAACAAAATTCATAAGAGGAAAGGAAATGATTAGTAAAGTGATTGATATAGATTATAAAAACGAAAGCCCATAAGCGTAGGGAAAAAATGATTTCAATCTCCAGCGATACATGAAATATTCACTTTATAGATAACTGATTATATTGGAAATCAGAGCGTAAAAATAATCAAGACAGGAAGAGAAAAGAAACCAAAAGAAAAAATACCGCTTACTCGCCACCATGATTGGTGTTAATGTGAAATCCGGACATTATCCGCTCAAAATATGAAGAAAAAAAGGAAATGTGCGCTAAGGAATATTGATATGGATTAAAAGGCGAATACGAAAATTAAGGCCGCAATAGGCAACGGTCGTACAGATGGAGGAGAGACAATTAGACAAAAAACTACAAGGTATGAAATAGCTACTCGCCAGCACAAAGTAAAATAAGGGGCACCTGAAGCAAATTATATTGGAGTTCAGATTTTCAGATGTTAAAGATGAAGGATCTCAGCAGTAGGATGAAGGAAAAATAATGGAAAAGGATGAATAGAAAAAGGAGGACAATCCAGTGGGTTAAATAAAAATTACTGGCCTTAACAAGTTGATGAAAGAAAAAGCAAGGAACTCATAATAGATAAAAGTCAATCAACAAACACTCAGATAAGTTGGAATTCGATCATTGCAAACAAGACTACAGTGACGCTCTGCAGTGCAGTGCAAGATGAAAAGAGCCGACTAGTATCTATATGTTTTTAAGAAGCTGACATGCATTCCAAAACACAAAAAATGTTGTCCATTTCCATTTATTATATCTATTCCCACTCTACTGTAGCCTTATAACACACGACACTTACCCTAATGATTTCTGGCCGCAAAGCATTCCTCTCAAAAAATTGTCACTTGCAGTTTGAGTTTTAATTTACTTTCGGCTTAATTTCATTTGGTAATTTATTTAGTATCTTTCTACACAAGAAGATAATCCCTGCTTTTCTTCTTTCTTGTCGAAAATCATCTCCAACATGATCTTTAAGAAAGAACCTCAAACGCACAGCTCTAATGTCTACTGCGCATGATTTGTCCTGCTCTTTTGAACACTTGTAATGAATTCCCACCACTTAGTCCTTTTCGAAATCAGAGTGCTTCCCTCCCCGGGTTTTATGGCTCTTCCTCGCTTTTATTTTCGATCTATGAAGCTTTTATTTTTTATTTCAAATTTTTAAACTCAAATACACTTGGTTTATCATTTGAAAAAATCATGTTTAAATTTCATTGATTGTGTCTGTATTTTTCATATTCAAAGTAATGGAATCAATTTTGAGAGGTTATTCTGTATCTTTAAATGTAGCTAACGAGTTGCTGATGTCATTTCTTTTTTTTCTTTTTTTTTTTGAAAATGAAAAAAGCTAGGCTAGGGTTTTCCTTTATTTCCTAAGGCAATGCTTCTTCCTTCTTTGCACAGAAAATATAGCATCTTTCACCTTCTGGGTAGCTTTGTTTTTAGCGCTGTTTAGAAAAAACACTTCCACTGTGACATTTTTTTTTCTAAAATAGGAATGATTTCGATTAGGCACCTTAGTTTTAGCTTTTCTGCTGAAAAACTTTTCTTTTGAGTTTTTAACAATAACCCACGAGGACTATGTATTCTTTTCCTTTAGTAAACTTATCAAGTGAAGTTTTGGTAGGTATTTGACTAAAAAAGGCTAGTCGGAAAATAGAGTTTTGAGTGATTCCGTAATATAACCAAAAACCGACATCAATGCAAAATACTTCAAAGCTAATCGGAATAAACCAACTAATTTTTGTATCATTACTTGGATTTCATCATGTTATAATTCATATTTTCAACTTGGTTGGAATTTTTGATTGTTGTCGCGTATTAGACATAAGTACATTGTGAAATCTCAAAAAATCATTGCGTGATAGAATATCTCGGTTGAAGTTGAGCACATATTGAAAATTTGATTGACTACAAAGCATGAAAAAGGAAGGAAGTAATTTGTTCAATATAAAAGTCTATGTATAGAGGCTGTGTGACTGGCAAAAGACCCAAAAAATGCTGCAGATCATTCTCATCCCATAAGACACCACATGAAAAAGTGCTACACAATTATTATCTGTGAAGGAATAGAAAATTATCTAGCCAAGATATTCATACTATTCAATAGATAAAATTCTGTTGAGATGTTATAAATTGCAGATGTGTATTTTCTTCTGTGATGATTGAGTATATAGCAAGTGCAGCCAAAAAAATTAGTGTTCAATTTTTTTAGAGACCGGGTCAGAAAAACCATTAATATCGGTAATTTTAAACTCACTCTATCCTCTCAACTCATCTTAACAGCATGTCTGTAATCAAATATTTGTATGTAATTATATTGCTTAGACGAACACTAACAGGCAAGAGTTCAGTGCACAATATTGTTCAGAAATTTCTTCAGGTGAGTTCAAACCCGGGGTTTTTGATCGTACTAAGTAGATGTAAGCAATATAAATTGATTTTTCATTAATCAAAACTCAAGCTAAACATAATTATTAGAGTTGAAAATATTCCAAAGATTCAACTATAATTACACAACATAGTTTCTCAGTAGCAAAACTTACAAAAGTAGTATTTCAATATGGAATAGATCAATTATAATGTAGATGAGCTAAATAGCAAGCTGATTAAATAATAATAACATGATAATGCTTTTCTCTTATATGTGAGCCGGAAAATTGGAAAAGAAGCTTCCAAAAAGTATATATTTTACTGACGATTCATAAAATCAAAGCGAGCTTGTATGTATGATATCATAGCACGTCGGGCGCAGGGGATGCAAGTAAATAAAAATACCTTTTCGGGGGAATCGCCCAGTTTTTATGCCCGGCTACTGCGAGAAAATAAGGAGAACTCAAAATCATGCACGTATATATTTATATATGATCTTTACCCTATTCAAATTTCATTCATTCCTAAACTGATAAGCGTTTATTGTAACTGATAATTTAGGGAAACCGGGAGATGGGGGGAAAAAACGTCGATATCGAGAAATAAAGAAGAGTGTATAAAGTAGAAAAATATCTAAAAAGCCGTTCCGTAATGTCAGGTGATGTCTTGTCGTTCTCCAAAAATAAATGATTGTCTATTTATCTCTAAGATTGACTCTCTTCATAAAATTATTTTGGGGGCAACAAGAATTTTTTCATGCTTTAAGATCCAGATTTATTCAAATACATATTTTACAAACGATTACACTCTATAAATAGTCGTAATATTGGTTCTCGGTACTTAATAAATTGTCCTTGATATCACTATACTGTTACGGTCGGAATCTTTACCTTATTAGATAAAATGTACTCGACAGAAATCAAGTCAGTAAAAGTTCTACAATACTAATCGTATTCGCTCTATTTACAAATTCCAATCATCAAGGCCCTTTAAATTTACGTAGAAATGGCTATGTTTGTTTTTTATGTACTTACCATAGTTACTATTAATTATTCTTGCAGCACGGTGTCAGCCTGTAGAACTCCGGAATGAACCATTATTTATTGCTTACCTGTAGCACGGTGTCAGCCTGTAGAACTCCGGAAAGAACCGGAGAACAGGGGACGCCGCGACTACAGTCTATATCTCAAATGGCTATGTACATAAGGTGGTTAAGGACATAACATCCCCCCCACATTGTCATTTAATCTATTCCAGCATAACTATCCTCCCTACTTGCTATTAACCACCACAGAAAAAATAATAAGAAAATGAAAAGATAGGTAACAGAGAAAAAGAAAGAAAATAACAATAATAATAATAATAATAATAATAATAATAATAATAATAATAATAATCCCCCCATTTCACCATATATCACCACACACAGACATCTTTCCTTTTGTTGAAAGTTAGAGATGGGCCCAGTGCTTTGGTTAGAATATCAGCACACATTTTTGCAGTTGGAGCCCATCCTAGAAAAGCTTTCTTAAGGAAGAGCTGTTCATTCACCAAGTAATAACACCTACTAATGTGTCTTGCCCTTTTTTCTCCAGGATTATTTTTTGCATTAGAGACAGCACCTTTATTGTCACAATGGAGCTTGAAGGGTGGAAAATCAGGGTATAGGTCTTGAAGCAAATTTAAGATCCAAATTTCATTCTTCACTCCACTACTAAGAGAAACATATTCAGCCACCATAGATGAGTTGCTTACAGTTAGTTGACGTCTTGATGTCCATACAACAGGGCAGCCATTGAGCAGTAAAAGATGACCAGATTGAGCTCTGGCAAACTCCTTGTTGTTCCATGCGGCATCAGTGTAAGAGAGCAATTCAAGGGGGCTGGCTCTGTCAGGATGAATGTGAAACAAAAGTTTAGCAGTGTATTGTACATAATGTAATAGGTGATTGAGTGCTGTCCCATGAGTAGCTGTTGGTTTTGAAGAGAATCTAGCAAGGAAATTTACTGGGAAAGAGAGATCAGGCCTAGTTGCCACAGCTACATAGCTGAGAGCACCTAGAATGGAAAGATATATGGTAGTGTCAACTGCTTCATCATCATCTGTTGCTGTCCTGATTTTTAGCTGCTGAGGTAATGGAGATCTTGTGACTAGTCCTGAAGAATTTTGTTCTCTTAATATCTTGTTAATTATCTGGAAATTGTTGAGATTAAAGCCTTCAGGGACCTCTTCAATACCTACGCCTACAATGCCATTCACCTTTTCATTCCATTTTATCTTTAAAGATCCATCTAAACCATCCTCCAGATCCTTCAACAACTCCTCACTACTGCCAGTCACAATTCCATCATCAACATGTATCCAATCTACACCCAAACACCCTTTCTTCCTTAAGACATAGAAACTTTTGTTGTATTGACTGGCTTTATATCCTAGAGGTTCAATTTTGTCAGCAATGTGTAACCACCAACATCTTGCTGCCTGCTTGGTTCCATATAGAGCTTTCTTCAGACAGAGAGCACTGTCTTTATCCTTCAGTTGAAAACCTTCAGGAGGACGTACCCATATAGCTCTGTCAATTGGACTGTGAAGATAGGCTAATATGACATCAAAAGAATTTACAGGCCATTTGTGATATGCTGAAAGAGTCAAGAGAACACTCTGTGAAGCAAAAGTTTCAGTAAAGTCAATATCATATTGTTGAAGGAAACCTTTTGCTACATAGCATGCCTTGTATGTTGGTAAGTCTGAAGAAGGATTTTTGATGGTGAATACTCATTTTGCATTGGTAATTTTACTGCCTGGTGGGACTTTTTCTTCATACCAAACATCCATGTTCTTCATGCTAGCAATCTTTTTTCTGAATGCCATTTCCCATTTTTGACAGTCAGGAGATAGCATGGCTTGTAGATGAGTTTTAGGGATAATATCAGAGTCTGAAAAACCTTTTTGGAAAATATCTGTAACAACTTTTTCTTGTAACAGAAGTGCTTTTTCATCTTTGAAATCACCTAATTTCAGATTGTTGAGAATAGACTGAAGAAAACCTGTTGATGGTGTTGTGGTTGGAGCTTGGAGAGCAGCGTCATGATTGGGAAGGCGATCCCCAGGGAAAACAGCCATGGTGGATTCAAAAAAGGTGTTTGATTCTTCATTCCAGAAAAGCCAACCAGAATTTTTTAGGGAATAACCCACACACTTACAAATTAAAGCACATTGATCTAGTTTTTGGTGTGTTTCCTTGTGAATATGAACAAAAGCTGTTTCACCAAAAATGCAAAAATTGGAAAAGTTTGGAGTGGCATTGTACATCAGCTGAATTGGAGGTTTGTCACCTGTTTTAACATTGGGGATCTGGTTGTGAACATGAGCCGCCCACTTGTATATACCAAACCCCAGAATGAGTCAGGTAGTTTTCTGGCAAGGAGTATGGTTCTTGCAATGTCACCAACTGTTCTGTTGAACTTTTTGGCTGTTCCATTTTGCTCGTGATGGTGAGGGCATGTAACTTTGTGAGTAGTACCAATATTGGCCAAGATCTGAGCCATTTTATTGCTGTGAATCTCACCTCCATCAGTGCGTAAAACCTGAATCTTCTTCCCAGTTATATTTTTTAATTTTTTATGGAAAGAAACAAAAAAAGAACTTGCCTCAGATTTGGCATTCAGTAAAAATACCTCACCATAGGAAGTCAAGCTTTCTCTGAAAATTGCTGCCCATCTAGCACCATGAATAGTGGGATCCATGGGACCAACAAGATCTCAAACAATTAAGCTCATTAAAGATTCTGGCTTTGATTCACGGGTGGCTTATGGCTTCCTAGTGCTTTTTTGAATTAAACAATCTTCACAATCAATCTTAACTGCAGGAATAGATAATGGTAATCTAGTGCCCATACCAGCACTGATTATTTTTCTGATGGCGTGGACACTGATATGTCCTAGTCTTCTATTCCAGTCCATTAGGGAGCCTTTGGCTGCAGGTGGACAGTTGATATGATGATTCTTTTTAACAGTGATGAGCAGCATAGGGTGCAAGTAGTAGCAATAAGTGGGAACATTATTTGGAATTTAGGTACTAACACTAATTACATCCAAGACCCATTTTCTTCTGGTATTCTCTACCTGGCCAGTCATAATCAAATCCTCTCTCAGATAAATGCTCAAATTTTTATTTTCAGAAGACAAACCAAAACAGGAACCACAGCTCACTAAGACGAATAAAGAAATTAGAGTAGTCCTAACATCTGGACAATAAAAGACATTGGTAATAGTGACTAATTTACCATCTCATTTAATTTTTAAATCTCTTATACCAGTGATGAAGGAAGAAGGACTGTTAGTGGCCACTTTGACTGGAATTTGTTTTTAAAGAAGTCTGAAGTTGGCTAGAAGGCTCACATTTCCAGTGACATGATGAGTTGCTCCACTGTCCAAGATAGCATAGTCGTCAGCCATTGCCTCAGGAGACCATTCAGCACTATTCAGATCAATATGTTTGACCAATTCATATAGCACCTTGACATTTTGTTCAAAGATAGTTTTTTCATTAGCCTCAATTTGAACATCTCTAGCACAAATGGGACCACATTGAGGGTGTTTGAAAGGAATATAGACTTTATTTTTCTTGCATTAGGATCAGAAGCATAAGCATTTGCACGTTCACGCATGATGTATAACTTGGGTGAGAAATTATCACAGTGAGGGTTTTAAGGACAATGAGCCACAAAATGAGCAGTGTAATGGCATTCATGACAATTTTGACGTGCACCAGGAGGTCTTTAAGAATCTGTTTGTCTTTGAGGTTGAGTGGTGGAATGAAGAGAAGGTTTGACACATGAGGACACAGTAGGTGGAGTTGAAATGCCTTCTCAATCAGCCCTACTTTGGACTAGACTTGGCATAAGTTAGCAGAAATCTTTATAAGTGACTGACTTTGATTCAGAGAGGTTTTCCAGAGAAACACACAAATCAACATAAAGGTCTTTCAGGGTTGATGGTAGTAATGCATGAGACATCAGAGCTTTAAAGACTTTCTGATCAAAAACAATTCCCTGCCATTTTATCGCTTCAAAATATTTGTTGAATGCAGTCAAGTACTCACTGTGCATTGTGAATGGATTTTTTTTTAGATCGAGGATGTTGCAAATTGCAGTCATCACAGAGGTGTGATTGGATCTGGTAAATGTTTTGCTGATATGGAGATGATTTTGGCGTACTTTCCATTCAGTGGATATTTCATGGGGCAAGGAAAGAGAGATAGAGTGTAGGATAATTAAGTGAGTTACTCTGTCTTCAAAGTCATCAGGTCCATCAACATTATTCAACACATAAGCTCTGGTGCCGACAAAGTATTTTGTTAATGCAAAAGTATTGGTATGCCACTAAGAGTAGTTGCTGCCATGTGCATCAAGGGTGGGTTTACTTTTAGTGAATTCCATCACATTGCGCAAAGTACGTTGTCTGTCTCCAATACTAATGGGGGATGACATGTGTGGACGCATTGGGTGTGCAAGACTGATGGGATTGATCTGCCTAAAGGGGGAGACCAATATCCCTGTCGTAGTTGCCAATTTTGGGTTGTTCATACTTGTATTAATGAGAGGAGGAGGGGGAAGCAGCTGCGGTATGTGATGTGTTGGGAGCAAACCTAAGTTAAGGTGGTTAATTGCTTGCATCAAGTCCTCGATACTATTGGAGACTTGTGCTAGCAATTTGTTTAGGGGAGGTGCAATAGCAGGGGTAGGTGGGGGATAGGAAGGGAGATGGGTAAGGGAGGCGGTGGTTAAAGGAGGAAAGGGAAAGGATAGGGGGTAGGGAGGGTAGGATTGGGAGAAATGGGTAAGTGAGAGGAGAGATGCACATGATCCTGGTGATTTCTGGATATTTGAGGTGAGGGAGGGGAATTATGAGGGGGGAGAGCAGTTGGTGAGGGTGATTGGGAAGTTCAAGTTGGTGCAGGGGTTATGGTTGAGGAGTGAGTGTTGCGTGTGGTTGTGGGAGAGGAGTGAGATTGAAGAGGGTTGATTCCAAGGCTGCGCAGCTCTCAGTTGGATATATGGGTGCTCTGGGATGGATTACTTTAGCCAGAAGAAGGTAAGTCTTTTTAAGACATGCGCTGGGAGTTTTTCTTTTACTAACGTTCCTATTGTCGCTAGCGTTGTGGATTTATTTATGGCTAACGTTTCAATGCCCGCGGGTTCAGCCCATAACCTGTAGCATGGTGTCAGCCTGTAGAACTCCAGAAAGAACTAGAGAACAGGGGATTCTGTGACTAAAGTCTATATCTCAAATGACTATGTACATAACGTGCTTATGGACATGAAAATTCTAAGTAGTATGTCTATTAAGCTTATCCCTAGATACCTTAGTTTAATATTGTAATGAGAGCATCCACACTTGCAGGTCAAATTAGCTTTGGTATGCATATTTTACTGAAAATAGCGCCTAATATTCCACACTCACCATGTTTTAGTCATTTTTTAAAGGGTCAAATCACTCATTTTTCAGTAATTAATGGAAAGATCTACAAATTATTGAGCCATTTGGGTAACTAATTCTCTGCCCTGCCATTTTTTCAGTAATTCTTCTCTACAGACCACACTTGCGACACCTCAATACTTCCATTTCATCAAGACTTCACTCTTAACAAATTCTACTTTTCTCTTTTCTAATCATCACACAACACCTAAAATTAACATTTTATTATACTATAATACTTCCTAAACAATGTCCTCACCTCAAAACTCTAGCACAAACAAAAATAAGAGAAAATGGGCACCCAATCAGTTTTAACATAAGGAGGAACAACTTGCTATCTCTTGGATCTTCATTAGTGAAAAGCCTGAATTTTCAACATATCAACCTGGAGAGACATTTTATAATAAAATTGAAAACCATTTTAATCAGTTCAGTAAGGCACAATATAGAGATCATGAACAGATAAGAATACAGTAAGTTGTGTTTAATTTTTAGACTTCCATTTTTATTGAAACTTTTGTCTTATATTTTTCAATAAAAATATATGGCAAGCCCTTAACACTTTGTAGAAAATCCTATAATTCTAGCTACAGGCCTTGAACAAGGGAGTTGGAGAAAAACCAGAGAGAAAATCCCCTGCCTTGTTAGAAAAATAAAGTCAGATTTACCTGCTAAAGTAAATTGAGTCTTGTTTTTTTAAACTCCATTCCAACACACTTGACTTCTTTATCAGCCAAGAAAGTAGTCACCAGGAAAACTACCAGACCAAAGAACTGAAATTTAGACCAATGTCCACATCAGAGAAAGCAATGATACTTGATGTAGATTGCAAAGCCACACCAGAAACAGCAATAATACTTTATATAGCTTACAAGACTATACCAGAGAAAACAGTGACAAGAGTTGAGTTTAAGTAAGAACTAACCTTTTCACAGCCCAGTCAAAAGATGCCACAAACACACACAAAAGAGTGAAGCACAGAGATTTCAGGTATACCAGATGGTTGATGATAAACTAGAATGTCCTTAAACTTGCTTAACTATCTCACACACAAACCACCCTAGCTTTTTCCCATCCAAATCCAACTTTCTCACCTCTCTACATGCATAAAAAGGCCTCTAGAGGATTCCACACATGCAGGAGGGAAGGCCGCCTGACATAGGGACGGCCGCTTTTAGGCCTTTAAATGCCCAAAAACACTTTCTAAACAACAAAACAACATTAACTACACATAGAAACAAGCTACTCACACATAACACATACCAAACTGATGAGAAAAGAAAGGACATTAAGCTGAGACATAATAAGTGGCCCTAGCTTAAGCCTACAAAAACACAACTAAACATCTAAAAACTAACAAAAGACCAATAAAAAACACCATAGCCCCAACTATACCTTACATACCAAAACCTCCAAATATGCACTCCAAAGGCCTACCCAGCTTTGGAACACCACTAAATACACCTTGAATTTCAGTGCTATTTATAATTTGATTGAAAGAAACCCACATAGTGGTACCTCACCTAGCAACTGGATAAGTCTTGCACTATTTCTTTATCAAGAACAAGCCAAATCAACTTTTAAAAGCTTGGCTTCTTGGGACAAACTTAAGAATGCCCCTAAATGGAAAATGGATTTGAATCAGGAACAAGAAACAAACACACCCTCAAGTGAAAATACTACATCAGAAGACCTCAACAGTAATGTGGAAGTAGAAATAACTTTTGGAACCCCGAATTCATCCTTTTCTGCACGTCCTTTAGATCTGAAAAACCCCAAACAACTTTTTCTTAGTGAAGCAAGCAATCTTGATGAAAAAAATTCCCTGGAATTACAAATGGGTAAAATGGCTGATAATAAATTATCAGCAATGAAAGCAACTGAAAAATAAAATGAGCTGAATGAAAAGAAAATTCAACTTATTAAAGAGAAACTATCTATTTAAAAATATTTCCTCCAGATAGAAAAAGAAAAATTTTTTAGTTATTTTTTTTTTGTTATTGCCGCTCCCAAAATTTTAGTAAATTTTCATTTTATGATGAGTCATTTTTTCTCCTCCACTCTCCCTGATATTCTTGTCTCTCTTATCACTAATTAACTTTTTTTCTCCATTTTTCCCATCTCTTACATCCAAGCCAGAAAATCAATGTGGAATATTGATCTAGCAGCGAGTTATTTTTTTTCTATCTACTCCTAAATTTTTTAGTCCATTTTTCTTCTGGGAAAAGGAAAGCAATTGGAAGTATATAGGAGACAGACCCAGTAATATATAAGCTGGTCTTTTCTGTCTCCTTCTTTTTGTCCCAGACTTGAATTTTATACTGTAATAAATAATAAATATATAACATAACTTGAGTATCATACACTAATAAATGAAATAAATATAATGTGACTATCTTAATTTAATAAATAATATATATTTAACATAGCTTAACTACCATAAACTAATAAGTAAAATAAATATCTTGTGACTATCTTTAATTAGAAATTAATATATAATATTTAACGTAACATGTAAATCTTACACTAATGAATAAATTATATATAATGTGAATTCCTTACAGTAATAAATAATATAAGCTGGTCTTTTCTGTCTCCTTCTTTTTGTACCAGACTTGACTATCATAATGTAATAAAAAATATGTATATAACGTAAGTTGAGTATCATACACTAATAAATAAAATAAATTTAAAACAAACGTAAAATTTTATAGAAACATTTTGGTAAGTAGCCAATAATAATATTTAATTTTTTACTTATCTCACACTTCTCATCTCACATATTTCATTTTATAAATTTCACAGAAACTACAGAACTTTCATGTCTCATACACACTGGGAAAATATACTTGAAATTTGAAAAAAAAAATTCATTTATTTTTAATATCTGGTAATTGAACAAGATTTATTCATTCCTTTATCTTTCCAACATTCCTCTATTTTTCAAGTTATGTATCTTTTGATTCTCTCACAATTCAAAGTGCACACTAGAATTGTGAAGTTTATTTGTGTTCTGGATATAGCTGCAAAAGCTATTTGTCACAGTGGGATCTCATTGGTTTGTCACCAGTTTACATTGGAGAGATTTTTCATTTAGGTAAGGATTGGTATGTGAATTTGATTCCACAATAATTTTGTGAAAAATTACACAACAGTGCATTGTATCCTTGATTTATTCAATATGCCATAGACAGCATGGCTGCTCTAGTACACCCCAAAATCATGTTCTATGTCCTTTCTAGCACTTTCTTGTAATTTAAAGTAATATCTTCTAACCTCATCTTGTGGATGAGCAATTTTTATCACCAGAGTTGACCATGGTGGGTAAATTCCATCAGCAAGGCTGTAACCACTTCTATACTTTTTATTATTTATTTTAAGTATTACATCATCTTGACTCCATTCCAATAGTATAAAACAATTTTCTGTGTTAAATAAAATCAATTTCATTCAAAGCACTGGGTGACCCAAAGAAAGTATGCTAAAATTGTAAATATTTGCTTGCTACAGCCTCTAATATCATTTTAGGAGTTTTTTCTTTTCCCTGGTACTGAACTTCCCAGGCTGTGGGGCAGTTTTCCATTCCCAGTGCATTCCATAAATACTTCCAAGACATCCTGGAAACCCCCTATCCTTATATTCCCTCAAGATCTTGGTTTTCTCTAGTGGATTTGGTTCTTGTAAGTACCTGTACTTATATAAAGATATTTTGTCTTTAACAAAGGTTTTTAGTGCCTTTAGTGAAGTGGTTTCAGAAATGCTAAATTATTGGTCAGTAGAATTGGCAGATGTCCCATAAGCAAGCTGGAAAAGTACACTTGTCAACTTTTCATGAGGTTTCAAACCAAGTTTCCTGAAGAAATCCTGCAGTAAGTAATGTATCTATTAGAAAGATCCTGATAAAGCTTGATATTAATAAAAAATTACTATGCTTGCAGATTTTAAAACCCAATAGTTATTGTGCATCTTTAGATTGTGAATAATTTTTGTAAATAGATCTTTGCTAATTCTAAATTGGAACTTAAAAATAATATTGCTGTAGGCTGGGTGATTGTCAAAGTAGTATTTCATTAAGCGCTCATTACCAGTCCTACAATCTTGTTCAATCATTTTCTTAGGTTTTTCTGTATCTGAATTAGGTTTTTTATTTCTGTAATAGTTAGTTAATAAATAAGTAAGAAGCATGTATTTATCTTTCATGTCTAGTAAATTATCAATAAAATTGAATGGAATGGGAAATACAACAGTTGAGTGAAGAAAAATGAGTGTGGTGAAAGGAGGGATAGAGAAATGAGTGCAGTGGAAGCAGGGATTTTATTGAATAAACCAAAAAACACAAGTGTTTAATATTTTGTGTAACTTGCAAACAGTGAAAATTTTCACTAACAAGTGTGAAATGGCCTTATTAATTAGTACAACTCAGAACTAATATGCAAGTAAGCAGGAGTTACACACCCAAACAAGTTTGGATTCTCTGCGAAAGTAATTTTTCCCATGTATTGTGTTAGATCTTGACTATGCTACAGCCATATAGTAAATATATACCATGATTAATAAGCAATAAAAATTATCTGATAATAAAATTCCCATTCTTTACAGTCGATTAGCCAATAGGTTATGGGCCCTTTCATATCTTACATTAATAAAAAAATTCTTTAAAAATTAATATCAATCAACTAACAGTCTTGTCCACTGGTAATATAAGCAAACAAGACTCTAGGACTTGTTAAAATTTCCTTTTTCAACCCTCTTTCTTCCTTTCTTCATTACAGCATCTCATTTCATTCCTATTATATATTTATTTTAGTTTTTTCTCTCTCGCTTTCTCTTTATCTATTACCTTTATCCTTTTTTTCCTTCTCTTTTTTTTCCTCATGCTGTTATTTTTCACTTAGCAAATAAAATTAAAAATTCTATTAGAAGCAATTATATCAATACCCTAGCTATACATTGAAGGAAGATTTTTGGCCCAATCTCTCCAAAAGAAAAAAGAAAAAGAAAAACAATTTTAAAAAAATAAAATAAAGATAAAAAATATAATTTTTCTATCTTTCTTCTTCTTTAATAATAATCTTTTCAAACTACAACTTTTAAATGACTCTTCCACATCATCCTTTTTTCCCCTTTTCTCTCTTGTATTTTTTTATTATTTCTTACTTCTCTATCTTCCTTCCATTCCTTTTTCTCTCATTTAAACTTATTCTACATTTGATGATTTATCTCAACATGCTGAAACAAACACCAGACTATGAAAAACCAACCTCAAGGAAAAAAGCTCCCCTTCCAAGAATAAATCCTCATACACCATAATCTCACTCTCAAAAACAACAAACACAACCCATGGAAACACAACAAATGATTACAGAAGATGATCACAACACAGATAATGAAGAACAAACAGCAAGAACAATTATACATTTACAAGAAGACAGTCACATACGTGGCAGCATTTTGAAATCCAGTATGATTCTGAAAGACTGACCCCATATATTAAAAGACAATGGATTGAACTTTAGAATGTGGTATAAAGAGCTACAACTCATAATAGAAGATTTTACTGGGGAACTGAACTTCTTGGAATGTAGCCAAGCATCAAGGACATTGGTAAAAGAACAAATAGGAAGAGGAATACTCCTAAATTAAGTGAGCCTAGGAATTTATGACCAAATGGGAGATGTTCAACCTAGCACTCATGATTTCACACATATTAAAAGTCTTTCAATGTTGTATCCTGCACTGCTCAATTAAAGGCCATAGAGAAGTTTCTGAACCTGAAATTGAAAGACTACAAAAATCCCATTTCTTTAATGACTAAAATAAGGGTATCAATTTCTAATATTACAGCCACAGGAGTTGCCAATAATGATCCCTTATTATTCCTATCTCAACAAATTATCCACAACAACACCCGTTTCAGCACAGAAGTCCTGAAAGAAACTGAAACCATGTCAAGAACAGAAAACAAAACAATAAACATTGTCATTCTTAATAGTGAAATGGTCATAACTTGGGATAGATGGAAACACAAAGATGAAGTTAATATGCAAAGACACAAATATATCTCTAATATAGCTAATATGAAAAATCTATCAATATCTGAATCTTATCTGATGAATGAATATGATACTTACTCTCAAACCTCATCTGCATATGAATCAAATTTGAATGAAAATTCTAACTCAGTGTCTGCATCTCAAATAAATCTATGTTATAATTGTAATCTACTGGGTCATATACAATCTCAATGTCCTAAGAATCACCAAATCCAATTCTACTACAACAATCATTTTCTTCCAAACCCTAATATCAATTATCCTATTATTTTTTGTGTGTTGACTGTGCAGACAAACATTATACCCCCAAACTCAACAGTTAGAAAAAACCCACAAATATCATATCAAAATCAACAATCAAAAAATAAAATGAGCTCTTACTGTCACACATATCCACAAAGACAGCCAAACCAACCACTAACCAGTGATAATAAACCACCTAAACCTACAGAAAAAATTGTAGAACTAAGAGAAAATTCACCTGAAACATTGGAAGCTGCATTTGATAAACTTCCCTTTACTGAAAACACTCCACGATCTCCCCAAATCTTTGACACAGGAGCAAAACATCATCTTTCTGGGAATATAAATAAGTTAGTAGACTTCACTATTCTCCAAACTTGTATTTCTTTGAAAGAAGCCACTGAAGGTCATCTACCTCTCATTACAGGCAAGGGGACGATCTGATCCCTTGGACTGAATGGGAACATCATCAGGATTAAACCTGTTTATTATTGCAAAGAAGCTAGAGGTATGCTTATATCTCCAACATCAATCATCAAAAGAGACATGGATTTTTCTCTATTAAACTTAAACAATTTTCTTAGCTAAAGAAACAAACCAATTCTTTTGGAAATTTTTATTAACAGAAAATGGGTATTTAAAAGCCCCATAAAAAACACCTATAAGTTAATCATGCACACAGAATTATTAATACAAAAATTTATGATGTAAAATCTGACAAAATAAAACCAACAAATTTTTACCTAAACCTGCCTTTAGTTCATCCAAAACCAAGAGTAAGAAGTAAGAATGAAGAGATTCTATATAACTGGAATTTCCTTCTAGGAAATTCCAGTTTAAGAAAAATTAGGAAACTTGTTAATCAGAAAATGGGATTTGGAATATGGACTCATTACCTTCTGGAAAAATAATTTGTGAGTCTTTTCAACTTTTCAAAAGCCAATGTTAATGTTTTCTAGAATCAAAAGGTAAAGAGCCACTGCCTCTAGAAATACTAACAACTGATATAATAGGTCCTTTAGAAGAGGAATCAATTGAAGATGAAATATATGCACTGAAAATAAGAGACATTTCAAGTTCCTATAGCAAATTTCACATTTTAAAAATAAATGTGAAGAAACAAAAACAGTCATTGATATAATAGGGGGTATCAATGTTCAGGGATCCGCAATTAGGGATCAGGATTTTTTTTTCCAAGATCAGACATTAATAATTGCGGAAGATTCTTATCCACTAGCCCCAGGGCTAGTAGATAAGGAATCCACGATAATGCATTATCCCGCCTCTTATACTCAATTTCCATTCCTAATTCCTGATCCCAAACTCATCACATCCATGATGGTTTTGCAAGAAAGTCACATGACTCATAATTGCTGATGCCATCCTTAAGTCTTTCCTCACTCTATGCTACTTAATTCTGGTGGAGAAAACTTAAGTTTTTTTTCTATCTACACACCCCAACTGCACATTTGGCGGTGAATTCCCACTTCCCTCATCACATAACCCTTCCACCAACACCTATACTACTGACAAGAATGAAACACCTCTCTACTAGACTGCTACTTCACTCCACTATTAATGCCATCACTTTACTTTTAGTTCTCTACTATAAATCTGACTCTGATTTGGAAGATGCTTTAGCTTATATGTGTTTTCTTTCCAAAAAGTGTTACATCATCACCAGGGGGCCAAATCTTTATCATGATCCCCGATATGATCTGGCCTCCATTCTTAACATTCCTCATTTAAAATTAACCCAACTTTTTATAACTTCTCCCGATTCTTTCTTCAAACTTTATCAACTCATTTCTGAACATCCTATCTTCCATAACAATTCTCATAACAAACAGCGTAATCCTGCCATCCAACTTGCTGTTGCTCTATGTCGCTTTGGCTCAAATGGAAACGGTGCTGGTGTAAGACGTTTGGATAATCTCTTTAACATAGGATATGGTACTGTGATATTATACACCAAGCGCTGTATGATTGCTATCCTTTCCCTCAAGTCTCAAACTCTTGCTTGGCCAACTCCAGAACAGCGACTTTAATCCTCTCAAGTAATGCAAGCTGAAGGTTTCCTTGGCTGTATAGGTTTTGTTGATGGCACAACCATCCCTTTGAGTCAAAAGGCTGCTCATGATGGCAACCATTATTTTGATAGCAAAAAAAGGTTTCTTCAAAATCTTCTCCAAGTTCTCATCTTTCACAATCTAACTTTTTATCTTCTTTCTAGATACTCTATTGCCATTCAACTTGTATGCGATGTCAATAAAAAATTTATTGCTTTTCACAGTGGCTGCCCTGGATCATGTCATGACTCTTCCTTCTTCCAAAGAATGAGGATTTCTAAATCCCCTGACTCATACTTTGACAAATCTCAGTTCCTCCTTTCAGAGTCAGCATATGCAAGTGGAAAGTACATTATACCTGCTTTCCATGGTGCAACTTCAGAAAATGACCCCAAAACTGCCTTTAATTATCACCTTGAACAATCAAGAGTACTAATTGAACATTCTATAGGTATTTTAAAGGGACGATTTTCTAGTCTTCGGGAGCTCAGAATCCAATTTCAAAAAAAATTGGAGATCGAAACTGCAAATCATTGGATCTTGACTTGCGTAATACTCCACAATATTCTAGCTGATTTAAAGGATGAGTGGAATGATCTTTATGAAGAAGAGGATCCTGAACCACCACTGGCACTCCCCTCCCTTGATTCACAAATCATTCAATCAACCGGCATACGCCCCATTATAATGCCAATTACTCTCCAACATTTCTCTTCACCACCCTTTTAATTTTTAATTTTTATGTTTTCATACTTTCCAAATGTCCTCTTTGTGTACTTTATTCACTTGGTTTTGTATTTTGGTTTGTTGCATATTCATTTTTTTTTGAATTTACGGTGAATATCTTTTTTTTGGATGGCTCATTGGTTTTCTTTCACCAGCTCAACATGAAATTGAATATTTTCTTATATTGCATATTTTGTCAGTGATTTTTTATTTTCATTCATCACTCATATCCTTTTCATCCTCTCCTCAAAAATCACTCAGTTTTTTTGGTTGCATTTATTTTCTCAACTCAACTCACCAGGTAGGTCATTTTTTTTTCTTTTTTCTTGGTTTTTTATTTGCTAATCATGATTTTTTTTTTGCTTTTTTTTGTTTTTTTTTTTTTTGTAAGTGCTTCATTTATTTTCGTTCTAGGGTAAACTAATTTTTTGTTTGTTTTTTTTTCTTTTTTCTCTTTTTTTTTGTTTTTTTTCTCTCCTTCACCTCTCTTTATCATCCTCAAGGCCCCCCTTTTTCCCTCTCTTAAACTGTCTCAATACCCCCTTTTTACCACCTTTTTAGCTGCCTCAAATCCCCCATTTCCCCCCTCTTTAGGTCCCTCATCACACCCCTTCCCCTCTTTTTAGGTGCTTCAATACTCCCCCCTTCACCTCTCTTTATGTCCCTCAACCCCCCCTTCACCTCTCTTTTGCCGCCTCAAACCCCCCCTTCACCTCTCTTTTGCCACCTCAAACCCCCTTCCCCTCTCTTTACCCACCTCAAACCCCCCTTTCCCTCTCTTTAGGCGCCTCAAACACCTTCCCTTCCCCCCCCACCCACTTACTTACCTCCTCCTCTACCCCCCCTCCTTTTCATTAACGAACAATTGTTAATGATTGTTTGTTAAGTAATCGAATCCCTAATGATTTGATTACTTAGTAAACAATTGTTAGCAATCATTCACTAAGTAAAAGAATCGTTAGCGATTTAATTACTTAATGAATGATCGCTAACGACCGTTCATTAACAAGGAGGGGGGGTAGAGGAGGATGTAAGGGAGTGGAAGGGGGGGTTTGAGGCGGCTAAAGAGAGGTGAAGAGGGGGGTTGGGAGATATAAAGAAGGGTAAAGGAGGGGATTTGGGGGGGGTTTTTGAGGCAGGCAAGGAGAGGATTTGAGGGGACTATTGAGGCAAGGAGGGAGAGATTTTTAAGGGAATTTCAAATAAATAAAGGAGTGGAAAAGGGGACATTTATAGGAGATAAAGAGGGGTTAACAACTTTCAAATAAATATACTAACAAATTTTTTTTTGTAAATTTGATTAATTTTTTAATTTTTTTGGCTGGCAGTATTATAGAAATAAAAAAAAATTCTTTCTGTTAAGGACTGTCCCTCTTATTTCCAAATCAAAAAAGATTTTTAAATTAATTTTTAATTTCTCTAGTAAATACTTTTTCTGTTTTTTTTATTTATTTTTTATTTTAATTTTACTGAATTTTATTTTTTTTTTTTTTTTCAGGATCTTGTGAGAAGGTTTTTAATAACCAATCTTCAGGTTCACTTTTAATTTTAAATTTTTTTTTTTGATTTAATTTTTACTGAAATTTTATTTTTTGAATGAATTTAATTATTTTTATTTTTAAAGGATTTTGCTTTCATTGTGTTTTTTAAAATAAAACCTCAGGTTTTTTTTATAAATTATTTTTTTGAAAATTTTTTTTACCGATTTTTTGGTTTTTTTTTCAATTTTATTTTTCAAATAAAAAAACAGCTTTTTTTATTATTAGGTAGGAATTTTTTTAAAAAAAAATTGAGTTGAAATTTTATTGACAATTAAATTTTTTTTCAGATCAAAAAAATGTCTTCTTCTTTAGATTCACCCCTTACTTCTCTCATATCTTCATCTTTATCTTCTTTAACATCTTCATCTTTATCATCTCTATCATCTTCTTCGAAATAAACTTCCATACAATCATCTTCTAAATCATCAAAAAAAAAAAAAAGGATAATCAGTCTCATAAGAAGAAAAGATATCTGAAAAAAAAATTCATCATCTAAATCATCAAAAAATTTAAAGAGAATCAGTCTCATAAGAAGAAAGGATATCTGAAAAAAAAAATTCATCATCTAAATCATCAAAAAATTTAAAGAGAATCAGTTTCATCAAAAGAAAAGTTGTCTGAAAAAAAAAATTCATCATCTAAATCATTAAAAAAATTAAAGATAATCAGTCTCATCAGAAGAAGATATCTGAAAAAAAAAATTCTCTGTGAAAGTTTTTTTTGTCATATCCCAAACATTTTTTTTCATAAAACTAAAGTAGATAAAAAATCAATATCCGAAAAAATTACCAGAAGATATCAAATATCTAACCGAATTTGGAGATGATCGAGTTTTTGCAGTTATCAGTAATTCTTTTAAGGCTCAATTCATATTGGAAGTTCATTCATTTGATGGTGTAAAAGATGAAACTTTTAATCAACTATCAGATCTTATCATAACTATCTATCAAATGGCTTTGGTTTGATTACCTATAAGGAATATGAATTTGTTGGGTGGTATCATGATTGGATTTGGTTGGAGACCAGGTTTTGTTAAAGGATATTCTCTTGGTATGTCTAATAATTTTTTTTCATTCTTAATATCATTTCACTTATTTCATTTATATATGCATATATTCCTTGGTCAAGAATATCACTAAAGCTCATAAAGATGAAGATTTTTGCTTATGGGACACTCTACCTTCCTTTAACTCTTTTCTTGCTCTTTGACTCAAAAAGCTCTGTAATTAAGCATTTGAAAAAAATCATGAACTAGCAAACAAAGTTGGAATACCAAATTGGTGTGACTGTGAATGGGAAGATATCAGCCACAAATATCTTTTATTTTCTAATGTTATTATCACTCATTCTGGATTCCACAATAGGATTCATATTGATAGGAATGATGCCAATTTTCTTACTTTTGGTATATTCTCATATATCAATCCAATAACTGGCCACCCAATACCATCTCCAGCTAAATTCAAAGGACATGGCTTATATTTTCCAGACCACCTATGCATCATTGATTTTGGTTTGGTAAATGGTATCATCAAAACTATTTGGGATTCTTCTAAGGATAATCATCAAACGACCAAAGCTCCTCCTGGTTTGGAATCCTGTCAAGATTTCACACATTTTGGTTGCTCATTTCAAATCAGTCATAAGTTGATTCAAAGAATCAATAAGGTAAAGAAAGAAGGTAAAGTTATTTGATTTAAAAAAACTTTATCTAGATCCAAAAAGTATGGGGATTAAAGTTGTCATCAAAAATTTTATATTTTTTCATAAATTTTAAATAAATATTTTTTATATATCAATTTGCTCAAGTAATGTGATGAGCCAAAAACCTTTGGTTGTATAACAGGTAATCATGATAACATTTATTTGTTTCATGGGGTTCCTCTTGCCTATACCTGTGGGAAGTCCCAAACTTTTGTTTCTTGACATGGTCTGCATTTTGGCTTGAAGAATTGTCATTTCTTTAAACTAGGGAAATTGATATATATTAGATATTTATTTAATAAATTATGTAATTATATTAAATTTAGATGACTTCGACCCCTTACTTCAATAAAATGCAGGGGGGGGTATTGCCAAATTTTCAAATCTGACATGTGAAATTGATGACTTAGAAAAATTTTGGTGATACCCACCCCTTGCTTCAATAAAATGCAGGGGAGAGTATTGCCAATTTTTTAAAACAGATATAGAATTTTTTTGAATTGTAAATATTTTGGTGAATATTTTTTGGTAATACCCCTCCCTTACTTCAATAAAATCCATGGGGGGTTTCGCCAAAATTTCTTATAAGACTTGTGAAATTCTTAACATGTAAGAATTTTCGGGATACCGGTAAAATGCAGGGGGTAGTAAAGCCAAATTTTCATATAAGACTTTCAAGATTCATGACATGAAAGAATTTTTGTGATACCCACCCCTTACTTCAAAAAAATCCAGGGGTGGGGTATTGTCAAATTTTCAAAGGAGACTTGAAAATTTTATTTAAAAAAAGAATATTTAACATTAAAATACAAAATTTCAAGAAATACAGAAAATAATTGTAAAATTTATGTACAAATAAATATGAACACATGAAGTGTGAAAAAAATAAAAGAAACTAGTCAACAAAAAATTTCATTAAATTTTCTATTTCTTCAACAGATTTTTTTGCTTTAATGCATTCAATCAAGAAATCTTTCTTTTTAGAACTTTCTTGAAGATCATGCTTATACTTCATCTGTTCCATTAAGTTTTGATGCTTGAGTGTTTTTTCCTCTTTTTTGGATTTTTCAATACTAAGAGTTAACTCGAACTTCTTCTCCTCCAAATCTTGGACCCGATCATCCTTCCGTAAGGAGAGCTCATACTTTCTCTCTTCCAAATCTTGTACTCTGTCATCCCTCCTTAAAGAGAGCTCGTATTTCTTCTTTTCAAAGCTTAGAGTCTCTTTAGCAATTTCCTCTTGTTCTAGAGTGAGAATAAAAATTAACATAAAGTAGAAGAAAAGCAGAGTAAAGTAATAAGAGGTATGATATCACTTACCAGCATCACATTTCTCTAAAAACTGTTCCATCGAAGAAAAAGGTGTTTGTGATGAAGTATCACTTTTTTGTCTTCTTTTGGAGAGGAAATTTAGACAACTTGAAGCCCTTTGCTTTTTGTTCAACGTAGCATTTTCCTCCTCATCATTGTCACTAGCTTCAGACTCAGTTGATTGAGGATCCTGGGTTTGTTCATCAGCCTTTTAAGAAATAAGAAAAAGATAGGTAAATAAAAAATAGAAAGGATAAGATAATAGAAAAAAGAAACAGAACTGAGTTAGATTTGGTTGGGTTAAATCACCTATAGGATCTACAGAAAAGCTATCTAGATATGTCTCATTCAAATGAGGGGAGGCTTGAGTGGAGGAAGAGGATGGGAAAAGATTTACTTCAACATCATGTTCAGAGATAGGATCTTCACCATCCAACATGTTTACAGGATTAACATTGGCTCGCTCTCCAAAAATTGCATCCATCTCTTTAAAGTAAGGACATAAAGAATCAAGTTTATTGTCTATGGATTTTATGCCCTTAGTTACATCATTGTCGGTAACCCCAAAACCAGTGGAAGATGAAAGAGCCTTTGCCTTCTTGTATTTTGCTTGGTAATGCTTGAAGTGTTCAGACATCTGTTTAGGCAAAAGATCAATCCTTCAATTGGTCTTATTCCGTAATTCATTTGCCATTAGAAGATAGCCATTAACTTTTGATGCGGGGGGCCGTCCTACTTTAGTGGCATACTCAGTACCAAAACAAGAATCATAGTTAGATTTGGTTTTTGGCCAGTTGATAAGAATGAGATGGTCATCTTTTTTTGATTGAACGGTATTTTATTTCTTGGCTGAGCGGGGGAAAGAGGAAGTAGTGGGAATTGAAGAACAACTGGGTGATGGCTGCCTTTGAGAAGATCTAGGATAACAAGGCATGTTATTATAAATGAAGATGAAAAGGAGCAGAAACAAGCAGATGAGATAGCCAGATGAAAAGGAGCAGAATCAAATAGATGAAGTGGGGAGAAATTCTGAGTGGATAGAATGAACAGGATTGGATGAGAATGGAAGTGCGCAGCAAGGTAGAAGGAATATCCAGGGAGTAGTCCAAGATGTGGTTATGACAGAAGGTTGTCCAAGATGTTGTTATGAAAAATTGATTAAAAAAATGTTGGATAAGAGGTGAACATTGACACGTAAAGTGTCTAATAACCCAATTATTAGCAAAAATAATTGCGGAAGATAATTGGGGTATAAGGATTTTTATCCACAATTAATTTAATTGCGGATCCCTGAACATTGATACCCCCTAATAAATCATCTAAAACTACAAATATTGTCAGTTTATGCTAGTATATAAGTATGATTTAATAGTAAATATTAATGGTCCAACTACTTATTAATAAATTATTTAGTGATTAAACCTCAGGGAAAGACTAATAAAATAGTTATTCTCAATTTAAACTCACAATACTTGGATTTTATGCGTGCTAGTGGTGGAAAATAGAATAATATAATATAGTTATAGCTTATATAAAGATAATATCAATTTATAAATGCCTTATAATATATTTCTATACAATAATAATTGTGTTGTAGTGTTTTTTAATGTGTAGTAAGTAAGTGATGTCTATAACCTGTCAAAATCCTCCCTTACTTATACCAAAATCCACTGGAGTGCACAGACCTTCAATCCGGATGATGTCACTGCTATCCCCGGAAATTAAAAAACTGTGAGGGCCCATCACCTCCCCATGGCTTCCACTTCAAGCAGTTTCAACACCCAGGACTCCAGTAAGGACCCTCCATCACAATTAATGATACCACAGACCCATGCCATAAATAGAAAAAACAGATAAAAGCAGATACCATAAAGAAACAGGTAAAATAACTCATCCAAAGAGTATATAATGAAACCCAAAGCATATAAATGAACCAAATTAACTGTCCAAGCCCCCAATAACATCCCCAAGAATCCATATTAACCCAGTAATCATATCCCAACCCATAAATCTGTGAAAATCCATCCAAGGAAGCAGATTAAGTTATCCAAACTGGATATATGCGCCTGAAATAGGTGTATATGCTTGTGTAGGTGTTGTGAGTCAACTAAATACGTCCATATGACCTAAAATAAGCAGAAAAATAAAGGTTATAGGCTATTAAGAGGTTAAAACCCACTTATAGACCTAAATATACATAATATAACTACATATTTCACTGAATATGAGGTTTATGTATACATATAAGCTTATGTATGTCTATAATTACTTAATATAGCTTAGGATAAGTATATTATGACTCCATTAACACCTTAATAAGTATTATTAGGCTATGGATAATCTATTTAAGCTACTATAAGTCATATAATAGTGTCATAATTATATATATAAGTATTTCAACCTTATTTTTAAGTAATAAGCTTAATGTAATTAAGTTTATATTATTTTAAACAAAAAAATTATTCAGTGCTGGAGATACCTAGGCTGACAAATATCATACAATGTAAAAATGCTACACACTGATAATGGAGGAAAATTCAACAACAAAAAAATGGATGGATACATTGAACAAAAAGGTATTGTGTATGAAAAGTTATTACCATATTTTCATCAGAAAAACAGCAACATAGAAAGATACAACAGGAATATAACAGAAATGGGGCACAAAATACTTTATGATAGAAATATAGGAAAACCTTTCTGGAGTTTTGCTATTAAATGTGCATCATTTTTATCAAACTGAATACCAAAAAAAAAATTATCCAATATTACCCAATATGAATAAATCTCCAAGATGAAACCACAACTGGATGTTTTAAATAAATTTAATGGAGTATCCTGCATGCATATACTTGAAGAGAAACAAAATAAAATAGACATAAGAGCTTAAAAATGTATTCTGATTGGCTACCTGGCTGGCATGAAAGGCTAGATAATCTGGAACCCAAAAGAGAAGAAGATAGTTTTGTCAGAATGGGAAAATTTTGGAGAAGGAGCCTAAAACCAAACAAACAAAATGAATATAGACTTTATAAAAAACTACAGCCAACAAGATCAACTTACACTTGGTGACTATCATCACAAAGAACTTCTACTTTAACAAGAAAAACTAACTGATCAAATCATTAACAATTGTGAATTTTTTGTTTCCAATGTTCCTAAATTGTACAAAGAAGCAACAAACTCACCTAAAAAACATGCCTGGAACAATGCATGTAAAAATTAAATCAACAATTTAATAACCATGAATGTGTGGGTAAAAGAGCAACCACCAAAACATGCAAAAATACTAGACACTTGATTGTTATTCACAGAAAAAGTAGATTCCTTAAAAGGCAACTCAAAACTAAAAGCAAGATATGTGTAAAAAGGCTTCAAAAAATTAAAGTCATTGACTATTTTTCAACTTTTGCACCAACAGCATCTTTCACTGCACAATGAATAATCCTGATCATTGCAGCAATGTACAATTGGCCTGTGTATGCTTTTAATGTTACTGAAACATACTTACATAGTCCAATACATGAATGGGTTTGTGTTAAAGATGCACCAGGATTCAAATTACATGATGGTAAAGCATACAAACTGAAGAAAGCTCTCTATGGAGAATGTCAAGTAGCAAGATGTTGGTAGAAACACTTTGGAATTCAACTACAAAATATTGGATATGAAATTTCATCTTATGACAACAGTGTATACTTCCTTAAAAATAAGACAATCAATGCAATGCTCTGGGTGCACATTGATGATGGTATTTTAACTTCCAATAATATAGTGACACTTAAAAAACTAGAACATGATTAAAAAAACCCCTTATAATTAAATGGAAATATAATTTAAACACAATTGCCGGGCTTAAAGTTGAACAAAAAAACAAAGGTTTCATTCTCAGTTCTCAGTCAAAAATCTTTAATAGACAAAATACTTGAAAAACATAACATGGGTGGAACTGAACACCATCAACCTTCACCAACAACTATCAACTTATCCACTACTATAAACAATCAAAAAAACCCACAAGCAACAGAATACCTATCAATTATTGGTTCAATAAGCTACATAACTACAGCAACACATCCATACCTAAGCTACACAGTAAATCAACTTGCATTTCATGCGCAATCTCCCCCTACCAAACATTGGCCAGCCCTATACCACTTATTAGGATATTTAAAATATATGCAAAACAAATAACTACATCTCTAAACTACTAAATTGTCTACTACAGAAAATCTCATAGTCTTTTCAGATGCAAAATGGGGTGGCAAATTTTTAAGATCAACATGAGGTATGGTTATTACTCTACAAAACAGCCTAATATTCTGGAGCTCAAAAAGAATGCCCTCCATTGAAACTTCTACCTTCCATGCAGAATACATGGCCCTTGTTGCGGCTACAAGAATGGGTCTATGGATTCAAAGTCTACTGCAAGACCTGAACAACTTAACAAATCACTTTAAAGTAAAGTGTGACAATCAAGCTTCTATAAAAGTATCAAATGATGAAACACCAAATAAAATAACAAGACATAGCAACAGAAAATTTCTCTTCATTAACAAAAAACTACACAAAAAGAAATCAACTATTGAATAGATAAAAACACAAGACCAAATGGCTGACATAATGACTAAACCACTGATCAAACAAAACCATGAGACGGCTAGTATTCAGTTAAGCATCCAGAAATATATTTTGATTGCGTCTTTAGTCTTTCACTCTCATTTTATTTTTAATTCTATAAAATATAGTTACCCTTTTAATAATAAATAGTACACTCTGTAAATCCTATTATCATAATTGCTCATCATTGTCCAAGTCAAGGGGGTGATTGTTAGGTCTTGACTATGCCACAGCCATATAGTATATATAGACCATGAGCAATAAGCAATAAAAATAATCTGTTCATAAAATTCTGATTCTCAACTGTCCATTAGTCAATATATTGTAGCACATTATCAGCATGTAGAACTCCCAAAAGAACCAATTTTATTGCTTACCTGTAGCACAGTGTCAGCATGTAGAGCTCCAGAAAAAACCGGAGAGTAGGGGACACCAGAACTACAGAATATATACAAAATACATAACTAAGTACATAGTCCTAGTTAAATAACATCTCCCCCACTTAGTTATGAAAAATTACTACTGATATCCCCCCATGCAACTTAGAACCAACTTCATAACAGAAAAAGAAAAAAAGAAAAGAAAGGAGAGAGAAAAAAAAGGAAAAGAGAGAATAAATAATAACCCGATAACCACACACAGAAATCCTTCCTTATAAGCATTTTAAGAGATGGGTCCAGTGATTTAGTAAGTATATCTGCCCACATTTTGGAAGTGGGGACCCATTCCAAAGTTACCTTTTTTAGGAAGATCAGTTCATTCACAATGTAGAAACACCTATCCACATTCTATGTCCTCCTGTTTCTCAGATTGTCTTTTTGCATTTTCAATGGCTCCTTTGTTTTCACAGAAGATTTTTATTGGTAGAATATTAAGAAATATATCTTTGAGAAGATTTGAGATCCAAATGGCATCCTTCATACCACCACCAAGTGCCACATATTCAGCTGCGCAAGATGAGTCACTGACTTTAAATTGGTGTCTTGATTTCCATACAATAGGGCATGAGTTAAGGAAAAGAAAGGGTCAAATTTGAGCTCTGGAGAATTATTTTTTGTTACAAGTGGAGTCAGAAAGGGATAGTAGTTCAAGTGGGGAGTTGCAGTCAGGATGAATGTTAAGACAGAGTTTAGCTGTGTGTTGAACATATCTTAGTAGGTGTTTTAGAGCTGTCCAATGAGTGGTTTTAGGCTTGTAGGATAATAATGCTAATAAATTGACAGGGAAGTACAGGTACAGTCTAGTTTCTACCACCACATAACTGAGAGCACCTAGAATACACCACACAATATGGGGGGCGAACTTGCTAGCAAGTCCGCAACCTTGGACCCAAACTCACCACAGATTGAACACACATTGAGCTATTGATAAAGGAACCATACAATCAGGGATGAACACCACTCAGCAGAATAGTTTTAGTTGGGTGTTCAAGTAGAGTTCAGTATGGGTTCAGTATGAGTTCAGTCTGAGTTCCACCTGAGTTTCATCTGAGTTCAGGTTGAGGACTTGCTAGCAAGTTCACCCCCTATATTGCGTAGTTATAGATAGATATTCAGTTGTATCAATAGCTAACTCTTCATCCTTGGCTGTGGTAATCACTCAATTATTTAATAAGGGGGATATTTTTGTCAATCCAGAAGGTTTATGAGTCCACAGAATTTTGTCAATGAGCTGAAAATTGTGCAGATCAAAACCTTATGGAACTTCATTGATGGAAACACCTACAATACCATCCACATTGTCATTCCACCTTACTTCAAACTACCATACAAACCATCCTCTAATTCCTTCAACACCTCTTCATTACTCCCTGTATCTATACCATCATCAACATGGATCCATATTACACCCAAACATCCCTTTTTTCTAAGAATATAAAATTTTTTATCATACTGACTTACCTTATACCCCAGAGCATCCAATTTGCTGGATATGTGAAGCCACCAGCATCTTTCAGCTTGTGTAGTGCTGTATAGGTCCTTTTTAAAACATAGGGAGTTTCCAGCATCATGCAGCTGGTAACCTTCAGGAGGGCAGACCCAAATTGCTTCATCAATTGGGCTGTGAAGGTAAGTAGCAGTGACATAAAAGGATTTTACAGGCTATTTGTGATAAGCAGCTAAATTGAGGAGAGTTTTTTGTGAAGAAAAAGTGGCAGTTGGAGTAAAAGTGTCAGTAAAATCAATACCTTACTGTTGCAAGATACCTTTGGAAATATATTGAGCCTTGTAGGTTGGTGATTTGAATGAGGGATTTTTGATGGTGAAGACCCATTTTTCATTTGTAATTTTGGCACCAGGAGGAAGTTTTTCTTCATATCACACATCCATATCTTTCATTTCAAAAAGTTTCTTTTTGTATGATTGGTCACACTTACTCTTGTCAGGTGAAAGTATAGCTTTCAAATTGATTCTGGGGATGATGGATGATTGGGAAAATTTTTTATCTACAGCATCATGTACATCTTTCTTTTGAGAAATAACAGTTTTAACATCCTTAAAATCAACTAGTTTCATGGTGTTGAGGATATGATCAAGAGAACCTTTGGATGATGGTGGTTGATAAATAGCTTAATGAGAAGAAAGTTGGTAACCAGGGAAAAAAGCCATAGAAGATTCAAAAAAGGAATATGATTCTGGATGCCAAAAAATTCAACCTGTATTATTTAAAGAATACCCAAAACTCTTACAAATCAAAGCACATTGATCCAGTTTGGGTCAAGTCTCTTTATGTATGTGGACATAAGCTTTTTCACCAAGAATTCTTAGAGTGGAGTAATTTTGCTCACAGTTGTACATGACTTTTAAGGGAGTTTTGTCACTAGTCTTAACATTGGGAAGTTGATTATGAACATGAGATGCCAATTTGTAGGCCAGACCCCAGAAGCATTCAGGTAGCTCACTTGCTAGCAGAATAGTTCTAGCAATGTCACCAACTGTCCTGTTGAAATGTTCAGCTGATCTATTTTGTTCATGGTGGTGTGGACAAGTAACTTCATGAGTAGATCCAATTTCAGTTAGTATTTAAGCCATTTTCCTGCTGTGTGTTTTCCCCCATCAGTTTGTAATGCTTAAAGCTTTTTTCCTGTGAAATTTTCCAGTTTTTTATAAAATGTCACAAATGCAGATGTGGCTTCAGATTTTGCATTGAGTAGAAACACCTCAGCATTAGAAGTGGAACTTTCCCTGAAAATAGCTGCCCATCAAGCACCATGAATGGTAGCTCTCATAGGGCCAACCAGGTCTCCAAAAATAAGGCTCATCATTGATTCAGGTCTTAATTTGCAACTAGCTGAAGTTTCTCTGGTACTTTTTGCTATCAGAAAATCTTCACAGTCAATCTTACCTGGCTGCATAGAAAAGGTAGATCCCGTACCAATTTCAGTTCTGATAATATTGCTGATTATGTTATCACTGGTATGGCAAAGTCTTCTGTGCCAATAAATAAGGGAGCTTTTAGCAGCTGCAGGCTGGTTGATGTGATCATTCTCTTTTACAGCACGCAGGAGGGAGGGATGCAAGGAGTAATGGAAAGGAGAAAAATTTTTTGGATTGTGATCCTTAAACCTAATTAAATCTAGGATCCAATGCCTCCTTGTATTTTCTAATTTCCCTGTCATAATTAAATCATCTTTAAAGTAAATCCCAAGATTTTTTTTCTTCAGAACGTAAACAAAAACAGGAACCACTATCCACCAGACCAAAAAGAGAAATAAGAGTATTTCTAACATCTGGACAGTAAAAAAAGTTGGTAATGGTAAAAACTCTTCCATCTCTATTTATTTTCAGGTCCCCTATACCAGTAATAAATGAGGAAGGACAGTTAATTTCTACTTTGATTGGGATTTTATTTTACAGAAGTTTGAAATTTCTGAGAAGGCTCACATTGCCAGTGACATGATTGTTTCCTCCAGAATTTAAGATTGCCACATTTCCTGAAATTGTTTCTGGTGACCACTCTGCGCTGTTTGGATCAATATGTGTAATTTTCTTATACAAGGCTTCAACATTTTTATCAAACATAGTGATTTCATTGGCTTCAACCTGGACATCTCTAGCTCTAATTTGCCATTGTTGAGGTCTTTTTTATGGGATTTATATTATTTTGTCTTTGAATTTGGATTAGATGCAAACACCATGGCACATTCCCTCATGATGTAAAGTCTAGCAGAGAATGTGTATAAGTTGAGTTTTTAAGGACAGTGAGAAAAAATGTGATCAGTTTATTTGAATTTGTGACATTTTCTTTGAGCACCAGAGGGCCTGTAAGAGTCAGTAAGACACTGGGGATGTGCCACGGCATTAAACCTTGGTTCAGTTAACAAAGAAGCAGTAGGAGCTGTTAAGACAGTATCTCTATCAGCTCTGTTATGGGCTAAAGCTGGTATGAGTTGACAGAAATCCTCAAAGGTGCCCAATTTTGAGTTAGGACGGTTATGTAGAGAAACAAAAAGATTGATGTAAAGGTCTTTCAGGGATGATAGTAGTAGAGCATGAGACATTAGAGCTTTGAAACCTTTTTGATAAAACACAACACCTTTCTGTTCAATGAAATCAAATTATTTGTTGAAGGACTCCCAGTATTGACTATGTGAAGTAAATGGTGTTTGTTTTAAATTGATGAAATTGAATATAGCTTTCATGATAGGTGTATGATTAGACCTAGTAAATTTATTACAAATGTGAAGGTAAGTTTGGTGTGCCTTCCAATCTGTCAATATTTCATGTTGCAAGTTTGGTGAAATTGAGTGTAAGAGAATTAAGTGATTTAAACTATCTTCAAATTCATCTGGTCCATTATCATCATTTAAAACATAGGCTCTAGTTCTAACAAAATCTTTGATTAATGCCAATACAGTTCTATGCCAGTCAGAGTAGTTGATGCTATTTGTATCAGGGTTTATGATAGATTTAGTGAATTATATTACATTAAATAACTTGAATTGTCTCTCTATCATACTAACAGGTGCTTCTTGTTGTGGGGTAGACATATGAGGTGGAAATGGGTGCAAACAACCTATGGGATTGGCCTGCCTAAGGGGGAGACTGATCTCCCTGTCAGTATTTACCTGCCAGTTTTGCTCATGATAGCTGTCAAGGGGATGGGGTAATGGTAAGATGGAATTAGGAGTGAAGGTTGGGAGCAATGGGAAGAGGATTTCAGTGATGCATGTAGACTTATTTTTAGTTATCAAATCACTTGTGTAAGAGCCTCTATTGGATTGGAGATCTACCTGCACGGCTCACATAGTGTAGTTGCCTTGGTTGGTACACAAGCAGGGAAAAAAAGAGATATAGGAGATGGGGAGAAAGTGGTTGGTGGAAAGATAATTGGGGAGGCTGGGGTTTTTATAGGCAGTGTAACAGGTGGGCTATAGTGTGAGGGAGAGGGTGATGGAAATGCAGGAATAGGGGTAAATTTTTGGGAAGGAGTTACAGAGTTATTTTGGATGAAGGAGCACTTTTTGCAGTTCATAGAAGTGGTTGGATGGTTTGGTGGGTCAAGAGAGTTTACACCAATGCTATGAAGCTGATAGAATGGGAAATTCGGGGCAATTTAGTTTTACCGGAACAGGTAGTACGTATGTCTTTTTTAGGACATGCACTGGAGATCTTTTGGCTACTAGTGTTCCTAGTGTTGCAAGTGCTTGTGGAGCTATTATGGCTAATTTTTATATACCTGTGGGTACAGCTCATAACCTGTATCACAGTGTCAGCCTGTAGAACTACAAAAAGAACTGGAGAACAAGAGACACTGAAACTACAGAAGATATACAAACTACAAAACTAAGTACATAGTCCTAGTAAAATAAAATATATCTATATCTATCTATATATATATATAAAAGAAATAGTCTATATGTATAAAAAAATTAGTGCCCCAACTTCCTAAAAAATTGGAAATTTGGCTTCTAACCTAAGTAACCCCAACTTCTTCTACCTTGAATACTCAGAGCTGCATTTCTCTTGATGCAGAAGCTCCACCAGAAATTCTCATTTCAAAACCATTCATTCCACTAAAAACCTACACTGTGCATGGGTCACATATTCTTGTACCTCATAGTAGTACTAGATATATCTAATTGTTATAGTGAAAGTTAGGTTATGTTAGTTTTCACAGCAAGTGTATATAATAAGTGTGCTGTGACCCACCTGGGCTTTCTTCATTCCTACTGTAGAGTGGAACAGGCCAGGATAATTAGTTACCAAGGTTTTGAGTAATAGCACAATACTAATAATCTGAATTTTATGCTGACTTCTCACATTCCCTCAATTGATGAGCCCTTGAGAAATTATAAATATTTATGCTGTAGTCTCTCTGCATGTAGTTAAGATATGAGAAACCAGAATGAGCTTAATATTCACTAGAAGATCTTATTTGAATATCCAATATTATATTTCTGTTGATAATAATTAATAATAGCTTTTTTCTTTAAAATTTTTGAAACTATACAACAGCATCTATCTGCCTAGGGCTAAATGAGAATAATAATATGGATGATCAACATAATTTTTTTAGGTGAGAAGTAAGGACACAGGGTGATTATTAGTATTTTGATTCAGGAACAGACTTGGGTGCCACAGCCAATTCAATTTTTTTTGGACTACAACCTCTGTACTACCTCCCAAATTCCCATCAAAATTGGGTAACCAAGTGATCAATTTTTCAGTGGAGCTTCAGTTAGTGTTATATTTACTTCACTATCTCATTCCTTAGAGGTTAGAGTTAGTTTACGATTTCTTTTCATTATCTTTAAAGTTAGTTAAATCACTCTTGTAACCAGTTAAGATGAAACAGCCATATGAGACTAAAAAAATAAAGACAGTCTCCAAAACTGCTCAAAAGGTAGTTTCTTTAAGGCCTCCCTAAATAATCATCTTTTCTCATAAGACTGTGTAAAGACAGAAAAAGGGCATTGTCATTTGAATTTTCAGATTTCAAGCTCTTCTGAAAAGTTGATCACTTAGAGCATCTGCAGCCATTTCACCAAATATTCAGTAGCTATATGCATTTCACTGGTACCATTTGTTAATTAATTGCAATATTCATCAGCCATATGCAAATTCTTTAACTAAACACATGTTAAAAAATATTCATCAATTGTGTGACACATTCAATAACTACTAGGACATCCATTTCACACTTCAACTCATACAAACACATCCCCAATAACATAGCACAAGGATTCATGAAAATTTTAGATGAGCTACAATCTATTGAAGAGAAAGAATTAATATATAGAGATCTGTTAGAGTCAATTAATTCAAGTAAAAATCCCACAAAAAATATTAATTAATCACAATTGCATTGAAGGTCATAACCAGCTTATGAAACACTACTTTAATACTAATAGTACCTTCAACTCAACTATGCTTCACCACTGTTTTTTCATTGGTAAAGCTCTATTTCTTTAGATTTCTAATTATCTACAGCTACATAATGTTTATTTGACACAGAAGACTCTAATTCAAAGAAATTGTCTTGTATTTATTCTTTGACTTAATGTAGCACAGGGGGGAAAGACCTTGAACTAGACATCAAGTTCAGTTTTTGGTCACTGGGTACATTTCTGGGTCTGTTTTTTGGAGTAACCCTGCTTTGACACATTCAGAGTGACCCTGCTTGTGCTAATATTTTTTTGTTTTTCTGACATTGGCATCCCTCCTCCTGGTTTATTTTCCCCCACTTTTCTCATCCACAGTAAATTTTTAACATCATATCTGTCTTTTATCTCCTTCTCACTCCACCTCTAACACCCTCTCAAACACTCATCATTTACTTTTTCTTGATTCCTACCACTCCTGTTTTCTATCTCAATTCTGGTGTCCCTCTCAATATCCATCACTGGTGAACTTTCAATTGTCCATCACACTGTTGAATATAGGTTCTAGAAAGTAGTCTATATGATGGTAATCAGCGAGTGGTGTGGATGATTCATGTTGCCCCTATTACCTTGATTTTAGATGAAAGCTATGGCACATCTTTATTCTTTCCACCTCATTCTTGTCACCTTTTTAACCTCTATTTCCTCTTTCTCAACACCACCTTCATCTCCTTCTTCTCTTATCAACACCACTTCTCCCACCACCACCTTGTTTTCAGTATTGCCACCAGCATCACCACCTCCATCACCACCCCCTCTTCCTATTGCTACCACCACTACCTCCTCTTATTGTCACCAGAATCACCACCTCTTCTTGCTATTGCCACCAACATCACCACCTCAATCACCAGCTCATTCTCAGTATCACCACCATAGTCACCACCAGAGTCACCACCTCCTCTTCCTATTTCCCCCACCACCACAACCATCACCTCTTATTTCCACCAAAATCACCACCTCCTCTTCCTATTCCCACCAGCATCACCACATCCATCACCACCACCTACTTTTTTTTCCACCAGAATCACCTCCTCTTCTTCCTATTTCCACCACCATCACCTCTTCTTATCTCCACTAGAATCACCACCTCCATCACCTCTTCCTTTTCTTATTGCCACCAGCATCATAATCATCTCCACCAGCACCTCCTCCTCTTATTGCCACCAGAATCACTTCCTCCCCCTATTTCCACCAGCATCTCCACCTCCACTACCAAATCCACTACTACCACCTTGTTCTCAGTATTGCTACAAGAATCACCACTTCCAGCATCACCTTCTCCTCTTCCTCAGTACTTAAATCTGTATTTTCACATCCTATTGCTATCAGCACCTCCTCTCCTACTCCTATTCCTCCACCTATTCCTCCTCCTCCTCCTCCTCCTATTTACAGCAGCGTTTCCCACTCCACCACAATCACCTTGTCCTCCTTCTGTCACCAGAAAAATTACCACCTCTACCTCTATCTCTTCTTACCACCACCATCACCACTTTTATTTTTTCCACAGTAGATGTATTAAAAATTTGTCATATTTTATTTATAAAAGTTCAAAATATTATACTTTAAATCAACTGTCTGTACAATAGAAGGTTCCTTTGTTTGTTTGTTCTGTCACTTTTATAATTTGCTTTATCATTCATATTACTTTCTTACTCACAAAATGATTTGTATTTTCCACTAATATCTTGACAAAAAAATTTTAATTTTACTTTACTATTACTAAAATGATAATTCTTCTGAAATTCCCCACTTATATCAATTGGTAGTTATTTTCACAAACACAAAAATATTGTTAGTTTTGAAATGAATCACAAAGTAAATTACTTTAAGTAACCTGTTTACACTTTTCAAGACTCAAAGGCCACTTTTTGTATTATTTTAATGAATCTCTTGGGCCTTTAGTCTACTTTGAATAACAAAAAATAATTTGTATATATCAGTAGCTTTTATGTGCAAACATTAATATTGCACCACTATTTATTGAATTTTTCTTAAAAACTTTTTATTCAAAAATTGTAATATTCACTAAAGGGAGAAAAGAAAAGGCTTTGGAAGGGAGGGAATAAATAAGTAATAAGAAAGGAGGTAGTATTAGAGAGGAAGAGTAGGGAAGAGAGATGAGGAAAAAAGGGTGGTAAATTAAAAAGGGCTAAGACTTAAAAGAGAAATAACAAAGTTGAACAATAGTAAAAGTTATGAAATTATAATAAAGAAAAAATGTTTCATTAAGAAGGGAACAAAAAATAACTTGAAGGTTTTGATTTTCTGCAGCTTAAAAAAGAGTATCAATGAGAAGGAGACTAAGATTTAAAAGTGCTGAGGGAGTAGTGAAAAAAAAGTTTGGAGTATGTGAGTTAAAGGAAAAATAGCATGATGTGTAAATTAATAAGGAAAAAAAACTGGTCAGAAAACATGTACTATATCACAATAAGAAATTTATCTAATTAAGAGGGTAAAAAAAGAATTCATGATAAAAGAAAAAAATAAAAGAACAAAAAACTCATGAAGATTGAGGAGAAGGAGGATAAATGAATGAGGGGAAGGGCAAGTAACAAAGGAGGATTTTAATTTCAGACAAACAAAAGAATAGAGGGCTCTTAAATCATTACTTCTTGAGTCATGCCCTTGGCCCTAAAATTGACATTCCATGTTGTGTCACAGAAATACAACCATGAATGGAATAGGGTCCCAAAAATGAACTAAATGTCTAGTTCATGTTTTTATCCCACTGTGTAGTATATAACAGGATTGTTGTGGCCAAGTTGTTTTGTTGCTTGAGCAAAAAAATCACTTCTGTTTTGTGTCAGCTTGCCTATGGAATCACTGCAGATGGAACAGATGAGTATGTCCAAATAGGAGAAAGTACAGCCCTAGAATGTCTAAAAAACTTCATCAAGGACATCATCATATTGTATAAGCCTGAATACTTACATGAACCAAACACCAACAACAAAAAAATCTATTCTGAAGGAGTACGAGGATTGTGGTTTTCCTGGGTGTCTGGGGGAAATATACAGTATGCACTGGGAGTGGAAAAATTGTCCTGGTGCATGGGCAGGTCTGTTCCAGGGAAAATAATGCACCCCTACAATAATTTTATAAGAAGTTTCACAAAACTTGAATTTTTGGCTCTGCTTTTTTGGTAGTCCTGGAGCTCTAAATGATATTAACATACTTCACCAAATTCACTTATTTGACAAATTGATCACAAGAACTCAAGATCAGGTGCATTTTAAAATTAACAAATGGAAATATACTAGACCATACTATCTATCTGATGTTATCTATACACCTTATTCAACCCTTTTAAAAACAAATAATCACCCTCAGGACAAAGCCAGTCAGTATTATGCAAAAAAACAAGAAGCACCTAGAAATGATGTTGAATGTGAATTTGGTGTACTTCAAGCTCGCTGGAGGATTATCAAACAGCCTTTTTCCTTGTGTCATATAAAGGATTTCAAAAACTTTATGATTTGTTGTATTATTCTTCATAATATGGCCATTGAAAAAATGTCACCTTCTGACCCTTACCTGGTCAACATCCAGCTGTTGAGTGAAGTAATTTCAAACCATTGGGACCACCAGCTAAATAACGGTTTAGCAAGTCATATTCAGCAAAATCAGCTTTTACATACTTCAACAGTTCATTTTAAATTTCATGAAGATCTAAAGGCCTACAATTGCAAAAATAAAAGAAGAACTTAATAAGTAAGTTATTCAATTAAATTCCCAAAAGAAATTTTTTTTAAACTTACAATTATGAAGCACAAATCAGATTGGTTGACTCTCTGATGGATTTTTTTGAGAGGCTATAGGTAAATAGGTAAATGTTAAAATAATATACATTTCATACACCAGGAAATATGGGGGGTGGACTTGCTAGCAAGTCTGAAACCTTGAGCCCTAACTCATATCTTATTTAGCACATAATGAGGCAGTGATTAAGTAGCCAACAATCAAGCTTGGAACCTCTCTGAAATAAAATAAAAGACATGTTGAGGACTTATTGAAGCACATTTGATATTTATTTCAAAAATTCTTTTAATCTGCCTTACTGTGATTATTAAAGGAATATTAATATGAGGGAAGTCCACAACATCAACAGACTGGAAAATGCATAAGATTTTAAAAATATTGTGCTTCTGCTTTATAAATTCATAAAAAATAGTAAATTTCTCATGTAAATCAAATCAATATCTTTTTTACATAATTACATAAGTTTGTGGAGCTATCATTATATAGATAAAACACTTAATATCATAAGAAGTTTTTGAAGAGAAAATATGTAGTTGACTGAAATTTTTCATTACATATAATCATTAAGATTTTTATATATTTATATATTTATTCTAATTTTATGATCAGTAATTATTAATTTTTTTTTCAAACTTGAAAATATTTGTGAAAGTTAAAAATCTCTTTAAAATGTAGTCAAAATACATTAATTTAGAGATATCATTTATATAATTAATACAGATCATTTTTTCAATCAAATGAAAAAATGATATGGTCACTATTATTTTTAAATAATAAATTTCCTTCTTCTTCAATAAGTAAAAATATTAAGGGTGGAGTTTTAAGATGATAAACCATATGTCTAATAATTAGTACACTGAAATTTGGTGTTTTATTTTGGTTTTGGGATATTAAACTTTCCGTTCTTTGTTAATATATATATATATAGATTATTTTTTTATTTCAAAACTCTCCTTCCATATCTTTCCTCCAATTTCTGGCTCATATCATGCTCTTCCCTTGTTAAATCTTCTCCCTTATTTTCATTTAAATTTTCTCTTACCCATTCTATTTCCTCTTCACACTTTTTGATTGCTTCTCCACCCCTCCCCATCTTACATCCTTGTAACTCACTCCTTCCACTCTCCTCTCCAGCCCCTTTTAATTGCTTTAGAGTGAGAGAAGTAAGATAGAAAGTAAAAGGGAGGGGGTAAACTGTATTGAAGAGCAATATAGTTAGGATGGAAAGAAAAGGGGTGGGGAATATAGAAATTGATGTGGTCAGGGATATAAAAGGTTAGCAAGGGGGTGGAAGTGGTAGTGAGTGGGGTATGGTGGTATGAACTGGGAGCCAAAAGGGTGTGGTGGGGTAATGTGGCAATTGGAAGGGGTGGTTTGGGGTAGGAAGAGGGAAAAAAAGATTTAGAAGGTTTTTGATTAGAGAAAAAGGGGTGAAATGGTCTAAAAAGTAAAAGGGGAGAGAATGTAGTGTGAGAAAAACAGGCGAGGAAGGGTGAGAAGAGTAATAGTTCAGTTTTGAAGGAATGGAAAGCAAAACAAAGGTAAAAAGATGATGAGTGAAAGCGAAGGGGTAGGAATAGAGATGAAACAGGTGAGGAGTCTGAAAATTATGTAAAAAGGGGTGGAAGGAGTATCAAAAAAGGTGGTGAAAATAAGAAGGTGAACTCTATTTTTTAGCCAAAGGATAGAGTCCACCCTGTAATAATATGAAGCTTCACTTTCCTTAAGAAAACCAATATTTTAACCTTCTGTATGGATATTTTGCATCCTTAATCAATTAAAAATACATATATATTGGCTGTTTGTAATAAATACTTATATTTGATGTAGAAGAATTATAAAGATATAAAAACTAGCCATAAAGCCCTAGTAAATTTTTTAAAAAATTATTTCATGGAATGATTGAGATATTTATAAATAAGATCAAAAAACAAATTTTACATGTAAAGTTTAGAAAAAAATTAAAAAATGGAAAAAAGCACATATGATATTAAAAAAAGTCTCTTTTATATATTATGAGGTGAATTTATTTATTCTTTAATTTAATATTAAATGCTTTTGGTTAGATGAAAAATAGCTAGGGCTTTCCTTATAGAGTGCAGATGAGACTTGAAAAAAAAATTCATTGTTATATTTTACCTTTTAGATTGATTTTGTTTGTTTTATGATTACTATACATACCTGAATAATTATACTTAATAAGTTAAAATTTATGAAAATTAAATAATAAAGCTTTTCCAATATATTTAATGATATTTTATTGGTAAATAATAAGCCCCTTTAGTCCTTTCATTGCTTAAGTTTTTACACACAAATAATTATATACAATTTTAGAAATATATACATCTTAGTTGTGATGGAACTTGGATTGAACTCCCAATGAGATTCTTTTTCTGACCACTGTTCAAGATAAGTTGATCTTTGAGATTTTTTTGTTTTGTTTTTTGTTAAATTTGATTGCAAACTTCTTAATGTGTGCCCAGTTTTATCTTTTTATTGAAAAGATTTATACCAAATACTATGAAATTGTCAGTGTGTGCTAGTATCTAAGTATTATTTAATAGTAAATATTAATGGTCCTACTACTTATTGATAAATTTTTTAGTGATTAAACCTCAGGGGAAGAATAATAAAATAGCTATTCTCAATGTAAACTCACAATACTTGAATTTTTATGTGTGCTAGTGGTGGAAAATAGATAAATAAAATATATTTATAGCTTATATAAAGATAATATCAATTTATAAATTCTTTATAATATATATTTATATATGATAATAATTGTTTAAAAGTGTTTATTTGATGTGTAGTAAGTAAGTGATTTCCAATAACCCATCAAATCCTCCCTTACTTATACCAAAATCCACTGGAGTGCACATACCTTCTGTCAAGGGGCCTTTTATGTCTAGAAGGTTTTTAATGGCGCTCCAATGGCAGTAAAAGTGGAAATTTTGGAATTCAAAGTGTAGAGTAAGTTTTTATATCTTTTATTTATTTTACTCAAATATAAGAGGTAAGAAATTTAATTATTATTATAAATTAATCAGATAGTACTACAAAAATGTAATTACTAAAAACAATAATAGATAGCAATAAGTATTTAAATTAAATAAATGTTTTGTTAAATATAAGTAAGTAATGAATGCTTTAAAAAACAGAAAGGAAAGCCTTATATAGGCAAAGGAGAGACAAATCACGGTGTTAAAATCCTAAATACAGTAGTCTGAGAGAAGAAAAGAATTTTCCAGAAAAATATTTCCAATTAATAAGGTTGTTCCAAAAAGAAGGTTTCAGAAAAGTGTATTTACTGTATATGACAGAAATAAATTAATGTATTTAAAATTTACTGTAAATGTCAATTTTAAATAAGTAATTTGAATTTTTTGTAGGTAGTTAATTTTATTTGAATATTAAATTTTTATTTTTATTTATTTTAATATTAATTTCTATTTCTTTTAACCTGTCATTGAGCACGGTGTTAGAAAATAGAAATATAAGGGACATTTAATATTAATCTTAATTATTCACTAACTTTACCATTTTGTAATTAGTTAATTTGTTATAGGTAAATTTTATTTAAATAAATTATAATTAATAAAATTAAAATAATAAGGTGCAGCTTCATCCCAGTAGATAATTAATTATTTTACTGGGTAAGTCTAGCAGCCTGGCTGACATTCACTCTCTCTAAAAAAACAATAAAAAATGCTATGATTTTTTCTTTTTATATTTCTTTAGCAGAGTAGGAAGATTAGATATCTCCTTTCCAGGTATCCAAGTATCATATTCAGAAGATTTATTCTTGAATCTCAATAAGCATTCTGTACCTTTTTCAGCAGTAACTATTCTGTCATTTAAAATCTTATCAATTTCTGCTGTCTCAGTGATTTCATTAGGGGTCTTTTTTGGTCTTCCCCTCCTTTTGGGAAATAAATCACTATTGGATGTGTAAGGTTTCAAAAGAGATATTGGAAAAACAGGATGTTTCCTGTAATATGGAGAGTAAAGGATAACTTCAACTGAATTATCACCAACCATTCTTCTGACAACAAATGGGTCTTTCAATTTGTTATTACCTTGTAAATTGAAGTGAACTGTAGAAATCAACACTTCATCACCCTTTTTAAAAGTGTATTCTTTATGGGATTTTTCCCATCTCCTCTTCTCATATTCAAAGTATTTTTCAACACATTTTTGAGCATGACTTCTGCAAAGTTGTTGCATTTGAAGAAAAGATTTTACACCAGGATGTATATCCAATTTAGGTACTTTATTATTAAGAATTTGGGCAGGAGTATTTGGAACCTATCTAAGCCAGAGCTCAAAAGGCTTTCTTTGAGTAGCAGAATGAACAGTGCTATTATAAGCAAATTCCAACCCAGGAAGTGAGGTAACCCAATCATGAGCGAATCTGTCATTGTCTTTATACGCAAGGCCAAAGGCACAATACCTTCTTATCATGTCCTCTAAAGTTTGAATCATTCTTTCAGCTAATCCATCAGTCTGAGGGTGATGGGAAGTAGAAAGTTTTAGATCACAACCACAAATATCCATCAGAGACATCCAAAATTAAGAAGTAAATTTAGGGTCTCTGTCAGAGATTATGGCTTTAGGAAAACCGGCAGTATTAAACATATGAGACCACCATAAGAAAGCTAATTCTTTAGTGGAAACATCCTTGTGAGTAGCGATAAATTTACAAATTTTTGTGAATCTGTCCACAATAAACCAACAAGAGTTATAACTTTCTTTTTCAGAAATGGGTAATCCTGTTACGAAATCCATGTTTATTATCTGCCATGGTGCATCAGGAGGTTCAATATGTTGCATTAATCCAGCTCTCTTACCAGTCAATCTTTTTGATTTTTGGTAAGAAACACAAGATTCAACATATAATTTGGTGTCTTCAGACATATTAACCCACCAAGCAGTTTTTTTAATTCTGATCATTGTTTTTTCAAGATCATAATGCCCAGCTAATATGTCATCATGAAAAATTTTCAAGATGATTTCTTTCATAGAAGGAGGAATAACAATGACATTACTCAACTTTCTTCTATAATATAGATATCCTTCATCAATTGAAAATTTACCTTTTTTCAAATTCTTTTGGTACTTTGGTGGAAGGGTTTTAATTAATGCTTGCATTTAAGCATTCTTTGGATCATTTAATATGGTGCATAACTTTTTTAAGTCAGTGTCCTTATCATATGAATCCATAATAAGTTGTAATAGCTCTTCCTCCATATCAACTACATATATCCCATGAATATGAATAATTTCATCCTCAGGATCATAAGCAAGATTTGAGTCATCATTTGGTAAAGGTAACCTTGATAACATATCCAAATTTGAGTGTGCAATACCAGCCCTATGAATAATTGTCATTCTCCCTTGGTATTCCTGAACAGCTAACTGCCATCTGAACATATGTCTGTTAGGTGTTTTCAAGTTTAAAAGAGATTTAACTGCACTTCAGTCAGCGACAAGTTCAAATTTCTGGTCATCTAGGAAATAATGTAGCTTTTCTTGAGTCCACACTAAGGCTAAAAATTCAATCTGAGTGGCACCATATTTCAATTAACTATTTCTCAAGGTTCTTGAAATAAAACAAATTAATACTTCTGATACTTTATCATTCATCACTTGTTTTTGATGGAGCGCAGCACCAAGACCAATAAAACTGGAATCAGTGTACAAAACAAATGGTTGATTAAAGTCAGGTAAAGCAAGAATTGGTGCTGACATCAAACAGTGTTTCATAGTTTGAAAAGCTCTCTGTCTTTTACTATTAAAGACAAAAGCAACATTCTTTCTAGTCAATTGGGTAAGGGGTAAAGCTATGACTTGGTAATTTCTAATATACTGTCTATAGTATCCACACATTCCCAAAAAACTCTGGAGCTCTCTAACTGTGGTAGGAGCCTTCACCTATTGTATGGCAGCCACTTTGTTTTGGTCAACACATATCTGTAACCCCGAAACAACATCACCAAGTACTTTTAAAGAATGAAAACCAAACTTACATATCTTCAAAGCAAGTGTCATATTTCTTTCATCCATTTTGTGGAACACTTTACACAGGTGTTTAAGATGGTCCTAAAATGTTTTTGAGAATATGATGATATCATCAATATAAATCATCAGCCATCATTCAATTATCTCTTGATGGAATGTGTTATCCATAACTTTTTAAAAAACTGAAGGGGAATTTTTAGGGCCAAATGGCATCCTAACATACTTATAAATACCCATATGAGTAGCAATCATTAGAAAATCTGGGATATCTTCTCAACAGGTACCTGGTGATATCCCTTGTTACCATTCAGACAGCTGATATATTTAGCACCTTGTAAGGTAGAATGTATAGAGCTAATTCTAGGTAAAGGATAGATATCATCAACAGTATAATTATTTAATGCTCTATAATCACCACTTAACCTTGCTTTATCTTTCTCATAAGATATTAGGACAGGTGAGATAACACAATATTTAGGAGTTTCATCTACCTTTTCAATAATATTCATTTTTAAAAGGGTAGAGATATTGTCTTCAATATCTTTTCTCTTTGTGGGAAAAGCAGGATAAGGCTTCTTCTTTAAACTAGGTGGTATGTCAAGTAATGGACAAGATAATGAAAGTTTCGTTTCTTCTTTAACTAATCCTAGTTCATGTGACCCATGATAAAAGGCCATAGGAAAAGATTTTATCAATTTAATGATGGAATCTTTATCCTCACCAGAAAGTTGTTCTCCAAAAGAAGCATTTTCAATTTCAGACATAAGAGCATGCATTTCTTTTTTAGATATTCCTTTATATTGAGCCACAGAATTACATGTGTTCAATTCTGGTTTTAATAATTTTTTGGGGGAGGAAATCTTAAATCTTCTCTTCCCATTCATCCCCATTGTGAAACATTTGTTTGAAGGATCCAATTTTATTCCATACTTGGTTAAAATATCATTCCCTATAATAATATCATTTTTCATGACAACAAAATCAAAAATAGCTCTTACAAAACGATGGTTATACTTAAAAAACACTGTGGCTTTGTATTTACCAATGGGGGGAAAAACAGAGCCATAACCTCTCCAATTTTCAGAAATGATAGGCATCAGTCTTGATTTATAGTCTTGATCCACTTAAGCAAGTGCTTTTTCAGATACTACACTTCCTCCAGCTCCAGAATCTAGAACAACTTCAATGCTGGTTCCATTGATCAAGACTGGTGCTTTGAGAGGGGCAATAACAATTGAGCTATCCTCAATGTTCCTTATGATCTCAGCATCTTCAACTGTAGATAAATCATTATTATTAATATCAATAGTATTTAAATAATGAATATCTTCTTCCAGCATCAAGATATCTTGTTGAGATTCATATGAAATATTGCTGGTGCAATCACTTGAAGTATCATCCAGTGCTATTGTGTCATCAGCCTGCTCCTCAGTTTTTTCAACAAGATTTATCCTCTTGTCACAAACATGGCCTTTCTTCCAAGGATTGTTGCATTTGAAGTAAGTGTTTGTTGCATACTTTTTTTGTGCAACAGGGTCAGAAGGTTTACCAACCTTTTCCAGAGGTTTCTGTTGGTAAGTGGAGGGTTTCTCCAAAGGGGTTCTAGGAATGAATCTTCTAGCATCATACTTTTTGTTTAGAAGGATCTCATTACAAGTATTAATGAAAGAAGAAGTCTCTCCAGAGAACTCAGTCCTAGCCACTATCAAGTCTCTCAAAGACATAGGTAATTTATAAATGATCCTGTCCTTCAATAACTCAAACTCCATATTTGGGTCCATTTCCCTCAAGATTTTTACAAGTTTCATTAAGAACGCAATAGGTTTATCAGTAGAAGAGCTATATCTAGTTTCCTCATACTGCCATTGTTGAGCCATCCTAAACTTGGAGCCACCAAATTGTTATTTAATCAATTTTTTCCAATCTTCCCATGAGTAGTCATTCCTATTCAGGAGAACAGATTCATACCACATTAGGGCTACATTGGTAAACAAAGAAATTAACTTAAACACAATTTTCTCATCTGGGAGTTTTTAAGAATTTTTTAGATTATCAATTCTGCAAATTAATTGCTGCCAATCAGAAAAAGAATCACCATCAAATGTTGGATATTGGTCAAGTTTTGGCCAATTCTTTTGATTTGAAGTAGTCTCCTTATTACAAGCTTGTTTCTGAATGAGAAGGAGCTGTAACTTCTCCAATTGGGCAGTAATTTCATTGTTTAATCCTTCTGGGAATAATCCAGGTACATCATCAATTTTTAATGGAAACTCAGTGATATCAACAGGTATTTCTGGAACTAATTTTTCTTTGGATGAACTAGAAACAGGTAAAATTGGGGTATCCTTCTCAACAGGTTCTTTCAAATAAATGTCAGAAAACTTTTAATTATATAACAATGAATTTAATTTCTCCTCAATGGTTGTTAAACTAGTTTTTACTCTTGGAATACTAGATAAATTCTCATTGATGGTTGCAAAGGATAATTGATTCTCATTTTGTAAAGATGAATACTGGTTACTCAATCTTTCTAATTTCATCTTATGTCCCTCTAGCTCCTGGAAGCAGATGGACACAGTATCTTTTAATTTAGACAAATCATTCTTGATATTTTGCCATAAAGCAACTTTCTTTTCATGAGTTACTTTGTAATAAAACAAATAATCAGAATCTCTCTGCAACTCACTCCTCAATGCTTGATAACACTGTTCAGTTAACAAAGTATTATATTTCTGAGTCAATTGAATGTTGTTCATTATATGATTTTGTTTAGAAATAATATCTCTCAAATATTCATCATTAATGTTTGCTACATCTGGAGTATTTCTCAATAGTGAAACAGAATAACTTTCCAGATTCTCATAAAACTCAGGATCAAGTTTCTCATCAATAATAGCCATATCTGAATTTATCACTGAAGTAGCAATTAAAACCAAAGGATTAGATACATTAGAATATTGAGAAATTTGTCTACTGTTCTCAGCCTCTATTGGTCTCACAGTCTCATCTCCTCTTCCAGAATTACCTGAAGGAACTGAATCAGTGACAAGAAATGGTACTTGAGATTCAATAGTGTGGCTTACCATGGCTTGGTCAAGACTTGAATGTGATTGTTTTTTCTCTTTTTTCCTCTTTGGTAGGGGTGAGAAGGTGTGGGGTTGAACTGATTGGTTCTTTAAGAACCTGCCTGAGGTACATGTTGCTGTTGTTGTAGGGACAGATAATCCCACTGGGTGTTCAGCCAATCCCACTTCCACTTTGAGACTTTCACCTTTTCTTCTTGCTGAGGAGCCAATTGTGGAAGGGCTTTTAGAGGAAAAGGTTTCTTCTTCTCTTGAAGAAAAGACTCTATGTTTCTTACCTTGTCTTCTAGACATTCTATTCTTGACCTCAGCTTGAGTTTTTCTGTCCTCAACTCCTTGATGTGAGTGGAGAGATTTTTTACCTGATGGTTTAAGGGCATCTTTTTTATCTTAAAGCCTTTGGGATGCTCTTCTGGGGGGTTGATAGAAGGCATTGGTTCGTGAGCAGTTGTCTCCACTAATATTTCTATCTACTGCATTTCTACATCCTGATTGGTCCAGTAATTGATTAATTTGAGCCAGTTTTGTAGTCAAAGAAGAACTTACAGAAGAGGCTTTATCATAATCAATTAAATCTAGTTCCTTGTCAACGCCAGCAGAAGCACCTTGATCAGTCAAAGTTGTAATTAACCTGAACTGAGAGAAAAGAAATATGTAATTATTTATTATTTTTAATTTTAATTAAAGAAAAATAAGGGAAGAAATATATTATATAAGTAATTATCAGGACCTTGTAATCAGCTGGAATAATTAAAATATAATGTTTATCAGGACAAAAAATCAACTGAAATAATAATCACAATGTTATTAATTTTAAGGTAATTTTATAACCAGGATTTAAAATAAATCAACTGAAATAATAAAATAATTAAATAATTAGTAAAATTTTAATAATTATCAGGACTAGAAGTCAACTTAAAAATAATTTAATTACCAGGACTTATTGTCAACTGAAATAATTTAATTACCAGGACTTATTGTCAACTGAAATAATTTTAATTACCAGGACTTATGTCAACTGAAATAATTTGATTACCAGGACTTATTGTCAACTGAAATAATTTTAATTACCAGGACTTTATTTTCTACTGAAATAATTTGATATAATTTAATTAATTTATATTATTTTTAAATTTAACTTCCAGGACAATTTGTCAACTGAAAAAATAATATAAATTTCTAATTATCAGGACAGAAGTCAACTGAAATAATCAAAAAAAATAATATAATTAATTTAACTCTTATATCACTTCTAGGACTTAGAACAATATAGTTCTATCTTTGTCAACTAGGAAAAAAAAAAATTATTTTGCCAGACACCTCCCCCTGTAAAATGAGCAAGTTAATGCCACTTTACAGAGGGCTGAGTAACAAAAGATGTACGTGTGCAATGAAATGTGTAAAATGACCCACAATTAGTAATCAAAAAATTACCACAAATATATATGACTATTTTCAATATATGAACCTAATTTTTGGAGAGCGGTTCAATTCCCAGTCGCAGAAAAAAAGTAAGTCACGTGGCCAATGATGTTTGTTGTCTTCGTCGTATACTCATCATATTGGAACCTTGGTTGCCCGCTTCAAGATATCAATGCGCCATTGACTATTTGGAAAGGGCCTCAATTTTCAAGGGGTCTTTTATGTCTAGAAGGTTTTTAACGGCAGTCAAATGGCGGTAACAGTGGAAATTTAGGAATTCAAAGTGTAGAGTAAGTTTTTATATCTTTTCTTTATTTTACTCAAATATAAGAGGTAAGAAATTTAATTATTATTATAAATTAATCAGATAGTACTACAAAAATGTAATTACTAAAAACAATAATATATAGCAATAAGTATTTAAATTAAATAAATGTTCTGTTAAAAGTAAGTAAGTAATGAATGCTTTAAAAACAACCAGAAAGGAAGGCCTTATATAGGCAAAGGAGAGACAAAGCATGGTGTTAAAATCCTAAAAACAGTAGTCTGAGAGAAGAAAAGAATATTCCAATAAAATATTTCCAATTAATAAGGCTGTGCCAAAAAGAAGGTGTCAGAAAAGTGTATTTACTGTGTATGACAGAAATAAATTAATGTATTTAAAATTTACTGTAAATGTCAATTTTAAACAAGTAATTTGAATTTTTTGTAGGTAGTTAATTTTATTTGAATATTAAATTTTTATTTTTATTTATTTTAATATTAATTTCTATTTCTTTTAACCTGTCATTGAGCACGTTGTTAGAAAATAGAAATATAAGGGACATTTAATATTAATCTTAATTATTCACTAACTTTACCATTTTGTAATTAGTTAATTTGTTATAGGTAAATTTTATTTAAATAAATTATAATTAATAAAATTAAAATAATAAGGTGCAGCTTCATCCCAGTAAATAATTAATTATTTTACTGGGTAAGTCTAACAGCCTGGATGACACCTTCAATCCAGATGATGTCACTTCTATCCCTGGCAATTACAGCACTGTGAGGGCCCCTCACCTCCCTATGACTTCCACTTAAAGCAGTTTCAACACCCAGACCTCCAGTAAGGACCCTCCATCACAATTAATGATACCACAGACCCATGCCATAAATAGAAAAAACAGATAAAAGCAGATACCATAAAGAAACAGGTAAAATAACTCATCCAAAGAGTATACAATGAGACCCAAAGCATATAAAAGAACCAAATTAACTTTCCAAGCCCCCAATAACATCCCCAAGCATCCCTATTAACCCAGTAATGATATCCCAACTCATATATCCATGAAAATCCATAAAAGGAAGCAGATTAAGTTGTCCAAACTGGATATATGCGCCTGAAAAAGGTGTATATGCTTTTTTATGTGTTGTGAGTCCACTAAATATGTCTATATGACCTAAAATAAGCAGAGAAATAAATTTTATAGGCTTTTAAGTGGTTAAAACCCACTTATAGACCAAAATATACATAATATAACTACATATTTCACTGAATATGAGGTTTATGTATACATATAAGCTTATGCATCTCTATAATTTCTTAATATCACTTAGGATAAGTATATTATGACTCCATTAACACCTTAATAAGTATTACTAAGCCATGGATAAGCTATTTAAGCTACTATAAGTCATATAATAGTGTAATAATTATATATATATGTATTATAACCTTAATTATAACTTATAAGCTTAATGTAATTAAGGTTATCTTATTTTAAACATAAGAAATACTCAGTCCTGGGGATACCCAGGCTGACACTCCCTCACCCAAAAAAAACAATAAAAAAATGGTAAGACATTTTAATTAATAAGTAAGGAGTGAACAGAAAAATAATTTTTAAATTTTCTATGATACATATACTGAATTAAACAGTATTACTTGGATTTAAATTTTTTCACGAGATTTTTAAGATCAGAGATTTCATTTTATGTAATCCACTAGTCATACTCACTTGATTTATTTTTAAACCTTAATAGATACACAACTCCCTTTTCTTTTGTAAGATGTCTCTTTTAAAGTATCTTTTCAATTTTTGCCTTTTCAACTATTTCTTCAGGTTTCTGTTTATGCCTTCCTGATCTTATTGGAAATAGAGAAGTATCATTAGAATGGTATGGTTTTTTAAGAAAAGTAGGAAATACTGGATTTTTTCTATCATATGGCGCATATAGAATAAATTCAACAGCATTGTTACCAACCATCTTGTTACTACAAATGGTAAAATGAATGGATCCTTCAATCTAACATTTACATTTAAATAAAAATGTAGTGTAGAAATAAGGACTTCATCACCCTCTTAAAAAAATTGTTCTTTATGGGCTTTATCCCATCTTTTCTTCTCATACTCAAATGCCTTATTTATACATTCTTGAGCATGCTTTCTACATAGTTCTTGCATCTGAAGAAAAGTCTTTGTACCTGGATAGATATCCAATCAAAGTAATTTATTAAGAGTTTTAAAAGAAGTATTAGTTAAATAACCCAAACATAACTCAAATGGTATGTTGCCAGTGACAGAATGTACTGTACTATTGTATGCAAATTCTAAACCTGGGATAAGGCGCCACAAAATATGGGGTTGGACTTTCCAGAAAGTCGTCAACCTTGGACCCAAACTCACCCCAGATTGAACACACATTGAGCTATTGATAATGGAACCATACAATCAGGGATGCACACCACTCAGCAGAACAGTTTTAGGTGGGTGTTCAAGTAGAGTTCAGTATGAGTTCCATCTGAGTTTTATCTGAGTTCAGGTTGAGGACTTGCTAGCAAGTCCACCTCCTATATTGTGTAGTGAGGGTTACCCAATCATGCGTGAATTTATCATTGTCTTTGAAGTCAAGACCAAAAGCACAATATCTTCTTATCATATCTTCTAAAGTTTGTATCATTCTTTCTTCTAGCCCATCATTTTGTGGATGGTGTGCTGTAGAAAGTTTTAATTGACAACCTGAAACATCCATAAGTGATGTGCAGAACTCAGTAGTAAATTTAGGATCTTTGTCTGAAACTATTGCTTTGGGGAATCCTGCTGTATTTAACATTTGTGTCCACCATAAAAAAGCTAAGTCCTTTGCAGAAACCTCTTTTTGGGTAGGAATAAATTTACACATTTTTGTAAATCTATTTACAATTACCCAGCAGGAGTTATAACTCTTATTCCCTGCTATTGGCAAACCTGTTACAAATTCCATGTTAACTATTTCCCATGGAGCTTTTGGTTGCTCAATTTGTAGTAATAAGCCAGATCTTTTGCCTGTTAATCTTTTAGATTTTTGACAAGAATCACATGTCTCAACATATTTTTGAACATCATCGGACATGTTAATCCACCAAGCTGTATTTTTTACTCTGGTTAATTTTTTATGGAAGTCAAAATGACCTCCTAATATATCATCATGACATATACTTAACATTAACTCCTTCATTGAAGGGGGAATTATATTATATTGCTTAATTTGTTCCTGTAATATACAAAAACATCCTCAATCAAAAATTTCTTTTTTCTAATGCTTTTTAATACTTTTGTGTTAATGTTTTTATTAGAACACTCATTGAAGCATTAGATGGATCATTTAATATTTTAGTAAGTTTAATCAAGTCAGGATCTGAAGCATAAGTATCATGAATTCACTGCATAAATTCATCCTCAAGAACTACATTAAAAATGCCATAAATTTTAATAATCTCTGTTTCAGGAACATATGAAGGATTATCATCATTATTACGTAGCGTTACACTAGATAACAGATCTACATTAGAGTGTAAGGTTCCTTCTCTATCACCACACAATATGGGGGCGGACTTGCTAGCGAGTCCGCAAACTTGAACCCAAACTCACCACAGATTGATCACACATTGAGCTATTGATAATGGAATCATACAATCAGAGATGCACACCACTCAGCAGAACAGTTTTAGGTGGGTGTTCAAGTAGAGTTCAGTATGAGTTCAGTATGAGTTCAGGTTGAGGACTTGCTGGAAAGTCCACCCCCTACATTTTGTAGTGTATGTGTAATAGTCATCTGTCCCCTGTACTCTTGTACATCTAATTGCCATCTAAACATATTTCTATTAGGAGATTTCATGTTTAAGAGTGAATTAATTGCACTACAGTCAGTTATTAACTCAAATTTTTGGTCTTCAAGGTAATAATGTAGCTTCTCAAGAGCCCATGATACTTCCAAACATTCAGGTTGAGTGAAACCATATTTCAGTTCACTACTTCTTAGAGTACGTAAAATATATCAAGTTACTACTTCTGACATTTTTCCTTCAATAAGTTGTTTTTGATGCAATGCAGCAACCAAACCAATAAAGCTTGCATCAGTTTACAATACAAAAGGTAATTGGAAATCTGGTAATCACAAGATAGGAGCTGTCATAAAGCATTCTTTAAACTTATCAAAAGCCTTTTGTCTTTTATTATTCCAAATGAAATCTTCTGATTTCTTTTTCAGTGCAGTCAATGGTGCAGCAATTAATTGGTAGTTCTTCATGTATTGTCTATAATAACCACACATACCAAGAAAAGATTGTACATGCTTTACATTTTGAGTAATTCCAATATTCTTGATTGCAGACACCTTATTTTGGTCTACACATATTTGTAATCCAGATACAATATGACCAAGCACTTTTAAAGAATCAAACCCAAATTTACATTTTTTCAATGAAAGGGTCATTTTTACTTCATCCATCTTCTGAAATACCTTCTTTAAATGGATTAAGTGTATCTCATATGTCTTAGAGAACACTATGATGTCATCAATTTATAACATTACCCATCCCTCAATCATTTCATTATGGAATGTTATATCCATTAACTTCTGAAATACTGAAGGGGCATTTTTTGGACCAAATGGCATCCTGACATATTTATATATTCCTATATGTGTTTTTATCAACAAAAATTTCTGTGAATTCTTTTCAACAGGAATTTGATGGTACCCTTTATTTCTGTCTAAGCAACTTATATACTTAGCACCTTTGAGGGTAGCATGTATAGAGGCAATCCTTGGCAAAGGATAAATATCATCTACTGTAAATGTATTTAATGCTCTATAATTACCACACAGTCTTGCTTTATCTTGTTCATAAGAAATTAGCACTGGTGATATTACACAATATTTTAGTGTAGTTTCAATCTTCTCAAGAATTTTCATTTTTAATAACATCTTAATACTATCCTCTATGTCTTTCCTCTTCATTGGTGAAGCAGCATATGGTTTCTTTTTAAGACTAGCAGGAATATTATCCATATCACAGGTCAAACTAATTTTCATCTCATGATCTTTTACAAGGCCAAGTTCATTGGTCCCATGTGCAAAAGCCATTGGAAATGCTTTAATTAAGTCCAAAATATTTTTCTTCTCAGCTTCACTTCCTTTGCAAGGAATATCTATCACTGACTCAATGTGTAAGACTGTGTTAAAAGAATTTACTTTAAATTTTCTTTTACCATTCATGCCTATTGTAAAATTATTATAAGCATGGTCTAATTTCACACCAAATTTAGTCAAAATGTCATTTCCAATGATAAAACAGCTACTAAAATTAGTAATATCCATTACTACAAAGTCAAAAGTTATTCTAACCTAACCATGTTAATGTTTAAAGAAAACAGCAGCTTTCTATCTACCAATGGGGTGTAGTACTGATCCAAAACCTCTCTAATTTTTACTTTGAAGGGGTTCAAGCTTTGGCTTATAATCTCTATCAATTTTCTGTAATGTATTTGTAGAAGCAACAGAACCAGCAGCTCCTGTGTCCGATACTATATTTACATTCTCTCCAGAAATGATAGCTGGAACCATGATAGGTGTCATTTTTAAGTTATCAGCTTGTATATCCTTAATAATTTCAGAATCCTCTAAATTCATTAAAGATTCATTTGAGTCCATATTTAATATTGGGTTTTCAAAGATGGAAAAATCATCTTCCAGCATTCACACTTCATTTTTATCACTATATGAGATATTACTGTCATAGTCACTTGAATCTTTACTTTTTTCTGTTTCATTTTCAGATTCTTGCTGATTTTCAACAATATTTATATTTTTCTCATATTTGTGACCGTTAACCCAGGGCTTATTACACTAATAACAAGTATGAGTCTCATACTTTTTAGGTACTACAGGTGCAGTAGGTTTTTTCTGCTTTTCCTACAGAGTTTTAGAATTCTTATTTTTCACAGTTTCATTATTTTGTTTATAAGTAGTGTACCCTGCTTCATACCTATGGTTCAATAATATTTCATTACAAATATTAATAAATTCAGAGTATTTATTAATCATTATTGTTCTAGCTATAACAATGTCTCTGACAGATATATGTAATTTACATATTATTTTATCTTTCCATAAGTTAAAATCTATATTTTCCTCAATGGCTTTCAATATTTCATTTAAATTCATTAAAAATACCATTGGTTTGTCACCAAACAATGGATTAAACCTAGTTTTCTCATATAATCTTTACTGAGTTAGTCTGGATTTAGAACCTCCAAATTCTTTTTCAATCATGTTCTTCCATTCAGCCCAAGAGTAATCTTTACCCTCACTTAATACAGCTTCAAACCATAATAAAGCAGCATCCTTAAATAAAGAGATCAATTTTGATGTTATTTATTTATCTGGTAACCTATATGAGAATTTTAAATTATCAATTCTTTGAATAAAATGCTGCCAATAAGAGCTGGCTTCCCTATCATAAGTTGGGTACTGATCAATCTTTTTCCAGCTCTTTTGATTGGATTTAGTCTCACTAATCTTAGGTAAATTCAATAACTCATTCACTCTGGATAAATTGTCTTGTATTTTCTCTTGCACGGATTTGTGACTTACATTTGTCTTCTCAGACTTGACACTTCCACCAGATGGTTTTACTTGTGGTGGCATTGGAAATGATTGAGATTCATTTTTTCAAATGAAAGGATTATTATTATACTTTGTATACTTATGATTATCTGATTCAATAGTAGATTATCAGCTTCAATCTCAACTTTAGTTAATCTTTGTAACAGATCAGATACACTCTGATTTGTTTGTAAAAAATATAACTTTGGTCTTGATTCATATTTTATTTAATGTGCTTCATACAATCTCTCTAACTCACAGAATTTGTTTGAAAGTTCACTATATTTATTACTCAAAGAGTCATATTTAAGTGTTAGAGCCAAGTATTCATTCTCTAATTCTTCATTTCTTGTTGCCAATTGAGAAATATTCAATGTCAAGGACGAAATTGTTTCACTTGTGAGCTTAATTGTCTGTTCCTCACACTCAGTAATTCTATTCTATAATGCTGAAACAATTCTATGGACAGTTGGGTAATTATTAAAATACTCCATGTTATCCTTCTCACCTTATTCACTATTTTGTGAATTTCTTATTTCACTAATAAGTGGTGGCAACTGAGGGTTAGCTGTATTATTATTGTAAATGGTACTGTTGTAATTAACAAAAGATAAATCAGGTGTATCTACATTAAAACCTAATTTTCTTAATTCCTCCTCATTTTTATGGACAGATTTCACATCAATAACATTACCTACATTGTAATCATCAGTATTGTGTTCAATCTGAGAGGGTAATCTACTTACCACAGGATAGGAGCAAGCCCTGATTTTTGGTGCTTTTGCTTTCTTCTGTAGGGGTGAGCTGAGGTAGTCTGGTGAGGGGGTGGATCCCTGTTGCAATTGTGGCTGGACCACTGCTGATGGAACCAATCCCACTTCCATTTCTCTACCAAGATCTTGTCCTGGGACTGTTTTGATTCTCCTTGCATAGGGGGCTGTTAGTTTGGCTTCCCTTGCTTTAAATTGGCCAAAGTTTGATTCATTTGTTGAAATCCCACCTTGCAGTTGTTTTGCAGCTGCTCTACCTCCTTTAGTATGGTAGATCTTGACTCCTCTAGTCTCAGAGCCTGTTTTGCCAGATGGAACAGTTGATCCTGAAGAGGAGGTGAAGTCTTTTTTATTGTTATCTTTCTTAATAAGTTTTCCTTTTCTTCTATGCTCATTGCTTCTGGCTGTGGGTAGGACTGGCCCTCCATAGTGATGTCCTGGAAAAGTGTTTTTAGCTTTAGACCTGGTGTTAAAAGCAGTTTTATCACTTACATTGTCCTGTGGGGCACTCATTATGACTTAAGTAACTATTCTTCACATCTACAAAAGTGAAACATGTATGGTAATTATTAGACAAAAATTATTAGAAGTATAATTACTAATAAAGGCACTGGAGCTTACCCTGAATTTATATCTTTATTTATTTAAATAAAATATATGAAAAATTAGAAAAAATCTTTTAAAAATAATATAATAAGTATAACTAGACCTTTATAAGGGTGAATATTTATCTTACAAAGCTTTAATCAAAAACCAATTTAATCAGGTGTTATATTGGTGACCAAATACCAAGTAAAATTGGGTTTAAATTGGGTGCAGTTACTACTGTAAATACCTAATTTTTATTATAAAAAATTAGTAAAATTATTATAAGGGTTCTTTCTTGAAATAACTGAGTTATTATGACCCACTAATGTGCTTCAGACCCAAATATTTGGTTATTTTTGAGATATACTAGAGTAAAAATCAAGTCCTAAGGCTTATATTATATAATAAGTAATAATTAAGGAAAGACCCCCAATTGTCAGTGTGTGCTAGTATCTAAGTATGATTTAATAGTAAATATTAATGGTCCTACTACTTATTGATAAATTATTTAGTGATTAAACCTCAGGGGAAGACTAATAAAATAGTTATTCTCAATGTAAACTCACAATACTTGGATTTTTATGTGTGCTAGTGGTGGAAAATAGATAAATAAAATATGGTTATAGCTTATATAAAGATAATATCAATTTATAAATGCTTTATAATATATTTATATATGATAATAATTGTTTAACAGTGTTTATTTGATGTTTAGTAAGTAACTGATGTCCAGTAACCCATCAAATCCTCCCTTACTTATACCAAAATCCACTGGAGTGCACAGACCTTCAATCCAGATGATGTCACTTCCATCCCCGGTATGGTAAGGTAAACTCTTACAGTCGCCTTGCTGTAAGCAGAATCCGGAGGAGATATGTGGATTTAGCTGAAAACCCCGTCCTTCCAATAAAAATAACAAAATGGGAATTCTAAATCACTAAGCTATCCAATCTACTTAGATCTGATTGATAAAAATAATGAAACTCTAAAATAATTAACGCTTATTGAGATTGAATGATCGTGGCTGTTGATAAAGAAATACTGATAACAACAATTAAGGTGTACCAGTGAAAGATCTGTAAAGATTGACTTTTATGTTTTTATAATATTTTTAATTTTTATGAGACAGCAATAATCAAGTCCCAGTGATGAAGACCTTTCTAAAGATACCCTGTATGAAGTGTTATTTAAATTGTTGAATAGTATTTCTAAAATGTTAAATATAAAAATATAATGTTATAAGGGTATTACAATTTATTTAATTTGTTGAGTAATAAAAAATGAGACCGTGGTAGTTAATGATTAAGCTGTATGATGTGTCCCCCCCTCTCAATTTCGAGTTTGAGAAGCGCTTAAGTATTCCTAGTCACGTGCCTAAGTTTTCCCCTCCAGAGCTCTTCCAGAGTCAATCCGGAGCCCGTACGGAGTCCGTACGGAGTCCGTCCGGACTTCCGGACTCAATTTAGAACCTTAAAACCATAATAAAGAATCTAGAAAAATTACAAATAATAGAGCCACTTCCCCTTTACCTACCAAACTAATTTTTGTAGTCTGCGCAGCTCTAATTACCCCTTGAAAATTCATCAAAGTTAAGTAATTTTTGAAAACGTAAATATTTCTATAAAACTTTAAAATTCATTTAAAAATATAAGAAAAATAGTAAAAATTCTGGGAAAACTTCCCAAGGTTCTTGAGTGACTCAACTTAATACTTATAAATTTTTCAGACCGTAAAAATAAGTTTTCTCCGTAAAATAAATTGTTTTCGTGTAGGCATTCGCTCGTGACCAATTTCTTCATATTTAAAACTCAAATAAATTAAATAAAACCCTTTTATAAAAAATAATAACGCCAATCTTGCACGCCATAATAACTCCATTTACGTATTTAGGTGCTGTACTAAACTTTAGGCTACCACATCCTCCCTCCAATCGAGAATGTCCCCATTCTTAAAACTTTGCATAAGTGGTCAAACACAATATTCATCTTTAACCTTCAACCACCATCTTCTTTAATCAACTATAAAATTCATCTTCATCAATATGTCTTCCAAAGAACTTGTCGCTCCATGTGAACTCTGCGCTCGATACCAGGTACCTTGTTTAATGTCCAACCCTAATCTTCCTGGCAGAACAGCTTGCGACTTATGCCGTGTGAAAAAAGTCAAATGCAACCGGCCAATAGTTCCTTCTAAAACAAACGTATATTTAGGACCAGCAGCTCTCCCTGATCCCTCAACTTCTAAAAAGCGATCCAAAATTCCTGTCTTCTTAAAACAAATAAGATCAAAAACAGCTTCAAAAGTTCAATCTTCATCAACGGATCCCGGCCTAATTTTGCCTTCACAAGATCCTAATCCTATAACGCCAGTACCCCCAACTAACTTTGCTGAGACTATGTTTCCTGTCTCTAAATGTAAGACCCTATTTATCTTACTAAAAAAAAAAACTTTTAATCAAAATTGACTAAACCTATGACTTAATAACATATTTGAACTTCTAGCTGTCGAAATAACCAACACTGATGATGTTGGTAGAGTGAAGACGGACTATATCAATCATTACCCAAATTTTCATTGCTATCTTTTTCTTGACTTTACTAATGAGTTGAAACGAAAAATGCTGGCCTATTTTCAAGAAACTCCAGCTAATAACCATGAAGACCTCATGAAAAGAAGAATTTTAATGCAAAGCTTTGATAATGATGTTGAACAATTTCAAAGAAATTATCTTTTCTAACAGTATAACTTGATAAAATTTTGTTTTTGCTTGGTCTTCTTAAACTTTCAACATAAATGATGTTTTCTTTCTTCTCTGGCTTGATATAACATAAAATAAAATAAAATAAATCTTGTGATGATTCCACTACTGAGAGCAAGGTTTGAATCCCTTCAGACTCCCATATACCAGTCTTCCTTCTTGTCACAGCATTGAGAGAGTGGATCTTCCTATGAGCCGAATACTCCTGATTCCAACCTCATAGGGCCCCCCACTGAGCCGAATTCTATGATTCCAATCTCGCCATAAGGTCCTCCAAGCTTCACACCAAAAAAAAAAATGGCCTAACTATGAGGCACTAAAAAAAAATCATTCCCTAAAATCCAACTACCATCCTAACTTCTGATTCCTTCATCACAATTTTCAAACTTTGCTATACAGCAAACCCATAAAATACTTTTGCCAGGCTTCCAATAATAATTTTAATTTTAGACCATGTTAAAGCGCCACAAATTTCACCTAATTAACCATTATGCTTTCTTTAGCATCATCACCACCTAAAGTTTTAACCTCCTAAAGCTATCAGCACCCAATTCCAGAAATAATTGAATAACCAGTTTAGAGTCTTAGTGGACAGTGATAAATTAAAAGATTGAGTTGAGTTATCCAAACAAGATTGACATTCCAGTTTAAAGTCTTGGTAGACCAAACATATAATCGATTGCCAGTTTATGGTCTTGGTGGACCAAAGATCGTTTAAGTGCATAAATATCTTGATATATTCCTAAGTAAGGCCTAGGCTTGACCAAGGATTGAATAAATTTGATAATCCAGTTTAATGTCATAGTGGACCAAACATTTGATCGACAAGTAATCCAGTATAAGGCCATAGTGGTCCAATGAATGTTGAATTATCCTGCAGATATTAATTTTCCAGTTTAAAGTCATAGTGGACTAAACAATGAATGAACTACCAGTTTAAAGTCATGGTGGACCAAACATTTAATCGATAAGAAATCCAGTTTAAGGTCATGGTGGACCCAACAGCTTGATAACAATCCAGTTTAAGGTCTTGGTGGACCTAACAAATTCTCTATCCTTGAACCCAGATTTTGCCACCAGCTTTCTTCATCCTAGTTTCAAGTTTTCTTCTTCAAAAAAATATCTCCTAACAAGATGAAACCTTCTGACTTCATTGCTTCAGCTGATCAATCTTGCAAATACTGTGCCTTCACCCATAGGGAATGTATCTTCTCTTTTAACTGGCAAAAGCACACTTATAACAGGGCCTGTTTATCCTGCTATGAGAAGAAAAGAAAATGTTCTGGCTTGAACTGTGGTTCTTTCCCCATTACTGCTACTAGCTTCGCCGCCTTCTGCAAACCTCTTCCTTCTTCTTCACCTTCTACTCCACCCCCTATTCCATCAACCTCTAAAGATCCCATACCTTTTTCTCCATCAGCCTATTTAAACCTTTCTCCATCACCTAATCCTCTGGGTCCTTCTCTCCAATCTAGACTTGCTGCTACTCCCCCAAGAACTCTTGCTGCTCCCAGGGCTATGCTTCAACCTTCTAACAATTCTTCTCCTTCTTCCAACATCTTGAAGCACAAAAGGTCCTATAATAGCCAGCAGTCTTCATCTTCTCTTGTTTCATCCAAAAGGCCCAGAACATCTACTTCAAACACCAAATCCAACACCAGTCCTCCTCATCTATCAAAAATAAAAAATCCTTTCCTAAACATAAAAAATCCCACTCCATTACCAAGTAAGCCATTTATCTATGATCATGATAGTGTTGACACAGGTTAGTTGTCTCTTTTTATTTTCTTAATCTTCAGGTTTTAATTTGCTGATATTTTAATTTGATAAGCGTCCACCGGTTCTCCAATTTCATATTCTGCTTATGAACTACCTGAACCTAATCCAAGATTTCCTAGAGTTCCAATTCACCTAGTGTCTGAAAAGCTTTTTGCCAATTTTAATAACCTTATCGCTTATTTCCAACGATACCCGCCCTCTGATAGATCAGAATCTTGGATGAGAGAGCAACTGTTAAGAGACCTTTTCAAAATAGCCAACTGGCTTCAACACTATCGTGACCGTGAAATAAGATTCGAATCCCAGGAAATCGATCAAGGTCCTTCTAAATTTTCTAATTTCGATTCTTCAAAAGATAACAACCCTTGACGGTGCTCTTCCTGGTATGTAGCTTTCTTGAATAATGTTTGAAAAATAAAATATAAACATCTAAACTACCTAAAACTAAAATACCTTCTATTATTATTATTATTTATTTTTATTTTTATTTTTTTTTTTTATTTTATTTTTTTATTTTTTTTTTTTATTTTTTTTTTATTTTATTTTATTTATTTTTTATTTTTTTAATTTTTATTTTATTTTATATTTTAATTTTAATTTTTTTAATTTTTTATTTTTATTTTTTTATTTTTATTTTTTTTTTTTTTTTAAATTTAAAATAAAAGATTTTAGAAAAGATAGTTTTGAAATAAAAGTTAAAATTTAATTTTTAAAGAAAGATAAATGAGTGTGAAATGAATGATAAAAAAAAAGTAAAAAAAAAATTTTAAAATAAAATTTTAAAAGATGCCCCCCGGCCATTTGATGAGCCGTACCCTCGACATCATACCCACATCCAAGTGAAACTTGATGTGGTTACACAATTTTGAGAAATTGAAAAGAAAATAAAATAAATGAAAGTTTTTAGAAGATATTTTATATAATGATGATCACTGGGTGGGCTCCCTCCAATTTATAAAAATGATTAGAGACCACCAGTGAGCATCACCTTTACAATAATTCATAATATATATTAAAGTAAAGAAATCACAATCTAACATAAAAAAAATCAAAAACAAAATAAGAAAATCTTGAATCCGGCGTTGAGAGCGGTGTCTCTTGATTTGTTCCAGTTTATAGTCTTAGTGGACTTCCTAAAATTTAAAAGACAAAGCCAGGATTCAACTAGAAACAGGGAAAATTTTGGAAACGAACATTATGGGGTAATTGTGTATAGAGCAGCCAGCCCATCAATTACCCCCACACTTGCCAATATTAAATTAAGAAGGTTCCCCTGTCAACACTTCTTCCAATAAATTTTAAAATTTTTCCAACACTATCTTCACCTATATTTTAAGAATTTTAAATTTTGAAAATTTTCAAAGAAGGTTTTCTTGCATTTCGTTATGTTTCATCACAGTTTCGTCGCCCATATGCAGTGTAACGATAGTAAAGTATTTTGATAAAAAAAAGAAGATAGTTTATCCTCGTTGCGGAGGTATAAAATTTGATAAATTTCATTTAAAATTGTAGTTTATCCTCATTTCGGAGTTGATAAAATTTAAGAAATTTCATAGTTTATCCTCATTGCGGAGGAATCCATAAAGTTTCATTGATATCATAGTTTATCCTCATTGCGGAGGAATCCATAAAATTTCATCAATATCATAGTTTATCCTCATCGCGGAGGAATAAATTTAATAAAAATCATTAAAATTGTAGTTTATCCTCATTTCGGAGTTGATAAAATTTAAGAAATTTCATAGTTTATCCTCATTGCGGAGGAATCCATAAAATTTTTATAAATGTCATAGTTTATCCTCATTGCGGAGGAAGACTTCGGCACTCCTGGTGCCTCTAGGATAGAACCGTTTCACCTGATTGGCCGCTACCCTCTTCTTCAATACAACTCCATCCAACTCTTCTAGCACATATGAACCGCCGGAAACTTGCTCCTTGATTTTATACGGTCCATTCCACCTATCTGCAAACATTTTTCCCCACTGACTTTCCAAACTCCTATTATACACCAGGACCATATCTCCTGGGTTCAAAGGTTTCCTTAATCGATGTGCCAACCGCTCATCCCAATATCTAACTGATTGATTTTGGATCTTCATCATCCGCGAATATGCCTTTTCTAAATATTCTTCTTTCTTTTCTAGCTGCATCATTCTTGCACACAATAATTCTTCAGTAGTTTTGACCGTGTCCCAGTCAACTCCAAGATATGATTCAGCTTCTAAATCAACCGGTAAAACTGCTTTCTGTCCAAAAACAAGTTCATAAGGTGAAAATCCGGTCGTCCTTTTGGCAGTGATTCGATCAGCAAATAAAACTAAAGGTAAATAGTGCCTCCATTTTTCGGCACTTGTCCCACACATTTTAACTAAAGCATCCTTGATAACTTGATGCCCTCTTTCAACCATGCCTTCAGCTTCAGGATAATATGGGGTTGCTACCCTAACCTTTGATCCAACTTTCAATACGGCCTCTTTAAACTCTGTCCCAAATTCAGGACCTCCATCTACCGTTACCAACTTCATCACCCCATACCTATATACCCAATTATTCAAAAAAAATTCTGCCACATTTTTGGCAGTTAAATTAATAAGAGGCGCTGCCTCTACCCAACCAGATAAATCATCTCTGGCCACAATTAAATATTTATACCGTCCCTCTTTTATATGAACGGCATCTAAACTAACTCTTCCAAAGAGCGTATATTCACCGGTCGCGCGTCCAGGTTCTTTTGGCCTTAAATAACTTCGTCTTTGACATTCTTCGCATGACTGAACCCACTGTTTAACAGCCATCTTCATGCCAGGCCACCAAAATCGATCAGAAATTCTTCTAAACGTTTCTCCAACGCCTCTATGCCCGAGATCTTCATGCAGTGATTTCAAAACTAATTCTTGCCCCTTCTGTTGAGTTATAACTACTTGAGGATTTGGATACCTCCTCCTCATTAAACGTCGACCAGATAGGTAAAACGTAGATGACTTCCTCTTGATAGCCACCCATTCATCGTCTTCACAATCTTCTGGCCTCTCTAAAGTCAACAAATATTTGACTAACAAAAAATAAAAACCAGTCTGACCCCAGACTTCATCTTTAAAATCGATTAATATAACATCAATAGGGACTTCTCTATCACCAATATCACCTGCACATGAATGAGCCAATAATCGTTGACCCCTAAATAAATCTTTAATCGAGCTATGTTGACGTTTTTCTTCTGAACCTTTGGATCCTTCGTAAACCGTATTTGAAAATACCTCTTTCTCTTTATCCACCCTTTTATTTAAATTCTCTAATTCTCCAACATATACACCATTCCTTAATTTACTACTATCCCACACTACCAATCCATCTTCCTCTACATACACCACATCTTCTTCTACCTCCTCTCTGCCGAATTTATCTACACCTTTTCCAACACCTTTATTAACATAAAAACTATTTTCCAGTTTATCCTCTTGGTGGAGGTCATCATCACCATAATCTAAACACAATAGTCCTGCCAGTTTAACCTCATGGGGGAGGTATGGAAAGTCTTCAGCTCCTTTAGTGCTGGCTTTGATAATAGGTATATCTTCATCGAACTCTTCTGAGTCTGAATCTTCTTCAGTGGGTGGTCTCCTTGATAAACCATCTGGCATAGTAAAAGTTTTGCCAGGCTTATGAACTAATTCAAACAAAAAATGTTGAATAAAAGCTACCCAGCTCGTCATGGGTGCGTTCGGTAAACTTGGGGAATTAATCATCTGGATTAACGATTTCGCATCCACTTGCAACTCAAAATGTTGCCCCCACAAAATATGCTGAAGATTCTTCAGTATTTTCGCCACACCACATAATTCCAATTTTGGTTGAGAATATCTTGATTCAACCTCAGTAAATACTACAGATTCATACCTAACTGGCCTGATGTAACCAGCTTTATCCGTCTGAGACAAAACCGCCCCGGCTGCAACCTGACTTGAATCAACGGCTAAATAAATTCTACCAGCATCTTTTCCATAATCTAACTTGTGCAGGACTAAATCCTTCCCCACAACCTCCTTCAACTTCACAAACGCCTTCTCACACTCTTCATCCCACTCCCAGTCTGCATCCTTTCTCGTTAACCGTCTCAATGGAGCTGCCAATGAAGAAAAGTCCTTGATAAACATTCTAACATATACGCAAATGCCTAAAAACCCTCTAACTTCGGTCGTATTCTTGGGTCTTGGCCAGGACTGAATTTTGTTAACTTTCTTCTTGGACATAATCCTACCCTCTCTACATACCACATGGCCTAATATTTCTAAGGCTGGCACACAACATGAAAATTTTGAACCTGAAATAGTTAAACCAGCCTCTTCAATTCGAAACAAGATTCTTTCTAATGTAATTGCAAACTCCCAAATGAATTTGCGTATCCCGGGATTCTCTTCCAACACCTGGTTATCATAGTCGGTTGTTGGTCCCTTAATTCCTCCATCATCTATAAAGATTCCAGCATATTGTGGAATTTCATCTTGAAGGATCCAAGCCATCTGAGCTTGATAAGCTGCAACCGAATTTGTTGCTCCTTGAGGTAATCTTGTTAACTGTAAACGTCCAAGTGGTGTATCGAATGTAGTGAGAGGCCTTGAGTCCGGATGTAACTCTCTCTCATCATATCCACCCATAATATCTCCCAAACCATAGCACACTCTCCCTGCAAACGCTTCAACAAACTCCTCAGCACTAGGTGGTATCCCAGCATCCTTTATTGTAACCCTATTTAATTCCCTAAGATCATGAACAACTCTAAGCTTGCCATTCGGTTTCTTGATACAAAATACAGGACTAGAATAACTTGACGTTGATTGCTCATAAAGTCCAGTGCGTATCCGTTCTCTGACAACTTCAATATAGGCTTCTTTTAATGCAGCCGGAATAGGAATCGGTTTCTGCTGCCACGGTTCATGACATACCACAGGAATCTTGTAAGGCTCCCCATAGGAATGCTTCAACACACCCCTCTCCTCTTCTACAAAAGCAATGGCCTTCTCTCGCTTGACCATCACATCCAACAACAACTTCTTCTCTTCTCCAGACAACCAACCATCAGGTCCAAAATTAACAACACCCAGTCTCTCAAAAGTGATTCTTGACGTCTCAGAAAATTCAGGCGGATTCTTTACCAAGGGACTTTCATAAGGATCTCTTGATAACCTTGGTCTTCTCAAAGGTGGATTTAATTCAGCAGGTAGCGGCTCATTAATAGGTTGAACTTTATTTGCTACTTTCTTATATTTGGCTGCGTCCACATCTAAATAAACTTGAGGTAAAACATCGCCATTAAAACTTTCATCAAATGAATCTTCTTCATCGCCAGAATCAGAATAAGAAAAATTAGAAAAATATTTTATTTCATTTTTAAATTTTACCCTTTTCTCCTTTCCCTCGTCTAATTTATAAACAGATTTTCCAACACCTTTGCTTCCCTTATCCAACAGTAAATCACCCGTAAAGAAAGTTGGCAGTTTAACCTCTTGCTGGAGAACCGGAAATGAATTTTCACAAAAATTATTTTTTTGAGTTTTAATTATACTGAGATTTTTTATCGGATTTTGATGTGATTTTTGCAGTTTACCCTCTTGCTGGAGGCCCATAATAGAAGGAGATAATTGCAGTTTAACCTCTTGCTGGAGGCCCATAATAGAAGGAGATAATTGCAGTTTAACCTCTTGCTGGAGGCCCATAAACATACCCTTCCAATTTTTATCCAACCTAATTTGGCCCATTTTGCCTTTTTCACTGTTTTTAAATTTAATAGAAAAACCGGGTAAATCCAATAAACATATAGAAAAGTCCAAAACGTATTTGCACTCCAAAGTAATATTAACAGAAAATAATTGAGAATCCACTTGAATTATCTCCAAGTGAGCTGACCTATTGCAATCCGGGATCTCATCCTGAGGAGAGATTACAACATTAGAGCGATCAGCCCCTGCTACCCCAAAAAATGAGGGCATCCATAATAATTTGAATCCTGAATAAATTGAAGACATAACAATAATAAAAAAAATTTTCAGCCGAGTTTAGGTAGTTTATCCTCATTTCGGAGGAATTAAATACTTGATATCCCCTGGAGATAATCCATAATTTTGCCCCAAGGGCTTATCCACCGATTCCATAAAACCCAAAAATAAATTCCTAGAATTTGTCCTATAAAAGGACATAAAAAATAAACTACCTTTTTCCAAAATATGAGTGCATCCACTTTATGCACCCTATTGTCCAATGGCACTACACTCTTTTTTAGTGCAGGAAAAACCATATCCTCCATAAAAATCTCTTCCTGAGATTGAAGCAAATCCACCATATCCATATCTTCATTGCAGACAGTCTCTGCTTCTGAAGACAAAAACTGAGGCGAAAAATCCTCTAAATCCGATTCCAAATCATTCAACACGAAATTATCCCCATCATCCAAAATTTTGTCATTAATGACAACAATATCTTCATCTTCAAAAATCTCTTCTTTCCAAACAGAAGAGTCAACAAAAATAATATCTTCAGGCTGGACAAAATCTTCAGGAATGGCTGAATCCAAAATTTCATCAGAAACTAGTTCTTTTAAACCATCCTCTTCTATCTCTTGAGCGACCTCAGTGTCTTCTCCAGAGTCCAAATCAACAGAGTTATGAGTATCCAGATGTTCCAAAATAACCTTCTTTAGCACCTCCATACCAGGAATCCTAGTTTCTCCATCGGGAAGATCCTTCATTAAATTCGCATTAATAAGCACCATCAAAACATCTTTCTTAACCTTTTCCCCCATAGCATCCCAAAAAATATACTTTGATGCATTATCATGAAATAAAATTTCATACTCCAACAAATAATCCAGAACCACCTGAAATTCAACCATAAACTGATGATACTGATGCAGAGATGTTACACCACCTTTTGATTCCCATTTCCTAGCTATATCCTTTAGATCCTCCAATGAATAAACTTTTGGCCACCTTTTTCCCATTTCCATCTTGAGCTTTCTCCAATCTTGATCTTTATAACCATCCATAGAAATAACCTCCTTTTCCACCTCTCTGTCCAAAATAAAGAACCTAATCTGCTTCACCATATCCAAAGGTAAAGCACCATCAATCGCAGCTGCAGTTTCATACCTATGTAAAAATCCTTCTAAATCATCTCCAGAAAACTTGGGCCCAACCCAAGATACAATCCTTACTGATGCCCTAACAGGTACACCAGCAGCCAACACAGCAGTTCCACTAGTAGAAGACATCCCAAAACATAAGAAAAGCGTTAACAACCGTTAAAATAACAAGCCTCTTGCAGGCCAATAACAAAATCCAATTAGAGTTCCAGAGAATAAGCCTCTTGCAGGCTAAGAAAGTCCTAGATCCAAGTAAGTCCTAGAAAAAGCTAGAGATTTCAAACCCCACGTTGGGCGCCAACTATGGTAAGGTAAACTCTTACAGTCGCCTTGCTGTAAGCAGAATCCGGAGGAGATATATGGATTTAGCTGAAAACCCCGTCCTTCCAATAAAAATAACAAAGTAGGTGTTCTAAATCACTAAGCTAACCAATCTACTTAGATCTGATTGATAAAAATAATGAAACTCTAAAATATTTAACGCTTATTGAGATTTAAAGAAAGTGGCTGTTGATAAAAGAAATACTGATGACAACAATTAAGGTGTACCAGTGAAAGATCTGTAAAGATTGACTTTTATGTTTTTATAATAATTTGAATTTTTATGAGACAGCAATAATCAAGTCCCAGCGATGAAGACCTTTCTAAAGATACCCTGTATGAAGTGTTATTTAAACTGTTGGATTGTATTTCTATAATGTTATGTAAAAAAAATAATAATGTTATAAGGGTATTACAAGTTATTTTAATTTGTTGAGTAATAAAAAATGAGACTGTGGTGGTTAATGATTAAGCTGTATGATGTGTCCCCCCCTCAATTTCGAGTTTGAGAGTCGCTTAAGTATTCCTAGTCACGTGCCTAAGTTTTCCCCTCCAGAGCTCTTCCAGAGTCAATCCGGAGCCCGTACGGAGTCCGTACTGAGCCGGAACGGAGTCCGTCCGGAGTCCGTACGGAGTCAAAGCGGAGTTCGTACGGAGTCCGTCCGGACTTCCGGACTCAATTTAGAACCTTAAAACCATAATAAAGAATCTAGAAAAATTACACATAATAGAGCTACTTCCCCTTTACCTACCAAACTAATTTTCGTAGTCTGCGCAGCTCTAATTACCCCTTGAAAATTCATCAAAGTTAAGTAATTTTTGAAAACGTAAATATTTCTATAAAATTTTAAAATTCATTTAAAAATATAAGAAAAATAGTAAAAATTCTGGGAAAACTTCCCAAGGTTCTTGAGTGACTCGACTTAATACTTATAAATTTTTCAGACCGTAAAAATAAGTTTTCTCCGTAAAATAAATTGTTTTCGTGTAGGCATTCGCTCGTGACCAATTTCTTCATATTTAAAACTCAAATAAATTAAATAAAACCCATTTATAAAAAATAATAACGCCAATCTTGCACACCGTAATAACTCCATTTACGTATTTAGGTGCCGTACTAAACTTTAGGCAACCACACCGGCAATTACAGAACTTTGAGGGCCCATCACCTCCTCAAGGCATCCATTTCAGGGAGTTTCAACACCCAGACCTCCATTAAGGACCCTCCATCACAATTAATGATACCACAGACCCATTCCATAAATAGAATAAACAGATAAAAGCGGATACCATAAAGAAACAGGTAAAATAACTCATCCAAAGAGTATATAATGAAACCCAAAGCATATAAAAGAACTAAATTAACTTTTCAAGTCCCCAAAAACATCCCCAAGCATCCCTATTAGCCCAGTAATCATATCCCAACCCATAAATCCATGAAAACCCATCAAAGGAAGCAGATTAAGTTGTCCAAACTGGATATATGCACCTGAAAAAGGTGTATATGCTTTTGTATGCATTGTGAATTCACTGAATATGTCCATATGAGACAAAATAAGTAGAAAAACAAAGTTTATAGGCCCATAAAGAGGTTAAAACCCACTTATAGACCAAAATATACATAATATAACTACATATTTCACTGAATATGAGGTTTATGTATACATATATGCTTATGTATGTCTATAATTACTTATTATCACTTAAGATAAGTATATAATGACGCCATTAACACCTTAATACTTATTATTAGTCTATGGATAAGCTATTTAAACTACTATGAGTCATATTGTATAGTGTAATAATTATATATATATGTATTATAACCATATATATAGGTATTATAACCTTAATTTTAACTTATAAGCTTAATTTAATTAAGGTTATCTTATTTTAAATATAAGAATTTCTCAGTCTTGGGGATACCTAGGCTGACAGAAATTCTGAACATATATCAAAATTTGGAATCATTCTAATTTTTTTTATAATAAAATCTTTGAATTTCTTTTTAATAATTATACTATTAGTTTTTCAATATGATAAATTAACAAAACTTTTAAAATTCATTTTTTGTATCTACAATATACATGAAAAGACACAAATTTTTTCTTTTTTTACTTAAACAAAACTTGAGGAATATGATTTTTTACTTCTTAAACATAATTTAGCTCCTTCTGATTCTCAAAATCTTTTTGCTTAGCTTTTTACTTAAAATTTTATTGAAAACTTCAAGTTATGAATTCAGAAAGTTTAAAAATTTGAAGAAAAAATATTTTTTATCAATTTGAACTGGAAGATAATTTCAAATTACAGACTTAACTTTTTATTTTTATACTAAATGAAAATTGAAAAAATTTACTATTAAAATGAATTTTTATAAAAAGTAATTAATTTAAGTATTGATTCTTAATAAGGAATATAGCTAAGAAGATGCATGAATTCTTACTGTTCAATAAAATCTCAATTATTTTTATTTTTTATATTTGCTGATAAAGAGCATAATTTTTTTAATTATTGGTGTTAAAATCATATTACTAAAAAAGCATCAATAAATTATTAATCTGTATTTTTTCACTTGACTATAATGTTTGCATTTTGTATTGTAAATTTGCATGGACAATACTCTTGTTCTGGAAAAAAAGAAGGTACTTCTGCACTGCTATACTCAATTCAAAGCTCAAGAAGAAACAAGTGAAACATTTTATCCCCCTATTTAAAATATTTTCTTAACTTTAAATTAATAAAAATTCAATTATTCTAATATTAGCCTGTTCTATAAGTATCACTATAAATATATGTTTTCTCTTATTTCAAACTATACTCTCATATGTTGACTCTTATATAAATAAAATTATGCATTAATAAAATAAAATTCAATTTAATACATAATATAAAGTCTGTGAAAAATAGTAGATCTTAAAATTGAAATTCAAAACTCTCATAGTGCATTATAAGAATCTGTTTAGTTTGTGCTGTGTATTCTCAGTTGAACACTATTGATATCCTAAATTATTGAATTCAATAAAAATAAAGCATTCAGCTTACATTTTGAAAGAATATTTGTTGATTTATATTAATTTTTCCATTTGTATTTTGGGTTTCTTTTAATTAATTGATTTTAAGAACAAAACTTCACTTAGTAGAAGTTAATTTCTGTGACTTTATTAAATTATTATAAAGAATGAAAATGAAACCAAAGAATATTTATGGATTTGATAATAATTGCTTTAGAATTATGAAAAGTATTGTAGTTACTAAAAATTTATCATAAAATGTTTTGAAGTTGAGCACATAGTTTATCTTAAAAAAGACCAAAATTACTTTACTTACTGTTTGTATCATTTTCTTGTATTTTTAAATTTTATTTAAAAAAAATAGACTTTACCACTTGAACAATTTTTTATGTTTAACATATATAATCTCATTCTTCAAATTTTTTTTTGAGGATAAGAGAAATGAATGTGCTTCATCAAGTCCACCATTTAAAATTAAAATATTACTGCATCTAAATTTTATGATTTTGTGTCTTTTATACAGAATTTTAGAATATAATACAGGATAGGATCAATGGCTTAATTTTTAAGTTATATAATTCATTTAAATAAGGACATTATTGCATAAGTTAAAAATTCTGAAAAACAAATTGAGAAAAATTCAGTTTACATGGTCTCTATAAATGAAATGAAAGTTTTGGATGATGAAGAAATGGTTTTTTTCTACATTAAGAATTCATGAACTATTTTTTAAATTTTTTAAAAATTATGCAAAATATTACTTAGAATGATTAAAATTTATACTTAAGAAAAAATAATGTAATTTCATGTCCCTTTTTTTTAATTTTTAATCAGAACAATCATCTGATTACATTTCATCAAAAAGTATATTTTTTTTGAAAATTTTTTAAAAGTTCTTATATTCTGATTACCAATCAGCTTTGAATAGGTTTTCATAATGCTTTCAATCAAAACTCACCCTTATTTTGTGAATATTTCAAGCTTATTTCATGAAGATTTCAGTCTGCGCTCATTCTGAGTTCTGTCAGCCTGTATATCCCCAGGACTTAGTAAAAAGTACTTATAAGTTATTTTAAACACATGAACTATACATGGGAATAATAATTAAGAGTACACAAATAGTATACATAAGTAAAATTATGATAATATACAAAATATGCCATTATAACACCTTATATACACACATATATCCACCTTTTATAAGTCTTATTTACTTAATATTAAGTTGGAATATGTTAGGGTAATCTTAAGAACCTTAAGTATAAGGCTACAAAATTTTTAAGTACACTTAAAGCTGTTTTTTTCACTGTTTTATGCAAAAAACAAGAAACGCACTTTATTTCACTTAAAAGTTGACTATATGCGCCATAAATTTGAGAATATCAAAAATGCGCTTTGCCAGATCAATTTTTCTCATTTAGGACTATTGATTTGGCTATTTAAATGCATAAAAATAACACTTTTCAAATTTGGTGTTTTTTATGCCAGAAATGGCTTCTGTGTACTGGCCACATACTGCCTGCTTTTTTCCCATGTGAATAGCTTCATTTTTAGCAAAGTTAGCTTTTTCACACTATAATTACCCCACATTCTACGCCCACTGTGGGGAAACACACTAAAATAGGCAACAGGCGCTTATTTAGTGCCCTAGCTTAATTAATAATGCATTGACCTTGTTTATATGCACTAATTTCATTAATAACCTTACTCTTGGCGTCTTATTTCATAACCACTCTTAAATTTGCCTAAATTTAGTCAAGGATTTACCCGTGCAAGCGCCTTCCAAGGACTGAATGTAGTTACCCCACATCTCACGCTCTTTTTTGGGTTTTTGGGTGGTTTCTTAGTCAATATTGGGTATTTTTGAATGAGAATTTCATGTAGTATAATGTCAGGATTAGCCCCATTATTTCTAAAGTGAATCTCCCTTATTTTTAAGCTATTATTAACCTTAAAAATTTTCCTTTAGGCTTTTATATTATTGTTTACTATGCATATATTCTCTTTTGATCTTAATTCTTAATTTTGATGGATTTTCCTTATTAATACAGGATTTTGGCAGTTATTACTCTTCTAATTATGTCAGGGATTACTGGGAATGATGATGGGAATGTCTATTAGTTGTTTAGAGGCGCCATTAACTGTGTATTGGGTGGTACATCAAGGGAATCATTGGGGAACTCATTGTGTATAAAAGGAGGAGGGTTTTTGGTTGTATTTCTTCATTCTTTATCATTTACAATTTAACCAATATAACCAAATAAATTACAATACATATCAATTAGTACTTTTATAAGACTTTTGAATAGTATCTGAATTATAAAATCTATTTTTCTACCAACTATAAAGATTGTAAGCCATATATAAAGATAGTGAGAATTATATTACTGAAACTACGCAATATAGGGGGTGGACTTGCTAGCAAGTTCTCAACCTGAACTCAGATGGAACTCAGATGGAACTCAGACTGAACTCATACTGAACCCATACTGAACTCTACTTGAACACCCACCTAAAACTGTTCTACTGAGTGGTGTTCATCCCTGATTGTATGGTTCCTTTATCAATAGCTCAATGTGTGTTCAATCTATGGTGAGTTTGGGTCCAAGGTTGCGGACTTGCTAGCAAGTCCGCCCCCCATATTGTGTGGTGTGAGACCTTTATTTTTGATTATATTCTACTACTTGTTGGATTTATACTACAGTATTATTATAGGACTATAAAAATCTTCTAGAAAACTGACAATTCAAGCTAGTTCACGTCTTTGTACTTTACCTCAGCCTGACAAGTTCTGTCTGAGTTCCATCTGAGCTCCATCTGACTTCAAGTTGAGGACTTTCTAGCAAGTCCCCCCCAAATATTGTGTTGTAAAAGTTAGTGGCACAAGATATCCTATTTAGAGACAATGATATATAAATTTTTAAGGGATATAGAGAAATAGGTAAATGATAAAATAATATACATTTCAAAGTTATTGGTACAAGAAGTCTCAGAGAAAGGCTTACCTTATGTCAGCCAGGCTATTCCAGGAGTCCAGTAAATGATATGTGACTTATAAAACCTGAAAGAGTGGGTAAGAATTGTATTTAATGAATATAAATTATTATTTTATTGCATAATAAAATTATATAAGTATTTTATTATATACAAGTGTTATATTAATTTTATTGGTTATATAAATTTTTATATACATTTAAATTGAGCATAATATAATATATTCTACAAATAATGGCGCATTTTTATGTTACTTAATAATTATAAATTTATATTTAATTAATTGAAAAACATATATTATAATTATAAGTGTAAAATTGACTTATAATATATGTAAATTAATTATTTAAATTTATATATTAAATAACACCTTTCATATAATACTAAACAATAATTAATGACGCTTCTTTTGACCCTTAATTGTGTCAGGAAAAACCAATTAATTAATTTATACTAAATTGAGATTAATTACATGTTTTGTTGCGTCAAAGAATTTTTTGTTTCACTTAAAATATCCTTAAATCAGACTGTACCATCTGTTTGGAATTATTTTTCTCATAGTTCCTATGTTCCAATCTTGTTTAGTTATTCACTATTTTTACTTACTGATTTGGGAATTAATGGCGGGAAAATTGGATTCTTAATTGGGGTTTTAATTATTTGTTTCATGTTGTTCTCTACATTGTTATGTTTCATTTACTCTTTGATATATTTGTTTTATTCTATTCTAACTATTGTATTTACAAACATAGTGGCGCTTCAGAGGACCCATTGTCTATAAAAGGGCCTTGGATAATCCCCTGTAGCATCATCACTTACTATACACTCAACAATTTAAAAGATAATTTTATCATGTTTATTATTATTTTTATTAGTACTACAATCTAATTAAAAATTCTCAATAACAAATTAAAGGTTGCCTTAAGTCTGATAGGAATTATAGTGCTTGCCGCGCAGAACTCTTACTTAAATAATATTAATATTAAATAAAACCTCAAATTGTTCATCTCCCAACTCACTCGTCGTTGCTTCATTTTAAATAAATTATTTCTAGTATTACTTTTATCTTTCTATTTACCTTTAGTATCTTTTCCTATTTGTTTCTCTTCTTTTTTGCCCCTTTTCTTTCCCTCTTCTAGACAACTGACCAACAACTGGGGACCTTTCCAAACGACGACAACGATCGAGCCTGGCGACAAACGACAAAACGCACGGACCACCTAGCAAAAACAAAACTTTTGCCGCGACTGTGTTTTGAACTTGGGTTCAATTTCTTAGGTTTATATTATATTAATTCTTATATTATTTTGAAGTGATTTTTCAATCACTATAGTAAGTTCATCTTTGCACCTCTCACTCATATTACTATATTTTTACTGCAATAACAGTGATTGTGGCTTAATTGCTGATTCACTGAGTGTAAGTGTTCAATAATTAAAAAATCTTTTTTTCCTAGTTGACCATTATAGAGTGTTAAATCCTCTTAGTCCTAGAAGAATTAACATTTTTTATTAATACAAATTGAATTATTAATTTAATTTTTGTTAATTTTGGTTGACTTAAAATTACATTGTGCTTAGTCCCAAATATATTGCCACATTTAATATTGGTAATTAATTGGTTGAATTAACTTGATTGTTATTCCCAATTTAACCTTGCAATCCATTTTTTTTAAATTTAATTTTTTATAATTATTACTTTATATTGAAAATTTTTTTTCTATACTTTAATTAATAAAAAATTTTTTTTATTATTTGGAGCAATTATTAACTAACTTTTATTATTTTTTTAAAAAAAATAAGAAGTAAATTAAAATCTTCCCACTAGTATGTCCAACAATTTGGCTGAAAAAATGGATAACATGCAAGTGGATGAAATTGAAATTGACTATGATGCTGACACTGTAAGTTCTTCTAAAGTTGGACATAAAAAATCTTATGCTAACACAAAGAATTCACATACTGCAGGATGTGGAAATGACAGGAAATGCAAACAAACCAAACCCCCTTCCCCCAGTACCACAGAAGGAAGTAAAGCCTCTAGTACCTCAAGAAGGTCTTCCAAAAGGCTTCAAAATAAAAAAGCTTCCTCTGCCACAACAAATCAGCAACCTATCCAGTCATATAAAAGAGTTGAAGACAGAAAATATGACGTACAAAGCAAAGGTAGACACCTTGTGGGATCAGGTTCAAGAGCTCAGGAACCAGATTCAGGCCCAGGCCCGTCCTCAGTTGCCTCCCAATCAGCCTCAGTTTCAGGCTCAACCTTCACAGCCACCCAGCTCAACCATCCAAAATCCAAATACTATGGAAGTAGAGCAATGGAAATGGGATTATCTAATGATTCACTACCAACAGAATGTGCAACACCCTCCTCATCATCAGCCTGGCCCATCCAGAACACCCAATTTCCATCCACCTCCTCATCCCTACCAACAAGGCAGGAGAAAGAAGGCCCAAGCACAATCCCAAACCCAGTCCCAGCGGAAGTTTCCTCCTCTGCCATGGTAAGTAATTTGGTTGATAGTCACTTGGGTATTTTTTCTAATAAAACTTCTTCTGCAGGTAATATTATTGAACATGGTGAAAGAACAGTTAAACCTGTTAAAAGACAGCTTCCCGTAACTAGTAGCCCTATTGATGTAATTAGCAAATTTTCATTTGATGAACCTTTACATTTAACTTCTACATCTTTAATTAATCCTTCTCTGGCAATTAAAAATGATTCTGTTCCCCCTGAAATCTATACCTTAATTGAAAAAACTTCTGAGGAAATATTGAAAGATACCCTTGATTTTAATGTTGTGAAAGACAAACATGTGAGAGATGTGTTAATCCATGAAAATGATAGATTAAATAATTTACACTTGCAATGTAAAGTGAGTTCTTCTGTACAAGATACAGCTTATTTAAAAATCAAAGAAACCTTGAATATTGTTCTTAGTCAACAAAAACAAATAAGAAGTGACCATAGAGCTATCTCAGATAGAAATATCAGTCTACATAAGACCTTGAGTGAATTGAAACCCCTTATTGAGGAAAATTATTCATTCAAGAATGAAATAAAATCTCTGCAAAATGAGTTCAAAAAGCTAAAAAATGATTTCCATGCACTAAGTACCAAACACTCAGTTTCTGAGAACAGAAATGTTCTATCTCTTGCAAAAGTAAGTGACCAGATGTCTGAAATTCCAAGAATAAGAAACTATGTGTCTGACCTGCAGGAAAAGTTCTCAAACTTAACCATCAATAATGAATTAAATGAGATTTCTGTAAATAAGCTGCATAAAAATAAAGGGAAAAACCCTGAGCAAAGTTCATCCTTTCTTCCTCATATTTCAACCATTAAACAAACTGACAATGAGTCTGTAAAATCTTTTGCTACTAGAAAAAAATCTTGTGATGATCATGCACCAGCTGTTTCTGTAAATAATGAAATTTCTGAACACCTGGCTAAACTTCAGGAATTATTAATAATGAATAATTCAAACCAGAAAGTGGACCATCCCAGTAGTCAGAAAAATTGGCCTAAGTTAGAGCAATATCCTACCTTTGATGGTGATTCTTCCTCTGATTGGCAACACTTTATCCAAAGAATTGATAATTTAAAGAGATCTTATAAACTACCTGATGAGGAAATTGTTTCTAAGCTAATTTCTTTATTTTCCAATGTAGCCTTGATGTGGTATGAATCTGTTCTTTTAGATAACAATCATTATACATGGAATGATTGGAAATCCTTGATTGAGAATCAGTTTGGTGGTTCAAAATTCAGGTTAGCTCAGTAGAGACTGTATGAGAATACTAGATATGTATCCTCCTCTGTTGAAAAGCCCATTGTTTTTCTGATGAAAATAACTAAACTCCTTAGAGCAATTGATCCAAAGATGGATTATGATATTTGGAGAGATAAAATCTTGTATAAATTACCAAATTCTCTTAGGGATTTGATTGTGGCTAGAACTGAGCATGTAAGGGAAAATTCTTCTTTCATTAATATCTGTAATGAGGTACTGCTCAACCATAGATATGAACCAAAGAATTACCTTGGTAAATCTTATAATGATCAGAATAAACCTTCTATAAAGCTCCCAGAAAAATCTGGTAAACCCTCTGCCCCAGTTGCACCTAAAAAATATGCAACAAATACTTGTTATAAATGTAACAAACCGTGGCAGAAGGGTCATGTTTGTGACAAGAAAATTCATCTTGTTGAACAAAATGAAGACACTGATGAAGTTGAACTTGATGTCAATAATTCTTCCAGTGACTGTGAAAGTAATATCTCCTATGACAATGAATCTGTTAAAGATGTTTTAATGTTGGAACATGATGTCCATTATTTAAATAATATATCTGAAGATTGTGTATTGAATTTATCTTCAGTAGAAAATGCTGAGATAATTAAAGATATTACTAACAATTCTATTCCTATATCCCCTTTAAAGGCACCTGTTATCATTAATGGTAAAAATGTTGATGTAGTTCTTGATTCTGGTGCTGGAGGAAGTGTAGTATCTGAAAAAGCTTTGGCTTCAGTGGATAAGGAATATTTGAGTAAATTGTTACCTATAACTTCTGAAAAATGGAGAGGGTATGGTTCTACCTTATTTCCTATTGGCAAATACAAAACCTCTGTATTTTTCAAATATAATGGTGGTTTTTTCAGAGCTGTTTGTGAGTTTGTTGTCATGAAAAATGATAATTTAAGCAATTGGTTTATTATGGGAAATGATATTTTAACCATGTTTGGTGTGAAACTGGACCCAGCAAATAATTGCTTTACCTTAGGAATGAATGGGAAAAGGAAATTCAAAATTTCCTCTCCTAGAACTTCTGGGCATTTTTTGAAATCTTGTAACTCACTGATCCAGTGTAAAGGTAGAACAACAACTGAAATGGATGATCTATTAAATGAAATAAATACTGCTTCTTTTGGTGATCAGTTGACTAGTGAACAAAAAGATTCTATTGTTGCCTCTATTACCTCTTTCCCTATGGCTTTTGCTCATGGTTCTCATGTCTTGGGAATTGTTCAGGAAGAAATGAAAATTACCTTATCCTGTAATTTGAGTGATATTCCTCCTACCCTTAAGAAAAAACCATATCCTGCTTCTCCATCAAAAAGAAAAGATATTGAAGATAATATTGCAACATTATTAAAAATGAATATCATTGAAAAAGTAGATGTCACCCCTAAATATTGTGTCATCTCCCCAGTCTTGATTTCTTATGAAAAAGATAAGGCTAGATTATGTGGAGATTACAGAGCTTTGAACACTTATACTGTTGATGATATCTATCCTTTACCCAGAATTAATTCAATACATGCTACCTTGCAAGGTGCAAAATTTATTAGTTGTCTGGATGGTAATAAAGGTTATCATCAAGTTCCAGTTGAGAAAAATTCTCAAAATTTTTTGCTTATTGCTACTCATATGGGAATATATAAGTATGTTAGGATGCCATTTGGCCCTAAAAATGCTCCTTCAGTTTTCCAAAAGGTTATGGATAACACTTTCCATCAGGAAATTATTGAAGGTTGGCTCATGGTTTATATTGATGATATTATTGTTTTTTCTAAAACTTTTGATGAGCATATGATTCACTTGAATAGAGTTTTCCAAAAAATGGATGATATCAATATGAACTTATCTTTAAAAAAGTGTAAATTTGGTTTTCAATCTTTGAAAGTCCTTGGCCATGTTGTGTCAGGCTTAGAAATTTGTGTAGACCATAATAAAGTTGCTGCCATTCAAAATGTTAAAGAACCAACTTCTGTAAGAGAAATCCAAAGTTTTTTGGGTATGTGTGGCTATTATAGACAATATATTAAAAATTATCAGGTCATAGCCTTGCCTCTTACAAAACTGACCAGAAAAGATGTTGCTTTTCTCTGGAATAATGACTGTCAAAAAGCTTTTGATACATTAAAAAGTTGCTTAATGACAGCCCCTATATTGGCTCTTCCAGATTTTAACAAGCCATTTGTCCTTTATACAGATGCTAGCTTTATTGGTCTGGGTGCTGCCCTTCACCAAAAGCAAATTATTAATGATAAATCCTCAGAGGTTGTAATTTGTTATATTTCAAGAACCTTAAGAAATAGTGAATTGAAATATGGTGCCACTCAATTGGAGTGCTTAGCAGTTGTTTGGGCTCTTGAGAAACTTCATTACTATTTGGATGACCAAAAATTTGAGTTGGTAACTGACTGTAGTGCTGTGAAGTCTCTCTTAAACCTAAAGACACCTAACAGACATATGTTCAGGTGGCAACTTGCTGTTCAAGAATACAGAGGAAGGATGACAATTATCCATAGAGCTGGAAGTGTTCACTCTAATGTTGATATGCTCTCCAGATTGCCTCTGCCAAATAATGACTCAAATCCTGCTTATGTACCTGAAGATGATACTGTTCATATCCATGGTATATTTATAGTTGATATGGAAGAGGAGTTATTATAGTTAATATTGGATTCATATGATAAAGATTCTGATTTAAATAAATTGGTTACTATCTTAAATGATCCTAAGAATGCTTCAATTCAAGCATTAATAAAAACTCTTCCTGCAAAATACCAAAATGCTTTAAATAAAGGAAAGTTCTCTATTGAAGATGGTTATATATATTATAGAAGGAAGCTTACCAATGTAATTGTAATTCCTCCTTCAATGAAAGAAACTATCCTCAAACTTTGTCATGATTACATATTAGCTGGTCATTTTTATCTTGAGAAAACATTGATTAGAATCAAAAACACTGCATGGTGGGCTAATATGTCTGAAGACACAAAATTATATGTTGAATCTTGTGATTCCTGCCAAAAATCTAAAAGGTTAACAGGTAAGAGAGCAGGGTTATTACAACATATTGAAGCACCTAGTACTCCCTGGCAAATCGTTAATATGGATTTTGTCACTGGTCTTCCTGTTGCAGGTAAAGACAGCTTTAACTCTTGTTGGGTAATAGTAGATAGATTTACAAAAATGTGCAAATTTATTCCAACCCACAAAGATGTATCCACCAAAGAATTAGCTTTCTTATGGTGGTCTTACATGTTTAATATTATTGGTTTTTCAAAAGCCATTATCTCTGATAGGGATCCAAAATTCACTTCTGAGTTTTGGACCTCTTTGATGGATATTTGTGGCTGTGAGTTGAGATTGTCTACAGCTCACCATCCTCAGACTGATGGTCTAGCTGAAAGAATGATTCAAACTCTGGAAGATATGATTAGAAGGTATTGTGCCTTTGGTTTAGAATATAAAGACAATGACAGATTTACTCATGGTTGGGTCACTCTTTTGCCTGGTCTTGAATTTGCGTATAATAGCACTGTTCATTCTGTCACTGAGAAAAAGCCTTTTGAGCTTTGGTTAGGTTATGTCCCAAATACTCCTGCTCAGATTCTCAATAATAAATTACCTAAGTTGGAACTACACCCTGGTGTAAAATCTTTTATGCAAATGCAACAGCTATGCAAAAAATATGCTCAGAGTTGTATTGATAAAGCATTTGAATATGAAAAGAAAAGATGGGATAAATCCCATAAAGAATACACATTTAACAAGGGTGATGAAGTGTTGATCTCTACCTTCCATTTCAATTTACAAGGTAACCACAAATTAAAAGATCCTTTTGTAGTACCATTTGTTATTAAAAGAATGGTTGGTGATAATGCAGTAGAAGTTGTATTGTATTCTCCATATGATAGGAAACATCCTGTCTTTCCCATTTCTTTGCTTAAGCCTTATACTTCCAACAGTGACTTATTTCCAAAAAGAAGAGGAAGACCTAAGAAGAACCCTCAGGAAGTCACAGAAACAGCAGAAATTGATAAAATTCTCAATGATAGAATTATCACTTCTGAGAGAGGTACTGAATATTTATTGAGATATAAGAACAAATCATCTGAACATGATGCATGGATACCTGGCAAGGAAATTTCAAATCTGCCTACTCTGTTGAAAAAATACAAAAAGAAAAAATCTTAGCATTTTTTTTATTGTTTTTTTTAGAGTGAGGGAGTGTCAGCCAGGCTATTCCAGGAGTCCAGTAAATGATATGTAACTTATAAAACCTGAAAGAGTGGGTAAGAGTTTTATTTAATGAATATAAATTATTATTTTATTGCATAATAAAATTATATAAGTATTTTATTATATACAAGTGTTATATTAATTTTATTGGTTATATTAATTTTTATATACATTTAAATTGAACATAATATAGTATATTCTACAAATAATGGCGCATTTTTATGTTACTTAATAATTATAAATTTATATTTAATTAATTGAAAAACATATATTATAATTATAAGTGTAAAATTGACTTATAATATATGTAAATTAATTATTTAAATTTATATATTAAATAACACCTTTCATATAATACTAAACAATAATTAATGACGCTTCTTTTGACCCTTAATTGTGTCAAGAAAAACCAATTAATTAATTTATACTAAATTGAGATTAATTACATGTTTTGTTGCGTCAAAGAATTTTTTGTTTCACTTAAAATATCCTTAAATCAGACTGTACCATCTGTTTGGAATTATTTTTCTCATAGTTCCTATGTTCCAATCTTGTTTAGTTATTCACTATTTTTACTTACTGATTTGGGAATTAATGGCGGGAAAATTGGATTCTTAATTGGGGTTTTAATTATTTGTTTCATGTTTTTCTCTACATTGTTATGTTTCATTTACTCTTTGATATATTTGTTTTATTCTATTCTAACTATTGTATTTACAAACATAGTGGCGCTTCAGAGGACCCATTGTCTATAAAAGGGCCTTGGAAAATCCCCTGTAGCATCATCACTTACTATACACTCAACAATTTAAAAGATAATTTTATCACGTTTATTATTATTTTTATTAGTACTACAATCTAATTAAAAATTCTCAATAACAAATTAAAGGTTGCCTTAAGTCTGATAGGAATTATAGTGTTTGCTGCGCAGAACTCTTACTTAAATAATATTAATATTAAATAAAACCTCAAATTGTTCATCTCCCAACTCACTCGTCGTTGCTTCATTTTAAATAAATTATTTCTAGTATTACTTTTATCTTTCTATTTACCTTTAGTATCTTTTCCTATTTGTTTCTCTTCTTTTTTGCCCCTTTTCTTTCCCTCTTCTAGACAACTGGCCGACACCTTATATATGCATTGAAATCCTTGATCCAGCAAGAAAAAAGAGGCATTATTCCCTCAGTGAAATGATTAGAAGGTGTCTCCTAAGCTTAAATAATAATAATAAAGTGTTGAAAGAAAAATAGGAGGAGGATGGATTTGAAAATCCTAAGCCTCCAATTAGAAACTTGAAAAAAATAAGATGAGGAACTCCAATTAGAAAATAGAAGAAAAAATAAATGAGTGAGAAAAAAATAGGAGGAAGAACTCCAATTAGAAAATAGAAAAAAAAATAAATGAGCAAGAAAAAAAAGAAAAAAAGGAAGAAGGATTTGAAGATCCTAATCCTAAAATTATAAAATACAAAAAAAATATAGCAAGAAAAAAAAGTAGGAAGCGGAAAGATTTGAAAATTCTAATCATCTAATTAGAAAATAAAAAAAAAAACTTTAAAAAAATGAGAAAAAAAAGAAGACAAACAATTTAACAAAGCAAGAAAAGAAAAATTAGGAGGAATAATTTTAAAATTCTACATACTACCTTTCTTGAAATTTTTCTCAATTTTTTTAGGGGGGAACTAGTAGTAGGATTTTCAAATCCTTCCGCCTCCTATTTTTTTTTTACTTGCAATATTATTATTTTTTGTATTTTCTAATTGGAGGATTAGGAACTTCAAATACTTCCCCCTTTTTTTTCTTTTTTTTTTGGTCATTTTTTTTCTATTTTCTAATTTTAGTTCCTCCTCCCATTTATTTTTTTTCAAATTTCTAATTGCAGGATTAGGATTTTCAAATTCTTCCTCCTCCTATTTTTTTTCACGATTTTATTATTATTATTTTAGTTTAGGAGACACCTCCTAATCATTTCAGTGAGGGAATAATGCCTCAATTTTTTTGCTGGATCAAGGATTTTAAGGCATATATAAGGTAATCCTTTCTTCAATATTTCTTGTACCTACTTTGAAATGCATTTTATTTCATCATTTACCTACTTCCCTATAGCCTCTCAACTAAATCCATATATCATTTTCTCTAAATATTAAAAGTTAATATGTAGTTGATAATTAATTTACATTAAATAAAGTATAAATCATCATCTCTAAATATCAAAAGGTAATAAATTTTAAATGTATAATATATTAAAATATAACTATTTCACTGTACCCCCTCAAACAGATCCATATATCATTGTCTCTAAATATTAATAAAAATTAATTTTTTCTGTTTTTTTAAAATTTATTAATATATCATGATCTAGTTTCTAAATTTTAAATTTTTGTTAAAAATTTTAATCATCTATCCATTTCTTCATTAAATAAGCCTTCATTTTTTTAAAAACAGCTAAATCTCCCAGGGATTCACAGTCCTTTTCTTTCAAGATAAGTAACTTCATATCATTTGATCTCATATCATTATCAAGTTTTGTTTTCTCTATCAAAATTCATTCCTGGCTAAGATGATTTTTTTTTCAAATAAACTATTTGTTTTTTCCATGGGTTAGGCATTTCTTTCAGCAAGATTACTTTATTTTTCTGCCAATAGAGACTTTGAATCTACTGAGGTGCTTTCACTTAATTGTTTTCTTTTGGCATCCTTTATTCTGATGAGATGTGTAGATAAGAAAAAGAAGGTGAAGGACTATCAGTTCACTTTTCAGGTCCTCAACTCCATTTTTATGGCTAGAGGTGAGATTAACTGAGTTGGCAGAAGTGGTTTGGTTTGTATCTCAATTTTTCCCATGCAAATAAATATTTAAAAGAAGTTTTGATCTGATTATCAAAAACTGAGAGTGCTTTTCTTAACCAGTTGGTTGGGGAAGAGACACTAGGCAGATTTTGTTCAATAGCATAGAATATTGCACTAAATTTAAAAGCTGCTGTGTTTACTGCTTTCCATCTAGAGTATAATATTATAAAAAATTTAATTAGTTTTGATTCTTATTTTTTTTGTAAATACAAACAATTCACTGAATTCAAATCTGTTTCCAATGACAATTGTCAGGCAGGATGTACCAGGAGCCCAGTAAAACTTATGTTAAGTTATTGGACCTGAAAGAGGGCGAAAATTTATGCTTTTTATGTATATAAATTAATATTATATTGCATAATAAAATTAAGTACAAATTACATTATTAAATAAAATTTAAATAAGGGTTATATTTATTTTATTATTTTATTAATTATATACTATTAAAATAAACATAAATTATATTATATTCTATAAAAAGTTGGGCGTATTTTTATGTATTTAAATAATTATAAAATAATAATTAATTAATTATAATATTATATTATACTTATAAGGCAAAATGTTGACTTATAATAATATTAATTAATTATTAGACCCTTATAATAATTTATACATTATTATCCCTGATTTTTGGGCGCTTCTGTGGCTCAAAATTATGTAATTAAATTTATTAAAACATTTAAACTAATTACATTCTCATATTTTAATCTAAAATAATTACTTATATTAATTGTATGAATTAAAATAGTAATATATTACATTCCACTTTAAAATAGTACTGCATAATACTTATTTTAAATTACATTAGTTATTTTTTATATGTCTTGTACTTATTTATGCGTAATATCCAGGGGGAATTAATACTGGTGAAATATTGGCTACTGCATTTTAACAAATTAGTACATTTTTGATTTCTCACCCCTTACATTTACTCATAAATTATTGTATTTACTTTTGTGGCGCTTCAGAGGGCCCCTTGGCTATATAAGGGCCTTGGGAACCCCCTTCAGCTGCATCACTTACATTATTACAATTTATATACACTTATATATTTTTATACACATATTGATTCCTTTTCTTTTAACTAGTAATACATTTAGTTGAAATAAAATAAATAAATACTATATACAAAATCTTAAGGTTGCGGTAAGAACATTAAACTATAATACTTGACCTCTGCGCATTGAAATTGAAATACTTACATTACAATAATATTAAGACTACTCACTTTATATATTAAACTTTTTTCCCTTGTTTGCGTCCTTCCCTCTTTTCCTCTTTCCATTCTTTTTCTTCTTGTGTCTCTTTCTCCTTTTTCTTCTTTCTTCTTCCACCTTCTAGATGACCGCGCCAATAATAATAGTGTAGTTTTCTGAATTGATTAAAGTGTGCTTCTATCTTTTTGTAAAATGTCTCTCCAGCTTGGTATGTGGAGCACTTGGGTTTCTTTCTGATGCTTATCCATGACAAAGCAAGTTGTTCTTCTTCTTGGGTGTGCCAATTAGGAGACCTTTTTTTAAAAATTATGTCAACATAAATATCTTTTTATTTATCTATTATACTTCAGAAGGTACGGCTGAAGTGTTTAATACAAATACAAGTAGTATTTTAATAAATAGTAGTGGCTATTGTTGGGTGAAGTGAGGGTGAAAGAATGGATAAGTAATTAATGAGGTGCGTCCGGATTCAATAGATACTGTTTGAGTTGAAAAAAGTGGCACAAGGTTGTGTTAATTACAGAAGCTACACAAGAAAATTTTCTTATTTGATTATATGAATACAGAATAAATTAGTTGCTAGAGTATGATTGAGCAACAATTGGGGAATAAGTCGGTAAAATATGCATACCATACTACTTTACTAACATGGCTGTGGATGCTCTTAGTTTCCAGAATTTGATGGAAATCCAGGAGGTAGTATACATGTTGCAGTTTAAAAAGAATTGAATTGATAGTGGTTTGCAAGTCTGTTCCCAAACAAAAATATTAATAATAAGGGCATCTCCACTCATTTTGGTAAACCCCATTGGTATGCATATTTTGACCCTGGCAACATCACTCATTCCATTAAGACCCATTGGTAAGCTATAATTTTAGAAATTAATTGATAAGGGTCATTAATATTACTGGACACTACCACTTGCAAGTCATTAACTCAACCTCTCACCCACCAAAAAATTTCACATCTCAACTTGGTTGCCAATTACACAGGCGCATCTGAAGGTTACCAATTTTTTTTATTTCTCCATTAAACCACACTATTTTCACTTCATATCACTATTGATTAACGTATTTTGGTACTAAAGAAAGTTATATAAACCTCCCCACCAAAAACAACCCCAAAATGTCATCTGATTCAAAGAAAAAATGATTACCTAACTGGAACCCCCAGGAAGAAGAACAGCTTTCCATTTCATGACTAAGAATCATTGAACAGCCTTAATATGCAACATATCAAACTGGGGAAGCATTTTACAAAAAAAAGAGACACATTTTAATCAGTATAGAAAGGTCCATCATAGAGATTATTAAAAAATACAAATAAGTTATCTGCTCATTCCTTCTTACTCACATCAAATTTTACCAATCTAATCATTCCTCTTTAAAATTTGAATGACAGATGGCAAGCCTTAAATACATCAACTCTTAAATTTAGTTCAGTTTATTACTCAATTGAGCAAAACTCAACTAGTGGAAGTAACCCAAGTGAATGGCTCCAAATGGCTCTTACCATCTATCAAAAACAAAATAAGTCAGCTTTCAAAAGTTTTCCAGAATGGTAAAAACTCAAGTTTGCACCAAAATGGGGAATGGAGAGAAACAAACCTTCTAATTTAGTCCCTATGTATCCTATACCTGTGGACCCAACAATACCTGAATAAAATTCAAGTTGTTATGATGATCAAAACAGTGAACCAGTTACTTTTTTACCTTTCAATGTTCTCAGTGTGTGTCCTATGGGTCAAAAAGCAAAATAAAAAAAAAGATTGAGTGAAAGCACTATAAGTGAAAATAAAGTCAACATCACTACTCACCTTTAATATTTGGCTGAAAAATGGCTTAAAAGCATGTGCAGTACCAATTAAATGTTTGAGCAACAAAATGATCTTTCAAGAAAACAAGTGGATATCTCACAAGAAAGAATCTTAATTGAGAGGGAGTTACTTGTAATAGACAAAGTAAAAATTGCTATTGACCAAAAAAATGTTGAGTTGAACCAGGAGAAAATTGAGATTGATGTAAGAAACTTGAAGATAAATGAGGAACAAAGCCATAGTGAGGTGCAAAGTAATGATATCAATCAACTGAAGGAGCTTTTGATATTGAAGCAAATTAAAAGTTTTTCTGAGGAAGATTTAGCAAGGCTGGATAAAATGAAAGATGGCTTGAAAAGAAAGTGGTTAGGGAATAAACTTGTTGGTCAGTCGTCTAGAAGAGAGGAAGAAAAATGGGAAGAAGTAGAAGAGGAGAAGGAGGAAAGGATTATGGGTAATAAAAGAAATAAAAATTATAAAAATTATTTAATTTATTGAGGAGAATCAACGACGGTTTTCTTGAGAGGTGACAAAAGTGAGGTTCTTATTAAATAATAATATTATTCTAATGTAAGGGCTATGCGCGGCAGACACTGTGATCACTATCAGACTTAAAGAAACCTTTCAATTGTTATATAGAATTTTAATTAGAATCTTATTACTAATAAAAAGAATATAAACGTAATGTAAAAGTGTATTTAATTTGTTGAGTGTATAATAAGTGATCCTCTACAGGGGATTATCCAAGGCCCTTTTATAGGCAATGGTCCCCTGAAGCGCTACAAATGACTATATACAAAAGAGTAATGAAGTAAAACAAAAAGATAAGAGTAGACATTTGTAACATAGTAACTAAGAGAAAAATATATGAAAAATAACAAGTATCCCAATTAAGACTGTAAAATTCCCATCCCAAATTCCCCAAATTAGTTTCTATAGATTAATAAGTAACTAAACAACCATGTGATCTACTAACTATGGGAAAAACAAATCAAAACAAGTAATACAATCTGTTTTCAGTATTTCTAAGTGAAACAATTGACATGTTTTGACGCAAAAAGGTATGCAATCAATTTAATTCAGCATAAGTTTATATAATTTAATTGTTTTCACTTATGTAGTTAAATACTAGTTAACTGAAACAATTAATTAAATTACTTTGAGAAATTATAATACTATTTTATAAAATAAGTATTATAATTTATTTAATTTTCTTTCTGACACAATTAAGGGTCAAAAGAAGCGCCATTACTTATTGTTTAATACTATATGAAAGATGTAATTTAATATATAAATGTAAATAATTAATTTAAATATATTATAAGTCAATTTTACACTTATAATTATAATATATATTTTTAATTAATTAAATATTAATTTATAATTATTAAATACATAAAAATGCGCCATTTAGTTGTAGAATATAAAATATATTATGTTTAATTTAAATGTATAAAATTTATATAAATAATAAAATCAATATAACACTTATATGTAATAAGATATTTATATAATTTTATTATGCAATAAAATATTAATTTATATACATTATATATAATTCATACGCCCTCTTTCAGGTTCTATAAGGTAACACATCATTTACTGGGCTCCTGGAATAGCCTGGCTGACACTCCCTCACTCTAAAAAAAACAATAATAATAAAAAATGCTATGATTTTTTCTTTTTGTATTTTTTCAACAGAGTAGGCAGATTTGAAATCTCCTTGCTAGGTATCCATGCATCATGTTCAGATGATTTGTTCTTATATCTAAATAAATATTCAATACCCCTTTCAGAAGTGATAATTCTATCATTGAGAATTTTATCAATTTCTGCTGTTTCTGTGACTTCCTGAGGGTTTTTCTTAGGTCTTCCCCTTCTTTTGGGAAATAAGTCACTGTTGGAAGTATAAGGTTTAAGCAAAGAAATGGGAAAAACAGGATCTTTCCTATCATATGGAGAATACAATACAACTTCCACTGCATTATCACCAACCATTCTTTTAACAACAAATGGCCCTACAAAAGGATCTTTTAATTTGTGGTTACCTTGTAAATTGAAATGGACAGTAGAGATCAACACTTCATCACCCTTGTTAAATGTGTATTCTTTATGGGATTTATCCCATCTTTTCTTTTCATATTCAAATGCTATATCAATACAGCTCTGAGCATGTTTTCTGCCTAGCTGTTGCATTTGCATAAAAGATTTTACACCAGGGTGTAGTTCCAACTTAGGTAATTTATTATTGAGAATCTGAGCAGGAGTATGTGGGACATAACCTAACCAAAGCTCAAAAGGCTTTTTCTCAGTGACAGAATGAACAGTGCTATTATATGCAAATTCAAGACCAGGCAATAGAGTGACCCAATCATGAGTAAATCTGTCATTGTCTTTATATTCTAAACCAAAGGCACAATACCTTCTAATCATATCTTCCAGAGTTTGAATCTTTCTTTCAGCTAGACCATCAGTCTGAGGATGGTGAGCTGTAGACAATTTCAACTCACAGCCACAAATATCCATCAAAGAGGTCCAAAACTCAGAAGTAAATTTTGGGTCTCTATCAGAGATAATGGCTTTTGGAAAACCAATAATATTAAACATATAAGACCACCATAAGAAAGCTAATTCTTTGGTGGATACATCTTTGTGGGTTGGAATAAATTTGCACATTTTTGTAAATCTATCTACTATTACCCAACAAGAGTTAAAGCTGTCTTTACCTGCAACAGGAAGACCAGTGACAAAATCCATATTAATGATTCTCCAGGGAGCATTAGGTGCTTCAATATGTTGTAATAACCCTGCTCTCTTACCTGTTAACCTTTTAGATTTTTGGCAGGAATCACAAGATTCAACATATAATTTTGTGTCTTCAGACATATTAGCCCACCATGCAGTGTTTTTGATTCTAATCAATGTTTTCTCAAGATCAAAATGACCAGCTAATATGTCATCATGACAAAGTTTGAGGATAGTTTCTTTCATTGAAGGAGGAATTACAATTACATTGGTAAGCTTCCTTCTATAATATATATAACCATCTTCAATAGAGAACTTTCCTTTATTTAAAGCATTTTGGTATTTTGCAGGAAGAGTTTTTATTAATGCTTGAATTGAAGCATTCTTAGGATCATTTAAGATAGTAACCAATTTCTTTAAATCAGAATCCTTCTCATATGAATCCAGTATTAATTGCAATAACTCTTCTTCCATATCTACTACAAATATACCATGGATATGAACAGTATCATCTTCAGGTACATAAGCAGGATTTGAGTCATTATTTGGCAGAGGCAATCTTGAGAGCATATCAACATTGGAGTGAGTATTACCAGCCCTATGGATAATTGTCATCCGTCCTCTGTATTCTTGAACAGCAAGTTTCCACCTGAACATATGTCTGTTAGGTGTCTTCAGGTTTAAGAGGGACTTCACAGCACTACAGTCAGTTACCAACTCAAATTTTTGGTCATCCAAATAGTAATGAAGTTTCTCAAGAGCCCAAACAACTGCTAAGCACTCCAATTGAGTGGAACCATATTTCAATTCACTATTTCTTAAGGTTCTTGAAATATAACAAATTACAACCTCTGAGGAATTATCATTAATAATTTTCTTCTGGTGAAGGGCAGCACCCAGACCAATAAAGCTAGCATCTGTATATAGGACAAATGGCTTGTTAAAATCTGGAAGAGCCAATATAGGGGCTGTCATTAAGCAACTTTTTAATGTATTAAAAGCTTTTTGACAGTCATTATTCCAGAGAAAGGCAATATCTTTTCTGGTCAGTTTTGTAAGAGGTAAGGCTATGACCTGATAATTGTTAGTATATTGTCTGTAATAGCCACACATCCCCAAAAAACTTTTGATTTCTCTTACAGAAGTTGGTGCTTCCACATTTTGGATGGCAGCAACTTTCTCGTGGTCTACACAAATTTGTAAGCCTGACACAACATGGCCAAGGACTTTCAAAGATTGAAAACCAAATTTAAACTTTTTTAAGGATAAGGTCATATTGATTTCATCCATTTTTTGGAAAACTCTATTCAAGTGAATCATATGTTCATCAAAAGTTTTAGAAAAAACAATAATATCATCAATATAAACCATGAGCCAACCTTCAATAATTTCTTGATGGAAAGCGTTATCCATGACTTTCTGGAAAACTGAAGGAGCATTTTTAGGGCCAAATGGCATCCTAACATACTTATATTGTCAGCCAGGCTATTCCATGAGTCCAGTAAATGATATGTTAACTTATAAGACCTGAAAGAGGGCGTAAGAATTGTATCTAATGTATATAAATTAATATTTTATTGCATAATAAAATTATATAAGTATCTTATTACATATAAGTGTTATATTAATTTTATTGTTTATATAAATTTTTATACATTTAAATTAAACATGATATATTTTATATTCTACAAATAATGGCGCATTTTTTATGTATTTAATAATTATAAATTTATATTTAATTAATTAAAAACATATATTATAATTATAAGTGTAAAATTGACTTATAATATAATTAAATTAATTATTTAAATTTATATATTAAATAAAAACTTTCATATAATATTAAAAAAAATAATTAATGACGCTTCTTTTGACCCTTAATTGTGTCAGGAAAAACCATTAATTAATTTATACTAAATTGAGATTAATTACATATTTTGTTATGTAACAATATTCTTTGTTTCACTTATAAATCCTTAAATCAGACTCTACAATCTGTTTTGAATTATTTTTCTCATAGTCCCTATGTCCCAGGCTTGTTTAGTTATTCACTATTTTTACTTACTGATTTGGGAATTAATGGTGGGAAAATTGGATTCTTAATTGGGGTTTTAAATTATTTGTTTCATATTTTTCTCTACATTGTTATGTTTCACTTACTCTTTGATATACTTGTTTCATCCTATTATAATTCTTGTATTTACAAATATAGTGGCGCTTCAGAGGACCCATTGCCTATAAAAGGGCCTTGTATAATCCCCTGTAGCCTCATCACTTACTATACACTCAACAACTTAAATATAATTTTATCACGTTTATTATTATTTTTATTAGGATTACAATCTAATTAAAAATTCTATATAACAATTAAAAGGTTGCCTTAAGTCTGATAGTAATTAAAGTCTTTGCCGTGCAGAACCCTTACTTGAAATAATATTAATATTAATAAAACCCAATTTTGTGTCACCTCTCAAATCACTTGTCGTTGCTTTCTCTTCAATAAATTAAATAATTTCATTAGACTTTATTTCTTTTATTTCTCAAATCACTATTACCTTCTTGTCTTCCTCTCTTTCTTCCCTCTTTTCTTATCTCTTCTAAACAACTGACCGACATATATATTACCATATGAGTAGCAATAAGCAAAAATTTTTGAGAATTTTTCTCAACTGGAACTTGATGATAACCTTTATTACCATCCAGACAACTAATAAATTTTGCACCTTGCAAGGTAGCATGTATTGAATTAATTCTGGGTAAAGGATAGATATCATCAACAGTATAAGTGTTCAAAGCTCTGTAATCTCCACATAATCTAGCCTTATCTTTTTCATAAGAAATCAAGACTGGGGAGATGACACAATATTTAGGGGTGACATCTACTTTTTCAATGATATTCATTTTTAATAATGTTGCAATATTATCTTCAATATCTTTTCTTTTTGATGGAGAAGCAGGATATGGTTTTTTCTTAAGGGTAGGAGGAATATCACTCAAATTACAGGATAAGGTAATTTTCATTTCTTCCTGAACAATTCCCAAGACATGAGAACCATGAGCAAAAGCCATAGGGAAAGAGGTAATAGAGGCAACAATAGAATCTTTTTGTTCACTAGTCAAATGATCACCAAAAGAAGCAGTATTTATTTCATTTAATAGATCATCCATTTCAGTTGTTGTTCTACCTTTACACTGGATCAGTGAGTTACAAGATTTCAACAAATGCCCAGAAGTTCTAGGAGAGGAAATTTTGAATTTCCTTTTCCCATTCATTCCTAAGGTAAAGCAATTATTTTCTGGGTCCAGCTTTACACCAAACATAGTTAAAATATCATTTCCCATAATAAACCAATTGCTTAAATTATCATTTTTCATGACAACAAACTCACAAACAGCTCTGACAAAACCACCATTATATTTGAAGAATACAGAGGTTTTGTATTTGCTAATAGGAAATAAGGTAGAACCATACCCTCTCCATTTTTCAGAAGTTATAGGTAATAATTTACTCAAATATTCCTTATCCACTGAAGCCAAAGCTTTTTCAGACACTACACTTCCTCCAGCACCAGAATCAAGAACTACATCAACATTTCTACCATTAATGATAACAGGTGCCTTCATAGGGGATATAGGTATAGAATTGTTAGTAATATCTTTAATTATCTCAACATTTTCTACTGAAGATAAATCCAATACACATTCTTCAGATATATTATTTAAATAATGGACATCTTGTTCCAACATTAAAACATCTTTAACAGAATCATTTTCATAGGAGATATTACTTTCACATTCACTGGAAGAATTATTGACATCAAGTTCAACTTCATCAGTGTCTTCATTTTGTTCAACAAGATGAATTTTCTTGTCACAAACATGACCCTTCTGCCACGGTTTGTTACATTTATAACAAGTATTTGTTGCATATTTTTTAGGTGCAACTGGGGCAGAGGGTTTACCAGATTTTTCTGGGAGCTTTATAGAAGGTTTATTCTTATCATTATAAGATTTACCAAGGTAATTCTTTGGTTCATATCTATGGTTGAGCAGTACCTCATTACAGATATTAATGAAAGAAGAATTTTCCCTTACATGCTCAGTTCTAGCCACAATCAAATCCCTAAGAGAATTTGGTAATTTATACAAGATTTTATCTCTCCAAATATCATAATCCATCTTTGGATCAATTGCTCTAAGGATTTTTGTTATTTTCATCAGAAAAACAATGGGCTTTTCAACAGAGGAGGATACATATCTAGTATTCTCATACAGTCTTTGTTGAGCTAACCTGAATTTTGAACCACCAAACTGATTCTCAATCAAGGATTTCCAATCATTCCATGTATAATGATTGTCATCTAAAAGAACAGATTCATACCACATCAAGGCTACATTGGAAAATAAAGAAATTAGCTTAGAAACAATTTCCTCATCAGGTAGTTTATAAGATCTCTTTAAATTATCAATTCTTTGGATAAAGTGTTGCCAATCAGAGAAAGAATCACCATCAAAGGTAGGATATTGGTCTACCTTAGGCCAATTTTTCTGACTACTTGGATGGTCTACTTTTTGGTTTGAATTATTCATTATTAATAATTCCTGAAGTTTAGCCAGGTGTTCAGAAATTTCATTATTTACAGAAACAGCTGGTGCATGACCATCACAAGATTTTTTGCTAGTAGCAAAAGATTTTACAGACTCATTGTCAGTTTGTTTAATGTTTGAAATATGAGGAAGAAAGGATGAACTTTGCTCAGGTTTTTTTCCTTTATTTTTATGCAGCTTATTGACAGCATTCTCATTTAATTCATTATTAATTGTTAAGGTTGAGAATTTTTCCTGTAGGTCAGACACATAGTTTCTTATTCTTGGAATTTCAGACATCTGGTCATTTACTTTTGCAAGAGATAGAACATTTCTGTCCTCAGAAACTGAGTGTTTGGCACTTAGTGCATGGAAATCATTTCTTAGCTTTTTAAACTCATTTTGCAGAGATTTTATTTCATTTTTTAATGAATAATTTTCTTCAATAAGGGGTTTCAATTCACTCAAGGTCTTATGTAGACTGATATTTCTATCTGAGATAGCTCTATGGTCACTTCTTATTTGTTTTTGTTGACTAAGAATAATATTTAAGGTTTCTTTGATTTTTAAATAAGCTGTATCTTGTACAGAAGAACTCACTTTACATTGCAAGTGTAAATTATTTAATCTATCATTTTCATGGATTAACACATCTCTCAAATGTTTGTCTTTCACAACATTAAAGTCAAGGGTATCTTTCAATATTTCCTCAGAAGTTCTTTCAATTAAGGTATAGATTTCAGGGGGAACAGAATAATTTTTAATTGCAAGAGAAGGATTAATCAAAGAAGTAGAAGTTAAATGTAAAGGTTCATCAAATGACAATTTGCTAATTACATCAATAGGGCTACTAGTTACAGGAAGCTGTCTTTTAACAGGTTTAACTGTTCTTTCACCATGTTCAATATTATTACCTGCAGAAGAAGATTTACTTAAAAACATACCCAAGTGACTATCAACCAAATTACTTACCATGGCAGAGGAGGAAACTTCCCCTGAGACTGAGTTTGGGATTGTGCTTGGGCCTTCTTTCTCCTGCCTTGTTGGTAGGGATGAGGAGGTGGATAGAAATTGTGTGTTCTGGATGGGCCAGGCTGATGAGGAGGAGGGTGTTGCACATTCTGTTGGTAGTGACTCATTAGATAATCCCATTTCCATTGCTCTACTTCCATAGTATTTGGATTTTGGATGGTTGAGCTGGGTGGCTGTGAAGGTTGAGCCTGAAACTGAGGCTGATTGGGAGGCAACTGAGGAGGGGCCTGGGCCTGATTCTGGTTCCTGAGTTCTTGAACCTGATCCCACAAGGTGTCTACTTTTGCTTTGTACGTCATATTTTCTGTCTTAAACTCTTTTATATGACTGGACAGGTTGCTGATTTTTTGTGGCAGAGGAAGATTTTTAATTTTGAATCCTTTTGGAAGACCTTCTTGAGGTACTAGAGGCTTTACTTCCTTCTGTTGTGCTTGGGGAAGGGGGTTTGGTTTGTTTACATTTCCTGTCATTTCCACATCCTGAATTATGTGAATTTTTTGTGTTAGCATAAGATTTTTTATGTCCAACTTTAGAAGAACTCACAGTATCAGCATCATAGTCAATTTCAATCTCATCCACTTGCATGTTATCCATTTTTTCAGCCAAATTGTTGTACATAATAGTGGGAAGATTAATTAACTTTTTTTTTAAAAAAAATAATAAAAGTTAGTTAATAATTGCTCCAAAAATAAATAAAAAATTTTTATTAATTAAATTAAAAAAAAAAAAAATTTAATATAAAGTAATAATTATAAAAAATTAATTAATAAAATGGATTGCAAGGTTAAATTGGGAATAAACAATCAAGTTAATTCAACCAATTAATTACCAATATTAAATATGGCAATATATTTGGGACTAAGCATAAAGTACTTTTAATTCAACCAAAATTAACAATAATTAATAATAAAAAAAATTAATTTAATAATTCAATTTGTATTAATAATAATGTCAATTCTTCTAGGACTAAGAGTATTTAACACTCTATAATGGTCAACTAGGAAAAAAAAATTTATAATTGAACACTTACACTCAGTGAATCAGCAATTAAGCCACAATCACTGTTATTGCAGTAAAAATATATTAATATGAGTGAGAGGTGCAAAGGAGAACTTACTATAGTGATCAAAAAATCACTTCAAAATAATATAAGAATTAAAATAATATAAACCTAAGAAATCAAACCCAAGTTCAAAACACGGTCGCGGCAAAAGTTTCTTTTTTGCCAGGTGGTCCGTGCGTTTGTCATTCGTCGCCAGGCTTGATCGTCGTCGCGGTTTGGAAAGGCCCTCAGTTGTCGGTCAGTTGTCTAGAAGAGAGTAAGAAAAATGGGAAGAAGTAGAAGAGGAGAAGGAGGAAAGGATTATGGGTAATAAAAGAAATAAAAATTATAAAAATTATTTAATTTATTGAGGAGAATCAACGACTGTTTTCTTGAGAGGTGAAAAAAGTGAGGTTCTTATTAAATAATAATATTATTCTAATGTAAGGGCTATGCGCGGCAGACACTGTGATCACTATCAGAATTAAAGCAACCTTTCAATTGTTATATAGAATTTTAATTAGAATTTTATTACTAATAAAAAGAATATAAACGTAATGTAAAAGTGTATTTAATTTGTTGAGTGTATAATAAGTGATCCTCTACAGGGGATTATCCAAGGCCCTTTTATAGGCAATGGTCCCCTGAAGCGCTACAAATGACTATATACAAAAGAGTAATGAAGTAAAACAAAAAGATAAGAGTAGAAATTTGTAACATAGTAACTAAGAGAAAAATATACGAAAAATAACAAGTATCCCAATTAAGACTGTAAAATTCCCATCCCAAATTCCCCAAATTAGTTTCTATAGATTAATAAGTAACTAAACAACCATGTGATCTACTAACTATGGGAAAAACAAATCAAAACAAGTAATACAATCTGTTTTCAGTATTTCTAAGTGAAACAATTGACATGTTTTGACGCAAAAAGGTATGCAATCAATTTAATTCAGCATAAGTTTATATAATTTAATTGTTTTCACTTATGTAGTTAAATACTAGTTAACTGAAACAATTAATTAAATTACTTTGAGAAATTATAATACTATTTTATAAAATAAGTATTATAATTTATTTAATTTTCTTTCTGACACAATTAAGGGTCAAAAGAAGCGCCATTACTTATTGTTTAATACTATATGAAAGATGTAATTTAATATATAAATGTAAATAATTAATTTAAATATATTATAAGTCAATTTTACACTTATAATTATAATATATATTTTTAATTAATTAAATATTAATTTATAATTATTAAATACATAAAAATGCGCCATTTATTTGTAGATTATAAAATATATTATGTTTAATTTAAATGTATAAAATTTATATTAATAATAAAATCAATATAACACTTATATGTAATAAGATATTTATATAATTTTATTATGAAATAAAATATTAATTTATATACATTAAATATAATTCATACGCCATCTTTCAGGTTCTATAAGGTAACACATCATTTACTGGGCTCCTGAAATAGCCTGGCTGACAAAACTTGTATATATAATAAGTATGATTGTATTTGACTGTATATAAAGTATCTAGACATTAAAAGAAGAGTTTTAACCAGTTATTTCTATATATTTTTATTGATAAGTAAAGTGAAAAAAACATGGAACACTTCATATGAAATAAATAATAAAATTAAAAAATATTGTTAGTTATGAGAGTCTTGATGGCAAAAACCTGAATTTTATCAATAAAACTATTAATAAAAATTATGGAGAGTTGTAAAAATTAATAGCTTATTTTATAAAATTATAAAGGAAAAGTTATGGTGAGGTGTGAAAAATTTCAATGCTCAAATAAGAAGTACTATTTTTTTATTATTTATGTATTTTAAAATATGTTTAATAGGAAAATATTTATTAAATTGCTCAATGCTCAAATAAGATGAAGTATTATGTTTTATTTAGAAAGTATTTAATTTCAAAAGATGAGTGAGGGAATTCTACTTGATGCTCAAATAAGAAAATTTATTTTGTTTCACCACACAATATGGGGGGTGGACTTTCTAGGGAGTCTGAAACCTTGGACTCAAACTCACCACAGATTGAACACACATTGAGCTATTAAAAAAGTAACTATACAATCAGGGATAAACACCACTCAGAAAAACAGTTTTAGGTGGGTGTTCAAGTAGAGTTCAGTATGGGTTCAGTATGATTTCAGTATGAGTTTCATCTGAGTTCCATCTGAGTTCAGATTGGGGACATGCTAGCAAGTTCACCCCCTATATTGCATAGTGTTTTATTTAGAAAGTATTTAATTGAAAAAGATGAGTGGGGTAGTTCAGTGAAATACTTACCTCCTTATATATTGGAGAGGTCCTCACCCCACATTGGGATCCAGAAATCTTGAAAATCCTATAGTACTAACTATAGGCCTTGACCAAAGGAGTTGGAGAAAAACTTGAGAGAAAACCCCCTGTCCTTTTGAGAAATACCAGGTGAGATTTATTTGCTACAGAAAATTAAAGACTGTTACTATACCCATTCTCACAACTTCTTGACTGCTTAACAAGCCAAGACAGTAGCCCAGATGACTACAAAACAAAGAAAACCTGAAATGCAGAAAGATCCACACCAGAAAAACAAAATACTGTGCACTTGTTGCACAGAAAACAGCAGTATTACTTAATGCAAATTTCAAATATACACCAGATAATGCAGTTGCCAAATTTGAGTTAAATGAAGAACTAACCTTGAAAAAAACCCAGAAAATTGTGGCTAAAAAACAGTGAAAACAGAGTAATAAACAGGTATCTAATTACCAGATGGTTGTCTGATAAATAGAGTTGCCCCAAGCTCTCTTCTTCAGTATGTACACACAGACCACCTTCTAAAAATCTATGCCACATTAAATAACTTGGCACTTCTGCCAGCTAAATTGTATAAAAAACCCTCTAGAAGAGATCCCTAGCTTGCTATGGCTGAGGCGGGCAGCCTGTCTAGAGGCAGAAAACCTCCCTGAAGGCAAAAAGCACCAAATTACCTTATCCAATCATTGTGATCCAGCTATTTTCAATTTATATGCAAAGTAACCAACAACTAAATAATTCTTCAGTCCACTTTCAATCGAGTGAAGACCTAAAATTTCATAATTGGACAATTAAAGCCAATAAAGAATTATATAAAGTCAGTAATAAGACATAAATATTATAATGATGAATGATCACCTTTTTAAATATTATTATAGATAAGTAGAGTAAAAAATAACCTAAAAAGCTTCATATTCAATAAGTAATATAATAAAATTTTACCTTTATATATTTATATTATTAATGATAAGTAAAGTAAAAAAAACCCATGGAACACTTCATATGAAATAAGTAATAAAATTAAAAAATATTGTTAGTTATGAGAGTCTTGATGGCAAAAACCTGAATCATATCAATAAAACTATTAATTAAAATTATTGAGAGACATAAAAATTTAAAGTTTCATTTAATAAAATTAGGAAGGAAAAGTTATGGTGAGGTTTAAAAAATCTCAATGCTCAAATAAGAAGTATTATTTTTTTATTATTTATGTATTTTCAAATATTTTTAATAAGAAAATATTTATTAAATTTCTCAATGCTTAAATAAGATAAAGTATTATGTTTCATTTAGAAAGTGTTCAGTTGGAAAAGATGAGTGGTGAAATTTGGTGAAATACTTACCTTCTTAGATATTGGAGAAGACACATATTGCCTTTCTCAAGTATGGCCATGCCTCAAGCCAATAGGCAATAAAGGCAAAGCCCCACAATATTCTCTCAATATTGCACTTGGAAAGAGTGAGAGATGGTAATAGTTTGTAAAAAAACAATTAAAGAAAAACAAGCAGGAATTTTGGGAAAAAAAGGAAATTAAAATTAATAAAATTACTTACCAGCAGGAAAAAAAGTGGATGGGAGGAGCAATACACCCAAATAATATTGCACCAAAGATGGGGTGGAAAAAATGTAGAAAAAAAAAACTAGTGAGAGATTCACCCAAAGGTTATTGAAGTTAATTTCCTCTCTCTTAAAGGTTGAAAAAATTCAGGAAATTCAAGCAAGAGTAATTTATTTTTAATAACCTTTGGGTAAATTTCTCACTAGATTTCTACTTGTTTTGCAATATTACACAGCACATCATAAAATTATTTACTTCAGTCACCACGCAATATGGGGGGCGGACTTGCTAGCGAGTCCGCAACCTTGGACCCAAACTCACCACAGATTGAGCACACATTGAGCTATTGATAAAGGAACCATACAATCAGGGATGAACACCACTCAGCAGAACAGTTTTAGGTGGGTGTCCAAGTAGAGTTCAGCATGAGTTCAGTATGAGTTCAGTCTGAGTTCCATCTGAGTTCAGGTTGAGGACTTGCTAGCAAGTCCACCCCCTATATTGCGTAGTGAGTGATATTCAAAAGGCAAAATGGTTGCTTGATAATTCCCCATTGATATTTTAGTACACCAAAGGCTCATTCAATTTCTTTGTAGGCTGCTTCTTGTAGCTTAGTGTAGTACTGGCTGGCCTCATCCTGAGTGTGGGAAATATTTTTTACAAGTGTGGACCATGAGGGATAAATTTCATCTGCAAAATAATATCCACGGGTATACTTATGTTTGTTTACTTTGAACCTAATCTCATTTTGCGTTTTGGTAAGTAATTTGTCAAATATGTGGCTACAATGGAGGATTTTGATATCATTTAGCACACCAGGAGAACCAAAGAAGAATTTCCAAAAGCATAAGTATTTGCTTTATACACCCTCTAGTACCATATTTGGAGTTCCTTATTTTCCTTAAAACTGACCACCCCAAGCTGCAGGGCAGTTTTTCTACTCCCAGTGCCTACTATCAATTGATCCTAAACAGCCAGGAAATCCACACTTTTCATATTTTTTCAAGATTTATTTTTCTTCCATATTTGGCTCACATAAGTATTCTGATTTGTACAACTTTATAATATCATTAATAAAATTTTTAAGTTTTAATAGTGCCATGGATTCTTCTATTCAGATATATTCATAGGTGTAATCTGCTGCAATACAATAGGCAAGTAGGAATAGGCAACAAGTTATCTTTTTGTGTGGTGTTAAACCTGTCTGCTTACAACAATCCTTGTGAATAGTAAAAGGTAGTGTGTTATGATTTGGTTGAGGGGTGGGGAAGAGGAGTGCTATGGGAGTGATGCATTTTAAAGAGGCGGAAGAGTAAATATTGCATAAGGGGGCTATATTGGGCCAGGTCTGTGGAGAACTCCTCATCAGAAAACTTATCTAGTAATCCATTTACTCTCTAGTATCACTTCCAGTTGGCATAGTCATTCCCATCTTCCCTCACTGTTGGAAGTCTCAAAATAGTCTGTCTTAGTTAGTCTCCCTGATTTATCCAAAATAGTCCATCCCATCTTAAATTAGTGTTAGTTCTAGTGGTAGTCCACTTTCTTAGGTCTTAAAAATTTGTCCAATCTTAATTGGTGCACTACCAAAGAAAAATGAGCCCCTCAGGTCAACCTGATGCAGAAAACCTTCCTGAAATGCAAAAGTAAATGGCACGCTTTCAAGAACAAAATTCTAGACTCATGGAGCATCTTTCAGAGGAAATGCCATGGCCCCACAGAAGAAGAACTGGATGCCTCTGAAGCTGAGGCACAGGCATGGCCCATGGCACCAGTGCTGCTTTTTAAAGTCCCAAATATTGCTGTCCCAGCATTCTTCAATGGAAAGTGAGATCCCTGGGAAGATCAGTACGTTTTTCAGTTAAATAATTATGTCCTGTTCAACCACCATCAGTTCCCTGATGAGCAATCAAAAATTGGATTTTCAATCTTATACCTCACAGACAAGGTGGTGCACTGGGCAAGTCCATATACAAAGGAGCTCCGTGGAAATGGAAAGTTGGAAACAGATTTCTTTCAGTTCATGGTGGAATTTTAATTAGTTTTTGGTGACGCTAATTTGGCCACAGCCTCAGAGCATGCTCTCAACCAGTTGTGACAGACACACTCTTTTTCTGAGTATGTGTCCAAATTCTGGGGACACAACAGCTATGTTACAACATGGGGAGAGGGAGCACTCATGTTTCACTTTAGAAATGGGCTGTCACAAAAAAACAAGAAATACCTAATCAGTCACCCTCATTTAAACTCTCTCCAAGAGCTCATGGAACTAGCCATCCAAATTGACAAATAGTTCACACATCAGCAAATGAATTGTTGGAGTATTGCCTGTCCATGGCACAGCTATGCCTCATAAAGAGGGGCAAATGAAAAGGACCCAAAGGCCATGGATATTAATGCAGCAAATGCATGTGGTGCTAGTGGGAGGAAAAGGCTATCAGATGAAGAATATCAGAGACACATGAGAAAAGGACTGTGCCTCAGATGTGGGGGAAGCTGTCATCTGGAAAGTGAGTGCAGAGGGGAAATAAGTTTTAGTGAAGTGGAGGATAGTGCAGGAAAGGTGCAGGTAAAAGACATTTCTTCATGGTGAAGGTTGTGCCCTCCCTGAGAAGATTAGAGGAAAAGAATAAGGGGTATTTGGTAGAATAATTATCAGTGTGCAAACTACTTGAAGTAAATGATAATTTTATTCTAATAAACTTGCCTTTAATGACCCTTGATTCCACAAAAAATGTACGAGCCCTACTGGACTGTGGGGCCACAGACCATTTTATTTCTAAAAAATTTTAAAGAGAAATGAAATGTATAAAGAAAAATTGGACCACCCTAGGTGTCTATTTATGTTTGACAGATCCCCAGGTGGGGGAGGAGAAGTAAGAGAAAAGGTTTTTTGCAGGTTTTGGTGTGAAAGAAGGGAGTCACAGTGCAGGGAATATACAACAAACCTGAAAGACAAGTACAACATTGTAGTGGGAATGACATGGCTACACTGATAAAACCTGCAAGTTTATAGGAAAGAAAAGAAGGTTCAGACACCACAGAAAAAATGGGGGGGGTATTTCTAGCAATACCCCTTGCTTGAGCTCCGTTGAGCCACAAATCTATGCTTGAATTATGCACACATCATCACCATGTAGGAAATTGTTTGGCCTTACATTTAGTCAGAGATTTGTCACAAATTGAGCTCAAGATGAACCTACATTGATCACCGTTTGATCTTGTAAAATCCTAATTTGATCATCATTTAAGCTCCCTTTGATCTCACTTTGATCTAACATAAGCTTTTGCATATCCAATATGTCAACTATTCACTTTCAAAAAGATTCGTAATGAATTTCACATGGAATATTAGAAACGAAACCAGTAATTTTGAGTAAATGTCTCATCAAAATGATTAATCTACAACAAAATACCATCAAAATTCAATCTGATTACTGAAAACTTTTGTTAAAATGACTAATAGATATTTAAATTGGAAAATAATATTCCATTTCTCAATTTCAAATTCAAAATATAAATCCCCGTTTGAAATGTGAATTTTGTAGATTCCTTGCCTTCCTATATTATGAGTAATATTTGAGGTATTTTACACCTTTGTAAATATGGTGTTGTGCTGCTAGAAATTATCTCTGTTTCAATTCAACTTTATTGAAGCTTGATTCCAGAATGATACATATTTTATAACTATTTTGAGAAAAAAGTCACTAGTAATGAATTTAGCCTTTTATCTGTCCTTTATTAAACCTCACTTAATCCTACTTAAATCCAAATCGACCCACAAAAACCTTATTTGGGATATTTTTTAGCCCAGGATGATTCAAGATTGGAGCAAAATATTATTTTAAATATCCAATATGCCTATTGATTAAATTTCTTCAAGCTTACTTTAAATTCACATTAACATTAACTTTCACAGGAAATATTAAACACAAATCTTGAAAATATAGTATTTAAAATCATAATAAATATAATATAATATGCTTACAACAAAATTTTCTTTCTGGATTAATTGAAACAAAAAATTGTTCATTTGTGAAAATAGAAAAAATACTATCCATCCTGAATTTAGAATTCATTTTTAAAAATTTAATGCCCCTCACTTTCAAGTTTATCATGTATTTCGAAAATTATATTTTTAATAATTTTGTGAATAGTACACCTGAGATATAAACTTGGGGATATCAAAAACTAAAACATCAGCAAATTGAAATGTTTTTTATTGTTATGAATGGAAATAATGATTGAAAAACACCATTAGAGCAAGTTTGATTTTGAATAATAGGCATACTTTCTCATGTAAATTTCAATAAAAATAATTTTTATTCTTACTTAAGTTGCGGTGGATACATTTGAGCTCAAAAAGAATTAAAATTGATAAAATAAGACTTCTATAGTTCATATTCAAAAATGAAATCACCCTTCATTATCTACCTGTAAACTATTTTAAATTGAATAATTTCAAAGTCAGTATATACTGATGTTATTTTTTCTTTTAAAAAATTTATTATATAGATTAATAGTCATAAACAGTTGACATAGATGTTAAATTTATATAAGCAATCTTTAATTCATAAAATGATAAAACTATCTTTTATGTAAAAAGTGATGAAGGAAAAAAATATTATTAAATTTTTGATGCACTATCAATAAAATTGAAGATAGAGCATATCAAAAGTTTAAACTTAATTTCAATTTTGATATCATCATTTTATTTTATTTTACTTGAGTAGAAAACAGATTTTAAATCTCAATATAATTTTAAATCCCATTAGTTTGTAGATTTCAACATTTGAAACTATGAAATAAATATTTATGAAAGAATTTTACAATATTTGCCCTTCTAAAAACTCATAAATCCAACTTCAAATCTTCTAACCTTCACAAGTAACCACAATGCATTCTGAAAATACTCTATATTTAAATAATTAAAGGTAAATAAAATTATGTTTTTATTCTTTATTTCAATTTTTGATAAATAATATATATATATACATATATATATATATATAATTTCTTAAAAAGTCTAAGAGGGAACTTAATAGTGGTTTTGGCATTAGATATATAGATTCAACTTTCAAAAAATTTGTTTGGAATAAATTACAAAGACAAAAAGGATATATTTTGATGAAAGAATACTGATTTAGGTTCTCTTAAAATATTATTAACCATTTTTATGGAATATTAATCCATGGTTATCATTCTTTATGATATTATCATAGAATTTTTTCCTTTTTTAATATAATGTTTTTCTATTGTGTGGTATGTAGTCTAAGATAAGTTTAAAAGATTTATTGAAGATATATATACCAGAAACAGTATAATCTGTAGATTTATAACTATAACTTACTTTTCTGATGTTTTACATCATTGATAAGTAGCTCATGCATTACACAAGTAAATAATTATAGTCTCTGGAAATAATTCCTTGTGAATTTCAAATTTTTTGTTATTCTTAAAATCATTACTCAAATAAACTAAAATTTCTTCAAATATTGATTGAAAGAAGGAGTTACAAAATCTTATTTTGTAGTTATAAAAGTTTGAGTTATTTTTCATATTATCAAGTATAATGAACATTTGTAAATTTTAACTTGAAAACTAGTGATCATAGCAAAGTAATACTGGAAGAATCAGATAAAAAGGGTGGAATAAAGTCATAGCACAACAGGAAATGATACAAAATTGTTGATTTTTATCTCATAAAATTCAACTTATTTTTAACATATTTTACCACCTTTAGATAATGTTTAGTGGATTTTAACATTATTATAACAAGCAAACTTAACAATGTTTTGATTTTTTTAACAAAAATAAATATTGTTAGATCATTTTTTTAAAAAATATGACTTATTTTTATGCTTTATCTACAATAGTTAGTAGTTTTTTTTGCAGAAATTACTTGTTTTGATATTCTATTTTTGAATTTTTTAAGAGACTTCATTGCATTAAAGTTTTGTAATAATTTTTCATTAAAGCATCATATTTTAAATCTAGAGAATTGGTTTTGAAATAATATATATTTTCATGTTAATTGACTCATTATTTTTGGATTGATAAATTATGTTAAAATTGGGATTGCTTATTTCTAGTGAGTGTACATCATAGTTTGTTTTCAAATCAAAGATTAATAAATGGTGAAATTTGGTAAAATTCTAAATATCTTTTAAACCTTTTTGATTTAAATAATGTTTAATGTTATGTAACCATTCTATAAGTAGAACACAGTTAAAATCTGATAATGGTACATTGCTTTCAATTTCTAATACTAAAATTCTATTCTACTTGAAACAATGTAAACTAAAGCTTGGTATCTCATAAGAAACTCACAATTTTCAAAAATCATATTTCCAACTTTTTAAACATGATACGCATTAAAATATATTTTTAGAATAATTTCCTAATTAGTTTCAAATACTAGAAAATAATGACCTCAATTTATTTTAATACTTAAACCATTCTGATGAGTGAATTTCACAATCCTCTAAGTAACATATGGTTACCATTTATACACATATGCATGATTTCTCCTTTTGTTTAATTTTAGCTGAATCTAAAAAGTAAAATCACATGTTGAACATCATCTATAGATAAACTTCTTGTATTAGAAGCTAATATTTCATATGAGAAATTTGTTATTGAGTTTGGGAAACATTAATAAGTGTTGGGTATTATAATTGAGCCATTTATTCAAGTAAATAAAAAAGGATGACGTTCTAAATATTTCATATATATATATATATATATATATATATATAATAAAAATTAATTATATAGTAGCATTTAACCATGTTTTTATACTAATGTCATATAAAAAAAGGGATTGAACTAAAAATTTCAGTAAAGAAAATAAAAATAAGATAAGTTAATATTCTTGTTTATATTCTCATATTTTTGAAATGGCTTACTTAAGGGAGAAAATTATTTGGTTTTAGAGTACAAGAATTTCTAGATAAAAATCTTCACAATATAGTTTGACCCTCTCAAAAAGAAAATTCCTCAAATTTTACTATCACATTTTATATATTTGTTAAGTAATAGAAAATGGAGTTGTGTCTTTGACAATGAAGCTTTAGAAAATGAAATAAATGATTTAAATTTATAATATAATTTTTGAAACAATAAATCATGTATTCAAAAAAAATTATATATCTTACAATCAAGATAACAGTATTAATTAAGCAACTCTAACAACTTTGGAAAGAAACAAGAAAAAAATAATTAGTAAAATGCATAAGTTATTTTTAGAATTTAAGGAAACTTAATAGCTCTACCTGTAAACTAGCCTTAAAGCAGGTTTGGATTTAACATGTGGAAATTCATACATAGTACCCTTCCATCATTAGAGCAAAATAAAATTTATGTAGTTCTATTTTTTTAATTTATAATAGTATTTTTATTTTTGGCTTTTTCATTAGTATAACTATATATTTTTTAACTTTTTTGTTTTTCATAACATAAGTTCAAAGCTGCACATCACTACTTCAAGATGAAACTCCATATAATGTAATCAATGAATGATATATTATAATGAATTTTACTAGAGACTTTTCAAAAATGGTGATTAAGAATACTTATTATAATTTTTTAAATTTTTATTATTATTCTATCTCTTGAAAGGAGATGGCCATATCTCAATTTAATTAGTTTTTCCTCAGAAAAATTTATTCTTGATCTAAATAAAATTGCATCACTATTAACTAGATGTTATTATACAATTTTAACAATTTTTTTATCTGAACATAGTTGAAAGTATGTATAAATTAAAGTGTTTCCACATAGTCTTACTATTATCCCACCATTATTTTCACATTTAGATTTCATTATAACTGTAAAATAAGTTTTTCAATAATTTTAATAATACCTTAATATTTAATAATTTAGTTACATAGTAGATTTTTTATCCTTTTTTTATATGAGGCTTATTATATAAACACTACTTTTAGATTTTATCCATTTTGATGTCTGATAATTTAAATTTTCATTTAACTACCCAAATTATATCAAAAAAAATTCAAAAGTATATTTTTTTAATGTACTCTTTTTGATAAACTTATCATTTCTTATAGGTTATTCTTCAACTATTTATTGTAATTAACTACCCACTCATTTATAGTCTGTTATTGTTGTTCATTACATACAGACAAAATAAGGATACTCTCATATTATATTGGAGTTTTAAATTAAAAAGTAAATACTAGTGGCTGGTATTAAATATGAAGTTGTTATAACTAAGTTGAACATTAATTAATTATTAAATGGCATTTTATATTACAAATTTTATTGAATGTATATAAAAATAACACTCAAGAAATATATATAAGATATATATATAACCATTGTATATCAAAAATGAAGTACTTATCAACATGGTCTTTTTAAATGATTTTCAAATTTACTTAAAGAGACATTAATATTACCAATTCAAATTTTATATCAAATACAACAATATTATTATTTCATTTTTAATTATTTTACAAAAAATTTGAGTTTCAAAGTAATTTAATTCAGTATTTAATGAATGTTTTTGAAAAATATTTTTAAAAATAGAAATAACCCCTCACAAAAAAAAATATAATTTTTTTTACTTACAATTTGCACCATATTTCTACCCTTAAAATATTTGTATTCTTCTAACAAAAATATTTTTTAAATAAATTTAAAATTTTTTTCATTATTCAATTACAAAATGTCAAATTTATAATTTATTTTACCTTACTAAAAAATTTAGTTGAAAATTTAATTTTGTATTTCCAAAAAATAAACTTAAATGTCAAAAATTAAAAAAACAAAATTATAAATATAATTATGAGAAAGAGGTAGATTAAATTTATAATATTCATATAAAAAAAATTCATATATTTTATGGTGTTTGAATTTTAAATTTAATGTATTAAAAAATAATTATTAAATAACCAAGCCAAATGAAATTGGCTTGGATTTTTGGTATCACTAGAACTTATTTTTTTTCTTATACTCACATTTTAATTTTTAATTTTTTTTTTTTTTCTACATTTCTCATTTTTTTTTATGATTTTTAATTTTTTTAAGACTGAAGTTGCTTTCAAACAACTTCGGTCTAACGTTTCTCTCACTTTCCCACCAGATTGCACCTGGTAGGGAAAGTCGCTTCCATTTTAGAGACCAAAGTCCCTTGCAGGGACTTTGGTTTCTCTGTGTGCATTGCACAGCCAGAAAAAAACTGGCTGTGCAATGCACTGCATGCAGCACATGCAACACGCATCGCTGCTGCATGCAACGCGCGTTTCTGCTGCATGCAGCGCGCATTGCACATGCTGCGCATATCTCATGCAGCTGACTTGATATCAGCTGCATGAAATATGGTAGCGATTGTGCAATGCGCGTTACTTGCAGCAGCAACGCGCGTTGCACACTGCTTTGGCCACCTCCCAGCCTAGTAAATTAGCTGGGAGGGTGGCAAACATTACAGCAAGCAATCGAAGTCGCTAAAAGCGACTTCGATTGCTTGAAAGAGACACTTCCAGCCAGGGGAAACCTGGCTGGAAGTACTAAATTGCAATGTAAGGGACCCAAGCCAATTTCAAAGGCTTGGGTCATAAATTAAGGTTTCTAAAAAGCAGCCAGTATAAATCTGGCTGCAATAAAAAGTAAATTTTTTAAATAAAATACATAAAAAAATAAAAATTTGTTCAAATAAAATATACAACACTCTTCAGCCAGTAAGAAACAGCCTTCCATTGTTACACATAGAAACAAAATCAAATGTTTCTTTCATCAACATTGGCCATGTTTCAATATTTTGAACCAAGTAAGATCAGGAAAAAGGTCACGGCAAAAAAATTGCATAATTAAAAGTCTCCCAATTTAATATGGTGCGGAGGTTCATATTTTAGAAATAGGTGGTGCACATTATAGTTTCCTTTAAAAAAATTCAAAAATGAATTAATTTTGGCGCAATGTAAATTTAAATGTGATGAGTGTATGTTTTTTAGCTACGTGAAACATGGTAGCTAGAATTATGTGGCGTCAATTTTTTTTAGATGTGAAATTCAGTGTTCCACAAATGTGCATCTGTACAACATGCAGCCAAGTAAATTCTAGCTGGAATTAGTATATGCATAGGAAAAAATGATCATGCTGTGTACAGTGCCTTGGCAACATCATTCTTGGAATTTAGATGAAGTTTATCATATGACTTGGAGAGCTGCATTTTTTTGAAAATGTGATCAGTGAAAATTCATGATATATACATCTGTTTGCCACCCAATTTATTTTTCCTTTCTCTTTCTCACTTACCTTTTTCAAAAATTATCAATCATATTTTTGCTTTATCATTTTGAATTATTGGTACTATTTTCTTGACCTTATCTGATTACCGGTGAGCAAATTTTTCTTGCTATTGCATTTCATATCATTTTGGTTTGTTACACTTTTTTACACTTTTGACAAGTTAATCTAATGATTCTAATTCTGAATTTATTTTTATGGTATCTTTTACTGTACCCTTTTGATTCATTATAAAATAATTCTTTTTCAGTTAACTTAAAGTTTTTTTATTTGTTTGTCAATTTACTTTTCTTTATTCCTTATCAAAAATGTTCAATTTATTTATCTAACCATTTATTTTTTAAAACAGTGATTATAAAATAAACTTTATAATTAATTTTGATCAATCAGCTACAAATGGAAGAAGATTTTATAGACATGTAAGTTCATGTTTTGCTTATCATTTTTCTATATTTCTTTAATACTTTCTCAACCATTATATTATTAATATGAAAAGTAAAACATCATCTCGTACTTGCTGAAAGCATACAGGATAATGTTTTGCTTTTCATAATAATAATTAGATTGTTTGTACTTTACCTTTAATTTATTGATTTTTAAGTTGTTTCAAAGTCTCGTACTTGCTGAAAGCATACAGGACAATGCTACAATTTAAAAATTAATAATTTATTGAAGTATAACTTTCTAAGTCAATATATTGATCAGAGCAAGATTTTTCATTTTATATATGTGGATATCATAATTCCGTAAATTTTTTAATATTACTAGTGTATTGGAGTTATACTTTCATTATATTATTAATATTAAGTGTAGAGCCAAATCTCGTACTTGCTGAATGCATACAGGATAAAGCTATACTCTTTATATGTATAATTTAATAAAGTATACCTTTGAAACGCTTTCTTAATATTTGAAATAAAGAAAAAGTATATAAATTTACTAATATGTAGATATGCTAACTTTTGTATTTCTAATATTGAAGATATGATAAAGTTAAAGGTATCATTGACTGATAATTGAAATTATGTTACTATTTTCTAATTTTTGATTTTTTTCTATTTTAAATCAAATTGAATTCTCTTAGGATTGAACCATCAATGAGTAACGATTTGAAAAAAAAAAACGGCCAGGGAAGAACTCTAACAATAGGTGGGTGAAAGACATTGCTACTGGAATGAAACTTGTAAACGCTCTTGGAATGGATACAAACGGGAAGAAGCCACATTTCTATGCACGATCTTATGCAAATAATATGACAGATTGCAATAATTATTACAATTTTTTTCCTGGATGTAGTATTTATAAACCAAAAGGTGTCTTAATACCTAATGTTCTTGTGCAGACTTTTGAAATTCATGAGCTCAAAGAACAAGATATGTTAGAAGCTACGGTGCGATGCATTAAGGATCTTTCTTACTGCGAACATGAAATTAAAAATAATGGTTATCATCAAAGAGCTGGTGGTTTTGGAAAAATGTTTGGTGGTGGCTTTATTTTAGATAGAAGGAAATCTCTACATATTTGTAAGTATCACTTTTTTTAATTTAAATACTGAATTTTTGAATGCTTTTCCTTGCAGATGAATACACTGATGATATTGTAAAAACGGATGAATATAAAAAACAAATGAAGAGGATTGCAATGTACTTTGAATATTTTTTTAAAAAAATATCATATGTAAAGTACAATGAGGCAACTAATCTTTGCGCAAAACTTGGTATTCCTGGATTTTCAAAAGTTTCTAGTGAAGCAGAGGGTGTACCGTTTGCTAGTAATTTAACTTGGACATCTGGAGGGAATGGTAATGGGTTCTCTAATGAGGTTCATCTCGATAAGGATGCAAGTGAGTATACTTTAGGAATATTTTTTCCTAAAGATACAGAAAAAAACACCATTCATATGAAGTATGATAAGACCCAACCACGACAAATAGGTGGAGAACTTATGTTTCCCGAAATTAGAAGTAAAATCAACTTTGAAGCAACTAATGGAATAACAGTGACATTATGGCCTGCCAATCAACTAAGGCATTTTACCTCAAGATGTCATGAAATTCCTGGCTTCACTAGGATAGGTTCTTCTATTCAAATCAGCACTAGACTTTTTCATGCTATAGAAAAGCTTAATGTTTTTGATATTGATATTTCAGAATACTTAGAAATTAAAAAAGAAAAATTTAGGTTAGAATATTTGATTAGTGCTTTGACAGTTTTTTTGAAAAGAGATGACTTAATAGAGGAAGAAATAGAATCAGCAAAGTATTATTTATCTAATGTTAAGACAAATCTAAAAAATCTAGATATATAAATATTAAAAATTTATATTATATATACACAACTTAATGCAAAATTAAACATGATAAATACTGGGAGTAGCTGTAACATTTTCAGTTTTGATAATTATAGTATTATCTATTTTTTTTATTTGTGAAATAAAATAATTTTTTTTCATAATATTATAAGAAAATTTGATTTACTTTTGAGGAAATATATAAGTTGTGAAATCTTTAAATGTCATTTTTATTAAATTGGTAGCAAAGGTTCTAAAATAAAAAAAACTATAATAAAGAATTTGAAATATATTAGCCATAAAAATGTGCTTTTAATGCTACCAAATTAACTGTATAGTATTTTAGGTCAAACAGGCTTATTAATAAAAAAGGTAATAATAAAGAGTTGAAGAAAGAATTTTGAATCAATAATAGATTAAATTGTATTTTTTTAAGAATGTACTCATTTAATTATTTAAATTGTTCTACTTCTGATTAAAAATGTTACAATCAACGAAAATATTTGTAATAATTAATAGATTATATAATATTAAAGGTAAAGTAACAAAACTAGAGCAGTTATCATATTTTTATATAAACAATAAAATATTTAAGAATTTAATACAAGTATTTGAAATCATATAAGTAGATTTTAAAATCTTTGTTATTGCTGGACTTACAATAATTTTTTTTAATAATTAATTTAGAAAATCATGTCAAAGGTTACTTAATAAATTTCAAAGATGGTCACATTTTTGACATATTTGAAGGAAAATAACTTGAATTATACAAGATATATCATATAGACAGAACTTTATCTATTTACATGTTGGAATATTAATTTATTGAAAGGCTATGTTTAGCAAAAAAAGGTGATACTGGCTGAATGGAGCTCCAGTGATTAAGAAAATCTGCAGAAATAGCCCTAGCGATTCCCGGAGGACTTGGGGTATCAAATTTTAAAGGAAATGGATCACACTTGCCTATAAAAGGTTTTATTAATGTTAAAATATAGTTATTTAAATTTTTCCAAATTATTTCTTCCATCAAATGATTTTTTTTTTCATGTAAATTAAGAAACTTAACTTCTGATATTACCTCCAAGCAATCAGCTTCTGAAGCCAATCTATGATCTTGAGAGCTCAGAAATAAACCACGGACACCATCAATTATATAGAATGTGAAAGATTGATATGGGTGGTGGGAGTATTCAGAATTTATTTTGTTTAGTGCAGCCTTTTGTTTCTCTCTCATTATAGTCAGTTCAGTATTTTCGTTTTTCTCACTTGATTGTTGAGCTTCACTAGTCTTGCCACTTGATATTGTTGCAGCACAATATTTTGATTTAAGAATGATAATTGACATAATTATATCAATGATAATATTGCTGATTTGAAGAAGAGTTGACATTGATATATCACAGGTTTGAAGTGCAGTGGGACCAACTTCTAAGCCATCAGAAATCGGACTCTTCAGATTTGAAAGGTGAGCTAGAAGCTGAAGACCACGTTCAATTGGACAATCTGAGTTAATGTTTTGATGTGATGGAAGCTGGCTGAATTCATGTGCGGTCAGATAAAGTGAAGATGATATACGAGATACCCATGAAGAACGGCAGTGGTCACTTGGGATCATTAATCTCATGAGCATTCGGATAAGATTGGATTCAGGGTGATCCATTTTCTTTGTTGAGGAAAGAATTTCAGTATTTAAACCATCAGGATCACATAAATCTTCCATTTTTTTGAAATCAATATTATCGAGTACCCATAGCTGTGAGCTATCAATCTCTAAAAAAATATTTGCTACAAAAGGAAAAAAAAAATAAGTAAAAGAACAAAAGTCAAGACTAAAAATTATGGTAACTTACATAACTCAGTAAGTTTTGAAAGCCAATCTTCTCCACAAGATTTTTCCCAATGAAAAGTAAACATTGGAATATTTGACATGGGTTCTTGGGAAGAAGTAGAAGAGCGTAATTCGAGGAGAGTAACAATTTCCAACCACGACCTGAGGACCTTTGCCGTGCTGATTCTACCTTTATAAAAATTATGAATTTTACAGATTTCCTCCTGCGAATCAGATTCTTTTAGAACTGAGTGTAAATAAGTTAGAGGTTTTTTCGATATCTTGATTGGAGTTGATTTCATTGGTAGAGAAGCTTTCAAAGAGGTCAAAGTAGGTAATTTAGGAGGTGATGGGTATTGCTTCTTAGAAATGAAGGAATTTGGTGATGAGCTGTTTGAATCATCATCTTTATCAAACATATCAACATGTCTTGAAGAAGATTTTAAACTTTGCTTTTTTTGATGAACAAGCATAGCTTCATATTCTGATAGTTGATCATCGCTATTTTCATTGCTCTTTTCATCATCTTCATCAGGGAGAGGGCGTTTATGGATGGAACAATCTACAGCAGGTGAGTTTCTGGTACAAAATATCAAAAGAAAGATAAAAATTACAATATGTAAGCAATAAAAGAGATATATGATTGAATTTTAAAGATAAAAGAATAACAATAAAAAAAAAGGAAACAAGAATATACTCATTATCAAAACCTTTGCTTTTTTTTTGAGATTTATTATTTGATACATCAGAAAATTCATTAGCAGAAGCTGGTTTAATACGTCGAACAAAAGAGGAGCCTTGGGATAATCTCTTTTTCTTGGAGCGGATAACAGGTGTTTCAAGATTTTCCTTAGAAGTTGAAGCATGAGTTGAAGCTGATGGTTCATCTGTCTCATCATCATCCCTAATGACAATGACTTCATCAGGAGGAATCATACCCTCCTCATAAGCTACAAATATATATGAAGAAAAAAAATATTAATAATCTTATCTACTAATTTAAAAGGAGACAAAAAAGGTGATGAACATACATTTTTCAAGGCTTTTCACATATTGGAGTAATTCATTACAAGGGTTAGATAAATATGAAGGAGAAGGATTATTATTAAGGATCTTGACAAGCTCTTCTGTTTTATCTCTAGCCAATTCAAGTAAATTGCGATACTGAACTCTTGTTATTTCCTGCCTCTCATTGCTAAGTACAGGAGGGTTAGGTGCCATGCCATGTGGCAGACATGGTGCAAGCTCAAAAGCTTCAAAGCGAGTATCAATCAGAGAGTGGGATGAAACACATTTGGGTGCTGGAAAATCAAATTTTTGAAAAAAAAAGATATAAAACATAAGTGAAATATATAAATTAAGAGAGAGGAACATGATATACATACAAAGTGGAGGTGTAGGATTTTGTATACTAGACATATTGATTAATGAATATTAAAAAAAAGTATTCGATATCAAAAAATTATGATGTAATATGATGAATAATTATAAGAAACTCTATTCTAGAAAATTGAAGTTGATATTTTAATAGGATAAAAAATTGAATAAGATTAAAATTAAAGTGAGGATGAAAGAAACAGAAAAAATAAAGAGGGGGATTTTATATTATTTGAGCTTTTTTTAACATGTATTATTCATAGTGGGGTAAACTGAGTAACATGCTAAATCACAATCTGTTTATATTGAAGCGAAATTTGATGTAGCTAACAGAAAATACTAGTAATTCTTTGGGGACTTTTAGTGTGAAAAACAAATAATAACAAATTTATATCCCATATTCAAATTGCCATGGGTAAATACAAAATTTTTTAAATTAGAATTTACTCCTAAACAATGGAGATACACTTAATTAGTATATTATATGAAAAAAAGGATAATCCTTTATGAATATTTGTTAAATTTAATTTCAGATGACAATGCGAGATTCACATATATACTGATATGCCTCATCAAACAAGAAATGAATTATAAATATAAAATTGGTAACATTAGAATTTAAGATAAGAATTTGTTTTTTAAGTGACAGGAGGAGTGTCAGGCTAGGGTGTGGGCACCGTGACCAAACCTTTGATAAACTTGGATACAACTAAGGGAAAAAAAAAAATTGAATAGTTTTATTTTGCAATATATCTTAGTCTGCACAAGATATTGCATTGTTGTCCCTAACTATACCAAAATTGTTACTTTTCAAAAGTTATAGGACTACTAAGTTGATAAAATATTATTATGAATCACCCAATGAAATACCTTAAGCAACATTCAAAATTATTAAAATATTAATATTCAATTTGAGATTTGGATTAGCTAATTTTTCACAACTTACCACAGTTTTGATTAATATAATAAAACTTGAAAAAAATTGTTGAGATAACCTAGAAATGGGTGCAAGAAAATGATGAAACATATGACTTGAAACTTAACTCATACACTATTGATAAACTTCATGGATCCTGATTAATTTCTATCGAAATTAATTTTGAGACTAGCATATTGAATTTTAGCCATGACCAAGTACTGTAAGTGCCATGGTTTGTATTCAATATATTGGTGTTGAAATTAATTTTGATAGGAATCAACAAGTATCAGATGGCACCATGCATGAAACACTGACAGAAACCATCAAATTTATGAGGCAATGAACCTCATAATTTCGATCGAAATTAATATAGACCCCTGCATATTGAATACAAGCCATTTCACATGGACTACACAGACATAGACAAAATTCAACATGCATGGCTTAAAATTAATTTTGATCGAAATTAACCAAGGCATTAAAACATCAATTTTTATATGGTGTACTTGATCAAACCAGTTTATCTAACTGCTTAGCTTACCTATACTTATATGAATTTTATGCATAGTCCATGTCCATATTAATTTCAATCGAAATTAATGTTGACTAATACATAATGAATACATGCTATGCCACTTACACTTGCCAGGCATAGCTACCATTAAATATGCCAGTATCAAAAATTAATTTCGATCGAAATTAATGAGCATGATAATCATGAATTTCTGGAGTCAACTGCTTATTTTTATGCATGGTGCCTTGCCAACATTAATTTCGATCGAAATTACTTTTGATACTGGCATATTGCATGTATATATGCCTGGAAAGTGTAAGTGGCATAGTGTGTATTCATTATGTATTGGTCAACATTAATTTCGATCGAATTTAATGTTGACATTTGCATATTGAACCCAAGCCAGAAAACAACCCAGAAGATTCTTCATAAAACTTCCCATTAATTTCGATCGAAATTAAGGCTGACCATATACATATTGAATGGTAGTTATATCTGGTCTGAGTAAGTGGAGATTACTTATATTCAATATGTATTGGTCAACATTAATTTTGATCAAAATTAATGAGCATTTTGATCATGAACTTCTTCAGTCAGTTAGTTGTTTCAATGCATAATGGCATTCCAACATTAATTTTGATCAAAATTAATGTTGAAATGATATAATGCTTTTTTGCATGACATGTAAAGGACGGCAAGTATTTTTAAGTATTGAAATTTACTATACATGTTGAGGGTAAATATAAAATTTACATATCCATATTAATTTCTATAAAAATTAATGTTGACCAATACATAATAAATAGTAAATATGCCTGGCTAGTGTAAGTGGCATAGCTTTTTTTCAATCTGCACTTGGCAACATTAATTTCGATCGAAATTAAGGTTCATGATTATCATCAATTTATTCAGTCAGTTGCTTACTGTTATGCATGGTAACATGTCAACATTAATTTTAATAAAAATTGAATTTGACATGCTACCAAGCATTTTTATGTAAGATGAAAAGTAGGGCACTCTATTCTTAAGTAAACACATTACAATGCATATTGAGCATGTAAATATCATTTACACATTAATATTAATTTCAATCAAAATTAATGTTGACCAATAAACATTGAACACAAGCTTTACAACTTACACACACCAGATATAACTACCATTCAATATGTATATGGTGCTCACTAATTTCGATCGAAATTAATGAGCAGTTTTATGAAGAATTTTTTGGGTCGTTTGCTGGTTTGGGTTCAATATGAAAATGTCAATATTAAATTCTATTGAAATTAATGTTGACCAATACGTAATGAATACACACTATGCCACTTACACTTTCCAGGAATAGACACCATGCAATATGCCAGTATCAAAAGTAATTTCGATCGAAATTAATGTTGGCAAGGCACCATGCATAAAAATAAGCAGTTGACTCCAGAAATTCATGATTATCATGCTCATTAATTTCGATCGAAATTAATTTTTGATACTGGCATATTTAATGGTAGCAATGCCTGGCAAGTATAAGTGGCATAGCGTGTATTCACTATGTATTGGTCAACATTAAATTCGATTGAAATTAATATGGATACATAAATGTGACATAAAGAGGTATGGACCATCAATTTGTTGAAAATACATTTTTATATCTCATACATTATTTGTTTTTCTTAAATAAAATGTTACTCTCTCTCAATATCACTTTATAACATTTACCAAGCTGCTTTGAAAAAAAACAGAATACATAAAATTCAATATAAGATAGCTATATTACACAGAAGATCACCGTTATACCTAAGTTATGATGATGTTGATGCTCTATTAATTGATTCCCGAATCTTTACCAGATCAATATCAGCTCCAACCCCAAGTGACCCACGTTCATTCACAGATAATCCTTGCAAAAATGTTGCTGAATAGAAATTCTTGGGGAGGTATTTGGGAACATTGAATATACCATTTTGTGCAACTGTCCTTTCTGATGACCGTGAATATGTTTTTAATGCTGATTTTTTTTGAGCTGGTGTATGGGCTAAGTCCTTTGTCATCTTATCCATTTTTTTAAACAAATCATTGAGTTCAGGATTTCGCCATCCAGGAATAGCTCGGATAGGTGCAGTTGGGGCTGGTGCTGGGCCTTCCTCGATATCAGAGATGCACCTAGTATCATGAAAAAGCACAACAAAACCTGGCACATCACTGCAGAGATCTCTTGCTAACTTGTAGCGTGCACTAGCAATCTGAATTCCAACTAAATCAGCTTCATAATAACAAAAAGCAAAGTAAAATAAAAAACTTACCTTGGTCCGATAACGTTTTACTTGTGCCCTTGCCCTCTTTTCAATCTTTTCTCTTGCTACCCTTTCCTCTTCTTGCCCAAACAACCTTATCATCTCCTTCCCCTTATTAACTACCCATTTCTCAATAACACATTGAGTGAACTGAAGCTTTGACTGATCGATTGTATTCAAGGTGGTGAGCCATCTGGTACAGTGGTCGCATACTATGCTTCCCATGACTTGATTCCAAGTTGATTCTGAAAAATCACGGCAATTCCAATCAAACGCGAATTTCCAAAAACCTTTTTCTTGCAATTCACTCTCTAAGTTTCTTTTGACAGAAAGTGGGATCGGTGCTCCTCCTTTTAGTCCTCGAGGCTCAGGTGCTGGAAAAAATTCGGGTAGTCGAATTTTGGATCGCAAGAAGGCTATAGAATTGGTTATCAGAAATTGTCGATCAGCTGCAGAATTGGCACGGTTAGAAGATTGGACTTGGGTTAGGACAGTTTGAATGGTTTTTAGTTTGAATTGGCTCCAATCTTTCCAATTTTCAATCTCCAAAGGTGTTGGGCTCGCAGGATATTTTGATATTTGTGTTGGTCCCCCAAGACAATACTTCAGAAAGTGGTAAATATTTCTATTTAGACTGTCCGAGCTCCTGGGAACATCATTCCTTCTAACTAAGCCTCTTACAGCCCTTAACCCCCGTTCTCGCTCATGAGACTCTGCTGAATTGAGTCTGTGGTAATCACTGATACCCATAATGATTGAGGGATTCACTAACAATTCAAATAAGTTAATTAAATTGGTTATTTTTCAATAAAAGAATACACTACAAATTTGACTTACCTGCTCCACTTGTGCTTGCTCCTTGGTTAGGCTGAGCAGATGATGATTGGTCTCCGAAAAATTCCCTCAATACTTCACTAGCCCAATCTCTTCCTAGCTGATCAGCTTGCTGATCAGCACTTTCAGAAGCAGAAGGATGATTGGGATTAAAATTTCTCGGTTCTGAATGAGACTCTTGGCCTGGATTGGGATTAGGTGGTGGGTTAGGATTAGGTGGTACAGATTGAGATGCATCTGGAGGTGGATCAGCAGAGGGTGGTGGAGGAGTATTTCCAGTATTAGTATGTTGAGGCGGAAAACAATCAGAATCGGTTGGGTCAACAGACATCCCTTCAAAATTATCATCCATAATGAACTGTAATAAAATAAAATAAAATAAAAATAATCAGTTGTTAAAATTTATACTTATCAAAGCTAAAGTAAAAAAAGATACTATGTATATAGTCTTGTAAACGTGTATGTTCTCTTGTCGAAAAATAAAGTGAATAATATATAGCTATCAGCTAAAGTTGGAAGGTCAAACTATTTATAGTAGATGAATGAGCAAGAAGATCATTCATTAAGTAAAAATTTTATCATATTTCTCATTATCATGATTTTATTTCTTTCATTCTTACATTTAAGATAAAAATGACTCATTGAAAGCATGGGTTCTCTCGCAATAAAAGCAACCAAAGTAATTGTTCACTGGTTTATGATAAGGTAAGTTGGATGCATTGCATTTTTTAATTGAGCATTGAATTATTTCTTTCACCATTTACAAATATCACCAATCCTACAAATTTCCCCGATCCCAAATTAACACAAAGATGTTAGTCAACAGAAAATAAATTTGATTAATTTTTTCACTCACTACTGTCTGCAGTCCAATGGCAGTGACAACATCGTCTTTGATTCCAAACATTCCTTTTTTGTGCTCGACAGTAGCTGCATGTCCAATTATTGCATCTTTCTTAATCACAATTTGAGTTGCTTTGGCTACTCTTACTAACCGACAATGCACTTGTGGGAAAAGCTCATAGGGATCATTTGATGTTTCTTCTGGACGGAGCTCTTTGAAAGGACTTACTATTAAATATATTTGATCAATCTCTTCCTTTGATCTGAAAAGATCATCAATTTGCCCAAACTGGCTATCTTTTCCATAGTAGAATTCAATTGTTGAATTAGCAATGTGTCGATGGTAACTAGTAAACCTCTTTCCATGTATCAATATGCTTGCTACATTTTCAACTACCCAATCCCCACTTTTCTCCGATGGTGTCAAAGCCCGTCTTGAAGTTTCTTTTCCCATTCGTGCCCTTACCCATTTAGTAAATAATGCCATACTTAGATGGATCCATTTGTTTTGTTTATCGAGATCAATATGGATTTTTTTAGTCTCACATTGATCATTATCTTCAGCTTCACCAAGATCTAATACCCTAGACTTCCGATACCAATGTTTGAGCATTGTTAGCGGTATCTCTCCTGTGGTAAATATTAATAAACTAGCACAGCTGAGTTTTTAAATCATTTCTTACAAACATTACATACGTGGATGGTGATTGTTTGGAATTTCAGATAATATATGATTCACCCGCTCTCCAGACCAAGTAGCTGTACCTGATGGTGGACCAAGACGCTTTATCATTTCAGGATAATGTTGAGTGATATGCAGATTTGGCTTTGCATTAATATTCTTCCAACCCTCTTCAAGGCACTCACGATACTCTAACAGAGATTGATCTAGATCTTTAAGCTCATTAGTCTGTATATTTTTTAATGTCAAAAAATTGGTGATCGAGCATAATGTTACAAGTGACTTGAGAAGATAATATTCTCTTGGTTTATCAGCTGAGGAAGCTGAAGATTCAGATTCTTTAAATTTTTCAAACCAAAGGGGTATAAGTGACAAAGGGAAGTAGAGAGTATACAGCATGTGCCATTCTGCTGCCTTGAGGGATCCTGCCTTTTTAGATCCTACTGATTTTGGAACTCGTGTTAGCCAGGAAGGTCTTCTTACTTGATCAATCATCTTCCATACAACCTGTAGCTCTGCTGCTGTGATTCGTGGATTACTACTACCTTCATTTTCTTTCTCCTTACCTTTCCTTTTATTTTCTTCATCTCTAGCTGTCTCATTTTATGAGTGAGATCCTTCACTCTGTGATATGCTAATGCTTCTTTGCCTTAAGTTATACAATGAATTCCTACTGTCACTGCTGTGAGACTGTATTGAGGCCACATCGCTATATGGAGGAATAAATTTGGAGCTGGATGACCTACTCTGGCTTCTTGATCGATTTGTTCCCAATCCTTCATTATCTAGTCCATGATGACTTGATGACTGTCTTGAACTCGTACGTCTTTGCCGCTTGTGCTGTCTCGTGTGTCCTGTATCATCATCATCATTATTCGTGGTGCTTAAGCTACTTCTACGTTTTTTCGAATGTTTGTGCAGTGAAGTATCAGAAAAGAAATCATCATCTTCTTCTCTTACATGCCAATTTTTATCCTTTTCCAGCTTTCTTTCTAGATCTTTTGCTGCATTTTGGATTTGAAAATAGCTTAGACTGTGATCTTTTAGGTTGCCAAGCATATGTGAATGCATAACATCAATTGAGCAATATTCAGTTGGACGCCAATATTCAAGGTTATTCAGCTCACTCCATCGTACCCCATGATTTTGAACAATTGATACACGCTCCCAATGTGACTTAGAATTTTTCCACTTTGTTGCCCAGCACATATGATCCTCATGATTCCGTAATGAAAAATTTCCCACATTCTTTTCACTAATTTCATCTTTAGAGATATTACAGAAAGAGCAGAACATTTTTGCAGAGTGACTCGAAAAGCCAGCCAATTTTCGTATTGCAGGAATGTCACCTATCAAAGAGAACAATGCAACTCTTAATTTCCGGCCTCGTGGATAAAGATGTGTCTTTTCAATCAATATACCATCCCATAGAGTTTGTAGATCATTAACCAGTGGTTTTAGAAGGTGATTAAGCTGTTCACTTGTGGCTTCTGTTGGTCCGTGTATAATAGAATACAAAAAAAGATTTTCCATTTTGTATCTATCTTCTTGAGGTAGGGTCATACACACCATCATAATATTGCCTACAGACTTCTGATGACCTCCAATCCTATTGCCACCAGGCCTAAACCAGTCGACATATAAAGTAAACATTAAGTTGCCTGAAGTTATCGTATATTCATCATCATTGCTATCCAGAGCTGGAGTGGTTATGGGAAAGTTTTTCCAAATTGAACCATCACAAACATCCTTCATCAAATCACACTCTACACGTTCTGCCACAGGGGTTTTCTTCTCAATCAGAAGCTCAAATTTGAACAGTTTGATCTTTTCCTTAAGCCAGTCGATAAAAGAATGGTGATGAAATGTTTTAAGAGATAAGTATTTTACATGTTCTTGATGTTCCTCCATCAAATACAGCCTTTCATCACATTTAACTGCAATTTGTCCTGCTCCAAACATTTTTAAATAGCGCTTTGATGATGAAAGAAACGGTTGATTGCAACATAGTATAGATGGTTGAGATTCAGAGTTATACTCATAAAGAGCAAAGCATTTAGGACAGCATGTTTTAGTGAAAAATGATTGATTGAGCTTTAATAGACTAAAAACTGTATCTATCGAGCGTGGGACCAGGCGGACAATGCTATCAGAATCCAGTATTCCACTATCACCTAGAAGTTTGAGCTTCTTAATTTCTTCATCCAAAAATTGAGTACAACCTTCTTTGCTCAAATGATGAATCAGAGAAAGCTTTGCTGCCTGCCACATAATTATTTGGCTATACCGTTCCCCAAGATTTGAGTTTCTAGAGACTGTTGAAGATACTTCTGCCCCCAATAGCAACTGCCCCTATGTAATAAATCATTGAAACATCATAAAGACTTTAATTCTCACATTGAACTATAGATATACAGCTTACTGTTTCTGTGGAGCGGGAACTTCCAATGTTAAGTGGATTGTTGGAAGAAATAACCATCTGGGCCTTCCTATTTCTTTCCTCTTGATGTTTTGCATAAGAATTAGAGCTTTTGAAAGCCATACCAACTTCAAAGGACCCAGAAGAAGTTTGATACTTTCTATTGACACATCCAAGATCTTGACATTGACATACATGAAAAAATGGAGGCATTGTAATTGTGATAATTGTAGGAATAAGTTAGCTATTCGAAGTTACCGATTGAAGGTATTCCTTTTTTTGAAAGGCACTAGCTAATATAAGCTACATTTTTTTATCAAAAGAATATGATGGAATATGTGTTGAAATTATTTAAGTTTAAATGTTTAATTTTTAATCGGATAAATTATATATTAATTTAAAGTTATGCAGTCTACTTTATTTGTATTCTGTATACTCTCTGCATTTGTACAACAATGCATGCATGTTTATCAGAATATTTTCTATCATAGAAAAAATTCTGTTGTACGCACAAGCATCTTAATTATTTTTCTATCAAATGCCTTCTGAGTTATATCTAACTACCCTATAATTATTTGATTTTGATAAAAATTCTTAGTTATGGACTATAAGAAAAGTAATCCATATTTTTAACATAATTATTTAAAAAATTACCCCAAAAATCAAAGTTAAACCCAAAAATAAGTTTAATATTTTGTAAAAAACAATCACAAACATATTTCTTTCAATTTGAAAATTGGTCTGTACTAGGTAGAATTTTCTATAAAGAAAAAATCAAAAATACTCAAATAATAGATGCTACAAAAGTGTAAACCTTAAAGAATTACATAAAAGCTGAAACCTTGTATAACTTTTCATACATAAATGTGATGAAGTGACACTCTAGTCTATTTATTCAGGTTGAAAAAAATTACTCAAAAGAATATGTATTACTATCATATTGGACCAAAAATAATTTTTTGGTAATCAAAAAATGAACATAGCCTCACATTTAACAAATTATTTTTGTGGAAGAATTTTTTGAAAAGAAAAAAAAATCCGTTTCTTAAATGAGTCTGCTTTTATCACATAATCATTCTCTTTATTTTATACCATTCCTTTTGAGTTCAAGTTGCATATAAAAATATAATTTATGCATATTATAATTCCATAAAGTCGAAATATTTCTTATTCTTAATTTTTGTGATATTTCTCCTTAAATCAACTTTGATCATAAAGTTTTGGAGCTCAACAATTTATCCTTCCTCTTTGTTTAATTTAATTGAACACTTTCTTAATCTAATTATTTATGAACCCTAGTAGCTCTTACTTTCCTCATGGAAACCTGCCCACAAACACAAGAACACTTAATAGAATTTTTAATGAGACTTTGCCTCCATTCAATTCTCACTTTTGTAGATCTATACACAATTTTTGTCTTTCACTTTTGGATATGTCACCAGAATCAAATGGATGGAAACAAAACCCTACTGAAGAGCAATTAGACAGATTTTCATCATTCGACATGAATTCTTGCAACATTGCCTTTGAACTACCTCATCCAGAATCAAATTCAGCGGTTTCAGAAAAGTTTCCACCAATTTTCCGTGAATCTTTTATTGAGCACCTTCGCATGTGTGGTTTCCCAGGATCAACTTTCGCTTGGAACCTAGATTGGTTTGACAAATGGAACCAGGTCTTGGAAAATATTCTCATTAAACACTGGGACAATGCCTTAAAAACCAATAATTTGATTGCATATCCAATTGACTCAACTCAAATTAGCTTCTCAAATCAAATAGGAGTTCTTCACCGTTGGTTTTTAGGTCATGCTGATAGATTAAGACTTGGGAAGGATTCTCATAGCTCTCAAGAAATAATCAAAGTGAGAAAGCATAAATATAGAGTAAAAAAAAAAGTATGAAAATCCCTTTTTTTTCAACCGTTTTTATTTATGACCTTTATTTCAAATAACAAAGATTCTTAGAATTCAGTTAACCGAACTAAACTTCTTAAACAACTTCCACATTGTGAAACTTATCACAACCTTTTCACAAACATCAAATGTTGTTCAGACACCCAAATTGATAATGATGGATCGTTAAGACGTATCTTAATGCAATGGAGGTCTGAAGATTTTTCTAAAGTTGCACAATATCTTGACCAACAACACTTTGATATTCAAGATAATTCAACCTACTCTGGCAGTGTGCTAAAGGACTTGGCCTTGTACAAAAGAATCAGTTTGGTTTCAACATTATCCCCTAAACTTAATCCTTCTCATGTCCCCCGGGGTTTGCCGAATGACTGTTATTCTCCCTTATATCTTGCATCTCTAAATCCTCAACAACTCAGACTTTTAAATCCTCAAAATCCCATAAATTTACCTGCTCTCCTTGAAATTCTTTCTTCCTCTAATGTGAGTGATTGACAAACTCCCTTAATAATAGGTTTGCACACTCATACTCCTCATTTCCACTGTTTGGGACACTTAGCCTTGAAAACAAAAACATAATTTTAATGATTACTATTATCATTAAAATTTATAGAAATGAAATTTGGCTTACATTGTTAGCTCCATTTTTTTCCTTTGAATCTTATACATGCTGAATTCTATACTTCCTTGTACAAAATAATTCAAAACATTTACTTCATTTTGCTGCCCCATTCTATACAGCCGATCAACAGCCTGTTGCTCAACTGCTGGATTCCAATTTGGCTCCTATTTCAACATTAAGCATATAAAAAATTTAATATTTTTGTTCTTAATATGAAATAAAAGACATTGAGCTCACCATTATATATACATTTTGAGCACACCTGAGATCTATACCCACTCCTGCAGCCTGAATCGTTCCAACCAAAACTTGGCAATTTTTATTAAAATGGAATTCATGCATATTTTTGTCTCGCTTTGTCCGGCTGAGTTCACCCGTAAACTGGGTATACCTAATATTGTGGTCATCTAAAGCCATTTTTATTCTATTTTGAAATATTAGAAAATTGTTTTTAATAAGCCAACACAATTTTGTAAAACAATTCATTATAGAATCACTTACATCTGCAAAAAGTCTGCAAAGTTGGAGAATATAACAGCTTTTGGAAAATTTATATCCCTTTCACCAGACAAAAAGTTTTTTAAGTGGCCTATAAGATGACAAATCTTTGCGGAATGCTGCCAGGTGAAATCAAAAGTTGGAGTTTCATCCAGATTTTCGTAGATTGGATGGTTGCAGAATTTTCTTAAAATCATCAGCTCTCTTAGAAACTCAGATGAGTCCCAAGGGAAGTCAGTGCTTCTGGAGGGCCCATATCGCTCAGTGAATCCTTCTTGAAGCACATCAAGTTTAGACCTCCATGGATCTGCTAATTGAACCGATATCCCCCTTTGAATCTTTTTTGGAAGAGACAAAATTGCATCCTTTGTTCTACGTAGGCTTATGACTTTCATTAAGTGATTGATTGATTTAATAGAATTAGCCTTTCCTTTTTGCAAACCTGGAAAAAGGAAATTCTTCCATAACCAGTCTTCTTGCCACTTTTCGATTCTAAGAAAAAATATGAGACTTTGAAGGTCAGTGGGCCTGTTCTGAAGTGGAGTTCCAGTCAAGCATAGTCGGTGTTGGGATTCCAAGTCAAATATTGTTTGAGCCCTCTGCGAGTAAGGATTTTTAATGTAACTAAAAGAATATTTATAAAAATTGATTATAAAAATTAAGTTTTAAGTTTTAGATATAGAAATGGGCACTAACTGAGCTTCATCTAAAACAACTCTATACCAAAAGAGCATTTGAGTCACCGGTATCTTTTTTTGGCTTTGATTTTTTGACATCGTTGGGCTAGCTATTTCATAGGTTGTTAAAACAATAGCAGTGTCCTGTAGCTCATTGACATTAGTATTTTGACAATCCTTCCCATAAAGAACCTTGAAAGGAAGTGCATTATCTTCAAAGTGCACACTTATTTCATTGATCCAATTCGATAGTGTTGCCAGGGGGCATATAATCAGTGTGGCTGAACTCCGATTAATACCTTCTTGATTTTCTGATACCTGGAATTGTCTTGCTTCACCTTGAGTTGCACTTATAAGAGAAAGAGTTGAAAGTGTCTTTCCCAAACCCATATCATCAGCAAGTATTGACCCGTTTCCTTCAGGCGGCAATTGATTGTTAGGAAACTGATCTTTATAGTCATCGAATCCAGTTCTAAGCCAATGGTTGTCCTGGTGCCTCCACATGATATCCAACTTTTCCTTTAACATTCGTTCATTGTCAATCATAAAATTTATTGCTTGAAGTTGATGTGTTTTGAGAACTGTTTTGATTCCTCGGATAAGTTGATCAGCTTTCCAATCTTGAGTACTCTGAGATATTTGGAAAGATCCTTCAAAAATTACATGCGGGATATTAAAAAAGATAGTGGAGTCGTAGTTCAGGATTGGACATAAATCGATTTTTGCAGAAGAAAATGCTTCTTTAGCAAGACTGATTAGTGTACTTGAAAAAAAGAGGCATCCCCAAAGTTGATACTGATTACCAAAAACTGGAACCCAGTAAGCATGAAAATAGAAAGGCTTCATAGGATTCAAGGCACTTCTTTGGTTTAAATGGTGAGATCCAGAGCCAATGTCACCCAATAGTGGTCCAATGTGCTTACTCTGCACTTGAGAAAGATTACCAACAAGGGTTGGTTTTCTTTCTTCAAATAGTCCAAAAATATGAACATTCGAATGGCCTCGCTGTAAAATTGTGGGGGTCGGTGAGTTTTGAAATCTTGAAATTACATTCATATAAATTTGATCGATTGTTATTGAGAACTGTCCAACACATCTGAGACTTGACATATTAAGTAAGAATAGTATCTGAAGATAGTGGTTGTTAAAAGATGAATTGAAGCAAAAAATGAAGAATCAGTTTTGAATAAAACGACAAAATAACTTTTTAGCATATGCTATGCTAAGCTCATAATTCTTTCACATGTATTATTATTATCTTTTTAATAAATATTGGAAGTAAATCAATGATAACTGGAATGAATAATATGTCTTAAAAATAAATCTTGAGCCTATAGAGTAAATTTTGGTTTGTGGAGGAAGAAAAATTTTCTCAATAAAAATGTGCATTATTGTTACATTATAATCACAAAATAGAATAATTTCACTCTTATTACACTTATTTATGTTTCTGTCTAATAGTAAAATGCTTTAGATGTCAGTTCAAAATCCAAATTGAAACTACTACCTAGAACGATATCTTGATACTAACATACTTTTTGTAAGTCTTTGGAAAGACACTTATGGTGATCTCAATAATATTAAAATTGATTTGAATTGTATGTTTTATCAAATATCTATGTAGTCTAGTGTAATAATTGAGATACTACAGTTTAACCTTCTGTTACCAACTTGGCAAGAAAATATATGTAGATATTCTTAGAACGAATATCAAATTTTGCTTTCCACAAGATGGGAAAGTGAATATTATGATATGTTAAGTGATATGTTCAAGCTTTGCTCAATCTGTGCTCAGCTCAAAATCAAAGTAATCACCAAGCTCCAAGAAACCTGTGATTGAGTTTGGTTGAACCTAGGTCTAACTGATTACCAAATCTTTGTCCAATTAATTTAAATCTGGTTTCACAATGAACTCCCAACAGCCTTCCAACAGCTTTCCAACCACTTCCCAACATTTTTAAATGAGGGGTATTGCTAGCAATACCCCCCCAAATTTTCTGTGGTGAGATGGAAAGGAAAGGAGACACTGGGGCTAAATTATTGGCCCCCTGGCCCCCTGGACCCCTTAGGGGTCAGGGCCCATGCGGGTGAGTCTTCTGATGTTTTGTTATCATCAGTTGACTTGCCATCAGATAAGATGCTTCCTCTTGATTTTATAAAGCAGTCTGGGGATGGGGCACCAAGGAGAAGCACTGGAAAGGAGCAGAAAGGGGGTAAAGTGCACCAAGAAGAGGAGAATGTGCAAAAAAGAAAAGGGAAGGTAAAAGATAGAAAGGTGGATGGAACAGAGAAGAAATTTGTCCCCTGGCCTCTTCAGGGGTAAAGGGCCCCTCCCAGAAAGTCTCCTGGTGTTTCATTATCATTATTAGACTTGCCACAAGAGCTGGAATTCTCTCTTGATGCTAAGTTTCAGGACTTGGAGGGGGCTCTGGAGGAAGAAGAGGAACTGGAATGTGACGCAACAGCTTGGAACATATCTGCTAAGATTTTAGCCAAGTTCCAGTCCTTAAAGTCAACAAAAAGCCTCAAGGAAATGTTCCCTGGAGCTTATTGGGAATTCTTACCACTATTTGGAGAGGGAGAAGTCAAGACCCTACCACCTCATCAACCATAAGACTTTGCCAATGATCTGATTCAAGGTGCAACTCCTCAATTTAGCCACATAATCCCATTTTCAACATTGGAGTCAACAGCACTAAAAGAGATAATTGTTGAAAATCTAAAGAATGGTTTCATTAGAGAATCGAAATCTCCCTGGGAAGACCCTGTTATCTTTGCAGGTAAAAAGGATGGGTCACTGAGACCATGTATGGATTTCAGAAGATCAAATGCACTGACATTTAATAACAGATATCCCCTTCAACTGACTAGTGAGTTGATTGAAATTCTGCAGGGCACAGAAATTTTCACATCCCTAGATCTCAAGGCAGGCTACCACAACATACATGTGAAAGAAGGAGATGAACATAAACTGGCATTCTCCACTAAATTTGGTCATTTTGAGTGGTTGGTAATTCCATTTGGCCCATGTAATATGCCTGCCACTTTTGAAAGCTTCACCAATAGCATCTTCAGAGATAGAATAGGTATAGATGTAGCAGTGTACCTAGACAATATCCTTATTTACTCCAGATCAATGGAGTATCACCAGATATGTGTGAAAGACTGTTTTCAGTGCTTGAGGGAGGCACAAGTATGGTTAAAGCTGGAGAAATGTGTCTTTTCAGTAGGTGAAATCCCCTACCTGGGTAAAATCATTTCAAATAATAGGGTGAATATAAAACATGAGAAAGTGAAGGAAGTAACAGATTGGCCAACACCAACATCAGAAAAGGAGCTCCAGTCATTTCTAGGCTTTGCAGATTTTTACCATTGTTTTATTGAAAAGTACTACCACATTTTCCAACCATTGCACACCCTCACAAAGGAGGAAGACAAGTTTATCTGGACAGGTAGCCAACAATATTCATTTGATTACCTGAAAGTATAATGTGTGACAGCCCCTATTCTTACAATCCCTGACTTATTGAAGCCATTTTTTCTGGAATGCAACTGCTCAGATTTTGCACTAGGTGCAGTATTATCCCAATATGATGCTGAAAATGTCCTGCACCAAGTAGCATATTTGTCACAAACACTGCTAGGAGCCAAATTGAACTATGAAATATATGATAAGGAGTTATTGGCACTAGTTGAAGTGGTATGCACTTGGCGCCACTATTTGGAAGGAGGGCCTCACAGACTACATGTTATTATTTACATAGATCATAAAAACTTGGAAACCTTCCTGACCACTAAAAAGTTGACTTGCCAACAAGCATGCTGGGCAGAACTGCTAAGTAGCATTAATTTTGTTGTTACATTCAGACCAGGGAAGAAAAGTGGCAATCCTGATGCTCTATCACAATGTCCTGACTTGTGCCCAGCACAAGACCAGCTACATACTTTTGGTACTACATTTTTGAAGGGGGACCTTAAAGAGGGGGTAATCCTAGATGAGGTGGAGTTGGTGGATGAAGATTTGCTGGAATGGGTAAGGAGGGAGCAGGAAAATGATGAGGGGGTTCAGGATTTGGTGAAGTTTCTGTTATCAAACGAGGTATTGGTAAGGAAAGGATTGGAGGAGTATCACCTAGAAGGGGAAGTGTCGTATTGGAATGGGAGGATAGTGGTGCCAAATGATGAAGAGCTCAAGAGGGAGGTGGTCAAATCTAGGCATGATTCCCCAATGGCAGGACACCCAGGAATGCTGAAGACTGTGGAGCTTGTGAATTGCAACTTTTACTGGAAGTCCATGAAGGCATATGTCCAGCACTATGTAGCAGCATGCAACTCTTGCCAGAGGAACAAGATCAGCCCAACAGCCATGCCACTAAGCCTGTTAAGCATATCCAAGCAGCCATGGAAGGAACTCTCTTATGATCTTATATTGGAGTTACCCAAGTCACAAGGAAAGAATGCTATCCTCACAGTAGTTGACCACTGCACCAAGATGGTGCACTATGTTGCCACCTCTACCAAGGTTACATCAGAGGGGATTGAAGACTTAATGGTGGTGCATGTCTGGAAATTACATGGATTGCCTGAAAGTATAGTATCCAATAGGGGAAGTACTTTTAACTCTAAATTGTTAAAAGCAATGTATGAGCAACTGAACATCAAACCCATCTTATCAACAGCATGGCATCGGCAAACTGATGGGCAATCTGAAACAGTGAATAAGGAAATTGAAAAATACTTGTGCCACTTTATTAACTATCAGCAAGATGATTGTGTACAGCTGTTACCATTAGCTAAATTCTCATACAACAACCTGGAACATGCTGCAACAGGCATGCCACCATTCTATGCTAACTATGGATATCACCCACCATTCTCAATTGGTACCCTATCCACATTACAAGTCCCAGAAGCAGTAGAGCAGATCCAAAGAGTATTGAGTATATGTCAAGAAATAGAAGTGGCTCTGAAGTTATCTCAACAATCAATGAAGCATCATCACAATAAATGAAGGACCCAGTGTTGCGCACTACAGGTAGGTGACAAGGTTTGGTTAAGCTCACTTTTCCATTCCACAGTGTGCCCCAGCACTAAATTAGATCACAAGATAGTGAGGCCAATCAAAGTCGAATGCAAAGTATCTGACTCAGCTTATGAACTGGAAATACCAATCTCAATGAGGCAAGTAAATCCAGTTTTTCAACATTTCATTTCTCACAAAGCATAAAGAAGATACAATCCCAGGGCTTCCAGTGGAGCCACTAGCACCAATCCAGGTGGAAAATGAAGAGGAGTTTGAAGTGTAAAAGGTTGTTTCTAAGAGGGTGTATAGGGGAAAGGTTCAGTACTTGGTTCATTGGAAAGGTTATGGGGTTTGAGATAGGTCCTGGGAACTGGTGGAAAATTTGGTGAATGCAAAGGAAAGGTTGAAGGAGTTTGAGAAGGAGCGCAGGGGACAGGAGGGGTAAAAGAGGGGGTAATGTTAGGATTTGGTTGAGGGGTGGGGAGGAGGAGCACTATGGGAGTTATGCATTGTAAAGAGGCGGAAGAGTGGATATTGCATAAGGGGGCTATATGGGGCCAGCACTGTGGAGCACTCCTCATTAGACAACTTATCAAGTAATCCAGTTACTCTCTAGTCTCACTGCCAATTGGAATAGTCAGTCCCATCTTCCCTCACTATTGGCAGTCCCAACATGGTCAGTCTTAGTTAGTCTCACTGCTATATCCAGCATAGTCAGTCCTGTCTTAGACAAGTGTTGGCACTAGTAGTAATCCACCTTCTTAGGTCTTAACATAGTGGCAAAGAAGAAATAAAGCTTTTCATTATTATAAAATACATAGATTAGTGTAATGAGACTTACAGTGTTCCATAACCAGTAGTTGTTGTGCTCTTGAAGATCATGACATATTTTGTTGAATAAATTTTTGCTCATACAGAATCTTCTTTTGGATATTCCATCATTGTATGTACAATTGTGTTCAAAATAATCTTGTATCAGTTTATAGTGAACTTCAATATGGTTGCATTGAATGTTTTTTTTTTAGCTTGCTCTTCAGTTTCCAGTTCTTCAGTGTCTAGTAATATTGATTAAATTAGTTCTTCCTCTTCCATTGATTGGAATTCCTCAAGAATGTAGTATCTGTATAGATCCATGTGAAATTTCATTTGAGATGTGGAATGTGTGGAAGGTTGTGTTGTGTTTACAGAAGAGTTACTGTTGCCAAACACAAAACACAAGTGAGGAATATTTTGAAAATATTGAGTTAATTGAGATTTACTTGATACGACGGGGGTTGCATGCAGATCAGTAAGCAAAGACTCAGTAATATGCAAGTAGTTACTGATTATTTGATGCAACGAGTGGAGATGCTCTTACCTTGTGTCCTTACTGCTCACCTTTTGTTATGGTGTTACCATACTATGTACTTAGCTAGTCTCCCATCAGTATAAAGTGTAGCCTCCGAGTGCACCGAAGATCTTTCCCTGGTTCTGCAAGGCATCATTCTCTACAAATTTAAGTAGCCTGCATTGAAATAAAAAATATGGGTTCAACTTCTTTTCCAAAAAAATATATCAGGGGAAGTTTGAATACGAAACCAATATACCATATCAAATTAAAGCATAGTTTTCCTGTTTTGACTCTTTCTATTTCTTATCATTTTCCGCTCGGTGTCAGTAACAACACATCTGTATATAACTAGAAAAAAAGGAGTATAATTTTCAAGGAACAAGCGCAAAAAATCAGAAAAATAAACATCTAACATTAAACAATGCCTATTTCTAGTGTTGCCTACTGCAGAGTTTGAGGTGGAATGCTGGCTGCTTAATAGCTGTTGATCTGAAATCAACTAAAGGGTTATTTATGCATTAGGCGTTTTGCTGGGAGGGCGCTATGCAAAAATGCAAGTAAACTTCTTTTGCGATCGGAACCTCGTGAGTGCAACTTTCACTTTTATCAATCAAAAAAACTTTGATTCATCCATAAATCAAAAAAACTTTTGGTCCATCCATCCACAAAAAAATTATCTATCCATTTTTCAACAAATAAATAGTATATTATCTATCTATCATATATATTTCAATTTATCATAGGTGCAACAATGAGAGTGTTCTCTAGTCATTTCAATTCATCATCTTTACCACGTTATTTTTCACATTCAACTCGAAAACATTCACCCATTCTTTCTTATTCTAATGGTAAAACTTCACGTCAGCTCCAAAACATGACAACTAAAACAGAGACCAATTCTGGTTTTCTATGTAAAGGTTTGCACCTCAGAAGCGGCCCTGAAACTGATTCTGATCCCATGGGCGGTGAGGCCATTGGAAGCACCGGGTGTTCTAAGATTGATGTAAAATATTGGTTTGATGTTTTATGCTCCAAAATTCCCTCAGCCCTGCATCATTTTCCTTTATTAGTTTCATCTTTTGGTTTTTAATTCTTCTTTTCTGCCGGACCCTTTAAAGGTTTCCAATATCCAGATTTTTCGAACTAATGCTCCTAAACTGAAGCCTAACACTTCAGACTTGGTTTTTGGCAAACCATTTACGGACCACATGTTGGTTGTGCCCTGGAATTCAAAGGCAGGTTGGGGAACTCCCAAAATTCAGCCTTATCAACCGCTGAGCTTAGACCCATCAGCTTCAGTTTTTCAATATTCAACCGCCTGCTTTGAGGGCCTCAAGGCTTTCAAAAGTGAGGATGGAAAAGTTAGCTTGTTTCGGCCTGATCTTAATATGAAGAGATTGAATACAAGCGCTGCTCGTGTATCTTTGCCCGTGGGTCATATTTGAGCTTTTTAGCCTTATCTCCAGTTCCTAATTGATTTTGATGTACTTTGTCGTGATTGAAAATCCCACGCGTTTTATGTTATTGTTACATGGAACCTTTCATTTAGACTTTTAACGAAGATGGTCTTCTAGAATCGATAAAAAAATTAGTGAGCTTAGACTCCTCTTGGATTCCATCTGATCCTGGCTATTCGCTTTACCTCCGTCCCACTATAATTGGAACTCAGGCTGCACTGGGAGTGAGAGCTCCTTCAGAAGCTCTTTTATATGTAATTTGCACTCCGGCTGGGCCCTACTATCCATTGGGTTTCAAACCCATCAGCGTTCATGCTTCCGCCGAGTATGTTAGAGCTTGGCCTGGTGGTACCGGTAAAAATAAAGTTGGTGCCAATTATGCAATTTCAATGGTGCCTCAAGAAGTGGCTACTAAGGCTGGATTTCATCAATTATTGTGGCTATTCGGCCCAGATGATGAATTGACGGAAGCTGGAACGATGAACGTGTTTGTTGCGATCGAAAAAGATGATTCTGGTTTGTGATCTCAATTGACTTGCCGATATTTTCTTTACACAATCTGATACCTACACCGATTCCCGGACTTTTGGATTTCAGTTTTGGAAATTGTTACCCCTCCATTAAATGACATGATACTTCCAGGAGTTACCCGTGATTCCGCTGTGAAACTCTTGCAACAGCATGCAGATAGAACACAGATTCTTGCTGGTCTACCATCCAAATTGAAAATGTCTGAACGAAAAATTACGATGAAAGAAGTTTTAAATGCTCATGAAAATGGAAAATTGAAAGAAGTTTTTGGAACTGGGACTGCAGCTGTAGTTTTATCTATAGATTGTATTGGGTGATTGGTTTTTCTGTTCCCCTCTTTATTAAAAGAACTATCAAACTCATTGTGGAAAACTTTATTGATTCTTTAAATGTGGGGATCCTCTAGGTATCAAGATAAAAAAATCATGATTCCTGTAGGAGGTACTGGATTAGGTCCGGTGGCCAGTGTATTGGAACGTGAAATTCGTTTGAGACAAACTGGAAAAATATCCAGTTCCTGGAGCGTGATGGTAGATTAGAAGTAAGCAAACACAAAGACGAAAATCAAGACAGAGTAAAGTTGCTTTGTTTTGTTTTCAAATTATCTAATTGTGATGCTATTCATCAAATATTTTCAACGTGTCTTTCACCAGTGGACAATCTAGCAGAAGAAACCACCGGACTTACTCCAAAGGAGTCTTATTTCTGATGCAAGTTGAAAGTACAGCAGCAAAGACAGTAGTTTGTAATGTATTCAGAAAAAAATTATTTCAAATTTGATTATACCAAACTTCATATTTAAGGAGATTTAAATCTTGATTACAATATTTAGCAATGTAATTATTTAATCTATATCATAGTTTTGACTTTTGTGTCTTTGCCTTGTAAAAGTTTGAGAATAATAATGTTTGATAAGGATATGTAATCTGTGATCCATCTTGTGTTAAGTATTGCTTTGATCTGTAGGACAAGGGGCAATTCTACAGCCAATCTTTCAATTCAAAGATTAATTTTTTTTTTATTACACCGAGTAAGACTGATTCAGAACAAGAACTACTTCTTCCTAAAAGTAATAGCCATTCAGGCTTGGTAAGGCTTTAAAGTTCAGTATTTGTTCTTTACCCCGCTAGACATTTATCAGGCGTTGTCTCGGAAATTGTGTCTGATCAATAAAGATGTTCTTACACTGATAGACGATGAAGCTGAACCTCAATTCACCAAGCAAGATAAAAGTAGGAAAATATTTTTATCGCAAGATCAAATTAAAATTTCTCTTGGCTCATTTATGTACGGCGGCTGGCACGGTTGAGTTGAGCCTAGACATTATCTATATTTTCCTCTGGAAAATATAAGAAAAAAAACCAAGTTATCTTGATTATTTTTTATGTTTTATTTTTTTTACTTTCACCCGTGAGAAAGCTCATAACCAGCGCTAGACTCAATTTTCATCTGGTGAAACGGTAATGTATTTGTCGAATGGCTGAAGTTAGGCTAAGCCAAGAATGGGCCAGGCAGCGACAACACTCATTCATGCGCTACATCTTCATTTTCGTTGGTCTAGCTCGTTGGCTATAATTTTTGTTGCTAAGAACAAGAAATTTCTAAATTGAATATGAGAGGCTTAGTGCGTTCGCGAAACCACCATTTTTTGTCAACGTTGAGATATTTAGATTTATATTTAGGTTTCTAGAATCTGCAGAATTTCCTGTTACCTTCTTTCAGCGAGGAGAAATTAAGGCTTTGTTGGATATGGTTTGCCTTAACGGGCTTCATGTTAGCAACCTGACTTACTCTCAAGCTCTATTTAAGGCAGACAGTTCTATGCGTCATTTGAGTCTTCAGCAAACTCCCCTACTAATCTTTGAGCTTTCATTATTTTTGGTTTTGGTACATAGAAGAAACTGAGTTGAGCTCAGATTTCTCTTCTGATTGGTTTTTGACTTAGTATTTTTTTTCATCGTTATTGGCCGTTATTGAATGCAATTCTTTTTGTAATGTGGTATTGTACTTTTTTTCTGTCCCTCTACCTTTGTTTAATTCAGTCTACTTTGGCTGAAATCAACCATGGACCACCTAATCAATTCCTACCCACCATCAACGTTCGTCGCTCATCAGAGGCGTTACTGGTAGGTATTTGTATTTTACGCGTTCGAAATAGTTATTCACATTTTCTCTCTCTCTCTCTCTCTCTCTCTCTCTCTCTGACTTATCCTTTAAAGGGACAAGCACCTTCAGCATCTTTTCAGATTTTAAAAAGACAAGCTACTGGGCTCCCTGCTCTTTTACCAGGAACTCAAGCACCAGCTCCTATAGGAACTTTTCCAGCTCAACCAAATATTCTTCCAGCCCAATCAAATATTCTTCCAGCCCAATCAAATATTCTTCCAGCCCAACCTAATCTTCTTCAACCCCCACCCCCTGCCTCACCTTTGGCAGCAAATTTTAATACTCTTTCTCAAAATTTTCAAACTCTTATAGCACAACAAAACGCTGCAGTAGGCAGGAATAATCGTCCATTAAACTCTAATTTACCCCCACCAACCCCAACATTTAATCAATTCCCTCCCAACCAACTTAACAATCAAAATAATCAATTTCCAGGAAATCAATTCAATGGCCAGACTAACCAGTTTCAAGGCAATCAGTTAAACGGTCAAACTACTCAATTTCAAGGAAATCAATTCAATAATCAAAATAATCAGGTTCAAGGCAATCAGTTCAATAACAATCAAGTTCCAGGAAATCAGCTTAACAACCAAAACAACCAATTCGTGGGTAATCAGCTTAACAATCAAATATCCCAAAACACATCTGCACAACGTCCAAACGTTACACAGCAAGGCCAGAACAATCAAACAGTTCTGAATAACCAAGACCAGACCAATCAAACAACACAAAATCAGAATTCTCAAGGCCAGCAGGGTAACAACATTCAACAAAACAATCAAAACAACCAAAACAACCAAAACAACCAAAACAACCAAAGTAATCAAATCCAAGGTCAAAATAATCAACAAAATCAGAATACTCAAAATCTTGCTATTCAAGGTCAGAACAATCAACAACAAGGACAAAATAATAGTTTGAATCAAAATGGATCTGTTTCAAACCAAAACTCACAGCAGCAGCAAAATAATTCACAAGGTAAGCTTCAAGCACATTTTGACTCTTTTGTTATTCCCATAATTTTATTTCAAATCCAAATGAGCTAATGTCGTATTTTTTCAGATTCACGAGTTTGGAACGATGGTGGTCAGGGCACGATGTGATGATAATCATCGGGATTTTGCCAATAAATGAGCAGAATTATCTGCTGTTATATTTTTGTTATTTCTCTCTCTCCTAATCAAATTTAATTCCTTCTTCCCCTTTCTTTCTTCTACCTCCCCCTCCCCCTCCCCCAACTTCTCGCTCCTTCATATATTTGATTAAGGTTTTCCTGGTGATGCCACTTCATTCTTAATACTTAAAACTATAAACTTATTCTGATAATTTTTCTTGGGAAAATGTTCAAATCGAACTTCCAGTTCGGTGCTTTATTTTTTTGTTGTTTCTTCGAGAATTATTTGTCTTAATCATGACTTTTATCTTATCTTTAACACAAATTGATGCTTTGCTCATACTTAAATTTCCTATCTCGCAACTACCTTTCGCTCCAGATTTTTTTTAGTGATCGCCTTTTCACTATCAAATACTTTTTTAATTTTCCTGTTTCTTTTGAAATGTCACTGCACTTGAGATACCGTTTGACTCAATCACACCAACTTTCCCTGAATACATCTAATCATCAGTGCATTTCTACATTTCACTTCTACTGAATTAATTAACCCCGAACCTTGCCTTGTAGGACATACTACACTGCATAGGCTCAAAGTTCTATCATGAATGATGAAACAAAATCCAAAATTGTACTGAAGAAATAATCCATTAGATTCACTCATTCTGTCAGCCAGGCTGCTAGACTTACCCAGTAAAATAATTAATTATTTACTGGGATGAAGCCACACCTTATTATTTTTCTTTTTTATTAATTATAATATATTTACATTAAATTTGCCTGTAATAAATTAGCTAATTACAAAAGGGTAAAGTTAGTGAATAATTAAAATTAATATTAAAATGTCCCTTATATTTTTATTTTCTAACACCGTGCTCAATGACAAGTTAAGAGAAATAAAAATTAATATTAAAATAAAAAATTTTAAATTGAAATAAAAATTTAACTATTCAAATAAAAATAAATATATACAAAAAATTCAAATTACTTATTTTAGAATTGACATTTACAGTAAATTTTAAATAAACTAATTTATTTCTGTCATATACAGTAAATACACTCTCTGACACCTTCTTTTTGGAACAACCTTATTATTTGAAACTATTTTTCTGGAATATTCCTTTCTTCTCTCATACTACTGTATTTAGGATTTTTTAACACCATGCTTTGTCTCTCCTTTGCCTATATAAGGCCTCCCTTTCTGGTTGTTTTTGGATCATCCTTTATTTACTTATTAATTTATTAAACCAATTTATTACAATAATATATTTATTACTACTTATTGGTTATAGTATTTACTTACAGTAATTCTGGATCATTAATTATAATAATTATAAAACTTTTTACCTCTTCTAATTGAGTAAATTAATAAGAGATAAATAAAATCGTACCCTTGACTTTGAAACTCCAAAATACCCCTATCACCGCTGTTGGACCTCCTTTAAAAACCTTCTAGACCTAAAAGAGGACCCAACACTTGAGGCCCTTTCTGAATTGTTGACGGCAAATCAATATCTTGAAGCCTGAAACCAAGGGACCATTGACAACGAGGTACCAGTAGGACAAGTAAACAACAAAAATGACGAACATCATCAACCATGTGACTTAATTTTTTTCTGCAACCGGGAATCAAACCGCGCTCCAAAATTTAGGTTCATATATTGAAAATAGTCATATATATTTGTGTTAATTATTTGATTACTATTTTTGGTTCATTTTGCACATTTCATTGTCCACGTACATCTCTTTTACTCAGCACTCTGTAAAGTGGCATTAACTTGCTCATTTAACAGGGGGAAGTGCCTGGAAATTAATTTTTTTATTTCCTAGTTGACCAATATAGAACTATATTGTTCTTAGTCCTAGAAGTAATATAAAAAATTAATTATATTAAATATTTTTTTAATTATTTCAGTTGACTCCTGTCCTGATAATTAAAAATTTTATTGTTTCAGTTGACAAATTGTCCTGACAGTAAATTAATCATATTAAAAAATTAATTAAATTTTATATTAAATTATTCCAGTTGACTTCTGTCCAGATAATCTTATATTATTGTTTCAGTTGACAAATTGTCCTAGCAGTAAAATAATTATTTAAATCTTATATTTAATTATTTCAGTTGACAATAAGTCCTGTTAATTATATTATTTCAGTTGACTTCTGTCCTGATGATTAAGATTTTATATTATTGTTTCAGTTGACAAATTGTCCTGGCAGTAAAATAATTATTTAAATTTTATATTAAATTATTTCAGCTGACATTAAGTCCTGGTAATTAAATTCTTCAGTTGACTTCTAGTCCTGATAATTATCAAAATATTACTAATTATTAAATTATTTTATTATTTCAGTTGATTTATTTTAAATCCTGGCTATAAAATTATCTAAAAATAATTAATAAAATTGTGATTATTATTTCAGTTGATTTTTTGTCCTGATAAACATTATATTTTAATTATTCCAGTTGATTACAAAGTCCTAATAATTACTTATATAATAAAAAAAATTATTTTTCTTTAAATAAAGTAAAAATAATAACTGATTAAATATTTCTTTCTCTCAGTTCAGGGTAATTACAACTATGACTGATCAAGGTTCTTCTGCAGGCCGTGATGAGGAACTAGATGTAATTGATTATGATGAAGCTTCTTCTCTAAGTTCTCCTTTGACTACAAAACTGGCTCAAATTAATCAATTACTGGACCAATCAGGATGTAAAAATGCAGGAGATAGAGATATTAGTGGAGACAACTGCTCAAGATCAAAAGAATTCTATCAACCCCCCAGAAGAGCTTCCCAAAGGCTTCAAGATAAAAAAGATGCCCTTGAACTAGCAGGTAAAAAATCTCTCAAATCAGATAAAGGAGTTGAGGACAGAAAACCTCAAGCTGAGTTCAAGAATAGACTGTCTAGAAGACAAGGTAAGAAACATAGAGTCTTTTCTTCAAGAGAAGAAGAAACCTCCTCCTCCAAAAGCCCTTCCACAACTGGCCCCCCAACTACAAGAAAAGGTGGAAGTCTCAACATGGCAGTGGGATTGGCTGAACACCCAGTGGGATTATCTGTCCCTACAACAACAGCAACAAGTACCTCAGGCAGGTTCTTAAAGAACCAATCAGTTAAACCCCACACCTTCTCATCCCTACCAAAGAGGAAGAAAGAGAAAAAACAATCACATTCAAGTCTTGACCAAGCCATGGTAAGCCCCTTTATTGAATCTCAAGTACCATTTCTTGTTACTGATTCAGTTCCTTTAGGTAATTCTGGAAGAGGAGATGAGACTGTGAGACCAGTAGAGGCTGAGAATAGTGGACAAATTTCTCAATATACTAATGTATCTAATCCTTTGGTTTTGATTGCTACTTCAATGATAAATCTGGATATGGCTATTATTGATGAGACACTTGAGCCTGAGTTTTATGAGAATCTGGAAAGTTATTCTGTTTCACTTTTGAGAAATACTCCAGATGTAGCTAACATTAATGATGAATATTTGAGGGATATTATTGCTAAACAAAATCATATAATGAACAAAATGAAATTGACTTAGAAATATAATAGGGGGTGTCAGTTCTGGCAAATCCGCACTTAAATTAAGTGCGGATTTCAAACCAAATCAGCACTTACAAATCAGCACTTAAATTTTGCAAAAAAGTCACTTATTTCAAAAAAGGGTGTCAGTTATGACCTCAAATCAGCACTTTTTTCCCGTTTTTTTTCACAACCACATTTTGGCCACAAAACATCCCTTCCTTTCTTACCCCATCCCTGTAACATGTGACACACTGACCTTCCTCGCTACCTACCCATCAATCCTCGGCACACACCCCTTCCTGACATTTTCAATATTTTGACCAGGCATGTTTACATTCTTTTTTAATTATTTCTTCTACTTTTTAATCTTTTTTCTTGTTATGTGCCAGTTTCATAATGCCTCCCAGACATTCCAAATCTCAAAAGGTAACTCAAAAATCTGCTTCGTCACAAAAGTCTCCTCGTAAAGCAAGCCCTACACCTGAAATATCAAAGGAAGGTTCAGGTCAGCTTAAAAAGGATGATTATCTCATCATAATCAACTTCCTTAAAATAAAATCAAATTTTGAAGCATGTTTTGGATGTGAAATGTCCACTCATATTGGACGTCCACCTTCTTCAAAGGTTAATGGCTACTTGTTGATGGCCAATGAAGTAAGGAAGAAAACAAGGGGGAGAATCGATATCAATCCTAAACAAATGAAGGAGAGATTTAAGAGTTACCATTCAAAATATAAAAAGACTCATCATGCTGTAAATGAAACTGGCTTTGGTATTGACGATGATGATTTGGAGATTGGAATTACTACTGTTTCCGAAAAGCTCAATGTCATGTGTCCTTTCTATGAGGAAATGGATAATCTTTTTGGCACCCGAGTTGATGTAAACCCTTGGTTTCTACACGATACTACTAAGCATATACCTTCTGGATCCAAACCTTCCTATAATCCTCCCAACACACCTTTACTTGAAGAAGATCAATCCCCTCCACCTTCTAACCATAGTTCAGCTGAAGATGATCCCAACTATCAAGCAGAACAATTATATCGCAGAAGATCTGAATCCTCAGAGGCCCAAAATTTAAATGTATGTTTACTTTTTGTTTTTTCTTCAATTCTTCTCTGAATTTCTCTTTCTTTCTAGTCTCCTCCTACTCAAACTCAATCTCCATTAAATTATCTCAATTCTGGAAATGTGAATACCTCTTTAGAAGCTGCTTTAGAAGAACTTCCTGAAGCCTCTTGTTCAAACTCCAAACTAAAGCGTCAAGCCTCAACTTCAATGAACTTGAACCATCTATTAAAACGTGGTAATACTTCAACAAGCTCATTTGGCTCCCTTGAGGATTATTTTGAAAAAAAAGATATAAGTAAGTTTTGTTTACTATATATCTTAATCATTAACTCATTTATTTATTTATTTCAATTTAATTTTCTCAGCAAAATCAACTATTGCAAATAATGCCCTTGACTTTGAGAAGATGAAGTTTGATCATATGCTAAGGAAAGATCAGCAAGCCTTAGATTTGGAAGAAAAAAAATTTGAGGTAGAGCAGATGGAAAGAGTAAATGACCGTCAATTTCAAAGAGAAATGGCTACTTGTGAATTGGAAAAACAAGAGAGTTTTAAAAAAAAGATTTCATTATGGAATGTGTTAAAAATGGCCAATCTTATGAGGACATTAAAAAATTACTTGACCTTTTCAATTGATAATTTGTTTTTCTAGTTAATTTAATTTTGTTTGATTTCTTTTTGGTAATATTTTCTTATATGCTGACTTATAAAAGGAAAAGAATATAGTACGTTATTTTTGACAAAAATTTGAATGTATAATAGAAATTTTCTATCTTTACTTTCTAGTCAATAAGTTTGCTTATCTAAATTTTTCTAAGTCATCAATTTCACATGTCAGATTTAAAAAATTGGCAATGCCCTCCCCTGCATTTTATTGAAACAAGGGGTGGGTACCACCAAATTTTTCTAAGTCATCAATTTCACATGTCAGATTTAAAAAATTGGCAATACCCTCCCCTGCATTTTATTGAAACAAGGGGTGGGTACCACCAAATTTTTCTAAGTCATCAATTTCACATGTCAGATTTAAAAAATTGGCAATACCCTCCCCTGCATTTTATTGAAGTAAAGGGTGAAAGTCATCAAAATTTAATATAATTACATAAATTAATTAATATATAAATAAGATATGTCAAGTATACTACTTTTAAAGTAATGCCAATTCCTTAAGCCAAAATGCAGATCAAGTCTAGAAACTAGGTTTGGGACTAAGGCTGGAGAGAGGGGTGAGGAAGGGTGTATGGGGTAGCGAAAAGGTTGGGAAAGAGTTGGAAGGGAAGATTAAGGGTTCCGAGGCATTTTAAATGAAGAAAAGGGTCTGGGAGAGGTTGAGAGGGGTGAAATGGGGATCAAAAGAGGATGGCATACAATGGGGCTGGGAGGATAGCGAAAGGCATGGGAAGGGAAGACAAGCATGTGTTGATAGAATTGAAAGGGATGGAGATTGGTGCAAACAGAGTGTGAAAATAGGAGGATTAACTCTGTTCTTTGGGCGAAGAACAGAGTTCACTTCCATAAAATATTAGCTGAAACATAGTTTTCAATTCTGTAAAAACAGTTGTAAGTAATAGAAAAAGTCACTGATTTTTTTTATATGTAATCTGAAATTTTTTAATAAAATTATTGTATTTAAGAATTGCAATATTGTCAATCAATTTTTATTGATCAAATTAATTTAATAAAGTATTATTTTAATAAGCTGTTTCAAAAAATACTTTGCATTGAGTAGACTCATGGAATGATTTTTTCTGGCTTCCATTCAGTTATCCTCACACTTTCACTATGTTTTCAATATAGATCCATTGTTATTTGTGTGATACTTCAAGTGAAAGTTCAGTATTACTTCAGTCTGAGTTCCATCTGATTTCCATCTGACTTCAAGTTGCGGACTTGCTAGCAAGTCCTCCCCCTATATTGCGTGGTGTTTGCTGAAAATATGCGATTTCATGTTGAGTTGATGAAAGAAAACACAGAGAGAAAAAAAATAAGACTTTAACAGCAAATTCAAAAACCAAAAAAATATGCAAAAAAATTTACCATTCTCAGTGAATAATACATGCAAATTGATAATTTGAAGAGAAAGAGAAAAAAATTAAAATTGCGTTGAAAAATGTTGGAGTGTTATTGGAAGGATTTTCGCCCTTATACTAGTTGATTGAGAAATAGAAGTGTTGGATATAGTCGGAGGTGAATCAACTTGTTCATCTTCATACAGCTCTAACCATTGATCTTTGAGGTCAGCAAGTAGGTTATGAAGTATAGTGCAACACAGAATCCAGTTGATCACCGCCTCCATTTCAGATTTATTTCTAAGAGGACTTCTTAATTCCCTTAAACTAGAAAAACGGCCTTTCAAGATTCCAATAGAATGTTCAATACGGACTCTTGACTTTGCCAAATGATTGTTGAATTTGGCATTTTGACTGTCTTCTGAAGCTGCTCCCCGAAAAGCAGGAAGTACATACTTTCCATTCACATAAGCAGAATCTGCAAGAAGATACTGATTTTCATCAAAGAATTTTTCAGGTTCATTTGAAATATGCATTCTTTGGAAGACGTAGGAGTCATGACATGAGCCAGGATAGCCAGCGAAGAATGATATAAATTTTTTGTTTACGTCACATATAAGCTGAACGTTAATTGAATATCTATAAAGAAGATATATTTGTTTGTGTTAGTTTCAAGGAGGATGAAAGGAGTTAAAAATAATCTACCTCTTTTTACGGTCAAAGTAATTGTTTCCACCTTGAGCAGGTTTCTGGCTCAAAGGAATAGTAGTACCATCAACAAAACCAATACATCCTGGAAAGCCCTCTGCTTGCATAACCTGAGATGATTCAAGTCGCTCTTCTTTTGTTGGCCAGGTGAGAAGTTGAGATTCCAAGGAGTTGATGGCAGTGATACATCGTTTGGTATAAGTGTTAACTGAACCATACCCTAAATCAAAGACATTTTCTAAACGTTTCAAAGCGGCTCCATTACCATTTGAACCCAAACGACATAGTGTGATGGCCAATTGAATTGAAGGATGTCATTGTTCTTTTTGAGAATTATTGTGAAATATGGGATGATCCTGAATAAGCTCAAGCAATTTAAGGAAACATTCCTGAGAAGTCCTGAACAGCTGTCTAAAACTGGGTGTAGATAGGTTAAGAAGTGTTTGGATGGTGTACTTGGGGGTATGAAGTACTTGAGGCTTTCTGGGAAGAAGGTAACGTTTCCTGGCCATTTTTGATAAAACGACAAAATCTTCTTCTAGATCAGAATCGGAATCAGAGTCCAAGAGCAGTTCAAGCGCCATGAAAGTCATTGCTTTATGTAATTTATCATGATTTGAAAGTGAGGAAGGCATGACTCTTATATGATATGATATTAAGATGTAAGTGATGTATGATGTTTTGAGTTATGAAGTGTTATGCTGCGGAGTGCTGCGTATGAATGGGATGATGCTGACAAATCAGTGAAATGGGACTTGATGGTGAAATCAGCACTTTTGGTTGAGAAAGTGCGGATTTGAGTGAAATAAGTGACTTATTTCATTTTGAAATCCACCAGTATTGGGGCTAGTGTGTTTTGGAAATCCGCACTTATTTAAGTGCGGATTTGGTCAAATTTAAGTGCGGATTTGCCAGAACTGACACCCCCTAATATTTTGTTAACTGAACAGGGTTATCAAGCATTGATGAGTGACTTACAGAGAGTTTCTGATAATTTTTTCATTACAAAGTAACTTATGGAAAAAAAGTTGCTTTATGGCAAAATATCAAGAATGATTTGTCTAAATTAAAAGATACTGTTTCCATCTGTTGCTAGGAGCTAGAGGGCTACAAGATGAACTTAGAAAGATTGAGTAACCATTATTCATCTTTACAAAATAAGAACCAGTTATCTTTTGCAACCATCAATGAGAATTTATCTAGTATTCCAAGAGTAAAAACTAGGTTAACAACCATTTAGGAGAAATTGAGTTCATTGTTATATAATCAAAAGGTTTCTGACATTTCTTTGAAAGAACCTTTTGAGAAGGATACCTCAATTTTACCTGTTGCTAGTTCATCCAAAGAAAAATTAGTTCCAGAAATACCTGTTGATATCACTGAGTTTCCATCAAAAATTGATGATGTACCTGGATCATCAACAGAAGGATTAAACAATAAAATTACTGCCCAATTGGAGAAGTTAAAGATCCTTCTCACTCAGAAACAAGCTTGTAATAAGGAGACTACTTCAAATCAAAAGAATTGGCCAAAACTTGACCAGTATCCAACATTTGATGGTGACTCTTCCTCTGATTGGCAACAGTTAATAAAATTCTTACAAACTCCCAGATGAGAAAAATGGGTCAAAATTAATTTCTTTATTTACCAATATAGTGCTAATGTGGTATGAATCTGTTCTCTTGGATAACAATGGCTACTCATGGGAGGATTGGAAAAAATTAAGTAAAGCACAATTTGGTGGTTCCAAGTTTAGAATAGCTCAACAAAGGCAGTATGAAGAAACTAGATATAGCTCTTCTAATGAAAAACCTATTGAGTTCCTGATGAAACTTGTGAAAATCTTGAGGGTAATGGACGCAAATATGGAGTTTGAGTTATGGAAGGACAGGATCCTCTATAAATTACCTATGTCTCTGAGAGACTTAATAGTTGCTAGGACTGAGTTTTCAAGAGAACCTTCTTCGTTCATTAATACTTGTAATGAGATCCTTCTAAACAAAAAGTATGATGCTAGAAGATTCATTTCTAGAACTTCATTGGAGAAAACCTCCAATTACCAACAAAAACCTCTGGAAAAGGTTGGAAAACCTTCTGCCCCTGTTGCACCCAAAAAGTATGCAAAAAACACTCGCTTCAAATGCAGAAAGCCTTTTCAGAAAGTCCATGTTTGTGAAAAGAAGATACATCTTGTTGAACAAACTGAGGAGCAGGCTGATGACACAATAGCAATGGATGAAACTTCAAGTGATTGTGCCAGCAATATTTCATATGAATCTCAACAAGAAATCTTGATGCTGGAAGAGGATATTCATTATTTAAATAATATTGATTTTGAGAATAATGATTTATCTACATTTGAGGATGCTGAGATCATAAGGAACATTGAGGATAGCTCAACTGTTTTTGCCCCTCTCAAAGCACCAGTCTTGATCAATGGAACCAGCATTGAAGTTTTTCTGGATTCTGGAGCTGGAGGAAGTGTCGTATCTGAAAAAGCACTTGCTTCAGTGGATCAAGACTATAAATCAAAACTTATGCCTATCATTTCTAAAAATTGGAGAGGTTATGGCTCTGTTTTGTTCCCCATTGGTAAATACAAAGCCACAGTGTTTTTTAAATATAACCATGGTTTTGTAAGAGCTATTTGTGATTTTGTTGTCATGAAAAATGATAACTTAAGCAGTTGGTTTATTATAGGAAATGATATTTTAACCAAGTATGGCATAAAATTGGATCCTTCAAACAAATGTTTCACAATGGGGATGAATGGGAAGAGAAGATTTAAGATTTCCTCCCCCAAAAAATTGTTAAAACCAGAATTGAAAACATGTAATTCTGTGATTCAATATAAAGGAAGGTCTACAAAGGAAATGCATGCCCTTATGTCTGAAATTGACGATGCTTCTTTTGGAGAACAACTGTCTGGTGAGGATAAGGATTCCATCATTAAATTGATAAAATCTTTTCCTATGGCCTTTGCTCATGGGTCACATGAACTAGGATTAGTTAAAGAAGAAATGAAACTTTCATTATCCTGTCCATTAACTGACATACCACCTACTTTAAAGAAGAAGCCTTATCCTGCTTCTCCCACAAAGAGAAAAGATATTGAAGATAATATCTCTACCCTTTTAAAAATGAATATTATTGAAAAGGTAGTTTAAACACCTAAAAATTGTGTTATCTCACCTGTCCTAATTTCTTATGAGAAATATAAATCCAGGTTATGTGGTGATTATAGAGCATTAAATACTTATACTGTTGATGATATCTATCCTTTACCTAGAATTAGCTCTATACATGCTACCTTAAAAGTTGCTAAATATATCAGCTGTCTGGATGGTAACAAGGGATATCACCAGGTACCTTTTGAAAAGAATTCCCAGAATTTTCTGATGATTGCTACTCATATGGGTATTTATTAGTATGTTAGGATGCCATTTGGCCCCAAAAATGCCCCTTCAGTTTTTCAAAAATTTATGGATAACACATTCCATCAAGAGATAATTGAAGGATGGCTGATGATTTATATTGATGATATCATCATATTCTCAAAAACATTTGAGGACCATCTTAACCACCTGTGTAAAGTGTTCCACAAAATGGATGAAATAAATATGACACTTGCTTTGAAGAAATGTAAATTTGGTTTTCATTCTTTAAAAGCACTTGGTGATGTTTTTTCAGCATTACAGATATGTTTTGACCAAAACAAAGTGGCAGCCATACAACAGGTGAAAGCTCCTACCACAGTTAAAGAGCTCCAGAGTTTTTTGGGAATGTGGGGATACTATAGACAGTATATTAGAAATTACCAAGTCATAGCTTTACCCCTTACCCAATTGACTAGAAAGGATGTTACTTTTTTCTGGAATAGTGAAAGACAGAGAGCTTTTGACACTATGAAACACTGTTTGATGTCAGCATCAATTCTTCCTTTACCTGACTTTAATCAACCATTTGTTTTGTACATTGATGCCAGTTTTATTGGTCTTGGTGCTGTGCTCCATCAAAAACAAGTGATGAATGATAAAGTATCAGAAGTAGTAATTTGTTATATTTCAAGAACCTTGAGAAATAGTGAATTTAAATATGGTGCCACTCAACTAGAATGTTTAGCAGTAGTATGGGCTCTATAGAAGCTAAATTATTACCTGGATGACCAGAATTTTGAACTTTTCACTGACTGCAGTGCAGTTAAATCCCTACTAAACTTGAAAACACCTAACAGACATATGTTCAGATGGCAACTGGCTGTTCAAGAATATAGTGGGAGAATGACAATAATTCATAGGGCTGGTATTGTTCACTCAAATGTGGATATGTTATAAAGATTACCTTTGCCAAATGATGACTCAAATCCTGCATATGTTCCTGAAGATGAAGTTATTCATATTCATGGGATATATGTGGTTGATATGGAGGAAGAGCTATTACAGCTTATTCTGGATTCATATGATAAGGACACTTACTTAAAAAATTTATGTGCCATATTAAATGATCCAAAGAATGCTTCAATACAAGCATTAATTAAAAACCTTCCACCAAAGTACCAGAAGGCTTTGTAAAAAGGTAAATTTTCAATTGATGAAGGCTACCTCTATTATAGAAGAATGTTGAGTAATGTTATTGTTATTCCTCCTTCTATGAGAGAGATCATCTTGAAAATTTGTCATGATGACATATTGGCTGGACATTTTGATCTTGAAAAAACAATGATCAGAATTAAAAAAACTGCTTGGTGGGTTAATATGTCTGAAGACACCAAACTATATGTTGAATCTTGTGATTCTTACCAAAAATTAAAAAGATTGAAAGGTAAGAGAGCTGGATTAATGCAACATATTGAACCTCCTGATGCACCATGGCAGATAATAAACATGGATTTTGTAACAGGATTACCCATTGCTGGGAAAGACAGTTATAAATCTTGTTGGGTTATTGTGGATAGACACACAAAAATGTTTAAATTTATCCCCACCCACAAGGATGTTTCCACTAAAGAATTAGCCTTCTTATGGTGGTCTCATATTTTTAATACTGCAGGTTTTACTAAGGCCATAATCTCTCACAGGGACCCTAAATTTACTTCTGATTTTTGGATGTCTCTGATGGATGTTTGTGGTTGTGATCTGAACCTTCCTACTGCCCATCACCCCCAAACTGATGGATTAGCTGAAAGAATGATTCAGACTTTAGAGGACATGATAAGAGGGTATTGTGCCTTTGGCCTTGAGTACAAAGACAATGACAGATTTACTCATGATTGGGTTACCCTACTTCCTGGGTTGGAATTTGCTTATAATAGCACTGTTCATTCTGTTACTCAGAAGAAGTTTTTTGAGCTTTGGCTGAGATATGTTCCAAATACAACTGCCCAAATTCACAATAATAAAATGCCTAAATTGGATTTACATCCTGGTGTAAAATATTTTCTTAAAATGCAACAACTTTGCAGAAATCATGCTCAAAAATGTATTGAAAAATCCTTTGAATATGAGAAGAGGAGATGGGGCAAATCCCATATAGAATACACTTTTAAAAAGGGGGATGAAGTACTGATTTTTACAGTCCACTTCAATTTACAAGGTAATAACAAATTGAAAGACCCATTTGTAGGTCCATTTGTTGTTAGAAGAATGGTTGGTGATAATGTATTTAAAGTTATTTTGTATTCACCATATGACAGAAAAAATCCTGTGTTCTCAATATCTCTTTTGAAACCTAACACATCCAATAGTGATTTATTTCCCAAAAGGAGGGGAAGACCAAAGAAGACCCCTAATGAAATCACTGAGACAGCAGAAATTGATAAGATTTTAAATGACAGAATAGTTACTGCTGAAAAAGGTACAGAATACTTATTGAGATTCAAGAATAAATCTTCTGAATATGATTCTTGGATACCTGGGAAGGAGATATCTAATCTTCCTACTCTGCTAAAGAAATATAAAAAGAAAAAATCATAGCATTTAATTTTATTGTTTTTTTTAGAGTGAGGGAGTGTCAGCCAGGCTGCTAGACTTACCCAGTAAAATAATTAATTGTTTACTGGGATGAAGCCACACCTTATTATTTTTATTTTTTATTAATTATAATATATTTAAATTAAATTTACCTGTAATAAATTAACTAATTACAAAAGGGTAAAGTTAGTGAATAATTAAAATTAATATTAAAATGTCCCTTATATTCTTATTTTCTAACACCATGCTCAATGAAAGGTTAAGAGAAATAAAAATTAATATTAAAATAAAAAATTTTAAATTGAAATAAAAATTTAAATATTCAAATAAAAATAAATATATACAAAAAATTCAAATTACTTATTTAGAATTGACATTTACAGTAAATTTTAAATAAACTAATTTATTTCTGTAATATACAGTAAATACACTCTCTGACACTGTCGAGGTATACTTTTAGTCTAGAAGATTTGGTACATAGTTCTACGAGGATTTAAAAGGCTTAAATGGATTCTCAACAATTTTGTACGTATTTCTTAATTCAAAGATGAATGTTTTTACTCAATAAAAGAGGTAGGATTAAAATATTAATATAAATTATAAATTAGAATTACGCTATTGTAAATACTAATGATATAGAATATAAGAATAAGTGTTTATTTGATTAATAGTTGTAATAAAATGGTTTGGTAAGATAGAATGATCAAAAGACAACAAAAAGAGAGGCCTTTTATAGGCAAAGGAGAGACAAAGCACGGAAAACAAATTCTAAAAACAGTAGGAAAAGAGAGAGAAAAAGAACATTCCAGAAAGAGTATTTCAAATAATAAAGTTATTCTAAAAAGAAGGCGTCAAAAAGATGTATTTACAGAGTATGTCAGAAATACATCAATATTTTTAATATTTACTGTAAAAGTCAATCCTAAATAAGAAATTTGATTTTTTGTATATATTTAATATTATTTGAATATTTAAATCTTATTTTATCTTTGTATTTATTTTTTAATATAAAATTTTATTTTTTCCCAACCTGTCAAATGAGCACGGTGTTAGAGAAAAATATAAGGGACAAAATTATAATTTTAATTTTAATTATTTATTTAATTAATTAATTTAATTTTATCATTTTGTAATTAGTTAATTTATTATAACTAATTTTAATGTAACTAAATGATAATTAAATGATAATTAAAAATGATAGGGTGCGGCTTCATCCAGTAAATAGTTAATTATTTCACTGGGCAAGTCTAGTAGCCTGGCTGACACTCCCTCACTCTAAAAAAAACAATAAAAAAAATGCTATGATTTTTTCTTTTTATACTTTTTTAGTAGAGTAGGAAGATTAGATATCTCCTTCCCAGGTATCCAAGAATCATATTCAGATGATTTATTCTTGAATCTCAATAAGTATTCTGTACCTTTCTCAGCAGTGACTATTCTGTCATTTAAAATTTTTTCAATTTCTGCTGTCTCAGTGATTTCATTTGGGGTTTTCTTTGGTCTACCCCTCCTTTTTGGAAATAAATCACTATTGGATGTGTAAGGTTTCAAAAGAGATATTGGAAAAACAGGATGTTTTCTGTCATATGGGGAATACAGAATAACTTCAACTGAATTATCTCCAATCATTCTTCTGACAACAAAAGGACCAACAAATGGATCATTTAATTTGTTATTACCTTGTAAGTTGAAGTGGACTGTAGAAATCAACACTTCATCACCCTTTTTAAAAGTGTATTCTTTATGGGATTTGTCCCATCTTTTCTTCTCATATTCAAATGATTTTTCAATACATTTGTGAGCATGATTTCTGCATAGTTGTTGCATTTGAAGAAAAGATTTTACACCAGGATGTATATCCAATTTAGGTATTTTGTTATTGAGAATTTGGGCAGGAGTATTAGGAACATATCCAAGCCAGAGCTCAAAAGGCTTCCTTTGAGTAACAGAATGAACAGTGCTATTATAAGCAAATTCTAACCCAGGAAGTAAGGTAACCCAATCATGAGTGAATCTGTCATTATCTTTATACTCAAGGCCAAAGGCACAATATCTTCTTATCATGTCCTCTAAAGTCTGAATCATTCTTTCAGCTAAACCATCAGTCTGAGGGTGATGGGCAGTAGAAAGTTTCAGATCACAACCACAAACATCCATCAGAGACATCCAAAATTCAGAAGTAAATTTAGGGTCTCTGTCAGAGATTATGGCTTTAGGAAAACCAGCAGTATTAAACATATGAGACCACCATAAGAAAGCTAATTCTTTAGTGGAAACATCCTTGTGGGTAGGGATAAATTTACACATTTTTGTGAATCTGTCCACAATAACCCAACAAGAGTTATAACTGTCTTTACCAGCAATAGGTAATCCTGTTACAAAATCCATGTTTATTATTTGCCATGGGGCATCAGGAGGTTCAATATGTTGCATTAATCCTGCTCTTTTACCAGTTAATCTTTTTGATTTTTGGCATGAATCACAGGATTCAACATATAATTTTGTGTCTTCAGACATATTAGCCCACCAAGCAGTGTTCTTAATTCTGATCATTGTTTTGTCAAGATCAAAATGTCCAGCTAATATGTCATCATGACAAATTTTCAAGATGATTTCTTTCATAGAAGGAGGAATAACAATAACATTACTCAACTTTCTTCTATAATATAGATATCCTTCATCAATTGAAAATTTTCCTTTTTCCAAACCTTTTTGGTACTTTGGTGGAAGGGTTTTAATTAATGCTTGTATTGAAGCATTCTTTGGATCATTTAATATGGTGCATAACTTTTTCAAGTCAGTGTCCTTATCATATGATTCCAGAATAAGCTGTAATAGCTCTTCCTCCATATCAACCACATATATCCCATGGATATGGATAATTTCATCCTCAGGATCATATGCAGGATTTGAGTCATCATTTGGTAAGGGTAACCTTGATAACATATCCACATTTGAGTGACCAATACCAGCTCTGTGAACAATTGTCATTCTCCCTCTGTACTCTTGAACAGCCAGCTGCCATCTAAACATATGTCTATTAGGTGTTTTCAAGTTTAAAAGGGATTTAACTGCACTGCAGTCAGTGACAAGTTCAAATTTCTGGTCATCTAGGTAATAATGAAGCTTTTCTAGAGCCCATACTACAGCTAAACACTCTAATTGAGTAGCACCATATTTCAATTCACTATTTCTCAAGGTTCTTGAAATATAACAAATTACTACTTCTGAAACTTTATCATTTATCACTTGTTTTTGATGGAGGGCAGCACCAAGACCAATGAAACTGGCATCAGTGTACAAAACAAATGGTTGATCTAAGTCAGGTAAAGCAAGAATTGGTGCTGACCTCAAACAGTGTTTCATAGTGTCAAAGGCTCTTTGTCTTTCACTATTCCAGACAAAAGCAACATCCTTTCTAGTTAATTGGGTAAGGGGTAAAGCTATGACTTGGTAATTTTTAATATACTGTCTATAGTATCCACACATTCCCAAAAAACTTTGGAGCTCTCTTACTGTTGTAGGAGCTTTCACCTGTTGTATGGCTGCCACTTTGTTCTGGTCAACACATATCTGTAAGCCTGAAACAACATGGCCAAGAACTTTTAAAGAATGGAAACCAAATTTACATTTCTTCAAAGCAAGTGTCATATTTATTTCGTCCATTTTCTGGAATACTTTACACAGGTGTTTAAGATGGTCCTCAAATGTTTTTGAGAATATAATGATATCATCAATATAAACCATCAGCCAACCTTCAATTATCTCTTGATGGAATGTGTTATCCATTACTTTTTGGAAAACAGAAGGGGCATTTTTAGGGCCAAATGGCATCCTAATATACTTATAAATACCCATATGAGTGGCAATCATCAGAAAGTTCTGAGAGTTTTTCTCAACAGGTACCTGGTGATATCCCTTATTACCATCCAAACAGCTGATATATTTAGCACCCTGTAAAGTAGCATGTATAGAGCTGATTCTAGGTAAAGGATAGATATCATCAACAGTATAAGTATTTAGTGCTCTATAATCACCACATAACCTGGCTTTATCTTTCTCATAAGAAATTAGGACAGGTGAGATAACACAATATTTAGGTGTTTCAACTACCTTTTCAATAATATTCATTTTTAAAAGGGTAGAGATATTATCTTCAATATCTTTTCTCTTTGTGGGAGAAGCAGGATAAGGCTTCTTCTTTAAACTAGGTGGTATATCAGTTAATGGGCAAGACAATGAAAGTTTCATTTCCTCTTTAACTAATCCCAGTTCATGTGACCCATGAGCAAAGGCCATAGGAAAAGATTTTATCAAGTTAATGATGGAATCTTTATCCTCACCAGAAAGTTGTTCTCCAAAAGAGGCATTGTCAATTTCAGACATAAGGGCATGCATTTCCTTTGTAGATCTTCCTTTATATTGAACCACAGAATTACATGTGTTCAATTCTGGTTTTAATAATTTTTTAGGGGAGGAAATTTTAAATTTTCTCTTCCCATTCAACCCCATTGTGAAACATTGGTTTGAAGGATCCAATTTTATGCCATACTTGGTTAAAATATCATTCCCTACAATAAACCAATTGCTCAAGTTATCATTTTTCATGACAACAAAATCACAAATAGCTCTTACAAAACCATGGTTATATTTAAAAAACACTGTGGCTTTGTATTTACCAATGGGGGACAAAACAGAGCCATACCCTCTCCAATTTTCAGAAATGATAGGCAACAGTTTAGATTTATAGTCTTGATCTACTGAGGCAAGTGCTCTTTCAGATACCACACTTCCTCCAGCTCCAGAATCCAGAACAACTTCAATGCTGGTTCCATTAATCAAGACTGGTGCCTCAAGAGGGGCAATAACAATTGAGTTATCCTCAATGTTCTTTATGATCTCAGCATCCTCAACTGTAGATAAATCATTATTATCAATGTCAATAGTACTTAAATAATGAATATCTTCTTCCAGCATCAAGATTTCTTGTTGAGATTCATATGAAATATTGCTGGCACAATCACTTGATGTATCATCCAGTGCCACTGTGTCATCAGCATGCTCCTCTGTTTGTTCCACAAGATTTATCTTCTTGTCACAAACATGGCCTTTCTGCCAAGGCTTGTTGCACTTGAAGCAAGTGTTTGTTGCATACTTCTTTGGTGCAACAGGGGCAGAAGGTTTACCAACCTTTTCCAGAGGTTTTTGTTGGTAAGTGGAGGGTTTCTCCAAAGGGGTCCTAGGAATGAATCTTCTTGCATCATACTTATTGTTTAGAAGTATCTCATTGCAAGTATTAATGAAAGAAGAGGGTTCTTTGGAGAACTCAGTCCTAGCCACAATCAAGTCTCTCAGAGACATTGGTAATTTATAGAGGATCCTGTCCTTCCATAAATCAAACTCCATATTTGGGTCCATTGCCCTTAAGATTTTTACAAGTTTCATTAAAAACTCAATAGGTTTATCAGTAGAAGAGCTATATCTAGTTTCCTCATACTGCCTTTGTTGAGCCATTCTGAACTTGGAGCCACCAAATTGTGCTTTAATTAATTTCTTCCAATCCTCCCATGAATAGTCATTCCCATCCAGGAGAACAGATTCATACCACATCAGGGCAACATTAGTGAACAAAGAAATTAATTTGGACACAATTTCCTCATCTGGGAGTTTGTAAGAATTTTTTAAATTATCAATTCTGCAAATAAATTGTTGCCAATCAGAGGAAGAATCACCATCAAATGTTGGGTACTGGTCAAGTTTTGGCCAATTCTTTTGATTTGAAGGAGTCTCCTTAGTACTAGCTTGTTTCTGAGTAAGAAGCAGCTGTAATTTCTCTAATTGTGCTGAAATCTCATTGTTTAATCCTTCTGTTGCAGATCCTGGTGCATCATCAGTTTTTGATGGAAACTCAGTGTTATCAACAGGTATTTCTGGATCAATTTTTATTTTAGATGAACTAGCCACAGGTACTGGTTGAGAATCCTGCACTATATGTTCCTTCACAGAATTGTCAGAATATTTTTGGTCATTTAACAATGAGTTCAATGTTTCTTCAATGGTTGTTAGTATTGTTTTCATTCTTGGAAGACTAGATAAACTTTCATTGACAGTTGCAAAAGATAATTGATTTTTATGTTGAAAAGATGACAACTGGTCACTCAATCTTTTCAGATTTATCTTATCTATCTCTACCTCCTGGCAACAGGCAGATACAGTATCTTTTAGTTTAGACAAATCATTTTTTATATTTTGCCATAAAGCAATATTCTTTTCATGGGTTGCTTTGTAATGAGACAATTCATCAGAGACTCTCTGTGCTTCACTTTTTAATGCTTGATAACCCTAATCAGTTAACAAACTATTATATCTCTGAGTCAATTGCATATTGTTCATTATATGATTTTGCTTGGCAATAATATCTCTCAAGTGCTCATCATTAATTCTTGCTACATCCGGAGTGTTTCTCAATAAGGAAACTGAGTAACTTTCCAGACTCTCATAGAACTCAGGGTCAAGAGTTTCATCAATCACAGCCATATCAGGATTAATCATTGAGGTAGCAATTAAAAGTAATGGATTGGATAAATGAGATAACTGTCTACTATTCCCAGCCTCTATAGGTCTCAAGGTTTCATCTTGCCTTCCAGATTTACCTGAAGGAACAGAGTCAGCCACAAGAAAAGGCACTTGAGAATCAATAGAGGGACGTACCAGGGTTTGCTGGGTATCACCATGTTGGGCTTCCTTCTTCTTTTGCCTCCTTGATAAGGGTGGGGAGGAGTGGGGTTTGCCTGGGTGGGCCTTGATGGACCTACCTGAGGTAATTGATGCTGATTTTGAGCTAAGTAGTCCCACTGTGTGTTGAGCCAGTCCCACTGCCACTTGGACACTTCTACCATCTCTTGGGATTGGGGAGCCAATTGTTGTTGATCCCTGGGAGGAAGAGGTTTCCTTTTCTCTTGGAGAGAAGTATTTTTTCTTTTCTCCCATTCTTCCAAGGCATCTACCCTTACCTTTAGTTTTAAGCTGTCTGTCTTTAACTCCTTTATGTGGGTTGACAGATTCTTTATCTGCTGGGACAACGGCATCTTTTTTATTTTGAAGCCTCTTGGAAGCTCTTCTGGTGGGTTTGTCCTGGGTTTCTGATCCTGAGTATTGTCCACTAGGATTTCTACTTCTTCCATTTCCACATCCTGTTTGGGGCAAGGATTTATTAGTTTGAGAAATTCTTCTTGTTAAAGGAGAACTTACAGAAGTAGGCTCATCATAATCAATTAATTCTAGTTCTTCTTCACGTGCAGTAAAACCACTTTGATCAGTCATTTTAAGATTCTACTGAAATGAAGGAAAAGAGACAAAATTAATTAGTCTTTTATTTTTAATTTTTATTTAACAGAAATAAAATAAAAATAAATCAAAAAAAAAATCTTATTAGGATAAAAATCAACTTAAATAAAATTAATAAAAAAATTTAAAACCAGGATAATGCAATCAACTGTAGAAATAAATTAGAATATCTATTAATTTTTATTTTCAGGATTTAAATCAACTAATTTATTACCAGGATTTATTGTCAACTGAAATAATCAAATATGAATCTTTATTAATAAAAATTATTTTAACTGATTAATTAACTACCAGGACTTAATGTCAACTGAAGTAATTTAAATATGAATTTTATTACTTAAAAAGATTTATTGGATTACCAGGACTCAAAGTCAACTGAAGTAATGAAATGTTAATTATTTATTAAAAAAAATATATAATTGTCAGGACAATTTGTCAACTGGAACAATTAATTAATCAGGACAAATGTCAACTGAAAAATTATAATAATTATTTTATTTAATAAAATATTTTATTTTCAGGACAGTTTGTCAACTGGAACAATTAAAATTCAAATTAATCAGGACAATTGTCAACTGAAAAATGATAATAATTAGTATTAATATATAATTATTTTATTACCTCTGGGACTAAGAACAGTTATTGCTCTATTATGGTCAACCAGGAAAAATAAAAATAAAAATATAATAATAAAATTAAATTCCAATTAACAGACACCTCCCCCTGCAAAATGAGCAAATTAATGCCACTTACAGAGTGCTGAGTAAAAGGAAATACGTAGCAAATGAAGAGTGAAGAGTAACCCACAAATAGTAATCACAATAATTACCACGATATATACGATCTTTAGTCATTATATGAACTTAAGTTTTGGAGCGCAGTTCGATTCCCGTTCGCAGCAAAAACTTTTATCATGTGACGTATGACGTTCGTCATTTTCTTGCCTCCACTCGTCCTTTACAGGTGCTTCTACGCCGATGGTCCTCTCGATTACGCCTCAAGTAACGTTGCGCCGTCGATATTTCGGAAAGGTTCCCAATTGTCAAGGTATACTTTTAGTCTAGAAGATTTGGTACGTAGTTCTACGAGGATTTAAAAGGCTTAAATGGATTCTCAACAATTTTGTACGTATTTCTTAATTCAAAGATGAATGTTTTTACTCAATAAAAGAGGTAGGATTAAAATATTAATATAAATTATAAATTAGAATTACGCTATTGTAAATACTAATGATATAGAATATAAGAATAAGTGTTTATTTGATTAATAGTTGTAATAAAATGGTTTGGTAAGATAGAATGATCAAAAGACAACAAAAAGAGAGGCCTTTTATAGGCAAAGGAGAGACAAAGCACGGAAAACAAATTCTAAAAACAGTAGGAAAAGAGAGAGAAAAAGAACATTCCAGAAAGAGTATTTCAAATAATAAAGTTATTCTAAAAAGAAGGCGTCAAAAAGATGTATTTACAGAGTATGTCAGAAATACATCAATATTTTTAATATTTACTGTAAAAGTCAATCCTAAATAAGAAATTTGATTTTTTTGTATATATTTAATATTATTTGAATATTTAAATCTTATTTTATCTTTGTATTTATTTTTTAATATAAAATTTTATTTTTTCCCAACCTGTCAAATGAGCACGGTGTTAGAGAAAAATATAAGGGACAAAATTATAATTTTAATTTTAATTATTTATTTAATTAATTAATTTAATTTTAACATTTTGTAATTAGTTAATTTATTATAACTAATTTTAATGTAACTAAATGATAATTAAATGATAATTAAAAATGATAGGGTGCGGCTTCATCCAGTAAATAATTAATTATTTCACTGGGTAAGTCTAGTAGCCTGGCTGAAAGACACCTTCTTTTTGGAACAACCTTATTATTTGAAACTATTTTTCTGGAATATTTATTTCTTCTCTCATACTACTGTATTTTGGATTTTTTTAACACTGTGCTTTGTCTCTCCTCTGCCTATATGTCAGCCTGTATATCCCCAGGACTGAGTAAAAAGTACTTATAAGTTAAGTTAAACACATGAACTATACATGGGAACAATAAATAAGAGTACACAAACAGTATACATAAGTAAAATTATGATAATACACAAAAAATGCCATTATAATACCTTATATACACACATATATCCACCTTTTATAGGTCTTATGTACTTAATATTAAGTTGGAATATGTTAGGGTAATCTTAAGAACCTTAAGTATATGGCTACATAATTTTTAAGTACACTTAAAGCTGTTATATTCATTGTTTTACGCAAAAAACAAGAAATGCGCTTTATTTCACTTAAAAGTTGACTATATGCGCTATAAAATTGAGAATATCAAAAATGCTCTTTGATAGATCAATTGAGCTCATTTAGAACTATTGATTTGGCTATTTAAATGCATAAAAATAACACTTTTCAAATTTGGTGTTTTTTATGCCAGAAATGGCTTCTGTGTACTGGCCACATACTGCCTGCTTTTTTCCCGTGTGAATAGCTTCATTTTTAGCAAAGTTAGCTTTTTCACACTATAATTACCCCACATTCTATGCCCACTGTGGGGAAACATGCTAAATTAGGCAAGAGGCGCTTATTTAGTGTCCTAGCTTAATTAATAATGCATTGACCCTGTCTATATGCACTAATTTCATTAATAACCTCACTCTTGGCGTCTTATTTCATCACCTTGCTTAAATTTGCCTAAATTTAGTCAAGGATTTACCCGTGCAAGCGCCTTCCAAGGACTGCATGTAGTTACCCCACATCTCATGCTCTTTTTTGAGTTTTTGGGTGGTTTCTCAGTCAATATTGGTCATTTTTGAATGGGAATTTCACGTAGTATAATGTCAGGATTAGCCCCATCATTTCTACAGTGAATCCCCCTTATTATTAAGCTATTTTTAACCTTAAAAAATTCCTCTTTAGTCTTTTATATTATTGTTTAATATGCATATACTCTCTTTTTATCTTATTCTTTAATTTTGATGGATTTTCCTTATTATTACAGGATTTTGACGGTTGTTACTCTTCTAATTATGTCATGGGCTACTGGGGATACTGATGGGCATTTCTATTAGTTGGTTTGAGGCTTCATTAACTGTGTATTGGAGTGGTACATCAAGGGATTCATTAGGGAAATCAGTGTGTATAAAAGGAGGAGGTTTTTGGGTCTTGTTTCTACATTCTTTATCAATACAATTTACACCATATAACCAAATCAATTACAATACACATCAATTAGTACTTTTATAAGTCTTTTGAGTAGTATCTGAATTATTAAACTCTATTTTTCTACCAACTAAAAAGATTGTAAGCCATATATAAAAATAGTGAGAATTATATTACTGAGACCTTTATTTTGAATTATATTTTACTATTTGTTGGATCTACACTACAGTATTCATATAGGACCATATAAATCTTCTAGACAAAGACTTTTCAAGCTAGTTCACGTCCTTTTAGTTGATCTTAGCCTGACACTATATAAGGCCTCCCTTTCTGGTTGTTTTTGGATCATCCTTTATTTACTTATTAATTTATTAAACCAATTTATTACAATATTATATTTATTACTACTTATTGGTTATAGTATTTACTTATAGTAATTCTGGATCATTAATTATAATAATTATAAAACTTTTTACCACTTCTAATTGGGTAAATAAATAAGAGATAAATAAAATCGTACCCTTGACTTTGAAACTCCAAAATACCCCTATCACCGCTGTTGGACCTCTGTTAAAAACCTTCTAGACCTAAAAGACCCACCGACACATTTGAACAATTTTTTTCAATACCAATATTACCTTACACTCACAATCCGATATACTACTCATTTTATTGTTATTATTATTTCATTTCAATAATTGAATTGTTAAAGGAACTCTGGGTCTGCTTATTTTGATAAGATGATAGGGCAATTCATTTTTATCTTTTTTTTTTCTCTCGGTAACCAAGTTCAATTTTTTATCTTTTGGTTTTTTTTTTATATACTTTCTTTTCTTATATCTTTCTTATAATTCAAGTTGCTTTCTTTAATAATAATTTTATTAATTTTTTTTTATTATTTCTTTAGCTTTTTATTTATTTATTTATTTATGTTTGATTCTCAATATATAATTGGTAATATCAATATATTATCAAATAGCTAAAAAAATAAAAAATTAAAATTAAAAATTAAAAATTAAAAACTTATAAAATTTTAAAAAAATTTAAAAAAAAAAAAAAAAAGCTTACACTAGAAGAAGAAGAAGAAAAAAAAAAAAGGTGGACATCAGATAGCAGGTGCGAATCCCTATCTTTGATTTAATCTCATCTTTTGCTCAAGTGTAGCACATTTTAAAAAGCCTATAAAATTTAACACTGTACACACCAGTTTGCACCGTATCAAATCTGAGTTTATTGTGAATCACAGATGAATGAAGGGAATGGAACCTACTAGTAGGTACCATGTTTTTTTTTTTTTTTTTTAAATTTTATTTATCTTTTTGTGTTGTTAATCTGTAATTTTTGTTGACTGAAGAAAGATGGTGAACAACTGAACTCTAATGTGTTCTTAATTTTTTTTTTATGTTCTGTCATCTAGGCAAGCAAGAACATACATCCATTTTTTTCTTCTTTGGTTCAGATGGTATATAAAAAGAATGTATTCATTACCTCTACCAAAGTTAGTCAACTCATTGACTGCCATAATCAAAAAATATGAAGACTGCAGTTAGGACAAGCTAAACAAGCTTCACTAATACAACTACTCAGCATATCTCACCCCTCATCTTATAAACTCTTAACTAATTAAAGAATGAAGCAGTCATTTAAGGGATTATTTTTACTTTTCAACTTTTTTCTTCAACTAATGAGGACAACGTACGATGAATGTGGCTTTATCACCAGAAAACAAATTTTGGGACCTGATCGCAGGTGCCAATCCCTATCTTTGATTTGACTCGGTTCTAGCTCAGCTGTCATTCTTCTGGCAAGACCGCGCACTGAACACTGAGCATGCTAGCTCGCGTGGCATCAAATCTGAGTTATTCTTGTGTCAAAAATAGATTGAGGGACTGGCACCTGCTAGCAGGTTCCAGATGTTTTTTTGTGGTGTATATATATTCAATAAATCTTACTTTGGATGAAAGATTTGACCAATTTTTCTTCAATACATCAACTCCAAATTACATTTTACCGTCTAAATAAAGCATTCCGCAGAATGGAGACTGACAAAATCAATTTATAACCTATGTCTATACATTTAGAATGAATAAACTAATGCCAAAAAACGAGAATTTTTTTTTTGAGTGGATATTGTTAAATTTCGAAGCTTTGAGAAAATATCTATATCCTCTACTTACTACCTTCCTGATTTCATGGCCAACAATCTGGCATTTCAAACTTTGAAACAACACCGCGTTTTTGTTCAGATGAAACAGAATAAGTATGCCGGATTCTAGAGCTCCATTTGAGACCCCACACGATGCAATAATGTTTTAAAATTAACTCAAGTTCTTCTATTTCGTCCAGCATTTCTAAAGTTCGGATCCGATTATTTTCAATTTTCAACTGATTTTTAAAGTCAATATTTTCTTTAGATGTGGAATTAATCGAACGCATCAAATCCATCATATTTTCTGACACAGTTTGATCGTAGCCTAACTTGAGAAATCTTTTAGCTATTGTCTCAGCTGATGTGTTACTATTAAGCCCTAGCAATGTAAGGCCTCTAGCCTTCAGCAGAAAAAAAAAAGAGAAAAAAAAAAAGCATGTCATCATGATAAGTTATACTATTTCCGAGAATTAACAAGTGACGTAAATTTGAGAGATATCTACTTGTAAGTTTTAAATATAGATATATATATATATATATATATTACAGAATCAATACGGTTTGCTATCTTACCTTCAGATTTTGGACCATTACTTGACTGAAATTATCACCCAAGTGCAAGGCTTCATAAGCAATGACCATCACATCATTTGTTTGTGATCCAGTGCCATAGCAGACTTCAGTGAGTGATTGAAGGGACTTGAATGACTCATCTGGCTTCATGTACACAAACACAAGTTCAGATATGATCAAGCAAGCAGCCCCGCTAACTAAAAGAGCCGTAGGCAATGGAGAATCCGTAAGATAAGGCGAGCTGGGAACTTGTTGGAGCTTTTTAATCAAAGTTTCAATTCGTCGGAGGTCGGAGGAAACTAGAGAGTAAGATGACGAGTAGAGCTCGGTAGCAACGGCTGTCTGATTGTCGCTGGCATCCACTGAATCTGACCCGATACATGCGATTCCTTCACATCATCAATCCTTTCTGTGATTTTGGCTGAAATGTATCCCTCCACTCACCCGAAAATGGCTGAGGGCCTATATCACCATCGTGTGTTGCAACTTTGATTTCTTCACCACACTCACGTTTTAGCGTGTCACTCGAAAGAATCTTTTCTATCTTATGGGATGTGGTTTCTTTGAAATCTGTTTCGATCCACATTTTAATAGGCCATTCACTTTTTTGGGACTCGCGCCACTGGTTCTTCATTCGCCAAAACCTTGAATCACTACCGGCACCCAAAGATATGATCTGCTTGGGCACCTTTTCACCAGATTTCTCATCGACAATCGAAGCGGACATAAAAGATTGCACTAGAGTGTCAATGACAAACGTTCGGTTGTGAGTTCCAATATTGACCCATGGCGGCCGACGAACAGGAGTAGATACGGAATCACGCAAGAAAAGTCGAGCAAAGGGGCTTGAAAAAATGAGAATGATTGATAAATGATGAATAGCGAATCAGATGGTTACCGTCCCGCTAAGGATCAACAACCGTGAGCAGACAGAAACAACGGTAAAGGCTCAACTCAGAAAAATACCCCAAAGAAGCAGCTGAAGCACGAGCCAGAGCAGCATCCGTGTCAGTTTCTCGAACAGCCTCATCAGCATTTTTACGGCTTGGATTCAGGGGTGGGTGGAAGCTGGAAAGAGGTGGAGGAGAGAGATGATGGGATGGAGTAGGAATGGACATTCTTGGCTGGTAAAAAGAGCCTCAGATGGAAGATTATGGGCAACTTCGGCCAGCCAGGCAAAGGGGTGAAGAATTGGAGGCTTTTGTTGTGAAGAGCAGCCTCTGGACAAAAGTACTAGGCGCCAGCTTTGTTTAGCTAGTGTTAACAAATAATTTTTCCAAGTGCCATATGAAGATGGCTCCAGATCAATGAAATATAGCACTAACAAGAAAATAAAATAAGATAAATGATGGGTGTTTTTTGTATAGCTCAACATTTTTTCAGAATCCTATTTTCTAAATTTAAAAAGATAAAAATCAGATATAAGAAATTAATCTCACGGGATAATCAAGAAATGATATCTTACAATCAAAAAAAGAAAGAAGCAAAATGGAAGAATAATTGATGGAAAAAAAGTAAAGAGTATTTAGTAGAGGGCAGTGAATCCTTTGTTTGCAATGGCTCTGGGATTGGCTATCTTCAATCAGTACCTACTTTTTAAGTATGAAATGCCCCTGTCACCCCTAGATGAAATTAAAATTGGGCAAAAAAATGGGAAAAATAATTAGGGGTTTTTCATCCACTAGTAAATCAATAATTTTTCCATGGAATGATAAACTGGATATGGCAGTCTCTAAAAGCATTCATGGCACATGGTGGGATCATGAAAACCCCTATTTTTTTAATAAAAAATAAAAAATATGTATTTTTTCTTTTATTCTAAAATATTACAAGATAGTTGAGATATCTCCTGGTAAAAATATTATCTTTTTGAGGTTCTGAATTTTTCTTTGTAAAATTTTGTTGCAGTCAAACCCGTAAACATTGAGACAATAATGAATTTTTTTGAAAATTTATTGACAGCCCAAAAGTTGAGCTGCAGTATTTTTTGACAGAATCAGTTCATTTTGTGACTATTACGTTGACTTCACTTTCAACTCAGATGATGAAGAGCGGCGAAACAACAGAGAAATCGAAGTGATTGCCACAAAATGGATGGTAGATGTCAAAAATATACCGCAGCTCAACTTTTGGGCTGCCAATAAATTTTCGACAATTTTCATTATTGTCTCAATGTTAGCGGGTTTGACTGAACTTGAAAAATCAAATCAACAGAAACAATTCTTTTAAGTTGAACATTTATTATTATCTTTAGAATGAACCGTAAACAGAAATAACATTTTGTCACTTTGATGTCTAACACCTCCGTTGGACACTTCTTCAGTTCTCTTTTGGATAACCACCATCTCAGAAAAGCTGCAAATCTTCATTCCCAATCTATTCTTCAGCTTGAACAGCAAGGAGAAAAAGAAGTGCGATTCTCTTACCACTTATATGTCTATGCAGCATGTTTCAGCTGTGGCATAGAATTTGTCAAAATTTCATCACATGAGGTACCTAATTGCTCTGGTTTTATAATACTTAACCTCCTCTTCATTTTTTCATGGTGATAGTGTCTCATTTTTATTCCTTCATCCCTCAGTCTGGATGAGATTTTATGAAATAAAAAAGAAATAAAAAATGAGTTATGCCAAAACCTTACCAAACTTGTGTGATTTCATTGCATATAATTGCTCACCTGGGACTCACATTTCTGTTCTTCTTTTTTCATCCAATTTTGGTTATTTTTCTACGAATTTTTACTAACTTTTTTTATTTTTTTATATTTTTAGCTATCCTCTCATACCAATGCCAGATCTATCCCATGTGTACTTTTCCACCCAGAGAATGAGAATCAAGCAGAAGTTTATAGTTATCAGGAAGTGACTACCTTTTTTGATATCATTTTGTGTTTCTAAAAATAAATATCCACCCTCATGGAGAGCTATAAAAAAATTGAGCAAATTATTTTAGACTTATTTCCAAATAAAAAAGTAAAAAACAAAACAAAACATTATTGTGCCAGGAAGTTCAATTCTCATGCGTATTTAATTCATCACATTCCTCTCTTTCATTTGGCAAGTTCAATTTTATATTTCTTGCAAACCTGATTGATTTGCTTGCTAATAAAAAAAACAGCATTTTTTTGCCAATTATGATGAGTTTTGATCTCTCCTAGGTGTGTTACATGGTATCTCACACTAAAATAGACATCATGCCTGAGAAGGGAAACATAAGAATAATTCAACAATTGTAAAACAATTATTTGACTTATTCAGTACTCACTGAGCTGTGTCATCAAGTTTACCCAAGTTACACCTCACAAAGAGTACTGAAACATGGATCAACTCACACAATGAGATTGCATATTGCGATTTCTCTGCCAGTTACCCAAAACAACTTTTCATTTTCTTACTTCAATTTTTATCATTTTTTTAATTATAATATGTTATGCTCCCACTATCTCCTCATGTGATTTTTGTGCAGGTGTGATGTTGGCTTTGTGATCTGGAACGATGCTGAATCACAAAATAAATAGACTTATCACTTTTTATTTCTGTGGGTATCTTCATAATCTACAGGTTCATCCTCACCTGGATATAAACTTCAAGGTTGGTTGACTGAATAGTTTGTGAATTATACATATAAGAAGACACATTTGAGTTGTTACCTGAAGACTCTACATAGCTAGAAAAAATGTGATTTTGATGAAAATTTTGCATCTCAATAGGTATTAATTTCACAATAGTGCAAAACTATCCACAGTGCCAAAAAACGTTGCACAAGATACCTAGCGTTTTTTTTTTTTTTTTTTTTTTTTGGATTCAGATCATGGCCGAATTCACCAGTTTGGCCTTTTAGTCATTGATTGTGTAATACGATTAGTTAAGAGGAGTTTCTGTAATAGGAAATGGATACAGGAAACGCTATGCAAAAATGAGACAACCAGTGAAGGGACCGGGAAGATGCTTTTTAATTTGAGTTAAGGGCCCTGATTTTAGTTCTATACAAAGATTAGCGGAAAATGGTAAGTTTTTGGCGTTCGTAAGTGTAAGTAGAAAGTTTTGCAAGCTCTGAAAATTATTATTTGTTCTATTTTCCTACAGCTGTTACCTTTTCTGGTCATCAAAACCCTTTACTCAAAACAAAGTGCAATTTCTGTGATTACCCTGTATATCATCACATCTTGAGGTGCTACTTAGTTATATGGAGACAATGGCTTACACGCTGAAGTTATCAATGCACCAAAACAATTATGAGGGTCTTAGTCAGAGTCTAGTGATATAATTATGTTAAATTTGAAGAGCTAAGAAAGTCATTTTTTAAGATGCTATACTCTTAGTGTTTGAAAAACTTAACTCGCATCACTACACATTTATACAGTTAGCAAAGGCCTCATGGAACTCATACAAATGACTGACTTCATTTCTTGGGAGTAGATTTCGGTTTTAAACAAACCGCTGGGGTTTCTGTATCTATGTCCTCACCATCTTCAACCCTGCACTTCTCCTATCAATTTCGTTGAAGCTCTCAGTTGCCAAAAAAAGGACCCAAGGAAGTGACTTCATTCTTCTATTATGACATGATTGTTCGCAGTCGTTCTTAATCCATGATACTTCATTTCCCGTTTCTTTTAGATTGTGTTACAATGTTTGTCAACGGGGCCCTTTCAATTTTTGTTTCGACAATATTTAAAGAGTCACTAAATCTATTTTACTTTTTCTTTATCCAAACCTTAGGATTTCACAACTAACCACACAAATCATTACCCTTCACCATGCTTAAAACCCAATTTACTTGCTATTCTGGCTTTTCAGTTTCAAATGTATTTTTTCTCTTGTCATTTCTTATTTTCAGTAGTTCTTTCAAATCTACGCTACAAAAAGCAGCCAACGGTTCTACTCAAACCTGCGAATCTGGATTCGGTTCAGAAAAAACTCTTTTACTAATTGAAAGTCAAATTGCTTCGAAGAAAATAACCGTAGATAAATCAAAAAGAAGTTATTTTCCTATCTTGAATGCCCGAAAGGCTGACGATCCCCCACAAGGATCCCCGCCTTCCAACAATAATTCAACTAAACCTAAAAATAAGACTAAATCTGGCGCCAACACCACTTCTAAAGAACATGGTCCGTTTGGTATGTATAGACGTTAAATTTCATTTAAATTTCTAGATACTTATCTTTTCTTGAATTAATTATCGGTTAAGAATGCCATGGGTCCAATGATAAATATTACACTTGCGAGAACTGCACACCTCCAGGTATGAGAATGGCCAATAACCTTAATCATCACTGTTTCCTCCACTTGTAAATCTCAACCTGACTTTGCGGACTATTCTAACATCTCTATATTGATGCTTTAGATCACATAGGAATTGGATCTAATTGTTCACCTTTGATGGGTAACTCGAAAAACAGCAACTCTTCTAAAGTGTTAAAAACTGCCAAATGTCATGCTTTTTTCAAGTTTCCAGAAGCTAAAAATCAAGCTCCAGCCGATGCTTCCAAAAAGGCGGGACAAACCGATGATTCTAAAAAGAAGGGGCAAGCTGACGATCCAAAACCAAACTCTCCTACCAAAACTAAAAGGGCCGCCACTTCCAGCACTGGAAAATTCTGTAAGTTTCCAAATAAAATAAAATAGAAATTCCATTGCTGACAATCAATTTCTTCCCATCCGACTTGTCCGTTTTAAGTATGTGCCAGCCCACACAATGAGTTTCTTGTCTGTGATACTGTAAAGTCTAATATAAGTAAGCTTGAATGTTTTTGCATTTTTTTTTCAAAAAAAAATATTTATTATTATTTTTTCTTTATTACAGAGTGTACGTCATGTTCAGCGAAGAAGAACGCATTTGGCCCTCCAGGATCAGACAAAGGACAAAAGAAAAATAATCCTTAAATTAGATTAAGCTGAGCAAAGAGTACTGTAATTAGACAAAAATCGTGTTTTAAACATGCTCTGCGACTTTCAAAAGCCTTCTTGTTGTATTGATTACATTTCATGTGGTTCCGTGAACATTTTTCTCTTTTTTTTTTTTTGGAAAAAAACACACTTGGTACATTCTTCCAGACGGGTTCTTCTATGTTTGACTTCTGTGAAAGACATTTAAAAAAAAACTGAAAAAAATATATATACAAAAAGAAATTTAAAATTCCGGAAACAATTTGATCATTGTGGTTTGCAAACTTACTGGCGCCTTTTTATATTTTTTTGACCTCCTTGCTCCCTAAGGCGACTCAGAGGTTTTTTAGGTTGTCTGTTCATTCTAATTTGATAGCGCAATCCATTCAAACTACAGCTAATATTATATTTAACAAATAAGATAATATATGAAATTATTTTTGCAAATACATTTATGATGTTTCCAATCCAATGTCTTCCCCATGGATTTCTCAGTCAAAAATTTTAATAGGGGGTATCAATGTTCAGGGATCCGCAATTAGGGATCAGGAATTTTTTTTCTCAGGATCGGACATTATTAATTGCGGAAGATTCTTATCCACTAGCCCTGGGGCTAGTGGATAAGTAATCCACAATAATGCATTATCCCACCTCTTATTCCCCAATTTCCATTCCCAATTCCTGATCCCAAACTCATCACATCCATGATGGATTTTTAAGAAAGTCACATGACTTAGAATTGCTGATGCCATCCTTAAGTCTTTCCTCACTCTATGCTACTTAATTTTGGTGGCAAACGCTTAAAGTTTTTTTCTATCTACACACCCCAACTGCACATTTGGCAGTGAATTCCCACTTCCCTCATTCACCAACAACTATGAAACACCTCTCTACTAGGCAGCTACTTCACTCAACTATGAATTCTATTGCTTTACTTTTAGCTCTTTACTATAAAACAGACTCTGATTTGGAAGATGCTTTAGCCTATATGTCTTTTCTTTCAAAAAAGTGTTACATAAACCCAAGGGGGCCAAATCTTCATCATGATCTCAGATATGATCTCCACTCCATTCTCAACATTCCTCAACTAAACTTCACTCAACTATTTCAGACTTCTCCTAATTCTTTCTCCAAACTTTATCAAATCATCTTCAAACATCCTATCTTTCATAACAATTCTCAATTGGTTTGAAAACATTCATGCATATGGATAAAAATGGACCAGTACCCACTTAGCAACTTATATAGAAGTATCTTCTCCTAACCCATTTAGGAAAAATTCAAGACAAAACACTACATCTGAACAATTTATTTTTCTATCTAGGCAAACCTAGTTCATACTCCATTGGATTCATATGTTGAAAAAAACTAACCTTACCCAACAGACTCTACCTTTGGGATCATGTTCAAAAAAGTAAAATGCTGCCAATTCAGATAAGCGGTGTTACACTACGTGTAAAAGTGATGTTGCAGGCTGTCCTACAACAACCAATTTCAAGCCAAAAATTGGTTTTGAAAATCACAAAGCACAGATGAGAGTTTTCTGCTACAGCCACAGGTGTCCTGAAACAGTGCTAAGTGTCTTTGAACACAACTTTCACCTTTTCCTGCTCATTTTTTATCATTTTTTTGCCCCTCTGTTTAGTGCATTTATGCTATTTTATTCACCACAACCTCCACCACCACCTCCACCTCCACCACCACCACCACCACCACCTCTTCCTTGCCACCACCATCTCCTTGCTACCACCTGCACCTGCACCTCCTTGCCACTACCTCCACCTCCTTGCCACCACCACCACCACCACCTCCTCCTTGCTACCACCCCCACCACCACCACCATCACCACCTCCTCCTTCTTGCCACCACTTTGACCTCCACATCCACCTCCTCCTTGCAACCACCTCCACCTCCACCTCCACCACCACCTCCTCCTCTCCACCACCACCACCACCTCCTCCTCCTTGCCACCACCTCCACCTCCTCCTCCTCCTTGCCACCACCACCACAACCTCCTCCTCCTTACCACCACCTCCTCCTTGCCACCACCTCCACCTCCTTTCCACCACCTCCTCCTCCTCGCCACCACCATCTCTCCACCACCACCACCACCTTCTTGCCACCACCACCACCTCCTCCTCACCACCACCACCACCACCTCCTCCTCTCCACCACCACCACCACCTCCTCCTCCTTGCCACCACCACCACCACCACCACCTCCTCAGCACCACCACCACCACCACCACCTCCTCAGCACCACCACCACCACCACCACCTCCTCCTACTTGCCACCACCACCACCACCACCTCCTCCTCGCCACCACCACCACCACCTCCTCCTCCACTTTGCTACCACCACCACCACCTCCTCCTCCTTTTTGCCACCACCACCACCACCACCTCCACTTTTCCACCACCACTCCCACCTTCTCTTTTCCACCACCACCTCCACTAGCACTACCAACTTTTGGATACCTCCAACTTGTCAAAACCTTGAAATAATTTCTAAATAGTATAATTGAAATGCTCTCTGGAAAATATTGAGCCAGAAAATGACTTCAGTTGACTTTTATCATTGTACATATTATCTTTGTTTCAATTTCATTTTCCAGTTCATTTTATTTGGCTCTCATTCCAACCCAGTGTGTCATTTATGTATTAAGTTTTGATTTTGTCTATCTTCTTCATGCTTAGATACTTGAATATATTCCCCCTTATTCTAACTCAGTGAATCTATCAATGAGCTGGAGTCTAGCCCTGCCAAAAAGCTTGTATAAGAGATGCCACTTGACTCATTGGATCCAGAGACTAGGACCGTAAAATTTGGCTTCTCTCAGATTGGCTTACTTTTCTTTCTCTTGCTTGGTTTTTTCTAGGTCAGCATTTATGTAATTCTATGTGTCTGCAGTATGAAATCTATACACCATAATAATGATAATTATATCTATATCTTACAGGCAACTATTTTTTCCTCCAAAGCCATACTTGTAAAAAAACTTCAAAAGAGTTATACTGGACCTCAGCTGTGTATGCTGTTTAGTTTTGGATTAAATTTGTCAAATTGAAAATGTTAAATAATATTTATTTTTCTTCTTTTTTCCATATATTTCAGGAATTTATTCTTTATTGAGAAATTTGAAACTGGAGCATATGGAAGAAGATCTGAAACAATGGAATTCTTTAGGATCATTTAATATTTTCTTGGAAAATTGATTTAAAAAATTATGTTTTCAAGCTTTTCAAAAAAACCATCAACTTGCTTTAGAATCTGGTTTACCAAATTGGTCTATTTTTTTCCAATATTTTTTTTCTTTTTTTTTCTCTTTTATTAATTTTTTTATTAATTTTTATCTTTTTTATTTTTTTTAAATTTCCCTTTTTATTTTTATCTTTTTCAATTTTATTTATCCATTTTAATTTTTTTTCATTTAATTTTGGATTTGTCTCTTCCAATTATTTTATAAAGTTACATCAAGATAGATTACTGTTTTTATATAATGATGCATCTGGCCTTAGCTTGTTCTAATGGCTATTGTCAGCCAGTCTGTCCCAGGAGCCCAGTAAATAAACATACAATTTATTGGAATTAAATAAAGACATAATAATTGCAGAGTATGCATTTAACATTAATATTATATTACATAATAAATTTATATTAATATTTTATTTATATAAATAAAGTAAATATTATTTTAATTTTATTATAAGATAATTTAAAAAGCATTTAATTATATTCCATAAAAAAGGACGCATTGTTTATTTAATAATTATAAATTAATTAATTAAAAACTTATAAGATAATTATATTCAAGTGTTTATATTATATTGTAATTACTTTAATTAATTAAATTTAATTATTAAAATATACTTTTTCATATACTATTATCCATAGTTATTGCCGCTGTTTTTTGGATCCTTAATTGTGTCAATAAAAATTAAATAAATTATAATACTTATTTTATAAAATAGTATTAAAATTCTCAACTTAATTTAGTAATAAATTAATTACTTGTTTAATTTAAATTAATTATTTAATTACATAGTTGGAACAATTAATTAATTTCTTTATACTAAATTAAAATTGATTACATATTTTGTTGTGTCAAAATATTTTTACTTGTTTTGCTTAAAAACCCTTAAAGCATACTTTACCATCTTTTTTGAATTATTTTTTCTCATAGTTCCTATATCTCACGCTTGTTTAGTTACTCACTATTTTTACTTACTGATTTGGGAATTCGTTGTGGGAAAATTTGGTTCTCATTTGGGGTTTTAATTATTTGTTTCATATTTTTCTCTAAATTGTTATGTTTCACTTATTCTTTTATTTTCTTGTTTCATCTTATTATTACTCTTGTATTTACAAATGTAGTGGCGGTTCAGAGGACCCATTGCCTCTAAAAGGGCCTTGGATAATCCCCTGTAGTCTCATCACTTACTATTCAAACATATTTTTAATTACACTATAAAATTCATTTTATTTACACATATTTAAACTGCGCTTCCGCCTATTTAAGTAATAAAATAAAATATTAAAGGTTGTGATAAGAATACTTTAGTATTAATAGTTGATAATTTAACAGAGAGAATAAAATAGTACTTACTTTATTAACCACATTGATCCCCGTCCATTTTTGTTAAAAGTCTTTAAATTTTTATTATTAAAATTATATATTTCTTATTTTTATTTCATTTCCTTTTTATTTCCCCTTTTACCTTTTTTCCAATTACCTTTTCCACCTTTCTTCTAGACAACCGGCCAACAGCTATTATATAAAATAGGAGAACTTGATTGGGACTGATGAAAATAACTGGTTGTAGAAATTTTCAAATTTTTATTTTTTTCATTTAATTTTGGATTTGTCTCTTAAAATTTTTTTTAAATTTACATCAAGATAGATTACTGTTTTAATATAATGGTGCTTTAATGATACCCTTTCCTTAATTCAATAAAATACAGAGGGAGGGGGGTATTGCCAAAAATTCATATCAGACTTTAAAAAAAAATTTGACTTGAAAATTTGGTGATACCCTTCCCTTAATTCAATAAAATACAAGGGGGGGTATTTCCAAATTTTCAAATCTGACATGTGAAATTGATGACTTAGAGAAATTTTGGTGATACCCACCCCTTGCTTCAGTAAAATGCAGGGGAGGGTATTGCCAAATTTTCATTTGAGACTTACAAAAAAAATTGACTTAAAATTTTGGTGATAGCCATCCCTTACTTCAATAAAATTCAGGGGGGAGTATTACCAAAATTTTATATAAGACTTGAAAAATTCTTTACTTGAAAGAATTTCGGTGATACCAGCCCCTTAGTTCAATCAAATGCAGGGGTGGGATTGGGAAATTTTCAAATTTGACTTAAAAATTTTAACTAAAAAAGAATTTTAAAGATTAAAAATTCTTGAAAATTTTATTTGAAAGAGAATTCATAATATTAAAATATGAAAATTCAACTAACAATGGATAGAGTAAAGAAATACAGTAAATTAAGAAAAAAAATTATGTACAGTTAATTATGAACAGTTGAAGTGTGAGAGAAATAAAACAAACAAATCATCAAACAATTTCTTTAAATTTTCAATTTCCTCAACAGATTTATTAGCTTTAACACATTCTATCAAGAAATCTTTCTTTTTGGAATTTTCTTTACAATCAAGCTTATATTTCATCTGTTCCATGAGGTTTTGATGCTCAAGTGTTTTCTCCTCTTTCTTTTATTTTTCAATACTTAGAGATAACTCAAATTTCTTCTCCTCCAAGTCTTGTGCTCTATCATCCTTTTGTAAAGAGAGTTCATACTTCCTCTCCTCCAAGACTTGTGTCCTATCATCCTTCCATAAAGAGAGTTTGAAGTTATTCTCTTCCAAATCATGTGCTCTGTCATCCCTCCTTAAAGAGAGCTCTTATTTTTTCTTTTTAAAGTTTAGAGTCTCTTTAGCAATTTCAACTTGTTCTAGAGTGAGAAGAACTATTAACATAAAGGAGAAGAAAAGAAGAGTAAACTATTAAGAAGTTTTGTATCACTTACAAGAATCATGTTTCTCAAAAAATTCTTTGATAGAAGAAAAAGGGGTTTGAGATGAAGTATCACTTTTTCTTCTTCTTTGAGAGTGGAAATTTAGACTACTTGAAGCCCTTTTCTTTTTTTTCAAGGTCACATTTTCCTCCTCATCATTGTCGCTGGCTTCTGACTCAGTTGATTGTGGCTCCTGCATTTGTTCTTCAGCCTATTTAGAAATAAGAAAATGTAAAATAAAAAAAGTATTGGTATGATAAAAGAAAAAAAACATACTTGAGTTAGATCAGATTGGTTTATATTGCCATAAGGTTCTATTGAAAAGATATCTTGATTTGTGGAAGTTAAATGAGGGGAGGCTTGAGTAGAAGAAGAAGGAAAAAGATTTATTTTGAAATCATGTTCAGAGATAGAATCTTCACCATCCAACATTTTTGCAGGATTAACATCAGCTTGCTCTCCAAAAATAGCATTCATCTCTGTAAAGTAAGGACATAAAGAATCAAGTTTATTGTCTATGGATTATATGCCCTTACTGATATCAAGGTCAGTAATATCAAAGCCAGTAGAAGATGAATGAGTCTTTGCCTTCTTGTATTTGGCTCAATAATACTTGAAGTGTTCAGACATCTGTTTTGGTAAAATATCTATCCTTCCCTTAGTCTTATTTCTTGATTCATTTGCCATTAGAAGATAGCCATTGACTTTTGATGCAGGGGGCCGTCCTACTTTAGTTGTATTCTCAATACCAAAACAAGAATCATAATTAGTTTTTATTTTTAGTTAGTTGATAAGAATGAGATGATCATTTTTTTTTTAGTTGAACAGTTTCGGATTCCTCAGCAGAGCGGGGGAAAGAGGGAGTAATGGGATTTGAAGAACAACTGGGTGAAGGCTGCCTTTGAGAAGATCTATAATGATGGGGCATGTTGTGATATTTGAAGATGAAAAGGAGCAGAAACAAGCAGATGAGATAGCAAGATGAAAAGGAGTAGAAACAAGCAGATGAGAGAGTGAGATGAAAAGGAGCAGAATCAAATAGATGAAATGGGGAGAAATTCTGAGCGGATAGAATGAACAGGATAGGATGAGAATGGGAGTGCACAGCAAGGTAGAAGCCATATCAAGGGAGTAGTCCAAGATGTGGTTATGGCAGAAAGTTGTGCAACATGTGGTTATCACAGAAAGTTGTCCAAGATGTGGTTATAAAAAATTGAGTAGAAAAATGTCAGATAAGAGGTGAACATTGACACGTAAAGTGTCTAATAACCCAATTATTAGCAAAAATAATTTCTGAACATAATTGGGGTATAAGAATTTATATCCACAATTAATTTAATTGCGGATCCCTGAACATTGATACCCCCTAACGAGATAATGAAACTTACTACTTTAAGAAATTTCCAGTGATCAAAATAAAAAAATTAATGAAACAATAAGAATGAATTCAATGAATTTAAAATTAGCAAAAAATAAATAAACAAAAATCTTTGTAATCTGGGATTAGAAAGCAAATGCAATCAATTTTAAGAGTTGAGAAAAAAAATCATGGATAATCAAAATAAAGGTAGATTAGATTAACAAAGAAGCAGAGTACCTATGCATTGTTTGAATAATTTTTCAATGGTTCAAATCAACCAAAAATCAACCTACTCACTCATATTCATCATGCTGCAAGATACACTACCAAGAAATACTGTTGAACTAACAGTAGTTCTTGTTTTTATGAAAAGCAGACTTGCTAGAAAGTCTCCAACTTTGAATTTTTTTTTTAAAACATACACACACATAGGGGTATTGATAAAAAACAATTAAGGGTTGGAATCCACTGAAATAACCTTGAGGCTAAATTAAATATGCTTCCAGATTATACTTTTAGAACAGATTTTTTTTTGGCAGTTCAAGCTGATTTTAAGCAGAGTTCAATCTTAGGTTCATCAGAGTTACAATTGGAGACTTACTTGAAGATGATGAAAAATTGATATACATAACATGAGTGATTGATAGCAAAATCCTTCTGTATGCAGGTTGGCTGACTGACACAAAAAATGTTTCAACATACAGTGGAAAGAAATAAGTCCTTGTTATTGTCTAGCGGAAGGGAAAAGATGGGATTTCACCCTATATTACTCTCTTATTTTGAACATGCTAATTAATATATACACATGGTGATACTGCAGCGTAGTCAAGGCCTATCATCCGCCCCCTTGACAAGACACTCACATACTGATAAAAAATATGATGTGAAAAAAAATTGAAAGGAAAAAAAGAAAAGAAGAAAAGGAAAGATGGAAGAAAAAAGATTAAGGAAAAAACATGTGGTTTTTAAACTAATCCTAGCTCTAAGCACCCTTTTTCATGACATTGTTTATTCAAAGCTTTTGTCTTAATGTCTGCCTTTTGTTTTTTAGTCAGTACACTTTCCAGTGTGGCTTTACCTTTGTGTAGCTGTTCATTGATGAAATAAAATTCTCTATCACTGTCTCGTTTGATTGTTTGATGCTTCATCAGTTGAGACTTTTATCAAAGCTTGATTGTCACACTTTATGGTGAATGGACTGTTGTAATTAGTTATTTCAATAAGCAAATTTTGAATCCAAAGTCCCATTCTAGTGGCTGTACCTAGCGCCATATATTCAGTATGGCAAGTTGATGTTTCAAAAGAAGGAATTCTCTTGGAGGACCAGAATGTAAGGCAATTTTTTAGCATGATGATAATTCCACTGGTTGATCTGGAGAATTCCCCACACCAGTTGGCATCTGAAAACACAGTTAGAGGTAAGCTCTAAGTTGAAGTAGGGAATACAGTAAGTTTTTTGTTGACTGTGTATTTTAAGTATCCAAGCAGATGTTGTAGAGAAAGCCAGTGTTTGTGATTTTGAAGTTTTGCATTTTGTGCCAGTTGGTTGACTGTGTAGATCAGGTCAGGGAGAGATGCTGTTGCTACTGAGGTTTGTTAAAATTAAATTACTAATTAAAGTCTATATACATACACATATATATATACATTTACATTTCCTTCTACTTTCTAACCTAACTTGATGATATCATTTAGAAAATAAATGGATGAGGCAACTAATATGTGTTTCCTCATCCATCTTCTCTATCTTTTACTTTCATTTTATTATTTTTGATATATTTGGACAGCAGGTAAGTAGGACTTCTAGGCTAGTATGGACAGTGGGACACAAGGATAGAATGGAACAGTGAAATGGACCAAATGGAAAAGTTACCTGATAGATTTAGGCAGCAGGTAAGTAGGACTTCTAGGCTAGTATGGATAGTGGGACACAAGGACAGGACGGAACAGTGAAATGGATAGAAAATACTGGTTGAGAGTAATATTTAGTTAATTGTTAAATAAGGAAAATTAATAACAATAAACAAAAATAAAATAAAGTAAATAATAAGATATAGATAAGAGAATGAATGAGGCATTGCTTTACCAGAGCATATGTACAAAGTTACCTGATAGATTTACCCAGCAGGTAAGTAGGACTTCTAGGCTAGTATGGACAGTGGGACACAAGGACAGGACAGAACAGTGAAATGCACAGAAAAGAATGGTTGAGAGTAATATTTATTTAATCTTTAAATAAGGAAAATAAATTAAAATAAATAAAAATAAAATAAAGTAAATAATAAGATATAGATAAGAGAATGGATGAGGAACAAGATTATGGTTCCACACCCATATATGCTTTGTATAATATCATCAAGTTAGGTTCAAAAAATAAATCAAATTTATATATATGTATTAGTGACTAGGTTTCTATAACTAATGCTAAGTTAATAATCTATGTTCAACACCCTCCCATGCTCAAGAAAGCAATGGCAAAAGATTGAGAGATTTGAGAAATTCATGGTGTTTAGGTCTGGGTAACGGCTTGGTCAGGACATCAGCAATCATTTGAGCTGAAATAATATATTCAAGTGTGAATTCATTGTTGTTCACTTGTTCATGCAACCAGTGAACCCTTGTGTTAATATTTCTGGTGTGATGCTGATAAAGTGGGTTGAGAGCTAGATTAATGCTGCCTTGATTATCACCAAAGAGTGTAGATTTGTTGAGAGGAATTGAAAAGTCTTTGAACAGTTACTTAGACCACAACAAGTCCTGACCACAATTGGTAATTGTATAGTATTCAGCCTATAAGGTTGAGAGGGTAACAGATTTTTGTTTACTCAATCTCCAGCTGATTAACCCTAGATGAAAGACAAGGGTGCCAGATTTAGACTTATAATCCTCAGATTTGTTGTAGTCAGCATCTGCAAAACCGGTGTGGCATTCCACATCTGGGTATGCCACTTATGTTTATTTTTGAAGATTAGTAGCAATTTTCTGGATTATAAGGCTGGATATTTAGAATTTTAGAAATTGATTATTATCATTGGATAGCCCAGATTTTTCTCTATCTTTTATGTTGTGATGATTTTTTATCATATTTTACTGTTTTCTTAGTGTTTTACTTGATTTAGTGACTTATAGTATTTTTGGTGGATATGGTGTGCTGATGGAATGGCCACTGAGCTCCAGTGCTCTGGTGCGCTCTGGTTTGCTCCGGTGATTTTCCAGTGCAAAAGCGAAGTGTACTGGAAAAATTCTGTCATTGTGGCAAAGTTTGGTCATGGTGGCAAAATTATCTCACTGTGGCAAAATTAGCTCACTCTGGCCAAATTAGCTCATTATGGCAATGTTGGAAAGGTCTGGAGTAGGATAAATCAGATAGAAGGGAGAATCTTAGTCTGCTACATGTTTTTTGTCTTTTAGTTTTGATATTGAGGGTCTTTTTGAAAAATTAACAACCACCTTCATATTTTTCATTTCTCAACAAAATTAAATAAAATTATAATACCCTTATAACTTTTATATTTTTCATAACACTTTTGAAATACAACACAACAATTATATTTTCATCAACATATAGGGTATCATTAGAAAGGTCTCCATCTCAGGGACTTGTTTTTATTGTCATCTCATTAAAAATAAAATCTTATAAAACATAAAAGTCTATCTTTTCAGATCTTTCACTGGTACACCTTAATTGTTGTCATCAGTATTTCTTTTTCAACAGCTGCTATCTCTAAATCTCAATAAGCGTTCATAAAATCAGAGTTTCATCTATATTTTAAATCAATTCAAGTAGACTAGTAAGCTTAGTTATTTGAGCAACCCTTATTTTAATTAGAAGGACAGGGTTTTCTACGGTTTATCCAACTCCTTCAGATTCTTTTTACAGTAAGGCGACTGTAAGAGTCTACCTACACCAGCTAACTGACCAATATGAGATTCACCTACATTTCCAAGAGTTAAGCTGAAGGACTTAGCTAGTTGGAGATAGCAAAGTATATGAAAGAAAGCTTGTATCTTTTGATCCAAGGGTTCATTTAAATACTGAGCTAAGGTGGAAGCAGAATAGGCCAAATCAGGGCGAGTGCATAGAACTAGGTAATTGAGAAGACCAATTGCTCTTTGGTGATTGAATAATTTAGTTAGTTTATTAGAAGAACAAGTGGAAAAATGAGAATTTGGAACTAAGGGAGTAGTGGCAGACCAAAAATCTTGATGATTGAATTTGCTTAGTAATTTAGATATATAGAGTTCTTGTGAAAGACTGATGGTTCTTGCAGTTCTATCCCTAGTTACCTTCATTCCAAGGACCTATTTGAGCTCCCCTTGATCATCCATGTCAAACACTTGAGATATTTTGTCTATAAAATCTTGAACTGAGGGACCACCAATAATTAAGTTGTCAACATGTATAAAGATGTAACAAGGATGAGAGGGATCAGAGTTGAGAAATAAGTGTGGATTGGCTTTGCTTGCTTTAAAGCCAATATCTGTGAAGAAGTTACAAAGTTTTCAATACCAACATCTGGGGCTCTGTTTGAACCCATATACTGACTTCTTTAAATGTAGACATTGATTAGGATTCTGAGGAGTATATCCATTAGGAGATCAAAGGTATAAATTTTTGTCAGGTTCCCCATGTAGAAAGGCATATTTGACATCCATTTGATGAAGTTCCCATTCTTTGAAGGCTGTAAGACCAAGGAGAAAGCGGAAAGTGTTCAATCTGCTGGTGGGTGCATAGGTTTTGTTGTATTCAATCCCCTCAATTGGAGCAAATACTTGGACACATAGCCTAGCTTTGTACTTAACTATGTTGCCTTCAGAATCAGTTTTTCACTTGAAGGTCCAAGTGGTTCCTAGTAAGTGATTGTTTGACGGAAGGGGATTTTTTTCCCTGATGTTGTGTTTGGTGATACTCAATAGTTTGGCATTGATGGCATTGAGCCATTCTTCACATTCAGGGGAATTAAGAGCTTTGTAGAAGGAGTAAGGTGTGTCAAAGGGGGTAACTATCATGTTGATATGGTTTCCTCTTTGCTTTGTGGTAAAAATATTTGAAGTATCAATGGAGGAATTCATTTTCTGAGAGGGTTTGAGATTTTTGTCAATATAGGTGTAGTGTTTTGAGATAGGAGGGAGATCAGTAGTTTGGTTGGATTTGATTGGGACTGATATTTTTAGAAGGGGGTCTGAACTTGCAGAGGTATCTGTATTGATTTCAAGAGCCATTTGTTGTTCATTGGAAGATGAAGAGATAGTGGGAGTGAGAATTGAAAAATGCTCAAGTTCAGGAAACACAAGTGTTTCAACAGGCTGTCCTTTGGTAATTTTACAAGCTAAAGTGAAAGTGTTTATGAGTTTTACATTGTGAGTAATTAAAATGGAATCAGTACTGGGAGAGTAAATGCAATAATGGAGGTGACCCTCACAATAACCTGGAAAAATTCTTTCCTCTCCACTTGGTCCAAATTTACTGCTCCGCATGTGCTTTTGTTGATAATAAACTTCATCTGACCCAAATGCATATAATTTCTGAGGAATTTTAACTTTACCATTGTGCCAAAGTTCCCAGGGTGTTTTAAAACCACCTAGAGCTGATGAAGGTAGTATGTTTAGCAGGAAGGTGGCTGTCTTTACCGCCTCATCCCACAAGTATGAGTCTAAACCTGACTCAATAAGCAAACATTTAGCCTTTTCAAATATGGATTGATTTTCTCATTCTGCTATAGGATTTTGTTAAGGCAAGTAAGGTGCAGTTCAAAGGTGGAGAATCCCTTTGTTTTTGAATAGATTTTTCATACAGTTACTGGTGAAATCCCCTCCCTTGTCAGAGACAGCACATTTGATAGACCAGGAAAGTTGATTTTCAACCATAGTTTGGTGATCACAAAAAATTTCATAGGTTTCAGATTTAAGGCTAAGGAATTAAGTGTGACAGTATTGTGAATGAACATCTACTATTTGAAAGAAGTATGATTTCCCCCCCTTAGATTCTGGGGTGAAAGGTCCACACAAATCCATATGAGCAACATTGAGGGGATTTTCAGGAGTTGGAAAAGTACCCCCATATGGTAGTACATGAGACTTAGCAAGCATGCAGGTTTTACAGCTGAATTCAGAGAAATCCAAACCTGGAAATAATTGCTTCATGACTTGATTATTTGGATGGCCATATTTGTGATGAATGAGTTGCAGATTGTCTTCCTCATGCAAAGAAATACTAAATATAGAAGGAATGGATAAGGGTAATGTGATGATTTGTCCCATTATGGTACACTCGAGGTGAGTTGTACTCTCATTTTTAACTTTAAAAATTCTGTCTTCCTTAATTAAGCTCCATCCATCCAGAAGTAGATCCACGGCTGAAATTAGATTAGCCTTTATGTTTGGAGCATATAAAGCATGTTCAATATTAAAGATATGGCCAGATGATGAAGAGAATGTTAATTTGCCTTGTCCAAGGGCAAGTAGTTTATCTCCATTTGCCATTGATAATGATAATTTGGAAGGTTTGTAAGTGGAAAAGAATTTTAGTGAATTAAAAATAGAAAAAGATGTGCCACTGTCCAGGATGGCATGATTAAAAGGAATTTCCAAGAATACTGATAAAGCTTTAGCATTACTGTCCTTATTTTCTTGCTCCTTCTTTTGTTTCAAGAACTTGTCCTGCTTTTCAGGATGTAGTTGAAAACACAAGGTTTCAGGATGGAGAGCTAAAGGGTTGTGTTTCCCTTTTGAGCAAAAAATTTTAGATTTAGTATCTATAGATAGAGCTGTCCCTGATGTCAAATTAGTGGAATTAAGGGTCTTCTCTTTGATTACCTCAACTTCAATGTCACCAAATATGCTTTCTATAGTTGGTCGTAGGTTAGGAATATAATACTTTCTTAAGATGATTGAAGTGAAGGTTTGATATGATTCGGGAAGGAGATTAAAGACATAATTAGCCATAATGTAAGATAGAATATTGTCCTTGAAGAGATCAGAAGAAACATCATGTAGTAATTTAATGGTGATTCAAAAGTTGTCCATAGCTTCCATAATGTTTCCTTCATTAAACTTGATTTTTAAAAGGTTATTAATGATAAAGGAACAATTTTGGCTGTATTTGGGAGCGTAGTGATTTTTTATAAAAGTCTATAATTTGGCTGGATCCACTGCATTGTCATCAAGGATGAACTTGTTTTGATTTTCACGATCCATAAACATTTTGATGATTGTATTGGTTTGCCTTTTGCAAATATTGAAAATAGACAGTAATTCTGGATCTGAGGGAATAGGGCAATCCTCAGACAGAAATTGGTCTAGGTTCCTTATGGTGAGTGCATATTTAAGGTCTGTTTTTTATACACTATAATCTCTGTTGTTTAACTTTTCTATTCCTTTAATCTCTGAGTAGTTTGAGGAATCTTGAAGATAGGAAAAGTTAGGTACCAGAGTGAAGGTTGATTCAGACATGGCCCTGTGCACAGATGATGATTTGGAGTCAGTGATTTGCTGATAGATACTGGAGTGTCAGGAGTAGCCAGTTTTTGTTAAATATGGAGGGGATCTGGGCCCATAACCCTGATAGATTTAGGTAGCAGGTTAGTAGGACTTCTAGGCTAGTATGGACAGTGGGACACAAGGACAGGACGGAAAAGTGAAATGGACAGAAAGTACTGGTTGAGGGTCATATTTAGTTAATTGTTAAATAAGGAAAATAAATAAAAATAAAATAAAGTAAATAATATAATATAGATAAGAGAATGGATGAGGCATTTCTTTAGCAGAGAATATGTACAAAGTTACCTGATAGCTTTAGGCAGCAGGTAAGTAGGACTTCTAGGCTAGTATTGATGGTGGGACACAAGGATAGGATGGGACAGTGAAATGGACAGAACGGACTGGTTGAGAGTAATGTTTAGTTAACCGTTAAATAAGGAAAATAAATATAAATAAAATAAAGTAAATAATAAGATATAGATAAGAGAATTGATGAGGAAGGAGATTATGGTTCCCCACCCATATATGCTTTGTATAATATCATCAAGTTAGGTTTAAACAATAAATCAAATTTATGTATATGTATTAACTACTAGATTTTGTATAACTAATGCTAAGTTAATAATCTACATTCAACAATTTTAAATAATCATTGATATTAAATGTTTCTTTTATTTAATCTATCTTAAGTCATTTGTCTATTTTTTATTGTCTTTGTGTCCTTATCATCCACTGCCTCCTAAATCTTAACTTACCTGGCTCTGAATCTTATCAGGTAATAATGTACATATGCTTGACAACTGCAATAGTTATTTTCATACCATCCATATTCTCTGTATTTTACTTTATCGTTTTATTTTAAATAATAGTTGATATTAACTGTTTCTTTTCTTAAATCTATCTTAATTAATTTTTCCATTTCTTATTGTCCTTGTGTCCTAAATCTTAACCTACCTGGTGCTGAATCTTATCAAGGTTAAGGAGCCAATGATGGAAAGGAAATCAGCTAGTTTGACTTCTGGTTGTGAGTCATTAGATGTACTTAGATCAATATTTTTTGGTAGAGGCTGGTGGTGAGGGAGCTGAGTTGGGTGATTTTGTGACAATATTTTGTTAATTAGGTCAGGTTGACTAAGGTTTAATCCTAAATGATTTCTTGAAAATTTTATACCAAAATTGCCATTGAGTCTGGCTTTCCAATTGATTGTGAGGGATTGACTTTGGTCATTTTCAAACTGCTTGAGGGTGGAGTTTCTATCTACAGTTACTATACAGTCATCAACATGGACCAAGATCATTTCCTTTGTTGCATTTTTGGTGAGTAAGTATACACTACTGTCATAATTTGATAGTGTGTAGCCAATTTGTTTGAGTTGTTTTCTGAAATGTTGCCACCAACATCTGGAGGCTTGAAATGTGCTTTATAACACTTTTTTTAGTTTTTAGGCCTTTCTTTCATGTGTTTAAAAACTCAGAGGATCCCAGACCCATACATTTTCAACAATTGGACTATGAAGGTAAATGGCTGTGACATCAAAGGCATGAACTATCCAATTAATTGTGGCTGCTATTGCTAATATAATGTGCTGTTCTGTAAAGGAAGCTGTTGGGGAAAAAGTGGCTAAGTAATCTAAAAATTCTAACTTTTTGAAGCCTTTTGTTTTATTTTTCCAGATATGTTGTCCTTCTTTTTGGAGAAGACCCATTTTGCATCTAGGATTTTCAAATCTTTTGGTGGTGTTCTCTCTGTTCCATACATAAATTGCCAATAAATTATAAATTTCTTGTTTACATGATATTTTCCATTGATTGCATTCACAAGACTTCATTGCTTCTTTGAAGGATTTTGGGGGTGCAGAAATGAAAAACCCAAAGCTAGACTGTATGTTACTGACTAGATTATCTTGATCCAGAATTTCTTCCTTGTCTATAAAAACTCCTTGGTATCATGAATTTTCTTCCTGGATTAGTGTTGATTTGTTGACTAAAAATCTAAACTCATTTTGTTTGTGGGGGCAGAGAAAATGACATGTGGATGGCAGTTGAAGTTTTTCCAGGTGGAAGAGATGATTTTATTTTCTGAAGGGTTTCAAAACAACCAGCCTTTCATACCTACTGGGAAACCCAAAAATAACATTTAGTAGCTCTTTTATTTAGTTTATAACACTTCTCTGTTGGGACATGTACATAGGCAACTTCTCCAAAATAGATTATCAGACCAAGTTGAGTTTTTGAGTTTAAAATTGCTTTGTACAGTGTCATTGTTGTTGTGATTTTTTTGGGAAATCTATTTAGCACATAAGAGGCCTACTTGAAAGAAAAAACTCAGAATTCTTTAAGGAACTGGCTGGAAAAGAGTATAGTTCTACCAGTTTCTGTTACAAACAAGTTGTAGTGTTCAATGTTTTCATCTTGCTGGTGGTAGTAAGGTTGGTATTTCTCATGTACAATACCTTTTTGTTTGAGAAATGCATTTATAACTTTGTTGTTGAACTCACCTCCATTATCAGTTCTTAGAATTTTGACCATTGAGTTTATTTTCTTTTCAAGTGGCATTATAATGTCTGTTATCTACCCTGTTGCCTCACTCTTTGATGTGAGTATGTGACATTCACTGTAAGAGGTCTAAGTCACAGAATGTCAGGGCATATGGACCTCCATCAATGGAAATTACCTCTAAGGGGCCAATAAGATCTATAGTTACTATTTTGAGCTTTTTGGTATTTTGTTCTGTTGATTTCAGAAAAGATTCTCTGCAGCTCTTACAAATTTGGAAGGCATCACAAATGATTTTTCTGGGAAAGAGGGACTCAGGTAGGCCTATGGCCATTTTTTGCTTTATCATTCTTCAAATCTGGTGCAAGCTTGAATGGCCAAGTAGGAAATGCCACTAATATAAAATCTCCTCTTATTTACTTCTGAATCTGGGGAGAGGGAAACCAAAAGGGAGGTTTAATCAAAATAATTTAGGCTGAAAACAAGCTTCTTGTACTGTGGTGGATAGGCATCTAGGAATACTATTTACAAGATTATCAATACTAATATTTGGGGGAGTGGTCCAAATGCACTTTGCCCAATTAAATTTGGTGGTAAAAATGATATTGTTGTCTAAAGTGATGTGTAATTACTGTGAATTGGTGGTTAGTAAATTTGTGCCACTTTTAACTAAGGAGGCTGGACAAATCAGTGTACCACTTGCTATCTCAAAGTAGAAAACTGGGTTTGTCAGTATAGTCTAGTATATAAGTATGATATAATAGTGTTTTTTTATGTTCCTACTACTTATTGATAAATGATTTAGTGATTAAACCTCAGGGGAAGACTAATAAAATAGTTATACTCAAATAAAACTTACAATACTTGGATTTAAATGCGTGCTAGTGGTGGAAAATAGATGTATAAAATATAGTTATAGCTTATATAAAAATAATATCAATTTATAATGGCTTTTATAATATATTTCTGAATGCTAATAATTGTATATTAGTGTTTTTTGGAGTTTTAGTAATTGAATGATGATAAATAACCGTCAAAATCCCTTCTTACTTATACCCAAATCCACTGGAGTGCACAGACCTTCAATCCAGATGATGTCACTGCTATCCCCGGCAATTACAGCACTGTGAGGGCCCATCACCTCCCCATGGCGTCCACTTCAAGCAGTTTCAACACCCAGATCTCCAGTAAAGACCCTCCATCACTATTAATAATAACACAGATCCATACCATAAATAGAAAATCCAGATAAAAGCGGATACCATAAAGAAACAGGTAAAATAAACAATCAAAAAGAGATTTAATGAAACCAAAAGCATATAAAGGAAACAAATAAAATTTCCAAGCCCCCAATAAAATCCCCAAGCATCCTTATTAACCCAGAAATGTCCTTCCAACCCATAAATCCGTGAATAACCATCCAAGGAAGTATTTTTAGTTGTCCAAATTGGGTGTATGCACCTGATATAGGTGTCTATGCTTCTGTAGGCATTGTGAGTCCACTGATTTCGTCCATATGACCTAAAATAAGCAGAAAAACAAAGTTTATAGGCTATTAAGGGGCTAAAACCCACTTATATACCTAAATATACATAATATACTGCATATTTCACTGGATATGAGATTTATGTATACATATAAGCTTATGTATGTCAATAATTACTTCATATCACTTAAGATAAGTATATTATGACTCTATTAAAACCTTAATAAGTATTATTAGGCTATGGATAAGCTATTTAAACTACTATAAGTTATATAATAGAATAATAATTATATATATATATAATATAATAATATATATTATTATTTTAACCTTATTTTTAAGATATAAGCTTAATTTACTTAAGGTTATCTTATTTTAAGCATAACAAATACTTAGTCCTAAGGATATTTAGGCTGAAGGGGTTAATATTAATAATTTTTCCAGGTTTCCCAATGAAGAACACTGTCCTTTTACCTATAATAGAAGGTTGTGTGCCATTAGTTGAAACTCTCATTGGCATTGGAGATTTGAAAGGTGTAAATTATGCTAACTCATTGAGATCAGCAGAGAAGTCATGTGTTGCACCTGTGTCAAATAATGCTGCTTGAGTATACAGGCTTTCTTGTTCAATATTGAGCCTTTGAAAAGTGGCCAATGTAGCTTTGGCTGAGTCATCTGTTAATTTAACTGAATTGGCTTGCATGGAAGGAATGTTTCTTTCAGGGAAATTTTGTTGGTGAAGAGGATAGACAGGACAATTAGATTCCATTCTTTTTTGTGGAGGAGGAGGAGGAGGGGAAAAGTTGCATGGATAGATGTGTGTTGGTGAGAGATAAGAGGCTTGAATGACCATTTAATATACAGGTTGAAGACCATTTTGTACAAAGGATGGAGAGGGGCACAGATAAATTCCATAAATTGGTGGTCTGGGACAGTTTTCTTGTAGGTGGTCAGGAGAGTTTCAGTTCCAGCACATTGGCTGTTGCTCTGGTCTTGCTTCTTCTCCAAGAGGTATATCTTGGAGCTGAGGTGAATTATTGGGAAATATTGAGCTGTGTTGTGAGGTTTCATCAAGCTTCCTGAAGCATTTGTGTTTAGGAATTGGTTCATCTTGTAATTTTATCACATTGTCATTTTGTAATCTATCCCAAAATGCTGTGATGGCTTGTTGGATAGTGACTGTCAATGGATTCTCTTGAGATATTTTTACCATAAGTTATACTTCTCTCATTAATTCAGAACTGTACCTATGAACATCTTTAATGACAAATTGGAAGAAAATAGCAATAATGTTGTCATGAAGCCAAAGATTTTGTGCTTTAAGGTCTGCATAGCTGATAGGATTTGGTTGAGAGGTGAGGAGGAGGAGCACTATGGGCACTATGCATTGTGAGAGGCAGAAGAGGGGATATTGAATAAGAGGGCTATATGTGGAAAGTTCTGTGGAGTGCTCCTTATCAAACAACTTATCTAGTAATCCAGTTACTCTCTAGTCTCACTGCTAAATTAGCACAGTCAGTCCCGTCTCCCTCACTGTTGGCAGTACCAACATAGTCAGTCTTAGTTAGTCTCACTGCTGTACACAGCATAGTCAGTCCTGTCCCAGGCTAGTGTCAATGCTAGTATTAGTCTGCCTTCTCAGATCTTCACATTTTGTCCAATCTTAATTGGAGCACTACTGAAGAACAATGAATTCCTCAGGTCAACCTGATGCACCAACCCTTGCTGCAATACAAGAGCAAATGGTAGGCTTGCAAGAACAAAACATCAGATTGATTGAATCTCTATTGGAGGAACAGCCCTCATATTTCTGCCCCACAGAAGCAGATCTGGATGCTTCTGAAGCTGAGGCACAGGCACAGCCTATGACACAAGTGCCACTTGTTAAAGGCCCAAAGATTATGGTCACAGAAATATTTAATGGAAAGTGAGTCCCCAAGGTGGATCAATATGCATTTCAGGTAGACCTTTATGTCCTTCTCAACAGTTATCAGCTCCCATATGAGCAATCAAAAATTGTATTCACAATATCTTACCTCACAGATGAAGCAGTATGATAGGAAAGGCCATATACAAAGGAGCTCCCTGGAAATGGCAAGTTGGAAACAACTTTCTGTCAGTTAATGGAAGCTTTTGAACTGGCCTTTGGCAACCCAAATGTGGCCAAAACCTTGGAGAATGCTCTCAACTAGTTGTGACAGAAACACTCTGTCACCAAGTATGTGTCAGAATTCCGGGGCCATGCCAGCTATGTTACAACATGGGGAGAAGTAGCACTCATGTTTCACTTCAGAAATGGGCTCTTGAAAAAATTCAGAAACACCCTAATCAGTTACCCTTGTCTAACCTCCCTCCAAGAACTCATGGAAATTTCCATCAAGATAGATAATACGTTTATGCATCAGAAAATGGATGGTTGGAGTGGTGCTCATCAGTTGCACAACTATGCCTCATCAAGCAGGGCCAGCACCAGGAACCCAAGAACCATAAACATTGATTCTGTCAGCCTATATATACCCAGGACTGAGTAAAAAGTGCTTATAAGTTATGTTAAACACATGAACTATACATGGGAACAATAAATGAGAGTACACAAACAGTATACATAAGTAAAATTATGATAATACACAAAAAATGCCATTATAACACCTTATATACACACATATATCCACCTTTTATAAGTCTTATGTACTTAATATTAAGTTGGAATATGTTAGGGTAATCTTAAGAACCTTAAGTATTAGGCTACATAATTTTTAAGTACACTTAAAGCTGTTATATTCATTGTTTTACACAAAAAACAAGAAATGTGCTTTATTTCACTTAAAAGTTGACTATATGTGCTATAAAATTGAGAATATCAAAATTGCACTTTTACAGATCAATTGGGCTCATTTTGGACTATTGATTAGGCTATTTAAATGCATAAAAATAACACTTTTCAAATTTGGTGTTTTTTATGCCAGAAATGGCTTCTGTGTAATGGCCACATACTGCCTGATTTTTCCCGTGTGAATAGCTTCATTTTAAGCAAAGTTAGCTTTTTCACACTATAATTACCCCACATTCTACGCCCACTGTGGGGAAACACACTAAAATAGGCAACAGGCACTTATTTAGTGTCCTAGCTTAATTAATAGTGCATTGACCTTGTTTATATGCAATAATTTCATTAATAACCTCACTCTTGGCGTCTTATTTCATCACCACGCTTAAATTCGCCTAATTTTAGTCAAGGATTTACCCGTGCAAGTGCCTGCCAAGGACTGCATGTAGTTACCCCACATCTCATGCTCTTTTTTGAGTTTTTGGGTGGTTTCTCAGTCAATATTGGTTATTTTTGGATGGGAATTTCACGTAGTAAAATTTCAGGATTAGCACCTCCATTTCTACAGTAGATTCCCCTTATTATTAAGCTATTATTAACCTTAAAAAGTCTCCTTTAGTCTTTTATATTATTGTTTTATATGCATATACTCTCTTTTTGTCTTTTTCTTTAATTTTGATGGATTTCCCTTATTATTAATAGGATTTTGGTGGTTGTTACTTGTCTAATTATGTCATGGGTCACTAGGGATGTTGATGGGAAGGTCTATTAGTTGTTTGAGGCGTCATTAACTGTGTATTGGATGGTACATTAAGGGATTTATTGGGAAGCTCAGTGTGTATAAAAGGAGGAAGTTTTTGGGTCTTGTTTCTACATTCTTTATCATTACAATTTAACCAATATAACCAAATAAATTTAAATACATATCAATTAGTACTTTTATAAGAATTTTGAATTGTATCTGACTTATTAAAATCTATTTTTCTACCAACTAAAAAGATTGTAAGCCACATATAAGAATAGTGAGAATTATATTACTGAAACCTTTATTCTGAATTATATTTTACTATTTGTTGGATTTATACTACAGTATTCATATAGGACCATTTAAATCTTCTAGACAAAGACTTTTCAAGCTAGTTCACGTCTATTTAGTTGATCTTAGCCTGAAATATTCAGTAAATACACATGGCACTGGTGAAAAAAGGTTATCTGACAAGGAATACCAGAGGCATATGAGTAGAGGGCTGTGCCTCTTATGTTGGAGTGGTGGTCATCTGGAAAGGGAGTGTAGGGGAAAAATAACGGTTAGTGAAGTAAAGGATACAGGAAAGGTGCAGGTAAAAGGCAGTGTTTGTTAGTGAAGGTTGTGCCCTATGCAAGAAGATAAAGGGAACTTAGTAGAAGAATTATCTGCATGTAAGCCTTTTGAATTAAATGATAATTGCATTATACTAAACTTGCCTTTAATGACCTTTGACACCACAAAAAATGTATGAGCCCTACTGGAGTGTGGGGCCACTGACTATTTAATTTCTAACATGTTTTTACAGAGAAATAAAAAGAAAAAAGAAAAATTTGATCATCCTAGGTCTCTAATTATGTTTGACAGATCCCCAGGTGGGGGAGGAGAAGTAAGAGAGAAGGTTGTTTGCAGGTTTTGGTGTGACCCAAGGGAGTTGAAGTGCAGGGAATATGCAACAAAACTGAAGGGCCAGTAAAACATGGTACTGGGGATGACATGGCTGAACCGATAAAACCTGAAAATTGATTGGAAGGAAAAAAAGGTTGAGATGGGAAGGCAAGGGGATTCTGGCGCTAAATTATTGGCCCCCTGGCCCCCTCAGGGGTCAGGGGCCCATCCTGGCAAGTCTTCTGATGGTTTGTTATCATCAGTTGACTTTCCACCAGAACTGATTCTTCCTCTTGATTCAAAGCAGCAGTCTGAAAATGGGGCACCAACAGAAAGCACCGGGGAGTAGCAGAAAGGGGGTGAAGTGCAACAAAAAAAAGGGAAGGCAGAAAATGGAAAGGTGGATGGCTCAGAAAAAAAAATTTTCCCCTAGGCTCTTCAGGGGTCAGGGGCCATTCCTGGAAATTCTACTGTTGTTTCATTATCATCAGTAGACTTGCCGCAATACCTGACGCTTTTTCTTTATGCTAAGTTTCAAGACTTGCAGGGGGAACTGGAGGAAGAGAAAGAACTGTAATTTGACACAACAGCATGGAAAATATCCACCAAGATTGCAGAAAAGGTCCAGTCCTCCAATACAAAAAAAAGCCTCAAGGAAATGGTCCCTGAAGCTTATTGGGAATTCTTACCACTGTTTGAAGATGGAGAAGTCAAGAACCTACTACATCATTGGCAGTACAGCTTTGCCATTGATCTGAAGCCAGGTGCAAACCCTCAATTTAGCCTTATAATTCCATTGTCAACCTTAGAGTCAGAAACACTAAAAGAGATGATTAATGAAAATATAAAGAATGGTTTTATTAGTGAATCCAAATCTCCCTGGGGTGCCACTGTGATCTTTGCAGGAAATTAGTATGGCTCACTAAGACCTTGCATAGATTTCAGAAGGTTAAATGTGCTGACAGTAAAGAAAAGATATCCCCTTCCTTTGAATAGTGACTTACTTAATAGCCTTCAAGGTGCAGAGATCTTCATATCTCTAGATCTTAGAGAAGGTTACCACAACATACATGTAAAAGAAGGCAAAGAGAAGAAACTGGAATTCTGCACTAAATTTGGTCATTTTAAATGGTTGGTAATGCCATTTGGTCCATTTAATGTGCCTTCCACTTTTCAACACTTCACCAACAGCATCTTCAGAGACAGAATAGGGATAGATATAGTGGTATACCTGTAAGACATCTTGATTTACTCCAGATCAATGGAGGAACATCAGAAATGTGTAAAAGACTGTTTTCAGCATTTTAGGGAAGCACAGGTATGGTTAAAACTGGAGAAATGTGTCTTCTCAGTGAGTAAAATCCCCTACTTGGGTATGGTCATTTCTAAAAATAAGGTGGAAATGGACCAGGAGAAATTAAAAGCAGTAACAGAATGTCTAATACCAGAATCAGTAAAGGAGCTCTATTAATTCCTAGGATTTGTAAATTTTTACCACCATTTTATTGTAAATTACTCCCACATTTTCCAATCATTGCATGACCTGACAAAGAAGGAAGCCAAACTTATCTGGACAAGTAGTCAACAAGATGTGTTCGACTACCTGAGAAGATAATTTGTGACAGCCTCTATTCTTGCAATCCCTGACTTATTAAAGCCATTTTTTCAGGAATGTCACAGCTCAGATTTTGCACTAGGTGCAGCATTATCTCAATACAATGCTGAAAATGTCTTGCATCTAATAGCTTATTTGTCACAAACACTGCTAGGTGCCAAATTAAACTATGAAATATATTATAAAAAGTTATTGGGACTAGTAGAGGTGGTATGCACCTGGAGCCATTATTTGGAAGGAGGGCCTCACAGGTTACAAGTCATTACTTACATGGATCATAAAAATCTGGAAACCTTTCTGACCACTAAAAAGTTGACTTGCTTGCAGGCACGCTGGGCAGAACTACTAAGTAGCATTAACTTTGTTTTTAAATTCCAACCTGGGAAGAAAATTTGAAAACCTGATGTGCTATCATGATGTCCTGACTTGGGCCCAGCACCAAGCCAAGTACACACTATTAGGGCAATGTTGTTGAAGGGGGGCCTTGAAGAGGGGGTAGTCCTAGACAAGGTGGAATCAGAAGATGAGGATTTGATGGAATGGGTAAGAAGGGGGCAGGAAATTAATGAGGGAGTGAAGGAGTTGGTGAAGGCACTGTTATCAAAGGAGTTATTGGTAAGGAAAGGATTAGAGGAGTATCACCTGGAAGGGGGAATGCTGTATTGGAGTGGGAGGATAGTGGTGCCAAATGATTAGGAGCTCAAGAGGAAGGTGGTCAAATCAAGGAATGATTCCTCAATGACAGTACAAGGACACTAAGGTCTGCTGAAGACTGTAGAGTTGGTGAATAGTAACTTTTACTGGAACTGCATGAAAGCATATTTCCAGAACTATGTAGTGGTTTTCAACTCTTGCCAAAGGAACAAGGCTAGTCAAACAACAACACCACTGATTCCACTAAACATTGCCAACCAGCCATGGAAGGAGCTCTCCTATGATCTTATAGTGAAATTACCCAAGTCTTAAGGAAAGAACTCTATCCTCACAGTAGTTGAATGCTACACCAAGATGGCACACTTTGTCCCCATCACTACTAAGGTTAAATCAGAGGGTATTGCAGACATAATGGTGGTGCATGTCTGGAAATTACATGGATTGCCTGAAATTATAGTATCAGATAGGGGAAGTACTTATAACTCTAAGCTGTTAAAAGCAATGTATGAGCAACTGAACATTAAGCCCTTTTTGTCAACAGCATAGAATCCACAGACTGACAGGCAATCTGAGATAATGAATAAGGTCACTGAACAATATTTGTGCCATTTCATTAATTATCAGAAATTTAATTGGGTGCATCTGTTACCACTGGCTGAATTCTCATACAATAACTGGACACATGCTGCAACAGGCATGTCACCCTTTTATGCCAACTATGGATATCACCCACCATTCTCAATTGGTAACCCATCCATGTTACAAGTCCCAGAAGCAGAAGAGCAGGTTCAAAGAATACTAAGTATACATCAAGAACTAGAAGCAGCTCTCAAGTTATCTCAACAATCAATGAAGCATCATGATGATCACTGAAGGACCCAGCATTGCGTGCTACAGGTAGGTGACAAGGTTTGATTAAGCTCATGTTTCCTTTCCACATTGTGCCCCAGCACTAAACTAGATCACAAGAAAGTGGGGCCTTCAATGTCCAATGCAAGATATCTGACTCAGCTTATGAACTAGAACTACCAATCTCAATGAGGCAAGTACATCCAGTTTTCAACATTTCATTGACCACAAAGCATAAAGAAGATACAATCCCAGGATGTCCAGAGGAGCCACCAGCACCAATCCAGGTGGAAAATGAGGAGGAATACAAGGTGGAAAAGGTTATTTCTAAGAGGGTGTACAGGGGAAGGGTTTAGTATTTAGTGCATTGGAAAAGATATGGGGTTGGGGATAGGTCTTGGGAACTGGTGGAAAATTTGGCAAATGCTAAGGAAAAGTTGAAGGAGTTTGAGAAGGAGTGCAGGGGGCAGGAGGGGTAAAAGAGGGGGTAATGTTAGGATTTGGTTGAGAAGTGAGGAGGAGGAGCACTATGGGTGCTATGCATTGTGAGAGGTGGAAGAGGGGATATTGCATAAGGGAGTTATATGGGGCAGGTGCTGTGGAGTGCTCCTCATTGGACAACTTATATAGTAATCCAGTTACTTCTTAGTCTCACTGCTGTATCAGCATAGTCAGTCCTGCCTCACTGTTGGTAACCTCGGCATTGTCAGTCTAGTTAGTCTCACTGCTTAGTAGCATAGTCAGTCCTGTCTCAGGCTAGTGTCAGGCCTTCTTAGGTTTTAACACCTCTGTTCTTTTGTCTGTGTCTTTCAAATTACTTCAATCGCCATATAATTGCTTTTAATATGATGTAGCATATGTGGAACCAGAATATAAAACTAGAGAACAAAAACAATAAGCACCACCAATAGATAACAACAGCTAGTGAACTTGATTTTTCTTAGTAGAGATGGTTCTTTGTAAAATGATTAATAAATGAAAGGATAGATAAAAACCTTCCACTCAAAGATGAATCAAATGTATAGGGGTTATAGCTTGACTTGTTTTCCCTCTAAGAGCATCTGCAGCCATTTCAGCAAATATTCAGTAGCTATATGCATTTTACTGGCGCCATTTGTTACTTAATTGCAATATTCATCAGCCGTATGCAAATTCTTTAACTAAACGCGTGTTAAAAAAATATTCATCAATCATGTAACTCATTCAATAACTACTAGGGCATCCATTTCATACTTCAACCCATACACACATATCCTCAATAACAAGGCACAAAGATTTATGCACATTATAGATGAACTACAATTTATTGAAGAAGAAGAAATCATATTTAGAGATCTTTTAGAGTCAATGAAATCAAGTAATAAAGCCCATAAGAAATTATTTATTAATTGCTATTGCATTGATGGACATCACCAGCTTATGAAAGACTACTGTAATACAAATAGTACCTACAACTCAACCATGTTTCACTCCCATTTTTCCATTGGGAAAACTCTATTTCTTTACATTTCTAACAATATATAGCTAAATAATGTGTATATTGGACACAGAGGACTGTAAGTCAAATGTGGAGCACTCAGGTTGCTCGCTAATGCTTATCCATGACAGAGCAAGTTGTTCTTTTTGGGGGTGTCAATTAGGAGACCTTTTTTTCCTAGATTCAGTCAACATGAATGAGTTATTATTGAGCTATTATAGATGAGAAGGTGTGGCTGAAGTGTTTAATGCAAATATATGTAGTAATTGAATGAATAGTAGTGGCTATTTTTGTGTGAAGTGAGGGTGAAAAAACGGATAGGTAACTAATGAGGCGCGTCTGGCTTCAGTAGATAATGGTTGAGTCGAAAAAAAGTGGCGCGAGGTTTTGGCAATTACAGAAGCTACTCAAGCAACTTTGCTCATTTGATTATATGACTACAGAATAAATTAGTTACTAGAGTCTAATTGAGCAACGATTGGGGAATAAGTCGGTAAAAGATGCATACCGAACCTCTTTACCAACACGGCTGCGGATGCTCTAAATTTCCTTTAAAGCTGGTGCTTGGTGCCATACAGACTTAGGAAGTTTCACCAATATACATCTTATAACTCATCATCTTTTTGATGTTAAAACAATCCCATAAATCTAAATATTTTATTTGTGAAATACAGCCAATTTCTTCATTTTTTCCAGTTTAGATTTGAGCGGAAGATACTTAGTAAGCCCCGCAATTCAGTTATTTTATTTTTGCAGGTAAAACAATCAACGTTTTAATTAATTAACAAGACCATTCTCCACATGATTAGGAAGGACCCAGATGTATACTATTTGTGAATTTTATTGTGTGACTTTACATCGTATGGGAAGAGTACAAGATATCTCAAATTTGCTCTTGACCTTCCACAGCATCGGCAGAGAAACTGAGGGTTTCAAGTTTGGCTCTACCCTTTACTTCTCTCTGAAGGATCTGATTGATGACTTTGAATTGCCCAGGATCAATAACAGCGACCTGAAAGGACTTAACTCAGCTTACTGGCCCGAAGAAAACATACTCATAACTCGCAAAAAGAGTACTAACCCATTGCCATTGTTCTGGAGGATTTTTGGATTCATCTTGTTCAATAGTGATTGCCAAGGGAGAAATCTGAGGCTTGAGCCGTTCGGCGTCATTGGCAGGCATAGTAAGCCGAATGCGCATATTGGCTCTTTTCAAGGAAATCACATGAGGAGATTGGGAAAGCGTCTTGATCAAGTCCAGGGCCTGTGACTTAGAAGATTTTCCTAGATGAGCAGAGAAATGTACGGCATCCATTGCCTTTTCAATCATGGAGGCGGTGTGTGGCCTGTTTGACGACGGGTCAATGGACATCGCAGCAACCTGTGTGGCAATGTCTTTTCGGAGATCCTGCAGGTGTGATGCTCTCTCTTTGTCGCCGAGCTGCAGATCACCATGCTGGAGAATGTGAAGAACAATCTCAGAGGTGGACAAGGCGGGAAAGGCAGCTGCAAGATCGGACGACGAAGCGACCTGGCCTTTTGAGACATTTGTAAAGACAGCGTGTGACTGCAGAACTTGATCGATGTCGCTTTCGATCCGTGACCGCCACTCTGAGACCTGCCAAGAAGGGAGCGGAAATCCGGCACCACATGCGCATCGAAGCATGGTGAAAAAGACAAGTCAATATAGTCGCGGAGGGAAATCAAAGTTCATGGAGGTCTCAAACGAAATTGCGAACTTTGTTTTTGTAGCAAGCAATTTCGAATCGGTGTCCTGCTTTTTTCAGTCTGACAACGGAGACATTCGTCAATTTGATCTGTGTTCAGTATTGAATCAGCAACCAGTGCATGCATAGAGAAAGATGTGCAAACAGAGAGATAGCAATCAATAATAATTACCTGGTTGGATGGCTGGAAAACGCCCATGAGTGAGAACAGAAAGGTGACGATGAACTTTTTATATGTAAATTATGTGGGCCTTGAGTTGATGAGATTTACCTTAAAATAGGTTCTATACTCCTTTTTTGTAGATGAATGATCAAAAGTGAAGACTGCAAGATAATTTTGGCAGTGTGGTACCCATGCATTATGGGAGGACACACATATGCAAAACAACATTCCACCCTGCCTCCAATGAAAATCCATACTCAACATCAATTTCCGCTACTCAAAAACACTATCAACCACTGAACCTCCTCAAGTTCCATGGCTCCTTACACATGAGAAAAATTTATATCTTAATTATGTGAATTTAATTAAAAGTATTTAATAAAGTTTAAGAATAGCTTGAATAATTATGTAGAGGGAGAAATAAAAGTGAACACAAGTAAAGATGAAGAGGGAAAGGACTAAAAGTATAAAGGAGAAGGGATGAAAAAAGGGAAAAAAAATGTAGTAGAATCATGGGCAAGGAAATTGAATATCAGAAGAATTTAATTTAAGCAATCATGAAGGAGATAACCAGTTTGAGTTCTCTATCATCCAACCACAATAATACACGCCAAAAACTTGTTATAAATATTAGGGGGTCTCAAACATTACCAAACACACCTAGTGTGTTTCATTTGAAAAACACCACACAAACATGCCATGAAACATGGCTGATTTGGTACTTGGGGTCTCAAACATGGGGTCAAATATGTCCTACTTTTGTACAATTTTCTTAACCACAATTCAGCCCACAAGTACCCACATCCTCCCAATCAGCTGTGCATCACCTTCCTTCCATCCTCACCCATATACTCCATGTCACAACTCTTCTCCCCCAGTTCATTTACAAATCAAATTTTTCTCTTTCATGCCACAGTAAGTCTATTACATTTTATTTTGTTTTTTAGAAAATCTTCCTGCTCAAATTTCTATACTCACAACTTCTTATTTTTATACAAGGCATCATAAATATCTAAGATCTTTTTTAGTTTCTCCTTTTCTTCAACAAAATTTTCTTTTTTCACTAATTTCTTTGTTTAGTGTTAATTTATCATGCCTCACCCAAAATCTACTTCTCAAAAATTTACTCAATTGAAACTGTCTGACCTACAGAGTGTAAATAACTGGCTGAAAATCAAATCTAATTTTGATGCCTTTTTTGGCTGTGCAAAGTTCACTCAAGTTGGTTTTCCACCCACATCAAAATAAAGTGGCTTTAATCAATTGGCATTGGAGTTGAAATCAAAAACTAAAGGTAAGATGGATTTGACAACAAAGAAAATGAGGGAAAGATTTAAAAACTATCAAACAAAATACAAGAAAGCAAAGATGGCTTCTTCTTCAACTGGGTTTAGAGTTACCAAAAGATGATTAAAAGCATGTAATCACATCTTTTTCTGAAAAACTCAACTCTATGTGTCCTCTTTATGATCAAATGGACAAACTATTTGACAAAGGCCTAAAGTCAACCCCTTGCACATGAATCAAGGTCCAAAAATTGCTGAATCTCATAAAAATAGTCAAGATTTTAATTTAGATCCTTCACTTGACTCTCCAGAATTTGGAGAACAATCTGCGTATTCTGAAATTGAGCTTGATGAGCCCATGGTAGTAAGAATAAACTACTTTTGCTATTTTTTTCTTTTGTAGTGCTGATTTACTCCCCATGTATAAACCAGACCCAAGCCTCATTAAATCTAGAAATTTTTAAAGAAGTAGCTGACAATGAAAGATTAGAGGATAAAGAATCAACCCCTCCTAGCAACAGACTCAAGCAAAGAGCTTCTGCTAGTTTTGGGACTACTCAATCAACGTCAAAGGCTGTTTTTCTGCTTATGAGGAGATTGTTAATAAACGAAAACAAGGTTATATTTTATATTTTGTTTTCACTAAAGAATTTTTCATAATTTATTTCTCTAACTCTTAAAAGTTAAACTTTTTGCAGAAAAAGAACAAGAACAAATTGAAATCATGAAGTTGGAGTCTCATGAAAAACTGCAAAATGTAAACTACTTTTTGAGGAAAAGAAGTGGTTTCATTCACAATCAAAGGAAGAAATTTTTTTAGAAATAAAAAAAGATTGTTTAGATTTTGAGAGAGAGAAGGTTTGGATTAAAAGAGAGGATGATAAAAAATTCAAAAAATAATCAATTAAAGTTGGAAAATGCCACAATTCAGTTACAAGCTAATGAATTAAAAATGAAGCAACTCAATGTTGAAAAATAAAGAAATCAAGCTTTTTTAATTTCCTGTGTTAACTCAAATAAGTTTAATGCTGATATTAAAGCGTTTCTTTCTTTACTTGTTTAAAATTAAGTAAATATTAATATATTTCTTTCTGAATTTCTTCTTTAATATCAACATGAAATTATTCCAAAAATTCATGTATCTCCTTCCATAGATTTTTAAAATATTCAACATTTTTTTGTCTAACTAAACTACTTATATCTAATAATCTAGATCCTACTCTGTAAATCATACTTTCTATTTTTTCATCAATTATGGTTAATTAACCTGCAATTTACTATATTATGGGATCCAGACCACCAAATTATTTCTAATTAAAAAAATTTATGTTGAATTTTTTTTAAATAACCTCCCCTGCTATTTACTATAACAGGGGGTGGGGATCACCATTTTTTTTCTAAGTCAGAAAAAATTTATGACAAAATAAATGGTGATTACCTCTCCTGTGTTTTATTGAAGTAGGGGCATAGATTGCCAAAATTTATGTTCATTGCATAAATTAATATGTAAAAAAGTCTTATATGATAATTGAAAAACCTAAATTAATGACAATTCAAGTAAAAATGTGAGTGGAAATTGTCTGTGACCAAAGTCAAAGAAATCAAAAACAAATGTATATATGAACCTCATGAGAAAAACAAATTTCCTCATGATTACCGTTATATGACACATGGCCTGATGGCTCATTAATTTAGGTAAGTAGAGTATCATATATGACTTTTAAAATGTTAATTTGTTAAATAAAAATAAAATTTGAAAACCTATATTACACCCCATACTTAATCAAAATTGGATGAAACTTACCTTAAAAGCTCTCCTCAAACTACCAGAAATAAATAGTCCCGAAAATTGCCAAAAAAGAGTCACAAAGGTTCAAAAAAAGAGCCCCAAAATTTTCCAAAAAAGTTTCCCAAAAGTAGTACCCAAAAAGTGTTCCAAAATTTTCCAAAAAAGTGTCCTTAAAGTCCCCTAAAACCTCCAAAAAAATTGTCAGAAAAGTGCCAAAAGCTTTCCAGAAAAGTGGAAATAAGTGTGAAAAAAAGTTCCAAAAATTGTCCAAAAAAGTGCCAAAACAACTTAAAGAACTTTATAATACTTTTAAAGTATTTTTGAATGGTTTAAAAAGTCTTCCAAGCATTTTAAAATTGATTTAGTGAAAAAAAGACACAAAACAGCCCAAAAACACCTAAAATTCACTGAGAAATGCTTGGAAAACGTTTCTGGAAGGTTTTAACAAAATAAAGTACCAAAAACAGGCCAAAAACACATCAAAGTAAGTGTAAATATCTTGGAAAACTTTTCCAAATTGTTTTCAAACAATTCCAAAGCAATTTAGGAAAGAAAAAGGCCAAAAAAGTGAAAATGCCTTAAGATGAGCAAAAAACACCAAAAAGTCAATAGGGGGTGTCAGTTCTAAAAAATCCACACCTAACTTAAGTGCGTATTTCAACTCAAATCAGAGCTTACAAACCAGCACTTAAATTTTGCAAATAAGTCACTTATTTCACAAATAGGTTTCAGTTCTGACCTCAAATTAGCACTTTTTTTTCACAACCACATGTTGGATATTAGAATAAAAGACTTGACTCAACTCATGTAATCTATCACGTCATCATGATAGCATAACCAAAAATGTCACATACTTGATTCAGCCATATTACTCAGCCTTGCATCACTGCTCTATCTCATTGCGTTCTTGTGTATCTACATCTGTATTTACACTTCTTCATATGAGTTATTTTAGTTTTCTCGCTTACCTGCTGCTATAAACAGTCCAGTAACTAGATAAAAGGACCACTCCTTAGTCCATTATTCCTCAGTTAATTGTTTTCTGCTTCAGGTAATGTCTTCTTCCTTCCTTCACATATTTTTCCTTTACTACTGTTAACATTATATTAATTTACCTTTAGGTGACTAGAGTTGATTCCTTGAGCTACTTTGTGCTATTTCTTACTTGGAATTCTTCATTTCCCTAAAAGGTACCTATACTTTCCTACTACCACATTATTGTTCTCTTGCCTATTCTTTACTTGAAATTCATAGTTAACTGTTTTCCACTGCAGGTGACTAGAGTTGATTCCTTGAGCTACTTTGCGCTATTGCTTACTTGGAATTCTTCATTTCCCTAAAAGGTGACTAGAGTTGATTCCTTGAGCTACTTCACACTATTTCTTACTTGGACTTCTTAATTTTCCTAAAATTCCTTCCTCAAATTGGCCACATCATCCCTGTCACATGTGACAAACTGATCTCCATCCCCTCCTCCATCCTCACTGAGATTTGAAACATTTTATTGCAACATTTTAACTAGGAACGTTTTTTCCCTTGTTTTTTTTCAACCTCTTTCTTAATCTCTTTTCTTGTAACATACCAGTTTAATAATGCCTCCCCAAAAATACAACACTTAAAAGGCATCTCAAAAAAATTATTTATCACAAAAGTCTCCTTGTAATGCTAGCCCCTCACCTGAGAAACCAAAGTCTTTACAGCTAAAAAAGGAGGATTATTTTGTCATAATCAACTTCCTCAAAATAAATTCAAATTATGATGCATTTTTTGGATGTGAGAGGTCCACCCACATTGGACATCCACCTTCATCAAAGGTAAATGGCTTCTTGTTGATGGCAAATGAAGTAAAGAAAAAAACAAAAGAGAGAATTGACATCACTCCTAAGAAAATGAAGGAGAGGTTCAAAAGTTATCAATAAAAATATAAAAAGGCTAATTTTGCTTCCACTTCCACTGGATTTGGTGTCAATGATGAGGATTTAGAGATTGGACTTACTACTGTTTCCAAAAAGCTCAATGTCATTTGTCCTTAATATGACAAGATGGATATTGTTTTTGGTTCCCAAGTTGATTTCAACCCTTTGTTTCTACATGATAATACTAAGGATATAACCTCTGGATCCAAAACTTCCTATAATCCTTCTCACACACATTTACTTGAAGGAGATCAATCCCCTGAAGCCTCTCACCATAGTTTAGCTGAAGATGATCCTGATTATCAAGCAGAACAATTAGTTTGGAGCAGGTCTGAGTCCTCAGAGCCTGATGTATGTTTACTTTTTCTTTTTTTTAAAATTCTTCTCTAAATTTCTCTTTCTTACTTAATTTCTTTCTTTTTTTTTCTAGTCTCATCCTAATCCTACTCAAACTCAAATTCCAAAAAAAGATTATCAATCCCACAAATGAGAATCATGCTTTGGAAGCTGCTTTAGATGAACTTCCTGAACCCTCTAGCTCAAATTATAAACTATAGCGTTGAGCCTCAACATCAATGAACTTAAAACATCTTTTAAAATGTGGTAATACTTCATTCAGCTCTTTGGTTCCCTTGATGATTATTTCAAGAAAAAAAATATAAGTAAGAATAAGTCACTATATATCTTATTCAATAACTTATTTTTTTCATTTATCTTTTTGTAGCAAAATCCTGTATTAAAAAAAATGCCCTTGACTTTGAGAAGATAAAGTTTTATCACATGCTAATGAAAGATCAAAGGGTGTTAGATTTGAAGGAATTTTTTTTTGCTTCAATCTAATTTTTAAAAGGCCAGACTTGAGGCAGAGGAGATGGAAAGAGTTCATCTTTGCTCAGAGAAATCAAAAGGCCCTGAATTTCAAAGAGAAATGGCAAGTCGTGAATTGGAAAATCAAGAAAATTAAAAAAAAAAGAATTTATTACGGAATGTATGAAAAATGGCCAAACTTATGAGAACATTAAAAAATTACTTAACTTTTTTAATTTATTAATTGTTATTTCAGGTAATGTGACATGTTTTCACATTTATGCTCTTTTAAAAATTTTTTTTGTACATTTATTGATTATTTTTATGCCTGAATTGTGATTGAGTCACATGCTGAAGACACACAGTGTCCTTTCAATCATGTGACTTTATTTAAACTTCTGTAGTTCAAGTTTTCAGCTAAACCTCATTAATCTCTTTCAAATTTACTTGTGCAATGCATAAATTTCAAGTGAGCAGAAAAGACTCTGTGTCTTTTCAGCACCTGACCTGTCTTTTCTCAACACTACATTCTTTTTCTCTTCTTTTTGATTTACCATACAAGATGCTAACTGAAGTTTTATCTGTCTATTCTACCTCTTTAATTTGTTTCAAATTTACAGATGCTATGGAAGACTTTCAAGTGAGCAGAAAAGACGCTGCGTCTTTTCAGCATGTGACCTGTTGTCTCTTAACACTTCATTCTTTTTTTCTCCATTTTGATTGACCATACAAGATGCTAAATCAAGTTTTATCTGACTATTCTTGATCATTGAACAAGATTTTGGTGAAATCATTGAAAATGATGCAGTGTGATGTTAGTATTACATTTCTTTTACTTAGTTTCACCACAATTTTACTTTCCTGTGGTCCATCCAACATTTTGAACCAGAGAAATGGAAATAAAGTCATGCAACAGAAAAACACTGCATCTTTTCAGCACATGACTTCAATCAATTTTCAAGCATAAAAATAATTAAAAAAAAGCAAGAAAAAGAAAAAAATTTTAAACTAAAAAAAATACCAAAAAAACTACATTCTTGACCACTGCTGCTCTTGAAGAATCTTGAGGGTGGTATCTGGCCCATAACTAGCAACTTTTTCTCCTTCTACTGGAGCCATACCACTACCAGGCCTAGATAAAACCTAATAAATAAAAATAAAGTCATGTCAAGAGATAGAAAACAGCAACATTTCTTTCTTTGAGACATAAAGTTTTCAAGCAAGAATTTTTTTTGCAAGTTGCTTGAAAATGCAAGAAACTTGTCCCAAGTAGTTGCCCCAGCAGAAGTGAGTCTGCTGGGGTAAGCTTAAATGGGGCTAAAAGATGTTTTTTTCCAAAAATAAAAAGTTGCCCCAGAAGAAGCAAGTCTGCTGGGGCCAAAAAATATAAAAAAAATTCTAAAAAAAAATGAGCCCCAGCAGAAGCAAGTCTTCTGGGACAAAAAAAGCAAAAAAAAAAAAAAAAAAAAAAAAAAAATAGACTAAAAAAAACTGCTGGGGCAACAAAGAAATATTAAAAATGGGGCTTTAACAAAATCTGAAGGCAAAAAAGGTGGGCATTTTCAAGAAACTCTGAAGAACCTTTCCTGAAACCCAACTAGGACCAAATTGTTTCAAATCCTTTTCAAAATTTTTTTAAGATACTCTGCATGTTAGTTTAATTAGTTGTAGACCTTATGCTATCATAAAAATTTGCTGACAATTTATTTGTTTTTTTCTTTTCTTTTCTTTTCTTTTCTTTTCTTTTCTTTTCTTTTCTTTTCTTTTCTTTTCTTTTCTTTTCTTTTCTTTTCTTTTCTTTTCTTTTCTTTTCTTTTCTTTTCTTTTCTTTTCTTTTCTTTTCTTTTCTTTTCTTTTCTTTTCTTTTCTTTTCTTTTCTTTTCTTTTCTTTTATTTCATTTTTCTTTTTCTTTTATTTATTTAATTTATTTATTTCAGAATTATATTAAACCCAACCAGGACAAATTTGTATTGATTTTAAATACAAAATTTTGTTGAGATACTGAGGATTATGGTTTAATTAGTTTCAGACCTTATTCTATCATAAAAATTTGCCAATTTTTTTTTTAGTCTTTTCTTTTCATTTCTATATAATTGAATTTTTTTTAAATTTCAGAACTAGATTATCTAAATGGGTAGACAAAGGCACAATGGTTGACAAAAAAAAGCTTCTCAAATGCAAATGGCTGGTGAAAGTTTGAAGGATGATGTTGGTTCTGACTTTGAAAAGGTTTGGTATAAGGAGTATCAACTTCTGGAGGGATTTGAGACACATGAGCCAATACCCTCATCATGTCCTGGATCACAGAACACAGGCACCTACCAATTTGCACACGTCTCAGAAAGGTTTTCAGTTATTCAACCTAAAAATCAAAATATTCATCCTGTTATAGTGAAATCATTTGAACTAAAGGAATTTGATGAACTTAGTAAACTGGAGGATGCTAAGAAATGCTGCAGGTACATGAAATTATTAAGACACCAGATCAAGACCAATGGTTCTCATCTGGAAGCGGGGTGAGAGGGGAATATTTTTTCTTCTGGGGAATGGTTAGAGAGTCAACATGTATTTGATATAAGTAAGTTACAAATTTTAAATTTCCAAATTCAAAAAGCTGAATGATGCTTCAGGTCTCCACCAAAATTTGAAAATCAATGATGGGGAAGTGAGGGAGTCACTTGGATTTATATTTTATGTTTATTCTTATCTATTTAAACTATTAGCAAATAAGTACTATGAGGAATCTTTAAAGCTTGGAGCTGAAATAGACCTTCCTTGTTATGATGAGGTAGAGGCTTTTGGGGGAAATCTAACATGGACTTCAGATGGGTTTTTGAATTTTCACCATAAGCATTTGGACAACAGTGAAATTAGTTTAGGTGTCTGGTTTCCAACAGCTTTAGTTGGACTTTTTGATGAATGCTCATGGGACAGCAATAGGCCAAGGCAGCATGGAGGTCATTTTGTATTTCCTGAATTGAAATACATGGCGGAGTTCAAAAAGTGTGATGGAATATGGGTTGTTATATGGCCAGCTAATATGCTATACCATCAAAAAACACCTGTCAAAGAGTTTAGAAATTTTTCAAGGCTTGGTTCATCCATCCAGATAAGTAAAAAATTAGCCGATTCTGTTAAAACCTTGAAAAATTTTAATTCCAAATATAGATATGTCGGACTATATTTCTATGAAAGAAAAAGAAAAGTTGGAATTTTTTCATGATAACTTTCTTTCATCAATTTTAGAAGATAATACTAAAAACATGGAACAAGTGTATTATTATTACCAAAAAGCATGTAAATCATTAGAAAAGTATATTTAGTAAATGATTTTTAGAAATTATAATGTGATTAAAAAGTCTAAAGAGAATAAAAATGTTTAAGAATAAATCATAGCTAATACTCCCAATGTGCTAGTGGGATTGGAAGAATTTTTGCCCTTATGCTAGTGGTTTGAGAAGTTGTAGTTTTGGATATAGTTGGAGGTTCTCAACTTCTTCATCTTCATACAAATCTAACCATTGATCTTTGAGGTCAGAAAGTAGGTTATGAAGTATGTTGCAATGCAGAATCCAGTTGATGACAGACTTCATTTTGGAACTATTTCTAAGAGGACTTCTTAATTCCCTTAAACTAGAAAAATGACCTCTCAAGATTCCAATAGAATTCTCAATATGGACTCTTGACTTTGACAAATGATTTCTGAACTTGGCATTTTGACTGTCTTCTGAAGCTGCTCCACAAAATTCAGGAAGTACTTATTTTCCATTCAAATTAGCTGAATCAGCCAGAAGATACTGATTTTCATCAAAAAAAATTCAGACTCTTTTGAGATTTGCATTCTTTGAAAGACGTAGGAATCATGACATGATCCAGGATAGCCAGTGAAGAAAGATATAAATTTTTTGTTGACATCACAAATAAGCTGAACAGAAATTGAATATCTATAGAGAAGATATAGTTGCTTGTGTTAGTATGAAAAAGAATGTAAATAATTAAAAATAAGCTACCTCTTTTTACAGTCAAAGTAATTGTTTCCACCACAAGCAGGTTTTTGACTCAAAGGAATAGTAGTACCATCAAAAAAACCAATACATCCTGGGAAGACCTCTGCTTGCATAACCTGAGATGATTCAAGCCGCTCTTCTTTTGTTGGCCAGAAGAGAAGTTGAGATTCCAACAAGTTGATAGCAGTGATGCAAAATTTTGTATAAGTGTTAACAAAACCATAGCCTAAATCAAAGACATTTTTCAAATGTTTCAAGGCAGCTCCATTACCATTGGAGCCCAAACAACATAGTGTGATGGCCAATTGAATTGATGTATCATGTTGTGGCTTTTGAGAATTATTATGAAAGACAGTGTGATCCTAAATAAGATGAAGCAATTTAAGGAAAAATTCCTGATAAGTCCTTAAAATCTGTCTAAAACTGGGTACAGGTAGCTTTAGAAGTTTTTGGATAGTATACCTGGGGGTATGAAGTACTTGAGGCTTTCTAGGAAGAAGGTAACATTTCTTGGTCATTTTAGATAAAAAAAAGAAAATCTTCTTCAAGGTCAGAACCAGATTCGCAATCAGAGTCCAAGAGCAGATCAAGAGCTATGAAAGTCATTGCTTGATGTAGCTTATCCCAATTTGAGAGTGAGGAAGTCATGACTCTTATATGGTAGAAAAATGAAGATGATTCACAATGTTAAGAGATATGAAGTGTTATTCTGTGGAGTGCTGTGTGTGAATGAGAAGTGTTAAGATGCAGAGTGCTGCTTATGAATGAGATGATGCTGACAAATCAGCGAGATGTGCAGAATGGTGAAACCAGCACATTTGGTTGAGAAAGTGCAGATTTGAGTGAAATAAGTGACTTATTTCACTTTTGAAATCCACCAGTGTTGGGGCTAGTTTGTTTCATAAATACAAACTTAGATAAGTGCAGATTTGGTTAAATTTAAGTTTGGATTTTTAAGTGTGGATTTGCCAGAGCTGACACCCCCTAATAAATCAAGAATAAAAATGATGGAGAACAAGATAAAAAGGAAAAAAGGGGGAAAGGGAAATAAGAACAGATAAATTGTCACCAGATGGCCTATGCACAAGGTCAGGGGTGTTCCTTGTAAGTGAGAAAGGTAAAAATAATTGAGGAAAACTTTTAAATACAGAGGATTAATTTGAGTAAGTTATTCTACAATATGTAGAAGATAATTTATCCACTTTGAGGCAAGCTTGAGGTGAATAGTAATGTATGGTAGAGTAACACTAAAATTTAAGGAATATCACAAAGGGTTGGAAATTAATAATCAAAAGGGATTTAGGATTTTAATAGTTTTACAAAAATTGATTTTTGAGAAAGGTGGGAAACAATAATAGCTTTATATAAATTTAACTACTATGACAACAATATTATAATCTAATTATAAGGAATTTCAAACCAAATCCCTCCAATTATATAGACAAATCCTCCTTGAATTGAACCCTTTAATTATCCACCCATAATTTATTACTGACCCTCCACTATAACCCACAGATCCTTTAACCTTACCTCTATTCCCACTCACAAACCTTTAATTACCCATAATCACACAATAACCCATCATTAAAACTATACTATTGATCCAAGCACTAATACACCCTTAATTTGCTTAAAGTTGAAAAGTATAAGCAGATGATTGACTAATTTAAATTTAAGATTAAGATAGCGCAGTTGCTTGTGTATTCAAATTAAGAAAACAAAGTAGAAAATCAGTTGTTAGGTAGATGTTGCTTTCTGCACTTCAAGTATGGATTTGTGTATTGATATATGGATCAAAAGATTGAATTTCTCTTTGAGTTTCATGTGGCGCATGACAGATGTCTGGGTATAAAAGGCAAGCTCTTTTGAGGATGAGAGCTCTTTATTAACTTTATCTCTCACTTCATTTTCTTTTTTTTTTTGAAATCTTCATTAGAGTTTTGTAAATGATCTTCTATTTTAATATTTTAATATGACTAATAACAAGAATCCTACCCCTACCAATCCTCACCCCCAAGCTGAAAGTGGAATTCCCACATGTCAATTTAAAATAGCATGCACATCCTTCATTGCTATGGACCTCTTCTGTGTGGAGAGCACTGCATCCCGAGGCCCTCACAAGAAGTTCAATTTTTTTGAATGGTTCCAAGTGACGTGCAACACATTGGAAAAGAATAGCAATATAAAAGGTTAATATTTGACAACCAAATTTTTGTCAATTGCCAAAGATCAGGCAATCATCAAGGATATTTGGGAGGTAGCCATCAAAAACAGTCTGGTAGTAGATTTTGCTGGGGATGCACTAGCTCAGGAGGAAAGGAAGGAGATTTATGGCTGGGTAGCCGGTTTGAAGCAAGGGAAGAGGCCAATGGCTCCCAATGAAGAGGTCAAAGAGTTGGTCAAGGATGGATCAGATCCAGTAGTGGAGGTAGCTCCTACCATGAAATGTCAATGACTAGTGGTCAAAGATGATGATGATGAGGTGGTGGAGGTGGTTGAATCCAGAAAACATAGCTTATTTATTGAAGCTGATCCAAAGTTTGAAGTAAGTGTTTTAAAAATTTTAACTTTTGTTTTTGCTTTGGTAGCTAATTGATCCTTATTTTTTTTAGGAGGCAGAAATTAATAAAGTGTTGCCTATCAAGCCTCAATTCATGTGGTTCCATCTAGGATATTCCCCTCAGAACCCACAATTAATGTTTAAAGCGGAGAGGCAAAATTAGATCAGGTGTGGTTGAAGAAGCCAGGGAAAGCTTGTTGAACCACTTTTGTCACAAAATTATGTGACAAGATTGATGGGATAGTAGATGCAGCTTCCTTCAATGTAGCAAAAGAATTACTGGATATTGGCAAGATGGTTTCATTTGGGGAAGAAGTGGTATTTGAAAATAGTAGAAAGGAGATTCAAAGGGTGGTTGAAAAGATGAAAGAATTAATTTGTAGAAAAATAGAATAAAATGAAGAAAAATTTGTATATAGTTGTATCTTGAATATTTGTTAATTTTTTTGTTTTATATTGTCTTTAAATTTTATTTGTTTTAAGAAATAAAGAAAAGAAAATTAAAATTGAGAGAAGAGAAAAAAATGATATTTAAAAATTTGTTTTAATTTTAGATTTTAGTTTAGTTTTAATTTATTTTGTTTTAAAATTTTAACTTTAATTTATTTAAATGAAAAGAAAAAAAGGAAAGAAAAAGAGAAAAAAATTGTTTTAAAAGAAAAGTTTTAGAGAAAGAGCAAAAGTGAATTTTGAAAAAAAAAAATTATTGGATGAAATGAAGTGAATTTAGACAAGAAAAAGAAAGAATTTTAGATTTCTGGATAAAATAAGATAGCTTTAAGTTGTATGGTGAAGACATTTATGATTGAGAGTTTTTTGATTTAGGAGAATAGAGAGAAAGAAAGAGAAAAAGAAAAAAAAAATAAAGAACAAATTTTGATTTGAAAAATATTGAATTGAAGTTTTAAGAAATAAAACAATTGATAAAATATGTAGTTTTGTGTAGTAAGATTTAGAGAAACACAAATTTTATTTTAGTTTTAATTTATTTCAGTTTGATTTTAATTGAATTTAATTGAATTGAATTTAATTCAATGTATTTTTATTTCATCTTATTTTAATTTCATTTTAGTTTGATTTTGATTTGTTTGAAAATTTAGAAATTTTAGAAATGAAAATAAATTAAAAGAAAAATATATATGATATTTAAAATTGATTTAGAAAAAAGAAAAGAAAAAGAAAGAAAAAGTTTTAAAATTTTTAAAGGAAGAAAATTAAATTTAAGTCTAGCTTTTTTAGGATATTTTAAATGAAAAGTTATTAAAAGTTCAGGAAAGATTGAAACATTGATGGCTGGTTCCCAAGATGTTTTATTTGAGTCTTCAAGGAAGCCTTCACATTTTATGAGGTAATGAAGTTTCCCCTTGCGACTTCTTGAATCAAGAATCTGACTCACTTCCCATTCTAGCTGATTTCTACTTTGCAAAGTTCCAGAGGGTGTTGGTTCTTGCCTGGGTATATCTCTCAAGCCAGTTCTAGAAGAGATAAGTGAAAAACAGAATGAATTGATTGCCATTATAAATGTAACTTGAGTCAAAATGCATTTTTAGAAACCTCTGCATCAATTTCAAGTGAACCCAAGTGCTTTTCCAATAATTTTCTTGATGGTCAAGCTGTTCAAAAATTTTTAGAGTCAAGCCATACTTTATTGTCTGTTTTAAAAGGTGGAACAGATTGTTGATGTTTGTTGGCCTGTTCCTTATATCTTCTATTTGCTGCCTCAAGGTTATATAAGAGTTTTTCTTGAAGTCATGAAATGGTTTGAAGATAATGTTCAGCAGGATGATTAATTCCTACATGAATTGGATTGAATAGAAAAATTTCATCCATAGATTGTTTCAAAAGGAGATTTTTTTGTTTAAGAATGTGTCAAGTTGTTATAAGCAAATTTAGCCAATGGTACCCATGTGGTCCAATCATATTCTTTGTAGTTGAAATACTGTTAGGATTTGGGTTGAGAGGTGAGAAGGAGGAGCACCATAGGTGCTAAGCATTGTGAAATATGGAATAGGGGATACTGCATAAAGGAGTTATATGGGGAAAGTGTTGTGAAGTGCTCCCAATTGGACAACTTATATAGTAATCCAATCACTCTCTGGTCTCACTGCTGAATTAGCATAGTCAGTCCTGTTTAAAGGCTAGCATCAGCGCTAGTAGGAGTCTTCCTTCTCAGGTCATAAAATTTTTTCCAATCTCATTTAGAACACTACTAAAGAAGAATGAACCCCACAGGCCAGCCCAATGCAGCACTTCTTGCTGCAATGCAAGAGCAGATGGCATGCCTTCAGGAACAGAATTCTAGGCTTATGTAGCACCTAGCAGAGGCAGAAACCTCATACCTCTGCCCCACTGAAGCAGAATTGGAAACTTCCAAAGCTGAAGTCAAAGCACAAGCTCCACCCCCCACGCCAGCACCAGTTGTAAAAGGTCCAAAGATTGTGGTCCATACAATCTTTAATGGAAAATGAGGTCCCTGGGGGGATAAGTATGTGTTGCAGGTAAATCTCTATGTCCTTCTCAATGGAAATTAGTTCAAAGAAAAGCCAGAAAAAATTGAGTTTGCAATATCATAACTCACAGATGAGGCAGCATGCTGGGAAAGGCTGTACACCAAGGAGCTCCTCAAAAACTCTCAAGTAGCAACAACCTTCCATCAGTTCATGGCTGCTTTTGAATTAGCCTTTGGCGACCCAGATGTGGCCACAACCTCAGAGCATGCACTCAATCAGTTGCAAAAAATAAACTTGGTTGCTGAGTATGTGTTGGAATTTTAGGGACACACCAGCTATGTCACAACATAGGGAGAAGGGGTGCTCATGTTTCACTTCAGGAATGGGCTCCCATCAAAAATAATAAATGCCCTAATCAGTCACCCTCTCCCAACCTCCCTCCAAGCACTCATGGAAATTGCCATCCAAGTTTACAATGAGTTTAAACATCAGAAAAAAGATGGTTGGAGTGGCTCTTGTCCATGGCACAGCTATTCCTTATCAAGTGGGGCCAGTTCCAGGGACCCAAATTCCATGGACATTGATTCAGTCAACCTACACAGCCCTAATAGGAAGAAAAGGCTATCTGACAAGGAATACAGGAGGCGTATGAGTAGAGGGCTGTGCCTCTAATGTGGAAATGGTGGTCATCTTGAAAGGGAGTGTAAGGGGAAGATCAGGGTTAGTGAGGCGCAGGATAGCGCATGTAGGGCACAGGTAAAAGACAGCTCTCAGGAGTGAAGTTTGTGCTCTCCTTGAGCAGTTTAGAGCAAAAGAATAAATGGGATTTTGTAGAATAATTATCAGAATGTAAGCCACTTGAAGTAAGTGATAATTGTATTATACTAAACTTGCCTTTAATGACCCTTGATGCCACAACAAATTTACAAGCCCTACTGAACTGTGGGGACACATACTGTTTTATTTTCAACAAGTTTTTACAGAGAAATTAAATGAAAAGTAAGAAATTGGACTACCCTAGGGGTCTAATTATGTTTTACAGATCCCCAGGTGGGGGAGGAGAAGTAAGAAAAAAAAGTTTTTTGCAGGTTTTGGTGTGATGGAAAAGAGTTGAAGTTTAGGGCATATAGGACAAACCTGAAGGACAAGTATGACATGATACTGGGTATGACATGGCTGGACCAATATAACACATACATTGACTGGAAGGAAAAAAAGGTTCAGATGAGAAGGAAAGGGGACGCTGGCACTAAAGTATTGCCCCCTTGGCCCCTTCAGGGGTCAGGGGCCTATCCCAGTGAGTCTTCCAATGTATTGTTATCATAAGTAGACTTGCTTCCAGAACTGATGCTTCCTCTTTATTCTAAGCAGCAGGCTGGGGATGGGCCACCAATGGGGAGTACCAAAGAGAGCCAGAGGAGTGATGAAGCATGCCAAGAAGAGGAGAAGGCACAAAATAGATGGGGGAAAGCAGGAGGTGTAAAGGTGGATGGTGCAGAGAGAGAATTTGTCCCCTGGCCCCTTCAAGGGTCAGGAGACTCTCCCAAAGAGTCTCCTGGTGTTTTATTATCATCTGTAGGCTTACTGCAAGAGCTGAAAATTTCTCTTGATGATAAGTTTCAGGACTTGGAGGGGGATCTGGAGGAAGAGGATCAATTGGAATGCAATGCAACAGCATGGGATATATCCACCAAGATTTCAGCCAAGGTCCAGTCCTCAAAGCCACAAAAAGCCTTGAGGAGATGGTTCACAAAGCTTATTTGGAGTATTTAACACTTTTTGAAGATGAAAAAATCAAGATCCTTCCACCTCATTGACCATACAAATTTGCCATTGAAATGATGCCAGGAGCAGCCCCTCAATTTAGTCACATAGTGCCACTATCAATCTTGGAGTCTACAGAGCTAAAGGGACTGTTTTCAGTGCTTGAGGGAGGCCCAAGTATGGTTAAAACGGGAGAAATGTGTCTTCTCAGTGAGTGAAAGCCTCTACCTGGGTATGATAATTTCAAAGAATAGAGTGCAAATAGACAAAGAGAAAGTAAAGGCAGTACCAGAATTGCTGAAACCAGCATCAGTAAGAGAGCTCCAGTCATTCCTAGGATTTGCGAATTTTTACCACCGTTTTATTGGAAATTACTCCCACGTTTTCTGACCATTGCGCAACCTCACAAAGAAGGAAGCCAAGTTTATCTGGACAAGTAGCCAACAAGATGAGTTTGACTACCTGAAAAGAAAATTCATGACAGCCCTGATTCCCAAAATCCCTGACTTGTTGAAGCCATTTTTTCTGGAGTGTGACTTCTCAGATTTTGCATTAGGCGTAGTATTATCCCAATACAGCACTGAAAATTTCCTGAACCCCATAGCATATATTTCACAAACACTTATAGGCACCAAACTGAAATATGAAATATATGATAAGGAGTTATTGGCACTAGTATAATAAGTGCGCACCTGGAGCCACTATTTAGAAGGAGGACCCCACCAATTACAAGTTATTATTTACACAGATCATAAAAACTTGGAAACCTTCTTGAACACACAAAATCTGACACATTGGAAAGTGTTCTGGGCAGAAATTTTAGGTATAATTAATTTTATGGTTCAATTCTACCCAGGGAAGAAAAATGGGAAGCCGGATGTGCTGTCACAACAACCTGACTTGATCCCAGTGCCGGATCAGCTGCATACTGTTGGGGAAACACTACTAAAGAGGGGTCTTGAAGAGGGGGTAATCCTAGAGAAGGTGGGATTGGCAGATGAGGATTTGTTGGAATGGGTAAGAAGAGGGCAGGAAAAGGATGATAGGGTGCAGGAGTTGGTGAAAGCTCTGTTATTGAAGGAAGTATTGGTAAGGAAAGGATTGGAGGAGTACCAACTAGAAGAGGAAGGGCTGTATTGGAATGGGAGGATAGTGGTTCCAAATGATGAAGGGCTAAAAAGACAGGTGGTCAAATCAAGGCACGATTCCCAAATGGAAGGACATCCAGGACCACTGAAAACTTTGGAGCTGGTAAATTGCATCTTTTACTGAAAGTCCATGAAGGCATACATCCAGTACTATGTAGCAACATGTGACTCTTTCCAGAGAAACAAAGTCAGTCCAACATCAACACCATTGACCCCACTAAAAACTTCCAAATAGCCATGGAAAGAGCTCTCATACAATCTTATAGTTAATTACCAACATCTCAAGAAAAAAATGCTATTCTCACAGTAGTTGAATGTTGCACTAAGATGGTGCACTTCATTCCAATTATCACCAAGGTCACATCAGAAGGGATTACAGACCTAATGGTGGCACAAGTTTGGAATCTGCATGGTTTTACTGATAGCATTTTATCAGATAGGGGAAGTACCTTCAGCTCTAAGCTGTTGTAGGAAACGTATGAGCAACTGAACATTAATTATGTATTTTCAACAGTATGGCATCTACAAACTGATGGGAAATCTGAGATAGTAAACAAGGCAATTAAACAATACCTGTGCTACTTTATCAACTATCAGCAAGATGATTGGGTGCAGCTGCCACCACTAGCTGAATTCTCATACAAAAACTAGCTGCATGTGTCAACAGGAATGTTGCCCTTTTATGCCAATTACGGATATTGTCCAACATTCTCAATTGGCACCCCATTGACACAGCATGTTCCAGAAGCACAAGAGAGAATTCAGAAGTTGCAAGAAATATGTGAAGAGCTATAAGTAGCGCTCAACTTATCTCAATATTCAATGAAGTGCCTTCATGATTAAGGAGAAACCCAGCACCAAATATTCCATGTAGGTGATAAGGTTTGGTTAAGATCATATTTTATTTCCACATTGCACCCCAGTGCTAAGTTAGATAACAAGAAAGTGGGTCCATTCAAAGTCAAATTCAAGGTATCAGACTCAGCTTATGAACTGGAGCTACCAATCTTGTTGAGGCAAGTACATCCAGTTTTCAACATTTAATTACTCACAAAGCATAAGGAAGATACAATTCCAGGACATCCAGAAGTGCTGCCGGGCCAATTGAGTTGGAAAATGAAGAGGAGTTTGAGGTGTAAAATGTTTTTTCTAAGAGGTTTTATAGGGGAACGGCTCAGCACTTGGTGCATGAAAAGGGCTATGGAGTTGGGGATTGGTCCTGGGAACCAATAGATAATCTGGAGAATTCTAAAGAGAAGTTGAAGGAGTTTGAGAAGGAGTGCAGAAGGCAGAAGTAAAAGAGGGGGTAATGTTAGGATTTTTGTTGAGAGTTGAGGTGGAGGAGCGCTATGGGTGCAATTCATTGTGGAAGACAGAATAGGGGATACTGCATAAAGGGGTTATATGGGGAAAGTGCTGTGGAGTGCTCCCCATTGGACAACTTATATAGTAATCCAATTACTCTCTGGTCTCACTGCTGTATTAGCATAGTAAGTCCTGTCTTCCCTCACTGTTGGAAACCCCAAAATAGTCAGTCCAGTTAGTCTTACTGCTGTATTAGAATGTTCAGTCCCGTTTAAAGGCTAGCACCAGTGCTAGTAGTAGTCTGCCTTCTCAGGTCATAATACATACATTTGAAGATATTTTTTGAGGATTTGATTGATTCTTTCAGTTTGACCATTGGTTCAGGATGATAAGCAGTGGAAATATTCCTCGTAATATTTAGTAGACAGCAAAATTGAGTCCATAAAGTAGAGACAAACAGAGATCTTCCAACTGAAATAATATCAGTGGGTAATCCATTTTTAGAAAATAAAAATTCTAGAAATAATTTAGCTAAATCATCTGCAGTTGAACTAGTATTAGTTTTAATGCAAAAAGACATTTTAGAACATCTATCAACTATGACTAATATAGCATCAAAGTTATCTGGTGGAGGTAATTGAGAAATGAAATTCATCAAAATTAATTCCCATGTTTTAGAAGGAATCAGAAGTGGTTGAAGCAATCCATACTTCCTATTTTGAGGTACCTTGCTCCTATCAAATTCATAAAAGGATTTTATATATAAGAATTTATTTCTCTAGTCATTCCTGGCCAGAATAAATCTCTTGCTATTAACTTTTAGTATTTATCAACAACAAAGTGACCAGCTAATGGAGAACCATGTCTAATATTAAAAATATATAGCTTTATATCCTTATTGGCAGGTATGACAACTCTACCTTTGAAGACTAACAGACCTGATTCTATATTGAATCCCTTGGCCCCTTTCTTTGAGAGTATTTTGTCATTAATAACCAAGCAATGGTCATCCCTTTATTGAGACTATCAAATGTTGGATAGTGGATTTTGAATTAATTGTATTTTCATTGAATTAACTTGATGATTTTTTAAAATTGATTTGTTGAAAATTTATTTCACATTTTCTGGATCATTTTCAGCAAATGCCTCCCCCCACTGTGGATAAATGTTGTCCCAATGTGATAAAGTATCATGAGATACACAATTTTTCCCTGGGAAGTAGGTAATAGTAAAATAAACTTTAGATAAGAACACAGCCCACCTAGCCTGAAGTCTAGTTTGTACTTTAGAATACATGAAGTATTTCAAAGCATTATTATCAGTTAGGATATGAAAAGAACTATTTAGACTGAGAAGAAAAGAATTCCATTTTTTAAGACAATAAATAATAGATAATAACTATTTATCATGAATATAATAATTTAATTCTGATTCAATCAATTTTATTGATTTGAACACAAAACAACAAAAAAAATCAAGTGGCACCTGCTAGCAGGTGCCTATCCCTATATTCAGTTTTAATTTAAGAGTAAATTTGATTTGATGTTTCATGAGTTAGAGTGCTCATTGTTTAGTACACAGTCTTTCCAGAAGAAATAAAGCTGAGCTGAAATTGAGTTGAGTCAAATATAGGGATTGGCACCTGCTATCAGGTGCCCATGTTTTTTCTGGTGACAGGATGAAACAATTTTGTTTCAGGGTTGAATTGGGATATTATCCCTGCTATAGCATAATTACTAGCATCTTTCTTGACTATTTTTGAGGCTGTAGGATCAAAGTGTTGAAGAATTGGAGCTGTGGTAAATAAAGTTTTCACTGCTTTGAATTCTTTCCATGCTATATCTGTGAAGACAAAGGGAATAATTTTTTCAAGAAGAGAAGTAAGATTTGTTATAGTTTTAGATTAATCTTTTATAAATATTATATAAAAATTAGCAAAACCCAAAAATCCCTGTAAGAATTTTAGGTTGGTTGGCTTTGGACATTCCAAAATTTTTTGAAAATTTTTATTATCCATAACTAAACCCTCATTAGACAATGTAAACCACAAAAATTCAATAGATCTTAAGTGGAATTTTTACTTGGTGGTGTGCTTGGTGTAGAGTCCTTGTTCTCGAAGCTCAGTAAGAACCATTTTGACATGTTGAATATGTCTTTCAAGGTACTTAGAGAAGATTAAAATATTATCTAGGTAGACAACAACAAAATTTTTGACAGAATCTTGAAAGATATAATTTAAAAAAGTTTTAAAGGTCAATGGTGCATTGCACAATCCAAAGGGCATTACTAAATATTCAAAACTACAAAATCCGGTATGCATTTCAGTTAATATTTCATGACCTTAAAATAATTAGTCTCAAAAGGTTAAAGGCAACTACATTCCTTAGGACATGGAGGTTCTGTGCACTGGGATATATAAAATAGTTTGATTTGCACACAAGTAAGCTATTCACTAGTTTTTTGACTTGGAACTGTTACCTTTTCTGTCCTTTAATTTAGCACATTCATCTAACTTGTTTTTACACCCACAATACATACACAATCTATTATCTGCTCTTATTTTACTTTCAGCTTCCTTTAATTACCCTTTTATATCCAATACCTTACTGACATTTCCTGGGGTTGAGCTTTTGGATTGAGCCTTTTCTTTACCCTTTTGATTGGGTTTGGTTTGAGATGATTTTTGAGTTGGTCAAGGATGATTCAAAGAAGTTCTGGATTTGAAGTTTCAACTGTGAGATTTATTGTCATGAAACCTTTATTGAAGACAGCCTTGGTGAATGCCATCTATTTTGAGGGTCCTATCCATCACGTCTGTTAATGTTGTCATTTTATTACCATGAAGATCTTGTTGGTCAAGAATCCTCAAAGGAAGGCCTTTTTTGAAATGATACTTTAGGGATGTATCATTCCAGCCTACTCAAGCTAGTAGAGACCTAAAATTTAAAATATATTCAGAAGCTTTGCCATTATGATTCATGCAAAGGAAATCGAATTCAATTTCCATGTTATTGGTTACATTAGGGTCTCCAAATAATGTAAAAAGTTGATTCTCAAATTTTTCTGAATTGTTGATTAGAAAATGGGTTTCTGTCAAAGAAAAAATGAGCAAATATGGCTTGAACCATTGTGATGCTTTCCTGGATAAGAATGATGAGGCATAAATTAACTTGGAAGTTTGAGGGTCATTGTGGAACAACAATTTGCAGGTTTGAAAAAAAGGTTTCAATCTGTCAGGATGCTCTCCATTGAATTTATCTGGGTATTTTATCAAGGGAGTAATTAATTTAGAGCCCTCAGAAGGAGAAGGATTAGAAATGTATTCCACTCATAATTTCATAAAATTCTACAATGAAGGAGTTGGACCAGATTCAGAGTTTTGGCCCAAAGGTTGGCATCTGGGGCAGATGATGCCTTGTGAATTTTATCCTTTCATCTTCCTCCTCACTAGAATATTTTAAATCCTGAGGAATGTCCTCTACATATCACCACGTGCAAGCAGCCAATGAAATCACCGCTACGTCGCGCAGACGTTGGGGAAGGGTGAAATTGGGTGGGCGCCATGTTGGCTAAGATTTTGCTCTCACCGTAACCAAGGCAAGTACATAAGTGAGACACAAGTGAAACACACTACTCAAATGACTCAATTATGTTTTTTACGTGCTACTATATGCTTTCCTATAATTTATTTTGGTGAGCAGTAAAGACACAGGGTAATTATTAGTATTTTGGTTCGGGCACAGACTTGGGCACCACTATCAATTCAACTTTTTTTTCCGGACTGCAACCACTGTACTACCTCCCGAATTCCCATTGAATTCGGGTAACCAAGTGGTCAATTTTGCAGCGGAGCTTCAGTTAGTGTTAGATTTCTTTCACTATCTCATTCCTTAGAGGTTAGAGTTATCTCTCTGGTAGCTAGTTAAGATGAAATGGCCGGATGAGACTAAAAAAAGAAAGACAGTCTCCAAAACTGCCAAAAAGGTGGTTGCTTTAAAGTCTCCCTAAATAATCATCTTTGCTCATCATCCTGTGTAAAGACAGAAAACCGCATTCTCATTTGAATTCACAGATTTGAAGCTCTGCTGCAAAGTTGATCACTTAGTTACCCGAATTTGATGGGAATTTGGGAGGTAGTACAGTGGTTTCAGTCCGGAAAAAAATTTGAATTGATAGTGGCGCCCAAGTCTGTGCCCAAACCAAAATACTAATAATTACCCTGTGTCCTTACTGCTCACCAAAATAAATTATATGAAAGCATATAGTAGCACGTAAAAAACATAATTGAGTCATTTGAGTAGTGTTTTTCACTTGTGCCTCACTTATGTACTTGCCTTGGTTACGGTGAGAGCAAAATCTTAGCCAATGTGGCACCCACCCAATTTCACCCTTCCCCAACGTCGGCGCGACGTAGCGGTGATTTTGTTGGCTGCTTGCACATGGTGTATTGAATTGAGTGTTCCTGTTCACTTAATTTGAGAGGTTGAAGAGAGTGAGTGCAGGAAATAGATCAAGAAACTGAAGGCCTATCTCTGGTGCAAGCTCTAGTATTAGAGCCCATAGGAGGAGTGCATTAAATGGGTGCCATTTAAAACTTAGCCCCTAAAATACATAGTTGTATGAAAACAAAATGAAAACTATGGAGAATTAAATTATGCTGTCACTGGACAGCCTGCGCACAAGGTCAAGGGTGTTTCTAAGTATGTGAGAAGGGTAAAAGTAATTGAGGACTATTTTGAAGTACAGAGGATTACTTTGAGGAAGTGATTCAAAGATATGTTGAAGATAATTTATTCAATTTGAGGCAAGTTTGAGGTGAATAGTAATGTAAGGTAGAGTAACACTAAAATTCAAGGAATCTCGCAAAAGGTTGGAACTTAATAATTAAAAGGGATTTAGGAGCTTAATAGCTTTAAGAAAATTGATTATTAAGAAAGGTAGGAAACAATAATAGCTTTATATAAATATAACTACTATCACAACAATATTATAATCTAATTCTAATAAATGTCATACCAAATCCCTCCAATTATATAGACAAATCCTCCTTGAATTGACTCTTTTAATTATCCCTCTTAATTTACCACTGACCCTCTGCTATAAACCACAGATCCTTTAACCTTACCGCTATTCCCACTCACAGACCTTTAATAACCCGTAATCACACAATAACCCAACATTAAAACTATACTATTGATTCAAGCACTAATACACTGCACATTTGCTTAAAGTTGAAAATTATAAGCAGATGATGGAATAAATTAGATTTAAGATTTAGATAGCACAGCTGCTAGTTTATTTGAATTGAGACAACAAAGGAGAAAAGAAGTTGTTAGGTAGATGTTGCTTTCTGTGCTTCAAGTATGAATTTGTGTATTGATATATGGATTAAAAGATTGAATTTTGCTTTGAGTGTCACATGTCATGTGTAATAAATCAGCAATCAAAACAAAAAAGATGATAAAAAAAAGAAACAAAAAAAAGAGACAAGAAAAAAGACATTTCAATTAGCAATTAAGTTTAAAAAAATGTGAAAGTGACTTACTTTGAGTGCTGTGAAGTGAGAATTATAAGAACCAACAATGAATTATGGAAGTTAGAGATGAAGAGAAGATGAAATATCGTAGTGAGACAGAATCTTAGAAATGTTATGAGATTTCAAGTCTGGGAGCTGAACCAAGATGAATAAAACTGAGAAACTGGGGATTTTCATTGGTAAAAATTATTACACAAAAAAAAAGAAATGTAAATCAGTTAAGCTAAGCCCTCAAAATGAGTGACTTGCTTTGTACAAATGTGAACTGTTCATTTTTGGGGGACTGAAAGTGGCATGTTATGTTAGTGAACAGTGGCAAAGATTAAGGGTAAGTGTATGATTATGGGATTGATTAAGTTCTGGTAGCTCATATGAATAAGCCCTTAAGGATTAGGTGAAAAAAAATCTAGGTGTTGGCACTTTTGTACCTAGTGTTGGCGTCTTTGTACTTAGTGCTGACTAATCATGATGATGAAGGGAAGTGTTTTGATGACTTGTTTGACCCAAAAGAAGATGTGTTTGGGGACAAATATGCTGTTGAAATACACTTGTCCAGGGCAGGCTTATTTCATTTTTTGATGGCAGGTTTGGTACCTTTTTTGTGGCATGTTTATGTGGGTTATTTGGTAATGTTTGAGACCCCCTATTAATGTCTTAAGTAAGTATGTAGAGGAGGTAAAATATGTACTAAAGTTAGTATATAATACCTTCTAGTGGATAATAACATGAAAATAAACCACAACTAACTCCTGGCCTCTTTATTTTTTTATTTTTTTACTTTAAAGAGACAGAAGAGGGCTATAAAGTTTTCAACATGAGAATATTTTTCTTGAAAGCCTCTCATTTCTATCTGTTGAAAACTGTGCAGGATTTACCTCAATTTCCTATTTATTAACTCACCATTTGTGTCTACCTTTTTGAATCCCATGCAAGGAACATATTTATACCAGAAATTGATATTTTTTTTAGATTCTTAATTTCCAATTCGCGCATCATGAACCTTGCCTCCTTTTCTAGCAATTTGGGCAACTTTTCCACAGTTGAGGTGGAAGGGCAGAAATAACATGAAAAGCATTATTAGTATCAGTTTTCTAGACATTTAAAATTGTTTTTTAAAGTCCCAAATCAAGGGCAATAAATTGTGATAAAATTTCATGACTTGGGTGGCGGTATTTAGAGAAAGGAGTAAAGATATTTTACCTCCCAACAAGCTTTTGTAGTTGAAGGTATAAACAACGTGAAAAAATGTCAAAATATTTTAGTTAGCCCTACATATTTTAGCTCTCCACTTAAGCACCTTTGTGGTTCAACTAAGACGCAATCATACTGCTGGTATGAAACCTGTTAGCGGGCTCCCACCAATTTTTTGTCACGTATCGTGCAAAAAATTACTTTTTATCTGCACCTGTTTCCAATTTACTGGAAATAAAGTGATTTATTTTACCCAATGAGAATTCAATTTTCCCGAAGAAGCACAGTATTTAAATTTTATTTTTATATATAACAAGTTCACCTTATAGTGCCATTTTTCTTAAAAATTCAAATTTATCAATTATATATATATACTTACATAATAGATAGGCTTGGAAAATATCAAACCAATTCCCAGAATACCAAGTTAGAATGTTTTAAGGGATATGAGATTAGTTATATTTGCCTATGCCACTTTAATGCAAAAATTATTTCGATTAGAACCTTTACGGATTTCTTCTTTGGGCCATCTTCTTCTGTTTTTCTTTTCAACAAAACCCGTTCCATCGTTCCCAGTTCTGCGAGCCAGCCAATAAGATAGTTGACAAGATTGATGAGTTTTTACGCTTTCAAAACCCAATGTGAGCATAATTGATTGGAAACGCTCTGAAGAGAGATATCTTGAATTTTCAACGCATGCTCGAGGTAACACAATGTAAAGAAATCCAAAAGGCTTGAGATATTTATGAGCATGTCGAATCATATCCGCTGAATTGATAAAATGTGTTTAATAAGTATGTCAGCAGATCTACAAAAGTAAGGCTTAGAATATATACGATATATCTGCTCATTGATTCCAACCAACTCACCTCGCCTTGTGAGATCACCAACAAAATTTAGTACCAAACTAAGACATACTACATCAAAGTGTTCACCTTCTTTCAAAGGGGGCGGAAAATGAAAGAAATCCATTTTTAACACATTGGAAGCTTGAGGGTTGAGATCAATGTAGACAGGCTCAATCCATTTCATATATTTCGAGTAAGATGTTCCGTTGATACCTCCAACATCTAAGAGTCTAAGCTGGGAGAAATATCAGTAAAAAAAAGCAGGTTAAATGAAAATTAGTCTTTTTTTTCATATTAAAAAATAGTTCATTTGTTGAAAATAAGATGGCTGGTTCGCCAAAATACAAAAAATATGCATTATTATATCAAAATGACAACAATGAAGTTTTTCAGATTCACAAAACCAGGAAATATGAAGTTTCATTATATCAAACAAACGATTGAGGCCAGAATGACTGACCCCTTTGCATTTTTCACGCCCTAATACTTCGATCAGTGCATTCGCGCACCACTTGCCAGTCTCCCCGCCTCTTTCTTTTGTCGAGGCAGAGGAAGACGCTGCCTGATAAGCATGCAGGCCCCCCAGTTGACGCTGTTGTGACTTTATCCTCTCTATCGTTAAAGGACATTTTGTTTGTGCAATTTGCTTTTCAAGTGTGTGGAACTGACTGATGAGCAATGAAGAAGGAACTGAAGACGACTTGGATTTATCTGGTCTTGGTTTCGGCCTGGGTTTTTTTTGAATGATTGAGGGCTCAAAAGCCTGGGGCAGAGATGTACCGTTTTTATGTGTCTGAAGTAGATTTCGTTCTTTTATCTTGAGCGCGTTATGAGATTGTGAAACGGATTCTTGGTTGAGGACTTCTTTTTGATGAGTATTACTATTGTTTTCTATAGCACAAATACCATCTTTTTTTGAACCATTTTCTTGCTTGTCAACCTCAAGAGCATTATAGGCGTCAATCATCAAGTTCTGACATCCGATTTTCGAAAGACCAGATACATCTCGATGTTGATCAAATGAATGCTGTGTGATTTGACGTTCACAAAATTCATGATCTTGCAATGACTGACAATTAGCCAAAATATTCGTTTGAATATCTGATGTCTTTGTGTCTAATTCAATTGATTTCCTCGGGACATCTTCATTTCGTTTTCGTTGTTTATGATATTTGGCTACATTAGCAAGCACGGAAGCCTTATATGGAGAGATGACTTTCTTGGGCTGGTTGCCATAGCTATTACCTCTCTTCCTGCGAAATCTGACTACCATTGAGATTTTTAATTCTTTACAATTCAACTCCACAATAATTTACTTCGATCCATTATGGAAATATGCAAAATCAATCCCTGGATTCACTTATGATTCAAGACACACTCATATTTATTGCCATGCTGACTGGGGTGCTCAGAATTTTTACAGCTGAGTTAAATCAAAGTTAGCTATTAGCATCTGCTATAAGGCTAACAGGTCCCCACATCCTTTTCTGGTCATGAGAGGTGAAAAATATAAATATATACCAACAAAAGCTAGTTACTAGCTTCATTTAACAGGTGGTGTAAAAGTATTCCAACCTGTCATTAAATTAATGACTGAAAAGAAATATTAAAAATCAATTATTAGGGGGTATCAATTTTAAGGGATCCACAATTAGGGATCAGGAATTTTTTTTACCAGATCAGACATTATTAATTGCTGAAAATTCTTATCCATTAGCCCATGGGATAGTGGATGAGGAATCCAAGATAATGCATCATCCCGCCTCTTATACCCCAATTTCTATTCCTAATTCCTGATCCCAAACTTGTCACATCCATGATGGATTTGTAAAAAAGTCACATGACATATAATTGCAGATGCCTTCCTTATGTCACTCTTCACTCTAGGCCACTTAATTTTGGTGGTGAAAACTTAAGATTTTTTTTCTATCTACATACCTTGCTGCTCATCTGGTGGCAAAGTTCCACTTCTCTTGTCACCTAAACCTTATACCCACAACAATGAAGCACTTCTCTACTAGGCAGCAACTTAAGTCAACTATGAATACCATTGCTTTAGCTTTAATTTCTGACTCTGATTTGGAAAACACTTTAGCTTATATGACTATTCTTTCCAAAAAGCATTACATCAACCACAGGGGCCCAAATCTTGTTCATGATCCCAGTGTCACCGGACGACCTACGCACAAGGTCGAGGATGTTCCTGTAAGTGAGATGAGGGATTTTAGAAACTTCTTCGAAGCACAGAGGAATGATTTGAGGAAATGATTCGAAGGTCACTCGAAGTAATAGCTATAGGTTCAAGGTTCGATCGAGTAGAATTATAAACTAGTTCCAAGGTAATAATAATTCTTAAAATCTCACGAAGGGTTGGAAACTCAATAATCAAAGATTTAGGATTTAGAAATGAATATTTGAGAAGGTAAAAGAAAGATACAATAACAATGATGTAACTTTTAAGGTTTTTTCCACTATTAATGTAAATACGATATTATAATTTAATTCTAAGGAATATCGAACCAAATACTCAACTCCTTTTATATCCTTTGTTCCTCCTCGCATTGACCTCCCTTCCATCACAGCATTCCCGTTCCATTGACCATTACTAACATACACTTAGACCCTCTCTACTAAATATCCGTTCATGCTCAATTTGTCCCTCTTAATTAATTAACAACTTTAATGGAAAAAAAACTACTACTATACTATTTTGTTGATCCTAGCGCTGTGCGTCGCTTATTGAAAAGGACTAAGGTACCCTATTGGGAGATTGACTAATTTAGATTTAGAGTTTAGGCTAGCGCAGTTAAATAGCAGTACACAAAGGAAAATTGCAGTTGCTATGGAGAATTGCTTTCTGCGCTTTGAGTATAGATTTAGGACTCGATATTATTGATTTATTGAGTTAATTTCGCTTCGAGTGTCATGTGGTGCGTGACAGATGCCCGGGTATAAAAAACGCGAACTCCGTTGAGCTTGAACCATCTTCCCACACTAATTTCCCTCATCTCTCAATTATTTATTTTATAATGAACTGCCCTACTCCCACACCCACGCCTCCACACCCTAAAGCGGATGGGGGAATAATCACACGACAGTTTTCACAGACTTGCACGGCTTGTGAAAGCATGGAATATTTCTGTGTCGAAAGTACGGCGACTCGAGGCCCTCGCCAGAAATGCAAGTTTTGCCGTTGGCGGCGAGTGGCGTGCGATGCGTTGACGAAGAACGCGGAAATCGAAAAACGATTTACAAAAACAAAATTTTGGGTAGTTCCGAAGACCAAAGAGGTGGTCGAAGACATTTGGGATGTCTCGATCGAAGATGAACAATCGGTGGGGGAAAATGATAAGGAGATGAACAACGAGATCTCAACCTGGGTAACCCAGGCCACGAGTTCGAAGCGAGGTGTCGAGGAAGAGGTCGATGAATTGGTGGAGGAGGATGAAGATGAAGTCCCTGTTCCAGGGTGGGCACCCAAGAAACGTCGGGTGGTCATCGAGGACGATGAGGAAGAGAGAGAGGTAGAAGTCAAAGTGGAGCCCAGGTTATTTCTGGAGCCTGATCCCATCTTCGAGGTAAGTTTTAATTGTTTTATTTCAAGGATGAAGTTACTGATGAGTCTTGTTTTAGACATTGAATAACCTGGAAGAGCCGATTGCGGAGCCTGCGCCGGTTATACCAACTGAGGCAAATCCTCCAGCCACGGAAGTAGTTGAAGAGCCCGAAGACACCCTGGACCAGGTGTGGTCGAAGAGACCTCGTCAAGGTCAACGAGTAAGGTTCGCGGAAGAACTATGTGGGGAGGTCGACGCTATTATTGACGCTGCTTCCTTCGACGTGGCGGAGGAGCTCTTGGAGATTGGAGAGGTGGTTCCGGTAGGAGAGGAGGAGGTATTTGATAAATGCAGGAAGGAGATAAGGGTAGTTTTGGAGAAAATGAAAAGATTGGTTCGAGAAAAATTAAAAGAAAAAATTTGAAATGAAAAGGAGATGGAAAGAAGTAGAAAAAAAAATTGTATTTTAGTTTTATTTTATTATTAGTATTATTTTTTTATTGTAGGTGAATGTTGTTAATTTTACAAGATTTGAGAGAGAGAAAAAGAAGAGAAAAAAAAAAAAGAAGTTTTAAATAAAAAATTTTAGAATTTGAAAGAAGAATTTTAAAGAGAGAAAAAAGGTTGTTTTAATTGAAGGAAGTTTTAGTGTTTTTAAAAGGAAAATTTTTATGTAAGAAAAGAGAGAGAAAAAGAAACGGTTTTGTGATTGAGATGAGTTTGTTAAATTGAGGATTTTTTAATTTTTTTTTTTTTTTTTTTTTTTTTTTTTTTTTTTTTTTTTTTTTTTTTTTTTTAAGAAATTTTAGTTTGAAAAAGAGGAGAAAGAAAAGAAAAAAAACAAAGTGTAGAATTTAAGAGAGTTTGAAAAGAAGATTTATTTGTTTCGAAGAATTATTATAGGGAGATTCAGGGGTTGAAGTTAAGTTCGAGGAAATGGTCGTGCCATACAGGATTTGATGATTCGAAGGAAAGAAAGTCTTTAAAAGAGAGAATAAATTTTTTGAAAGAGAAATTTTTGAAGAGAATTTTAAATTTAAGAAAAGAATGTATTTAAAGAATTGAAAAAGAAAAGAAAGAAAATATTTAGAGAGATTTATGAGTTTTTTTATTTTATTTTATTATTTATGTTTATTCTATTTTATTCTATTTTATTTTATTTTATTTTATTTTATTTAATTTAATTTAATTTAATTTTATTTTATTTAATTTTAATTTTGATTTTATTTTATTTTTATTTTATTGTATTTAATTTTAATTTTGATTTTATTTTTAGTTGGTTTTGGAGGAAATTTTATAGAAAGAGAAGAAAGAAAAAGAAGAGAGAAAAAAGAAAACAAGGCTAAGAAATTTAAGAGGTGTTTTAGATTTTAAAGAAAGAAAGAAAAAGAAAAAAATTTAAGTAAAGAAATTTTAAGGTTTTGGTTTTAAAGGATATTTCGCATGAAAAGATTTTAGGAGTTCAGGAGCGTTAGAAACATTGATGGCTGGTTCCCAGGATGTTTTGTCTGAGTCATTGAGGAAGCCTTCCCATTCCACGAGGTATTGAAGTTTCCCCTTGCGTATTCTTGAATCAAGGATACAACTTACTTCCCACTCTAGATGATCTTCTACTTCGACCGGTTCCGGAGGGGGTTGGTTCTTGCCCGGGTATATTTCTCGAGCCAGTTCCAGGAGAGATACATGGAAAACAGGGTGAATCGCCTGCCATTTAGGAGGTAACCTGAGTCGAAATGCAGTTTTAGAGACTTCAGAGTCGATTTCGAATGGTCCCAAGCGCTTTTCAGCCAGTTTCTTTGATGGTCTTGTTGTTCGGATGTTTCGTGCATCGAGCCATACTTTGTCGCCTGGTTTAAAGGAAGGAGCAGATTGTTGATGTTTGTCGGCCTGTTCCTTGTATCTTCGAATCGCTGATTCCAAATTTGTTTTAAGTTCTTCTTGGAGTCATGATATAGTTCAAAGATAATGTTCCGCAGGATGATTAGTTCCTACATGAATTGAGTTGAATTGAGGATGTTGTCCATAAATGGTTTTGAAGGGAGATTGTCATGTCGAAGAATGAGTCGAGTTATTATAAGCAAATTCGGCCAATGGTAGCCATGTGGTCCAATCGTCTTGTTGGTAACTAACATACATTCGAAGATATTGTTCGAGGATTTGGTTAACTCTTTCTGTTTGACCATCGGTTTCAGGGTGATAGGCTGTGGAGAGATTCCTCGTGATATTGAGTTGTCGACACAGTTGGGTCCAGAATGTGGATACAAACAATGAGCCTCTATCTGAAATTATATCATTTGGTAAGCCGTGTTTAGAAAATACATATTCTAAAAACAATTTTGACAAATCTTCTGCTGTAGCAGTAGTAGTGGTTTTAATAAAAATAGACATTTTTGAAAATCTATCTACTATTACTAATATAGCATCAAAATCATTAGAAATAGGAAGTTGAGAAATGAAATCCATCGATAAAGATTCCCAAGGTTTAGAGGGAATAGGAAGTGGTTGAAGCAACCCATGCTTCCGGTGACGGGGAGCCTTATTCCTATTACATTCGTAACAAGCTTTTATATAGGCCTTGATTTCCTTGGTCATACCTGGCCAGAAGAAATCCCTCGCTATTAACTGGTAGGTTTTATCAACCCCAAAATGACCAGCTAACGGAGAATCATGTCGACTATTGAAAATCCATAATTTTATCTCATTGTTGTCGGGTATGACTACTCTACCTTCGAAGACTAATAGACCTGATTCAATACTAACTCTTTTGGCCCCTTGCTTCGAGAGTATTTTATCTTTTAACCCTAAACAATAATCATCCTTCGACTGAGCTTCGAGGATGTTGGATAGTGGATTTCGAAAAGATTGAATTGTCATCGAATTAAGTTGATGAGTCGTTAACATTGATTCGTTGAAGATTGATTGCACATTTGCTGGGTTCTTGTCAGCAAATGCGTCCCCCCGCTGTGGGTAAACGTCGTCCCGACGTGACAAGATATCTGGGACAATGCAGTTTTTTCCTGGGCCATAGGAAATAGAGAAAGAAAATTCAGACAAAAATTCAGCCCACCTGGCTTGACGCCTGGTTAACACTTTAGAAGACATGAAGTATTTCAAAGCATTGTGATCTGTTAAAATTTGAAAAGGACTATCTAGGCTGAGAAGAAAAGAACGCCATTTTTTAAGACAATGGATAATAGCTAAAAGCTCTTTGTCATGAATTTCATAATTTAATTCCGCGGCTATGAGTTTGCGTGACTCAAAAGCAACAGGATGAAACAAATTTGTTTCAGGATTTAATTGGGAGATGACCCCTGCAATAGAATAATCGCTTGCATCTGTCTCAACTATTGTCGAGGCCGAAGGATCAAAATGCCGAAGAATTGGGGCTGTGGTGAACGCCGTTTTTAGTGCTTCAAATTCCTTTCGTGCTGTAGAAGTAAAAACAAAAGGAATATCTTTTCTAAGAAGAGAAGTAAGATTGGAAATAGTTTTAGAGTAATCTTTAATAAATCTTCTATAGAAGTTTGCAAAACCCAAAAATCCTTGGAGTGATTTAATGTTTTTGGGCTCAGGCCATTCCAGGATTTTCTGGACTTTTTTGTCATCCATGACTAAACCGTCAGTGGACAACGTAAAACCCAAAAAATCAATTGATTTGAGGTGGAATTCGCATTTATTATGCTTGGCCTAGAGACCATGATCTCGAAGACGATTTAGGACCTGTCGAACATGATGAATATGTTCATCCAGTGTTTTCGAGAATATTAAAATATCATCTAAATAGACGACTACAAATTGTTCAACAACATCTTGAAAGATATCATTAACAAAAGTTTGAAAAGTTGAAGGTGCGTTACATAATCCAAAAGGCATAACTAAATATTCAAAACTACCAAATCTAGTGCGCATTGCAGTCAGTGGTTCATGACCTTCCGCAATGCAAATAAGATTGTAAGCGCCTCTAAGATCAATTTTAGAAAAGAAATTAGCACCATTGAAAAGGGTAAGAAGTAATGACATAGGAGGAACAGGATATGCATTCTTCTTCGTGACTGTGTTGAGCTTTCTATAGTCAACACACAACCTAAGACTACCGTCCTTCTTTTTTACAAAGAGGACTGGGGAGCCGGTTGGAGATTTACTGGCTCTGATGAAACCTTTGGCTACATTCTCTGCAATGTAGTCTCAAAGAACTTGAGATTCGTCCTTCGATAAAGAATAGACAGGACCTGCCGGAGGTACTGGGCCTATTAACTCTATTTGATGGTCGTAGGGTCGATGAGGTGGTAACTTATCGGCCTTGCGGATTGAGAAAACATCGAGGAAATCGTGGTAGATTTCCGGTAGAGTTGATTTGATGGCTTCAATGTTTATTTGGTCGTCCTCTTCATCTTTGAGAGAATCTGTCGAGGTGATACCTGTATTGAGAGAGCATAATTCGATTACTTTGAGGCAATTTAAATCCTCTTCGAGTGAAGTCATCGAGCTAGAAGGGTTAGCCAATTGCTCATTTAAAGAAGGTACAGATGCTTGCAAGTCATCTGGCAGAGATTTGTCCTCTAGCAGGACGTTGTCAGGCGGGTTGTTTAACTCCCTATTGACCTGCATTAAAGAATCAGAAATATACTTAGAGCGTGGGGTGATCAATCCCCTAGTCCAATCAATTTCCGGATTCCAATGCGTTAAAAAGTCATGGCCAAGAATGGTATCGTCCATCCTTGGGGCGTCCAAGACTGATAATTCCCACTTGAAGGGGGGAAAATTCGGAAAGTTGAAAACCCATAAAACTTTCTTACTTACCCAATATTTGGGTTCCTCTGATTTGACCAAATAGATGGGAGTTCAATCGATATCTGTAAATGTTAGTTGAAGCTTCTCGGCAAAAGATAAACTAACAAAAGAAATTGAAGCTCCAGAGTCTATAAGACAACTGAAGGGGATATCCTCCTTAAAAAGAATGAATCTCAAGCGGTTTAAGGCAACTCCAGTCCTTAAGACATGGAGGTTCTGTGCACTGGGAGAGATAAGATAGTTTGCTTTGCACACAAGTAAACTATCTACTAGTTTTTTGACTTCAAACTAGTACCTTCTCTTTCCTTCAACTTTACACAGTCTTCCAACTTGTGCTTACCCCCACAATACATACATAACCCATTATCTGCTCTTCTCTTCCTCTCAGCTTCTTTAAGTTCCCCTTTAGGATCCAGTACTTTTCTGATATCGCCTGGGGTCGAGCCTTTTGGTCGAGGTTTATCCTTTCCCTTATTGGGTTTGGATTGAGTCGAGGAGGATTGATTTGGTCGTGGGTGTGAAGAAGGTCCCGATTTAAAATTTAGGCCTTGAGATTTGTTGGCATATTGACGATGTTGAAGTCGTCCTTGATAAATGCCGTCAAGTTCGAGGGTTCGATCCATTAAATCCGTTAAAGTAGTCATCTTCTGACCGTGAAGATTTAATTGATCCAGAATCCTCGAAGGAAGTCCTTTCTTGAAATGATACTTAAGGGCAGCATCATTCCAACCTACTTGAGTTTGAAGTGCTCTGAAGTTCGAGATATAGTCAGAGGCTTTACCATTATCACTCATGCGAAGAAAATCAAGTTCAATTTCTGCGTTGTCCGTTTCATTAGGGTCCCCAAACAACGTAAAAAGTTGGTCTTCGAACTTTTCCCAATTATTGATAAGTAAGTGGGTTTCTGTCGAAGAAAGCATGAGTAGATAAGGTTCGAACCATCTTGCTGCTTTCCCGGCTAGGAATGAAGAAGCGTAAACAACCTTTGATTGGTCGCTGTTAAAGGTTCGAGGGTCATTATGGAACAGTAGCTTGCAGGTTTGCAAGAAGGGCCGCAATCTGTCGGGGTGATCTCCGTCGAATTTGTCAGGAGATTTCATAGAAGGAGTTTTGAACTTAGATCCCTCTGAAGAAGTTGGATTTGAAAGGGTTTTCATAAAAAGTCTCATGAAATCTTCCAGAGAGTTAGATGGTCCCGGTTCTGAGGATTGGCCAGAAGGGTGATTGGCAGGGGCGGATGGTGCCTCATGCATTGTATCCTCTCCTTCTTCTTCATCACTAGAGTCCTCAAAATCTTGTGGAATGTCTTCTACAGATTGAACTGAATGTTGCCGTTCCCTAAGGTTGAGTGCGAGAAACAGACCTTCTGGCTGTTGGCCTGCCTCTAGCGCGAGCTCTAGTAGTAGCGCCCGTAGGAGGAGTGCGTTGAACAGGTGCCATTTAAAATTTTAGAAGCACCTAAAAAGACGTAGTAGTGCAAAGAATGAGAACTACGGAGAATTAAATTATACTGTCACCGGACGACCTACGCACAAGGTCGAGGATGTTCCTGTAAGTGAGATGAGGGATTTTAGAAACTTCTTCGAAGCACAGAGGAATGATTCAAGGAAATGATTCGAAGGTCACTCGAAGTAATAGCTATAGGTTTGAGGTTCGATTGAGTAGAATTATAAACTAGTTCCAAGGTAATAATAATTCTTAAAATCTCACGAAGGGTTGGAAACTCAATAATCAAAGATTTAGGATTTAGAAATGAATATTTGAGAAGGTAAAAGAAAGATACAATAACAATGATGTAACTTTTAAGGTTTTTTCCACTATTAATGTAAATACGATATTATAATTTAATTCTAAGGAATATCGAACCAAATACTCAACTCCTTTTATATCCTTTGTTCCTCCTCGCATTGACCTCCCTTCCATCACAGCATTCCCGTTCCATTGACCATTACTAACATACACTTAGACCCTCTCTACTAAATATCCGTTCATGCTCAATTTGTCCCTCTTAATTAATTAACAACTTTAATGGGAAAAAAACTACTACTATACTATTTTGTTGATCCTAGCGCTGTGCGTCGCTTATTGAAAAGGACTAAGGTACCCTATTGGGAGATTGACTAATTTAGATTTAGAGTTTAGGCTAGCGCAGTTAAATAGCAGTACACAAAGGAAAATTGCAGTTGCTATGGAGAATTGCTTTCTGCGCTTCGAGTATAGATTTAGGACTCGATATTATTGATTTATTGAGTTAATTTCGCTTCGAGTGCCATGTGGCGCGTGACACCCAGATACAGTCTCCACATAATTCTCATAATGTGTTAAGACCTAGGAAGGCAGACTACTACTAGTGCTAACACTAGCCTTCATGGGACTGACTATGCTGGGTACAGCAGTGAGACAAACTAGACTGACTATTTCGGGACTACCAATAGTGAAGGAAGGCAGGACTGACTATGCTACTTTTAGTAGTGAGACAAGAGAGTAATTAGATTACTATAGAAGTTCTCCAATGAGGAGCACTCCACAGCGTTTGCCCCATATAACCCCCTTATGCAATATCCACTCCTCTGCCTCTTTACAATGCATAGCGCCCATAGTGCCCCTCCTCCCCACCTTGCAACCAAATCCTAACAAAATTCCCCCTTTAAACTTCTCCCAATTCCTTCATCAAACTTTATCAACTCATCTCTGAACACACTATCTTTCATAACAATTTTTGTAATAAAAAGCATGATCCTGCCATTCAACTTGCTGCTACACTATGTTGCTTTGGATCAAATGGAAACAGTGCTGCTATGAGACTTTTGGAAAATCTCTTTACCATAGGATATGTTACTGTGGTATTATACACAAAGCCCTGTATGATTTCCATCCTTTCCATCAAGTCTCAAATACTATCTTGGCCAACCCCACAACAGCAACTTGAATCCTCTCAAGTAATTCAAGCTGAAGGTTTACCTGGCTGTGTGGGTTTTTTTAATGGTACAACTATACCTTTGAGTCAAAAACCTGCTCATGATGGAAACCATTATTTTGATCAGAAAAAAAAGGTTTCTTCCATACACTCTCCAATTTCTTATCATTTATAAACTAAAATTTTGTCTTATTTCTAGATACTCTATTACCTTTCAAATTGTCTGTAATGTCAATAAAAATTTTATTGGTTTCCATAGTAGCTGCACTGGCCAATGTCATGACTCTTCCATCTTCCAAAGAATGAGGATTTCACAAAATACTGACTCATACTTTGATGAATCCCAGTTCCTACTTGCTGATTCAGCATATGCAAGTGGAAAGTACATTATACCTGCTTTCTGTGGTGCAACTTGAGAAAATGAACCAATAAAAACCTTTAGATATCACCTTGCACAATCAAGAGTATGACTTGAACATGCTATTTGGATCTTAAATGGAAGATTTTCTAGTCTGCAGGAGCTTAGAATCTGATTTTAAAAAAAATTGGACATCAAAACTGTAAATAATTGGGTAATGACTTGTGTAATACTCCATAATGTCCTAGCTGATTTGAAGGATGAGTGGTATGATCTTTATGAAGAAGAGGATCCTGAACCCACATCATCTCTCCCACCTCCTTGATTCACAAAACTAACTTTCCACTTTGATATGCTTCATAATCATGCCAATAACACTCCAAAATTCCTCAAAACAACCCTTTTAATGCTTTTAGTACTCTCCAAATGATCAAGTTAAGTATTTCGTTAACTTGGAATGCTTATTTATTTATTTTTTTGAATGTTGATTTTGATTTTAAATTTGCTTTTAAAGTCTCTTTTTTTCAACTTTCATTGATATCCTTCATCAACTCAACATGAAATCACATATTTTCTGCAATTACATAATTTTTCAGTCATTCTTTTTTCTTTCATCACTCATATCCATTTTCTCCTCTCCTCTTTCATCCCTCAAATAATTTGGAGGCAATTTTTTTCTCAACTCATCTCTCCAGGCAAGTCATTTTTCTCATTTTTACTTATATGTTTGCTAATTATAATTTTTTTCTGTTTTTCTGTTTTTCTTTATTCTGCTTTTTTTTGTTAAGTGGTTTTTTTTATCTTCTAGGTAAAATTAACCTTTTTTTTCTCTCCTTCATTTTATCCTTTATACCTCCTTGGCCTAGTCATTTACGCCACTATTACACCTCCTTGGCATAAACATATCCCCCTTTCACTTCTCTTTGGCTGCTTCATTCTCCTCTCCTTAACTGCATCTATACCCCCTAAAAACCCACCTACAACCACTTAAAATCCCCCCTACGCCCCCTATCTTCATTTTTAATGAACAATTGCTAACAAACTTTCTTTAAATAATGGTTTTATAAGTGAAAAAATTAGCTAGTGAACAATTTCTAACAATCATTTGTTAACAAACAAAGAGAAGGGGGGTGGGCCACTTATAGAGAGATACAAGGGGGGGGGTTGAGGGTTTTGAGGGGAATCATGAAGCATTTGTAGGGGGGGTTTGAACTAGCTTTACAGGAGGGGTAAAATGTGGTTTGGAGTAGGTTTGGAGGGGATATTAAGGATACAAAAAAGTGGTGAAAGGGGGACAATGAGGCAGCCATTGAAAATTTGACAGAAATGTTTTAGAACATATTTTAAAAATTTTCTTTTTTTTAAAAAGAATTATACAAAAACATTCCTCAAATCCAAGTAAAGAAATAATTATTCATATTAATTTTTTGGTTATTTATTTTAAGTTATGTGAGTTTTTTTTAATTTTTAAATAATTTTTTTGATGTTTTTTGACCAGTAAAAATTTTTTTTCAGAAAAAAAATATCTGTTTCTTCTGATTCAAGCCTTACACCTCTATCTTCATCTTCATCTTCTTTAATATATACTTCACCTCAATTTCCAAAAATATTTTCAGAAAAAAATTGTCTTTTTCTTCTGATACAACCCTTTCAAATCTATCTTCATATTTATCTTCATTTTCATCTTCTTCAATAGGGGGTATCAAAGTTGACCAATCTGCAATTAAATTAACTTCAAATAAAAATACTTATACCCCATATATCTTCCTCAATTATTTTTGCTAAAAATTGGGTTATCAGATATTTTATGTGTCAAAGTTGACCTCTTATCCAACATTTTTCTACTCAATTTTTCATAACCACATATTGGAAAACTTTCTGTCATAACCACATCTTGGCCTAATTTCATTCATAACCACATCTTTGACTACTCTCTGGATATGCCTTCTACCTTTCTGCACACTCCCATTCTCATCTCATCCTGTATATTCTCTCCATTCAGAATATTTCTCTATCTCATCTGATTGTTTTTGCTCCTTTTAATCTTCAATTATCTTAACATGCCTAGTCATCATAGATCTTCTCGAATGCAGCCTTCCCCAGTTGTTCTTCAAATTGCACTAATCCCTCTTTCCCCCGCTCAGCCAAGAAATCAAATACCGTCAAATTAAAGGAGATGATCATCTCATTCTTATCAACTGGCTGAAAACTAAATATGACTATGATTATTTTTTTGCTACTGAAAATGCAACTATATTTAATGGTTATCTACTAATGGCCAATTAATTATGGAATAAGACCAAGGGAAGGATAGATCTTTTACCTAAACATATGTCTGAGCACTTCAAGCATTACCAAGCCAAATACAAGAAGGAAAAGACTCTTTCATCTTCCAATGGTTTTGGTAATACTGACATTGATATCAGTAAGGGCATGAAATACATAGATAATAAACTTGAGTCTTTATGTCCTTACTTTAAAGAGATGGATGCTCTTTTTGGAGTGCAAGCTGATGTTAATCCTGCAAACATGTTGGATGGTGAAGATTCTATCTCAAAAAATGATGTCAAAGCAAATCTTTTCCCATCCTCTTTCTCCACTCAAGCCTCCTCTATTCTAAATTCAATGAATCTAGATAGCTTTGCTTTATATCCTTATTTCAATTCAAACCAAGCCAATCTAACTCAAGTATATATTTTTTCTTTTATCTTACCAATTCTTTTTTTCATTTAAATTTTTCTTATTTCTAAAAAGGCTGAAAAACAAATGCAGGATCCACAATCAACTGAGTTTGAAGCCAGAAACAATGATGAGGAAGAAAATGTGACCTTGAACAAAAAGCAAAGGGCTTGAAGTAGTCTAAATTTCTACTCCCAAAGAAGAAGAAAAATTGATACTTCATCTCAAACCGCTTTTTCTTCTATCAAAAAACTTCTGGAGAAATTTGATGCTGGTAAGTGATACCATACTTCTTAATACTATACTCTGCTTTTCTTCTACTTTTTGTTAATATTTCTTATCACTCTAGAACAAGTGGAAGTTGCTAAAGAGACTCTAAAGTTTTAAGATAAAAAATAAAATCTCCAAGGAGGGATGATAGGGCACAAGACTTGGAGGAGAGGAAGTATGAGCTCTCTTTACAGAAGGATGATAGGGCACAAGACTTGGAGCAGAGGAAGTACAAGCTCTCTTTACAGAAGGATGATAGGGCACAAGACTTGGAGGAGAAGAAATTCAAGCTAACTCATAGTATTGAAAAATCAAAGAGAGAGGAGAAAACACTTGAGCATCAAAACTTAATGGAAAACATGAAATTTAAGCATGATCTCAAAGAAAATTCAAAGAAGAAATTTTTTTTAATGGAATGTGTTAAAACCAATAAATCTTATGAAGAAATTGAATGTCTAATAATATTTTTTAATGACTAGTGTGTTTTATCTCTTTCATACTTCAACTATTCATAATTATTTGTACATAAAATCTTACAATAATTTCCTGTATTTCATTACTCTATCCATCATTAGTTGAAGTTTTGTATTTTAATGTTAAAATTTATTTTTAAATTATTTTTTAAAGTCTCATTTGAAAATTTCCCAATCACCCCCCACTGCATTTTATTGAAGTAAGGGGTGGGAATCACCAAAATTTAATATAATTACATAAATTAATATATAAACTACCAGTATCTCTCAATTTCCCTTGAAAATTCCTCTAGCCAAAATGTGGATACATCTAGAAACAAATGTTTGGGAATTTCCAGAAGTGTAGGCAGAAGAGCCTCATGAAACAAGTCGATGTTGTCATGATTCCCATTTATACAACACAGGGTCATTGGCCAATTACTTTACTTTAGGAATTTGAAATATAAGAGTTATTTATAAAATATTTATGAAAAAATAAAAATTCTTTGATGACTCTACTCATCCCCATATTTTTCTTGATCTACATAAAGTTTTTTTATATATGTTGAATTTACCTTCTTCTTTTACCTTGTTTATTTGGTGGTTTAATTTTTGACTGATTTGAAATGAACATTCAAAATGTGTGAACTCTTGAAAAGATTCCAAGCCAGGTGGAGCTTTGGTTTTTTGGTGATGAACATGAGAAGCGTTTCAAATTGTTTTGATCACACTATTTCCCAAACCAAAATCATTGATGAACTTATGGTCTGGAAAATATAAGCCATGTCCTTTGATTTTAGCTGGAGATGGTATTGGTTGGCAAGTTATTGGATTGATATATGAGAAAATTCCAAAAGTAAGATAATTAGAATCATTCCTATTGACATTAGCCTTCTTTTGGAATCCTGAAAGAGTAATAATAACATTTGAAAATAAAAAATATTGGTTGCTAATTTCTTCCCATTCCTGGTCACACCAATTTGGTATTCCAACTTTGGTAGCAAGTTGATGATTCTTTTCAAAAGCTTTATTGCAGAGTTTTTTGAGGTGAAAAGAAAGAAAAGTATTAAAATAAGCTAAGGTGTCCCATAAGCAAAAATTGTCATCCTTTTTCAGTTTTAGATAATTTTTTAAGTAAAGAATAGATGCCTATGGAAATAAAATGAGTGACATGATTTTAAGAATGAAACATATATTATCAGACATACCAAGATAAAAGCCTTTAACAAATCCTGGTATCCAACCAAATCCAATCATAATACCACCCAACAAATTTGTATTCCTTATTGGTAAACAAACTAAAGCCATTTAATATAGTGTTATTATGAGAATGGATTGTTGTATAAAAGTTTCATCTTTTGAACCATTAAAAGAATAAGTTTCATTACCAAATGGAGGTTTAAAAGAATTACTGATAACTGCTTTAATTTCATTGTCTCCTGATTTGGTTAAATATATTAAATCTTCTGGTAACTCAGTTGGATAATTTTTTTTTGATCCAATCTAGTTTTATAGTACTCAATATATGATATATGGCCAAATAAACAATCCAAATTAATTTTCTTTTTTAAATTTCTTTTAATCTGCTGACTTTTTTTTATCATTTTTTTATTTTTGGATGATGATTGAAATGATTTTGAATTCAAAGAAAATGATAAAGATGATAAAGAGGATGATGATAGAGAAGTAAGAGGTGATTCTGAAGAAATATACATTTTTTCTTTAAACAAAAAAAATTTGTGTCATAAACCCAAAAAAAATAAAATGGCAAAAAAATAAAACCCACAAAACTTAGTTTGTTTAATCAACCATAAGAACTTTATTGATAAAAATTAATCCAAATAATAGTTTTTTAAAAAGAAATCAAATACTAAAACTGTCCCTAAAAATTGAAACAAAAAATAAATAAATAAATAAAAACAAACATCAGTAAAATTATTTTCCAAAAAAATGAATTTTAAAGTTATTTGGTGTTAGATATACCACCTAAAGTCCTTGAAATGAAATGATAAAAAAATGATAATCAAAAATTTAAACAAAAAAAAATTTGTATCTGAAAAATTATTTTCAAAAATAAAAATAAAAATTATAAACACACCAAAATTGTTTTTGATTCAGCTTGAACTGTAAATTTTTTTTAATTATATCTTGTAAAAAAACAAAAAACAAAACAAGATAATGTTAATAAAAATAATAAACATTTTCTTTTACGTACTCCCATATTACCCCTCCTTGTCTGCCTTATTTACCTCTTTTTGGTGTCCTCAAACCCCCCCTCTCCCTTACCCCCCTTTAAGCACCTCTTTCCCCCCCCTTTACCTCCTTTTACCCCCTTTAGGCACCTCACAACACTCCCCCCCTCCCCCCATCCCCTCCACTGCTTCCCCCCTCCCCCCTTTAATTAGTTAACAAATTGCTAAAAAAATTGCATAGAAATTAATTAGGCTAGGAATTGGAGGGTGGAAGGCAAGGTAGGTGAGAGTGTAGGCGGGAGGGGGGGAAAGGGATAAGGGGGGAGCAGGGAGGGGATGACAAAGGGGGGAAAGGAGGGAAAAAGATCAGGACAAGAGAGAAAAGAGGGAGAGAAAAAACTAAAAAAATTAGTTTAACCTTGAAAGAAAATATATGAAGCACTTACAAAAAAAAAAAAAAAAGTAAAAATAATATTCATGATTAGCAAATAAAAAATCAACAAAAATTAAAAAATGACTTGCCTGGTGAGATGAGTTAAAAAATGCAACCAAAATATTTGAGGGATGTTTGAGGAGAGGAGGAAAAGGATATGAGTGAAGAAATAAAAAAATAAACACTGAAAAAATATGTGATTTCAGAAAATATGCAATTTCATGTTGAGCTGGTGAAAGAAAACCAATGAGCCATATAAAAAAGAGATACTTACCATAAATTCAAAGTAAAAATGAATATGCAAAAAAAAAATACCAACCCAAGTGAATAAAGTATACAAAGTGGACATTTGGAGAGTATGAAAACAAAGAATTAAAAGGGTTGTGTGTAAAAATGGTGGAGGGTGATTGGCATAATGACAGAGAGTATGCCAGTTGAATGAATGTTTTAGTTATTCAAAGGAGGGAAGAGATGGTGCTGGTTCAGGATCCTCTTCTTCTTAAAGATCATCTTAATCATCCTTTAAATCAGCTAGGGTATTGTGGAGTATAATGCAAGTCATGATCCAATGATTTGCAGTTTTGATCTCCATTTTTTTCTGAAATTGGATTTTGAGCTCCCTAAGACTAGAAAATCTTCCCTTTAAAATGCCAATAGCATGTTCAATCTGTACTCTTGATTGAACAAGGTGATAATTAAAGGTTGTTTTGGGGTCATTTTCTAAAGTTGCACCACAGAAAGCAGGTATAATTTACTTTCCACTTGCTTATGATGAGTCTGCAAGTAGGTACTAAGATTTTTCAAAGTATGAGTCAGGACTTTGAGAAATCCTCATTATTTGGAAGACAGAAGAATCATGACATGAGCCAGGACAGCCACTAATAAAAGCAATAAACTTTTTGTTGACGTCACACACAAGTTGAACGACAATAGAGTATCTACAAAGAAGATAAAAATTTAGTTTATGAAAGATGTGAAATTGGAGAACGTTTTGAAGAAACCTTTTTTTGAAATCAAAATAATGGTTGCCATCATGAGCAGGCTTTTGACTCAAAGGTATAGTTTTGCCATCAACAAAACCTACACATCCAGTGAAACCTTTGGCTTGCATTACTTGAGAGGATTCAAGTTGCTCTTGTGAAATTGGCCAAGCAAGTGTTTGAGACTTGAGGGAAAGGATACTAATCATACAGCGCTTGGTGTATAATATCAATGTACCATATCCTACGTTAAAGAGATTATTAAAACATCTTACAGCAGCACCATTTCCATTTGAGCCAAAGCTACATAGTGAAACAGCAATTTTAATAGCAGGATCATTGTCAGCCATGCTGCTAGACTTACCCAGTAAAATAATTAATTATTTACTGGGATGAAGCCACACCTTTTTTATTACTTATTTTATTATTAATTATATTATATTTACTTTAAAATTACTTGAAATAAATTAACTAATTACAATAAGTAAATTTAGTAAAAATTTAACTTAATATTAATGTCCCTTATATTTTTTATTTCCTAACACTGTGCTCAATGACAAGTTAAAAGAGATAAAAATATACTAATACTAAAAAGGAAAAAAAATTCAAATTAGTTTATTTAAAATACTCAAATTTTATTAAATTCTAAAAATTGAAAATTCAAATTGTTTTTTACTAAGTGTGAAATTTAAAAGTGATCTTTAAAATATATCAAATAAATTGATATATATTAAAATATATTTTTTGGAACATCTTTTTAGTACTCTCTGTTATTTTTAATTTCTTATTTTGAAGGATCTTTTCTCTCACACCCTTGTATGTAGGCTTCTTATCTCTGTGTGATATCTCTCCTTTTTGCTTTTAAAAGGCCTTCCACTTTGTGCTGTTTTTAATTCTATACTACTTACAATTTTATTATTTAAAAACCAATAACCATTTTATTACTACTACTACTGTTTTAGTACTTAAATTTTTGTATAATATAGAACTTATAAGTAATAATAATTTTATCCCTATACCTCTTATTTGAGTAATTAAACATAAAAGATAAAATTTATGTACCTGCTTTGAAATCCTTGAGTTATCCACCTTATCCGCTGTTTGGACCGCCGTAAAATCTTCTAGACCATTAGGACCCCTTGACAGTTGGGAGCCTTTCTGAATTGTCTTTGACACATTGTTATCTGGATGCTGGAAACTGAGGGACCTTTGACTACAAGAACCAATAAGGACTTGTGGACAACTGAAAAACAACAAACGTCATAAATGATGTGACATACTATTTTTGCCACAACTGGGAATTGAACCTTGCCCCAAATATAAGGTTTATATAGGTGTTTTTGTCCTATATATTTTTAGTGACTATACCAGTTACTATCTGTAGGTCTCACTCTGTTTATTTCATCTTTCACATATATATTTTTACTCAGCACTCTGTAGTGGCATTAATTTGTTCACATTACAGGGGGAGGTGCATGGTAAATAATAATTTTTTAAAAATTTTTTCCCTAGTTGAACAAGATAGAGAAATACTGTTCTTAGTCCTGGAAGTAATGAAAATTATTTTAATAAAATATATTATTATTTTTTAATTATTTCAGTTCACAATTGTCCTGACAGTAAAATATTAAATATATAAATTATCTAAATTAATTATATTAAATTACTTCAGTAGACTCATAGTCCTAATAATTATATATCAATATATATAACTAATTGATATTTGTATTAAATATTTCAGTTGACTTTTTGTCCTGATAATTAATAAATTATTTAATTATTTTAGTTGATTAATTTTTAATCCTGGTAATATAATATAAATATCTTAAGTAGTTAAATAAAAATTCTTATAATTATTCAGTTGATTTTTTTCCTGAAAAATAATATATTTTCATTTATTTCAGTTTATTAAATAATCCTGATAATTGATTATATACCTGAAATATTTTTATTTTCTCCTTTATTTTTCTTTCAAAAAAGTTAAATAATAACTGACTAAATTTTAATATTTCTTTCTCTCAGTTCAGTTATACACAACAATGACTGATCAAAGTGCTTCTGCTGGCCCTGATGAGGAACTAGACTTGATTGATTATGATGATACTTCTGTAAGCTCTCCTTTTTCCACAAAAATTGCTCAAATTAATCAATTATTGGAACAATCAGGATTTAGAAATGCAAGAAATATAAATAAAAGTGGAAAATACTACTCTGGATCAAAAGCCCCCAGTGAACTCCCCAGAAGAGCTTCCAAGAGGCTTCAAAATACAAAAGATGCCCTTGCAGCAGCAAGTCAGCAACCTCTCAACTCACATCAAGGAGTTGAGGGCTGAGAATCTCAAACTAAGATCAAAAGAAGAAATTCTAGAAGAAAAGGTAAAAAACATAGAATCCTTTCTTCAAGAGAAGAGGAAAACTCCCCCAGCAACAAAAGCCCTTCCACAATTGGCTCCTCAACAGCAGGAAAAGGTGGAAGTTTCAAAATGGCAACGGGACTGGCTAAAAACCCAGTGGGACTACCTCCAGGCCCAACAACAACAGCAAGAACCTCAGGCAGGTCCTTCCAGAACTCATCAGTTAAAACCAACACCTCCTCACCCCTACCAAGGAGGAAGAAAGAGTAAGAACAATCAAATTCAATTTTTTCCAAAACCATGGTAAGCCCCTCTATTGAATCCCAAGTACCCTTTCTTGTTATTGATTCAGTTCCTTCAGGTAATTCTGGAAGAGGAGATGATACCTTGAGACCAGTAGAGGCTGGCTGTAGTAGGCAGATTGCTCAATATTCTAATGTAACTAATCCTTTGGTATTGATTTATACTTCATTGATAAATCCTGATATGGCTATTATTGATGAAACACTTGATATTTATTTTTATGAGAATCTGGAGAATTATTGTCAGCCAGGCTATTCCAGGAGTCCAGTAAATGATATATAAATTATAAAACCTTAAAGAGTGGGTAAGAATTGTATCTAATGAATATAACTTAATATTTTATTGCATAATGAAATTATATAAGTATTTTATTATATACAAGTGTTACATTAAATTTATTGGTTATATATATTTTTATATACAGTTAAATTGAGCATAATATAATATATTCTACAAATAATGGCGCATTTTTATGTATTTAATAATTATAAATTTATATTTAATTAATTGAAAAACATATATTATAATTATAAGTGTAAAATTGATTTATAATATATTTAAATTAATTACTTAAATTTATATATTAAATAATACCTCTCATATGATACTAAACAATAATTAATGACGCTTCTTTTGACCCTTAATTGTGTTAGAAAAAACAAATAAATTAATTTGACTAAATTGAGATTAATTGCATGTTTTGTTGCGTCAAATTATTTTTTGTTTCACTTAAAATGTTCTTTAATCAGACTGTACCATCTGTTTGGAATTATTTTTCTCATAGTTCCTATGTTCCAATCTTGTTTAGTTATTCACTATTTTTCACTTACTGATTTGGGAAATTAATGACGGGAAAATTGGATTCTTAATTGGGGTTTTAATTAATTGTTTCATGTTTTTCTCTATATTGTTATGTTTCATTTACTCTTTTGATATATTTGTTTTACTTCATTCTAATCATTGTATTTACAAAGATAGTAGCGCTTCAGAGGACCCATTGCCTATAAAAGGGCCTTGGATAATCCCCTGTAGCATCATCACTTATTACACACTCAACAAATTAAATAACTATTTTATTACGTTTATATTTTTTTTTTATTAGTAATACAAATCTAAACAAAAGTCTATATAACAAATTAAAGGTTGCTTTAAGTCTGATAGTAATTAAAATTGTTTGCCGCGCAGAACCCTTACATTTAAAAATATTATTTTTAATAAAATCTAAGTTTTTTTTGTCACCTCTCAAAGTTGCTCACCGTTGTTTCCCTCTCAAATAAATTAAATATATATTATTTTGATTTATTTCTTTATTTTCCCTTGTCCTCCTCCTTCTCTCCTCCTTTTCCCCTAATTTTCTTACCTTCTTCTAGACGACTGACCGACAACTGGGGACCTTTCCAAAACGACGACGACGATCGAGCCTGGCAACGAACGACAAAACGCACGGACCACCTAGCAAAATGAAACTTTTGCCGCGACTGTGTTTCGAACTTGGGTTCGACATCTTAGGTTTATATATTATTAATTTTTATATTATTTTGAAGTGATTTTTCGATCACTATAGTAAGTTCACCTTTGCGCCTCTCACTCATATTACTATATTTTTATTGCAATAACAGTGATTGTGGCTTAATTGCTGATTCACTGAGTGTAAGTGTTCAATTTTTGAAATTTTTTTTTTTCCTAGTTGACCATTATAGAGTGTTAATTCCTCTTAGTCCTAGAAGAATTGACATTATTATTAATACAAATTGAATTATTAAATTAATTTTTATTATTATTAATAATTATTGTTAATTTTGGTTGACTTAAAAGTACATTGTGCTTAGTCCCAAATATATTGCCATATTTAATATTGGTAATTAATTGGTTGAATTAACTTACTTGTTATTCCCAATTTAACCTTGCAATCCATTTTTTTAATAATTAATTTTTTAATTATTACTTTATATTGAAAATTATTTTTTCTATAATTTAATTAATTAAATATTTTTTTTTATTATTTGGAGCAATTATTGACTAAATTTTATTATTTTTTATAAAATAAAAAGTAAATTATAAATCTTCCCACTAGTATGTCCAGCAATTTGGCAGAAAAAATGGATAACATGCAAGTGGATGAGATAGAAATTGACTATGATGCTGACACTGTAAGTTCTTCTAAAGTTGGTCATAAAAAATCTTATTCTAACACAAAGAATTCACATACTGCAGGATGTGGAAATGACAGGAAATGCAAACAAACCAAACCCCCTTCCCCCAGTACCACAGAAGGAAGTAAAGCCTCTAGTGCCTCAAGAAGGTCTTCCAAAAGGCTTCAAAATAAAAAAGCTTCCTCTGCCACAACAAATCAGCAACCTATCCAGTCATATAAAAGAGTTGAAGACAGAAAATATGACGTACAAAGCAAAGGTAGACACATTGTGGGATCAGGTCCAAGAACTCAGGAACCAGATTCAGGCCCAGGCTCCTCCTCAGTTGCCTCCCAATCAGCCTCAGTTTCAGGCTCAACCTTCACAGCCACCCAGCTCAACCATCCAAAATCCAAATACTATGGAAGTAGAGCAATGGAAATGGGATTATCTAATGAGTCACTACCAACAGAATGTGCAACACCCTCCTCATCATCAGCCTGGCCCATCCAGAACACCCAATTTCCATCCACCTCCTCATCCCTACCAACAAGGCAGGAGAAAGAAGGCCCAAGCACAATCCCAAACCCAGTCCCAGGGGAAGTTTCCTCCTCTGCCATGGTAAGTAATTTGGTTGATAGTCACTTGGGTATGTTTTCTAATAAATCTTCTTCTGCAGGTAATATTATTGAACATGGTGAAAGAACAGTTAAACCTGTTAAAAGACAGCTTCCTGTAACTAGTAGCCCTATTGATGTAATTAGCAAATTGTCATTTGATGAACCTTTACATTTAACTTCTACATCTTTAATTAATCCTTCTCTTGCAATTAAAAATGATTCTGTTCCCCCTGAAATCTATACCTTAATTGAAAAAACTTCTGAGGAAATATTGAAAGATACCCTTGATTTTAATATTGTGAAAGACAAACATGTGAGAGATGTGTTAATCCATGAAAATGATAGATTAAATAATTTACACTTGCAATGTAAAGTGAGTTCTTCTGTACAAGATACAGCTTATTTAAAAATCAAAGAAACCTTGAATATTGTTCTTAGTCAACAAAAACAAATAAGAAGTGACCATAGAGCTATCTCAGATAGAAATATCAGTCTACATAAGACCTTAAGTGAATTGAAACCCCTTATTGAGGAAAATTATTCATTCAAGAATGAAATAAAATCTCTGCAAAATGAGTTTAAGAAGCTAAAAAATGATTTCCATGCACTAAGTACCAAACACTCAGTTTCTGAGGACAGAAATGTTCTATCTCTTGCAAAAGTAAATGACCAGATGTCTGAAATTCCAAGAATAAGAAACTATGTGTCTGACCTACAGGAAAAGTTCTCAACCCTAACCATCAATAATGAATTAAATGAGATTTCTGCAAATAAGCTGCATAAAAATAAAGGAAAAAAACCTGAACAAAGTTCATCCTTTCTTCCTCATATTTCAACCATTAAACAAACTGACAATGAGTCTGTGAAATCTTTTGCTACTAGAAAAAAATCTTGTGATGGTCATGCACCAGCTGTTTCTGTAAATAATGAAATTTCTGAACACCTGGCTAAACTTCAGGAATTATTACTAATGAATAATTCAAACCAAAAAGTGGACCATCCCAGTAGTCAGAAAAATTGGCCTAAGTTAGACCAATATCCTACCTTTGATGGTGATTCTTCCTCTGATTGGCAACACTTTATCCAGAGAATTGATAATTTAAAGAGATCTTATAAACTACCTGATGAGGAAATTGTTTCTAAGCTAATTTCTTTATTTTCCAATGTAGCCTTGATGTGGTATGAATCTGTCCTCTTAGATAACAATCATTATACATGGAATGATTGGAAATCCTTGATTGAGAATCAGTTTGGTGGTTCAAAATTCAGGTTAGCTCAGCAGAGACTGTATGAGAATACTAGATATGTATCCTCCTCTGTTGAAAAGCCCATTGTTTTTCTGATGAAAATAACTAAAATCCTTAGAGCAATTGATCCAAAAATGGATTATGATATTTGGAGAGATAAAATCTTGTATAAATTACCAAATTCTCTTAGGGATTTGATTGTTGCTAGAACTGAGCATGTAAGGGAAAATTCTTCTTTCATTAATATCTGTAATGAAGTACTACTCAACCATAGATATGAACCAAAGAATTACCTTAGTAAATCTTATAATGATCAGAATAAACCTTCTATAAAGCTCCCAGAAAAATCTGGTAAACCCTCTTCCCCAGTTGCACCTAAAAAATATGCAACAAATACTTGTTATAAATGTAACAAACCGTGGCAGAAGGTTCATGTTTGTGACAAGAAAATTCATCTTGTTGAACAAAATGAAGACACTGATGAAGTTGAACTTGATGTCAATAATTCTTCCAGTGACTGTGAAAGTAATATCTCCTATGACAATGAATCTGTTAAAGATGCTTTAATGTTGGAACATGATGTCCATTATTTAAATAATATATCTGAAGATTGTGTATTGAATTTATCTTCAGTAGAAAATGCTGAGATAATTAAAGATATTACTAACAATTCTATTCCTATATCCCCTTTAAAGGCACCTGTTATCATTAATGGTAAAAATGTTGATGTAGTTCTTGATTCTGGTGCTGGAGGAAGTGTAGTATCTGAAAAAGCTTTGGCTTCAGTGGATAAGGAATATTTGAGTAAATTATTGCCTATAACTTCTGAAAAATGGAGAGGGTATGGTTCTACCTTATTTCCTATTGGCAAATACAAAACCTCTGTATTCTTCAAATATAATGGTGGTTTTGTCAGAGCTATTTGTGAGTTTGTTGTCATGAAAAATGATAATTTGAGCAATTGGTTTATTATGGGAAATGATATTTTAACCATGTTTGGTGTGAAACTGGATCCAGCAAAAAATTGCTTTACTTTAGGAATGAATGGGAAAAGAAAATTCAAAATTTCTTCTCCTAGACCTTCTGGGCATTTGTTGAAATCTTGTAACTCACTGACCCAATGTAAAGGTAGAACAACAACTGAAATGGATGATTTATTACATGAAATAAATACCGCTTCTTTTGGTGATCAGTTGACTAGTGAACAAAAGGATTCTATTGTTGCCTCTATTACCTCTTTCCCTATGGCTTTTGCTCATGGTTCTCATGTCTTGGGAATTGTTCAGGAAGAGATGAAAATTACCTTATCCTGTAATTTGAGTGATATTCCTCCTTTCCTTAAGAAAAAACCATATCCTTCTTCTCCATCAAAAAGAAAAGATATTGAAGATAATATTGAAACATTATTGAAAATGAATATCATTGAGAAAGTGGATGTCACCCCCAAATATTGTGTCATCTCCCCAGTCTTGATTTCATATGAAAAAGATAAAGCTAGATTATGTGGAGATTACAGAGCTTTAAATACTTATACTGTTGATGATATTTATCCTTTACCCAGAATTAATTCAATACATGCTACCTTGCAAGGTGCAAAATTTATTAGTTGTCTGGATGGTAATAAAGGTTATCATTAAGTTCCAGTTGAAAAAAATTCTCAAAATTTTTTGCTAATTGCTACTCATATGGGAATATATAAGTATGTTAGAATGCCATTTGGCCCTAAAAATGCTCCTTCAGTTTTCCAGAAAGTTATGGATAACACTTTCCATCAAGAAATTATTGAAGGTTGGCTCATGGTTTATATTGATGATATTATTGTTTTTTCTAAAACTTTTGATGAACATATGATTCACTTGAATAGAGTTTTCCAAAAAATGGATGACATCAATATGACCTTATCTTTAAAAAAGTGTAAATTTGGTTTTCAATCTTTGAAAGTCCTTGGCCATGTTGTGTCAGGCTTACAAATTTGTGTAGACCATAATAAAGTTTCTGCCATTCAAAATGTGAAAGCACCAACTTCTGTAAGAGAAATCCAAAGTTTTTTGGGTATGTGTGGCTATTATAGACAATATATTAAAAATTATCAGGTCATAGCCTTGCCTCTTACAAAACTAACCAGAAAAGATGTTGCTTTTCTCTGGAATAATGACTGTCAGAAAGCTTTTAATACATTGAAAAGTTGCTTAATGACAGCCCCTATATTGGCTCTTCCAGATTTTAACAAGCCATTTGTACTTTATACAGATGCTAGCTTTATTGGTCTGGGTGCTGCCCTTCACCAAAAGCAAATTATTAATGATAAATTCTCAGAGGTTGTAATTTGTTATATTTCAAGAACCTTAAGAAATAGTGAATTGAAATATGGTGCCACTCAATTGGAGTGCTTAGCAGTTGTTTGGGCTCTTGAGAAACTTCATTACTACTTGGATGACCAAAAATTTGAGTTGGTAACTGACTGTAGTGCTGTGAAATCTCTCTTAAACCTCAAAACACCTAACAGACATATGTTCAGGTGGCAACTTGCTGTTCAGGAATACAGAGGAAGGATGAATATTATCCATAGAGCTGGAAATGTTCACTCTAATGTTGATATGCTCTCCAGATTGCCTCTGCCAAATAATGACTCCAATCCTGCTTATGTACCTGAAGATGATACTGTTCATATACATGGTATATTTATAGTTGATATGGAAGAAGAGTTATTACAGTCAATACTGGATTCATATGATAAAGATTCTGACTTAAATAAATTAGTTACTATTTTGAATGATCCTAAGAATGCTTCAATTCAAGCATTAATAAAAACTCTTCCTGAAAAGTACCAAAATGCTTTAAATAAAGGAAAGTTTTCTATTGAAGATGGTTATATATATTATAGAAGGAAGCTTACCAATGTAATTGTTATTCCTCCTTCAATGAAAGAAACTATCCTCAAACTTTGTCATGATGACATATTAGCTGGTCATTTTGATCTTGAAAAAACATTGATTAGAATCAAAAACACTGCATGGTGGGCTAATATGTCTGAAGACACAAAATTATATGTTGAATCTTGTGATTCCTGCCAAAAATCTAAAAGGTTAACAGGTAAGAGAGCAGGGTTATTACAACATATTGAAGCACCTAGTGCTCCCTGGCAAATCATTAATATGGATTTTGTCACTGGTCTTCCTGTTGCAGGTAAAGACAGCTTTAACTCTTGTTGGGTAATAGTTGATAGATTCACAAAAATGTGCAAATTTATTCCAACCCACAAAGATGTATCCACCAAAGAATTAGCTTTCTTATGGTGGTCTTACATGTTTAATATTATTGGTTTTCCAAAAGCCATTATCTCTGATAGGGATCCAAAATTCACTTCTGAGTTTTGGACCTCTTTGATGGATATTTGTGGCTGTGAGTTGAAATTGTCTACAGCTCACCATCCTCAGACTGATGGTCTAGCTGAAAGAATGATTCAAACTCTGGAAGATATGATTAGAAGGTATTGTGCCTTTGGTTTAGAATATAAAGACAATGACAGATTTACTCATGATTGGGTCACTCTTTTGCCTGGTCTTGAATTTGCATATAATAGCACTGTTCATTCTGTCACTGAGAAAAAGCCTTTTGAGCTTTGGTTAGGTTATGTCCCAAACACTCCTGCTCAGATTCTCAATAATAAATTACCTAAGTTGGAACTACACCCTGGTGTAAAATCTTTTATGCAAATGCAACAGCTATGCAGAAAACATGCTCAAAGTTGTATTGATAAAGCATTTGAATATGAAAAGAAAAGATGGGATAAATCCCATAAAGAATACACATTTTACAAGGGTGATGAAGTGTTGATCTCTACTTTCCATTTCAATTTACAGGGTAACCACAAATTAAAAGATCCTTTTGTAGGACCATTTGTTGTTAAAAGAATGGTTGGTGATAATGCAGTAGAAGTTGTATTGTATTCTCCATATGATAGGAAACATCCTGTCTTTCCCATTTCTTTGCTTAAACCTTATACTTCCAACAGTGACTTATTTCCAAAAAGAAGAGGAAGACCTTAGAAGAACCCTCAGGAAGTCACAGAAACAGCAGAAATTGATAAAATTCTCAATGATAGAATTATCACTTCTGAGAGAGGTACTGAATATTTATTGAGATATAAGAACAAATCATCTGAACATGATGCATGGATACCTGGCAAGGAAATTTCAAATCTGCCTGCTCTGTTGAAAAAATACAAAAAGAAAAAATCTTAGCATTTTTTTTATTGTTTTTTTTAGAGTGAGGGAGTGTCAGCCAGGCTATTCCAGGAGTCCAGTAAATGATATATAAATTATAAAACCTTAAAGAGTGGGTAAGAATTGTATCTAATGAATATAACTTAATATTTTATTGCATAATGAAATTATATAAGTATTTTATTATATACAAGTGTTACATTAAATTTATTGGTTATATATATTTTTATATACAGTTAAATTGAGCATAATATAATATATTCTACAAATAATGGCGCATTTTTATGTATTTAATAATTATAAATTTATATTTAATTAATTGAAAAACATATATTATAATTATAAGTGTAAAATTGATTTATAATATATTTAAATTAATTACTTAAATTTATATATTAAATAATACCTCTCATATGATACTAAACAATAATTAATGACGCTTCTTTTGACCCTTAATTGTGTTAGAAAAAAAAATAAATTAATTTGACTAAATTGAGATTAATTGCATGTTTTGTTGCGTCAAATTATTTTTTGTTTCACTTAAAATGTCCTTTAATCAGACTGTACCATCTGTTTGGAATTATTTTTCTCATAGTTCCTATGTTCCAATCTTGTTTAGTTATTCACTATTTTTCACTTACTGATTTGGGAAATTAATGACGGGAAAATTGGATTCTTAATTGGGGTTTTAATTAATTGTTTCATGTTTTTCTCTATATTGTTATGTTTCATTTACTCTTTTGATATATTTGTTTTACTTCATTCTAATCATTGTATTTACAAAGATAGTAGCGCTTCAGAGGACCCATTGCCTATAAAAGGGCCTTGGATAATCCCCTGTAGCATCATCACTTATTACACACTCAACAAATTAAATAACTATTTTATTACGTTTATATTTTTTTTATTAGTAATACAAATCTAAACAAAAGTCTATATAACAAATTAAAGGTTGCTTTAAGTCTGATAGTAATTAAAATTGTTTGCCGCGCAGAACCCTTACATTTAAAAATATTATTTTTAATAAAATCTAAGTTTTTTTTTGTCACCTCTCAAAGTTGCTCACCGTTGTTTCCCTCTCAAATAAATTAAATATATATTATTTTAATTTATTTCTTTATTTTCCCTTGTCCTCCTCCTTCTCTCCTCCTTTTCCCCTAATTTTCTTACCTTCTTCTAGACAACTGACCGACAATTATTCTGTCTCCTTATTAAGAAATACTCCAGATGTAGCTAACATTAATGATGAATATTTGAGAGATATTATTTCCAAACAAAATCATATAATGAACAACATGCAATTGACTCAAAAATTTAATACTTTGTTAACTGAACAGGGTTATCAATCAGTGAAAAGTGAATTACAGAAAGTTTCTGATGACTCTTATAAGTACAAAGTAGCTCATGAGAAGAAAGTTGCTTTGTGGCAAAATATCAAGAATGATTTGTCTAACTTACAGGACACTGTGTCTATCTGTTTCCAGGAAATAGAGGGACATAAGTCAAACTTAAAGAGATTAAGTGACCATTATTCATCGTTACAAAATAAGAACCAATTATCTTTTGCAACCATCAATGAGACTTTATCAAGTATTCCAAGAGTGAAGAATAGGCTAACAACCATTCAAGAAAAATTGAATTTATTGTTACATGACCAAAATTATTCTTAAATTTCATTGAAAGAACCTGGTGCACAGGATACTCAAATTGTACCTGTTTCTAGTTCATCTAAAGTAAAATTAGTGCCAGAAATGCCTGTAGATATTCCTGAGTTTCCATCAAAAATTGATGATGTACCTTTTTCATCTACAGAAGGGTTAAAAAATGAGATTACTGCCCAATTGGAGAAGTTACAGCTTCTTCTCACTCAGAAAAAATCTTGTAACAAGGAGACCATATCAAGTCAAAAAAATTGGCCAAAACTTGACCAATTCCAAACATTTGATGGTGATTCTTACTCTGATTGGCAAAAATATTTTGGAAGAATTGATAACCTGAAGAATTCTTACAAACTTCCAGATGAAGAAATTGTTTCTAAATTGATTCCTTTATTTACCAATGCTTCCCAAATGTGGTATGAGTCTGTCCTTTTAGATAAAAATGACTACTCATGGGAATATTGGAAGAGATTAATTAAAGCACAATTTGGTGGTTGCAAGTTTAGGTTAGCTCAACAAAGGAAGTATAAGGAAGCTAGATATAGCTCTTCTTCTACTGAAAAAAATTATTGAGTTCCTGATGACACTTGTGAAGATCCTGAGGGCAATGTACCCAGATATGGACATTGAATTATGGAAGGACAGGATCCTCTATAAATTTCCTATGTATCTGAGAGAATTAATAGTTGCTAGGACTGAGTTCTCAAGAAAACCTTCTTCTTTTATTAATACTTGTAATGAGATCCTATTAAATAACAAGTATGAGTCTAGAAGATTCATTCCTAGAAATTTATTGGAAAAAACCTCCAATTACCAACAAAAACCTCCTGAAAAAGTTGGTAAACCTTCTTCCCCTGTTGCACCTAAAAATTATGCAACAAACACTTACTTTAAATGCAGAAAGCCTTGGAAGAAAGGCCACGTTTGTGAAAAGAATATAAATCTTGTTGAAAAAACAGAGGAACATGCTGATGACACAGTTGCACTGGATAATACTTCAAGTGATTGTGCCAGCAATATTTCATATGAATCTCACCAGGAAATTTTAATGCTGGAAGAAGATATTCATTATTTGAATAATATTGAAATTGGGAATAATGAATTATCTACATTAGAAGATTCTGAGATCACAAGAAATCTTGAGGACAGCTCAATTATTATTACCCCTCTCAAAGCACCAGTCTTGATTAATGGAAATAAAATTGAGGTTTTTTTGAATTCTGGAGCTGGAGGAAGTGTAGTATCTGAAAAAGGACTTGCTTCAGTGGATCAGAATTATAAATCAAAACTTATGACTATCATTTCTGAGAATTGGAGAGGTTATGGCTTTGTTTTGTCCCCCATTGGTAAATACAAAGCCACAGTATTTTTCAAATATAATCATGGTTTTGTAAGATCAATGTGTGATTTTGTAGTTATGAAAAATGATAAATTAAGCAATTGGTTCATTGTGGGAAATTATATTTTAACCAAATATGGCATAAAATTGGATCCCTCAAACCAATGCTTCACAATGGGGATGAATGGGAAGAGAAAATTTAAAACTTCCTCCCCCAAAAAATTATTAACACCAGTATTGAACATATGTCATTCTGTAGTTCAATATAAAGGAAGATCTAAAAATGAAATTCCTTCCCTTCTGTCTGAAATTGTCACTGCTTCATTTGGAGAACAACTTTCTGGTGAGGAAAAAGATTCCATCATTCAATTGATAAAATCTTTTCCTATGGCCTTTGCTCATGCGTCACATTAATTAGGATTGGTAAAAGAAGAAATGAAGCTCTCATTATCTTGCCAATTAACTGAAATACCACCTAGTTTAAAGAAGAAGCCTTATCCTGCTTCTCCCACAAAGAGAAAAGATATCGAAGACAATATCTCTACCCTTTTAAAAATGAATATTATTGAAAAGGTAGTTGAAAAAACTAAAAATTGTGTTATCTCACCTTTCCTAATTTCTTATGAGAAAGATAAATCCAGGTTATGTGGTGATTATAGAGCGTTAAACACTTATACTTTTGATGATATCTATCCTTTACCCAGAATTAGCTCTATACATGCTACCTTACAAAGTGCTAAATATATCAGCTTTTTATATTGTAATAAAGGATATCACCATGTACCTGTCGAGAAGAATTCTCAGAATTTTCTGATAATTTCCACTCATATACGTATTTATAAGTATGTTAGGATGCCATTTGGCCCCAAAAATGCCCCTTCAGTTTTCCAAAAGGTTATGGATAACACATTCCATCAAAGAATAATTGAAGGATGGCTGATGGTATACATTGATTATATCATCATATTCTCTAAAACATTTGAGGACCATCTTAAACACCTGTGTAAAGTGTTCCATAAGATGGATGAGATAAATATGACACTTGCCTTGAAAAAATGCAAATTTGGTTTTAATTCCTTGAAAGTTCTTGGTCATGTTGTCTCAGGTTTGCAGATATGTGTTGACCAAAAAAAGTGGAAGCCATACAACAGGTGAAAGCTCCTACCACAGTTAGAGAGCTCCAGATATTTTGGGAATGTGTGGATACTATAGACAGTATATTAAAGATTATCAGGTCATAGAATTACCCCTTACCCAATTAACTAGGAGAGATGTTGCTTTTGTCTGGAACAGTGAAAGACAAAGAGCTTTTGACACTATGAAACATTGTTTGATGTCAGCACCAATTCTTGCTTTGCCTGACTTTAATCAACCATATGTTTTATACACTTATGCCAGTTTTACTGGTCTTGGTGCTGCTCTCCATCAAAAACAAGCTATGAATGATAAAGTATCAGAAGTAGTAATTTGTTATATTTCAAGAACCTTGAGAAATAGTGAATTGAAATATGGTGCCACTCAACTGGAGTGTTTAGAAGTAGTGTGGGCTCTAGAGAAGCTAAATTATTATCTGGATGACCAGAAATTTGAACTTGCCACTGACTGAAGTGCAGTTAAATCCCTCTTAAACGTGAAAACACCTAACAGACATATGTTCAGATGACAGCTAGCTTTTCAAGAATACAGAGGGAGGATGAAAATAATTCATAGGGCTGGTATTTTTCACTCAAATGTGGATATGTTATCAAGGTTAACTTTGCCAAATGATGACTCAAATATTGCATATGTTCCTGAAGATGAAATAGTTCACATTCATGGGATATATATGGTTGATATGGAGGAAGAGCTATTACAGCTTATTCTGGATTCATATGATAAGGACACTGACTTAAAAAAGTTATGTACTATATTGAATGATCCAAATAATGCTTCAATACAAGCATTAATTAAAATACTCCCACCAAAGTACCAGAAGGTTTTGGAAAAGGGTAAATTTTAAATTGATGAAGGCTACCTTTATTATAGAAGAAAGTTGATTAATGCTATTGTTATTCCTCCTTGTATGAAAGAGATTATCTTGAAAATTTGTCATGATGACATAATGGCTGGACATTTTGATCTTGAGAAAACAATGATCAGAATTAAGAACACTGTTTGGTGGGTTAATATGTCTGAAGACACCAAACTATATGTTTAATCCTGTGATTCTTGCCAGAAATCAAAAAGATTTACTGGAAAAATAGCTGGATTAATGCAAAATATTGAAGCTCCTGATGCACCATGGCAAATAATAAACATGGATTTTGTAACAGGATTGCCCATTTCTGGGAAAGCCAGTTACAACTCTTGCTGGGTTATTGTGGACAGATTCAAAAAAATGTGTAAATTTATCCCTACTCACAAGGATTTTTCCACTAAAGAATTAGCTTTCTTGTGGTGGTCTCATATGTTTAGTACTTCTGGTTTTCCAAAGTCCATAATCTCTGACAGAGACCCTAAATTTACTTCTGAATTTTGGATGTCTCTGATGGATGTATGTGGTTGTGATCCAAATCTTTCTACTGCCCATCACCCCCAGACTGATGGATTAGCTGAAAGAATTATTCAGGCCTTAGAGGAAATGATAAGAACTTAATTGTGCCTTTGGCCTTGAGTACAAAGACAATGACAGATTTACTCATGATTGGGTTACCTTACTTCCTGGTTTGGAATTATCTTATAAGAGCACTTTTCATTCTGTTTCTCAGAAAAAGCCTTTTGAGCTCTGGCTTGGATTTGTTACAAATACTCCTGCCCAAATTCTCAATAATAAAATACCTAAATTGGAGTTACATCCTGGTGTAAAATCTTTTCTCCAAATGCAACAACTTTGAAGAAGTCATGCTCAAAAATGTATTGAAAAATATTTTGAATATAAGAAGAAGAGATGGGACAAATCCCATAAAGAACACACTTTTAAAAAGTGTGATGAAATACTTATTTCTACAGTCCACTTCAATTTACAAGGTAATAACAAATTAAAAGACCCATTTGTAGGTCCATTGGTTGTCAGAAGAATGGTTGGTGATAATGCAGTTGAAGTTATCATGAATTCTACATATGACAAGAAACATCCTGTTTTTCCAATATCTCTTCTAAAAACGTACACATCCAATAGTGATTTATTTCCCAAAAGGAGGGGAAGACCAAAAAGACCCCTATTGAAATCACTGAAACAGCAGAAATTGATAAGATTCTAAATGATAGAATAATTACTGCTGAAATAGGTACTGAATAATCATTGAGATTCAAGAATAAATCTTCTGAATATGATTCTTTGATACCTGGGAAAGAAATATCTATTCTTCCTACTCTGCTAAAGAAATATAAAAAGAAAAAATCATAGCATTTTTTTTATTGTTTTTTTAGAGTGAGGGAATGTCAGCCAGGCTGCTAGACTTACCCAGTAAAAAAATTAATTATTTACTGTGATGGAGCCATTCCTTTTATATTTTTTATTTTATTATTAATTATATTATATTTACTTTAAAATTACTTGTAATAAACTAACTAATTGCAATAAGTAAATTTATTAAATATTTAAATTAATATTGATGTCCCTTATATTTTTTATTCCCTAACACCATGCTCAATGACAGGTTAAAAGAGATAAAAATATACTAATACTAAAAAGGAAAAAAAATTCAAATTAGTTTATTTAAAATACTCAAATTCTATTAAATTCTAAAAATTGAAAATTCAAATTGTTTTTTACTATGTGTAAAATTAAAAAGTGATCTTTAAAATATATCAAATAAATTGATATATATTAAAATATATTTTTTTGGCACATCTTTTTAGTACTCTCTGTTATTTGTAATTTCTTATTTTGGAAGGATCTTTTCTCTCACAACCTTGTATGTAGGCTTCTTAACTCTGTGTGATATCTCTCCTTTTTTCCTTTAAAAGGCCTTCCACTTTGTGCTGTTTTTATTCATTCTATACTACTTATAATTTTATTATTTACAAACCAATAACCATTTTATTACTACTACTACTGTTTTAGTACTTAAAGTTTTGTAAAATATAAACCTTTTAAGTAATAATAATTTTATCCCTATACCTCTTATTTGAGTAATTAAACATAAAAGATAAAATTTATGTACCTGCTTTGAAATCCTTGAGTTATCCACCTTATCTGCCGTTTGGACCGCCATAAAATCTTCTAGACAATTAGGACCCCTTGACAATCATTCTGTTTATTTTGATAATTCTTATGAAAGAAAGGATGTTCATAGAGGAGTTGATAAAGTTTGAAGAATGAATTGGGAGAATCTCAAAATAGTTGAGTGAAGCTTAGTTGAGGAATGTTGAGAATGGAGCAGAGATCATATCTGGGATCATGATGAAGATTTGGCCCCTTTGGGTTTATGTAATGCGTTTTAGAAAGAAAAGACATATAGGCTAAATAATATTCCAAATCAGAGTCCAATTTATAGTAAAGAACTAAAAGTAAAGTGATAGCATTCATAGTTGAGTGAAGTAGCTTCCTAGTAGAGAGGTGTTTCATAGTTGTTGATGGAAGGCTTATGTGATGAGGGAAGTGAAAAATCACCACCAAATGTGCAGTTGGGGTGTTTAGATAGAAAAAAACCTTAAGTGTTTGCCATAAAAATTAATTAGCATAGAGCGAGGAAAGACTTAAGGATGGCATCAGCATTTATAAGTCATGTGAATTTCTTAACTCCTTATCCACTAGCCCTGGAACTGGGTTTTCCCATAGCCTTGACAGGTGGTTGAAAGTGTGAATTCTTGATCTTTTAGGTGTATGTATGCATTTGAGGCGTGATTGAGACCTTCTGGGCACATATCTTGAGGTAATTGATACTGTCTGTGCACATAATAATGTTTTATGATGTCATTATGTAATTAATACATTTATTAACTGCAATCCACTTAATTCTTCAGTGATCACATAAGGGATAATCATACATAAGGTAAGAATTTAGGCCAAAATGACTAATTATGTTAATAATGCATATTAACATATGGGACTTATGCAGGCAGCATACTACCACTACAAAAAAGCCAATTTTTAGTGACAAAACCTTAATATTTAAAAGTCATATTTTAAGACTTTTGAATAGCCTAATATATTTTCCTGATAGGGGACAATTGAGATGTACAAGAACATTTTTTATACCTTAAAAAATGCTCATATACCCAGCTTTTAGTATGAATTTGTAGTGCATTTTGCTAGAAATTCATAATAAAGTACAATAAAAAATTTAAGACCACTGAATAATTTATATTACAATAACCTTGAGTCCTTAACACTTATTGGTTTTACACTATACTTAAACTTTAGTACTTAAGACTTAATAAAAGTACTTCTTTGACCTCTCTAAGGTGTTTTATTATATTATATTGGAGCATTAAAGGCAATTACTCCAGGTATCATTTACTGTTACTTTTCCACATGTCTTAGACATGTTTTCAACATCTTTTTATGCTCCATTTACTCAGTCCTGGGGGAACCAAGGCTGAAAAAATGGATCATGACTTATGGAAAGAAAATATTCTTTTTAATTTATGAAGTTATTTAAAGGATATAGTCTATTCCAGGACTGAAACAGTGAGGTAAAATTTATCTTTAATTTCTAGATTTAATGAAAAATTAATGAATAACCAGTTTCAACCACAGGGTGAAATAAAAAAGACAGCTGGTAGGCAAGTCTTTTTTGTTATCCCACAGACTATCCCTGGATTAGCCTCAGTAGAAACTCCAATAGTCCCTAAAAAGGTGTGAAAGAGCTAAAATAATTTTCAAAATTTATATAGACACATTGAATAAGGACTTGAACAGTATTTGATATAATCTTGGTGTTCCAGACAAGGGTAGGACCACTGTCTTGAATCCAATCACTTACAATTCCTGCTGCCATCCCAACTGATCACTCTTTTTTTTCTGTTTTATCAATCTCCCAGCTCTTTATACCTATTATCTTAATCTGAAGCCCTCTCCTATCAAACTACATATGTTCTCATATTTAACTCTGCACTAATGCACTGTAGCTCCCCTTTCCAAATACAAGCTCCCAAAAAATAATAGGCAGTTTTAGCTTATCTAGATGTTTTAATTTTTTTATTCTTTTTATTTTTTGAATTTAAAAGCAATTAATTTTAAATTGAGACTACCCTGAATATTTTAAATTTTTAAATTTTTTGATCTTTTAATACTTTTAACAGTAGTTTTAAATACTGTAGACATTTTAACTATAATTTTATTTTATAAATGTTACAGAGTTTTTAACTATTTTTTTAAAATTCTCTATATATATATATTTTCTGTCTTTGCTTTTCTTCTTTATATTTTTTTTTTACTTTCTTCAATTTTGATCAGTTTTATCAACATAATCAATATGGAGTTTAAAAATTCTTAGATTATATTTTTATACTTTTTATACTTTTCTTTGTACTTTAGTTTTAAGAAAATTGATTTGAATCTCAAGATATGTTTCATATTTAATTCTTTTTTGATTAGGTTGATATTGAAAATCTGGAAAGAGAGACAGAAAAAAAAACTGATTCACAAGAAGTAAGACAAGAGAAGAAGGAGGAAAGGAAAGAAGAATATATATTTACATATATGTATATAAGAAAGAAAAAAAGAAGCAATATGTAATGGGATCCAGAACCATTTCATGTTCTTTCTCATATTCACCCTTTTGTGAGATGGATAAAAATTCACTTCACTTGTGATCTATTTGACCCAAGGCCTGAAAGCCTCACCCTCAGGTCAAATACTGAAATGATGCTGCATCCTTTCAGCAATTGACCTTTTTCAGGCTCACAGGTACCCTTGTTTCAGATGGAAACAAGCTGCTTTACTTATGATACAGTTGACCCAATGCCTGATACCCCCACACTCAGGGTCACATACTGAAAGGACACAGTGTATTTTCAGAATGAGACCTGACATTGGGGGCATGAAGTTTTGGGTAAAATGGATAAAATGTCATAGCAAAATTCGATTCATCTTACATAAGGGTGCTGGGGAAGAAACCACTAGATCATGTGCTGAAAAGATACAGCGCCTTTTCTGGAACATTCTCAGAAAGAAAAAGTGTCAGGCTAAGATCAGCTAAAAGGACGTGAACTAGCTTGAAAAGTCTTTGTCTAGAAGATTTAAATGGTCCTATATGAATACTGTAGTATAAATCCAACAAAAAGTAAAATATAATTCAGAATATAGGTTTCAGTACTATAATTCTCACTATTCTTATATGTGGCTTACAATCTTTTTAGTAGGTAGAAAAATAGATTCTAATAATTCAGATACTATTCAAAAGTCTTATAAAATTACTAATTGATATGTATTGTAATTTATTTGGTTATATTGGTTAAATTGTAATGATAAAGAATGTAGAAAGAAGACCCAAAAACCTCCTCCTTTTATACACACTGAGTTTCCCAATAAATCCCTTGATGTACCATCCAATACACAGTTAATGACGCCTCAAAACAACTAAGAGATCTGCCCATCAACATCCCTAGTGACCCATGACATAATTAGACAAATAACAACCGTCAAAATCCTGCAATAATAAGGGAAATCCATCAAAATTAAAGGAAAAGACAAAAAGAGAGTATATGCGTATAAAACAATAATATAAAAGACTAAAGGAGACTTTTTAAGGTTAATAATAGCTTAATAATAAGGGGGATTTACTGTAGAAATTGAGGGGCTAATCCTGAAATTATACTACGTGAAATTCTCATCCAAAAATAACCAATATTGACTGAGAAACCACCCAAAAACTTAAAAAAGAGCGTGAGATGTGGGGTAACTACATGCAGTCCTTGGAAGGCGCTTGCATGGGTAAATCCTTGACTAAAATTAGGCAAATTTAAGCGTGGTGATGAAATAAGACGCCAAGAGTGAGGTTATTAATGAAATTAGTGCATATAAACAAGGTCAATGCACTATTAATTAAGCTAGGACACTAAATAAGCGCCTGTTGCCTATTTTAGTGTGTTTCCCCACAGTGGGCGTAGAATGTGGGGTAATTATAGTGTGAAAAAGCCAACTTTGCTAAAAATGAACCTATTCACATGGGAAAACAGCAGGCAGTATGTGGCCAGTACACAGAAGCCATTTCTGGCATAAAAAACACCAATTTTGAAATGTGTTATTTTTATGCATTTAAATTGCCAAATCAATAGTCCTCAATGAGCCCAATTGATCTGTCAAAGTGCAATTTTGATATTCTCAATTTTATAGCGCATATAGTCAACTTTTAAGTGAAATAAAGTGCATTTCTTGTTTTTTGCATAAAACAATGAATATAACAGCTTTAAGTGTACTTAAAAATTATGTAACCTTATACCTAAGGTTATTAAGATTACCCTAACATATTCAAACATAATATTAAGTACATAAGACCTATAAAAGGTGGATATATGTGTCAGTATAGTCTAGTATATAAGTATGATATAATAGTGTTTATTTATGGTCCTACTACTTATTGATAAATGATTTAGTGATTAAACCTCAGGGGAAGACTAATAAAATAGTTATACTCAAATAAAACTCACAATACTTGGATTTAAATGTGTGCTAGTGGTGGAAAATAGATAAATAAAATATAGTTATAGCTTATATAAAGATAATATCAATTTAAAATGGCTTTATAATATATTTCTAAATGTCAATAATTGTATAGTAGTTTTTTTTGGAGTTGTAGTAATTGAATGATGATAAATAACAGTCAAAATCCCTTCTTACTTATACTTAAATCCACTGGAGTGCACAGACCTTCAATCCAGATGATGTCACTGCTATCCCTGGCAATTACAGCACTATGAGGGCTCATCACCTCCCCATGGCGTCCACTTCAAGCAGTTTCAACACCCAGACCTCCAGTAAGGACCCTCCATCACTATTAATAATAACACAGATCCATACCATAAATAGAAAATCCAGATAAAAGCGGATACCATAAAAAAAAAGGTAAAATAAACAATCAAAAAGAGATTTAATGAAACCAAAAGCATATAAAGGAAAAAAATAAAATGTCCAAGCCCCCAATAACATCCCCAAGCATCCACATTAACCCAGAAATATCCTCTGAACCCATAAATCCGTGAATAACCATCCAAGGAAGTAATTTTAGTTGTCCAAACTGGGTGTATGCGCCTGATATAGGTGTCTATGCTTCTGTAGGCATTGTGAGTCCACTGATTTTGTCCATATGACCTAAAATAAGCAGAAAAACAAAGGTTATAGGCCATTAAGGGGCTAAAACCCACTTATATACCTAAATATACATAATATACTGCATATTTCACTGAATATGAGATTTATGTATACATATAAGCTTATGTATGTCAATAATTACTTCATATCACTTAAGATAAGTATATTATGACTCCATTAACACCTTAATAAGTATTATTAGGCCATGGATAAGCTATTTAAACTATTATAAGTTATATAATAGAATAATAATTATATATATATATAATAAAATAATATATATTATTATTTTAACCTTATTTTTAAGATATAAGCTTAATTTACTTAAGGTTATCTTATTTTAAATATTAGAAATACTCAGTCCTAAGGATATTTAGGCTGACAATATGCGTGTATATAAGGTGTTATAATGGCATTTTTTTGTGTATTATCATAATTTTACTTATGTATACTGTTTGTGTACTCTCATTTATTGTTCCCATGTATAGTTCATATGTTTAACATAACTTATAAGCACTTTTTACTCAGTCCTGAGAATATTCAGGCTGACACTTGCCCACCCAAAAAAAACAATAAAAAAAATGATAAGTTATACATTTTTATTTATTTATTTGTAATTTTCAGGTATTCAGATTACTACTGTAGCATTAAAGATTATACTTTAAAGAAATAAAACATAATAAAATATTATGAGTACTGGTTTTTTTAACCCCTCAGCTGGTTGGAAAGAAATTTATTTCTGTTTAAATTTTTTAAGAAGGGTGGATAAATTAGAAATTTCTTTTTCAGGTATCCATTTATAAAATTCATTTGATTTCCCTTTAAATCTCAGAAAATACTCAGTTCCTTTTTCTTTAGTAAGGATTCTTTTCTTGAGTATTTTTTCAATCTCTGCTTTTTCCACAATTTCTTCAGGTTGCTTTTTAGGCCTTCCCCTTCTTTTTGGAAATAAGTCAGGATCATTTGCATGGTAAGGTTTCAATAATGAGATAGGGAAAACTGGATGTTTCCTATCATATGGAGCATATAATATGACTTCCACTGCATTAATACCAACCATTTTTCTTACTACAAAAGGTCCTACAAAGGGATCCTTTAATTTAACATTACCTTGTAAGTTAAAATGTAGTGTTTATATTAGGACTTCATCTCCCTTTTTGAATTCAAATTCTTTATGAGATTTGTCCCACCTTTTCTTTTCATATTCAAATGCTTTTTGGATGCATTCTTCTGCATGCTTTCTACACATTTTTTGCATATGAATAAAGGATTTAGTACCAGGGTGTATATCTAACTTTGTTAATTTATTTAAATGATTTACTGGGGTATTTGGTACGTATCCCAGCCAGAGTTCAAATGGTTTCTTCTCTGTTACAGAATGAGTTGTGCTGTTATAAGCAAATTCCAGGCCAGGAATTAATGTTACCCAGTCATGTGTGAATTTCTCATTGTCTTTGTATTCTAATTCAAAGGCACAATATCTTCTGATCATGTCTTCTAGAGTTTGTATCATTCTCTCAGCCAGCCCATCAGTTTGTGGATGGAGTGCTGTAGACAATTTCAATTGACAACCTGATACTTCCATCAAAGATGTCCAGAACTCTGAAGTAAATTTAGGGTCTCTGTCAGAGATTATGGCTTTGGGGAACCCAGCAGTATTCATCATCTGAGTCCACCATAGTAATGCCAAGTCTTTTGCAGATACCTCTTTATGGGTAGGGATAAATTTTTACATTTTTGTTAATCTATCCACTATTACCCAGCAAGAATTGAAACTTTCTTTTCCTGCTAATGGCAAGCCAGTTACAAAATCCATGTTTAAAATTTCCCATGGAGCTTTTGGCTGCTCTATTTGTTGTAACAACCCAGCTCTCTTCCCAGTTAATCTTTAAGATTTCTGACAAGAGTCACATGTTTCAATGTATTTTTGTACATCTTCTTTCATGTTTATCCACCAGGCTGTATTTTTAACTCTGGTTAATGTTTTGTTTAAGTCAAAATGACCAGCTAAGATGTCATCATGACAAGTACTCAACATTAACTCCTTCATAGAAGGTGGTATCACTATTACATTACTTAACTTTTTCCTGTAATATATATATCCATCTTCAATTGATAGTTTACCTTTTTCCAATGCATTTCTATACTTTGGAGGCAAGGTTTTAATTAATGCACTCATGGAGGCTTTGTTGGATCATTAAGAATGGTAGATAGTTTAGTCAAATCTTTATCAGATGAATAATTTTACAATATAGTTTGCATAAAATCTTCTTCTAAATCCACTATATAAATCCCAAATATATGTATAACCTCATTTTCAGGTACATAAGCTGGGTTGTCAGCATCATTTGGCAAAGGACTTCTGGATAATAAATCCACATTAGAATGCAATGTTCCTGGTCTGTGAGTGATTGTCATTCTTCCTCTGTACTCTTGTACAGCTAGTTGCCATCTAAAAATGTGCCTATTAGGTGTTTTCATGTTTAGCAATGATTTTACTGCACTGCAATCTGTTATAAGTTCAAACTTCTGGTCTACCAGATAGTAATGAAGTTTCTCCAAAGCCCACACCACCGCTAAACATTCCAGCTGTGTGGCCCCATACCTTAATTCTGTTTTTCTTAAGGTTCTGGATATATAACAGATAACTACTTCAGATAATTTTCCATTTATTATCTGTTTCTGCCGTAAAGCAGCACCAAAACCTATGAAGCTTGCATCAGTGTACAAGATAAAAGGTAGGGTGAAATCTGGAAGTCCCAATATTGGAGCTGACATTAAACATTCCTTTAATTTATTAAAGGTGTGTTGTCTTTCATTATTCCAAATGAAAGCCTCATTTTTCCTGATTAATGTTGTTAAAAGAGCTGCAATGGATTGGTAATTTTTAATATATTGTCTATAATATCCACACATACCCAAAAAACTTTGAATTTCTTTTACATTTTTAGGCATACCAATGTTTTTAATTGCTGCCACCTTATTCTGGTCAACACAAATTTGTAATCCAGATACAACATTTCCAAGTACTTTCAAGGATTGAAATCCAAAATTACATTTCTTTAATGCAATTGTCATATTAATTTCATCCATTCTTTGAAAGACTCTTTTCAGGTGATTTAAATTTTCATCATATGTTTTTGAAAACACTATGATGTCATCAATATAGACCAATAGCCATCTTTCAACCATTTCCTGATGAAAAACACTATCCATCAATTTTTGGAAGACTGAAGGCACATTCTTTGGGCCAAATGGCATTCTCACATACTTATATATACCCATATGTGTGGTTATTAATAAGTAATTTTGAGAATTTCTTTCCACAGGAATCTGGTGGTAACCCTTGTTTCCATCCAGACAGGAAATATATTTTTCTCCTTGTAAAGTAGCATAGATAGAAGCTATCCTTGGTAGAGGGTAAATATCATCTACTGTGTATGTATTCAGAGCTCTATAATCACCGCATAATCTTGCCTTATCTTTTTCATAAGAGATCAATACTGGTGAAATAACACAATACTTAGGTGTTGTGTCCACTTTTTCAACAATACCCATTTCCAACAACATTTTTATATTGTCTTCAATATCTTTCCTTTTTTCAGGAGATGCTGGGTAAGGTTTCTTTTTTAGGCTTCCAGGAATATTATCCAAATCACAGCTTAGAGATATTTTCATCTCATGGTTTTTGACCAATCCTAGTTCATTTGAACCATGAGCAAATGCCATAGGATATGATTTAATCAATCTCAAAATATTTTCTTCTTCAATTTTTGAGAGTTGAGGACTGAATGAGGCCTTTTGGATTTCATTTTCCAATTCAACCACTTCAGTTGTGGTTCTTCCACCTTGCAGTTGTTCTTCTCTAGAAGAAATGGCATATACTGAATTTTCAGAACATATTTTGAATTCTCTCTTACCATTCACGCCTATAGTGAAGCAAATGTTTGCAGGATCTAGTTTAATGCCAAATTTTGTCAATAAATCATTGCCAATAATAAAGTCACTACAATTACTATTATCCATTACCACAAATTCACAAACTGCTTTAACATATCCCTTATTATATTTAAAGAATACAGCAGTTTTGTATTTGCCAATTGGATTTAATACTGAACCAAAACCCCTCTAGTTCTTTGTCTGAACAGGTTCTAGTTTTTTCCTGGTACCTACTATCAAGTTTCATTAATGTATTAATTGAAACTACACTACCTGCAGCCCCAGTGTCAAGAATGGCATTCATTTATTTTCCACATATTATAACAGGTGCTCTGATAGGTGTTATTTTGTAAGTATCATGAGATACATCTTTAATTATTTCAGCTTCCTCTATGGAAGTTAAAAATGTGTCTGTATGAGGTATAGCATCATTCAGGAACATAGTATCCTGTTCTAATACAAATATCTAATTTTCATCATCACTGTAAGATATGTTACTTTTACTATCCTCACTGGATTCCATGTTCTCATCTTCATGATTACTTGGTTAAGAATTCTGTGAGGTTTCAATAACATTTATTCTCTTCTTACACGTGTGACCCTTAACCCAAGGTTCATTACATTTGTAAAAAGTGTTATTCTCTTGTCTCTTAGGGACAAGGGGAGCTGAAGGTTTTTTCTACTCCACTGGTAACTTACTTGTAGTAGGTTTTACCACTTCAACACTTTGTCTGTGATTACTATACTTGGTTTCATACTTGTGGTTTAATAATATCTCATTGCATATGTTAATGAATCCAGAGGTGTCTCTGATGGTTTCAGTTCTAGCTACAATAATGTCTCTACTTGATATAGGCAACTTGTATATTATTTTTTCTTTCCACTCTTCATAATCCATTTTTGGATCCATAGCTTTCATGATTTTTATTAAATTCATTAAGAAGACCATGGGTTTATCTCCAGCATTTGGATTATATCTAGTCCTTTCATACAATCTTTGTTGAGTGATTCTAAATTTTGGGCCACCAAATTGCCTTTCAATTAGTGCCTTCCATTCATTCCAGGAGTAATGAATTCCCTCACTCCATACAGATTCAAACCATAATAATTCCACATCTGTAAATAAAGATATTAACTTTGAAGTAATTTCTTCATCAGGTAATTTGTATGAAAATTTTAAGTTATCAATTCATTGTATGATATGCTGCCAATCAGATTTTGAATCCCTGTCAAAAGAAGGGTACTGATCTAACTTAGGCCAGTTCTTTTGGCTAGTTTTTGCTTCCCTAAACTGAGGAATATTGAGTAATTCACTTACTTTAGAAAGATGATCATTTATTTCATCTTTTACTGATTTTAAATTCTCAGAGCCCATGACACTATGTTTATGTTCAATCATTGGTTTATAATCAGATTTTTTCATAAAAACTGGTACTCTTTCGACATAAGAGGTATTAACTTTAATTTTTTCAGTATTTTTCAAAATGTTAGCTACTTCAATTTCTACTCTTTGTAACCTATCTTTTATTACAGGTACATGAGTTAAGGTATCATTTACATTTGAAAAAGACAATTTTACACGTCCCTCTATGGTAGCCATAATATTCTGATAATGTTCTAATTTATTTTCTAAATTTTTAATCTCAGAGTTTAATCTTTTGTTTTCATTGATTAATTCATTATTTTAATTATCAATAATTTTTAACCTATTGGCTGTTGTACTCAATGATTGTGTGAGGTTTAATAATACACTTTCTGTATTATCGTTGGACTCTCTAGAGAATTCTTCCAATTTTTCAATTCTTAATAATAATTTACTAATTATTTTTGATTCCATTGGATTTTCATTTAGAAAATATTCAATTTTGTCTGTGTCTAATTCAGAAGAATCATCATCAGGGTCAAGATTTAATTCATTTGATTCCATTTTTATATTAATAGTATTTTCCTGGTGGTCAATAAAACTATGTACATTGTCCTCATTGAAAGACAAGTCTAACATGTTATCTTCAAATGAATTATTTATTAAATCCTTATCAATTATATCCAATACCTCTCTATCAATTTCATTACCTATAAGTAACTCATTGTTAGGATTATATAATTGATCCTGAGAAGATGGATGACTTACCACGGTCTTATTCCGTTTCCCCTGCCTCTCCTTGGCTTTCCCCTGTAAGAGTGACTGATGGATCCCTGTTGAGGAGGGTTGTTGTAGTTTTGGGCATACCAATCCCACTTCCATTTTCTGACTGTTATCTTTTGGTTCTTTTCTGGGGCTGGAGGTGTTACTGTGGTATTTGGTGCCACTGGTTGTTGATGAGACCTTATATCCACTAGAGCCTGGTTGACTTCTATAAAGCCCTGTGACGCCCTTTTCTCCATATTGTTGATCTGGTCTACCATATTTTTTACTCTTATTTTTAGTGTATTCAGTAGGGTTGAGAGGGAGTGAATTTACTCTTGTAACGTGTTTTTAGACTTCTTTATTGACATTTGTTTTAAGAGCTTTTCCTTTTCCTCCATGAACATTGGTGGGGTGTTGTTTATTGTTATTGGTGATTCTTGAACCTCCATTTGAATTTCCTGTAACAGGTATTTTAGCTCAAGTTCTTATGTTATAAGTTTTTGCCTTATTACTTATAATGTCATTGTTGTCACACATGTTTACATGGAATTTAAAGAATTGAAAGTTTAGATATGAAAAACTTCAAAAAGGAGTTTAATCAGTATTTATTAATACCACTGAAGACAATTTTATTGCTTACTTATTTGTATTAAGTGAATTTATAAGTGCCAAAAGTCAAATATGCTTTTAAGTGGTCACTTGATATAACTGGTCTACAATATGTAGCCGTGTATTTATATTTAAAAGAAAACAACTGTCAGTAAGATTCTTTCTAAATATTTAATGAATGTTACAAACCAATAAAAAAAAGATTAAGAGTCCTGTTAAAAGAAAAAAATTAATCAGTTCAATTGGTTTATTATCTGCAAAGATCACAAATTTAATTGGTCTATTGACAGACTCCCACTAATAACAATTTTATGTTAAATTAGTGGTAAAATTGTTGATTCAATATCACAATTTTATTATATAACAGGGCTTCTTTTTCTGAAATCACTATATAAGTGACCACAACCTGTTGTAATTATCCAAATATTTCTATAAAGATATTATTTATGTGTACCTTCTTTGAAATTTTCACTTACTGGATTATAACAGAATTCTTGAGGAAAGGTCCCCAATTGTCAGACTAAGATCAACTAAAAGGACGTGAACTAGCTTGAAAAGTCTTTTTCTAGAAGATTTAAATGGTCCTATATGAATACTGTAGTATAAATCCAACAAAAAGTAAAATATGATTCAGAATAAAGGTTTCAGTAATATAATTCTCACTATTCTTATATGTGGCTTACAATCTTTTTAGTTGGTAGAAAAATAGATTCTAATAATTCAGATACTATTCAAAAGTCTCATAAAAGTACTAATTGATATGTATTGTAATTTATTTGGTTATATTGGTTAAATTGTAATGATAAAGAATGTAGAAAGAAGACCCAAAAACCTCCTCCTTTTATACACACTGAGTTTCCCAATAAATCCCTTGATGTAACATCCAATACACAGTTAATGACGCCTCAAAACAACTAATAGACCTGCCCATCAACATTCCTAGTGACCCATGACATAATTAGACAAATAACAACCATCAAAATCCTGTAATAATAAGGGAAATCCATCAAAATTAAAGGAAAAGACAAAAAGAGAGTATATGCGTATAAAACAATAATATAAAAGACTAAAGGAGACTTTTTAAGGTTAATAATAGCTTATTAATAAGGGGGATTTACTGTAGAAATGGAGGGGCTAATCCTGACATTATACTACGTGAAATTCCCATCCAAAAATAATCAATATTGACTGAGAAACCACCCAAAAACTTAAAAAAGAGCGTGAGATGTGGGGTAACTACATGCAGTCCTTGGAAGGCGCTTGCACGGGTAAATCCTTGACTAAAATTAGGCAAATTTAAGCGTGGTGATGAAATAAGACACCAAGAGTGAGGTTATTAATGAAATTAGTGCATATAAACAAGGTCAATGCACTATTAATTAAGCTAGGACACTAAATAAGCGCCTGTTGCCTATTTTAGTGTGTTTCCCCACAGTGGGCGTAGAATGTGGGGTAATTAAAGTGTGAAAAATCCAACTTTGCTAAAAATGAAGCTATTCACACGGGAAAAAAGCAGGCAGTATGTGGCCAGTACACAGAAGCCATTTCTGGCATAAAAAACACCAATTTTGAAATGTGTTATTTTTATGCATTTAAATTGCCAAATCAATAGTCCTCAATGATCCCAATTGATCTGTCAAAGCGCAATTTTGATATTCTCAATTTTATAGCGCATATAGTCAACTTTTAAGTGAAATAAAGTGCATTTCTTGTTTTTTGCGTAAAACAATGAATATAACAGCTTTAAGTGTACTTAAAAATTATGTAGCCTTATACCTAAGGTTCTTAAGATTACCCTAACATATTCCAACTTAATATTAAGTACATAAGACCTATAAAAGATGGATATATGCATGTATATAAGGTGTTATAATGGCATTTTTTTGTGTATTATTATAATTTTACTTATGTATACTGTTTGAGTACTCTCATTTATTGTTCCCATGTATAGTTCATGTGTTAAACATAACTTATAAGCACTTTTTACTCAGTCCTGGGGATATACAGGATGACAAAAAGGGTGTAAGAGGAGGGGATAATAAGGAATGTGGAACATTGGGATTGTCCTACAGAAACATGGGGTATTGAGATGAAGCCATTAGAGTGAAATAAAGCTCAAGAAATTTAGGGTGAGAAAAATGGCTAAGTAGTACCCACAAGGAGCTATGTAAGGAAAACAGAAGCACAAAAGACATACACAAAGTTAACTTTAAAGGCCCTTCTGAGTAACCAAGGGGGGCCCAAGTGAGGTACTCCTGAGGTCTAAAAAAGGGCTACAAAGGGGAAACAGAAAAGTTTTAAGAGACTTACACATATAATTACCTTTTTTAATATTTGAAGGGATAAATTAAATGATGGAAAAATCTAAAATAAATTCAATCCAAATATTTTATTTTACTAAATTTACTTTTACACTGGTAAAATATGTCATGTTTAAGAATATTCAATATTTAATTATCTAAATCAAATTAATTAAAAAACATCACACTGTATTTTAACTGTGGCTTCTTTATAGTTTCAGAAGTGCTGTGTCTATCAGAAGGATGATCATCTTTATTGAGGACATGGAACTGTGGATTATTGAGTGTTAGAGAGAAAAAAGTAATTGGCCTATCTGAAGAGTTGATAGGGTAATTAGAACACAAACTTTAAAAAACATTTTCAGTATAATAGTGGAAAAAATCTTTTTATATTAAATACTTCATATACTTGAGACACAGTTTTCAGACCACTTTATAGATAACCATAACATTTTTATAAAATATATGAAGGTTTTAAGATGGAGACAGAACCCAACAAACCCCCAAAAATATTACCTGAGGCCTTTATCAACATTGAAAATTATTCAATAAGTCAGAAATCATAATATATAAATAAGTATTTTACTTGAGTTATAATGATCTTGAATGAGCTGCACCCAAAATGCAGTCATAATAAAAGTTTAAAAGTTTAATCACTTAATTTATACTTGCCTAGAATTAATTCAAGTCAAGTATAAAATTATCTCAATGGTTTTAAAATAGAGTCAACATCAAAAGAAAACAAAATGAAAAGTCATTATTGATAATCATATAATAATATAAAAGATTAATAAAAATACTGAGAATAGAATGTGGCACAGCTAGATCAAATACCAACCAACCAAAAGTCATTTTCAATATTAAAAATACTTCTTTAAAATTAAATAGTCATTAAAATATGGGAACCAGCCATAGTTCTGCACTTTTTATTTCCTCTGCTTAAAAATTAATGCACATGATATTTTTATTTTACTGCTTGACCTTATCTTTCATTGCCCACAGTACTAGTCAAGTGTAAGAATTCATAAAGCTGATTTTACATTTTAGTTTGTCAGTCATATTCATGACAAAACAAGAATTCATAATTAATACATGTATATTATGCATATTTTAATTATTGCACAAAATATTTTTTGAATATAAATATGCATATTTTTTGCATTTCACATATACATATTTTTGTATTTTCATATGCATATTTTTTGCATTTTGCATATTCATATTCTCTGCATATTTTACATGCTTATTTTTTGCATATTGTATATGAATATTTTGTGCATATTGTATATATATATTTTTGTATTAAATATGCTTATCTTATGCATATTGCATACATATATTGTTTGCATGTTTTATTCATATTGAATATGCATTAAGCATCTATATTTAACATGCAATATGATTGGCTATTAAATATGTATTATTCATGCATATTGAATATAAAATAAAGTATGTGGTATTGCCTTGATTCATGCTTTTTGCAGGGTGGAGGGTGGGGGAAAAGAAATATGAAAGTTTTTCCAAAATATCTTTACTTGACAGATTTATACTCATATACCCCCCATAAAATTTCTTCAAATATTATTTTATGGGTTACTCTAATATTGATAAAAAAATGACTTTCCTAAAAGTTTTCTTTTTTTTTCACCCTGTGAGCACAAGATATATTTTTCAAAGAATCATAAATCTATAGGACAAGAACCTCATTTGGAGAAACCTGGAAAGGTTTCTGCACCAATGGCTCCTAGTAGTTATTCTAGTAATACTTTTTTAAAAGGTAGAGAGCCTTGGAAAAAAGGATACATTTTTCAAAAGAGAATTAATATAAGTGAAAAAAATTATGGGAAATAAAATTATTACAAGACTCCTCCATCTGAGGACTCTTTTAGTGATTGTGAGAGAAATATTTATTAGTGATAACAACTGCAAAGAGGTTTAAATGTTGAAAAATTACATACACTGAAATTAAGAATAATTATACATTATTTGATTTTGAAGAAGTTTAAATGATAAGAGAGTTTTACAGTGAGTCAATATTTATTGCACAAATTAAAGCACCTGTTAAAATAAATGGGAAGAAATTGGATTTTATATTAGATACTGGGTCTGAAGGAAGTGTAGTATCCACAAAAGAATCATCTACCACTGATAAGTACTATGGGAGTAAACTGCTTCCAATGGTAAATAAATATTAAAAAGGATATGTTTCATTATTAAGCCCTATAGAATAATATAGAACCAAAGTCTTTTTCAAGTATATTCATTGTTTTGTAACATCTGTGAGTGACTTTGTCATCATGAATGGTAATAAATTATGTACCTGGTTTATTATTGGGAATGATGTTATACCAAAGTTTGTTATAAGACTGGATCCTGGAAATAAATGTTTCACAATGGGCTTAAATGGGATAAAGAAGTTTAATATTACTTCATCAAAAGTTTATTCAGTTCAACTCATGAAATTATGTTTTACCATTAATTAATAAAAATGAAAAGCAACTAATGAAGTAAATGAGTTTGATAGGGGGTATCAATGTTCAAGTATCCACAATTAGGGATCAGGAAATATTTTTTCTGGGATCAGACATTGCTAATTGCAGAAGATTCTTATCCACTAGCCTTAGGGCTAGTAGATATAGATTGCACAAAAATGCATTATCCCACCTCTTACACCTTAATTTCCATCCCTAATTCCTGATCCAAAACTCATCACATCCATTATTGATTTGTCATAAAGTCACATGACCTATAATTGTAGATTCCATCCTAAATTCTCTCTTCAATCTATGCTACTTAATATTGGTGGAAAACACATAATATTTTTTTCTATCTACACACCCCACTTGTTCATTTGGTGGCATATTTTGCTTCCCACTCATTACCTAAACCTTTTACCAAAAATAATGAAGCACCTCTCTACTAGAAAGCAAATTCAGTCAGCTATGAATTCTATCACTTTAACATTAGCTGCTGACTCTGATTCTGACTTGGGTTTGGAAGACACTTTAGCTTATATGTCTTTTCAATGATCTTTATGAAGAAGAGGATGCCAAACCTGCACCAGCTCTCCCCTTCCTTGAATCACAAAACATTCTTTCCACCAAGATATGCTCTGTAATTATACCAATCACCCACCAAAATCTTGAAACACAACCCTTTTAATTTTATTTCATACTCTCCAAATGTTCAACTTGTGTGCTTTATTCACTTGGTTTGGTGTTTTTGGTTCTTGAATAATCATTTTTAGTTTGAATTAACAGTGAATATATCTTTTTTGGATTTCTCATTTGTTTTCATTCAGTAGCCCAACAATAAATCACATATTTTCTACAATCACATAAATTTTCACTGTTTCTTTTTTTCATTCATCCCTCATATCTTTGCTCCTCTCCTCAAACATCCCTCAAAAAATTTAGGTTTATTTATTTTCTCATCTAATCTCTCCAGGTAGGTCATTTTACTCATTTTTTTGATTTTTTGTTTGATAATTATATTTTTTTTGTTTTTTTCTGTTTTTTTTTCTTTTTTGTATCTAAATTTTTTTGTAAGTGATTATTTTTGATTTTAATGGTAAAATTAAACTTTTTTTTCTATCTATCTTTTCTTTCTTTTATAGCTCCATCACCCTACTCTCCATCTCTTCTTGGAATGGTCATTATACCCCCTTCTCCTATTCCACTTTTCTTTGGCTCCATGTCATTAAAACACATACATTGCACATTCTTAATGCATTTCACTTACTCCATCTTTGATTTCCCCCAAATTTCAAAATCAATCTTTCTCACTCTATTTTTCCCACTGTTCAATAAAATTAAGTTTAATCTTCTTTTTTCATGCCTATATGATACCTCATTCTATCTATCAAAATTTCATACTTAAATATATTTATTACTGTTATCTGGATAACAGTAGACTTATTAAACTTCTCTTGTTCTCATCTCCATTACCACTTCTTAAGTTTTTGTAAAATTTTGAAAAACTGACTCAGAATTAGTGTTAGGTTTATTCAAATATAATATCATTTTAAATGAAGATTATTCTAAAGGCTACCTTTTATTTCCAACAAACAGATTTGGATTTGGTTCAGTCATTCCTGAGATATTGAACTTTAAAGTTGAGCCTTTTTTTCCCAATTTAAATATTTTTGTTTCATGTTTTTATTTAATAAATTAAGGTTAGTTTTATTTAAATCACATGTCCTCTTACTGAAGATTTTCCTGAAGCCTATCTTTCATTTTCCACAAACAAATTAAATTTGGTTCAGTGGTTGCTGAGATTTTGACTTTTACAGTTGAGCCATTTTTTCCAAATTTCACTAAATTTATTTTATGTTTTTATATTGCATAATTAGAGAATAAGGCTTCTAAAAACCTTATATGATATTCATCTAGGCTTTGATCTCCCTCTTGTTAGAATTTTTATCATCACTTTTCAATTTTTTGTGAAATTTTTAAAATCAGAGTCAGAATTAGGGTTAGGTTTATTAGAATCTAATGTTCTTTTAGCTAACAATTCTTCAGAAGCCTATCTTTCATTTCCCATAAACAGATTTGAATTTTTTTCTGTGGTTGTGAAGATATTGACCTTTAAAGAAGAGCCTTTTTTTTAAATTTTACTTAATTTAATTTATGATTTTATATTGCTCAATTAGAGAATAAGGCTTCTGAAACAATTATCTGATGATTATCTAGGTTTTTATCTCCCAAAGCTTTGTATCCCTCAATTTTTTCTTGGAAAATTGCTTGAAAATATTATATACTTGTGCATTTTAATCTAATCATAACATGACCAAGAACACTGGACATCCCAATGGGACAGATATGGAATGGGTTGAACTCACTAACAATTATATATTTTATTTTAATGTTATCATCAGCTATAGAAGATTTCATATCCAAAGCCATGCTGACAAAAACAATTCTAATATGCTTACTTTCTGGCTTCTCTGTTATATTAATCCTATTACTGGAAGACCCATCCCTTCAACTGCTAAAATCAAAGGCCATAGACTATACTTTCCAGATAATAGATGTATCTTGAAATTTGGTTTTGAAAATGGTATCATAGAAGCAATTTAGAACTCTTCAAGAGATAATCATCAGACTACTAAGGCACCTCCTGAATTGGAATATTGAAAAAAGATTACTCATTTTGATGTTCTTTTCAAATCAATCAAAGTTTGATAAGCTAGGTAAGTAAGGTAAGGGTTGAAGGGTAAATGTTTAGTAAAAAATTAGGGAGTGGTTCCCAATAGATTAATTAATGTATTTTCAAATTTTTATTTCATTTTCTTAAACTTTTAATTTATCAGTTATTAAAGATAATCAATCAATGTAATTATTGTACCATCAGGCCCTTATACTGTATAAAGGTGTTAATTCAATTATATTCTATGAATGAGTTCATAATACCATTCTTGTCATATTTTTTCTTGGACTTTGCTGATGAAATAATTGGAAGATAGTATTTGGGATTCCTTTACTTGGTTGATAAAATTTTTTAATTGATTTAATTAATTATTTATGAAATAAAATGAAAATTTGGTAATCCTCACCCCCTCCAAGATAAAATCATAGGGTATTATTGCTAAATTTTCAAATAAGATGTGTAAAATTTTTGACTTATAATAATTTGGAATGAAATATGAATAAAATTTAAAAAAATATTCATCAAATATTTTCATTAATCATTCAATTTCTTCAACAGACTTATTAGCTTTAACACATTCTATCAAGTAGAGTTTCTTTTTGGAACCATCTTTGAGTTGATACTTGAGTCTCATATGATCCAATAAGAAATTGTACTCAAGAGCCTTCTATTCTTTCTTTATCTCAAATTTCTTCTCCTCCAAGTCAGGTGCCCTCTCATCCCTCTGTAAAGAAAGCTCAAATTTATTCTCCTCCTAGTCTTGTGCCCTCTCTTTCCTCTTCAAAGAGAGCTCAAAATTCTTCTCCTCCAAGTCTTGTGTCTTATCATCCCTGTGTAAAAAGAGCTGGTATTGTTGCTTTTGAAAGTTAAGAGTATCTCTTTCAACTTCAACTTTACCTAGAGTAAAAAAGAATATTAACAAAATAAATGAAAGTCTCACTTAATTATTTATAGGTATGCTATCACATACCAGAATCACATCTCTCCAAAAAATTGTCAATGGAAGAAAATGGGGTTTGGAAAGAACTATCTCTGTTTCATTTTATTTTACTGTTGAGATTCAGAGTAGTTGATGGTTTTCTTTTTTTATGGAGGTGAAATTTTACTCTTCATCATTGATTCTAGCTTCATAATTGCTGGCTTGAGGATCCTGGGTTTTTTCATCACCCTTTTTAGAAATAAAAACAGAGAAGTAAATAAAAAAAAGTCAACTTGAAAATAAATTAAATCTCACTGGAGCTAGATCAGGCTGGTTTATATCACAATAAGGATCTATTGAAAAGATATTTTAATTGGTGGAAGTAAAATGAGGGGAGGCTTGAGTAGAAGAGGAAGGAAAAAGATTTCTTTTGACATCATGTTTGGAGATATAATCTTCTCTATCCAATGTGCTTTCAGGATTAATATTGGCTTGCTCTCCAAATATGGAATCCATCTCTTTATAATAAGGACATAAAGAATCAGGTCTATTGTCTACATATTTGATACCCTTACTGATATCAAGGCCATTAATACTAAAAACAGTGGAAAATGAAGTAGTATTAGCCTTCTTGTATTTGGATCAATAGCTCTTGAAGCTTTCAGAAGTCTGTTTAGGCAAAAGATCAATCCTTATCTTTTTCTTATTTTGTAATTCATTAGACAATAGAAGATATTTATTGAATTTTGATGCAGGGGCTATGCTTCTTTAGTTGCATTCTTAGTACCAAAACAAGAATCAAAATTATTTTTAGTTTTTGGCCAGCTTATAAGTATTAGATGAAAATCTTTTTTTGGTTGAATGGTCTTTAATTTCACAGCTGAGCAGGGGAAACAGGGAGTAATGGGATCTGAAGAACAACTGGGGGAAGGCTGCCTTTGGGAAGATCTATGACAATGATGCATCTTAAGATATTGGAAGATGAAAAGGAGAAGAAACAAACAAATGAGATGGGGAGGGGCTCTGAGCCAATAGAATGATTAGACAAGATTGGAGTGTGCAGAAATGCAGGAAGCCTGGGATATCCAGAAAGTTTTCCAAGATGTGTTTATGAAATATTTAGGATAAACGTGTCAGATAGAGGTGAACATTAACATGTAAAAGCTCTAATAACCCAATTATTAGAAAAAATAATTGCTGAAGATAATTGGGGTATAATGATTTTTATCTGCAATTAATTTAATTGTGGAATTTTCAACATTGATATCCATAATGCATAATTTAGGGAACAATTGGAAGATAGTCAAAAAGACAAAGCATTGAAACTTATTCAATCCTTTCCGATGGTTTTTGAACATGTAAAATTGATTTAGGATTAGTTGTGGAGTTTGGAATGAAAATATATTTAACATGTAAGTTAGATGAGCTACCACTCAGACTAAAAAAGAAACATTATCCTGCTTCTCCTTCTAAGAGATAGGATATTGAAGATAATATCTCAACCTTCCTAAAAATGAATAGCATTGAAAAGTTTGATGTAAAACCCATATATTGTGTTATATCTTCTGTTCTAATATCTTATGAGAAAGATAAATCAAGAATGTGTGGGAATTATAGAGCACTTATTATCAACACAGTTGATGATATTTATCTTTTACCCAGAATTAATTCAATACATGCAACACTACAAAGAGAGAAGTATATAAGTTGTTTAGATGGAAATAAAGGATACCTCCAAATACCTTTTGAAAGTAATTCTTAAATTTATTTGTTGATTGCTTCTCATATGGGTATTTACAAGTATATTAGGATGCCTTTGGGTCCTAAAAGCTCTCCATATGTATTTCAGAAGGTGATAAATAACACATTCTATCAGAGCACAATGAAAGGACAGATGATGGTGTATATTGATGAAATCATTATTTTCCTAAAACCTTTGAAGATAATTTCTATCATCTGAGTAAATTATTCCAGAAAATAGATGAAATAAATATGACTCTTTCTTTGTGTAAATGTATATTTGGTTTTAACTCTTTAAAGGTATTGGGCCATTATGTCTTAGATCTACAAATATTTTCTGACAAGAGAATAGTAGCTGCTATTCAAAATATCCATGCACCTAAAAATTGAAAGACAGTGAAAATTTTTATGGGTATGTGTGTTATTACAGACAATAAATTAGAAATTATCAACTATTGAATGCACCTCTAACACGATTGATCAGCAAGGATGAAACTTTTGTCTGGAATAATGAAATAAAAAGAAGTTTTAATACCTTAAAAATACTTGGTTTCTTCTTCAATGTTAGTATTACCAGATTTAATACAGCCATTTGTTTTATACACTGATTCCAGATATATTGGACTAGGTGCTGCTTTAAAGCAAAAGCAGGCCATCAGTAATAAAATCTCTGATGTGATAATATGTTATATTTCAAGAAATTTGATAAAAAGTGAACTGAAATATGTATCTACTCAACTAGAATTTTTTTAAGCTGTATGGGCTTTACATAAATTAAATTATTACCAGGATGACCAAAAATTTGAATTGGTTACTGACTGTAGTGCAGTTATGTAATTATTAAACAGGAGATAACCAAAGAGAAACATGCTTAGATAAAGAATTGCAGTACAGGAATACAGAGAAAGAATGAAAATAATTCACATATCAGGAAACATTCATTCCAGTTTGGATATGTTATCTATATTAACTCTTCCAAACAATAATTCTAATCTTGCATGTATACCAGATGAGAAGGTTACTCATATTTATTGGTGTATATATTGTAGATATGGAAGAAGAAATAAAGTAGTTAATATTGGCTTCATATGAAGAAAATGTTGATTTAAAAAAACTTTCAACAATTATAAATGACCATGAAAATTCATCTATACAAACTTTAATAAAGACTCTTCCTGAAAGCTTTATCAAAAGAAACATTCTCTATTGAAAATGATTATATCAATTACAAGAAGAAAATCAGTTATGTAATAGTCATTTCCCCTTCAATCAAGGAAGTTGTTTTGAAACTTTTTCATCATGACATATTGGCTGTAAATTTTGATCTGGAGAGAACACTTATTAGACTGAATAATATACAATGGTAGATTAATATTTCAGAAGATGAAAAGTCACACCAGAAAGAAAATTCGGGCACCTGATAGCAGGCGCAAATCCCTATCTTTAATTTAACTCAATTTCAGCCTATCTGTAAACTTTCTGGAAAAATCACACCCTGAACAATGAGAATTCTAGCTTGAAAAGCATAAACTCTGAGTTACTCTTTAATCAAATATGAATTTAGGGAATGGAACTTCTAACAGGTGTCATAGGTTGAATCCTGTGATTCTTGCCAGAAATTTATAAGTATGACAGGTAAGAGAGCTGGATTGATGCAACAAATTGAAAAACCAAGAAAAAATGGCAAATAATAAACATATATATTTTTTACAGGGCTTCACACATCTTGGAAAGAGAGTTTCAATTCCTGCTGGATTATTGTAGAGAAATTTAAAAAAAGGTTTAAGTTCATTTCTACTCTTAAAAAGGTTTCCACAAAAGAATTTTCTTTTCTGTTGTGGTTGAAGATGTTTAACATAGCTGTATTTCTAAAAGTCATTATCTCTGACAAAGACCCTTAAATTAGTTCTGAATTTTGGATGTCATTAACTGATATTTGTGGTTGTGAAATAAAATTGACAACTGCTCACCACTCTCAAACTGATGAATTGGCTAAAATAATGATTCAAAAACTAGAAGACATGATCAGAAGATCTCATAATTTTGGTTTAGAACATAAGGAAAATAAAAGATTCACTCATTAATGGGTGAACCTATAAACTGAATTTCAATTTTCCTATAGCAGTTAAGTTCATTCAATAACTGAAAGGAAGCCTTTTAAGTTCTGACTTAGCTATGTAAAAACTAATTCTGCTCATTTACTTAATAATAATTTACCCAATATTTATACTCATCCTGACTCTAAATATTTTCTTAAAATGCAAAAATTATGCAGAAAACATGCAAATAATTGTATTGAAAAGGTTTTTTAATATGAAAAAAGATGTGATAAATCAGATTAAAGATAGCACTTCTATGAAGGAGATGAATTATTGATATCTACATTAAATTTTAATTTAAAAGGTAATAATAGACTGAAATATCCTTTCATTGGCCCATTTATTTTTAAAAGAATGATTGTAAATAATGCAGTATAATGTTTATTATAGGCCTCTAATTATAGAAAAAATCCTGTATTCTCAATTTCCTTTGTAAATACTTATAAATCAAATGATTATTTATTTCTGAAATGAAGAGGAAGACCAAAAAGGAATCCTTTGGAGATATACAATAATTATGAGATTGATAAAATTCTGAAGTAAAGAATTATTACTAAAGAAAATGAAACTGAATATTTATTAAGATACAAACGAAAATACACTGAATTTGATAGTTGGATACCTTTTAAATAAATTGATAATCTACCCACACTTTTGAAAAAAAATTTAAGAAAAGATCTTAACATTTTTTTTATTATTTTTTTGAAAGGGATAGAGTGTCAGCCACACATAATGGTAAATGGAGAAGAGATATTCAAGTTTTTACTTATTGTTATTGAAGACAATAAATTAGTAAAAGCTTACTATCTCACTTGATCTATCTTTCATCTAAAAGGAAAGTAAAGGACACATATAATAGTCTAAAGTCCAAGAGTGGAAATATATATAAGTGATATGATAATTTATTTAAGCAGGAATATGTTCTCACAGTATAAAATGACATGAGACTTTATTTCTGGAGTGAGAATAAATGTGTTACATCTGTAATTACAATTTGATACCTGTATATTTACCTATTTCTTTATTTTTCTGTCTTTAAAATATTTAAAATCTGTTTTTTTTCTTTCCCACTTCATACTTTTACAGTTATTCAATGTATTATGTGATTTATCTACCATTTTTTTATAAATTGGGAGGTTTATTTTAGAAGGAAGAACATCTTTTTATCATCTCATTCTCTGCACTTTCATTGTATTAATTATTTTTTATTTAATATTAGAAATAACTGAAAAATTATTATTCTCATTTAAAAATAATAATAAGGTTTGATCCATAATAGTTATAAAACACTACTATTGTGATATTTTTAAGCTCAAATATCTTTTTGTTTGTTTGATAACCACATTCCCTAATCCCAACTCTATGAAAGTTGTCCTAAATTTATCTTATGTACTTATCAAATACTCATTTCACCTCTGATAAAAAGCTAGCACATATACCTTTTCTTTTTTCTTAAAGTGACTCCTCTTTCTATATAATTTTTTATTTACTTCTTCATTAATAAATGAACTCTGTCTAAAATCAAATATTTATTCAAAATTTTTTTCACTTATGATATAAAGCAAGCCCTTATATCCTTTCCCCTCATATAAGCTTCTGAAAAATTTCACAATTTCTCAGTATCCTCACTCCATCCTTATTGTTTCTTTCCCTAATTATTCACACTTGATAAAGTAATTAAGGGTTATTTATTGTTTAATACTTTTAATTAGTGAATTTTTTTCTTCATAGTGTTCCAATAACCCTTTCAACAATTACTGGAAATTCATTAGTAATTTAAAGAAAAACTTTTAAGAGAAGAAAAATATTGATGTATCTTCTTAATTAATAATAAAAATTATTTCAGTAGGAAATTATTTAAGTTTAGTATCAAAATTATTATCTTTTATATAAAAAATGTGTGCTTTACACATTTATCTTATATCATAAACAAAAGTTAGTGGTAACTCCTTAATTTCTTAAAAAGAATTAAATAAAAAATATAGTATTCATGTATTTCTAAATATTTCTAAAAAAATTTTATATCATCATATTCACTGAGTTTTAGGCTGAGATCAAGTACAGAGACATGAAATAGCTTGAATAGTCAGTTGTCTAGAAGATTTAAATGGTCCTATACAAATATCGTAGTACAAATCCAATAGGGGGTGTCAGTTCTGGCAAATCCGCACTTAAATAAGTGCGGATTTCAAAACACACTAGCCCCAATACTGGTGGATTTCAAAATAAAATAAGTCACTTATTTCACTAAAATCCGCACTTTCTCAACCAAAAGTACTGATTTCACCATCAAGTCCCATTTCACTGATTTGTCAGCATCATCCCATTCATACGCAGCACTCCACAGCATAACACTTCATAACTCAAAACATCATACATCATTTACATTTTCATATCATATCATATAAGAGTCATGCCTTCCTCAATTTCAAATTGTGATAAATTACATAAAGCAATGACTTTCATGGATCTTGAACTGCTCTTGGACTCTGATTGCGATTCTAATTCTGATCTAGAAAAAGATTTTGTCTTTTTATCAAAAATGGCCACAAAAAGTTACCTTCTGTCAGCCTGAATATTCTCAGGACTGAGTAAAATTACTAACAAATTGTGTTAAACATATGTAGCATACATGGGAACAATAAATAATTGTATAAAAAATTGATTTAATACAAATATATGCCATTATAAAGCATTATATACACGCATACATCCACCTTATTTAAGTCTTATGTACTTAATATTAAGTTAGAATATGTTAGGGTAACCTTAAGAACCTTAGCCATAAGCCTACATAATTTTTAAGTACACATAAAGCTAATTTTTCTATTATTTTATTGAAATAATTGATAAATGCGCTTATTATCACTAAAAGCTGGATATATGCGCTATAAATGTTAAAATAATAAAAATGCGCCTTGACAGATCAATTTGCCTTATTTGGAACAATTTATCTGGCTATTTAAAAGTGTAAAAATAACACTTTTCAAATTTGGTGTTTTTTATGCCAGAAATGGCCTCTGTGCAGTGGCTACATACTGCCTGCATTTTTCCCATGTGAATAGCTTCATTTTTAGCAAAGTTAGTATTTTTCACGCTAAAATTACCCCACATACATGCACTATATGTGGAAACACACTAAAATAGGCGAGGGACGCTTATTTAGTGTCTTAATTTAGTTTCAATGTGAATTAACCTTATTAAATGCACTAATTACATTAGTTACATCAGTCTTGGCGCCCAATTATGCTACCACGCTTAAAAATCGCCTATTTAGTCAAGGATTTACCCGTGGTTACGCCTCCCAAGAGTCTGCATACAGGGATCAGCCCTTACACGCATTAAATTGGGTTTTTCAGTGGTTTCTCAGTCAATAATGCTTATTTTTGGACAGGGATTTCACGTATAAATTTGTAATAATTAACTCTAACATTTCTACTGTTAATCCCCCTTAATACTGTGCTATATTTAGTACCTTTTCTTTATTTTTAGTCTATTAAAAATAGATATTACACGCATACACACTCTTTTTTGGGTTATTCTTTATTTGTGATGGATTATCCCTATTATTTCAGGATTTTGGCGTGTGATATTATTCTTTGGTTGTCATTGGTCATTCCTTATGTTGTTGGACAGGTCTATTAGTTAGTTTGAGGCGCATTTGGCCGTGTATAGGATTGGAATCATCAAGGGGCATCAGTGGGGAATTATTGGGTATAAAAGGAGGGGGTTTTTGGTCATATTTTCTACATTCAATTTATCATCTTTACAATTACAATTACAATATAACCAATACAATTTATCTTACATTTCATTAGTACCTTAGAGAGTCTTTTAATAGTAATTTAAATATATTACATCTATTTTTCTGCACAACAATAAGCCTTGTAATACCACATTATAATAAGTGAGAGTAAATTACTGAGCCTTATAATTGATTTTATCCTACTACTTGCTTGTTTTATACCATTGTATTCATTTGGGACCTTTTGTAAATCTTCTAGACACTAGACCAGCAAGCTATTCACGTCTCTGGACTTGGACTAAGCCTGACAACTGGGAGCCTTTCCTCAAGAATTCAAGTGGTTATTCAAGTAAGTAAAAATAAAAATTAATTGAGGCTTGAGTGATTAGAAATCCTTATATATAATATCTGGATTATAATTACAAAGGGTTGGGTCACTAAAAATTTAGTGATTTCAGAAAAAGAAGCCCAGTTATATATATAATAAAATTGTGATATTGAATCAACAATTTTACCACTAATTGAACAAAAAAGTGTTCTTAGTGGGAGTCTGTCAATAGACCAATTAAAATTGTGTTCTTTGCAGATAATAATAAACCAATTTATAAAAACTGATTAATTGATTCTCTGTTTACAGGACTTTTAATCCCTTTTTTCTGGTTTGTTCATTAAATTTTTTTTTTGATTTTGAAAAGACTATTACTGACAAGTTTTCTTTTTAAATACAAAAACATGGCTACATATTGTAGACCACTCCAAATAAGTGACCACATAAAAGCATATTTGACTTTTGGCACTTATTTTATCCACTTAAAACCTACTAGTAAGCAATTTAATTGCCTTAAGTAGAGTTATAACATACTGATAAAACTCTTTTGTAGTTTGAATCACATTTCTCAAACCTTTGGTCCAACTTTCACTGATAAAAATGAGTGACAACGTTGACATTGTAAGTAATAAGGCAAAACATTATGACTTGAGACCAAGAACTAATAAATTTGTTGCAGGACGTCACCATGGAGGACACCTCCCCCAGCAACACTCCTCATATGAGTCTGGAGGAGAAAGAAAGGCTTCTCAACCTTGTAAAGATCAAAAAATCAAAAAATACCCTTCAAGAACAAATTCACTCCCTATCTCAATTACACAACAGCTTGACAGTAAAGGTCAACAAAATGGAAGAGGAGCTTATGAATTTAGAGAAAAGGTCAGGCCAAACTTTCATGGAGGTCAACCAACAAATAACAGACCTAAGGGCACAGGTGAAACCAGTAACAACTCCCTCAAACAATCAACCAGCTCCTTCTCAAGCTCCAGGAGAAGAGCAGATGATGACTGTAAGCAAATGGAAATGGGACTGGTATGCCCAGAACTACAACAGCAACCCTCATCAAGAGTCCAGCCATCACCCTTACAGGGGAAAGGGATAAAGGGGAAGAGGAAGTGGAATAAGACCTTGGTGATAATGAGGTATTAAGGTTGATTGATAATGATATTCAGGATTATTCATTTGATAATAGTGATTTGAATTTATCTTTAAAGGATGACATTGTACATAGCTTTATTGATAATGGTGATAATAAAAATATAAAAATTGAAACAAATGAATCAAATCTTGACCCATATAATCTTGATAGCACTTCTGAGTTAGAAATTAATGGTTTTATGAAAGAAAACCCTATGATATCTTCTATAATAAATAAATTGTTATTGAGAATTGAAAATTTAGAAGAATATTCCAAGGAGTCTTCAACTGACATGGAGGAGGTAATACTAAACCTCACTAAATCTTTGACTCACACAGCCAATAAAGTTAAGTTCATTGAAAAGTCAAATGATCATTTGTTAAATGAAAATATCAAATTAAAATCTGATATTGACCAGTTACAGAGTAAGCTGGATCAATCTCAGAATACTATGGCTATTATTGAGGGACGGGTAAAATTGTCTTTTTCCAATTTAAATGATACTCTTTCACATGTACCTGCTTTGCAAAATAGATTGCAGATACTAGAAATAGAAATAGCTAACATATTGAAAAATAATGACAGTAAGCATGTAAACACCTCTTATAAAAACCATACACCAGTAAATAAGAGAGAATCATTTGATAAATCATTGATTGAGAAAGAACATAGTGGTATAAGTTCTGAGAGTCACAAATCAGTAAAGGATGAGATAAATGATCATCTGTCAAAAGTAAGTGAATTACTTAATATTCCTCAGGTTAAGGAAGTAAAAACTAACCAGAAAAACTGGCCTAAGTTAGATCAGTACCCTACCTTTGATGAGGATTCAAAATCTGATTGGCAACAATTCATACAAAGAATTGATAACTTAAAATTTTCATACAAGTTACCTGATGAAGAAATTACATCAAAACTTATATCTTTATTTACAGATGTGGCCTTATTATGGTTTGAATCTGTATTGAGTGAGGGGATTAATTACTCTTGGAATGAATGGAAGGCATGAATTGAAAGACAATTTGGTGGTCCAAAATTCAGAATCACTCAACAAAGATTGTATGAAAAATCAAGATATACTCCAAGTAGTGGAGAAAAACCAATGGTCTTTTTAATGAGTTTGATAAAAATCATGAAAGCCATGGATCCAAAAAGGGATTTTGATGTGTGGAAAGAAAAAATAATATATAAATTGCCTATATCAGTCAGAGACATTATTGTAGCTAGAACTGAAACCATTAGAGATACTTCTGGTTTTATCAATATATGCAATGAAATATTATTAAACCACAGATATGAGACAAGGTACAACACTTATAAGCAAAATGTCGAGGTAATAAAACCTACTACAAGTAAGTTACCAGTAGAAAGGAAAAGACCTATTACTCCTCTTGTTCCAAAGAAACAAGAAAGTAACACTTGCTATAAATGTAATGAACCTTGGGTTAAAGGTCATTCCTGTAAGAAAAGAATAAATGTTATTGAAAACTCACAAGATTCTGAACTCAGTAATCATGAAGATGAAAAGGATGAGTCTAGTGAGGATTGTAAAAGTAACATTTCTTACAGTGATGAAGAGAATGAAGTATTGGTATTAGAACAGGGTATTATGTTCCTGAATGATACAATATCTTCCAATGATACATCTTTAACTTCCATTGAGGAAGCTGAGAGAATTAAAGATGTAGATCATTATACTTACAAAATCAAGCCTATTAGAGCACCTGTTATAATATGTGGAAAAGAAATGAATGTCATTCTTGACACTGGGGCTGCTGGTAGTGTAGTTTCTGTTAATACATTAATGAAACTGGATAGTAAGTACAAAGAAAAACTAGAACCGGTACAGACAAAGAGCTGGAGAGGTTTTGGTTCAGTATTAAGTCCAATTGGCAAATACAAAACTGCTGTATTCTTCAAATATCATAATGGATTTGTAAGAGCAGTATGTGATTTTTTAGTCATGGATAATATTAATTGTAGTGATTGGTTTATCATTGGCAATGACTTATTGACCAAATTTGGTATTAAACTAGATCCTGCAAATAGTTGCTTCACCATTGGAGTAAATTGGAAGAGAAAATTCAAGATTTGCTCTGAAAATTCTGTTTATACCATTGCTCCAAAGGAAGAACAACAAAGTGGAAGACCCACTTCTGAGATGCTTGAGTTGGAAAATGAAATCCAAAAAGCCTCATTTAGTCCTCAACTCTCAAATATTGAAGTAGACAATATATTGAGATTGATAAAATCTTATCCTAGGGCATTTGCACACGGGTCAAATGAGCTAGGATTGGTCAAAGACCATGAAATGAAAATATCTTTAAGTTGTGACCTGGATAATATTCCTGGCAGCTTAAAAAAGAAACCTTACCCAGCTTCTCCTGCAAAAAGGAAAGACATTGAAGACAACATTAAAATGTTGTTGTAAATGGGTATTGTTGAGAAAGTAGACACAACTCCTAAATGTTGTGTAATATCACCAGTTTTAATCTCTTATGAAAAAGATAAGGCAAGGTTATGTGGAGATTATAGAGCTCTAAATACATTCACAGTGGATGATATTTACCCTCTTCCCAGGATAGCTTCTATCCATGCTACCTTAAAAGGAGCAAAAAATATTTCATGTCTGGATGGAAACAAAGGTTACCACCAGATTCCAGTAGAAAAGAGTTCTCAGAATTACTTACTGATCACCACACATATGGGGATATACAAATATGTGAGAATGCCTTTTGGACCTAAAAATTCCAATTCAGTCTTCCAAAAATTGATGGATAGTGTTTTTCATCAGGAAATGGTTGAAGGATGGCTCTTAGTATATATTGATGACATAATAGTGTTTTCAAAGACATATGATGAGCATTTAAATCACCTGAAAAGAGTATTTCAAAAAATGGATGAAATTAACATGACAATAGCATTGAAAAAATGTAAGTTTGGATTTCAATCCTTGAAAGTACTTGGACATTTTGTATCTGGCTTAAAAATTTGTGTGGATCAGAACAAGGTGGCAGCAATAAAAAATATTGATATACCTAAAAATGTGAAAGAAATACAAAGCTTTCTGGGTATGTGCGGATATTATAGGCAGTATATCAAGAACTACCAAACAATTGCAGCCCCTTTAACAACATTAATCAGGAAGAATGAAGCTTTCATTTGGAATAATGAAAGACAACAGGCCTTTGATAAATTAAAGGAATGTTTAATGTCAGCTCCAATCTTGGGACTGCCAGATTTTAGCCTCCCTTTTATCTTGTATACTGATGCAAGCTTTACAGGGTTAGGTGCTGCTTTACAGCAGAAGCAGATAATTAGTGGTAAATTATCTGAAGTAGTTATCTGTTATATATCCAGAACCTTAAGGAAAACTGAATTAAGGTATGGTGCTACACAACTGGAATGCTTAGCCGTTGTGTGGGCCTTGGAAAAACTTCATTACTATCTGGAAGACCAGAAGTTTGAGTTAATAACAGATTGCAGTGCAGTGAAATCATTATTAAACATGAAAACACCTAATAGACACATGTTTAGATGGCAACTAGCTGTACAAGAGTACAGGGGAAGAATGACAATCACTCATAGAGCAGGTACATTGCATTCTAATGTGGATTTATTATCCAGAATTCCTTTGCCAAATGATGCTGACAACCCAGTTTATGTACCTGAAAATGAGGTTATACATATATTTGGGATTTATATAGTGGATTTAGAGGAAGAGTTTATGCAAACTATATTGGAAAATTATTCATCTGATAAAGATTTGACTAAACTATCTACCATTCTACATGATCCAACAAATGCCTCAATGAGTGCATTAATAAAAACTTTACCTCCAAAGTATAAGAATGCGTTGGAAAAAGGTAAATTTTCAATTGAAGATGGATACATATATTACAGGAAAAAGCTAAGTAATGTAATAGTTATACCTCCATCTATGAAAGAGTTAATGTTAAGTACTTGTCATGATGATATCTTAGCTGGTCATTTTGATTACAATAAAACATTAACTAGAGTTAAAAACACAGCCTGGTGGATAAACATGAAGGATGATGCACAAAAATACATTGACACATGTGACTCTTGCCAAAAATCTAAAAGATTGACAGGTAAGAGAGCTGGGTTGTTACAACAAATAGAGCAACCAAAAGCTCCATGGGAAATTATAAACATGGACTTTGTTACTGGTTTGCCATTAGCATGAAAAGAAAGTTTCAATTCTTGCTGGGTAATAGTGGATAGACTTACAAAAATGTGTAGATTTATTCCAACCCATAAAGAGGTATCTGCAAAAGACTTGGCCTTAATTTGGTGGACTCAAATGATGAACACTTCTGGGTTCCCCAAAGCCATTATATCTGACAGAGACCCTAAATTTACTTCAGAATTCTGGACATCCTTAATGGAGGTTTCAGGGTGTCAGTTGAAATTGTCTACAGCACACCATCCACAAACTGATGGACTGGCTGAGAGAATGATACAGACTCTGGAGGACATGATCGGAAGATATTGTGCCTTTGGTTTAGAATACAAAGACAATGAGAAATTCACACATGACTGGGTAACTTTAATTCCTGGATTAGAATATGCTTATAATAGCACAACTCATTCTGTAACAGAGAGAAAACCTTTTGAACTCTGGCTGGGGTATGTTCCAAATACACCAGTGAATCTTTTAAATAAATTTCCAAGGTTGGACATACACCCTGGTACCAAATCCTTTATTCATATGCAGCAAATGTGTAGAAAGCATGCAGAAGAATGTATACAAAAAGCATTTGAATATGAAAAGAAAAGGTGGGACAAATCTCATAAAGAATTTGAATTCAAAAAGGGAGATGAAGTCCTCATATCAACACTACATTTTAACTTACAAGGTAATGTTAAATTAAAGGATCCCTTTGTAGGACCTTTTGTAGTAAGAAAAATGGTTGGTATTAATGCAGTGGAAGTCATATTATATGCTCCATATGATAGGAAACATCCAGTTTTCCCTATCTCATTATTGAAACCTTACCATGCAAATGATCCTGACTTATTTCCAAAAAGAAGGGGAAGGCCTAAAAAGCAACCTGAAGAAATTGTGGAAAAAGCAGAGATTGAAAAAATACTCAAGAAAAGAATCCTTACTAAAGAAAAAGGAACTGAGTATTTTCTGAGATTTAAAGGGAAATCAAATGAATTTTATAAATGGATACCTGAAAAAGAAATTTCTAATTTATCCACCCTTCTTAAAAAATTTAAACAGAAATAAATTTCTTTCCAACCAGCTGAGGGGTTAAAAAAACCAGTACTCATAATATTTTATTATGTTTTATTTCTTTAAAGTATAATCTTTAATGCTACAGTAGTAATCTGAATACCTGAAAATTACAAATAAATAAATAAAAATGTATAACTTATCATTTTTTTATTGTTTTTTTTGGGTGGGCAAGTGTCAGCCTGAATATTCTCAGGACTGAGTAAAATTACTAACAAATTGTGTTAAACATATGTAGCATACATGGGAACAATAAATAATTGTATAAAAAATTGATTTAATACAAATATATGCCATTATAAAGCATTATATACACGCATACATCCACCTTATTTAAGTCTTATGTACTTAATATTAAGTTAGAATATGTTAGGGTAACCTTAAGAACCTTAGCCATAAGCCTACATAATTTTTAAGTACACATAAAGCTAATTTTTCTATTATTTTATTGAAATAATTGATAAATGCGCTTATTATCACTAAAAGCTGGATATATGTGCTATAAATGTTAAAATAATAAAAATGCGCCTTGACAGATCAATTTGCCTTATTTTGAACAATTGATCTGGCTATTTAAAAGTGTAAAAATAACACTTTTCAAATTTGGTGTTTTTATGCCAGAAATGGCCTCTGTGCAGTGGCTACATACTGACTGCATTTTTCCCGTGTGAATAGCTTCATTTTTAGCAAAGTTAGTATTTTTCACGCTAAAATTACCCCACATACATGCACTATATGTGGAAACACACTAAAATAGGCGAGGGACGCTTATTTAGTGTCTTAATTTAGTTTCAATGTGAATTAACCTTATTAAATGCACTAATTACATTAGTTACATCAGTCTTGGCGCCCAATTATGCTACCACGCTTAAAAATTGCCTATTTAGTCAAGGATTTACCCGTGGTTACACCTCCCAAGAGTCTGCATACAGGGATCAGCCCTTACACACATTAAATTGGGTTTTTCAGTGGTTTCTCAGTCAATAATGCTTATTTTTGGACAGGGATTTCACGTATAAATTTGTAATAATTAACTCTAACATTTCTACTGTTAATCCCCCTAAATACTGTGTTATATTTAGTACCTTTTCTTTATTTTTAGTCTATTAAAAATAGATATTACACGCATACACACTCTTTTTTGGGTTATTCTTTATTTGTGATGGATTATCCCTATTATTTCAGGATTTTGGCGTGTGATATTATTCTTTGGTTGTCATTGGTCATTCCTTATGTTGTTGGACAGGTCTATTAGTTAGTTTGAGGCGCATTTGGCCGTGTATAGGATTGGAATCATCAAGGGGCATCAGTGGGGAATTATTGGGTATAAAAGGAGGGGGTTTTTGGTCATATTTTCTACATTCAATTTATCATCTTTACAATTACAATTACAATATAACCAATACAATTTATCTTACATTTCATTAGTACTTTAGAGAGTCTTTGAATAGTAATTTAAATATATTACATCTATTTTTCTGCACAACAATAAGCCTTGTAATACCACATTATAATAAGTGAGAGTAAATTACTGAGCCTTATAATTGATTTTATCCTACTACTTGCTTGTTTTATACCATTGTATTCATTTGGGACCTTTTGTAAATCTTCTAGACACTAGACCAGCAAGCTATTCACGTCTCTGGACTTGGACTAAGCCTGACACCTTCTTCCAAGAAAGCCTCAAGTACTTCATACCCCCAAGTACACCATCCAAACACTTCTTAACCTATCTACACCCAGTTTTAGACAGCTGTTCAGGACTTCTCAGGAATGTTTCCTTAAATTGCTTGAGCTTATTCAGTATCATCCCATATTTCACAATAATTCTCAAAAAGAACAACGATATCCTTCAATTCAATTGGCCATCACACTATGTCGTTTGGGTTCAAATGGTAATGGAGCCGCTTTGAAAGGTTTAGAAAATGTCTTTGATTTAGGGTATGGTTTGGTTAACACTTATACCAAACAATGTATCACTGCCATCAACTCCTTGGAATCTCAACTTCTCACCTGGCCAACAAAAGAAGAGCGACTTGAATCATCTCAGGTTATGCAAGCAGAGGGCTTCCCAGGATGTATTGGTTTTGTTAATGGTACTACTATTCCTTTGAGCCAGAAACCTGCTCAAGGTGGAAACAATTACTTTGACTGTAAAAAGAGGTAGATTATTTTTAACTCCTTTCATTCTCTTTGAAACTAACACAAACAAATATATCTTCTTTATAGATATTCAATTAACGTTCAGCTTATATGTGACATAAACACAAAATTTATATCATTCTTTGCTGTCTATCCTGGCTCATGTCATGACTCCTACGTCTTCCAAAGAATGCAAATTTCAAATGAACCTGAAAAATTCTTTAATGAAGATCAGTATCTTCTTGCAGATTCTGCTTATGTGATTGGAAAGTATGTACTTCCTGCTTTTTGGGGAGCAGCTTCAGAAGACAGTCAAAATGCCAAGTTCAACAATCATTTGGCAAAGTCAAGAGTCCGTATTGAACATTCTATTGGAATCTTGAAAGGCCTTTTTTCTAGTTTAAGGGAATTAAGAAGGTCTCTTAGAAATAAATCTGAAATGGAGGTGGTGATCAACTGGTTTCTGTGTTGCACTATACTTCATAACCTACTTTCTGACCTGAAAGATCAACGGTTAGAGCTATATGAAGATGAACAAGTTGATTCACCTCCGACTATATCCAACACTTTTATTTCTCAATCAACTAGTATAAGGGAAAAAATTCTTCCAATAACACTCCAACATTTTCCAACGCAATTTAAATTTTTTTTTTCATTCTCTTCAAATGATCAATTTGCATGTGTTATTCACTGAGAATGGTAAATTTTTTTGCATATTTTTTTGGTTTTTGAATTTGCTGTTAAAGTCTTATTTTTTTTTATCTCTCTGTGTTTTCTTTAATCAACTCAACATGAAATTGCATATTTTCAGCAAACGCATATTTTTTCAGTCACTCTCTTTTTTTTCTTCACTCATATCCGTTTTCTCCTCTCTTCCTACATTGCTCAAACAATTTCACTTATATTTTTTTTCTCAACTCATCTCTCCAGGTAAGTCATTTTATCTTTTTTACTTGATTTTTTGCTAATTTTTTTTTTTTTTTTGGTTTTTTGGGTTTTTATTTTTTTTTTTGTAAGTGGTTTTTTTAAAGTTTATAGGTAAAATTAACCTTTATTTTTCTCTCTCTCTCTCTCTCCCTCTTTTCTCTCATATATTCTATTCTTTATCCCCCCTTGGCCTGGGCTTTTTCCCACCTTTACCCTCTCCTTGGAATGGATACATCCCCCTTTTCCCCCCTTTGGCTGCCTTATTCCCCCCTCCTTGGCTCACTCTAACCTCCCTTTTCTCCCTCTTTGGTTTCATCTCTCCCTTTCTCCCCCTTGTTGGTGTCCTCATTTCCTCCCCTCATTCCTCTCCAACCCCCCTCCAAACTCAAACGTTCCTTAACGATTCGCTAACGAATCGTTAAGAAACGTTTAAGGGGGGGTAGGGGGGTTTTTAGGGGGGGATTGGGGGGCTTTGGAGGGGGTTTGGAGGGGGGGAATATAGGTGGATTGAAGGGGGCGTTGGAGCGGGTTTGGGGGGATTGAAGGGGGGTTTGGAGGGGGGTTTGGAGGGGGATTTGAAGGCGGGTTTGGAAAGGGGTTTGGAGGGTTTTAAAAGGGGATTTGAATAGGTTGGAGGGGGGGTTTGTACAAGGGTTTTAAGAAGGTGGGAGAGGGGTTTGGAGTGGGGAATTTAGGGGAATAGGGAAGTTTTAAAAAAAATTTCACAGTTTTTTAAATTTTTTTTTTGAATTTTTGAATTTTAGAAAAAAATATTTATCAAGTTCAAGTGAAATAATATAAATTCTTATTAGTCTTTTGAGGATTTTTATTTTTTTAATTTAATTTAAGTGAGTTTTTTTAATGTATAATTTTGGGTGTTTGAAAAGTAACAAATCTTTAAGTAGAAAAATACATGTCTTCAACTTCAGATTAACCACTTACCTCACTCTCATCTTCTTTAACTTCATTATGATCTTCAAATTCAACTTCTTTTTAATCATCATCTAAAACATTTAAAAAAATGATTAGTATCAAAATAAAAGAAATTTAAAAAAAAAATTCACTTGGATTAAATATTTGGCCATATTTCAAAAATCAAGTACTCTAAAACTAAAGTTGAAAAAAAAACAATATCCAAAAACGTTACCTGAAAATATACATTATTTAACTGAAACTGGAGGTGATGAAGTTAAAGCTGTTATTAATAATACTTTCAAACCTCAATTTATTTACAAAAACCATTCTTTTAATGGTTTAAAAGATGAATCATTTAATCAACTCTGTGACCTCATCATAACACTCTATCAAATGGCTTTGGTTTGCTTACCTTTAAGGAATAAGAATTTGTTGGGTGGAATCATGATTGGTATTAGATGGAGACCAGGATTTGATAAAGGTTTTTCTCTTGGTATGTTTAAAAAATTTTCTGGATTTTTTAATATCATTTTTCTGAATTTAATTCAAATAGGCATATATTCTTTACTCAGATCTTTATCTAAAGCTGAATTAGATAATGATTTTTGAAAATGGAATACTTTACCTTCCTTTAATTCATTTCTTGCTCTTCGACTTAAAAAACTCTTCAATAAAGCTTTTGAAAAAAATCATGAAGTTGCTACGAGAATCGGAATACCAAATTGGTGCGACTCTGAATGGGAAGATATTTGCAGTGATTATTTAATGTTTTCAAATGTTATAATCACTCATTCTGGATTTCATAACCAAATTCACACCGACTCAAATGATGCCAATTACCTCACTTATGGAATTTTCACATATATTAATCCTATCACTGGACCACCTATTCTTTCACCTGAAAAAATTAAAGGACATGGATTATATTTCCTGGATCATAGATGTATAATTGATTTTGGATTAGGAAATGGAATCATCAAAACAGTTTGGAATTCTTCTTACGATAATCACCAAACCACAAAGGCTCCTCCTGGTTTGGAATCTTGTCAAGACTTCACACATTTCGGTTGCTCTTTCCAGATCAGTCAAAAGTTAATCCAACAAATAAACAAGTTAAAAAAAGAAGAAAAAGGTAATAAATTTAAAAAAATTTTTGGTAGATCTAAAAAATAATGGGGATTTGTAGAGTCACCAAATATTTAATATTCTTCCATAAATTTTTAATAAATAAATATGATATTTCAATTTATGAAATTAAAGTAATGGGCCAATGACCTTGTGTTATATAAAAGGTAATAATGATAACATTAATTTGTTTCATGGGGTTCCTCTAGCCTATACCTGTGGAAAGTCCCAAACCTAGTTTCTAGACTTGATCTGCATTTTTGCATGAGGAATTGTCATTACTTTAAAAGTAGTAAACTTGACATATCTTATTTATATATTGATTAATTTATGTAATTATATTAAATTTTGATGACTTTCACCCTTTACTTCAATAAAATGCAGGGGAGGGTATTGCCAATTTTTTAAATCTGACATGTGAAATTGATGACTTAGAAAAATTTGGTGGTACCCACCCCTTCTTTCAATAAAATGCAGGGGAGGGCATTGCCAATTTTTTAAATCTGACATGTGAAATTGATGACTTAGAAAAATTTAGATAAGCAAACTTATTGACTTGAAAGTAAAGATAGAAAATTTTTATTATATTTTCAAATATTTGTCAAAATAAGAGTATAAGCAAACTTATTGACTTGAATGTAAAGATAGAAAAAATGTATGATATTTCCAAAAATTTGTCAAAAATAACGTACTATATTCAAGACCTTATATAAGTCAGCATATAAGAAAATATTACCAAAAAGAAATCAAACAAAATTAAATTAACTAGAAAAACAATTTATCAATTGAAAAGGTCAAGTAATTTTTTAATTTTCTCATAAGATTGGCCATTTTTTACACATTCCATAGTGAAATCTTTTTTTAAAAACTTTCTTGTTTTTCCAATTCACAAGTAGCCATTTCTCTTTGAAATTGACGGTCATTTACTCTTTCCATCTGCTCTGCCTCAAATTTTTTTTCTTCCAAATCTAAGGCTTTCTGATCTTTCCTTAGCATATGATCAAACTTCATCTTCTCAAAGTCAAGGGCATTTTTTGCAATAGTTGATTTTGCTGATAAAATTAAATTGAAATAAATAAATAAATGAGTTAATTATTAAGATATATAGTAAATGAATCTTACTTATATCTTTTTTTTCAAAATAATCCTCAAGGGAGCCAAATGAGCTTGTTGAAGAATTACCACATTTTAATAGATGGTTCAAGTTCATTGAAGTTGAGGCTCGATGCTTTAGTTTGGAGTTTGAACAAGAGGCTTCAGGAAGTTCATCTAAAGCAGCTTCTCAAGTGGGATTCACATTTCCAGAATTGAAATTATTTAATGGAGATTGAGTTTGAGTAGGAGGAGACTAGAAAGAAAGAGAAATTCAGAGAAGAATTGAAGAAAAAACAAAAAGTAAACATACATTTAAATTTTTGGCCTCTAAGGATTCAGATCTGCTGCGATATAATTGTTCTGCTTGATTGTTGGGATCATCTTCAGCTGAACTATTGTTAGATGTTGGAGGGGATTGATCCTGTTGATGTACAGGTATATCAGGAGGATTAATTGATGGTTGAGATCCAGAGGGTATATTCTTAGTAGTATCGTGTAGAAACCAAGGGTTTACATCAACTCGGGAGCCAAAAAGATTATCCATTTCCTCATAGAAAGGACACATGACATTGAGATTTTTGGAAACAGTAGTAATTCCAATCTCCAAATCATCATTGTCAATACCAAAGCCAGTTTCATTTGCAGCATGATGAGCCTTTTTATATTTTGATTGGTAACTCTTAAATCTCTCCTTCATTTGTTTAGGATTGATATCAATTCTCCTTCTTGTTTTCTTCCTTACTTCATTGGCCATCAAAAATTAGCCATTAACCTTTGAAGAAGGTGGACGTCCAATAGGAGTGGAATTTTCACATCCAAAACATGCTTCAAAATTTGATTTTGTTTTAAGGAAGTTGATTATGATGAGATAATCATCCTTTTTAAGCTAACCTGAACCTGACTTTGATTTTTCAGGTGTAGGGCTTGCTTTACGAGGAGACTTTTGTGACGAAGCAGATTTTTGAGTTACCTTTTGAGATTTGGAATGTCTGGGAGGCATTATGAAACTGGCACATAACAAGAAAAAAGATTAAGAGGTAGAAGAAATAAGTAAAAAAGAATGTAAACATGCCTGGTCAAAATTTTGAAAATGTCAGGAAGGGGTGTGTGCCGAGGATTGATGGGTAGGTAGTGAGGAAGGTCAGTGTGTCACATGTGACAGGTATGGGGTAAGAAAGGAAGGGATGTTTTGTGGCCAACATGTGGTTGTGAAAAAAATGGGAAAAAAGTGCTGATTTGAGGTCATAACTGACACCCATTTTTGAAATAAGTGACTTTTTTGCAAAATTTAAGTGCGGATTTGCCAGAACTGACACCCCCTAATAAGTGTTAAAATATAACTCAATATAAGGGTCTCTGCCAGGCTGAGATCAAGTACAAAGACATGAAATAGCTTGAATAGTCAGTTGTCTAATAGATTTTAATGGTCTTATATGAATACTGTAGTAAAAATCCAATATGTTTTACAATATAACTCAATATAAGGGTCTCAGTAATTTAAATATCACTACTTATATATGGCTTACAGTCTTATAATTGGTAGAAAAATAGATGTAATAATTCAGATAATATTCAAAGACTTTATAAGTACTCTCGAGATGTATTTTAATTGTATTGGTTATATATTTTATTTTAATGATAAAGAATTTCAAAAACAAGACCAAAAACCCCCTCCTTTTATACCCAATAATTCCTCCAATGAACCCCTTGATTTACCAGCCCTATACATGGCTAATGATGCCTCATTCCAGCTAAGAAACCTTTCCAACAATGTAAAAAGTGACCAATAACATAATTAGAATGATATCACCTGCCAAAATCCTGTATTAATAGGGATAATCCATCAAAAATAAAGAATAAGCAAAAACAATGTAGACAATCCTATAGTACTTGCTATAGGCTTTGACCAAGGGAGTTGGAGAAAACCCAGAGAGAAAAACCCCTGTCCCTTTAGAAAAATAAGTGAGATTTACCTGCTACAGTAAATTGGTTCCTGTTTACCAAAAGCCCCTTTTTCAATACACTTGACTGCTTGATCAGCCAAGAAAGTAGTCCCCAGACAGACTACCAGACCAAAGAACTGAAATGTAGACCAATGTCCACACCAGAGAAAGCAAAGATACTTGATGTAGGCTGCAAATCCACACCAGAGACAGAAATAATACTTGATATTGCTTGAAAGATTATACCAGAGAACCTGTTGCTAAAGTTGAGTTAAAGGAAGAACTAACCTTGAAACCAACACAGCCAATTGTGGCCCAAAAACAGTGAAAACTGAGTGAGAAACAGTATATAATTAACAGATGGTTGTATGATAATTAAAGTTGCCCCAAACTGTCTTATGCAGTATATACACACAGACCACCCATCTAAGATCCATGCACAGCAACGCATTTGGCACCTGTACCAGCCAAATTGAATAAAAACCCTCCAGAAGCTCTCCCCAACCTTCTAAAACAGAGGCGGGCGGGCCGCCTCCCTGAAGCCAGAAAACCAATAAAAACATCTAATCTACTTAGAAAAGTTCACTACAACTACTAAATCCCTTAAAACACAAAATTACGCTATGACAACGTTGAGACATGAAATGTAGAGCCAAATTAGCCCTATCTAATGGTACTAAGCACTTAATCCTAAGACTTAAGGTTAGCCCGTAAAACGGGAAAAACAAAATTAAACAGCTATCTTTTATAATGAAAAATGAGGAAATGACCCCTTAAAACTTAGAATATGAAAAACGTCCTCAAAACATGAAATATAGAGAAAAACCCGGGCTATCCAATGGTAGTACCCACAAACCCGCAGTCCAAATATTCACGGAATAAATCCAAAAAAACACCTTATTCTTCAACCAATGTCAATTAAGACATGCACAAACAGCACCAAACCGCACAACAAAGGCCCCTGCCAATGTTGGAAGACCACAATGAGAGTATATGTGTGTAATACCTTAGAATAAAAGACTAAAAAGAGAAATAATAACAATAAATATTACACAATACTATGGGGTATTATCAGTAGAAATGATGGGGCTAATTATGACAATAAACTATGTGAAATTCCCATTCAAAAATAACCAATACTGACTTAGAAACCACTGAAAACCCCAAAAAAGGGCTTGAGATGTGGGGTAACTACATGCAGTCCTTAGCAGGCGCTTAAATGGGTAAATCCTTTACTAATTTAGGAAAATGTAAGCATGGTAGTGAATTAAAGGGGCCAAGATTGAGGCTATAAATGAAATTAGTGCATATAATAAGGTCAATGCACCTATAATTATATTAGGACAATAAATAAGCGCCTGTTGCCTATTTTAGCATGTTTCCCCACAGTGGGTGTAGAATTTGGAGTTATTATAGTGTGAAAAATCTAACTTTGCTAAAAATGAAGCTATTCACAGGTGAAAAATGCAGGCAGTATGTGTCCAGTACACAGAAGCCATTTCTGGCATACAAAAAACAAAATGTGAAAAGTGTTATTTTTATGCATGTGAGTAGCCAAATCAATAGTCCTATTTAAGAAAAATTGATTTTTCAAGGTGAATTTTTAATATTATTAAATTTATAGTGCATATATTCAATTTTTAAGTGACTTAAAGCTCATTTCTTGTTTTTCACATAAAATAGTGAAAACAACAGCTTCAAGTCTACTTAAAAATTATGTAGCCTTATATTTAAGGTTTTTAAAATTACCCTAGAGTATTCCAACTTAATATTAAGTAAATAAGACTTATAAAGGTGGATATATGCATGTATATAAGGTGTTATAATGGCATATATTGTGTTTTATCATAATTTTTACTTATTTATACAACTTGTATACTTTTATTTATTGTTCCCATGTATAGTCCATGTGTTTAACATAATTTATAAGTACTTTTTACTCAGTCTTGGGGATATACAGGCTGACACTGAGTGACATGCGTATTTAACAAAATTTAGTAAAAATTTGTATTTTTGACTACCTGTTTAGTTTTCCTGTCCCACTGAATTTTCAATATTTATATGTTAGAGACTTCCTAGAGCTTTGAAATTGAAAAATTATTTGGTAAAAAATTTAAAAACTGCTCATAAAACCTCATTCAAAATTAAAAATTTATATCCACAGCCCCCAGAAACTTTAAACCCTTAATAATTTGACATATTTGAAGTTTTCACTGCAACTGCTGCCACCAAGGCTTTTAACCTAACCAAAATTTTACTTATGAGAAAGCTTTTTCATTTTTAAACAATAAATAAAATTTTTTACAGGCTTCCTGAGCCTATATCTCCATTTTAAATTACCCTTTAAGAATTAGAAAAAACACTTTTCTCTCAAAACCTCTGGGAAAGTGTCAGCCAAGCTGTTCCAGGAGCCCAGTAAATATACATACAAATTTATTGAAATTAAAGGAGGACATAATATTTACAGATTATGTATTTACATTTAATTTATATCACATAATATATTATATAAATATTTTTTTACAAGTAAAATAAATTTTATATTAATTTTATTATCATATAAATTAAGTATACATTAGGGGGTATCAATGTTCAGGGATCCGCAATTAGGGATCAGGAATTTTTTTTCCCGGGATCAGACATTATTAATTGCGGAAGATTCTTATCCACTAGCCCCAGGGCTAGTGGATAAGAAATCCACGATAATGCATTATCCCGCCTCTTATACCCCAATTTCCATTCCTAATTCCTGATCCCAAACTCATCTCATCCATGATGGATTTTTAAGAAAGTCACATGACTTATAATTGCTGATGCCATCCTTAAGTATTTCCTCACTCTATGCTACTTAATTTTGGTGGCGAACACTTAAGTTTTTTTTCTATCTACACACCCCAACTGCACATTTGGCGGTGAATTCCCACTTCCCTCATCACTTAACCCTTCCACCGGCAACAATGAAACACCTCTCTACTAGGAAGCTACTTCACTCAACAATGAATGCTATCACTTTTCTTTTAGTTCTTTACTATAAATCTGACTCTGATTTGGAAGATGCTTTAGCTTATATGTGTTTTCTTTCCAAAAAGCGTTACATCATCACCAGGGGGCCAAATCTTTATCATGATCCCCGATATGATCTGGCCTCATTACTCTTCAACATTTCTCTTCACCCTTTTAATTTTTAATTTTTATGTTTTCATACTTTCCAAATGTCCTCTTTGTGTACTTTAATCACTTGGTTTTGTATTTTGGTTTGTTGCATATTCATTTTTTTTTGAATTTACGGTGAATATCATTTTTTTGGATTGCTCATTGGTTTTCTTTCACTTCCTCAACATGAAATCGCATATTTTCTTATATCGCATATTTTGTCAGTGATTTTTTTTTCATTCATCACTCATATCCTTTTCCTATTCTCCTCAAACATCCCTCAAATATTTTGGTTGCATTTATTTTCTCAACTCAACTCACCAGGTAGGTCATTTTTTTTCTTTTTTCATGGTTTTTTATTTGCTAATCATGATTTTTTTTTTGCTTTTTTTTTGCTTTTTTTTTGCTTTTTTTTTGCTTTTTTTTTGCTTTTTTTTTGGTTTTTTTGTTTTTTTTGTAAGTGCTTCTATTATTTTTGTTCTAGGGTAAACTAATTTTTGTTTTGCTTTTTTCTCTTTTTTATCTTTTTATTTTTTTGTTTTTTTTCTCTCCTTCACCTCTCTTTATGATCCTCAAGGCCCCCCTTTTTCCCTCTCTTTACCTGTCTCTGACCCCCTTTTTACCCCCTTTTTAGCTGCCTCAAATCCCCTCTTTCCCCCCTCTTTAGGTCCCTCATCACCCCCTTTCCCCTCTTTTTAGGTGCTTCAATACTCCCCCCTTCCCCTCTCTTTATGTCCCTCAAACCCCCCCCTTCACCTCTCTTTTGGCGCCTCAAACCCCCCCCTTCACCTCTCTTTACCCACATCAAACCCCCCCTTTCCCTCTCTTTAGGCGCCTCAAACACCCCCCTTCCCCCCCTTCTACTCGCTTTACCCCCCTACCTAATCATTATATCCTCCTTTAAACAGACACCACGCAATATGGGGGGCGGACTTGCTAGCAAGTCCGCAACTTGAAGTCAGATGGAAATCAGATGGAACTCAGACTGAAGTAATACTGAACTTTCACTTGAAGTATCACACAAATAATAATGGATCTATATTGAAAACATTGTGAAAGTGTGAGGATAACTGAATGGAAGCCAGAAAAAATCATTCCATGAGTCTACTCAATGCAAAGTATTTTTTGAAGCAACTTATTTAAATAATACTTTATTAAATTAAGTTTATCAATAAAAATTGATTGACAATATTGCAATTCTTAAATACAATAATTTTATTAAAAAATTTCAGATTAAATATAAAAAAAATCAGTGACTTTTTCTATTACTTACAACTGTTTTTACAGAATTGAAAACTATGTTTCAGCTAATATTTTATGGAAGTGAACTCTGTTCTTCGCCCGAAGAACAGAGTTCATCCTCCTATTTTCACACTCTGTTTGCACCAATCTCCATCGCTTTCAATATTTTATGGAAGTGAACTCTGTTCTTCGCCCGAAGAACAGAGTTCATCCTCCTATTTTCACACTCTGTTTGCACCAATCTCCATCGCTTTCAATATTTTATGGAAGTGAACTCTGTTCTTCGCCCAAAGAACAGAGTTCATCCTCCTATTTTCACACTCTGTTTGCACCAATCTCCATCCCTTTCAATTCTATCAACACAATCTTGGATCCGATCATCCTTCCGTAAGGAGAGCTCATACTTCCTCTCTTCCAAATCTTGTACTCTGTCATCCCTCCTTAAAGAGAGCTCGTATTTCTTCTTTTCAAAGCTCAGTGTCTCTTTAGCAATTTCCACTTGTTCTAGAGTGAGAATAAAAATTAACATAAAGTAGAAGAAAAGCAGAGTAAAGTAATAAGAGGTATGATATCACTTACCAGCATCACATTTCTCTAAAAACTGTTCCATCGAAGAAAAAGGTGTTTGTGATGAAGTATCACATTTTTGTCTTCTTTGGGAGAGGAAATTTAGACTAGTTGAAGCCCTTCTCTTTTTGTTCAACGTAGCATTTTCCTCCTCATCATTGTCACTAGCTTCAGACTCAGTTGATTGAGGATCCTGGGTTTGTTCATCAGCCTTTTAAGAAATAAGAAAAATATAAGTAAATAAAAAAATAGAATTGATAAGATAAAAGAAACAGACCTGAGTTAGATTGGGTTGGGTTAAATCGCCAATAGGATCAATAGCAAAGCTATCTAGATTCGTAGAATTTAGAAGAAGGGAGGCTTGAGTGGAGGAAGAGGATGGGAAAAGATTTGCTTCGACATCATGTTCGGAGATAGGATCTTCTCCATCCAACATGTTTACAGGATTAACATCGGCTCGCTCTCCAAAAATTGCATCCATCTCTTTAAAGTAAGGACATAAAGAATCAAGTTTATTGTCTATGGATTTTATACCCTTAGTTATATCAATGTCAGTAACCCCAAAACCAGTGGAAGATGAAAGAGCCTTTGCCTTCTTGTATTTTGCTCGATAATGCTTGAAGCGTTCAGACATCTGTTTAGGCAAAAGATCAATCCTTCCCTTGGTCTTATTGCGTAATTCATTTGCCATTAGAAGATAGCCATTAACTTTTGATGTGGGGGGCCGTCCTACTTTAGTGGCATACTCAGTACCAAAACAAGAATCATAGTTAGATTTGGTTTTCAGCCAGTTGATAAGAATGAGATGATCATCTTTTTTTAATTGAACAGTCTTTGATTTCTTGGCTGAGCGGGGAAAAGAGGAAGTAGTGGGAATTGAAGAACAACTGGGTGATAGCTGCCTTTGAGAAGATCTAGGATGACGAGGCATGTTATTATAAATGAAGATGAAAAGGAGCAGAAACAAGCAGATGAGATAGCGAGATGAAAAGGAGAAGAATCAAATAGATGAAATGGGGAGAAATTCTGAGCGGATAGAATGAACAGGATGGGATGAGAATGGAAGTGCGCAGCAAGGTAGAAGGCTGGGATATCCAGAAAGTTGTCCAAGATGTGGTTATGGAAAATTGAGTAAATAAATGTCGGATAAGAGGTGAACATTGACACGTAAAGTGTCTAATAACCCAATTATTAGCAAAAATAATTGCGGAAGATAATTGGGGTATAAGGATTATTTTCCGCAATTAATTTAATTGCGGATCGGTCAACATTGATACCCCCTATTAATTGAATTATCATATTCCATATAAAGGAATGAATTTTTTATGTATTTAATAAATTAACAATTAATTAAAATATTATAATATAATTACATCTTTTTCATTATCTTTTATTGTAATTAAATTAATTATTTAATTTAAATATGTAATTGAAACCTTTTCATATAAACTATTATCCATAATTAATGGCGCTTTTTTGACCCTTAATTGTTTCAATGATATATTAAATAATTTAAAATAATTATTTAATATAATGGTATTAAAAATTCTCACTTTAAATTAATTATTTGTTTCATTTAAGTTAATTATTTGAATTACATAGTTAAAACAAATTAATTAATATTAATTTACACTGAATTAAATTGATTACATACCTTGTTGTGTCAAAAAAATTTATTTGTTTCACTTAAAAATGCTGAAAAGATATTGTAATACTTGTTTTGAATTATTTTTCCCATAGTTCTTATGTCACAGGTTTGTTTAGTTACTCATTATTTTAAATTAACTGATTTGTGAATTTGGGATGGGAAAATCATTTTCTTAATTGGGATTTTTTATTATTTTCGTATATTTTTCTCTCAATTACTATGTTACAAATATCTTCTTCAATTTTCTTGTTTTATCTCATTACTATTTTGTATATAGTCAGTTGTAGTTCTTTAGAGGTCCCATTGCCTATAAAAAGGCCCTTGGTAAACCCCTTTTGCCACATCACTTACTACTCAACATATTTTAATTACATTATATTATATTTTATTATCTATTGTAGCGCGTCAGTTATCTTCAATACTAAATAAAATACTATAGGTTGTGATAAGAATATTTAATTATTTAAGAGTTGTTAAGAGAGCAGAGAATAAATAAAACACTTACTAATATAAACTGTACAATCTTTGTCCACCCTTCTTTTCTATTAGTCCCTCTATTTCATCGTCCAAGTTCTTCTTTTCTCTCTATCTTCTTCCTATCCTTAGTCTCCTTCTTTCTATTTCTTCTTTTTCTCCATCTTCTAGACAAACCGGCCAACAGAAAGTGACTTAAATACTTGTATATAAGACTACTAAGGCTTACCCCTGGCCCAGAAATCCCCTTGAATAAAAATAGTTATATTTGACTTATAAATAAAAAATTATAGAGCCACACTAAGCCTTTAAAAACTTATCAAATTTTCCTGGTTTTCAAGAAAACAGCACGTTTTCCCCATAAATTCTCAAAGAGTTTCCATAAAAAATTAATATGAATTTTTAAAGAAAATATATTAAAAATATAAGTCATTAATAAAATGTATGATGTTTTGAGCTAGGTTATGAGTCATTTTTATAGTATATATCTTTCATATCAACTACTTTAGTTGCATTAAAAGTCTCCTTTTAACCAAAAAGGACCTTTTTGGCCCAAATATCCTTAATATAATAAAAAATACAATAAAACATCTGAACAGGAAAAATACAAATAAAACCTTAAAACTTCCAGCAGTTTCCTTTCCCTGACTGAACTATGGTATTTCAATTGTGTGGGACACCTTAAGTCAGGATCCATACTTTTTTCCCAGTAAAAAACATCAAGTAAAATTGGATAAACCATCCTAAAGCTTCATTTCCCCTTAATTGGTAATTTTGAACTCTGTGAATCAACAGCTCATGGGATGTACAGAAATAATTGGGTTATTATTTCCTAAATCTCATATCATATGGCTCTGATTGTTTTACTTTTGCTTTGATGATGTTTTTTGTTTTTATGGTGCATGTATTATTTCAATTGGAAATTATCAGGTCATTATTTTAAACCCCTTTTTAGTCAGAATGGTGATCATACCTTCCTTGAACTGTGTGTTCACACATTAAGCAAATATAAGTCTTTTAGTTTTTTAAAAAAAATTACAAGTATGCACTTCACACTTACAAAAAAATGGTGGTTACTCAAATTTTTTATGAAGACATTGTGGCATGCCTTCAGGAAGGAGTAGCATGCATATGAAAAAGAAGTGGTCATTTGAATTATGATCAGATTACATTTTCCTACCTATAAAGGCAAGGTTTTATGCACAGAATGCATAGATGGCAGTCCCAAATACTATTTGGGTTTTTCTGATTTTGTTATATCTGTTGGATTTTTATTTTTTGTGTTTTACATAATGAGTTTTACTTAAGGGGATAAGTGGTTACTCCCTGTAGATAGCTTAACATTACCTCTATGTTTTATGGCCTGTTGATATTTTTGTAATTTTTTGGTTTTAGAGGCTATATTTGTGTCTTTCAAATGTTATAGTTTACTTGGAAGAATTTTTGATGGTCTATGGCATATGCACAGCACATATGCTTGCAGTAAACTACAGCATTTCTTGCCATGGAATGCTATGTTTCTTGTGGGGGAATAAGGGGAATTTCTAGAGGAAATTTTGGAGCCTTTTCTAATCTTTTACTTTCACCTTATCTTTACTATTGATTATTAAAGTGGGGCTCCTTTTAGTATTTTACCATCATCTTTATTATTTTTAATTAGTTAAAAGAATAAGGATTAATATAGTTATAATACTTCACTGCACTTCTACATATCACTATACTGAGAATTTAATGCTCATTCTTTTAAGAATATCACTTTCATAATTCTCTAAATCTCTAGCTTTCAAAACTCAGTTCCACTTTTTTACAACTAGATGATATCACTTTACCTTTCTAAAAAGACAGGATTTTTTTTCTTTCTCCAACTCTTCCAGGTTTTTCTTACAGAAAAGCAGCTGTAAGAGTTTTCTATAACATTTTCTACCTGCTTATGGAATATATAGAAATATTAGGGTTGTCATGTCCTTAAGCTCATATTTTATGTTTCTGATTGTTTTAATTTTTCTTTGATGATGCATGGATTATTTAAACTATAAATTATCAGGTTATTAATTTATTTCCCTTTTGGTTATAATGGTGATTGTATCTTTTGTGAGCTGTGCCTTAACACATGCAGGAAATATAAGTCTGGTAGTTTATCAAAAAAAAATTGACAAGTGTGCACTTTCACACTTGCTCACAAATGGTGCTCACTTAAAAAAGTTTTTAATGATGTGTACCACTTTCTCATGGTCTATACAGAAATATTTGGGTTAACATGTCCTCAAGCTCATATTATATGGTCCTAACTGTTGTACTATTGCTTTGATGATGGGTTTTGGTCTCATAGTGCATGAAACATCTCAATTAGAAACCTTTCTGAGATAATTTATTGAAAATTATAAAGTGTGATATTTGATCTCACAATTGTAATTGTAAGGTGGGAAGATAGATGATAAAAATTCTAGAAAATTGAGAAATCTGATATTTGAGTATAAAATAATGACAGAAAAAGTTATGTGAAATGTGAAAAAATGTTAGAAAAAGAAGAAATGTGATGTTTGATATGAATTTATGATAGTTCAATAGCAAATGAAATGAGACAAATGTTAGTAAATGATGGAATGTGGTATTTTAGTATAAAATTGACACTGAAAAGTGGAAAATGAGATGAAAAAAAGTTAGTGAAAGATAAAATATGCTACTTGAGCACAAAATCATGATTTTTAAAAGGAAAGTGAGTTGAATATAAAGTAGGTGAATAATGAAATGTGATATATCAGTATTGAATTGTGATGGAGAAGTAGAAAGCAGAAGGATGATTATGAACTGAGAAATTTGAGTATAAACTTATGATAGAAAAATGGCAAGTGAGATGATAAAAAAGTTTTGAAAATGATGGATTGTGATATTTTAGTATAAAATTCTTATTGGAAAGAGAATATGAGATGACAAATAATTTATCAAATAATCAAATATGTTATTTAAGTATAAAATAATGATTGGAAAAAAGCATGATAGGTGGTTAAAAGTTATCAAATGATTAGATGTAAAATTTGAGTATAATGATATGATGAAAAAATAGCAAGTGAGATAAGAAAAAATGTAAGCAAATGATGAAATTTTATGTTTTAGTACAAATTTGATATGTCAAAGGGGCATATGAGATGAGAAAAAATTTAGAAAATGATAAAATATTCTATTTGAGTACAAAATAATGTTTGTAAAAATGCAAGTAAGTTGAATGAAGAGCTATTTAATAATGAAATGTGATATACCATTATAAAATTGTGATGGGGAATTGGAAAATTGTAAAAGGAAATAAATTAGAAAATAATGAAATGTGATATTTGAGAGTAAAATTTGGATAGAAAAATAGAAAGTGAGATGATTAAAAAACTAGAAAGTAATGAAATTAAATTATTTAGTATAAAATTATAAGAAAAAATTGACAATTGAGAACAATAAGTATTTATCAAATTATGAAATATGATATTGGAAGGTAAATTTTTGATGAAACCTTTCTAAATGAGACTCATGGATAATGTGAAAATTTAAAAAATTAATTATGAAAAAATGAAGTGGCAAAAATTTTAAAATCAATGTTACAGAAAGATAACAAAAAGTTACCAAATGAGTACTTTTTAAATTCTGGTCATATGCTTGATGAATGTGGTGCACTGAAAAAAACTCATTGCAGATTTGAATGCAGGTCTCCCTTGACTTTTCCTGGTGTTTGACACAGGAGGAAAAACTAAAGGGCCAGACATCTAGTTGGTTTTTTGGTCTCCAGTCAATATCATTCTGTAATTCTTGTCTGAAATGTGGAGTAACTCTGGTTGAACCCATCCCCTCCCATTGTCTCACTAAAGGGATGCACCAGACTCAGAGAGATTCACTACCAGAATCATGCACAAAATTTCTACATGAAGCCAAAAAAAGCACTAAATTTCTAGTGCACACTTTTTTCCCCATGTGTGATATGGTGGTAGTATCAAGAAAAAAAAATTTTCAGGAAAAAAATAATTATGTGGTGCAAAAGATATGTTGCTGCACACCTTAAACATTGGATATGCATATGCAATATGAGTAAATGAATAACTTGCACTCAAATTGGGCTCAAGTGGGGTTCAATATAGGACTAATCTGAAAGTAAATCTATTTTCATTTGGTTTTACATATGTTGAATAGTCTACATAATTTTGTCTTAAATATGGAACATTCTGGAGTTCAAAGAGTGGATATTTCTATTAGCTCTTATGAAAATTTCACATAGCAATGGTGTATCCAGATGCAAATAAATTGTTATAAATTACTTTATAGGTGTGCCTGATTTCTTGTCATCTAAAAAATACTTTTTAGTAAAATCAATGAAAAAATTAATTCAACCCCAAATTCAATTGATAAAGAAATTAATTTCATGTATGCATAATTTGAGCAGTTGAAATGTTGGAATATATTTGAGGGTGGGGGAAAACCTAAACAAGAATAAGAGTAGAAATTTTAATAAATAACTTGCATATGTAAATATAAAAAGACTATAAAATCATATTCAACTATGAATATATTGTTTAAAATTACAATATTTGTGTCATTGTATGTCACAAAGCTTTTTGACTGGATGTGTACGAGAGCTTCCAATCCCAGCCACCCTATCAAAGTATCAGGTAAAGAATACCATAAAAGCAGTAGTCTAGAAGATATAATTGGTAGCTCTAAATAAAAATTAATCTTTCAAGAATTACAAAAACAATATTTCAGAGAATAAAAAGCCATTTCAGTAAAATCATTTGGTATACACACATTACTAAATTTGGCCCGCTCATCTTCATTATACTTTTTTTAAGTCATTTTATCTATTAATTTTAAATTAATTTGTATATTTTACAAAAATTTACTCTAAATCACTCCAATCAAAGCCATTTGCATTTGCATAGTTTTTTTTGCTCATTCATTTGTGCAATTGATCATCACAAAATCCCCCAGAATTCATTTAATTCGATTTTACTTCTATAAACATCACAATACTCACTAATTATCACTACTCAGCACCCAAAACCAAAATTTCAAATTAAAAATACTCTTTCTTAATAGTCCTAACCCATTAAAAATCCCTATACTTTGTGAAAGCAAGAAAAAAACATGAAGGGGAAAATCTCACCAAATATTGGATGAAAGTCTTTAAATTTCATGAATATTCAACATATCATTCTGAGATGAAATTCTACCAAATATAAAAGCCTATTTTAAGAAATTCTCCAAATTTAACTATTATGATTATAAACAGAGAAGGATTAGCTAAATTCAAACTGAATATTTTCCAACTTCAGATGATAAGCCCTTAATACATCAACACTAGGTCTAAGTTCTATCTTCAACTTAATTTAAAAAAATATTCATAAAAAAAGAAGAAAAAAGATGCACCAGAAATATTTTCAGGCTGATTTTAACTACAGAGAGGTGAATTGCTTGATTAGTCAGTTCTCTAGAAGATTTTTCATGGTCCTTTATGAGTACTGTAGTACAAATCCAATAAGTATTAAAATACAACTCAATATAAGGGTCTCAGTAATTTAATCTCACTAATGATAAATGGTTTACAATTTATAGTGAGTAGAAAAATAGAGATAATAATTAAAACACTATTCAATGACTTTAGTATTAATAATGAATTTTATTGTAATTGTAATGGTTATATTTTTCAATTTTAATGATAAAGAATGTAGAAAATAAGACCAAAAACCCCCTCCTTTTATACCCAATAATTCCCAATGTTTTCCCCTGGTTTACCAATCCTATACAGGGCCAATACCAGCTCAACATATCTAGTAAATATACCATCAACCTAAGGAGAAACCAATAACACAAATAGAATAATATCACACTCCAAAATCCTGAAATAATAGGTATAATCCATCAAAATAAAATAAAAAACAAAAAAGAGAGTATATGTATGTAATACCTTGAAATAAAAGAGAAAAAAATAAAGTAATAGCACTAAATAAAACACATAATTAAGGTGGATCAACAGTAGAAATGAAAGAGGTAATTATTCTAAATTAATATGTGAGATCCCCATCCAAATATGACCAATATTGACTGAGAAATCATTGAGAAACCCAAAATAAGATGGGGAATGTGGGGTATCTGAATTCAGTCTCTTAGAAGTTCTGGAATGGGTAAATTCTTGAATAAATAGATAATTTTTAGCGTGGTAGTGAATTTTAGGTGCCAATCTTGAGGTTATTGATGAAATTAGTGAATATAATAAGGTCAATGCACTAATAATGAAATTAGGACACTAAATAAGTGCCTGTTGCTCAATTTAGCATGTTTCCCAATAGTGGGCATACAATGTGGGGTAATTTTAGTGTGAAATTTTTAAATTTTCTAAAAATGAAGCTATTCACTTGGGACAAATGCAGGCAGTATGTTGCCAGTACACAGAAGCCGTTTCTGGCATAAAAAAAATCAAATTATAAAAGTGTTATTTTTATGCATTTGAAAAGCCAAATAAATATTTATAATTAAGAAAAATTGATCAGTCAAGGCAAATTTACAATATTATTAAATTTATAGCACATATATTTAACTTTTATATGATTTAAAGCGCATTTCTTATTTTTTCCATAAAATAATGAAAACAACAGCTTTAAGTCTACTTAAAAATTATTTAACCTTATTTTTAAGGCTCTTAAAATTAACCTAAGAGACTCAAACTTTATATTAAGTACCTAAGACTTATAAAAGGTGGATATATGCATGTATATAAGGTATTTTAATGGAATATATTGTATTTAATCATCAATTTTACTTATGTATACTTCTTGTATAATTTTATTTATTGTTCCCATTTGTACTACATGTGTTTGACATAATTTATGAGAGTTTTTTACTCAGTACTGGGAATATCCAAGCTGACACATTGCAGTAATCCAACATTTGCTGGGGACTTTGTTGTGTAGTTTGGTATGGTTTGGAGATGTCTTTAATGGCAATGATTTCTGTTTATGGTGTTTTTCTGGATTGATGGGCTGAATATTAGAACTACAGGGACAAATCTATTATCATTGGATAGCCCTGATTTTTCTCTATATGTAATTTTTTGATGATATTTTTATATTCTAAGCTTTAAGGGATCTTTTGGTCACTTTTAATTTTTTTACTATAACTGTTTAATTTTGTTTTTTGCATTTTCTGGGCTAACCTTAAATCTTAGGGTTAAGTGCTTTGTACCATTAGATATACCTGATTTTTCTCCGTGTTTTATGCCCTGATGATTTTCAAGAATATTTTAAGGTTTAAGGTGTTTTCTGTTGTTTTCTGCTTTTTAGTTTTTTTTAGTGGTTTTACGGCTTCAGGGGGTCCGGCTGCCTTCATGAGGGCTGCTCAAGGTTGGGCGGCCTGTCCGCTTCTAGAGGGTGTTTTATGAAATTTGGCTGGCAGAAAAGCCAAATTAGTTGCTGTAGCATAGATTTTTAGATGGGGGTTTTGTGTGTACATACTGAAAATACAAACTTTAATTATCATACAACCATCTGGTAATTAGATCACTGTTTTTTGGCCACAATTGGCTGTGTTTGTTGCAAGGTGAGTTCTTCATTTAACTCAACTTTGGCAACTGGTTTCTCTGGTGTAGCTTTGCAACCTTCATCAAGTATTATTTCTGTTTTCTGTGCAACAAGTGCACAGTGTTTTGGTTTTCTGGTGTGGATCTTTCTGAATTTCAGGTTTTCTTTGGTCTTTAGTCTATCTAGGCCATTTTCTTGACTTGTTAAGCAGTCAAGAAGTGTGTTGGAAGGGTTATTGTCACAGTCTTCAATTTTTTGTAGCAAATTAATCTCACCTGGTATTTCTCAAAGGGACAGGGGATATTCTCTCTGGTTTTTCTCCAACTTCCTTGGTCAAGGCCTATAGATAGTACTATAGGATTGTCTACAACATCTAAAAGTATTTTTGGTCTCATGCATAAATTTGTAGATGATTTTTGTAATAACTCTGATTGATATTGTTACATCTCTTTGTGATAAAGATGTGGGAGAGAGACTCAAAAAAGATCACTCCATTAAATAAAAAAAAACATGGGCTATACTCAAACAAGGACCAAAAAAACCACTAGATATCTAGTACTCTATCTCTACCTTCTGTGAAGTAATGTTTCACAAAGAAAATTATTAGACTTTTGCTATAACCCTACCAAGAGCAAATAAACCCAGTCTAAAGATTCTTTCAGCTTGGAAAAAATTAAAACATGCATTTAAGTATTCAATAGGCCAGAAAAAAACACCACTCACCAAAACAACCCTATAGATCTCACTTCTGGCACTAATTTGTGTGAAGAAGCAAACAGTGGCTTTACAAAGCTTCTTTCTTCATCTTTTCTTGCATTAAACATTGATCAGAAATTAACTAAAAAGCTTCATATAGATTAAAACAATCTAGAAGAGCAAATAAATATTTTGTAAAAAATAAGCTAATGTTAAAAAATTTGCATATCTGTTATTGCTGAGGGAATCGAGATTCCATGTAAGCCACTGAAGATATAAGATGATAAAATTTACTTTATATAGTTGAGTGCTCTTTTTAATATTGCAAGAGTTTATGAAATAATGAATTTAACAAACACAACCTAAAAATTAATAAATATTAATTAAAATTATTATATGTAGGAGGAAATCACTAATTTAATAAGGCAAAACTGGTTCTATTTTGTTCTTGTGAGTTTTGTGATGAAGGGGAATTAAGTTAATGCATATTGTAAGATATTTTGGTGATATTTTCTAAGGGTAAGGCAACTTTGATTTCAAGGGAGAGCTCTCTGAGTACTTTACCTTTTGTCCATTGGTTTTTGTTCCAAGTGGAGAAGTGGAGGAAGGTGTCAGAGTTGTTTATGAAAGATGTGCCTCTATGATGAGTTTTGGGGAGCAGGTAATTCAATTCTGGAAAGATTCTTTCACCCTATGTAACACCCATCCTTGAGAGATGTCTTCAGGATAGAACAATATTTTAAGTCTTTCAACAAAATTAACAGGAGATAAATGTTCATAATTTTACAGTTTTACATTTATCTTATAAATTTTCAAAAAAAAAATTATCATAAACAGCTTAACTAAAATTCAAAATAGTGTGATAAATGATTGTTGTCTTGAGACAAAAAATAATAAGGGATTTCAACTACCTATCACTACGCAATATAGGTGGTGGACTTGCTAGCAAGTCCCCAACCTGAACTCAGACTGAACTCTACTTGAACACCCACCTAAAATTGTTCTGATGAGTGGTTTTCATCCCTGATTGTATGGTTTCTTTGTCAATTGCCCAATGTGTGTTCAATCTGTGGTGAATTTGAGTCCAAGGTTGCAGACTTGCTAACAAGTCCGCCCCCCCCCCCATATTGCATGGTGTATGATAAAAAAATAAGTTATTTAAATTTTTTATGGATAAATGATAGTTTCTGACATAATACTTATCTCAAAATCATAGATGGTAGCACATTTAATGGCTCTCAACTGAAGTGTGGAGAAATGAGAAAAATTATTTTGCATTTTTTCCTAGGTATATATGTTACTTACTCAAAGTTTCATTGATTCACATCAATCAAAATATAAAAAGGATCATTTTGCTTTGACTTCCACTGGCTTTGGTATTGATGATTATTATTTTGAGAATGGAGTTACTACTGTTTCCAAAAAGCTCAATGTCATGTATCTTCTCTATGAAGAAATGTATATTCTTTTTGGTTCCCAATTTAATATTTAATTTTAATCTTATCAAAAATATTTATCTCATGAGATTCTGATAACACCATTTTTCCTTACTGGACTCTAAAATATCACACTTTTAAAATTTCAGATGGTAAAATAATACTGACACCTTTACAAAAAACCTCATCACCAACATGATTTTATCACCTCACAACCAATTTACATTTCTAAATAAGGCTAAGTCAACAAAATTCTAAATCTTTTTGAAATATTCGGCAATACCCTTTCCAGAATTTTATTCAAGCAAGGGGTGGTTATCATCAAATTTTTCTAAGTCATCAATTTTCCATGTCAGATTTGTAAATTTAGAAATACCCTCCCCTGCATTTTATTGAAGTAAGGGGTTAAAATCACCAAAATTTAGTATAATTCCATAAATTAATAAATAAAAAAATAAAAAAAGTCAAATTCACTAGTTTTAAAGTAATGTAAATTCCTCAAGCCAAAATGCAGACCAAGTCTAGAAACTAAGTTTGAGACTTTCCACAGGTATAGGAGAGATGAGCCCCATGAAACAATTTAATTTTATCATGATTAACTTTTATACAACACAAGGTTGTTGGCTCATTACTTTAGTTTATTAAATTGAAATATCAGATTTATTTATTAAAAAATTTATGAAAGAATAAAAAATATTTGATGACTTCACAAATCCCCAAACTTTTTTTATCTGCCTAAAGGTTTGTAAATTTTTTAATTTTACCTTCTTTTTTTATCTTGTTAATTTTTTGACCAACTTTTGAATGATCTGATAAGAGAAGTAAAAATGAGTGAAGGGTTAGACATATGAAAATGGTAAGAAAAAGAAAAAACACAACTTGATGTAAGGGAAGAATATTAAGTAAAAAGATGGGTAGTTTAAGGAATCTGGAAGGATAAATGCATGATTTAAGCACTATGTTATGCATTATGAAATAAATAAATGTGATATTGGGAAAAAAAAGGCTCAACTTTAAAGTTCAATATCTCAGCATCCACTGAACCAAATTCTAATGGGTTACCTGGAAATGAAAAATTGGCTTCAGAAATATCTTCAGCTAACAGGACAGTAGATTTAAATAGTCCTAACCCTAATACTGACTCTAATTTTCAAAATTGCACAGAAACTTGAAAACTGATGATGAAAATTCCAACAAGAGGAAGATAAAAGCCTAGATAATCATAGGAATCTGGAAGAATAATTGCATGATGTAAATGTTATGATATGCATTATAAAATAAATAAAAGTTATATTTGGAAAAAAAGGATCAACTTATAAGTTCAATATCTCAGCAACCACTGATCCAAATTCAAATCAATTTGCTGGACATTAAATATAGGCTTTAGAAGTATCTTCAGCTAAAAGGACAGTTGATTCAAATAAACCAAACCTTAATTATGACTCTTCTTTTCAAAATTGCACAAAAACTTGAAATATGATGATGAAAATTCCAAAAAGAGGGAGATAAAAGCCTAAATAATCATCAGATAAGAGTTTCAGAATCCTTGTTCTCTAATTATTTAATTTAAAAACATGAAATAAGATAAGTGAAAATTTGACAAAAAGGATCAACCTCAAAGGTCAAAATCTCAGCAACCACTGAACCTAATTCAAACCTGGTTTGTGGGAAATGAAAGACATCCTTCAGGAATATCTTCAATTAAAGGAAATGTGATTAAAATAAACCTAAACCTAATTTTTTATATAAAAAATGAAAGAAAAAAAGTCAAATTGGGAAAAAAAGGCTCTACTTTAGAGGTCAACATCTCAGAAACCACTGAACCAGATTCAAATATGTTTGTGGGAAATTAAAATAGCCTTCAGGGGAATCTTCACTTAAAAGTACATAAGATTTGAATAAAATTAACCTTAATTCCAAGCCTTATTTTCAAAATTTTACACAAACTTGAAAAGTGATAATAAAAATGACATTATGAGGAGCTTTATAAGTCCACTGTTATCCAGATATGAGCTCTACATATATTTAAGTATGAAATTTTTATAAAAAGAATGAGATATTATATAGATGTGAAAAAGGAGATGAAACTTACCTTAATTGAAAGGTAGGAAAAACGGAGTGAGAAAGAGTGAAGTTAGAATTTGGGGGAAATTGAATATGGAGCAAGTTAGATGTTTAAAGAATGTGCAATTTATGTGTTTCAATGAAATGGAACCAAAAAAAAAGTGAAATAGGAGAAAGGGGGAATAATGGCCAAGCCAAGGAGGAATGAAGAATAGGATGATGGATCTAAAAAAAGGAAGAAAAGAGGGAGAGAGTGAAAAAGTAAATTTTACCCTGAAAATCAAAAAATAAACACTTGCTAAAAAAATTTAGATACAAAAAAAATTAATTGGAAAATCTATCAGAAAAAATGAAAAAATGACTTACCTGGAGAGATGAGTTTAGAAAACAATTGACTTCAAATTATTTGAGGGATGAAAGAGGAGAGGAAGAAACGGATATGCGTGATGACAGAAAAAAAAGAATGACTGAAAAATTATGCAATTTCATGTTTAGATGATGAAGGAAAACAAAGTGACTTGAAAAAAAGAGACTACAAAAGAAAATTCAAAATCAAAGTGAATATGCAAATAAGAAAAACTATTCTAAGAAAAAATTCCTGAGAAGTCCTGAAAAACTGTCTAAAACTGGGTACAGATAGGGTAAGAAGTGTTTTGATGGTGTAATTGAGGCTTTTTTTGGAAGAAGATAACCTTTCCTGGCCATTTTTGATAAAAAAAGAAAATCTTCTTTAAGATCAGGATCAGAATTTCAATCAGAGTCCAAGAGTAGATCAAGAGCTATGAAAACCATTGCTTGATGTAGCTTATCAAAATTTGAGAGTGAGGAAGGCATGACTCTTATATTGTATAAAAATGTAAACGATGTACAATTTTTTGAGTTATGAGGTTTTATGCTGCAGAGTCCTTTGTATGAATGGGATGATGCTGACAAGTCAGTGAAATGGGATGTTATGGTGAAATCAGCACTTTTGGTTGAGAAAGTGTGGATTTGAGTGAAATAAGTGACTTATTTCATTTTGAAATCCACCAGTGTTGGGGATAGTGTGTTTTGGAAATCTGCACTTAAATAAGTGCAGATTTGGAAAAATTTAAGTGCCAATTTTCCAGAGCTGACACCCCCTATTTAGTCTTTCCCAACAAAAAATATCTATTTATCCTTTATATATATTACTATCTTTTCAATACTACCAATTATTGAAAATCAAATTAATTTTCAAACACTAGATGAAGTTAAATAAGCAGCCAGATGATTTTCCATAACCCAAGGTACAAGCCTTTTTTTCCCCCAAGCCAAACATGGCACAGATGATGTGATGGAAAGATTCTGGCTTGCTTGTGTTTACTCAGGAAAATCTTAGGTCTCAAATAGCAGTGTGGTACATTCACAACACTTGTTTATTTCTGATAAATTCTTAGTGCATAATCTTCTAAAAAAAAGACTTACTTTCTATTATTTCTAAACTTTATGACATGTGTTTGACATATATCTGACAGTTTTTTAACTAATTTTATGAAATTTAAGTATTTTAACCTGGCTCTTTTTGTCTTTTCTCCATCTTAAGTAGCTATAATGTGATAACACTAATGGCTAACCTCTAAACTTAATTCAAACCTAACATAACCTCTAGCCTGTATAACCTGTATAGAATGAAATTGATTGGAGCATAACTTTATCTTTTAAAGAAGAAATGCTTTAACAATATAGACAGTCCTATAGTACTATCTATAGGCTTTGACCAAGAGAGTTTGAGAAAAACTTGAGAAAAACCCCCCAGTCCCTTTGAGAAATAACAGGTGAGATTAATTTGCTACAGCAAATTGAATACTGTTACAATTACCCTTTCAACAACTTTTTGACTGCTTAACAATTTAAGAAATTAGGCCAGATATACTACAAAACAAAAAAACCTGAAATATAAAAAAGATCCACACTAGAAGCCAGAGACACACTTCACTTGTTGCACAGAAAATAGTAGTGATACTTGTTTCAGGTTGCAAAGCTACACCAGAGAAATAGTTTTTCAGGCTGAGTTAAAGTACAAAGATGTGAATAGCTTGATTAGTCAGTTTTCTAGAAGATTTTAATAGTCCAATATGAATAGTGTTGTCCAAATCTAATCAAGTAATAAAATATAATTCAATAATTTTCTCAGTAATTTATTGCTACAGTCGAGGTGGTAAGCTATTCTGAACCAAAATACACACTAAAATCGCTTAAAAACACAAAATCATCATAAAACACCTTAAACACCAAATATGCTAAAGAGTCAGCACTACATAAAATGTAGAAAAAATTAGCTCTATCAAATGGTACTAAGAACTTATGCCTAAGTGATAAGCCTAGCACATAAAATACAAAAATGCAAAAATCAACAGCTATAGCAAATAATGAAAAATGACTAAGTGAGGCCATAAAACTCAGAACCACAAAAATATCAACAATACATGAATCATAGAAAATAACATGGCTATTTAAAGGTATTTTTCACATTCTCAGGATCCCAGTGTTCAGCCCAGGAATCTGGTAAAACTCAAAAAAGAATGCAAAATGTCAACTTTGAAGACACCTGATACCCCCAAAATTGACCCAATTACCAAAACAACACCAAATAATCTGAAAAAAAAGCATTATCCATGTTGGTATGCCACAACACTAACACCATTTTAAAGCAGCCATGAGTGAGAGGTACTGCTAATGTAGAGGACTTAATTTACCTTAGTGGAAGATATGAAAAAAGCTTTAATAGAAGTTTGATGGACAGGATGGCACATGCATTGGCACAATGAAAAATGTTTTTCTTCAGTTAATGACATTTTTAATGCTATTTTTAGGAGCCTTCTGGTTATGATGTACCAGAAGTCAATTCTTGATGTGCATATATCACTCCTCCTAAAATATTGCTAGCTGTCACATAATTGTAAGATTTATTCTAGGTTGAAAGAATCTATACTTGAACTAAATTGATTATTTTTTCACGCAACTTGCATGCACTGAACACTTTCAATCCAGTTTTTCTAGTGCCCTTATACGTTCCCTAAAAAAACCAGGACAGAGAAAAAAATAAAAATCATCTTGCTGGAGTTAATAAATCATGAGATTAAAGAAGGAAAAAAATAAAAAATAAATAAATAAAATCCAGCGAAGGGAGGTCAACAGGGAGGATACAAGAATGTTTGTTTCGAAGCAGCATACACCACAAAAAAACACCTGGAACCTGCTAGCAGGTGCCAATCCCTCAATCCATTTGTGACACAAGAATAACTCAGATGTGATTCCACGCGAGCTAGCATGCTCAGTGTTCAGTGCGCGGTCTTGCCAGAAGAATTACAGCTGAGCTAGAACTGAATCAAATCAAAGATAGGGATTGGCACCTGCGATCAGGTGGCCACATTTTCTTTCTGGCGATACCAAGAAATAATAATAATAATAATAATAACAAAAAAACAAGATGAAAAAAATATATGAGAAAAATTAAGAGACAATCACAGGAGAAAAGAAACCAGTGAAGAAGGAAGCCAAAATTAGTAAGTGGGGGAGAATCAACTGTGCAGCGTTGTCCTAGTGTATGGGGGGTATGAATGGGGCGAATGAGAGTGGGTGGCTGGGTTGGCCAACTCTGGTGCTGATGCATCTCTTTAAAGATGCTCAATAAACGATTTTTATGACATGCAAGGAAACCAAAAATGCACTAAACGTTTGATGACAAATCAAAAAAATGTGTTTGGAGTGCACCAAGATTTAGTACAGCCATAACAACAATTGTTAATGCACAATTTAAAGAAATTTTTCGACTTTGCACCCCATTATGACAGCCAACTGAATTGATATTATATCCCAATAATTCGGTTGGCCGTCAAAATGCAGTGCAAAGTTGAAAAATTATATCAACTTTTGCACCAACAATTATTGGTATAGCTGTATTATATCTGTACTTGCCCATAAAATTGGTTCTAACTCAATTGTACAGGCAAGTCACAAAAGCTTGCAGAATTTTTGACGAAAAAATCAAAGTTGTTCTCACCAAAAAATGATTTGCCTACTTAAAAGGGTCAGAGGTAGACCCCCTTTTGAATAGGCAAATCATTTTTTTGTGAGTGAAGCTCTAATTTTTTCATCCTAAATTCCGTAAGCTTTGGTGACTTGGTTGTCGCACTCCAGGGAATATCACGTAAATTGCAATTTCAGCATGTAATGCTGCAGTTTCGACTGTGGTTAAATCGCTATAAACCTATTGTCCTCTCTTCCGTGCCAACAACTTTTTCCTTGTGTCTCTTGTCTAAATATTTGTCCTTTCTCCATAAAATTTCCATCTTCTCCAAATAAATTAGTATAGTACGAGGAGTCCCCTATGAAGAGTAATTGGTTGTATGGCATGCAAATAGGATGTTAAAATGCCAAGGATAAGGTGGTTCACCGTAATACCATTAGGGGGTATCAAAGTTAAAAATTTGTAATTCTTTAAAAGGTATTTCACAACACAAAAAGAAAGCCACAAACTCAACATTAATTCTCAGTAAAAAGGTATTTTGGGGGCACAATATTGCATATTTTAAAAAATAATCATGGTTGATTTGGTGGAGAAAAGACGTATTTTGAAATGAAAGATTTCTAACTTTGATACCCCCTATTGTGTATTTCTCATTGCTATAAAGTTTGCCTTTCATCCTGCTAGCTGGGTTGAGATCTTAAGGTAAGTGAAAACAATTATTGCGAGTTCTTAGTTACAAAAAGAGTCTTTTTGTGATCTGCTGTGTTACAAAATATCACCACAATTTTTGGGTACTCACCTCTAGGTTTATTTAATCAGCCACACAGCAAAAGTGAGCATTTTTAGCCCCACATTTTATTTGTGACAGAGTGTTAAGCCCTTTGCTTTCTAACTCTATTTTATTTCCGATGTTATTTCTGTCTTGTATAGTGTTTAATTTATATTATGTGATTACAGCACGAGTGGTGAATAGCGATGATGGATGTTAATGTGTAGGTTATTGATGGTGATAATAATTGTATATTTATATACTAGACATTTCAGATTTGTTCCTCATCGATTCTTTTACTTGCACAAACACTCCATCATTATTATACTTTTCCAACTAGCATTTCTCACTACTGTAACATCTTGTTACAATCGCGATCAGGTATGTTTTTCGATAGTTTTCTTATTCAGACACATAGTTATTGATTCTTCACTTTGTTGTTAATTTTGATTAATAGGTTGGCTCGTTATTCTCGCCAATAACTAGTCTGTGATCTTGTAACTAACAAGATCTATTTATTTTTATAAAAGGTCAGACATCTACAAATATTACTAAAACGCAATAAATCGACTGTTTTACTTAGATAAACTCTCAATTATTATTTGATTTACTTCACTTGCCTTACTCCATATTGTAACACATCGTTAAAACCGTGATTAGATTGGCTCGTCACTCTCGCCGACAACTAATTAGTGATCTTGTAACTAGAAAGATCCATTCATTTAATAAAAATTCGATCAATTTCTTTACCCTCACTCTAGTATGATAACTTATTACTTCGTTGATTTAAGGAATTCCCTTACCTTAATCAACCTGACTGAACAGTTGTTAGCCGTGGCTCTTACTACTACCGTGCTTGGTTTGCTACCTTTGACGCTGTATGATGTTTGTGCTCGACTGCGGGCTGGTAAAATGTCGGCACTGCGCAATTCTCTGTTTGTAGTGCTGTCTCTGCACGAATATCTGAAGGGAATTATAATGATAATGTTCATAATTATCTTACTGGCACTACCCTTTCTCTCAACAATACATATTCAACTTTTCTCACAAGATTATGCACTTGTTCAGGATGAACACCTTCAAGAGGTTGGTCCTCCGAACTATGTTGGAAAATTAGAGTTTTTCTCGGACAATGAACCTTTGCTTAAGGCTGCAATCCAAAATCTCAATCTCCCGGCGAATGTTGTAGCAAGATTTTCTCAGTCATCAAGCCACCAAAACGTCTCATATTCTTCCTGCAGTTTAACCAGCTCTCAAAATAATAGATTAATGACAAACTGTTCGGGATTATACATCTATGAAGATTTGGCTGGGCACAACAACGTTGATAATTTTACCTGGTCATCTTACTCATCTGTCCCGCGACCCAAATCGGGATCAGTATCATATCAAACCTTTGAATCGACTGTTTTTAATATCATGCAAAACATGTCAATTGGTGATGGCTCTGGGATTGAGACGCCAGCTGGCAAGATTTCCATGGGATCCGTCTACCAGTGGGCCCCAATGTATTTGCTCAACAGTACGACGACGGTGCAGTATGTCAACGCTATCGTATTACCCAATTCCGCATTTCTAGTTGCAGGGACAATTTCTCACATGATGAGATGGTATGAAGAAAACCGCCATGATCCACGTGAAGATAAGTGGTATGTTCAAGACTACAATGATATAGACGCAGCTTTTGAAACGCCAAGTTACTATCAATACCAGGATCAGGACGTAGCTAAACGGTTTGTTGAATTTTACAATAAGTCCAGAGTAATGATCATAAATGATCGAGACAACAACCAAAAAAAATATTTTCTCAGCCATGTCAGTGTTGATAGAGGGACCTATGTTAGTGTTAAAGCTCAGTTAGCTCCTTATAATAACACCAGCCTCTCCGAACAGTCAGTTCGTACGACCATAGATATCATACCTATGAATATCACTCGTGAAATATCATGGGACAAGGTAGATAGGAATAGTGCGTTGACTAAAACCGTTGCTCAGTACTCGGACCAAAGACCAAATAATATAGAGGGGCTATTTTTACACAACAAAAAATTCAAGTGGGAGGCTCTTAGAATTGCTAGCGCCGCTGAACTGTCACTAGATCAGCATGGCATAAAATGTAAGCTACATACTCAGACCACGAAAAGAATAACAGGGTTTACCCACCTCCAACTTTCTTATATTTATATTCTATTATTATTTTCTATTGCTCTTATCATTTATGGGTTTTTCCTCTCACCGATCAAGACGAATTCTCTTCTTGAAAATGTGTATGTTTCTGCCGATGTCAATCTTCAACATGGTGCTAGTGAGAAAAAGTCTCTCTGGGATAAGATATTCAAGCCTGAGAAAATTTTTCAGAATGAAATCAAGTTTTACGGGCCAAAAAGCGACAACCTCGTAAGAATTAAAGTTGGAAAAAATAGATTTCGACTTGAAACAGTACCATGCGACGTTTTGTCTAATTTTTCCGGTTGGTCAGAACTGGGACAGCTCATTGCTAATGACATGATGAAGTTGGAAGACCATGTTAAGAGCCGAAAAAAAGGAGAAGAACCTGAGTACGAAAACCTGCTGGTACCTACTGCAACACTGACAACTGCGCCAGAAGGCTCAACCAGGTCACCAAGTCCATAGAAAGCTGGGTTCTAAACACCCTTTCATTTGCTAAATTTCAAGTAGAATAAGTAATTCATCACTAGTAAGCTCATGACTATATTCTATATATGTTACATTTACAACAACAAGGAGTGGCACTTAACGTATTCTTGATGCTATAAAAGCATTGCTTTTTTCTTTCTTTAACATAGTGCATTTGGCTTTCTCAAATTTTAACGAAAAATTTGGAATATTTTATCGATTTGAATAGAAATATTAATTAAAAATTGATCTGCTTTTTTATAAATGTAGCTATAATTTCCTCTTTGCTGACTGAACATCTGAGAAAAAATATTGAGACTTCGTGGAATCAATAAATACTTTTTTTTCTAACTTAATTCATTTCCGTGTTTGACTTATCTTTGTCACTGTTATACAAATTATAGAGAATTTTTGAAACTGAATTATTATAAGATTTGATCTGCTTCAACTTTACCTTTTTGCCATTTTAAGTACCAAAATTTTTTTTGTTAAGATTAATGTCAATGACTAGTTTTCGGTAGTTTGTGCTTCATTGATCCTGCTCTCACTATATGGCATCTGAGTACTACATTTTTATATGAGCACTATATTGTTTAAAGTAAATTGACGAGATATAATCTGGCCACTTATATACTAACTCACTGTAATCTTACACCACAAGAGAATCGATGTCGTTTTGTGCTTTTCGCCACCCGATCGTTTGACCTGTCAGTCAAGAAATCTATCATTTATTGGCCTGAGTCATTTCAAACAATTTTTATTTTGCCTACGACAGGTCAACAGTCTTTTCCATCAATAAAAGATGTTTGAAATGTCTCAAGCCAATAAATGATAAATTTTTTCAGGCTGAGTTCAAGTACAGAGACGTGAATAGCTTGATTATTCAGTTGTCTAGAAGATTTTAATGGTCCTATATAAATGATGTTTCTTTTTATATATTAAATGAGTTTTACAAACTAAGAAAAAAGGATTAAATTTTTTGTTAAAAAGAATCAATTAATCAGTTTTTATTATTTTGTTTATTATCTGCAAAGATTAAAAATTTAATTGGTCTATTGACAGATCTTTTGTCAGGCTAAGATCAACTAAAAGGACGTGAACTAGTTTGAAAAGTCTTTTTCTAGAAGATTTATATGGTCCTATATGAATACAGTAGTGTAGATCCAACAAATAGTAAAATATAATTCAAAATTAAGGTCTCAGTAATATAATTCTCACTATTTTTATATATGGCTTACAATCTTTTTAGTTGGAAGAAAAATAGAGTTTAATAATTCAGATACTACTCAAAAGACTTATAAAAGTACTAATTGATGTGTATTGTAATTGATTTGGTTATATGGTGTAAATTTTAATGATAAAGAATGTAGAAAAAAGACCCAAAAACCTCCTCCTTTTATACACACTAAGTTCCCTAATGAATCCCTTGATGTACCACTCCAATACACAGTTAATGACGCCTCAAACCAACTAATAGACATGCCCATCAACATCCCCTGTAACCCATGACATAATTAGAAGAGTAACAACCATCAAAATCCTGTAATAATAAGGAAAACCCATCAAAATTAAAGAATAAGATAAAAAGAGAGTATATGCATATTAAACAATAATATAAAAGACTAAAGAGGGAATTTTTAAGGTTAATAATAGCTTAAAAATAAGGGGGTTTCACTGTAGAAATGACAGGGATAATCCTGACATTATACTACGTGAAATTCCCATTCAAAAATGACCAATATTGACTGAGAAACCACCCAAAAACTCAAAAAAGAGCGTGAGATGTGGGGTAACTACATGCAGTCCTTGGCAGGCTCTTGCACGGGTAAATCCTTGACTAAATTTACGCGAATTTAATCATGTTGATGAAATAAGATGCCAAGAGTTAGGTTATTAATGAAATTAGTGCATATAAACAGGGTCAATGCATTATTAATTAAGCTAGGACACTAAATAAGCGCCTCTCACCTGTTTTAGCGTGTTTCCCCACAGTGGGTGTAGAATGTGGGGTAATTATAGTGTTAAAAAGCTAACTTTGCTAAAAATGAAGCTATTCACATGGGAAAAATGCAGGCAGTATGTGGCCAGTACACAGAAGCCATTTCTGGCATAAAAAACACCAAATTTGAAAAGTATTATTTTTATGCATTTAATTAGTTTAATCAATAGTCCTAAATGAGACAAATCGAACTGTCAAAGCGCATTTTTAATATTCTTAAATTTATAGTGCATATAATCAACTTTTAAGTGAAATAAAGCACATTTCTTGTTTTTTGCATAAAACAATGAAAATAACAGCTTTACGTATACTTAAAAATTCTGTAGCCTTATAATTAAGATTCTTAAGGTTACCCTAGCATATTCCAACTTAATATTAAGTACATAAGACTTATAAAAGGTGGATATATGCATGTATATAAGGTGTTATAATGGCATTTTTTGTGTATTATCATAATTTTACTTATGTATACTGTTTGTGTACTCTCATTTATTGTTCCCATGTATAGTTCATGTGTTTAACATAACTTATAAGTACTTTTTACTCAGTCCTGGGGATATACAGGCTGAAACTGGCCCACCCAAAAAAAACAATCAAAAAAATGATAAGTTATACATTTTATTTATTTATTTGTTAATTTTCAGGTATTCAGATTTATTCTGTAGCATTAAAGATTATACTTTAAAGAAATAAAACATAATAAAATATTATGAGTACTGGTTTTTACCCCTCAGCTGGTGGAGCAGAAATTTATTTCTGTTTAAATTTTTTAAGAAGGGTGGATAAATTGGAAATTTCTTTTTCAGGTATCCATTTATCAAATTCATTTGATTTCCCTTTAAATCTTAATAAATACTCAGTTCCTTTTTCTTTAGTAAGGATTCTTTTCTTGAGTATTTTTTCAATCTCTGCTTTTTCCACAATTTCTTCAGGTTGCTTTTTAGGCCTTCCCCTTCTTTTTGGAAATAAGTCAGGATCATTTGCATGGTAAGGTTTCAATAATGAGATAGGGAAAACTGGATTTTTCCTATCATATGGAGCATATAATATGACTTCCACTGCATTATTACCAACCATTTTGCTTACTACAAAAGGTCCTTCAAAGGGATCCTTTAATTTAACATTACCTTGTAAGTTAAAATGTAGTGTTGATATTAGGACTTCATCTCCCTTTTTGAATTCAAATTCCTTATGAGATTTATCCCACATTTTCTTTTCATATTCAAATTCTTTTTGGATGCATTCTTCTGCATGCTTTCTACACATTTGTTGCATATGAATAAAGGATTTAGTATTAGGGTGTATATCTAACCTTGGTAATTTATTTAAATGATTTACTGGGGTATTTGGTACGTATCCCAGCCAGAGTTCAAATGGTTTTTCTCTGTTACAGAATGAGTTGTGCTGTTATAAGCAAATTCAAGGCCAGGAATTGATTTTACCCAGACATGTGTGAATTTCTCATTTTCTTTGTATATTAATACAAAGGCACAATATCTTCTGATCATCTCTTCTAGAGTTTGTATCATTCTCTCAGCCAGGCCATCAGTTTGTGGATGGTGTTTTGTAGACAATTTCAATTGACAACCTGATACTTCCATCAAGGATGTCCAAAACTCTGAATTGAATTTAGGGTCTCTGTCAGAGATTATGGCTTTGGGGAACCCAGCAGTATTCATCATCTGAGTCCACCATAGTAATGCCAAGTCTTTTGCAGATACCTCTTTATGGGTAGGGATAAATTTACACATTTTTGCTAATCTATCTACTATTACCCAGCAAGAATTGAAACTTTCTTTTCCTGCTAATGGCAAGCCAGTTACAAAATCCATGTTTATGATTTCCCATGGATCTTTTGGTTGCTCTATTTTTTTCAACAACCCAGCTCTCTTCCCAGTTAATCTTTTAGATTTCTGACAAGAGTCACATGTTTCAATGTATTTTTTTTACATCTTCTTTCATGTTTACCCACCAGGCTGTATTTTTAACTCTGGTTAATGTTTTGTTAAAATCAAAATGACCAGATAAGATGTCATCATGACAAGTACTCAACATTAACTCTTTCATAGAAGGTGGTATCACTATTACATTACTTAACTTTTTCCTGTAATATATATATCCATCTTCAATTGACAGTTTACCTTTTTCCAACACATTTCTATACTTTGGAGGCAAGGTTTTTATTAATGCACTCATGGAGGCATTTGTTGGATCATGTAGAATGGTAGATAGTTTAGTCAAATCTTTATCAGATGAATAATTTTCCAATATATTTTGCATAAACTCTTCCTCTAAATCCACTATATAAATCCCAAATATATGTATAACCTCATTTTCAGGTACATAAACTGGGTTGTCAGCATCATTCGGCAAAGGACTTCTGGATAATAAATCCACATTAGAATGCAATTTTCTTGCTCTATGAGTCATTTTCATTCTTCCTCTGTACTCTTGTACAGCTAGTTTCCACCTAAACATGTGCCTATTAGGGGTTTTCATGTTTAGTAATGATTTTACTGCACTGCAATCTGTTTTAAGTTCAAACTTCTGGTCTTCCAGATGGTAATGAAGTTTCTCCAAATCCCACACCACTGCTAAACATTCCAGCTGTGTGGCACCATACCTTAATTCTGTTTTTCTTAAGGTTCTGGATATATAACAGATAACTACTTCAGATAATTTTCCATTTATTAGGGGGTGTCAGTTCTGGCAAATCCGCACTTACAAATCCGCACTTAAATTTGACCAAATCCGCACTTAAATAAGTGCGGATTTCCAAAACACACTAGCCCCAATACTGGTGGATTTCAAAATGAAATAAGTCACTTATTTCACTCAAATCCGCACTTTCTCAACCAAAAGTGCTGATTTCACCATCAAGTCCCATTTCACTGATTTGTCAGCATCATCCCATTCATACGCAGCACTCCGCAGCATAACACTTCATAACTCAAAACATCGTACATCACTTACATCTTCATATCATATCATATAAGAGTTATGCCTTCCTCACTTTCAAATCATGATAAATTACATAAAGCAATGACTTTCATGGCTCTTGAACTGCTCTTGGACTCTGATTGCGATTCTGATTCTGATCTAGAAGATGATTTTGTCTTTTTATCAAAAATGGCCACAAAACGTTACATTCTTCCAAGAAAGCCTCAAGTACTTCATACCCCCAAGTACACCATCCAAACACTTCTTAACCTATCTACACCCAGTTTTAGACAGCTGTTCAGGACTTCTCAGGAATGTTTCGTTAAATTGCTTGAGCTTATTCAGGATCATCCCATATTTCACAATAATTCTCAAAAAGAACAACAATATCCTTCATTTCAATTGGCCATCACACTATGTTGTTTGGGTTCAAATGTTAATGGAGCCGCTTTGAAACGTTTAGAAAATGTCTTTGATTTAGGGTATGGTTCAATTAACACTTATACCAAACAATGTATCACTGCCATCAACTCCTTGTAATCTCAACTTCTCACCTGGCCAACAAAAGAAGAGCGACTTGAATCATCTCAGGTTATGCAAGCAGAGGGCTTCCCAGGATGTATTGGTTTTGTTGATGGTACTGCTATTCCTTTGAGCCAGAAACCTGCTCAAGGTGGAAACAATTACTTTCACATTCTCGTCAAAAATTTTCACCAAAATATTTACAAGTCAAAAAAAATTCTATATCTGTTTTAAAAAATTGGCAATACTTTCCCCTGCATTTTATTGAAGCAAGGGGTTGATATCACCAAAATTTTTCTAAGTCATCAATTTCACATGTCAGATTTGAAAATTTGGCAATACACCCCCCTGCATTTTATTGAAGTAAGTGGTGGAAGTCATCTAAATTTAATATAATTACGTAAATTATTAAATAAATATCTAATATATATCAATTTCCCTAGTTTAAAGTAATGACAATCCCTTAAGCCAAAATGCAGATCAAATCTAGAAACAAAAGTTTGGGACTTTCCACAGGTATAGGCTAGAGGAACCCCATGAAACAAATAAATGTTATCATGATTACCATTTATACAACACAAGGTCGTGGGCCCATTACTTTAGTTGAGGAAATTGATACATAAAAAATATTTATTAAAAATTTACAAAAAAATATAAAATTTTCAATGACAACTCTAATCCCCATACTTTTTGGATCTAAATAAAGTTTTTTTAAATTGATTAACTTTACCTTCTTTCATTACCTTATTGATTCTTTGAATCAACTTATGACTGATTTGAAATGAGCAACCAAAATGTGTTAAATCTTGACAGGATTCTAAACCAGGAGGAGCTTTGGTCGTTTGATGATTATCCTTAGAAGAATTCCAAATAGTTTTGATGATACCATTTCCCAAACCAAAATCAATGATGCACCGGTGGTCTGGAAAATATAAACCATGTCATTTGATTTTAGCTGGAGATGGTATTGGTTGGCCAGTAATCGGTTTGATATATGAGAATATACCAAAAGTAAGAAAATTGGTGTCCTTGGTATCGGTGTGAATTTTATTGTGAAATCCAGAATGAGTGATAATAACATTAGAAAATAAAAAATATTCGTGGCTGATATCTTCCCATTCGGAGTCACACCAATTCGGTATTCCAACTTTGGTTGCAAGTTCATGATTTTTTTCAAATGCTTTATTACAGTGCTTTTTGAGTCGAAGAGCAAGAAAATAGTTAAAGGAAGGTAGAGTGTCCCATAAGCAAAAATCTTCATCTTTTTGATCTTTAGTGATATTCTTGAGCAACGAATACATGCCTATATAATTGAAATGCCTAGATAATAATCATATAAGAGTTTCAGAATCCTTATCCTCTAAATATGCAATATAAAAATGTGAAATAAGACAAGTGAAATTCGGAAAAAAGGCTCAACTTCAAAGGTCAAAATCTCAGCAACCACTGAACCTAATTCAAACCTGTTTGAGGGAAATGAAAGATATGCTTTAGTAGAATCTTCAGTTAAAGGACATGTGATTTAAATAAACCTAACCCTAATTTGTTACATAAAAAAATGAAATAAAAATTTAAATTGGGAAAAAAAAGGCTCAACTTTAATGGTCAATATCTCAGCAACCACTGAATCAAATTCAAATCTGTTTGTGGGAAATGAAAGGTAGCCTTCAGGAGAATCTTCAGTAAAAAGAACATTTGATTTGAATAAACCTAACCCTAATTCCGAGTCTGATTTTCAAAATTTTACAAAAACTTGAAAAGTGGTAATGAAGATGAGATCAAAAGGAGTTTTATAAGTTCACTGTTATCCAGATAAGAGTCATACATATATTTAAGTATGAACTTTTCATAAAAGGAATGAGATATCATATAGGCATGAAAAAAAGGAGATGAAACTTACCTTGATTGAAAAGTAGGAAAAATAGAGTGAGAAAGATTGATGTTGGAATTGTGGGGAAATTGAATATGGAGTAAGTGAAATGCATAAAGAATGTGCAATGTATGTGTTTCAATGAAATGTAGCCAAAAAAAAGCGAAATAAGGGAAAGGGGGGATAATGACCATGCCAAGGAGGGATGAAGAGTAGGGTGATGGAGCTAAAAAAGAAAGTAAAGAGGGAGAGAAAAAAAGGTTAATTATAACATTGAAATCCAAAATAACCACTTACAAAAAAAATTTAGATAAAAAAAATAAAATAAACAGAAAAAAACAAAAAAAATTATAATTAGTAATCAATAAATCAAAAAAAAAGAATAAAGTGACTTACCTGGAGAGATGAGATGACAAAATGAATGAAACCAAATTGTTTGAGGGATGTTGGAGGAGAATAGGAAAAGGATATGAGGGATGAATGAAAAAAAAAAATCACTGACAAAATATGCGATTTCAGAAAATATGCGATTTCATGTTGAGCTGGTGAAAGAAAACCAATGAGCCATCCAAAAAAAAAAATTCACCGTAAATTCCAAAAAAAATGAATATGCAACAAACCAAAATACCAACCCAAGTGAATGAAGTACACAAAGAGGACATTTGGAGAGTACAAAATGGTATGGGAAAGAAAGGGATGATGTGGCCAACATGTGGTTTTGAAAAAAAAATCACGAAAAAAGTGCTGATTTGAGGTCAGAACTGACACCCATAGAAAAAAGATTAAGAAGTAGAAGAAATAAGTAAAAAAGAATGTAAACATGCCTGGTCAAAATATTGAAAATGTAAGGAAGGGGTGTGTGCCGAGGATTGATGGGTAGGTAGCGAGGAAGGTCAGTGTGTCACATGTGACAGGGATGGGGTAAGAAAGGAAGGGATGTTTTGTGGCCAAAATGTGGTTGTGAAAAAAAACGGGAAAAAAGTGCTGATTTGAGGTCATAACTGACACCCTTTTTTGAAATAAGTGACTTTTTTGCAAAATTTAAGTGCTGATTTGTAAGTGCTGATTTGGTTTGAAATCCGCACTTAATTTAAGTGCGGATTTGCCAGAATTGACACCCCCTATTATCTGTTTCTGCTGTAAAGCAGCACCTAAACCTAGGAAGCTTGCATCAGTGTACAAGATAAAAGGTAGGGTGAAATCTGGCAGTCCCAATATTGGAGCTGACATTAAACATTCTTTTAATTTATTAAAGGTGTGTTGTCTTTCATTATTCCAAATGAAAGCCTCATTTTTTCTGATTAATGTTGTTAAAGGAGCTGCAATGGATTGGTAATTTTTAATATACTGTCTATAATATCCACACATACCCATAGAACTTTTAACCTCTTTTACATTTTTAGGCATACCAATGTTTTTAATTTCTGCCACCTTATTCTGATCAACACAAATTTGTAATCCAGATACAACATGTCCAAGTACTTTCAAGGATTGAAATCCAAAATTACATTTCTTTAATGCAATTGTCATATTTATTTCATCCATCCTTTGAAAGACTCTTTTCAGGTGATTTAAATGCTCATCATATGTTTTTGAAAACACTATGATGTCATAAATATAGACAAAAAGCCATCCATCAACAATTTCCTGATGGAAAACACTATCCATTAATTTTTGGAAGACTGAAGGCGCATTCTTTGAGCCGAATGGCATTCTCACATACTTATATATACCCATATGTGTGGTTATTAATAAGTAATTTTGAGAATTCCTTTCCACAGGAATCTGGTGGTAACCCTTGTTTCCATCCATACAGGAAATATATTTTGCTCCTTGTAAAGTAGCATGGATAGAAGCTATCCTTGGTAGAGGGTAAATATCATCAACAGTGTATGTATTCAGAGCTCTATAATTACCATATAATCTTGCCTTATCCTTTTCATAAGAGATCAATACTGGTGAAATGACACAATACTTAGGTGTTGTGTCTAATTTTTCAACAATACCCATTTCCAACAACATTTTTATGTTGTCTTCAATATCTTTACTTTTTGAAGGATAAGCTGGGTAAGGTTTCTTTTTCAAGCTGCCAGGAATATTATCCAAATCACAACTTAAAGAGATTTTCATCTCATGGTCTTCAACCAATCCTAGTTCATTTTAACCATGAGCAAATGCCATAGGATATGATTAAATCAATATCAAAATATTTTCTTCTTCAATTTTTGAGAGTTGAGGACTGAAAGAGGCTTTTTGGATTTCATTGTCCAAATCAACCACTTCAGTGGTGGCTCTTCCACCTTGCAGTTGTTCTCTCTAGGAGAAATGGTATACACTGAATTTTCAGAACATATTTTGAATTTTCTCTTACCATTCACGCCTATAGTGAAGCAACTGTTTGCAGGATCTAGTTTAATGCCAAATTTTGTCAATAAATCATTTCCAATAATAAACCAATCACTACAATTATTATTATCCATTACAAAAAATTCACACACTGGTCTAAAATATCCATTATTATATTTAAAGAATACAGCAGTTTTGTATTTGGCAATCAGATTTAAAACTGAACCAAAAACCCTCCAGTTCTTTGTCTGAACAGGTTCTAATTTTTCCTTGTACTTACTGTCAAGTTTCATTAATGTATTAATTGAAACTACACTACCTGCAGCCCCAGTGTCAAGAATGGAATTTGTTTCTTTTCCACATATGATAACAGGTGCTCTGATAGGTGTAATTTTGTAAGTATCATGAGATACATCTTTAATTATTTCAGCTTCCTCAAAGGAAGTTAAATATGTGTCTGTATGAGGTATAGCATCATTCAGGAGAATAATATCCTGTTCTAATACAAATATCTCATGTTCATCATCACTGTAAGATATGTTAATTTTACAATCATCACTGGATTCCACGTTTTCATCTTCATGATTACTTGGTTCAGAATTTTGTGAGGTTTCAATAACATTTATTCTCTTCTTACATGTGTGACCCTTAACCCAAGGTTCATTACATTTATAACAAGTGTTATTCTCTTGTCTTTTAGAGACAAGGGGAGCTGAAGGTTTTTTCTTCTCCACTGGCAATTTACTTGTAGTAGGTTTTAATACGTCAACACTTTGTTTGTAATTATTATACTTGGTTTCATATTTGTGGTTTAATAATATTTCATTGCATATATTAATTAACCCAGAGGTATCTCTGATGGTTTCAGTTCTAGCTACAATAATGTCTCTAACTTATATAGGCAACTTGTATATTATTTTCTCTCTCCACTCATCATAATCCATTTTTGGATCCATAGCTTTCATTATTTTTATTAAATTCATTAAAAAGACAATGGGTTTATCTCCAGCATTTGGATTATATCTGGCTCTTTCATACAATCTTTGTTGAGTGATTCTGTATTTTGGGCCACCAAATTGTCTTTCAATTTGTGCCTTCCATTCATTCCAGGAGCAGTTACTTCCCTCACTCAATACAGATTCAAACCATAATAAGGCCACATCTGTAAATAAAGATATTAATTTTGATGTAATTTCTTCATCAGGTAATTTGTATGAAAATTTTAAGTTATCAATTCTTTGAATGAATTGTTGCCAATCAGATTTTGAATCCCCTTCAAAAGAAGGGTACTGATCTAACTTAGGCCAGGTCTTTTGGCTAGTTTTTGCTTCCCTAACCTGAGGAATATTGAGTAATTCACTTACTTTAGAAAGATTATCATTTATTTCATCTTTTACTGATTTTATATTCTCAGAGCTCATGAAACTATTTTCATGTTCAATCATTGGTTTATCATCAGAGTGTTTCATAAAAACTGGTACTCTTTCCACATAAGAGGTATTATCTTTTGTTTTTTCAGTATATTTCAAAATGTTAGCTACTTCAATTTTTACTCTTTTTAACCTATCTTTTATTACAGGTACATGAGTTAAGGTATCATTTACATTTGAGAAAGACAATTTTACACGTCCCTCTATGGTAGCCATAATATTCTGAGAATGTTCTAATTTATTTTCTAAATTTTTAATCTCATATTTTATTCTTTTGTTTTCATTGATTAATTCATTATTTGAATTCTAAATAATTTTTAACCTATTGGCTGTTGTACTCAATGATTATGTGAGGTTTAATAATACACTTTCTATATTATTGTTTGACTCTCTAGAGTATTCTTCCAATTTTTCAATTCTTAATAATAATTTTCTAATTTTTTTGATTCCATTGGATTTTCTATTAGAAAATATTCAATTTTCTCTGTGTCCAATTTAGAAGACTCATCATAAGGTTCAAGATTTAATTCATTTGGTTCCATTTTTATATTAATAGCATTTTTCTGGTGGTCAATAAAACTATGTACATTGTCCTCATTTAAAGACAAGTTTAATATGTTACTTTCAAATGAATAATTTTTTAAATCCTTATCAATTATATCCAATAACTCTCTATCAATTTCATTACCTATAAGTAATTCATTGTTAGGATTATATAATTGATCCTGAGAAGATGGATGACTTACCAAGGTCTTATTCAATTTCCCCTTCCTCTCCTTGGCTTTCCCCTGTAAGGGTGACTGCTGGAGCCCTGCTGTTGAGGGTTGTTGTAGTTTTGGGCATACCAATCCAACTTCCATTTTCTTACTGTAATTTTTTGATCCTCCTCTTGAGCTGGAGGTGTTGCTATGGAACTGTTGGGTGCCACTGTTGGTGGTTGAGCCTTTATTTCTACTAGAGCTTGATTGACTTCTACAAAACTCTGAGCTGCTCTTTTCTCCAGATTGTTTACCTGGTCCACTATATTGTTTACCCTTATTTTCAAGGTGTTCAGTAGAGTGGAGAGGGAGTGAATTTGTTCTTGTAAAGTATTTTTTGTTTTCTTAATTGATACCTGTTTTAAAAGTTTTTCCCTTTCCTCCAGAGACATTTGTGAAGTGATGGTGTTTATGGGGGACTCCTGGCCCTCCATTTGAATGTCCTGTACCAGGTTTCTCAGCTCTAGGTCTTAAGCTATAAGGTTTTGCCTTATTACTCACAATATCATTGTTGTCACACATTTTTACGTGGAATTTAATCAAAGAATTGAAATTTGAGATTTTTAAAACTTCAAAAAGGAGTTTTATCAGTATTTATTAATACCACTGAAGACAATTTTATTGCTTACTTGTAGGTATAAAGTGAATTTAGAAGTGCCAAAAGTCAAAAATGCTTTTATGTGGTCACTTGATTTAACTGGTCTACAATATGTAGCTGTGTTTTTATATTTAAAAAAGAAAATTTGTCAGTAAGATTCTTTCTAAATATTAAATGAATTTTATAAACCAATAAAAAGGGATTAAGAGTCCTGTTAAAAGAAAACAATTAATCAGTTTAATTGGTTATCATCTGCAAAGATCAAAAATTTAATTGGTTTATTGACAGACTCCCACTAATAACAATTTTATGTTAAATTAGTGGTAAAAAATTTTATCTGAAAAGATCACAAATTTAATTGGACTATTGACAGACCCACTAATAACAATTATATGTTAAATTAGTGGTAAAATTGTTGATTCAATATCACAATTTTATTATATAACAGGGCTTCTTTTTCTGAAATCACTATATAAGTGACACCAACCTGTTTTAATTATCCAAATATTTCTATAGGGATTTTATTTACATGTACCTTCTTTGAAACTTTTACTTACTGGATTTTAACAGAATTCATGAGGAAAGGCCCCCAATTGTCAGGCTAAGATCAACTAAAAGGACTTGAACTAGCTTGAAAAGTCTTTGTCTAGAAGATTTATATGGTCCTATATGAATACTGTAGTGTAGATCCAACAAATAGTAAAATATAATTCAAAATAAAGGTCTCAGTAATATAATTCTCACTATTTTTATATATGGCTTACAATCTTTTTAGTTGGTAGAAAAATAGAGTTTAATAATTCAGATACTAATCATAAGACTTATAAAAGTACTAATAGATGTGTATTGTAATTGATTTGGTTATATGGTGTAAATTTTAATGATAAAGAATGTAGAAACAAGACCCAAAAACCTCCTCCTTTTATACACACTAAGTTCCCTAATGAATCCCTTGATGTACCACTCCAATAAACACTTAATGATACCTCAAACCAGCTAATAGACATGCCCATCAACATCCCCTGTAACCCATGACATAATTAGAAGAGTAACAACCGTCAAAATCCTGTAATAATAAGGAAAACCCATCAAAATTAAAGAATAAGATAAAAAGAGAGTATATGCATATTAAAAAATAATATAAAAGACTAAAGAGGGAATTTTTAAGGTTAATAATAGCTTATTAATAGGGGGATTCACTGTAGAAATGATGGGGCTAATCCTGAAATTATACTACGTGAAATTCCCATTCAAAAATGACCAATATTGACTGAAAAACCACCCAAAAACTCAAAAAAGAGCGTGAGATGTGGGGTAACTACATGCAGTCCTTGGAAGGTGCTTTCACAGGTAAATACTTGAATAAATTTAGGCAATGTAAGCGTGGTGATGAAATAAGACGCCAAGAGTGAGGTTATTAATGAAATTAGTGCATATAAACAGGGTCAATGCATTATTAATTAAGCTAGGACACTAAATAGGGGGAGTCAGTTCTGGCAAATCCACACTTAACTTAAGTGTGGATTTCAAACCAAATCAGCACTTAAATTTTGCAAAAAAGTCACTTATTTCAAAAATGGGTGTCAGTTATGACCTCAAATCAGCACTTTTTTCCCGTTTTTTTTCACAAACACATGTTGGCCACTAAACATCCCTTCCTTTCTTACCCCATCCCTGTCACATGTGACACACTGACCTTCCTCGCTACCTACCCATCAATCCTCGGCACACACCCCTTCCTAAAATTTTCAACATTTTATTACAGTTCACAATTTAGATAAATAGATATGTGTTTGTATATAACTAGAGTTGAGTGTTGATTAGTTGCTTGATTATTTATTTACTTTTAATTTAGACCAAAGTGTTTTGTTATTTACGTGATATAAGTATTTGTCTGTTAGACCAGCTACGACAACTTTGCCCCCTTTTAATTTTCTCGTTACTTTGTATATTCTTCCACCTTTTAATTTTTTTTATTTGATTTTATTTTATTGGTTCATTCATCATCATAAAATCAGTTCAAGGTATATATAAGAGATATATGGTAAATAGAAGGGTTCAGTGGATTTAAAAGTGAAAAGGAATAGATGACGGTCAAACAACTCTTAAAGCCAAGGACAAGATTTTACTCCAAACCTTTATAATAGAGATGAAGAAGAGAAAGAGAAGCAAGTTAATGATTAAGATGATGATAGATTACCATACATAAACAATCCAAGACCAATGACAGAGACCAACCTTTTCTATTTATTCACTAGCAACCACACCATTAATTTTAGTGCCCAACTCAGCCACCAGCCCACCAGAATTGTCAATGATGAGCGTCTTCGCTTTGAGGCCGAGCATGATGAGAGGAGAGGGAGGAAGATAGAGATGATGATGAGAGTGACAAGTATCAGTGAAATGAGATGTTATGGTGAAATCAGCACTTTTGGTTAGAAAGTGTAGATTTGAGTGAAATAAGTGACTTATTTCATTTTGAAATCCACCAGTATTGGGGCTAGTGTGTTTCGGAAATCCGCACTTATTTAAGTGCGGATTTGCCAGACCTGACACCCCCTAATAAGCGCCACTTGCCTGTTTTAGCATGTTTCCCCACAGTGGGCGTAGAATGTGGGGTAATTATAGTGTGAAAAAGCTAACTTTGATAAAAATGAAGCTATTCACATGGGAAAAATGCAAGCAGTATGTGGCCAGTACACATAAGCCATTTCTGGCATAAAAAACACCAAATTTGAAAAGTATTATTTTTATGCATCTAAGTAGCCAAATAAATATTTCTAAATGAGAAAAATTGAACAGTAAAAGCGCATTTTTAATATTCTTAAATTTATAGCACATATCATCAACTTTTAAGTGAAATAAAGCACATTTCTTGTTTTTTGCATAAAACAATGAAAAAAACAGCTTTACGTATACTTGAAAATTATGTAGCCTTATAATTAAGGCTCTTAAGGTTACCCTAACATATTCCAACTTAATATTAAGTACATAAGACTTATAAAATGTGGATATATGCATGTATATAAGGTGTTATAATGGCATTTTTTGTGTATTATCATAATTTTACTTATGTATACTGTTTGTGTACTCTCATTTATTTTTCCCATGTATAGTTCATGTGTTTAACATAACTTATAAGTACTTTTTACTCAGTCCTGGGGATATACAGGCTGAAATCTTTACTAAGAACCATTTATGTTCAATTAGTAGTAAAATTGTTGATTCAATATCACAATTTTTTTATATAACTGGGGTTCTTTTTCTGAAATCACTATATGAAGTGAACCCAACCTGTTGTAATTATCCAAATATTTCTATAGGGATTTTCTTTACTTGTGGAACTTTTTTGAATTTTTTTACTGGAAGATAACCAACAGAATTCTTGAGGAAAGTTCCCTGATTTTCAGGCTGAGTTCAAGTACAGAGAAGTGAAATTTTGACTAGTCAGTTTTCAAGAAGATTTTAGTGGTCCTATATGAATAATGTTGTAAAAATCCAATAAGTAGTAAAATATAACTCAATATAAGGGTCTCAGTAATTTGATCTCACTAATGATAAATGGCTACAGTCTTACAGTTGGTAGAAAAATAGAGATAATGATTCAAACACTATTCAAAGACATTAATAGTGCTAATGAAATATGTTGTAACTGTATTTTTCTATGTTGTGATTGAAATGATAAAGAATGTAGAATAAAACCCTTAAAACCTCCTCCTTTTATACCCATGAATTCCCCAATGTTCCCCCTTGATTTACCAATCCTCTACATGGCCAATGATGCCTCAAATTAGCAGTTACACATTCCCATCAACCTAATGATCAACAAGTAATAAAAGAAGAATCATATCACAAGCCAAAATACATAAATAACAAGTATTAATCCATAAAAAATAGAGTAATAACCAAAATGACAATATATGCATGTAATTCTAAAAATAAAAGACTAAATAAGAAAGAAAAAGTACTAAATAAAACACATAATTAAGGGCGATCAACAGTAGAAATTAATAGGCTAATCATTTCAAATTAGTATGTGAAATCCCTATCCAAATATGACCAATATGGACTGAGAAACCATTGAGAAACCCAAAATAAGACATGAAATGTGGGGTAGTTGAATGAAGTCTCTTGGAAGGCACTGGCACCAGTAAATCCTTGAATATATAAGTGATTTTAAGTGTGGTAGTCAATTATAGGCACCAATCTTGAGGTTATTAATTGAAATTAGTGTATATAATGAGGTCAATGCACTATTAATGAAATTAGGACACTAAATGTCAACTTTTAAAGTAAGTAGGGATGATTTTTATGATGGTTTGGAAGGAGATATTATATGTCAGCCAGTCATCTAGAAGAAGGAGAAGGAGAAGAAGAGGAAAGAGAGGATTAAGGGGAAGAGAAAAAAAATAAGGGAGTAATAAGAGGAAAAAATAAAAGAAAAGAAATATAAAAAGTATAATTTAAAAGAAAAGTGCAGTAACAATGATTGGGAGTATAGACACAACTCAAGACAATGGTTTAATAGGAAATTATAATCAAGTAAGTATTTTTTATTCTGCTTAAATATCAACTACTACTACTAACAGAGTTAAATTAACCTTAGTTTATATAATTAATATTTTTTATAGGACTTATAACGTCAAAAAAAAATAATAAATGTGTTTAAATTTGTAAGAGTAATGTAAGTGATGGCGGCCAAAGGGGACTTCCAAGGCCTTTTTATAGGCAAGGAGACCTCTGAAGCGCCATAAAAATGTATATACAAAATATCAATAATGTGAAACAAGAAGACAAAAGAGTTTAATTAAAACATAGAAATTAAGAGAAAAAAATGAAACAATAAACTAAACCCATGAGTAAGTAACCAATTTTCCCACCATAAGTTCCCAAAACAATTTCGGTAACTAAGTAAGTCTGAAACATAAGAACTGTGAGTAAAATAATCCAAAACAGGTATTACAGTGAGATGTAAAGGGTTTAATTAAAACTAATAAAATTATTTTCACACTAAAATTTATGTAGTCAATTTTAATTCAGTATAAATCAAAGTTAATTAATTGTTTTAGCTATGTAATTAATTCAATAACTAGTTTGAATGAAAAAATAATTAATTTAATGATATTTCTAATTTAAAGTGAGAATTTGAATACCATCTTATTAAATAAGTGTTTTAATTTATTTAATAATTTTACTGACACAATTAAGGGTCAAAAAAGCGCCCAATATTATTGTTTAATAAGATATTTAAGGCTTTATTTAATATTTAAATTTAATTAATTAATTTAATTACATTATAAGTTAATTTTACACTTATAATTATAATATATGTTTATAATTAATTAATTATTAATTTATATTTATTAAATACATAAAAATGCGCCATAATTTTTAGAATATAAAATATATCATGTTTAATTTAAATGTATAAATAATTTATATAATAATAAAATTAATATGATACTTATTTTACTTATATTTAATAAGATACTTATATAATTTTAATATGCAATAAAATATTAATTTATATACATAAAATGCATATTTTTACGCCCTCTTTCAGGTCCAATAAATTAAAATAACATTTAATGGGCTCCTAGTACAGCCTGACAGACAATATATTAATGGAGTATAGGTAGCAAGTTTTATGGAAATAGTACTTTAATTTAATTAATGTTTTAAATATTATCTTCATGTTTCACAGTTATTTTGTCAAATCAGTATTTAAGTAAATAAAATAAAGAATTTGTATTTGATTTATTTAAATGATAATTAATGAATATATAAATTGTAAAAATAAAAATTTATGATTAAAAACAACAAAAGGAAACCCCTTTAACAGGAAAAATGTAATACAACATGAATTTTGAAGTCAACAAGATCACTGACAAATAATTTAAAATTTAATATAAAATTATTTGACATGAAGTGAGAAGATAAATTAATTGATTAAGTTTAAGTTTTAATAAAATAAATGGAGTTTAATTAAAAAATAATTTAAATTTAAGTTTATTAAAATTCAAAGTTAAATAAAATTTTATCACTTAAAGTTCCAAGGAAATACTAAAGGCTCTTTCCTTGCTCTCCCTGGTCCCCCTCTAGCCCACTTCAAGCAAGGTCTGAGTCCCAGTAGTTACATGGACTTAGATCTACAACTTTTTCATAGCTCTTTATATTTCTTAATTCAATTAATTCTATAAACTGAAATAAAATCTTAATTAAATGAAAAATGTTTGTATAAATAAAATAAACAACTTAAAGAATACAAATTAATTTATAAGATAGTTATTAAATATAGTTAAACAATATAATACTTAAAGAATTTGAGATATTAAATTTATAATATTCAAATAATTAAGTAAATAAGTAATTGAGTAATAAATTTAATCAGACTAGTACTATTATGTTAAATAAGTTACTTGCTGACACTCCCTCACCCTAAAAAAACCATTAAAAAAATTTAAATTTTTTTCTTATATTTCTATAATAGAATTTTTTAATTTGAATTTTTTTTCAGGAAACCATCTAATAAATTTAGTAGGCTTTCCTTTATGTTTTATTAAATACTCAGTTCCTCTTTCTCTAGTAAGATTCCTTTTATTAAGGATTTTTTTTCAATTGCAGCCTTCTCAGTAATTTCTAAAGGTTTAGATTTTGGTCTTCCCCTTCTTTTAGGAAATAAATCAGGATTATTAAAAATGAAAGGCTTTTTTAAAGATATTTGAAATACTGGATTTTTTCTATCATATGGAGAATATAATAAAGCTTCAACAGCATTATTACCAATAATCTTTTTTACAACAAATGGACCAATAAATGGATCTTTTAATTTATTTTTACCTTGTAAGCTGAAATACACTGTAGAAATAAGAGCTTCATCTCCTTCCTTATAAGTATATTCTTTATGGTATTTGTCTCATCTTTTCTTCTCATATTGGTATGCAGTTTCAATACATTTTTGTGCATGATTTCCACGTAATTGTTGCATTTGAAGAAAAGACTTATTTCCAGGATGTATATCTAACCTGGGTAAGTTTTTATTTATCAAAGAGCTTGGAGTTCTTGGTACATATCCTTAACAAAACTGAAAAGGCCTTTTTTTTAGTTACTGAATGAACAGTACTGTTATAAGCAAATTCAAATCCTGGAAGAAGTGTTAACAAATCATGATTATATATATCATTTCCTTGAAATCTAACCCAAAAGCACAATATATTCTTGTCATGTCTTCTAAGGTTTGTATAGTCCTTTCAACCAATCCATCAGTTTTTGGATGATTTTCTGTGAAAAATTTTAAATCAAAACCACAAATGTCCATTAAGGAAGTCCAAAGTTCTGATGTAAGTTTTGGGTCTCTATCAGAGATGATAGCTTTTAGAAATCCAGCAGTATTTATCATGTTAGTTCACCATATAAAAGCTAATTCCTCAGTAGAAACATCTTTGTTTATAGGGATAAATTTACACATTTTTGTAAATATATCCACTATTACCCAACAGGAGTTAAATTTATCTTTACCTGCTGTTTTAAGGCCAGTTACAAATTCCATGCTTATTATTTTCCATGATGAATCTTGAACTTTAATTTGTTGCATTAATCCTGCTCTTCTTCCAGTCAATTTCTTAGATTTTTTTCATGAATCACAAGAGTCAACATATTGTTTAGTATCTTCTGACATATTATCACACCAAGAAGTATTTCTTAATCAAATGATGGGTTTTTCCAGGAAAAACTTCCCTGCTAATATGTCATCATGACTTGATTTAAGAATAATTTCTTTCATTGATGAAGATATAAATATTACATTCTTAAGTTTTCTTCTATAATATATGAAGTCCACTTCTAAAGAAAATTTCCCTTTTTCCAAAGCCTTTAATATTTTACTGATAAAGTTTTTATCAAAGTTTGGATTGATGAATTTTTTTATCATTAAGACTATTTGATAATTTTCTTAACTTTTCATCATCTTTATATGAATCAACAATGGTTTACATTAATTCTTCCTCCATATCTACTGTATATACTCCAAAAGTATAAATAATATTCTATTCAGGTACATAAGCAGGGTTAGAGTCATTTTTTAGAAAAGGAAGTCTTGATAACATATCAGCATGAGAGTGTAGTAAACCAGCTCTATGAAGAATAGTCATTGTTCCTATGTATTCCTGAACTGCAAGCTTCCACCTAAAAATATGTCTTTTTAGTGTTTTCATATTCCATAAATATTTCACAGCACTACAATAAGTGATTAACTTGAATTCATGGTAATCTGAATAGTTATGCAACTTTTCCAAAGCCCATACTACTTTGAAACACTCCAATTAAGTTGCACCATATTTCAATTCACTTGGTCTCAAGGTTCTTGAAATATAGCATATAACCACTTCTAATATTTTTTTTCATCACTTGTTTTTGATGAAGTGCAGTTCCGAATCCTAAAGAACCTAAATCTGTAAATAATACAAAAATTTTATTAAAATCAGATGATCCTTATATATGTGCTGTAATTTAAAATTTTTTAAAGTGTAAAAAGCTTTTTGTCTTTCATCATTCCAGATAAAAAAACATCTTTCTTTAATAGATTTGTTAAAGGTGCAGAAATTACTTGGTAATTTTTTATATTTTTTATGATGGTTTTGAAGGAGAAAATATATTAATGTAGTAGAGATATTATAATCCATTACTAGAAATTCACATACTGCTCTTAAATATTCATCATTAGGGGGTTTCAATTCTGGAAAATTGGCACTTACAAATCTGTACTTGAATTTGACCAAATCTGCACTTATTTAAGTGTGGATTTCTGAAAGACACTAGCCCTAACACTGGAGAACTTCAAAATGAAATAAGCCACTTATTTCACTCAAATCTGCACTTTCTCAACCAAAAGTGCTGATTTCACTGATTTTTCAGCATCATCCTCTCTCAACTCATCTCTCCAGGTAAGTCATCTTTTCGTTTTTATTTTTATATTTACTCATTCTTATTTTTTTTATTTTTTTTATTTTTTTATTTCTTTTTTTGTTCTGTAAGCACTTTTTTTTGGTTTTCAAAGTTAGACTTATTTTTTTTCTTTCTTTTATTTTTTCACCATCATCCCCCCTTACCCCCCTCCTTGGCTGCCTCCCAGCTTTCCCTCCTGCCTGAATGGGGTATTTTATGCCCCCCCCTCTAAGACTCCATCCAGGAAGCTTTCCTGCCTAGCTGGGGTACCTTTCCCTCCCCCACCGCACCACTACCTCCTACCAGGTTACCTTTACCATCCCCCATGTCACCACTGCCCCACCTTAACCTCCATCTCCTCTCGCCACCATCAACACCACCTCCCCTCCAGTACCTCACCACTGCCCCACCTCCACCTCCACCACCACCTCCACCACCACCTCCTCCTCTTGCCACCATCACCACTACCTCCCCTCCCCCACCTCACTGCCACCCCACATCCACATCCACCTCTCCCCCTCCACTTTCCTTGGAAACCCCAGTCAGGAAGCTTTTCTTCCTAGCTGGGGTACCTTTACCCTCCCCCACCTTACCACTGCCCTACTTCCACCTCTCCCCCTCCTCTCACCTTGGAAACCCCAGCCAGAAAGATTTTATGCCTGGCTGGGGTACCTTTACCCTCCCCTACCTCCACCACTCTCCCTCCTCTTACCTTGGAAACCCCAGCCAGGAAGGTTTTCTGCATAGCTGGAGTACATTTATCCTCCCCCACCTCCACTTGCCTTGGAAACCCCAGCCAGGAAGCAAAGCTTCCTAGCTGGGGCAAATTTACCCTCCCAAACTTCCACTCACCTTGGAACCCCAGACAGGAAGAAAATCTGCCTCGATGGGTTACATTTACCCTCCCCCACCTCCATCTCATATGTTGTTTTGGTTTGTAGAGGGTTTGTGAAAAAAAGTATGGGCTTTTTTTTATGTATAAATAGCACAAAATTGTGACAGAATGTACATACTGATTATTTATTTTAACTACTTATCTACTTTTTTTTTGCAGGACTTTCTTAATTTAAGATAAGATAAAAAATTTATACAAAAAAGGCACTAAAAAATTTTTAATATATATGGTAAGAAAATAACATTTATATATGTATGCAAGATTGAAGGGAGATATCTCATACAAAAATGATCAAACTGTGCATGATTGTTGTAGAATAGCATATTGCTTGTTATTCCTTCTCAAGAAGATAATTTGATGGTAGAATATGTGACAAATGATGTCATATAGTACATTTTTAAGCAATTTATCAAAAATCCAAAAGGTATCAAATTGATATTCATATCCATGCACTATTAGCAGAGTTAGTCATTGCTCTCCCAATTCCATTTTCACACATTAAACTTCTTCAAGTCAATTTATCATTTATTCATTTGTTTTTACTTTATTTTATAGCTCTTGCCACAGATAGTGGATCTATATAAAACTATTCAGAATATTCAGACTAGTTTTATTCAATACTTTCAGATGAAATTGGTGTATTAAACATTTTCCATTAATTTTAGAAGGACTACCTGGGATCAAAAGACTCCATTTCTGTTGATATTCAGAGTAGGTAAAAATGTTTTGTGTAAGAAACAAAATAATTATTCTGTCTTCTTTATTGCACTAATAAATTTAATAAAACTTAAGGAAGATCAAAAAAGTATGTGTATTTGTAAAGTCATTGAATATTTTTTATTCTTTCATAAATTTTTTAATAAATAAATCAGATATTTCAATTTTCTAAACTAAAGTAATGAGCCAACAACCTTGTTTTGTATTAAAGATAATCATGATAAAATTAAATTTTTTCATGGGGCTCATCTAGCCTATACCTGTGGAAAGTCCCAAACTTAGTTTCTAGACTTGGTCTGCATTTTGGCTTGAGGAATTTTCATTATTTTAAAACTAGTAAATTTGATTTATCTTTTTTATTTATTTATTAATTTATTGAATCATATTAAATTTTGGTGATTTACGCCCCTTACTTCAATAAAATGCAGGGGAGGGTATCACCAAATTTTCAAATCTGACATGGAAAATTTTTCAAACAGATATAGAATTTTGTTGACTTAGCACTATTTAGAAATTCAAATTGGTGGTGAGGTGATAAAATTATGATGGTGATGAGGATTTTCACACAGGTTTCAGTATTAAGGAGACTAGAAAAGAAATAATGAGAAATTTAGCAAAGAATTGAAGAAAAAAGAGAAAGTAAACATACATTAAAATTTTAGGACTCTGTGGACTCAGATCTACTCCAAAATAATTGTTCTGCTTGATAGTTGGGATAATCTTCAGGTGAACTATGGTTAGAAGCTGGAGGAGATTGATGATGTTTAAGCACATGTGTGTCAGGAGGATTATTGATTGGTTGAAAACCACAGGGTACATCCTTAGTTGTATCATGTATAAACCCAAGGTTAAAATCAACTCAGGAACCAAAAAGATTATCTATTTCCTCATAGAAAGGACACATCACATTGAGCTTTTCCAAAACAGTTGCAATTCCAATCTCCAAATAATCATCATCAATACTGAAGCCAGTGGAGGTGGAAGGGAAATGAGGCTTTTTATATTTGAATTAATAACTTTTGAGCCTCTCCTTCATTTTCTTAGGATTGATTTCAATTCTCCCTTTTGTTTTCTTTTATACTTCATTTGCCATCAACAAGAAGCCATTGAACTATGATTAAGGTGAATTTCCAATTTGAGTAGACTTCTCACATCCAAGACATGCATCATAATTTGATTTAATTTTGAGAAACTTGATGATAATGAGATAGTCTTCCTTTTTTAGCTGTCCAGACTTTCATTTCTCCAGTGAGGAGCATGCATTACTGGAAGACCTTTGTGATGTATCATTTTTTGAGTTGCCTTTTGAGTGTTGAATTTTCTGGGGGGCATTATATAACTGGTATTTTACAAGAAAAGAGGTTAAGAGGTTGAAAATATAAAAAAAGAATGAAAAAAAACATGCTTGGTTAAAATGCTGCAATAAAATGTTTTGAATTTCAGTGAGGAGTGTGTGACAAGGATTGATGAGAAGATGGAGGTCTGGGTGTCTGATGTGACAGGGAGGGGGTGGGAAAGAAAGGGATGATGTGGCCAACATGTGGTTGTGAAAAAAAAATTGGGGAAAAAGTGCTGATTTGAAGTCATAACTGACACCCATTTTTGAAATAAGTGACTTTTTTGCAAAATTTAAGTGCTGATTTGCTTTGAAATCCACACTTAAGTTAATTGCTGATTTGCTTTGAAATCCATGCTCAAGTTAAGTGTGGATTTGCCAGAGCTGAAACCCCCTATTATATTTAAAGAAAAAAGCAGTTTTATATTTTCCAATTGGACATATTACTGAACCAAAACCTCTCCATTTCTTTGTCTGTACAAGATCCAGTTTTTTTTGTACTTACTATCAAGTTTCATTAAAGTGTAAACAGAAACTAGACTACCTGCAGCCCCAGTGTTAAGAATGGAATTCATTTCTTTTTCACATATTTCAACCGGTTCTCTAATAGGTGTGATCTTGTAATTATCATTATTTACATCTTTTATTATTTCTGCTTCCTAAATGGAAGTTAAAGATACCTCTGTGAAAGTTATTTCATCATTCAGGAACATAATATCATGTTCTAATACAAATACCTCACTTTCATCATCACTGTAAGAAATTCTACTTTTAAAATTATCACTATACTCATCCTTTTCATCTTCATTATTACTGGGTTCAGAATTATGTGAGTTATTAATAACTATTATCTTCTTGCAAGTATGACCTTTTACTCTAGGTTCATTACATTTGTAGAAAGTTTTACTATCATTTCTTGTAGGAACAACAGGAGAAGAAGGTTTTTCCTTCTCCACTGGTAACTTACTTGTAGTAGTTTTAACTACATTTATATTTTTCTTATAATCATTATACTTTGCTTTATATTTGTGGTTAAATAATATTTCATTGCATATATTAATAAATCCAGAAGTATCCATGATAGTTTCAGGTCTAGCTACAATAATGTCTCTTACAGATATAGGCAATTTATATATAATTTTTTCTTCCCAATCATCATAATCAATTTTTTGGATCCATGTCTCTCCTTATTTTTATTAAATTCATTAAAAATATCATTGGTTTATCCCCAGAACTTGGATTATGTCTAGTTTTTTCATACAATCTTTGTTGAGTGATCCTAAATTTTGGGCCACCAAATTGTCTTTCAATTAGTTCCATCCATTCAAACCAGTTGTAATTAATTCTCTCACTCAATACAGATTCAAATTATAATAAGGCCACATTGTTAAATAAATATATTAATTGTGATTTAATTTCTTCATCAGGTAACTTGTATGAAAATTTTAAGTTATCAATTCATTGTATAAATTTTTATGAATCAGATTTTGAATCCCTATCAAAAGAATGGTACTGATCTAACTTAGGCCAGTTCATTTGGTTAGTTCTGATTTCCTTAACCTGAGGAATTTTTAATAATTTACTTACTTTGGATAGATGATCATGTATTTAATCTTTAACTGTTTTTTTACTCTCAGAGTCCATGACATTAATTTCTTTTTCAATTGTTATTTTTTCATATGAATGTTTCATATGAAGTGGTATATTTTCCACATAAGAGGTGTTGTCATTTAATTTGGAAGTGGAAATTAATCAAAAAACTCAGACATGAGTATTAAAACTTCAAAAAGAGTCTTATCAGTATGATATAACACTACTTATGTCAGCCAGGCTACTAGACTTACCCAGTGAAATAAGTAATTATTTACTGGATGAAGCCGCACCTTATCATCTTTAATTATTATTTAATTATCATTTAGTTACATTAAAATTAGTTATAAATTAACTAGTTACAGAATGTAAAAATTAAATTAATTAATTAAATAAATAAGTAAAATTAAAATTATAATTTTGTCCCTTATATTTTTCTCTAACACCGTGCTCAATTGACAGGTTGGGAAAAATAAAACTTTATATTTAAAGAAAATAAAATACAAAGATAAAATAAGATTTAAATATTCAAATAATATTAAATATATACAAACAAATCAAATTTCTTATTTGGGATTGACATTTACAGTAAATATTAAAAATATTGATGTATTTCTGACATACTCTGTAAATACATCTTTTTGACGCCTTCTTTTTGGAATAACTTTATTATTTGAAATACTCTTTCTGGAATGTTCTTTTTCTCTCTCTTTTCCTACTGTTTTTAGAATTTGATTTCCGTGCTTTGTCTCTCCTTTGCCTATAAAAGGCCTCTCTTTTTGTTGTCTTTTGATCATTCTATCTTACAAAACCATTTTATTACAACAATAACCAAATAAATACTTATTCTTATATTCTATATCATTAGTATTTACAATAGCGTAATTCTAATTTATAATTTATATTAATATTTTAATCCTACCTCTTTTATTGAGTAAAAAATTCATCTTTGAATTAAGAAATACGTACAAATTTGTTGAGAACCCATTTAAACCTTTTAAATCCTCGTAGAACTACGTACCAAATCTTCTAGACTAAGAGTGTACCTTGACAATTGGGGGCCTTTCCGAAATATCAACGGCGCAACGTTACTTGAGGCGTAATCGAGAGGACCATTGGCGTAGAAGCACCTGTAAAGGACGAGTGGAGGCAAGAAAACGACGAACGTCATACGTCACGTGATAAAAGTTTTTGCTGCGAACGGGAATCGAACCGCGCTCCAAAACTTAAGTTCATATACTGACTAAAGATCGTATATATCGTGGTAATTATTGTGATTACTATTTGTGGGTTACTCTTCACTCTTCATTTGCGACGTATTTCCTTTTACTCAGCACTCTGTAAGTGGCATTAATTTGCTCATTTTGCAGGGGGAGGTGTCTGGTAATTGGAATTTAATTTTATTATTATATTTTTTTTTATTTTTCCTGGTTGACCATAATAGAGCAATAACTGTTCTTAGTCCCAGAGGTAATAAAATAATTATATATTAATATTAATTATTATCATTTTTCAGTTGACAATTGTCCTGATTAATTTGAATTTTAATTGTTCCAGTTGACAAACTGTCCTGACAATAATATATTTTATTAAATAAAATAATTATTATAATTTTTCAGTTGACATTTGTCCTGATTAATTAATTGTTCCAGTTGACAAATTGTCCTGACAATTATATATATTTTTTTTTTAATAAATAATTAACATTTCATTACTTCAGTTGACTTTGAGTCCTGGTAATCCAATAAATCTTTTTAAGTAATAAAATTCATATTTAAATTACTTCAATTGACATTAAGTCCTGGTAGTTAATTAATCAGTTAAAATAATTTTTATTAATAAAGATTCATATTTGATTATTTCAGTTGACAATAAATCCTGGTAATAAATTAGTTGATTTAAATCCTGAAAATAAAAATTAATAGAAATTCTAATTTATTTCTACAGTTGATTGCATTATCCTGGTTTTAAATTTTTTTTATTAATTTTATTTAAGTTGATTTTTATCCTAAAAAGATTTTTTATTATTTTTATTTTATTTCTGTTAAATAAAAATTAAAAATAAAAGACTAATTAATTTTTGTCTCTTTTCCTTCATTTCAGTAGAATCTTAAAATGACTGATCAAAGTGGTTTTACTGCACATGAAGAAGAACTAGACTTAATTGATTATGATGAGCCTACTTCTGTAAGTTCTCCTTTAACAAGAAGAATTTCTCAAACTAATAAATCCTTGCCCCAAACAGGATGTGGAAATGGAAGAAGTAGAAATCCTAGTGGACAATACTCAGGATCAGAAACCCAGGACAAATCCACCAGAAGAGCTTCCAAGAGGCTTCAAGATAAAAAAGATGCCGTTGTCCCAGCAGATAAAGAATCTGTCAACCCACATAAAGGAGTTAAAGACAGACAGCTTAAAACTAAAGGTAAGGGTAGATGCCTTGGAAGAATGGGAGAAAAGAAAAAATACTTCTCTCCAAGAGAAAAGGAAACCTCTTCCTCCCAGGGATCAACAACAATTGGCTCCCCAATCCCAAGAGATGGTAGAAGTGTCCAAGTGGCAGTGGGACTGGCTCAACACACAGTGGGACTACTTAGCTCAAAATCAGCATCAATTACCTCAGGTAGGTCCATCAAGGCCCACCCAGGCAAACCCCACTCCTCCCCACCCTTATCAAGGAGGCAAAAGAAGAAGGAAGCCCAATATGGTGATACCCAGCAAACCCTGGTACGTCCCTCTATTGATTCTCAAGTGCCTTTTCTTGTGGCTGACTCTGTTCCTTCAGGTAAATCTGGAAGGCAAGATGAAACCTTGAGACCTATAGAGGCTGGGAATAGTAGACAGTTATCTCATGTATCCAATCCATTACTTTTAATTGCTACCTCAATGATTAATCCTGATATGGCTTTGATTGATGAAACTCTTGACCCTGAGTTCTATGAGAGTCTGGAAAGTTACTCAGTTTCCTTATTGAGAAACACTCCGGATGTAGCAAGAATTAATGATGAGCACTTGAGAGATATTATTGCCAAGCAAAATCATATAATGAACAATATGCAATTGACTCAGAGATATAATAGTTTGTTAACTGATCAGGGTTATCAAGCATTAAAAAGTGAAGCACAGAGAGTCTCTGATGAATTGTCTCATTACAAAGCAACCCATGAAAAGAAAATTGCTTTATGGCAAAATATAAAAAATGATTTGTCTAAACTAAAAGATACTGTATCTGCCTGTTGCCAGGAGGTAGAGATAGATAAGATAAATCTGAAAAGATTGAGTGACCAGTTGTCATCTTTTCAACATAAAAATCAATTATCTTTTGCAACTGTCAATGAAAGTTTATCTAGTCTTCCAAGAATGAAAACAAGACTAACAACCATTGAAGAAACATTGAACTCATTGTTAAATGACCAAAAATATTCTGACAATTCTGTGAAGGAACATATAGTGCAGGATTCTCAACCAGTACCTGTGGCTAGTTCATCTAAAATAAAAATTGATCCAGAAATACCTGTTGATAACACTGAGTTTCCATCAAAAACTGATGATGCACCAGGATCTGAAACAGAAGGATTAAACAATGAGATTTCAGCACAATTAGAGAAATTACAGCTGCTTCTTACTCAGAAACAAGCTAGTACTAAGGAGACTCCTTCAAATCAAAAGAATTGGCCAAAACTTGACCAGTACCCAACATTTGATGGTGATTCTTCCTCTGATTGGCAACAATTTATTTGCAGAATTGATAATTTAAAAAATTCTTACAAACTCCCAGATGAGGAAATTGTGTCCAAATTAATTTCTTTGTTCACTAATGTTGCCCTGATGTGGTATGAATCTGTTCTCCTGGATGGGAATGACTACTCATGGGAGGATTGGAAGAAATTAATTAAAGCACAATTTGGTGGCTCCAAGTTCAGAATGGCTCAACAAAGGCAGTATGAGGAAACTAGATATAGCTCTTCTACTGATAAACCTATTGAGTTTTTAATGAAACTTGTAAAAATCTTAAGGGCAATGGACCCAAATATGGAGTTTGATTTATGGAAGGACAGGATCCTCTATAAATTACCAATGTCTCTGAGAGACTTGATTGTGGCTAGGACTAAGTTCTCCAAAGAACCCTCTTCTTTCATTAATACTTGCGATGAGATACTTCTAAACAATAAGTATGATGCAAGAAGATTCATTCCTAGGACCCCTTTGGAGAAACCCTCCACTTACCAACAAAAACCTCTGGAAAAGGTTGGTAAACCTTCTGCCCCTATTGCACCAAAGAAGTATGCAACAAACACTTGCTTCAAGTTCAACAAGCCTTGGCAGAAAGGCCATGTTTGTGACAAGAAGATAAATCTTGTGGAACAAACAGAGGAGCATGCTGATGACACAGTGGCACTGGATGATACATCAAGTGATTGTGCCAGCAATATTTCATATGAATCTCAACAAGAAATCTTGATGCTGGAAGAAGATATTCATTATTTAAATACTATTGACATTGATAATAATGATTTATCTACAGTTGAGGATGCTGAGATCATAAAGAACATTGAGGATAACTCAATTGTTATTGCCCCTCTTAAGGCACCAGTCTTGATTAATGGAACCAGCATTGAAGTTGTTCTGGATTCTGGAGCTGGAGGAAGTGTAGTATCTGAAAGAGCACTTGCCTCAGTAGATCAAGACTATAAATCTAAACTGTTGCCTATCATTTCTGAAAATTGGAGAGGGTATGGCTCTGTTTTGTCCCCCATTGGTAAATACAAAGCCACAGTGTTTTTTAAATATAACCATGGTTTTGTAAGAGCTATTTGTGATTTTGTTGTCATGAAAAATGATAACTTGAGCAATTGGTTTATTGTAGGGAATGATATTTTAACCAAGTATGGCATAAAATTGGATCCTTCAAACCAATGTTTCACAATGGGGTTGAATGGGAAGAGAAAATTTAAAATTTCCTCCCCTAAAAAATTATTAAAACCAGAATTGAACACATGTAATTCTGTGGTTCAATATAAAGGAAGATCTACAAAGGAAATGCATGCCCTTATGTCTGAAATTGACAATGCCTCTTTTGGAGAACAACTTTCTGGTGAGGATAAAGATTCCATCATTAACTTGATAAAATCTTTTCCTATGGCCTTTGCTCATGGGTCACATGAACTGGGATTAGTTAAAGAGGAAATGAAACTTTCATTGTCTTGCCCATTAACTGATATACCACCTAGTTTAAAGAAGAAGCCTTATCCTGCTTCTCCCACAAAGAGAAAAGATATTGAAGATAATATCTCTACCCTTTTAAAAATGAATATTATTGAAAAGGTAGTTGAAACACCTAAATATTGTGTTATCTCACCTGTCCTAATTTCTTATGAGAAAGATAAAGCCAGGTTATGTGGTGATTATAGAGCACTAAACACTTATACTGTTGATGATATCTATCCTTTACCTAGAATCAGCTCTATACATGCTACTTTACAGGGTGCTAAATATATCAGCTGTTTGGATGGTAATAAGGGATATCACCAGGTACCTGTTGAGAAAAATTCTCAGAACTTTCTGATGATTGCCACTCATATGGGTATTTATAAGTATATTAGGATGCCATTTGGCCCTAAAAATGCCCCTTCTGTTTTCCAAAAAGTAATGGATAACACATTCCATCAAGAGATAATTGAAGGTTGGCTGATGGTTTATATTGATGATATCATTATATTCTCAAAAACATTTGAGGACCATCTTAAACACCTGTGTAAAGTATTCCAGAAAATGGATGAAATAAATATGACACTTGCTTTGAAGAAATGTAAATTTGGTTTCCATTCTTTAAAAGTTCTTGGTCATGTTGTTTCAGGCTTACAGATATGTGTTGACCAGAACAAAGTGGCAGCCATACAACAGGTGAAAGCTCCTACAACAGTAAGAGAGCTTCAAAGTTTTTTGGGAATGTGTGGATACTATAGACAGTATATTAAAAATTACCAAGTCATAGCTTTACCCCTTACCCAATTAACTAGAAAGGATGTTGCTTTTGTCTGGAATAGTGAAAGACAAAGAGCCTTTGACACTATGAAACACTGTTTGATGTCAGCACCAATTCTTGCTTTACCTGACTTTGATCAACCATTTGTTTTGTACACTGATGCCAGTTTCATTGGTCTTGGTGCTGCCCTCCATCAAAAACAAGTGATAAATGATAAAGTTTCAGAAGTAGTAATTTGTTATATTTCAAGAACCTTGAGAAATAGTGAATTGAAATATGGTGCTACTCAATTAGAGTGTTTAGCTGTAGTATGGGCTCTAGAAAAGCTTCATTATTACCTAGATGACCAGAAATTTGAACTTGTCACTGACTGCAGTGCAGTTAAATCCCTTTTAAACTTGAAAACACCTAATAGACATATGTTTAGATGGCAGCTGGCTGTTCAAGAGTACAGAGGGAGAATGACAATTATTCACAGAGCTGGTATTGGTCACTCAAATGTGGATATGTTATCAAGGTTACCCTTACCAAATGATGACTCAAATCCTGCTTATGATCCTGAGGATGAAATTATCCATATCCATGGGATATATGTGGTTGATATGGAGGAAGAGCTATTACAGCTTATTCTGGAATCATATGATAAGGACACTGACTTGAAAAAGTTATGCACCATATTAAATGATCCAAAGAATGCTTCAATACAAGCATTAATTAAAACCCTTCCACCAAAGTACCAAAAAGGTTTGGAAAAAGGAAAATTTTCAATTGATGAAGGATATCTATATTATAGAAGAAAGTTGAGTAATGTTATTGTTATTCCTCCTTCTATGAAAGAAATCATCTTGAAAATTTGTCATGATGACATATTAGCTGGACATTTTGATCTTGACAAAACAATGATCAGAATTAAGAACACTGCTTGGTGGGCTAATATGTCTGAAGACACAAAATTATATGTTGAATCCTGTGATTCATGCCAAAAATCAAAAAGATTAACTGGTAAAAGAGCAGGATTAATGCAACATATTGAACCTCCTGATGCCCCATGGCAAATAATAAACATGGATTTTGTAACAGGATTACCTATTGCTGGTAAAGACAGTTATAACTCTTGTTGGGTTATTGTGGACAGATTCACAAAAATGTGTAAATTTATCCCTACCCACAAGGATGTTTCCACTAAAGAATTAGCTTTCTTATGGTGGTCTCATATGTTTAATACTGCTGGTTTTCCTAAAGCCATAATCTCTGACAGAGACCCTAAATTTACTTCTGAATTCTGGATGTCTCTGATGGATGTTTGTGGTTGTGATCTGAAACTTTCTACTGCCCATCACCCTCAGACTGATGGTTTAGCTGAAAGAATGATTCAGACTTTAGAGGACATGATAAGAAGATATTGTGCCTTTGGCCTTGAGTATAAAGATAATGACAGATTCACTCATGATTGGGTTACCTTACTTCCTGGGTTAGAATTTGCTTATAATAGCACTGTTCATTCTGTTACTCAAAGAAAGCCTTTTGAGCTCTGGCTTGGATATGTTCCTAATACTCCTGCCCAAATTCTCAATAACAAAATACCTAAATTGGATATACATCCTGGTGTAAAATCTTTTCTTCAAATGCAACAACTATGCAGAAATCATGCTCAAAAATGTATTGAAAAATCATTTGAATATGAGAAGAAAAGATGGGACAAATCCCATAAAGAATACACTTTTAAAAAGGGTGATGAAGTGTTGATTTCTACAGTCCACTTCAACTTACAAGGTAATAACAAATTAAAAGATCCATTTGTTGGTCCTTTTGTTGTCAGAAGAATGATTGGAGATAATGCAGTTGAAGTTATTCTGTATTCCCCATATGACAGAAAACATCCTGTTTTTCCAATATCTCTTTTGAAACCTTACACATCCAATAGTGATTTATTTCCAAGAAGGAGGGGTTGACCAAAGAAAACCCCAAATGAAATCACTGAGACAGCAGAAATTGAAAAAATATTAAATGACAGAATAGTCACTGCTGAGAAAGGTACAGAATACTTATTGAGATTCAAGAATAAATCATCTGAATATGATTCTTGGATACCTGGGAAGGAGATATCTAATCTTCCTACTCTACTAAAAAAGTATAAGAAGAAAAAATCATAGCATGTTTTTTATTATTTTTTTTTAGAGTAAGGGAGTGTCAGCCAGGCTACTAGACTTACCCAGTGAAATAAGTAATTATTTACTGGATGAAGCCGCACCTTATCATCTTTAATTATTATTTAATTATCATTTAGTTACATTAAAATTAGTTATAAATTAACTAGTTACAGAATGTAAAAATTAAATTAATTAATTAAATAAATAAGTAAAATTAAAATTATAATTTTGTCCCTTATATTTTTCTCTAACACTGTGCTCAATTGACAGGTTGGGAAAAATAAAACTTTATATTTAAAGAAAATAAAATACAAAGATAAAATAAGATTTAAATATTCAAATAATATTAAATATATACAAACAAATCAAATTTCTTATTTGGGATTGACATTTACAGTAAATATTAAAAATATTGATGTATTTCTGACATACTCTGTAAATACATCTTTTTGACGCCTTCTTTTTGGAATAACTTTATTATTTGAAATACTCTTTCTGGAATGTTCTTTTTCTCTCTCTTTTCCTACTGTTTTTAGAATTTGATTTCCGTGCTTTGTCTCTCCTTTGCCTATAAAAGGCCTCTCTTTTTGTTGTCTTTTGATCATTCTATCTTACAAAACCATTTTATTACAACAATAACCAAATAAATACTTATTCTTATATTCTATATCATTAGTATTTACAATAGCGTAATTCTAATTTATAATTTATATTAATATTTTAATCCTACCTCTTTTATTGAGTAAAAAATTCATCTTTGAATTAAGAAATACGTACAAATTTGTTGAGAACCCATTTAAACCTTTTAAATCCTCGTAGAACTACGTACCAAATCTTCTAGACTAAGAGTGTACCTTGACAACTTAAGTCAATTAATTGCATGCTTGTAGGTTCTATAGTAAATTTATAATTTCCAAAAGTCAAATATTCTTTTATGTGGTCACTTAATTCAAGAGATCTACAAAATGTAAGAGTTTTTTTGTATTTAAAAAAGAAACTTGTCAGTAATATTCTTTATATATATTAAATGAGTTTTACAAACTAAGAAAAAAGGATTAACATTTCTGTTAAAAAGAATCAATTAATCAGTTTTTATTATTTTGTTTATCATCTGCAAAGATTAAAAATTTAATTGGTCTATTGACAGACTACCACTAATAACAATTTATGTTCAATTAGTAGTAAAATTGTTGATTCAATATCAAAGTTTTTTTATATAACTGGGCTTCTTTTTCTGAAATCACTATATGAAGTGACCCCAACCTGTTGTAATTATCCAAATATTTCTATAGGGATTTTCTTTACTTGTGGAACGTTTTTGGATTTTCATTTATTGGAAGATAACCAACAGAATTCTTGAGGAAAGTTCCCTGATTATCAGGCTTAGTTCAAGTACAGAGAAGTGAAATTTTGACTAGTGAGTTTTCAAGAAGATTTTAGTGGTCCTATATGAATAATGTAGTAAAAATCCAATAAGTAGTAAAATATAACTCAATATAAGGGTCCCAGTAATTTAATCTCACTAATGATAAAGGCTACAGTCTTAAAGTTGGTAGAAAAATAGAGATAATGATTCAAAAACTATTCAAAGACATTAATAGTACCAATGAAATGTGTTGCAATTGTATTGTTTATATGTTGTAATTGAAATGATAAAGAATGTAGAATATAAGTCTAAAAACCTCCTCCTTTTATACCCATGAATTCCCCAATGTTCCCCCTTGATTTACCAATCCTCTACATGGCCAATGATGCCTCAAATTAGCAGTTACACATTACCATCAAACTAAGGATCATCAAGTAATAAAAGAAGAATCATATCACATGCCAAAATACATATATAACAAGTGTTAATCCATAAAAAATAGAGTAATAACCAAAATGACAGTATATGCATGTAATTTTAAAAATAAAAGACTAAATAAGAAAGAAAAAGTACTAAATAAAACACATAATTAAGGGTGATCAACAGTAGAAATGAAAGGGCTAATCATTCCAAATTAATATGTGAAATCCCCATCCAAATTTGACCAATATGGACTGAGAAACCATTGAGAAACCCAAAATAAGACATCAAATGTGGGGTAGCTGAATGCAGTCTCTTGGAATGCACTTGCACAGGTAAATTCTTGACTAAATAGGCCATTTTAATCATGGCAGTGAATTATAGGCGTCAATCTTGAGGTTATTAATGAAATTAGTGCAAATAATGAGGTCAATGCACTAATAATGAAATTAGGACACTAAATAAGCACCTGTTGCTTATTTTAGCATGTTTCCCCATAGTGGGAATACAATGTGGGGTAATTATAGTGTAAAATTACTGTCTTTACTAAAAATGAAGCTATTTATGTGGGATAAATGCAGGCAGTATGTGGCCAGTACACAGAAACCATTTCAGGCATAAAAACATCAAATTTGAAAAAGTGTTATTTTTACACATTTGAATAGCCAAATCAATAGTTCTAATTAAGACAAATTGATCTTTCAAGGTGAATTTTTCAATATTATTAATTTTATAGCATATATATTCATTTTTAAACTGATTTAAAGCGCCATTCTCATTTTTTTCCATGAAACAATGAAAAAAACAGTGTTAAGTCTACTTAAAAATTTTATAGCCTTATGTTTAAGGCTCTTAAGATTACCCTAATATATTGCAACTTAATATTTATTACATAAGACTTATAAAAGGTGGATGTATGCATGTATATAAGGGATTTTGATGGCATATATTGTATTTAATCATTAATTTCACCTATGTATACACCTTTTATACCTTTATTTGTTTTTTCCATGGGTACTACAAGTGTTTAACATAATTTATGAGCAATTTTTACTCAGTACTAGGAATATCCAGGCTTACAGATTTCTTGACTGACGGGTCAAACAATTGGGTGGTGAAAAGTATAAAACAACATCAATTCTCTTGTGGTGTTACAATGTAGTTTTGATGTAGCTTTGAGACACAAGTAGAACTTGTTGTGAAAGAATATTATTTGTAGTTCCTTACTTTCTACTTGCTAATAGGCTATAACTACCACTAATTTCTCTTTTTGTCTCAATCACATTAACATCACCATTTTATTTTCATTATTTCTGGTTAAATCTACTGATATTGTATGTTCATCTATTTTTCATCACTTAATTACATTATTTAACATCTAATTACTATTGAAATCATGAGCCATTAAATCACTTGTATAAATGGTGGATGCCTAAGGCCTGTTTATGGTATCCAGCATTCACTTCTTTTTACTGACTGCCTTCACTTGACCGTTTCTCTAGACCATTTAGACTACTCTCCATTATATACCTGACCAGTATATATCCTTAATTTGACCTTTTACTAGTTACCTTATTACGCCACTCTCTATAAATTTAACCTTGTTGTTAATCTTTTGATCATCAATTTAATCAATTATTGGTCCCAAGTGGTCTTTTAATTCACTTGGTTATGCTCTCCCTCAAATGACATTACATCCTTGTAATTTGACATGGCTTTTATATTCTCACACTTTTTATCTTGCAAGTTTATAATTAGCAGATAAGTGTTTGTATACCTTTTTTTCTTTAGTATTGAAAATTAAACTCAAATCATTTATTAATTGAAGGATAACTGGGGAAGGAATATATATTTTGTAATAATATGATAATAATATTCTTGAATGATAAACCATAGCTGTTTTTTTTTTTTTTTTTTTTTAAATTTATTTTTGAAAAATTAAAGTAGCAGGTGATTTCTATTCATTTTTTTATCTCCACTTTAAACAATGATTCTTATTAATGAATATAAACAAACTAAAAATAAAAATAAAAATAAAAATTAAGTTTTAGTTTTTCATACGGCCTGGAGGATGGCCATTAACTAGATGATGATACATGGATCTCAATTTTCCGCTATCTGCTTGAATCCAGTTGTGTATTAAACCTTCACGAGCAGTAAGCCTTGTCACCGGTACAGGATCTAGAAGCTTAATCACAAAATCTTCAACTGAGTATATGCATATTCATTCCCCCCCCCCCCCAGAAAAAAAAGAAAAAGAAATAGGTAGAAAAATAATGTATTCACAAAACCAGTGGAAAACAGTTAGCATCCATCTTACATTTTTCATTTTTCTTTTCAAAAATGAATTTACATCTTCTGAAGAAAATTGGAAGAAAAAAAAAGCTAAACAAACAGATTTTTTTATAGAATATGACTGACTTTGATGATTCGCTCTTTTCTCAACTTCTCCACAAATAGCTTTTTCTCTTAAATCTTCGTCTAACACGGAGCTCACTAGCCCTACTTCATCATCACTCACGGATATTTTTAAATCTTCCGCCATTTTTGCGCGTAAGCCCGCAAGGATAAGCTCTTTTGTTCCATTAGAATTAGTTAGGGAATGTTGAGGTAATTCTGCTTCACGATCAAAAGGATGGAACCCGCTGCATAAAATAAGGTTAGGATAAATGAAATCCCCATATGAGAATAACGAGATAAAGTAAGTCAAAATTCAAATATATGAGTTTAGTAAAACGAAGAAAAGCGGTACCAAAGCATTACAAATATGCAAACCCCCAAAGCCCACATATCAGCTTTTTTCCCATCGTAGCCTGATTTGAAGAGAATTCATACAAATTAGAATGTGATAAGTTGTTGAATCCTTCACGGTGCTACCAATTTTTTTTCGATCTATAAAATAAGCGACGTTGTCTCACCATCTTGTCTGGTGTAAACAGTTAGGACTTCCTTTTGAATTTTAATACCATAAAAATAATTTCAGAAACTTGAAGAAATGGTAGCAAAATAAAATGAATAACAGATTATTCAACTTTCTAACTATACTAACTGGAGCAGCATATGACATTGTTCCTTGCATTGAACAAAAAGCTTTATCAGCCAACCTTGCGGCACCAAAATCGGCAATTTGTACTTTAGGATTCGGGCCGTGATTTACCAATAGAATGTTTTCTGGTTTAATATCTAATTCAAATAATGTAAACCTAGTCGCAAAATTTTAAATCAAAATATTATTCAGAACATGTCACCTCTATGAGAAATTTGTTTGTCGTCATGCATATACTGCAAATCAGCAGAAAGACAAGGAGAAAAACAGTTTAGTAGCAACCTCCAAAAAAAAAAAAAAAAAAAAAAAAAATATATATATATATATATATATATATATATGTATAGGAATGAATAATTCAATTAAGTTGTATCAGACTTTAAGCGCCAAAAGAAGTTGATAAAGGATGAATTGAGTTTCCTCCGGATTGATTGTTTTGTTACGTAGAACGTAGCCAAAAAGGTCACCACCAGTGACTAAATCCAAGAACAAGTAGCTAGAACGTCCGACGAAAAAGACACATGAGCCAGCGCCAATGATTGCCTATTTTTAAAAGTGAAAAAGAAACTAAAGTAGTTAAGACATGCTAACATCGTTTCTTGATCTTCTTGAAAGTCAATGATTCGGTTTATGTTAGGCTTACAAATAGAAGTAATATATTATTAATTTTTTAAGGAGCGTAGAGCAGCTATTATGTTGAAGATAAAATATAAACGAACATGTTTAAGACTAGCGTTTAATTGAATTTCTTTCCTCATCATTTCATTGTTGGTGGAACCTTTTGACCCACTACACGATTTGCGTTTTTTAACAATTTTGCAAGCAATTTGCTTATCTTTCTTTATCATATCTTCCGCCAAATGGACAATACTGAAAAATCCCGAGCCTAATACACGATTGGTAATACGATATTTTCCGACTTGCTAATTTTTTATGAGAATTCCCTTTAGTCTGGTGAATAATAAGCAGAAAAAAAAAATTTTTTTTTTGACGCAACTGGAAAATGTGAGGTTTTGTTAAGGGAATGTAGCTGATCCTTCTTTTCTTGATTAGTAATCGATTGGGCAGAATATTCTTGGCTAGATTTAAAAGAATGTGAATAAATAAATTCTATTGATTGATCACCAATGTCTCGATGTCAGGAGTTTTAGTTGTCACGTTTTTCAAACCCAGGAAATGGGTGAATCGCTTGCTTACTTTGATTTCCAATTTCTACTATATCTCCATCACTCAAGATGACTGATTTGTTTCGAATGATCCGGCTGTTGAACTTTATTCCATTAAATGATGTGTCCTAAATTTGTCGATTTTATGATTAATGTCCTTAAAAAAATAGATAGGCTTAAAATTTTTTTTGATATAATATTTTCTTTTCACCTCTAAACAAACTAATCGGTCACCAGTGTCTCCCTCAATCTAAACAGTAATTGAAATCACCCATTTGCATTCCAGAAGATCAGCATTTCAATAATCATAGCCTCATGAAAACAAGATGAAAAACTGTAGATAAGAATCAAAAAATGTGTAAAATGTCTTAACTGCATATATTTTACAGTGCCATTTTGAAACAATGGGATTATTGAGTCTCATATCAGCATCCATATGGCGTCCAATCCACAGAGGCTTCTCATTCAAGTTGATTTGCAGGCCTACAGTACATCAGTAAGATGAATAGCGAGTTGTTTAGCTGACACGAGAATGAAGTAGCCAATAAATGACTTTGCGCACTAGATTGATTGGTAGGATCTTCGCGTGCAACCAATTTTCCAACTTCTTCCGGTGACAACTTTTGAAATTCTGTACCAATTATTTCTGGTACAAGCTTGCTGTCTTCCTTATTTTTTAGTGACTCGCAGGAAGACTGAAAATGGGTCTTGTGGGCGGTTTTCAAAGACACCTCATCGGCATCCTCATTGTCAAGCAAAAGATTCCTTTTCCTCTTAGTGGCAGTGCAGCCATCAGACTCGATGGTACGAGTTAAAGATCTCATCAGAGGGAGGAAAGACAGTGCAATACAGTATCGAGTGTACTTAATTGTGTAATAAACAAAATATATGACTTAATATAATAAACAGTCAGACAAAACGGAACAGGATGAAGATCTTGAAGTGAGGAAAACCGAGGGTTTTATTATCAGCCATATCGCGCAAACAAACTTATATGACGTCATCACACTCTTTCAAATTGTCAGGCTCAACTCAACTCGTCACTCGTTTCAGCTAAAGAGATGTGGAAATTCCAACACCTGAGAAGTTCAACTTTGCCGCTCCCTGCGATTCGAACGGAGTTTAATTTCACAATTCCCAAATGCGCATTACCTTTTGCGTTCCGCTTTCCATTTCTGAAGAGGGAAAAAGAATGTTTGCATGATTCAATTATTCTACTTTGAAAATCCAGACTCTTTTCAGACTACTCACCCAAACCTTAGCGCCAGTCTTGATGCCCATGCTTTCTTCTTCTTTCCGTTTTCTTTCTTCCTCCTCTTCCCTCATTTCATTTCGATCAAGCTTGTCGTACCAACTTAAATCTCTGCCTACACCATCAACTGGTTTTTTCTTCTTAGCACCCTTCACGCATTTCTTTGAACCATTACCCATCAGCTGCCGAGTGATCTCCAATTCCCGTTCAGCTCTTTGCAAGATACGGACTCTTTCAATCCGACTTTTCAGTTCTGCGGCCAACTAGAAGGATGAATTGATAAATAGAGTAATAGATACAGTTAAAAAGGGTGGTTTCTAATTAGATAACTCTATAAGCATAAACAAACTTTAGTCACTTCATCCTGAGCGTTTACCTCATTTTCATTAACTTCAGAGTCGGAATGTGAGGAATCCTCTCCCCTTTTTTTACTCTCCTTTTTGCTCTTTGGTGACAAGGTTTTAGATTTCGTTGAAGTCTGGTGTGTTCCTAACTTGTCACCTTTCCGAGAAAAAGATTTAACTGCAATGATTCAAAACACTCTGTTGAGTATTCACTCCAGAAAATAAACAATTTGTAGTAGGACATTATTACTATGACGGCTGTTGGTACTATCATTATATAATTGCTATTTTTAGTATTATTAAGGAAAAAATTGAAAGATACCTTGATCCCAAGTGTCTACAAATATTTTTCGTTTGCGGGCCACACAAGAATTGTCAATCTTGTTAGAATATTTAGATGAAGAACTTTCCTTGAATTTAGAATGATTTGCTGCAGTTGCTTCTATCGGTTCAGACACCAAATCAAGAACGGAAGTCGTTGAATCCAGATTTGCTAAATCAGCCTGACATTCTATTTTTTGCTGAAGTTTTCTTACTTTCTATGTGTCATCGGAAATGATATTTTGGTATAGTTAAGGAACCGGTTTATAGTTAAAATATAAAAAAAGTAAATAGCTTAGGGGACTCACGTTTTCTTCAATGGCTCTCAAGGTTCGAACATATCCAATATCTTGCGTTTTCAACAATTTAACAAAATCGACATCAAGTGAGCGAGATCCTGGACGTGCTTCGATGTGGATACCTTTTTCGGTTCTTTTATTGATCATTCCAAAATAAAATTCATCGCGATTTTTAAGGGAGGCTTTCAGTTGAAGCTTTCTTAAACGTTCTTTTTTAGATTTGTAATCTTTTGCTCGTTTTAAATAATCTGAACGTTTTTCTAATAGACCAAGTCGAGAACGCGAAGAAAGTTGAGATCTTTCTCGATGTTGTCGTTTTTGAATGTCCAACTTTTTAAAAGCCATGATGGTATCTGAAAATAAGATGCCTGGTAAAATAGACTTGAAAGATAAGGGTAAATAGTTCACCAAACGTAGTGACAAAGAAGTTGCCGCTTATGTTCCGCTGTTTAGCTTTATGCATATTCAAAATTTTACAAGTTTGAATTCATCTGCAATCGGATTCAAGAACTGGATGATGGAAATCATTTCCAATGCTTCTCAAAAAATATCTAAATATATCTTTATTTACTTCTAAAGTTTCCATAATTTATATTTTGAGTAGTTTAAAAATAATTTTAAGAAAGAAAAAAAAAATTAGAGATGTAAAAATAGAAGAAAAGAACAATGATAAATAATTCTATAAAAATTAGCATTAGGGGGCATCAAAGTTAGAAATCTTCCATTTCGAAATACCTCTTTTTTCCCCCAAATCAACCATGCTTATTTTTCAAAATATGCCATGTTGTGCCCCCAAAACAGCTTTTTACTGAGAATTGATGTCAAGTTTGTGGCTTTCTTTTTGCGTTGCGAAATACCTTTAAAATAATTACAAATTTCTAACTTTGATACCCCCTATTAAAGGCATCTTTACTCGTTGCGGTAAACCCCTTCGGTATGCATATTTTGACCCCGGCAACATCACTCATTCCATTAAGACCCATCGGTAAGCCCTCATTTCAGCAATTCGTCAATAAGGGTCAGTAATATTACTGAACACTACAGCTTGCAAATCATTAACTCAACCTCTTGCCTACCAAAAATTTTCACATCTCAACTTGGTTGCTGATTACACAGACACATCTGAAGGTTACTGTTTTTTTTTATTTCTCCATTACACAACCCTATTTTGACTTCATATCACCCTTTATTAACATATTTTGGTACTCCAGACAACTATATAAACCTTTCAACTAAAAAAAAACCATAACAATGTCTTCTAATGTGAAGAAAAAACAATTGCCTAACTTCTTGCCTACATTTCACTACGCACCAAGTAAGATATCCATGATGGGGATATCCAGCGCGAGTGGGGGATATTTTAGTGAGGGACTTAAGGTCAGAAAAATAAATGTAAGAAAAGTAAGTGCAAGAAAAAATAAGTGTAAGAAAAATCATTTGCGACCATGAGAATTTTTTTTTTCAAAAAAAAAAAAAAAAAAAAAAAAAAAAAAAAAAAAAAAAAGTAAAAAAACAGAAAGTAAAATAAAAAAACCAATTTTTTTGAGAAAAAAATTAAAAAAAAAAAAAAAAGTTTTCCATGGTTGCAAGATATTTTTATTACACTTATTTTTCTCACATATTTTTTTTTTTTTTTTTTTTGCACATATTTTCCTTACACGTATTTTTCTATCCTTATGTTCATCCCTACAATATCCTCAACTCATGCTGGATATCCCCATCAGGGATATCTTACTTGGTGCATAGTGTTTTTAGCCTCCCAAAAAACAGGCATTTTTTTGGTAATTTTTTGACTATCAGGACTCCTAGAGCTGGAGCGGAGGACCTAGACCTTGAAGCTGTAAGGCTGAATTCAAGTACAGAGACATGGATAGCTTTATTAGTCAGTTGTCTAGAAGATTTTAATGATCCAGTATGAATAGTGTTGTCCAAATGCAATTAAGTAATAAATATAATTCAATGTAATGGTCTCAGTAATTTAATTTCTCTAATTATATATGGTATACAGCTTATGGTTGGTAGAAAAATAGAACTAATGATTCAAAAAAACATTTAAAAATAATTTAACAGTACTAATTAATATGTATTGTATTGGTTTGGTTGTATACTTTTAAGGTGATGTAAAAGAATGTAGAATATAAGCTCCAAAACTCCTCCTTTTATACCCATGAATTCCCCAATGTTTCCCTTTGATTTACCAATTGTTTACATGGCCAATGATGCCTCAAATTAGCAGTTACACATTCCCATCAAACTAAGGATCATCAAGTAATAAAAGAAGAATCATATCACATGCCAAAATACATATATAACAAGTGTTAATCCATCAAAATAAAGTAATAAAAAAAATGAGAGTATATGTGTGTAATTCTTAAAAAAAAAAACTAAATAAGGAAAAAAGAACCTAAATATAATCTCTATTTAAGGATAATTAAAAGTAGAAATGAAGGTCTTAATTATTATAGATTGATACATGAAATTCCCATCTAAAAATAACCAATATTGTGATAAGATAAAATTTAGTAAGTTAGTTAATTCAGTGGACAATTAGATAGGTGGACAGTGGACAATGGATGACTTGGGAAGGACTAGTGGACAGGTGGACAGAGAGAGAGTGAGATAAAAGTAAATAGAGAAAAGCTATGAGGAAGAACAGTGAGCGAGGAGGAAGGAGGAGCAATACAGATTAAGAGGGAGAAAAATGGATGCCGAAATAAAATAGGAGTGGCACCCATATATAGTAGTTTATTGATTGATATGTATATAGATAATAGTTAGATGTTAAAGAGTACGTTAGAAAGTAAGCTAAAAGAATGCTGCTCATAGTTAAGTTTAGATTTATATAAAATCTATTAAAAGTAACATAGGCTAAACTAATAATGCTTTTATAACTAGATACTAAGAATAACAGCTGGAGTTCAACACCCTCCCATGCTCAAAGCGGCAATGAATTGATATGTAATTTATCCATAAAATATTGATATTTTACTCTAGATAGTGACTTAGTTAGGATATCTACAGTCATTTTATTGGTAGGAATGTATTGTATCAATATTTCCTTTGAGTTGACAAGTTCTCATAGCCAGCAGACCCTAGTGTTAATATGTCTTGTACAATGTCAATAAAATGGATTGAGAGCTAGGTTGATTGCACCTTGATTGTCTCCGTGACAAACTTTAGTGGTTAAGGGGATTGAGAAGTCATTAAATAATTCCTTCATCCATAGTAGATCCTGCCCACATTTGGTCATTGAATAGTACTCAGCTTCAGAGACAGATAAGGCTACAAATTTTTGTTTGCTTGATTGCCATGAGAGAAGTCCTAAGTGAGAAACTAGAGTTCCTGATGTAGATTTAGAGTCCTCTGATTTTTTATAATCAGAATCTGAAAAACCTGATAGTACTCTAAGTTTAGAATCATTGACGTTCCCCAATGTCAAGCCAAAATCTTTTGATTTTTGAAGATAGTGTAGGATATGAAAAAATGTGGTGATTTGTTGATTGGTTGGTTCATTAAGATATTGGGCAAGAGAGCTGGCAGAAAAAGCTAAGTCAGGTCGAGTGCATAGGACAAGGTAGTTTAAAAGACCAATTGCATGTCAATAGTTGAAGAGATTGGTCAACTTGATAGTGGAGCACTTGGTAAAGTGAGTTTTGGGTATTAAGGGAGTGTTGACAGCTCAACAATTTTTGTGGTTAAACTCTTTCAGTAAGTTATTGATATATAGCTGCTGAGATAGTGTACTTGTTTGATTAGGTCAGTCTTGATTAACCTTCATGCCAAGTACTCAATTAAGTTCACCTTGGTCATCCATGTCAAAGACTTGAGAGATTTTAGTTTTTAAATCATCAACGGAAGGGCCACCTATGATTATATCATCTACCTGTATGTAGACATAACAAGGTTTTTATTTATCCATGTTAAAGAAGAGACATGGATCAGCCCTACTGGATTTGAAGTTAATACTAGTGAAAAAGCTGGCAAGTTTGTTATACCAGCAACGAGGACTCTTTTTAAGTCCATAGAGATATTTTTTGAGATAAAGACAGAGATTTTTGTTATTTGGAGTGTAACCATTAGGGAATTGTAGGTACAGGTCCTCATCACGTTTTCCATGAAGAAAGGAGGATTTGACATCCATCTGATGGATTTTCCAGTTTTTGAAGGCAGCAACACTGAGTAAGAATTGGAGAGTGGCAAATCTTCCAGTAGGAGCGTAGGTTTCATTATATTCAATACCTTCTATTTGAGAGAAGCCTTGCATGCACAGTCGGGCTTTATACTTAAAAATGTTTCCATCTTTGTCAGTTTTCTTCTTGAAGGTCCATGTAGTCCCAAGGAGATGACTATTGGAGGGAGGTACGGTTTCTTCCCACACATTTTTCTTAGCAATAATCTCTAGTTTTTTATTAATGGCTTTCAACCACTTGTCACTTTCAGGAGAGTTTAGAGCCTGATAATAGTTTTGAGCAGTATCAAATGGTGTAACAGCCAGACAAGCCACATTGCATCTTCTCTTAGTACTAAGTATATTAGAAGTGTCAATGTCAGAAGATATTTCTTGTGATAGTTTGTATGAGCTTTCTACATATGCATAATGTTTTAAGGTGGGCGGAGAGTAGGATTCTTGTTTCAGTTTGGGAGTTTCAGAAGATATGGTGTCAGGAAGTGTAGGCAGAGTAAAATATGGAGAAGTGATAGGCGGAGTAAGAGATGAAGAAGTGAAATTGATAGGGTCACTAATATCAATACCTGAGAACTGAAGATTCTTGGAAGATTCACCTTTAGATATCATGCTTTCCAAGTTGAAAGTATTTAATAACTTAACATTGTGCATAGTGATAATTGAGTCTGAAGCAATAGCATATATTTGATAATTAATGTGTTCTTCGCAGTATCCTAAGAATATCCCTTCATTTCCACTTCTATCGAATTCACTGTTTTGTTTATGTTTTTGGAGATTAAATATAACATCAAAACCAAAGGGGTATAACTTAAAAGGTAACTTTTCTGATTTATGCCATAGATTCCAAGGTGAATTCCTATCTTGGAGTGATGACAAAGGAAGTATATTTAGCAAAAATGTTGCCATTTTCACTGCTTTGGCCCACCAATGAGCCTCTAATCCAGATTCAATTAATAGGCATTTAGCCTTTTTGACTATTGAGCGATTACCTCTCTTGGAAATGGGATTTTGTTGAGGTGAATAGGGGGCAGTCCATAGATGAAGTATTCCTTTATTTTTAAGATGGTTGCTCATGGCATTATTTGTGAACTCCCCGCCATTTTCTGATACAATGCACTTGATTTTCCTTTACAATTGGTTTTCAATGAAAGACTTATATTCCTTACAAAAATGAAAAGCTTCTGATTTAAGTTCAAGGAAATACACATGTAAGTATCTTGAGTGGCTGTCAACAATTTGGAAGACATATGATTTTCCACCTTTTGACTCTGAATTAATTGGTCCACATAGATCCATATGAATGATATCCAGCGTAGATTCCGGCGTATGAAAAGTTTCAGAATAAGGAAGAGTATGAGATTTAGCTAGAGCACATGTTTTACATATGAAGTTAGAAAAATTCAAACCTGGGAAGATCTTTTCCATAGTTTGATTACCAGGATGCCCATATTTATGGTGAGGAAGTGCAAGATTAGTATCTTCATTGGCATTCTGGAGAGTAATGTTGTATATGGTATTTGATATTAGTGGAAAGTATTAAATCTTTCCAGAAGAGTTGCAACTAATATGGGTATCACCCTTGAATTTAACTTTGAAGTGTCCGCCTTTGTTTTCAAGGCTCAAACCATCCCCTATGATGTCCAGGGCTGAGATAAGGTTAGCCTTCACTGATGGTATATATAGTGCATCATCAATGCTGAGAATATGACCTGAGTTAGTGGTGAATGAAACAGTGCCTTGTCCAAGGGCAACAAGTTCCTTGCCATTAGCCATAGATAGAGTGATGTCAGTATTCTGATAAGTGTTGAAAAATTTAAGTGAGTTAAAAATTGTAAAATAAGCGCCACAGTCCAGGATAGAATGATTTTCCGGTAAGTTAGAAATAATAGAATAAAATTTGTGAGTTGAATCTTTATCTTGTGTTTCTCGTTCCTTCTTTCTTTTGATAAATCCATCATGTTTCTCAGGATGAAGTTGGAAGCATGAGGATTTGGGATGTGGGGCAAGAGGGTTATGTTTACCCTTTGAGCATAGTTGTTTGGTTCTGGTGTCTACAGCCAGGGCACTGCCAGAAGTAGTGTTAAGGGCTTTTCTCCTGGTAATTTCAGTTTTTATATCAGAAAAGATGTTTTCAATTGTTGGCCGCTGATTGGTAATGTTGTATTTACTGAGGATGATTGTTGCTGCCGATTGATATGAATCAGCTAATAAAAAGAGTACATAATTAACCATGATGTAAGAGAGAATATTTTCTTTGAATAGATCCGGCGCCACTTCTCTAAGTAGTTTTATGGTACTTCAGAAATCATTCATGGCCCCCAACAAATTACTTTCCATAAATTTGATTTTAAACAACTGATTAACAACATAAGAGCAATTCTGAGTGGATTTGGCAGCGTAGTGGTCTTTAATCCAGGTCCACAATTGAGCAAGTTCAACTAAGTCGCCATCCAGTAAAAACTTGTCTTGATTAGGTCATTCCATGTACATTTAAATGCTTGTATTTGTTTGTCTTTTTCAAAGATTAAATATATTTAAAAGGTCAGGGTCGGTGGGTAAGGGAGTGTCTTCAATAAGGAATCGATCAAGGTTTCTGACAGTGAGAGCATGTTTATTGTCAGCTTTCCAAGTGATATAGTTCTTGTCATTTAGTTTATTGATTCCCTTGATTTCAGAATATGAATAACTATCTTGAAGATATGAGAAATTAGAGGGAGCACTATTGGAGGATGACATGGCCAGTAATGTTGTTCTGCCAGAGGAACTACTTGATGGTGATGAGGGAGCAGTGTTTACAGATTCAGGAGTAGCCAGATTTATTTAGAAGACAGGGGCTCTGGTCCTATAACCCTGATAAGATAAAAGTTAGTAAGTTAGTTAATTCAGTGGAAAATTAGATAAGTGGACAGTGAACAATGGACATCTTGGGAAGGACTAGTGGACAGGTATAAAGAGACAGAGAGATAAAAGTAAATAGAGAAAAGCTATGAAGAAGAACAGTGAGCAAGGAAGAAGGACAGGTGAGACAGATTAAGAGGGAGAAAAATGGATGCTGAAATAAAAAAAAAGTGGCACCCATATATAGTAGTTTATTGATCAATATGTATACAGCTAATAGTTAGATGTTAAAGAGCATGTTAGAAGTTAAGCTAAAAGAATGCTGCTCATAGTTAAGTTTATATTTATATAAAATCTAGTAAAAGTAACATAGGCTAAACTAATAATGCATTTATAACTAGATACTAAGAATAACTGTCAGGCTAAGGTCAAGTACAAGGACGTGAACTAGCTTGAATGGTCAGTTGTCTAGAAGATTTTAATGGTCCTGTATGAATACTGTAATCTAAATCCAATCACCACAGAAAAAATGGGGGGGTATTGCTAGCAATACCCCTTGCTTGAGCTCCGTTGAGCCACAAATCTATGCTTGAATTATGCACACATCATCACCATGTAGGAAATTGTTTGGCCTTACATTTAGTCAGAGATTTGTCACAGATTGAGCTCAAGATGAACCTACATTGATCACCGTTTGATCTTGTAAAATCCTAATTTGATCATCAGTTAAGCTCCCTTTGATCTCACTTTGATCTAACATAAGCTTTTGCATATCCAATATGTCAACTATTCACTTTCAAAAAGATTCATAATGAATTTCACATGGAATATTAGAAACGAAACCAGTAATTTTGAGTAAATGTCTCATCAAAATGATTAATCTACAACAAAATACCATCAAAATTCAATCTGATTACTGAAAACTTTTGTTAAAATGACTAATAGATATTTAAATTGGAAAATAATATTCCATTTCTCAATTTCAAATTCAAAATATAAATCCTCTTTTGAAATGTGAATTTTGTAGATTCCTTGCCTTCCTATATTATGAGTAATATTTGAGGTATTTTACACCTTTGTAAATATGGTGTTGTGCTGCTAGAAATTATCTCTGTTTCAATTCAACTTTATTGAAGCTTGAGTCCAGAATGATAAATATTTTATAACTATTTTGAGAAAAAAGTCACTAGTAATGAATTTAGCCTTTTATCTGTCCTTTATTAAACCTCACTTAATCCTACTTAAATCCAAATTGACCCACAAAAACCTTATTTGGGATATTTTTTAGCCCAGGATGATTCAAGATTGGAGCAAAATATTATTTTAAATATCCAATATGCCTATTGATTAAATTTCTTCAAGCTTACTTTAAATTCACATTAACATTAACTTTCACAGGAAATATTAAACACAAATCTTGAAAATATAGTATTTAAAATCATAATAAATATAATATAATATGCTTACAACAAAATTTTCTTTCTGGATTAATTGAAACGAAAAATTGTTCATTTGTGAAAATAGAAAAAATACTATCCATCCTGAATTTAGAATTCATTTTTAAAAATTTAATGCCCCCTCACTTTCAAGTTTATCATGTATTTCGAAAATTATATTTTTAATAATTTTGTGAATAGTACACCTGAGATATAAACTTGGGGATATCAAAAACTAAAACATCAGCAAATTGAAATGTTTTTTATTGTTATGAATGGAAATAATGATTGAAAAACACCATTAGAGCAAGTTTGATTTTGAATAATAGGCATACTTTCTCATGTAAATTTCAATAAAAATAATTTTTATTCTTACTTAAGTTGCGGTGGATACATTTGAGCTCAAAAAGAATTAAAATTGATAAAATAAGACTTCTATAGTTCATATTCAAAAATGAAATCACCCTTCATTATCTACCTGTAAACTATTTTAAATTGAATAATTTCAAAGTCAGTATATACTGATGTTATTTTTTCTTCTAAAAAATTTATTATATAGAGTAATAGTCATAAACAGTTGACATAGATGTTAAATTTATATAAGCAATCTTTAATTCATAAAATGATAAAACTATCTTTTATGTAAAAAGTGATGAAGGAAAAAAATATTATTAAATTTTTGATGCACTATCAATAAAATTGAAGATAGAGCATATCAAAAGTTTAAACTTAATTTCAATTTTGATATCATCATTTTATTTTATTTTACTTGAGTAGAAAACAGATTTTAAATCTCAATATAATTTTAAATCCCATTAGTTTGTAGATTTCAACATTTGAAACTATGAAATAAATATTTATGAAAGAATTTTACAATATTTGCCCTTCTAAAAACTCATAAATCCAACTTCAAATCTTCTAACCTTCACAAGTAACCACAATGCATTCTGAAAATACTCTATATTTAAATAATTAAAGGTAAATAAAATTATGTTTTTATTCTTTATTTCAATTTTTGATAAATAATATATATATATACATATATATATATATATATAATTTCTTAAAAAGTCTAAGAGGGAACTTAATAGTGGTTTTGGCATTAGATATATAGATTCAACTTTCAAAAAATTTGTTTGGAATAAATTACAAAGACAAAAAGGATATATTTTGATGAAAGAATACTGATTTAGGTTCTCTTAAAATATTATTAACCATTTTTATGGAATATTAATCCATGGTTATCATTCTTTATGATATTATCATAGAATTTTTTCCTTTTTTAATATAATGATTTTCTATTGTGTGGTATGTAGGCTAAGATAAGTTTAAAAGATTTATTGAAGATATATATACCAGAAACAGTATAATCTGTAGATTTATAACTATAACTTACTTTTCTGATGTTTTACATCATTGATAAGTAGCTCATGCATTACACAAGTAAATAATTATAGTCTCTGGAAATAATTCCTTGTGAATTTCAATTTTTTTGTTATTCTTAAAATCATTACTCAAATAAACTAAAATTTCTTCAAATATTGATTGAAAGAAGGAGTTACAAAATCTTATTTTGTAGTTATAAAAGTTTGAGTTATTTTTCATATTATCAAGTATAATGAACATTTGTAAATTTTAACTTGAAAACTAGTGATCATAGCAAAGTAATACTGGAAGAATCAGATAAAAAGGGTGGAATAAAGTCATAGCACAACAGGAAATGATACAAAATTGTTGATTTTTATCTCATAAAATTCAACTTATTTTTAACATATTTTACCACCTTTAGATAATGTTTAGTGGATTTTAACATTATTATAACAAGCAAACTTAACAATGTTTTGATTTTTTTAACAAAAATAAATATTTTTAGATCATTTTTTTAAAAAATATGACTTATTTTTATGCTTTATCTACAATAGTTAGTAGTTTTTTTTGCAGAAATTACTTGTTTTGATATTCTATTTTTGAATTTTTTAAGAGACTTCATTGCATTAAAGTTTTGTAATAATTTTTCATTAAAGCATCATATTTTAAATCTAGAGAATTGGTTTTGAAATAATATATATTTTCATGTTAATTGACTCATTATTTTTGGATTGATAAATTATGTTAAAATTGGGATTGCTTATTTCTAGTGAGTGTACATCATAGTTTGTTTTCAAATCAAAGATTAATAAATGGTGAAATTTGGTAAAACTCTAAATATCTTTTAAACCTTTTTGATTTAAATAATGTTTAATGTTATGTAATCATTCTATAAGTAGAACACAGTTAAAATCTGATAATGGTACATTGCTTTCAATTTCTAATACTAAAATTCTATTCTACTTGAAACAATGTAAACTAAAGCTTGGTATCTCATAAGAAACTCACAATTTTCAAAAATCATATTTCCAACTTTTTAAACATGATACACATTAAAATATATTTTTAGAATAATTTCCTAATTAGTTTCAAATACTAGAAAATAATGACCTCAATTTATTTTAATACTTAAACCATTCTGATGAGTGAATTTCACAATCCTCTAAGTAACATATGGTTACCATTTATACACATATGCATGATTTCTCCTTTTGTTTAATTTTAGCTGAATCTAAAAAGTAAAATCACATGTTGAATATCATCTATAGATAAACTTCTTATATTAGAAGCTAATATTTCATATGAGAAATTTGTTATTGAGTTTGGGAAACATTAATAAGTGTTGGGTATTATAATTGAGCCATTTATTCAAGTAAATAAAAAAGGATGACGTTCTAAATATTTCATATATATATATATATATATATATATATATAATAAAAATTAATTATATAGTAGCATTTAACCATGTTTTTATACTAATGTCATATAAAAAAAGGGATTGAACTAAAACTTTCAGTAAAGAAAATAAAAATAAGATAAGTTAATATTCTTGTTTATATTCTCATATTTTTGAAATGGCTTACTTAAGGGAGAAAATTATTTGGTTTTAGAGTACAAGAATTTCTAGATAAAAATCTTCACAATATAGTTTGACCCTCTAAAAAAGAAAATTCCTTAAATTTTACTATCACATTTTATATATTTGTTAAGTAATAGAAAATGGAGTTGTGTCTTTGACAATGAAGCTTTAGAAAATGAAATAAATGATTTAAATTTATAATATAATTTTTGAAACAATAAATCATGTATTCAAAAAAAATTATATATCTTACAATCAAGATAACAGTATTAATTAAGCAACTCTAACAACTTTGGAAAGAAACAAGAAAAAAATAATTAGTAAAATGCATAAGTTATTTTTAGAATTTAAGGAAACTTAATAGCTCTACCTGTAAACTAGCCTTAAAGCAGGTTTGGATTTAACATGTGGAAATTCATACATAGTACCCTTCCATCATTAGAGCAGAATAAAATTTATGTAGTTTTATTTTTTTAATTTATAATAGTATTTTTATTTTTGGCTTTTTCATTAGTATAACTATATATTTTTTAACTTTTTTGTTTTTCATAACATAAGTTCAAAGCTGCACATCACTACTTCAAGATGAAACTCCATATAATGTAATCAATGAATGATATATTATAATGAATTTTACTAGAGACTTTTCAAAAATGGTGATTAAGAATACTTATTATAATTTTTTAAATTTTTATTATTATTCTATCTCTTGAAAGGAGATGGCCATATCTCAATTTAATTAGTTTTTCCTCAGAAAAATTTATTCTTGATCTAAATAAAATTGCATCACTATTAACTAGATGTTATTATACAATTTTAACAATTTTTTTATCTGAACATAGTTGAAAGTATGTATAAATTAAAGTGTTTCCACATAGTCTTACTATTATCCCACCATTATTTTCACATTTAGATTTCATTATAACTGTAAAATAAGTTTTTCAATAATTTTAATAATACCTTAATATTTAATAATTTAGTTACATAGTAGATTTTTTATCCTTTTTTTTTATGAGGCTTATTATATAAACACTACTTTTAGATTTTATCCATTTTGATGTCTGATAATTTAAATTTTCATTTAACTACCCAAATTATATCAAAAAAAATTCAAAAGTATATTTTTTTAATGTACTCTTTTTGATAAACTTATCATTTCTTATAGGTTATTCTTCAACTATTTATTGTAATTAACTACCCACTCATTTATGGTCTGTTATTGTTGTTCATTACATACAGACAAAATAAGGATACTCTCATATTATATTGGAGTTTTAAATTAAAAAGTAAATACTAGTGGCTGGTATTAAATATGAAGTTGTTATAACTAAGTTGAACATTAATTAATTATTAAATGGCATTTTATATTACAAATTTTATTGAATGTATATAAAAATAACACTCAAGAAATATATATAAGATATATATATAACCATTGTATATCAAAAATGAAGTACTTATCAACATGGTCTTTTTAAATGATTTTCAAATTTACTTAAAGAGACATTAATATTACCAATTCAAATTTTATATCAAATACAACAATATTATTATTTCATTTTTAATTATTTTACAAAAAATTTGAGTTTCAAAGTAATTTAATTCAGTATTTAATGAATGTTTTTGAAAAATATTTTTAAAAATAGAAATAACCCCTCACAAAAAAAAATATAATTTTTTTTACTTACAATTTGCACCATATTTCTACCCTTAAAATATTTGTATTCTTCTAACAAAAATATTTTTTAAATAAATTTAAAATTTTTTTCATTATTCAATTACAAAATGTCAAATTTATAATTTATTTTACCTTACTAAAAAATTTAGCTGAAAATTTAATTTTGTATTTCCAAAAAATAAACTTAAATGTCAAAAATTAAAAAAACAAAATTATAAATATAATTATGAGAAAGAGGTAGATTAAATTTATAATATTCATATAAAAAAAATTCATATATTTTATGGTGTTTGAATTTTAAATTTAATGTATTAAAAATTAATTATTAAATAACCAAGCCAAATGAAATTGGCTTGGATTTTTGGTATCACTAGAACTTATTTTTTTTCTTTTACTCACATTTTAATTTTTAATTTTTTTTTTTTTCTACATTTCTCATTTTTTTTTTTATGATTTTTAATGTTTTTAAGACCGAAGTTGCTTTCAAACAACTTCGGTCTAACGTTTCTCTCACTTTCCCACCAGATTGCACCTGGTAGGGAAAGTCGCTTCCATTTTAGAGACCAAAGTCCCTTGCAGGGACTTTGGTTTCTCTGTGTGCATTGCACAGCCAGAAAAAAACTGGCTGTGCAATGCACTGCATGCAGCACATGCAACACGCATTGCTGCTGCAAGTAATGCGCATTGCATGCAGCAGAAATGCGCGTTGCATGCAGCAGCAATGCAGGCTGCATGTGCTGCATGCAGTGCATTGCACAGCCAGAAAAAAACTGGCTGTGCAATGCACTGCATGCAGCACATGCAGCCTGCATTGCTGCTGCATGCAGCGCGCATTGCACATGCTGCGCATATCTCATGCAGCTGACTTGATATCAGCTGCATGAAATATGGTAGCGATTGTGCAACGCGCGTTACTTGCAGCAGCAACGCGCGTTGCACACTGCTTTGGCCACCTCCCAGCCTAGTAAATTAGCTGGGAGGGTGGCAAACATTACAGCAAGCAATCGAAGTCGCTTTTAGCGACTTCGATTGCTTGAAAGAGACACTTCCAGCCAGGGGAAACCTGGCTGGAAGTACTAAATTGCAATGTAAGGGACCCAAGCCAATTTCAAAGGCTTGGGTCATAAATTAAGGTTTCTAAAAAGCAGCCAGTATAAATCTGGCTGCAATAAAAAGTAAATTTTTTAAATAAAATACATAAAAAAATAAAAATTTGTTCAAATAAAATATACAACACTCTTTCGCCAGTAAGAAACAGCCTTCCATTGTTACACATAGAAACAAAATCAAATGTTTCTTTCATCAACATTGGCCATGTTTCAATATTTTGAACCAAGTAAGATCAGGAAAAAGGTCACAGCAAAAAAATTGCATAATTAAAAGTCTCCCAATTTAATATGGTGCGGAGGTTCATATTTTAGAAATAGGTGGTGCACATTATAGTTTCCTTTAAAAAAATTCAAAAATGAATTAATTTTGGCGCAATGTAAATTTAAATGTGATGAGTGTATGTTTTTTAGCTACGTGAAACATGGTAGCTAGAATTATGTGGCGTCAATTTTTTTTAGATGTGAAATTCAGTGTTCCACAAATGTGCATCTGTACAACATGCAGCCAAGTAAATTCTAGCTGGAATTAGTATATGCATAGGAAAAAATGATCATGCTGTGTAAAGTGCCTTGGCAACATCATTCTTGGAATTTAGATGAAGTTTATCATATGACTTGGAGAGCTGCATTTTTTTGAAAATGTGATCAGTGAAAATTCATGATATATACATCTGTTTGCCACCCAATTTATTTTTCCTTTCTCTTTCTCACTTACCTTTTTCAAAAATTATCAATCATATTTTTGCTTTATCATTTTGAATTATTGGTACTATTTTCTTGACCTTATCTGATTACCGGTAAGCAAATTTTTCTTGCTATTGCATTTCATATCATTTTGGTTTGTTACACTTTTTTACACTTTTGACAAGTTAATCTAATGATTCTAATTCTGAATTTATTTTTATGGTATCTTTTACTGTACCCTTTCGATTCATTATAAAAAAATTCTTTTTCAGTTAACTTAAAGTTTTTTTATTTGTTTGTCAATTTACTTTTCTTTATTCCTTATCAAAAATGTTCAATTTATTTATCTAACCATTTATTTTTTAAAACAGTGATTATAAAATAAACTTTATAATTAATTTTGATCAATCAGCTACAAATGGAAGAAGATTTTATAGACATGTAAGTTCATGTTTTGCTTATCATTTTTCTATATTTCTTTAATACTTTCTCAACCATTATATTATTAATATGAAAAGTAAAACATCATCTCGTACTTGCTGAAAGCATACAGGATAATGTTTTGCTTTTCATAATAATAATTAGATTGTTTGTACTTTACCTTTAATTTATTGATTTTTAAGTTGTTTCAAAGTCTCGTACTTGCTGAAAGCATACAGGACAATGCTACAATTTAAAAATTAATAATTTATTGAAGTATAACTTTCTAAGTCAATATATTGATCAGAGCAAGATTTTTCATTTTATATATGTGGATATCATAATTCCGTAAATTTTTTAATATTACTAGTGTATTGGAGTTATACTTTCATTATATTATTAATATTAAGTGTAGAGCCAAATCTCGTACTTGCTGAATGCATACAGGATAAAGCTATACTCTTTATATGTATAATTTAATAAAGTATACCTTTGAAACGCTTTCTTAATATTTGAAATAAAGAAAAAGTATATAAATTTACTAATATGTAGATATGCTAACTTTTGTATTTCTAATATTGAAGATATGATAAAGTTAAAGGTATCATTGACTGATAATTGAAATTATGTTACTATTTTCTAATTTTTGATTTTTTTCTATTTTAAATCAAAATTGAATTCTCTTAGGATTGAACCATCAATGAGTAACGATTTGAAAAAAAAAAAACGGCCAGGGAAGAACTCTAACAATAGGTGGGCGAAAGACATTGCTACTGGAATGAAACTTGTAAACGCTCTTGGAATGGATACAAACGGGAAGAAGCCACATTTCTATGCACGATCTTATGCAAATAATATGACAGATTGCAATAATTATTACAATTTTTTTCCTGGATGTAGTATTTATAAACCAAAAGGTGTCTTAATACCTAATGTTCTTGTGCAGACTTTTGAAATTCATGAGCTCAAAGAACTAGATATGTTAGAAGCTACGGTGCGATGCATTAAGGATCTTTCTTACTGCGAACATGAAATTAAAAATAATGGTTATCATCAAAGAGCTGGTGGTTTTGGAAAAATGTTTGGTGGTGGCTTTATTTTAGATAGAAAGAAATCTTTACATATTCGTAAGTATCACTTTTTTTAATTTAAATACTGAATTTTTGAATGCTTTTCCTTGCAGATGAATACACTGATGATATTGTAAAAACGGATGAATATAAAAAACGAATGAAGAGGATTGCAATGTACTTTGAATATTTTTTTAAAAAAATATCATATGTAAAGTACAATGAGGCAACTAATCTTTGCGCAAAACTTGGTATTCCTGGATTTTCAAAAGTTTCTAGTGAAGAAGACAGTGTACCGTTTGCTAGTAATTTAACTTGGACATCTGGAGGGAATGGTAATGGGTTCTCTAATGAGGTTCATCTCGATAAGGATGCAAGTGAGTATACTTTAGGAATATTTTTTCCTAAAGATACAGAAAAAAACACCATTCATATGAAGTATGATAAGACCCAACCACGACAAATAGGTGGAGAACTTATGTTTCCTGAAATTCGAAGTAAAATCAACTTTGAAGCAACTAATGGAATAACAGTGACATTATGGCCTGCCAATCAACTAAGGCATTTTACCTCAAGATGTCATGAAATTCCTGGCTTCACTAGGATAGGTTCTTCTATTCAAATCAGCACTAGACTTTTTCATGCTATAGAAAAGCTTAATGTTTTTGATATTGATATTTCAGAATACTTAGAAATTAAAACAGAAAAATTTAGGTTAGAATATTTGATTAGTGCTTTGAGAGTTTTTTTGAAAAGAGATGACTTAATAGAGGAAGAAATAGAATCAGCAAAGTATTATTTATCTAATGTTAAGACAAATCTAAAAAATCTAGATATATAAATATTAAAAATTTATATTATATATACACAACTTAATGCAAATTTAAACATGATAAATACTGGGAGTAGCTGTAACATTTTCAGTTTTGATAATTATAGTATTATCTATTTCTTTTATTTGTGAAATAAAATAATTTTTTTTCATAATATTATAAGAAAATTTGATTTACTTTTGAGGAAATATATAAGTTGTGAAATCTTTAAATGTCATTTTTATTAAATTGGTAGCAAAGGTTCTAAAATAAAAAAAACTATAATAAAGAATTTGAAATATATTAGCCATAAAAATGTGCTTTTAATGCTACCAAATTAACTGTATAGTATTTTAGGTCAAACAGGCTTATTAATAAAAAAGGTAATAATAAAGAGTTGAAGAAAGAATTTTGAATCAATGATAGATTAAATTGTATTTTTTTAAGAATGTACTCATTTAATTATTTAAATTGTTCTACTTCTGATTAAAAATGTTACAATCAACGAAAATATTTGTAATAAATAATAGATTATATAATATTAAAGGTAAAGTAACAAAACTAGAGCAGTTATCATATTTTTATATAAACAATAAAATATTTAAGAATTTAATACAAGTATTTGAAATCATATAAGTAGATTTTAAAATCTTTGTTATTGCTGGACTTACAATAATTTTTTTTAATAATTAATTTAGAAAATCATGTCAAAGGTTACTTAATAAATTTCAAAGATGGTCACATTTTTGACGTATTTGAAGGAAAATAACTTGAATTATACAAGATATATCATATAGAAAGAACTTTATCTATTTACATGTTGGAATATTAATTTATTGAAAGGCTATGTTTAGCAAAAAAAGGTGATACTGGCTGAATGGAGCTCCAGTGATTAAGAAAATCTGCAGAAATAGCCCTAGCAATTCCCGGAGGACTTGGGGTATCAAATTTTAAAGGAAATGGATCACACTTGCCTATAAAAGGTTTTATTAATGTTAAAATATAGTTATTTAAATTTTTCCAAATTATTTCTTCCATCAAATGATTTTTTTTTTCATGTAAATTAAGAAACTTAACTTCTGATATTACCTCCAAGCAATCAGCTGCTGAAGCCAATCTATGATCTTGAGAGCTCAGAAATAAACCACGGACACCATCAATTATATAGAATGTGAAAGATTGATATCGGTGGTGGGAGTATTCAGAATTTATTTTGTTTAGTGCAGCCTTTTGTTTCTCTCTCCTTATAGTCAGTTCAGTATTTTCGTTTTTCTCACTTGATTGTTGAGCTTCACTAGTCTTACCACTTGATATTGTTGCAGCACAATATTTTGATTTAAGAATGATAATTGACATAATTATATCAATGATAATATTGCTGATTTGAAGAAGAGTTGACATTGATATATCACGGGTTTGAAGTGCAGTGGGACCAACTTCTAAGCCATCAGAAATCGGACTCTTCAGATTTGAAAGGTGAGCTAGAAGCTGAAGACCACGTTCAATTGGACAATCTGAGTTAATGTTTTGATGTGATGGAAGCTGGCTGAATTCATGTGCGGTCAGATAAAGTGAAGATGATATAAGAGATACCCATGAAGAACGGCAGTGGTCACTTGGGATCATTAATCTCATGAGCATTCGGATAAGATTGGATTCAGGGTGATCCGTTTTCTTTGTTGAGGAAAGAATTTCAGTATTTAAACCATCAGGATCACATAAATCTTCCATTTTTTTGAAATCAATATTATCGAGTACCCATAGCTGTGAGCTATCAATCTCTAAAAAAATATTTGCTACAAAAGGAAAAAAAAAATAAGTAAAAGAACAAAAGTCAAGACTAAAAATTATGGTAACTTACATAACTCAGTAAGTTTTGAAAGCCAATCTTCTCCACAAGATTTTTCCCAATGAAAAGTAAACATTGGAATATTTGACATGGGTTCTTGGGAATAAGTAGAAGAGCGTAATTCGAGGAGAGTAACAATTTCCAACCACGACCTTAGGACCTTTGCCGTGCTGATTCTACCTTTATAAAAATTATGAATTTTACAGAATTCCTCCTGCAAATCAGATTCTTTTAGAACTGAGGGTGAATAAGTTAGAGGTTTTTTCGATATCTTGATTGGAGTTGATTTCATTGGTAGAGAAGCTTTCAAAGAGGTCAAAGTAGGTAATTTAGGAGGTGATGGGTATTGCTTCTTAGAAATGAAGGAATTCGGTGATGAGCTGTTTGAATCATCATCTTTATCAAACATATCAACATGTCTTGAAGAAGATTTTAAACTTTGCTTTTTTTGATGAACAAGCATAGCTTCATATTCTGATAGTTGATCATCGCTATTTTCATTGCTCTTTTCATCATCTTCATCAGGGAGAGGGCGTTTATGGATGGAACAATCTACAGCAGGTGAGTTTCTGGTACAAAATATCAAAAGAAAGATAAAAAGTACAATATGTAAGCAATAAAAGAGATATATGATTGAATTTTAAAGATAAAAGAATAACAATAAAAAAAAAAGGAAACAAGAATATACTCATTATCAAAACCTTTGCTTTTTTTTTGAGATTTATTATTTGATACATCAGAAAATTCATTAGCAGAAGCCGGTTTAATACGTCGAACAAAAGAGGAGCCTTGGGATAATCTCTTTTTCTTGGAGCGGATAACAGGTGTTTCAAGATTTTCCTTAGAAGTTGAAGCATGAGTTGAAGCTGATGGTTCATCTGTCTCATCATCATCCCTAATGACAATGACTTCATCAGGAGGAATCATACCCTCCTCATAAGCTACAAATATATATGAAGAAAAAAAAATATTAATAATCTTATCTACTAATTTAAAAGGAGACAAAAAAGGTGATGAACATACATTTTTCAAGGCTTTTCACATATTGGAGTAATTCATTACAAGGGTTAGATAAATATGAAGGAGAAGGATTATTGTTAAGGATCTTGACAAGCTCTTCTGTTTTATCTCTAGCCAATTCAAGTAAATTGCGATACTGAACTCTCGTTATTTCCTGCCTCTCATTGCTAAGTACAGGAGGGTTAGGTGCCATGCCATGTGGCAGACATGGTGCAAGCTCAAAAGCTTCAAAGCGAGTATCAATCAGAGAGTGGGATGAAACACATTTGGGTGCTGGAAAATCAAATTTTTGAAAAAAAAAGATATAGAACATAAGTGAAATATATAAATTAAGAGAGAGGAACATGATATACATACAAAGTGGAGGTGTAGGATTTTGTATACTAGACATATTGATTAATGAATATTAAAAAAAAGTATTCGATATCAAAAAATTATGATGTAATATGATGAATAATTATAAGAAACTCTATTCTAGAAAATTGAAGTTGATATTTTAATAGGATAAAAAATTGAATAAGATTAAAATTAAAGTGAGGATGAAAGAAACAGAAAACATAAAGAGGGGGATTTTATATTATTTGAGCTTTTTTTAACATGTATTATTCATAGTGGGGTAAACTGAGTAACATGCTAAATCACAATCTGTTTATATTGAAGCGAAATTTGATGTAGCTAACAGAAAATACTAGTAATTCTTTGGGGACTTTTAGTGTGAAAAACAAATAATAACAAATTTATATCCCATATTCAAATTGCCACGGGTAAATACAAAATTTTTTAAATTAGAATTTACTCCTAAACAATGGAGATACACTTAATTAGTATATTATATGAAAAAAAAGGATAATCCTTTATGAATATTTGTTAAATTTAATTTCAGATGACAATGCGAGATTCACATATATACTGATATGCCTCATCAAACAAGAAATGAATTATAAATATAAAATTGGTAACATTAGAATTTAAGATAAGAATTTGTTTTTTAAGTGACAGGAGGAGTGTCAGGCTAGGGTGTGGGCACCGTGACCAAACCTTTGATAAACTTGGATACAACTAAGGGAAAAAAAAAATTGAATAGTTTTATTTTGCAATATATCTTACTCTGCACAAGATATTGCATTGTTGTCCCTAACTATACCAAAATTGTTACTTTTCAAAAGTTATAGGACTACTAAGTTGATAAAATATTATTATGAATCACCCAATGAAATACCTTAAGCAACATTCAAAATTATTAAAATATTAATATTCAATTTGAGATTTGGATTAGCTAATTTTTCACAACTTACCACAGTTTTGATTAATATAATAAAACTTGAAAAAAATTGTTGAGATAACCTAGAAATGGGTGCAAGAAAATGATGAAACATATGACTTGAAACTTAACTCATACACTATTGATAAACTTCATGGATCCTGATTAATTTCTATCGAAATTAATTTTGAGACTAGCATATTGAATTTTAGCTATGACCAAGTACTGTAAGTGCCATGGTTTGTATTCAATATATTGGTGTTGAAATTAATTTTGATAGGAATCAACAAGTATCAGATGGCACCATGCATGAAACACTGACAGAAACCATCAAATTTATGAGGCAATGAACCTCATAATTTCGATCGAAATTAATATAGACCCCTGCATATTGAATACAAGCCATTTCACATGGACTACACAGACATAGATAAAATTCAACATGCATGGCTTAATATTAATTTTGATCGAAATTAACCAAGGCATTAAAACATCAATTTTTATATGGTGTACTTGATCAAACCAGTTTATCTAACTGCTTAGCTTACCTATACTTATAGGAATTTTATGCATAGTCCATGTCCATATTAATTTCTATCGAAATTAATGTTGACTAATACATAATGAATACATGCTATGCCACTTACACTTTCCAGGCATAGCTACCATTAAATATGCCAGTATCAAAAATTAATTTTGATCGAAATTAATGAGCATGATAATCATGAATTTCTGGAGTCAACTGCTTATTTTTATGCATGGTGCCTTGCCAACATTAATTTCGATCGAAATTACTTTTGATACTGGCATATTGCATGTATATATGCCTGGAAAGTGTAAGTGGCATAGTGTGTATTCATTATGTATTGGTCAACATTAATTTCAATAGAATTTAATATTGACATTTTCATATTGAACCCAAACCAGCAAACGACCCAAAAAATTCTTCATAAAACTGCTCATTAATTTCGATCGAAATTAGTGAGCACCATATACATATTGAATGGTAGTTATATCTGGTGTGTGTAAGTTGTAAAGCTTGTGTTCAATGTTTATTGGTCAACATTAATTTTGATCAAAATTAATGAGCATTTTGATCATGAACTTTTTCAGTCAGTTAGTTGTTTCAATGCATAATGGCATTCCAACATTAATTTTGATCAAAATTAATGTTGAAATGATATAATGCTTTTTTGCATGACATGTAAAGGACGGCAAGTATTTTTAAGTATTGAAATTTACTATACATGTTGAGGGTAAATATAAAATTTACATATCCATATTAATTTCTATAAAAATTAATGTTGACCAATACATAATAAATAGTAAATATGCCTGGCTAGTGTAAGTGGCATAGCTTTTTTTCAATCTGCACTTGGCAACATTAATTTCGATCGAAATTAAGGTTCATGATTATCATCAATTTATTCAGTCAGTTGCTTACTGTTATGCATGGTAACATGTCAACATTAATTTTAATAAAAATTGAATTTGACATGCTACCAAGCATTTTTATGTAAGATGAAAAGTAGGGCACTCTATTGTTAAGTAAACACATTACAATGCATATTGAGCATGTAAATATCATTTACACATTAATATTAATTTCAATCAAAATTAATGTTGACCAATAAACATTGAACACAAGCTTTACAACTTACACACACCAGATATAACTACCATTCAATATGTATATGGTGCTCACTAATTTCGATCGAAATTAATGAGCAGTTTTATGAAGAATTTTTTGGGTCGTTTGCTGGTTTGGGTTCAATATGAAAATGTCAATATTAAATTCTATTGAAATTAATGTTGACCAATACGTAATGAATACACACTATGCCACTTACACTTTCCAGGAATAGACACCATGCAATATGCCAGTATCAAAAGTAATTTCGATCGAAATTAATGTTGGCAAGGCACCATGCATAAAAATAAGCAGTTGACTCCAGAAATTCATGATTATCATGCTCATTAATTTCGATCGAAATTAATTTTTGATACTGGCATATTTAATGGTAGCAATGCCTGGCAAGTATAAGTGGCATAGCGTGTATTCACTATGTATTGGTCAACATTAAATTCGATTGAAATTAATATGGATACATAAATGTGACATAAAGAGGTATGGACCATCAATTTGTTGAAAATACATTTTTATATCTCATACATTATTTGTTTTTCTTAAATAAAATGTTACTCTCTCTCAATATCACTTTATAACATTTACCAAGCTGCTTTGAAAAAAAACAGAATACATAAAATTCAATATAAGATAGCTATATTACACAGAAGATCACCGTTATACCTAAGTTATGATGATGTTGATGCTCTATTAATTGATTCCCGAATCTTTACCAGATCAATATCAGCTCCAACCCCAAGTGACTCACGTTCATTCACAGATAATCCTTGCAAAAATGTTGCTGAATAGCAATTCTTGGGGAGGTATTTGGGAACATTGAATATACCATTTTGTGCAACTGTCCTTTCTGATGACCGTGAATATGTTTTTAATGTTGATTTTTTTTGAGCTGGTGTATGGGCTAAGTCCTTTGTCATCTTATCCATTTTTTTAAACAAATCATTGAGTTCAGGATTTCGCCATCCAGGAATAGCTCGGATAGGTGCAGTTGGGGCTGGTGCTGGGCCTTCCTCGATATCAGAGATGCACCTAGTATCATGAAAAAGCACAACAAAACCTGGCACATCACTGCAGAGATCTCTTGCTAACTTGTAGCGTGCACTAGCAATCTGAATTCCAACTAAATCAGCTTCATAATAACAAAAAGCAAAGTAAAATTAAAAACTTACCTTGGTCCGATAACGTTTTACTTGTGCCCTTGCCCTCTTTTCAATCTTTTCTCTTGCTACCCTTTCCTCTTCTTGCCCAAACAACCTTATCATCTCCTTCCCCTTATTAACTACCCATTTCTCAATAACACATTGAGTGAACTGAAGCTTTGACTGATCGATTGTATTCAAGGTGGTGAGCCATCTGGTACAGTGGTCGCATACTATGCTTCCCATGACTTGATTCCAAGTTGATTCTGAAAAATCACGGCAAGTCCAATCAAACGTGAATTTCCGAAAACCTTTTTCTTGCAATTCACGCTCTAAGTTTCTTTTGACAGAAAGTGGGATCGGTGCTCCTCCTTTTAGTCCTCGAGGCTCAGGTGCTGGAAAAAATTCGGGTAGTCAAATTTTGGATCGCAAGAAGGCTATAGAATTGGTTATCAGAAATTGTCGATCAGCTGCAGAATTGGCACGGTTAGAAGATTGGACTTGGGTTAGGACAGTTTGAATGGTTTTTAGTTTGAATTGGCTCCAATCTTTCCAATTTTCAATCTCAAAAGGTGTTGGGCTCGCAGGATATTTTGATATTTGTGTTGGTCCCCCAAGACAATACTTCAGAAAGTGGTAAATATTTCTATTTAGACTGTCCGAGCTCCTGGGAACATCATTCCTTCTAACTAAGCCTCTTACAGCCCTTAACCCCCGTTCTCGCTCATGAGACTCTGCTGAATTGAGTCTGTGGTAATCACTGATACCCATAATGATTGAGGGATTCACTAACAATTCAAATAAGTTAATTAAATTGGTTATTTTTCAATAAAAGAATACACTACAAATTTTACTTACCTGCTCCACTTGTGCTTGCTCCTTGGTTAGGCTGAGCAGATGATGATTGGTCTCCGAAAAATTCCCTCAATACTTCACTAGCCCAATCTCTTCCTAGCTGATCAGCTTGCTGATCAGCACTTTCAGAAGCAGAAGGATGATTGGGATTAAAATTTCTCGGTTCTGAATGAGACTCTTGGCCTGGATTGGGATTAGGTGGTGGGTTAGGATTAGGTGGTACAGATTGAGATGCATCTGGAGGTGGATCAGCAGAGGGTGGTGGAGGAGTATTTCCAGTATTAGTATGTTGAGGCGGAAAACAATCAGAATCGGTTGGGTCAACAGACATCCCTTCAAAATTATCATCCATAATGAACTGTAATAAAATAAAATAAAATAAAAATAATCAGTTGTTAAAATTTATACCTATCAAAGCTAAAGTAAAAAAAGATACTATGTATATAGTCTTGTAAACGTGTATGTTCTCTTGTCGAAAAATAAAGTGAATAATATATAGCTATCAGCTAAAGTTGGAAGGTCAAACTATTTATAGTAGATGAATGAGCAAGAAGATCATTCATTAAGTAAAAATTTTATCATATTTCTCATTATCATGATTTTATTTCTTTCATGCTTACATTTAAGATAAAAATGACTCATTGAAAGCATGGGTTCTCTCGCAATAAAAGCAACCAAAGTAATTGTTCACTGGTTTATGATAAGGTAAGTTGGATGCATTGCATTTTTTAATCGAGCATTGAATTATTTCTTTCACCATTTACAAATATCACCAATCCTACAAATTTCCCGAATCCCAAATTAACACAAAGATGTTAGTCAACAGAAAATAAATTTGATTAATTTTTTCACTCACTACTGTCTGCAGTCCAATGGCAGTGACAACCTCGTCTTTGATTCCAAACATTCCTTTTTTGTGCTCGACAGTAGCTGCATGTCCAATTATTGCATCTTTCTTAATCACAATTTGAGTTGCTTTGGCTACTCTTACTAACCGACAATGCACTTGTGGGAAAAGCTCATAGGGATCCTTTGATGTTTCTTCTGGACGGAGCTCTTTGAAAGGACTTACTATTAAATATATTTGATCAATCTCTTCCTTTGATCTGAAAAGATCATCAATTTGCCCAAACTGGCTATCTTTTCCATAGTAGAATTCAATTGTTGAATTAGCAATGTGTCGATGGTAACTAGTAAACCTCTTTCCATGTATCAATATGCTTGCTACATTTTCAACTACCCGATCCCCACTTTTCTCCGATGGTGTCAAAGCCCGTCTTGAAGTTTCTTTTCCCATTCGTGCCCTTACCCATTTAGTAAATAATGCCATACTTAGATGGATCCATTTGTTTTGTTTATCGAGATCAATATGGATTTTTTTAGTCTCACATTGATCATTATCTTCAGCTTCACCAAGATCTAATACCCTAGACTTCCGATACCAATGTTTGAGCATTGTTAGCGGTATCTCTCCTGTGGTAAATATTAATAAATTAGCACAGCTGAGTTTTTAAATCATTTCTTACAAACATTACATACGTGGATGGTGATTGTTTGGAATTTCAGATAATATATGATTCACCCGCTCTCCAGACCAAGTAGCTGTACCTGATGGTGGACCAAGACGCTTTATCATTTCAGGATAATGTTGAGTGATATGCAGATTTGGCTTTGCATTAATATTCTTCCAACCCTCTTCAAGGCACTCACGATACTCTAACAGAAATTGATCTAGATCTTTAAGCTCATTAGTCTGTATATTTTTTAATGTCAAAAAATTGGTGATCGAGCATAATGTTACAAGTGACTTGAGAAGATAATATTCTCTTGGTTTATCAGCTGAGGAAGCTGAAGATTCAGATTCTTTAAATTTTTCAAACCAAAGGGGTATAAGTGACAAAGGGAAGTAGAGAGTATACAGCATGTGCCATTCTGCTGCCTTGAGGGATCCTGCCTTTTTAGATCCTACTGATTTTGGAACTCGTGTTAGCCAGGAAGGTCTTCTTACTTGATCAATCATCTTCCATACAACCTGTAGCTCTGCTGCTGTGATTCGTGGATTACTACTACCTTCATTTTCTTTCTCCTTACCTTTCCTTTTATTTTCTTCATCTCTAGCTGTCTCATTTGATGAGTGAGATCCTTCACTCTGTGATATGCTAATGCTTCTTTGCCTTAAGTTATACAATGAATTCCTACTGTCACTGCTTTGAGACTGTACTGAGGCCACATCGCTATATGGAGGAATAAATTTGGAGCTGGATGACCTACTCTGGCTTCTTGATCGATTTGTTCCCAATCCTTCATTATCTAGTCCATGATGACTTGATGACTGTCTTGAACTCGTACGTCTTTGCCGCTTGTGCTGTCTCGTGTGTCCTGTATCATCATCATCATTATTCGTGGTGCTTAAGCTACTTCTACGTTTTTTCGAATGTTTGTGCAGTGAAGTATCAGAAAAGAAATCATCATCTTCTTCTCTTACATGCCAATTTTTATCCTTTTCCAGCTTTCTTTCTAGATCTTTTGCTGCATTTTGGATTTGAAAATAGCTTAGACTGTGATCTTTTAGGTTGCCAAGCATATGTGAATGCATAACATCAATTGAGCAATATTCAGTTGGACGCCAATATTCAAGGTTATTCAGCTCACTCCATCGTACCCCATGATTTTGAACAATTGATACACGCTCCCAATGTGACTTAGAATTTTTCCACTTTGTTGCCCAGCACATATGATCCTCATGATTCCGTAATGAAAAATTTCCCACATTCTTTTCACTAATTTCATCTTTAGAGATATTACAGAAAGAGCAGAACATTTTTGCAGAGTGACTCGAAAAGCCAGCCAATTTTCGTATTGCAGGAATGTCACCTATCAAAGAGAACAATGCAACTCTTAATTTCCGGCCTCGTGGATAAAGATGTGTCTTTTCAATCAATATACCATCCCATAGAGTTTGTAGATCATTAACCAGTGGTTTTAGAAGGTGATTAAGCTGTTCACTTGTGGGTTCTGTTGGTCCGGGTATAATAGAATACAAAAAAAGATTTTCCATTTTGTATCTATCTTCTTGAGGTAGGTTCATACACACCATCATAATATTGCCTACAGACTTCTGATGACCTCCAATCCTATTGCCACCAGGCCTAAACCAGTCGACATATAAAGTAAACATTAAGTTGCCTGAAGTTATCGTATATTCATCATCATTGCTATCCAGAGCTGGAGTGGTTATGGGAAAGTTTTTCCAAATTGAACCATCACAAACATCCTTCATCAAATCACACTCTACACGTTCTGCCACAGGGGTTTTCTTCTCAATCAGAAGCTCAAATTTGAACAGTTTGATCTTTTCCTTAAGCCAGTCGATAAAAGAATGGTGATGAAATGTTTTAAGAGATAAGTATTTTACATGTTCTTGATGTTCCTCCATCAAATACAGCCTTTCATCACATTTAACTGCAATTTGTCCTGCTCCAAACATTTTTAAATAGCGCTTTGATGATGAAAGAAACGGTTGATTGCAACATAGTATAGATGGTTGAGATTCAGAGTTATACTCATAAAGAGCAAAGCATTTAGGACAGCATGTTTTAGTGAAAAATGATTGATTGAGCTTTAATCGACTAAAAACTGTATCTATCGAGCGTGGGACCAGGCGGACAATGCTATCAGAATCCAGTATTCCACTATCACCTAGAAGTTTGAGCTTCTTAATTTCTTCATCCAAAAATTGAGTACAACCTTCTTTGCTCAAATGATGAATCAGAGAAAGCTTTGCTGCCTGCCACATAATTATTTGGCTATACCGTTCCCCGAGATTTGAGTTTCTAGAGACTGTTGAAGATACTTCTGCCCCCAATAGCAACTGCCCCTATGTAATAAATCATTGAAACATCATAAAGACTTTAATTCTCACATTGAACTATAGATATACAGCTTACTGTTTCTGTGGAGCGGGAACTTCCAATGTTAAGTGGATTGTTGGAAGAAATAACCATCTGGGCCTTCCTATTTCTTTCCTCTTGATGTTTTGCATAAGAATTAGAGCTTTTGAAAGCCATACCAACTTCAAAGGACCCAGAAGAAGTTTGATACTTTCTATTGACACATCCAAGATCTTGACATTGACATACATGAAAAAATGGAGGCATTGTAATTGTGATAATTGTAGGAATAAGTTAGCTATTCGAAGTTACCAATTGAAGGTATTCCTTTTTTTGAAAGGCACTAGCTAATATAAGCTACATTTTTTTATCAAAAGAATATGATGGAATATGTGTTGAAATTATTTAAGTTTAAATGTTTAATTTTTAATCGGATAAATTATATATTAATTTAAAGTTATGCAGTCTACTTTATTTGTATTCTGTATACTCTCTGCATTTGTACAACAATGCATGCATGTTTATCAGAATATTTTCTATCATAGAAAAAATTCTGTTGTACGCACAAGCATCTTAATTATTTTTCTATCAAATGCCTTCTGAGTTATATCTAACTACCCTATAATTATTTGATTTTGATAAAAATTCTTAGTTATGGACTATAAGAAAAGTAATCCATATTTTTAACATAATTATTTAAAAAATTACCCCAAGAATCAAAGTTAAACCCAAAAATAAGTTTAATATTTTGTAAAAAACAATCACAAACATATTTCTTTCAACTTGAAAATTGGTCTGTACTAGGTAGAATTTTCTATAAAGAAAAAATCAAAAATACTCAAATAATAGATGCTACAAAAGTGTAAACCTTAAAGAATTACATAAAAGCTGAAACCTTGTATAACTTTTCATACATAAATGCGATGAAGTGACACTCTAGTCTATTTATTCAGGTTGAAAAAAATTACTCAAAAGAATATGTATTACTATCATATTGGACCAAAAATAATTTTTTGGTAATCAAAAAATGAACATAGCCTCACATTTAACAAATTATTTTTGTGGAAGAATTTTTTGAAAAGAAAAAAAAATCCGTTTCTTAAATGAGTCTGCTTTTATCACATAATCATTCTCTTTATTTTATACCATTCCTTTTGAGTTCAAGTTGCATATAAAAATATAATTTATGCATATTATAATTCCATAAAGTCGAAATATTTCTTATTCTTAATTTTTGTGATATTTCTCCTTAAATCAACTTTGATCATATAGTTTTGGAGCTCAACAATTTATCCTTCCTCTTTGTTTAATTTAATTGAACACTTTCTTAATCTTATTATTTATGAACCCTAGTAGCTCTTACTTTCCTCATGGAAACCTGCCCACAAACACAAGAACACTTAATAGAATTTTTAATGAGACTTTGCCTCCATTCAATTCTCACTTTTGTAGATCTATACACAATTTTTGTCGTTCACTTTTGGATATGTCACCAGAATCAAATGGATGGAAACAAAACCCTACTGAAGAGCAATTAGACAGATTTTCATCATTCGACATGAATTCTTGCAACATTGCCTTTTAACTACCTCATCCAGAATCAAATTCAGCGGTTTCAGAAAAGTTTCCACCAATTTTCCGTGAATCTTTTATTGAGCACCTTCGCATGTGTGGTTTCCCAGGATCAACTTTCGCTTGGAACCTAGATTGGTTTGACAAATGGAACCAGGTCTTGGCAAATATTCTCATTAAACACTGGGACAATGCCTTAAAAACCAATAATTTGATTGCATATCCAATTGACTCAACTCAAATTAGCTTCTCAAATCAAATAGGAGTTCTTCACCGTTGGTTTTTAGGTCATGCTGATAGATTAAGACTTGGGAAGGATTCTCATAGCTCTCAAGAAATAATCAAAGTGAGAAAGCATAAATATAGAATAAAAAAAAAAGTATGAAAATCCCTTTTTTTTCAACCGTTTTTATTTATGACCTTTATTTCAAATAACAAAGATTCTTAGAATTCAGTTAACCGAACTAAACTTCTTAAACAACTTCCACATTGTGAAACTTATCACAACCTTTTCACAAACATCAAATGTTGTTCAGACACCGAAATTGATAATGATGGATCGTTAAGACGTATCTTAATGCAATGGAGGTCTGAAGATTTTTCTAAAGTTGCACAATATCTTGACCAACAACACTTTGATATTCGAGATAATTCAACCTACTCTGGCAGTGTGCTAAAGGACTTGGCCTTGTACAAAAGAATCAGTTTGGTTTCAACATTATCCCCTAACCTTAATCCTTCTCATGTCCCCCGGGGTTTGCCGAATGACTGTTATTCTCCCTTATATCTTGCATCTCTAAATCCTCAACAACTCAGACTTTTAAATCCTCAAAATCCCATAAATTTACCTGCTCTCCTTGAAATTCTTTGTTCCTCTAATGTGAGTGATTGACAAACTCCCTTAATAATAGGTTTGCACACTCATACTCCTCATTTCCACTGTTTGGGACACTTAGCCTTGAAAACAAAAACATAATTTTAATGATTACTATTATCATTAAAATTTATAGAAATGAAATTTGGCTTACATTGTTAGCTCCATTTTTTTCCTTTGAATCTTATACATGCTGAATTCTATACTTCCTTGTACAAAATAATTCAAAACATTTACTTCATTTTGCTGCCCCATTCTATACAGCCGATCAACAGCCTGTTGCTCAACTGCTGGATTCCAATTTGGCTCCTATTTCAACATTGAACATATAAAAAATTTAATATTTTTGTTCTTAATATGAAATAAAAGACATTGAGCTCACCATTATATATACATTTTGAGCACACCTGAGATCTATACCCACTCCTGCAGCCTGAATCGTTCCAACCAAAACTTGGCAATTTTTATTAAAATGGAATTCATGCATATTTTTGTCTCGCTTTGTCCGGCTGAGTTCACCCGTAAGCTGGGTATACCTAATATTGTGGTCATCTAAAGCCATTTTTATTCTATTTTGAAATATTAGAAAATTGTTTTTAATAAGCCAACACAATTTTGTAAAACAATTCATTATAGAATCACTTACATCTGCAAAAAGTCTGCAAAGTTGGAGAATATAACAGCTTTTGGAAAATTTATATCCCTTTCACCAGACAAAAAGTTTTTTAAGTGGCCTATAAGATGACAAATCTTTGCGGAATGCTGCCAGGTGAAATCAAAAGTTGGAGTTTCATCCAGATTTTCGTAGATTGGATGGTTGCAGAATTTTCTTAAAATCATCAGCTCTCTTAGAAACTCAGATGAGTCCCAAGGGAAGTCAGTGCTTCTGGAGGGCCCATATCGCTCAGTGAATCCTTCTTGAAGCACATCAAGTTTAGACCTCCATGGATCTGCTAATTGAACCGATATCCCCCTTTGAATCTTTTTTGGAAGAGACAAAATTGCATCCTTTGTTCTACGTAGGCTTATGACTTTCATTAAGTGATTGATTGATTTAATAGAATTAGCCTTTCCTTTTTGCAAACCTGGAAAAAGGAAATTCTTCCATAACCAGTCTTCTTGCCACTTTTCGATTCTAAGAAAAAATATGAGACTTTGAAGGTCAGTGGGCCTGTTCTGAAGTGGAGTTCCAGTCAAGCATAGTCGGTGTTGGGATTCCAAGTCAAATATTGTTTGAGCCCTCTGCGAGTAAGGATTTTTAATGTAACTAAAAGAATATTTATAAAAATTGATAATAAAAATTAAGTTTTAAGTTTTAGATATAGAAATGGGCACTAACTGAGCTTCATCTAAAACAACTCTATACCAAAAGAGCATTTGAGTCACCGGTATCTTTTTTTGGCTTTGATTTTTTGACATCGTTGGGCTAGCTATTTCATAGGTCGTTAAAACAATAGCAGTGTCCTGTAGCTCATTGACATTAGTATTTTGACAATCCTTCCCATAAAGAACCTTGAAAGGAAGTGCATTATCTTCAAAGTGCACACTTATTTCATTGATCCAATTCGATAGTGTTGCCAGGGGGCATATAATCAGTGTGGCTGAACTCCGATTAATACCTTCTTGATTTTCTGATACCTGGAATTGTCTTGCTTCACCTTGAGTTGCACTTATAAGAGAAAGAGTTGAAAGTGTCTTTCCCAAACCCATATCATCAGCAAGTATTGACCCGTTTCCTTCAGGCGGCAATTGATTGTTAGGAAACTGATCTTTATAGTCATCGAATCCAGTTCTAAGCCAATGGTTGTCCTGGTGCCTCCACATGATATCCAACTTTTCCTTTAACATTCGTTCATTGTCAATCATAAAATTTATTGCTTGAAGTTGATGTGTTTTGAGAACTGTTTTGATTCCTCGGATAAGTTGATCAGCTTTCCAATCTTGAGTACTCTGAGATATTTGGAAAGAGCCTTCAAAAATTACATGCGGGATATTAAAAAAGATAGTGGAGTCGTAGTTCAGGATTGGACATAAATCGATTTGTGCAGAAGAAAATGCTTCTTTAGCAAGACTGATTAGTGTACTTGAAGAAAAGAGGCATCCCCAAAGTTGATACTGATTACCAAAAACTGGAACCAAGTAAGCATGAAAATAGAAAGGCTTCATAGGATTCAAGGCACTTCTTTGGTTTAAATGGTGAGATCCAGAGCCAATGTCACCCAATAGTGGTCCAATGTGCTGACTCTGCACTTGAGAAAGATTACCAACAAGGGTTGGTTTTCTTTCTTCAAATAGTCCAAAAATATGAACATTCGAATGGCCTCGCTGTAAAATTGTGGGGGTCGGTGAGTTTTGAAATCTTGAAATTACATTCATATAAATTTGATCGATTGTTATTGAGAACTGTCCAACACATCTGAGACTTGACATATTAAGTAAGAATAGTATCTGAAGATAGTGGTTGTTAAAAGATGAATTGAAGCAAAAAATGAAGAATCAGTTTTGAATAAAACGACAAAATAACTTTTTAGCATATGCTATGCTAAGCTCATAATTCTTTCACATGTATTATTATTATCTTTTTAATAAATATTGGAAGTAAATCAATGATAACTGAAATGAATAATATGTCTTAAAAATAAATCTTGAGCCTATAGAGTAAATTTTGGTTTGTGGAGGAAGAAAAATTTTCTCAATAAAAATGTGCATTATTGTTACATTATAATCACAAAATAGAATAATTTCACTCTTATTACACTTATTTATGTTTCTGTCTAATAGTAAAATGCTTTAGATGTCAGTTCAAAATCCAAATTGAAACTACTACCTAGAACGATATCTTGATACTAACATACTTTTTGTAAGTCTTTGGAAAGACACTTATGGTGATCTCAATAATATTAAAATTGATTTGAATTGTATGTTTTATCAAATATCTATGTAGTCTAGTGTAATAATTGAGATACTACAGTTTAACCTTCTGTTACCAACTTGGCAAGAAAATATATGTAGATATTCTTAGAACGAATATCAAATTTTGCTTTCCACAAGATGGGAAAGTGAATATTATGATATGTTAAATGATATGTTCAAGCTTTGCTCAATCTGTGCTCAGCTCAAAATCAAAGTAATCACCAAGCTCCAAGAAACCTGTGATTGAGTTTGGTTGAACCTAGGTCTAACTGATTACCAAATCTTTGTCCAATTAATTTAAATCTGGTTTCACAATGAACTCCCAACAGCCTTCCAACAGCTTTCCAACCACTTCCCAACATTTTTAAATGAGGGGTATTGCTAGCAATACCCCCCCAAATTTTCTGTGGTGAATAAGTAGTAAAATATAATCAAAATTAAAGGTCTCAGTAATATAACTCTCACTATTTTATATATGGCTTACAATCTTTGTAGTTGGTAGAAAAATAGATTTTATAATTCAGATACTATTCAAAAGTCTTATAAAAGTACTAATTGATATGTATTGTAATTTATTTGGTTATATTGGTAAATTGTAAATGATAAAGAATGCAGAAAACAAGACCAAAAACCCCCTCCTTTTATACACACTAAGTTTCCCCAATAACCACCTTGATGTACCATCCAATACAATGTTAATGACGCCTTCAAACAAGTAATAGACCTCTCCATCAACGCCCCTAGTGACCAATAACATAATTAAACAAACAACAACCACTAAAATCCTATTAATAATAAGGGAGATCCATCAAAGTTAAAGAAAAGACAAAAAGAGAGTATATGCATGGAAAACAATATTATAACAAGGTGAAAGGAGACTTTTTAAGGTTAATTATAGCTTAATAATAAGGGGAATCTACAGTAGAAATGGAGGGGCTAATCCTGACATTTGACTACGTGAAATTCCCATTCAAAAATAACCAAAATTGACTGAGAAACCACCCAAAAACTTAAAAAAGAGCGTGAGATGTGGGGTAACTACATGCAGTCCTTGGCAGGCACTTGCACGGGTAAATCCTTGACTAAAATTAGGCAAATTTAAGCGTGGTGATGAAATAAGGTGCCAAGAGTGAGGTTATTAATGAAATTAGTGCATATAAACAAGGTCAATGCATTATTAATTAAGCTAGGACACTAAATAAGCGCCTGTCGCCTATTTTAGTGTGTTTCCCCACAGTGGGCGTAGAATGTGGGGTAATTATAGTGTGAAAAAGCTAACTTTGCTAAAAATGAAGCTATTCACACGGGAAAAAAGCAGGCAGTATGTAGCCAGTACACAGAAGCCATTTCTGGCATAAAAAACACCAAATTTGAAAAGTGTTATTTTTATGCATTTAAATAGCCAAATCAATAGTTCTAAATGAGCCCAATTGATCTGTCAAAGCAAAATTTTGATATTCTCAATTTTATAGCGCATATAGTCAGCTTTTAAGTGAAATAAAGCGCATTTCTTGTTTTTTGTGTAAAACAATGAATATAACAGCTTTAAGTGCACTTAAAAGTTATGTAGTCTTATGCTTAAGGTTCTTAAGATTATCCTAACATATTCCAACCTAATATTAAGTACATAAGACTTATAAAAGGTGGATATATGCGTGTATATAAGGTGTTATAATGGCATTTTTTGTGTATTATCATAATTTTACTTATGTATACTGTTTGTGTACTCTCATTTATTGTTCCCATGTATAGTTCATGTGTTTAACATAACTTATAAGCACTTTTTACTCAGTCCTGGGGATATACAGGCTGAAACTCGCCCACCCAAAAAAAAACAATAAAAAAAATGATAAGTTATACATTTTATTTATTTATTTGTAATTTTCAGGTATTCAGAATAATTCTGTAGCATTAAAGATTAAACTTTAAAGAAATAAAACATAATAAAATATTATGAGTACTGGTTTTTTAACCCCTCAGCTGGTTTAACAAAAATTTATTTCTGTTTAAATTTTTTAAGAAGGGTGGATAAATTAGAAATTTCTTTTTCAGGTATCCATCTATCAAATTCATTTGATTTCCCTTTAAATCTTAGTAAATACTCAGTTCCTTTTTCTTTAGTAAGGATTCTTTTCTTGAGTATTTTTTCAATCTCTGATTTTTCCACAATTTCTTCAGGTTTCTTTTTAGGCCTTCCCCTTCTTTTTGGAAATAGGTCAGGATCATTTGCATGGTAAGGTTTTAATAATGAGATAGGGAAAACTGGATGTTTCCTATCATATGGAGCATATAATATGACTTCCACTGCATTATTACCAACCATTTTGTTTACTAAAAAAGGTCCTACAAATGGATCCTTTAATTAAAGATTACCTTGTAAGTTAGATGTAGTGTTGATATGAGGACTTCATCTCCCTTTTTAAATTCAAATTCTTTATGAGATTTGTCCCACCTTTTCTTTTCATATTCAAATGCTTTTTGTATGCATTCTTCAGCATGCTTTCTACACATTTGTTGCATATGAATAAAGGATTTAGTACCAGGGTGTATATCTAACCTTGGTAATTTATTTAAATGATTTACTGGGGTATTTGGTACGTATCCCAGCCAGAGTTCAAATGGTTTCTTCTCTGTTACAGAATGAGTTGTGCTATTATAAGCAAATTCAAGGCCAGGAATTAATGTTACCCAGTCATGTGTGAATTTCTCATTGTCTTTGTATTCTAATCCAAAGGCACAATATCTTCTGATCATGTCTTCTAGAGTTTGTATCATTCTCTCAGCCAGCCCATCAGTTTGTGGATGGTGTGCTGTAGACAATTTTAATTGACAACCTGATACTTCCATCAAAGATGTCCAGAACTCTGAAGTAAATTTAGGATCTCTGTCAGAGATTATGGCTTTGGAGAACCCTGCAGTATTCATCATCTGAGTCCACCATAATAATGCCAAGTCTTTTTCAGATACCTCTTTATGGGTAGAGATAAACTTACACATTTTTGTTAATCTATCCACAATTACCCAGCAAGAATTGAAACTTTCTTTTCCTGCTAATGGCAAGCCAGTTACAAAATCCATGTTTATAATTTCCCATGGAGCTTTTGGCTGCTCTATTTGTTGTAACAACCCAGCTCTCTTACCAGTTAATCTTTTAGATTTCTGACAAGAGTCACATGTTTCAATGTATTTTTGTACATCTTCTTTCATGTTTATCCACCAGGCTGTATTTTTAACTCTGGTTAATGTTTTGTTAAAGTCAAAATGACCAGCTAAGATGTCATCATGACAAGTGCTCAACATTAACTCTTTCATAGAAGGTGGTATTACTATAACATTACTAAACTTTTTCCTGTAATATATATATCCATCTTCAATTGATAATTTACCTTTTTCCAATGCATTTTTATACTTTGGAGACAAGGTTTTAATTAATGCACTCATGGAGGCATTTGTTGGATCATTAAGAATGGTAGATAGTTTAGACAAATCTTTATCAGATAAATAATTTTCTAATATAGTTTGCATAAACTCTTCCTTTAAATCCACTTTATAAATCCCAAATATATGTATAACCTCATTTTCAGGTACATAAGCTGGGTTGTCAGCATCATTTGGCAAAGGACTTCTAGATAATAAATCCACATTAGAATGAAATGTTCCTGCTCTGTGAGTGATTGTCATTCTTCCTCTGTACTCTTGTACAGCTAGTTGCCATCTAAACATGTGCCTATTAGGTGTTTTCATGTTTAGCAATGATTTTACTGCACTGCAATCTGTTATAAGTTCAAACTTCTGGTCTTCCAGATAGTAATGAAGCTTCTCTAAAGCCCACACCATGGCTAAACATTCTAATTGTGTGGCAACATACCTTAATTCAGTTTTTCTTAAGGTTCTGGATATATAACAGATAACTACTTCAGATAATTTTCCATTTATTATCTGTTTTTGCTGTAAAGCAGCACCTAAGCCTATGAAGCTTGCATCAGTGTACAAGATAAAAGGTAAGGTGAAATCAGGCAGTCCCAAAATTGGAGCTGTCATTAAACATTCCTTTAATTTATTCAAGGCATGTTGTCTTTCATTATTCCAAATGAAAGCCTCATTTTTTCTGATTAATGTTGTCAAAGGAGCTGCAATAGACTGGTAATTTTTTATATATTGTCTATAATATCCACACATACCTAAAAAACTTTGAATTTCTTTTACATTCTTAGGTATACCAATGTTTTTTATTGCTGCCACCTTATTCTGGTCAACACAAATTTGTAAACCAGATACAACATGTCCCAGTACTTTCAAAGATTGGAATGCAAATTTACATTTCTTTAATGCAATTGTCATATTAATTTCATCCATTCTTTGAAAGACTCTTTTCAGGTGATTTAAATGTTCATCATATGTTTTTGAAAACACTATGATGTCATCAATATAGACCAATAGCCATCCTTCAACCATTTTCTGATGAAAAACACTATCCATCAATTTTTGGAAGACTGAAGGCGCATTCTTTGGGCCAAATGGCATTCTCACATACTTATATATACCCATATGTGTGGTTATTAATAAGTAATTTTGAGAATTTCTTTCCACAGGAATCTGGTGGTAACCTTTGTTTCCATCCAGACAGGAAATATATTTTGCTCCTTGTAAAGTAGCATGGATAGAAGCTATCCTTGGAAGAGGGTAAATATCATCTACTGTATATGTATTCAGAGCTCTATAATCACTGCATAATCTTGCCTTATCTTTTTCATAGGAGATCAATACTGGTGAAATGACACAATACTTAGGTGTTGCATCCACTTTTTTAACAATACCCATTTCCAACAACATTTTTATATTGTCTTCAATATCTTTCCTTTTTGCAGGAGATGCTGGGTAAGGTTTCTTTTTTAGGCTGCCAGGAATATTGTCCAAATCACAGCTTAGAGAGATTTTCATCTCATGGTCTTTGACCAATCCTAATTCATTTGAACCATGAGCAAATGCCATAGGATATGATTTAATCAATCTCAAAATATTTTCTTCTTCAATTTTTTAGAGTTGAGGACTGAAAAAGGCCTTTTGGATTTCATTTTCCAATTCACCCACTTCATTGGTGGTTCTTCCACCTTGTAGTTGTTCTTCTCTAGGAGAAATGGCATACACTGAATTTTCAGAACATATCTTGAATTTTCTCTTACCATTCACTCCTATGGTGAAACAACTGTTTGCAGGATCTAGTTTAATTCCAAATTTTTTCAATAAATCATTGCCAATAATAAACCAATCACTACAATTATTATTATCCATTACTACAAATTTACAAACTGCTCTTACATATCCATTATTATATTTAAAGAATACAGCAGTTTTGTATTTGCCAATTGGATTTAATATTGAACCAAAACCCCTCCAGTTCTTTATCTGAACAGGTTCTAGTATTTCCTTATACTTACTGTCAAGTTTCATTAATGTATTAATAGAAACTACACTACCTGCAGCCCCAGTGTCAAGAATGGCATTCATTTCTCTTCCACATATAATAACAGGTGCTCTGATAGGTGTTATTTTGTAAGTATCATGAGATACATCTTTAATTATTTCAGCTTCTTCAATGGAAGTTAAAGATGTATCTGTATGAGGTATAGCATCATTCAGGAACATTATATCCTGTTCTAATACAAATATCTCATTCTCATCATCACTGTAAGATATGTTACTTATACAATCCTCACTGGATTCCATATTTTCATCTTCATGATTACTCGGTTCATAATTCTGGGAGGTTTCAATAACATTTATTCTTTTCTTACACGTGTGACCTTTAACCCAAGGCTCATTACATTTATAACAAGTGTTATTCTCTTGTCTTTTGGGGACAAGGGGAGCTGAAGGTTTTTTCTTCTCCACTGGTAATTTACTTGTAGTAGGTTTTACCACGTCAACACTTTGTCTGTAATTAATATACTTGGTTTCATATTTGTGGTTTAATAATATTTCATTACATATATTAATGAACCCAGAGGTATCTCTGAAGGTTTCAGTTCTAGCTACAATAATGTCTCTAACTGATATAGGTAACTTGTATATTATCTTTTCTTTCCACTCTTCATAATCCATTTTTGGATCCATGGCTTTCATGATTTTTATTAAATTCATTAAAAATACCATAGGTTTATCTCCAGCATTTGGATTATATCTGGTCTTTTCATACAATCTTTGTTGAGTGATTCTAAATTTTGGGCCACCGAGTTGCCTTTCAATAAGTGCCTTCCATTCATTCCAGGAGTAATTAATTCCCTCACTCAATACAGATTCAAACCATAATAAGGCCACATCTGTAAATAAAGATATTAACTTTGAAGTAATTTCTTCATCAGGTAATTTGTATGAAAATTTTAAGTTATCAATTCTTTGAATGAATCGTTGCCAATCAGATTTTGAATCTCCGTCAAAAGATGGATACTGATCTAACTTAGGCCAGTTCTTTTGGCTAGTTTTTGCTTCCCTAACCTGAGGAATATTGAGTAATTCACTTACTTTAGAAAGATGATCATGTATTTCATCTTTTACTGATTTATTATTCTCAGAGCCCATGATACTATGTTCATGTTCCATCATTGGTGTTTCATTTGCATGTTTCATGAAAACAGGCACTCTTGCTACATAAGAAGTGTTATCTTTTATTCTTTCAGTAATTTTTCAACATGTTTGCTACTTCTATTTCCACTCTTTGTAACCTATCCTGTATTACTGGTTCATGAGTTAGGGTGTCATTTACATTTGAAAAAGATAATTTAACACGTCCCTCAATGGTAGCCATAATATTCTGAGAGTGTTCTAATTTATTTTCTAAATCTCTAATCTCAGATTTTAAGCCCTTATTCTCAATGACTAATTCATTATTTGAATTTTCAATAATTTTTAATCTATTGGCTGTTGCACTCAATGATTGTGTTAGCTGTAATAATACCTTTTCTGTATTATTGTTTGACTCTTTTGAGAACTCTTCCAATTTTTCAATTCTCAATAATAATTTACTTATTATCTTTGATTCCATTGGATTTTATTTTAAAAAATATTCTATTTTTTCTGTGTCCAACTCAGAAGACTCATCATTTGATTCCATTTTAATATTAATAGCATTATCCTGGTGATCAATAAAACTATCTACATTGTCTTTGTGCAAAGACAAGTTTAACATATTTTTTTCAAATGAATAATCCTTTAAATCATTATCAATTATATCCAATACTTCCTTATCAATCTCATTACCTATAAGTAATTCATTGTTAGGTTGATGTAATTGTTCATAAGAAGTTGGGTGACTCACCAAGGTCTTACTCCATTTCCCCTGCCTCTCCTTGGCTTTCCCCTGTAAGGGTGACTTCTGGATCCTTGTTGAGGAGGATTGTTGTAATTTTGGGCGTACCAATCTCATTTCCATTTACTTACTGTAATTTTTTGGTCCTCCTCTTGGGCTGGAGGTGTTGCTATGGAATTGTTGGATGCCACTGTTGGTGGTTGAGTCTTTATGTCCACTAGAGCTTGGTTGACTTCTATGAAACCTTGAGCTGCTCTCTTTTCCAGATTGTTGATCTGGTCCACTATGTTGTTGACTCTTATTGTCAAGGTGTTCATTAGGGTGGATAGGGAGTGAACTTGTTCATGTAATGTATTTTTTGACTTCTTTATTGAAACCTGCTTTAGAAGCTTTTCCCTTTCCTCCAGAGACATTGGCGGAGTGATGTTGATTATGGGAGAGTCCTGGCCCTCCATTTAAATGTCCTGTAACAGGTCTTTCAGCTCTAGGTCTTAAGTTATAAGGTTTTGCCTTATTACTTACAATGTCATTGTTGTCACACATTTTCACGTGGAATTTAAAGAATTTGAGAATTTAGATATAAAAACTTCAAAAAAGAGTTTTATCAGTATTTATCAATACCAATGAAGACAATTTTATTGCTTACTTATTGGTATGAAGTGAGTCTTTAAGTGCCAAAAGTCAAATATGCTTTTTATGTGGTCACTTAATTTAACTGGTCTACAATATGTAGCCGTGTTTTTATATTTAAAGAAAACAACTGTTAGTAAGATTCTCTCTAAATATTTAATGAATATTTCAAACCAATAAAAAGAAAAGATTAAGAGTCCTGTTAAAAGAAAACAATTAATCAGTTTATTTGGTTTATTATCTGCAAAGATCACAAATTTAATTGGTCTATTGACAGACTCCCACTAATAACAATTTTATGTTAAATTAGTGGTAAAATTGTTGATTCAATATCACAATTTTATTATATAACAGGGCTTCTTTTTCTGAAATCACTATATAAGTGACCCCAACCTGCTGTAATTATCCAAATATTTCTATAGGGATATTATTTACGTGCACCTTCTTTTGAAAATTTCACTTACTGGATTATAACAGAATTCTTGAGGAAAGGTCCCCACATGTCAGGCTAAGGTCAAGTACAAGGACATAAACTAGCTTGAATGGTCAGTTGTCTAGAAGATTTTAATGGTCCTGTATGAATACTGTAATCTAAATCCAATAAGTAGTAAAATATAATCAAAATTAAAGGTCTCAGTAATATAACTCTCACTGTTTTATATATGGCTTACAATCTTTGTAGTTGGTAGAAAAATAGATTTTATAATTCAGATACTATTCAAAAGTCTTATAAAAGTACTAATTGATATGTATTGTAATTTATTTGGTTATATTGGTAAATTGTAAATGATAAAGAATGCAGAAAACAAGACCAAAAACCCCCTCCTTTTATACACACTAAGTTTCCCCAATAACCACCTTGATGTACCATCCAATACAATGTTAATGACGCCTTCAAACAAGTAATAGACCTCTCCATCAACGCCCCTAGTGACCAATAACATAATTAAACAAACAACAACCACTAAAATCCTATTAATAATAAGGGAGATCCATCAAAGTTAAAGAAAAGAAAAAAGAGAGTATATGCATGGAAAACAATATTATAACAAGGTGAAAGGAGACTTTTTAAGGTTAATTATAGCTTAATAATAAGGGGAATCTTCAGTAGAAATGGAGGGGCTAATCCTGACATTTGACTACGTGAAATTCCCATTCAAAAATAACCAAAATTGACTGAGAAACCACCCAAAAACTTAAAAAAGAGCGTGAGATGTGGGGTAACTACATGCAGTCCTTGGCAGGCGCTTGCACGGGTAAATCCTTGACTAAAATTAGGCTAATTTAAGCGTGGTGATGAAATAAGGTGCCAAGAGTGAGGTTAATAATGAAATTAGTGCATATAAACAAGGTCAATGCATTATTAATTAAGCTAGGACACTAAATAAGCGCCTGTAGCCTATTTTAGTGTGTTTCCCCACAGTGGGAATAGAATGTGGGGTAATTATAGTGTGAAAAATCTAACTTTGCTAAAAATGAAGCTATTCACACGGGAAAAAAGCAGGCAGTATGTAGCCAGTACACAGAAGCCATTTCTGGCATAAAAAACACCAAATTTGAAAAGTGTTATTTTTATGTATTTAAATAGCCAAATCAATAGTTCTAAATGAGCCCAATTGATCTGTCAAAGCACAATTTTGATATTCTCAATTTTATAGCGCATATAGTCAGCTTTTAAGTGAAATAAAGCGCATTTCTTGTTTTTTGTGTAAAACAATGAATATAACAGCTTTAAGTGTACTTAAAAATTATGTAGTCTTATGCTTAAGGTTCTTAAGATTATACTAACATATTCAAACTTAATATTAAGTACATAAGACTTATAAAAGGTGGATATATGCGTGTATATAAGGTGTTATAATGGCATTTTTTGTGTATTATCATAATTTTACTTATGTATACTGTTTGTGTACTCTCATTTATTGTTCCCATGTATAGTTCATGTGTTTAACATAACTTATAAGCACTTTTTACTCAGTCCTGGGGATATACAGGCTGACAATAACAGTTGGAGACCAACATATTGCCTGTCACCGGACAACCTATGCACAAGGTCAAGGGTGTTCCTGGAAGTGAGATGAAGAGAGTAGTTTAGAAACTTCTTCAAAGCACAGAGGAAATGTTTGAGGAAGTGATTCGAAGATTACTCGAAGGAAGAGCTACTGCTTCGAGATATGCTCGATAAGAATTCTAATATATATTAAAGGTGATATTAATATTCTTAAGATCTCACAAAGGGTTGGAAACTCATTAATCAAAGATTTAAGTTTTAGAAATGATTACTGAGAAAAAATAAGGAAATTTACAATAATAATGATTTAACCTGAAGCTTTACCACTATTAACTATATATACGTTTTATAATTTAATTCTAAAGAAATATCAAACCAAAAATCCAACCCCTTTTATATCCATTACTCCTCCTTACATTGACCTCATACCCATCCATCATTCCGCATACCACAGACCTCCGAAAAACACCTGTTACACCTGGACCCTCCTCACTAACATCCATTAGCCCTTTAATCCTCCACTAACCATCCCGTCCATGCTCACTACCCCTGTTAATAACCCACAGATACTTAATAAACATTTTAGAAGACTATTACATTAACTATTGCGCTGTGTGTCACTTATCGAAGAAAAGACTAAACACACTATTGAGAGATTGACTAATTTAGATTTAAAGTTTAGACTAGCATGGTTGAATAGTGAGTACACAAAGTAAAGTTGCAGTTGCTATGTAGAATTTTTTTCTGCGCTTTGAGTATGGATTTAGACCTCTGTATTATTGATTTAATGAGTTGATTTTGCCTCGAGTGTCACGTGGCGCGTGACATTGCCTGAGAAATCATTGAGAAACCCCAAATAAGGCGTGAAATGTGGGGTGACTGAATGCAGACTCTTGGAAGGCACTTGCACAGGTAACTCCTTGACTAAATAGACAATTTTAAGTGTGATAGTGAGATCTGGGTGCCAATCTTGAGGTTATTGATGAAATTAGTTCATATAATGAGGTCAATGCACTAATAATGAAATTAGGACACTAAATAAGCTCCTCTCTCTTATTTTAGCATGTTTTCACATATAGAGAATACAATGTGGTTTAATTTTAGTGTGAAATCACTAAATTTTTTAATATTGATGCTATACACATGGGATAAATGCAGGCAAAGTAAGGCCAGTACACTGAAGCCATTTCTAGCATAAAAACATCTATTTTTAAAAGTGTTATTTTTATACGTTTAAGTAGCCAAATAAATAGTCCTAAATAGGAAATATTGATCTGTCAAAGCTCAAATTAAATATTATAAAATTTATATTGCATATATTCAACTTTTAAGTGATTTAAAGCACATTTATTCATTCTTTCACTGTAATAATGAAGATAACAGCTTTAAGTCCTCTCAATAGTTACATAACATTATGTTTATGGGTCTTAATAATACCTTAAAATATTCCACCCTAATATTAAATACATAAGACCTATAAAAGGTGGATATATGCATGTAGGTAAAGTATTATAATGGTATATATTGTAATAACTGACTTATTTCACTTATGTATACATATATTATACTTACACTTATTGTACCCATGTGCAATAAATTTTTCTAGCATATTCTATATGCATTTTTTAATAATTCCTAGGGATATTCAGGCTGACACTTTGCCACCCAAAAAAACAATAAAATATGATAAGTTATACATTTTTTTATTTTATCTTTTAGGTATTCAGAAAAATCTGTAGTGCTAAAGAGTAATTCTTTAAAGGAATAAAACATTATAAAATATTATGAGTACTGGTTCTAAACTCTCAGTAGGTTGAGCTGAAAATTATTTCTGTTTAAGTTTTTTAAGAAAGGAGGACAGATTTGAAATTTCACTTTCAGGTATCCACCTATCAGATTCACATGATTTTCCCTTGTATTTTAATAAATATTCAATTCCTTTCTCCTTAGTAAGGATTATTTTCTTGAGTGTTTTTCAGTCTCTGCTTTTTCAACCAGTTCTTCAGGCTGTTTTTTATGCCTTCCTCTTTTTTTAAAAAATAATACAGGATCATTTGCATGGTAAGGCTTTAATAATGTGATAGGGAAAACTGGATGTCTCCTTTGATATGGGACATATAGTATGACTTTCAAAGCATTATTACCAACCATTTTTTTAAGTAAAAAAGTTCCCAAAAAAGGGTCTTTTATTTTAAAATTAACTTGTAAGTTAAAATGTAGGGTTGAAATAAGGACTTCATCTCCTTCTTTAAATTCCAATTATATATGGGATCAATCCCATCCTTTCTCTTCATACTCAAATACTTTTTGAATGCATTCCTCTGCATTCTTTGAACACATTTGTTGCATATGAATAAAGGATTTAGTACTGGGGAAAATGTCTAACCTTGGTAATTGTTTTAAAAGATTTACTGGTGTATTTGGAACATACTCCAGCCAGAGTTCAAATATTTTTTCTCTGTTACAGAATGAGTTGTGCTATTATAAGCAAATTAAAGTTCAACAATCAAAGCTACCCATTCATGTGTGAATTTCTCATTGTCTTTGTATTCTTATCAAACACACAATATCTTCTGATCATATCCTTCAGAGTCTGTATCATTCTTTCAGCTAGTCCATCAGTTTTTGGATGGTGTGCTGTATAAAATTTTAATTGACATCCTGATACTTCCATAAAAGATGTACAGAATTCTGAAATAAATTATGGGTCTCTGTCAGAGATTACAGTTTTTTTGAGCCCAGAAGTGTTCATCATTTGAGTCCACCATATCAATGCCAGGTCTTTTTCAGATACCTCTTTGTGGATAGGATCAAACTTACACATTTTTGTTAGTCTATCCAAAATTAACCAGCAAGAATGGTGGCATCTTTTTCCTACTAATGGAAAGCCAATCACAAATTCTATGTTTATAATTTCCCATGGGGCTTTAAGCTGCTTTATTTATTGTAGCAACCAACCTCTCTTCCCAGTTAATCTTTTATATTTTTGGGAAGTCACATGTTTTAATATATTTTTGTGCATCTTCTTTAATGTTTATATACCAGGCTGCGTTTTTATTTCTAGTTAATGTTTTTTTAAAACAAAATCACTAGTTAAGATGTAATCATGACAAGTACTTAACATTAAATCTTTCATTGATGGAGGTATAACTATTACTTCATTTTTCTTTTTCCTGTAATATATGTATCAATCTTCAATCAAAAATTTACCTTTATCCTATGAACTTTTATACTTTGGAGGTAAAGTTTTAGTTAATGCACTCATTGAGGCATTTGTTGGATCATTTAAGATGTTCAATAATTTAGACAAATATTTATCAGACACCACACAATATTTGGGGGGACTTGCTAGCAAGTCCTCAACTTGAAGTCAGATAGAAGTCAGATGGAATTCAGACTGAACTTTGTTGGAACTCACACTTAACGGTGCTTGAAAACAGACTCAAACTATTTTAACAACCTACACAGGGGGGAAAACCCCTGAACTAGACATTGAGTTCAGTCTTTGGTCACAGGGCACACTTCTGGGCCTGTTTAATGGTGTAAATCTATTTTAAAACACTCAGAGATACCCTGCTTGTGCTCACATTTTTGTTTTTTTTTTCTGAAATTGGCATCCCTCCTTCTGGCACCTTTTCCCCCACTTCTCTCATCCACAAAAATTTTTAACCTCATATCTTCCTTTACTCCCCTTCTCACTCAACCTCTCAAACCCTGTAAAACACTCCTCATTTACTTTTCTTTGCTTCTCCCATTCCTTATTTTTATTCAAATTCTTGGGTCCCTCATAATATCCATCACTGGTTGACTTTCAATTATCCATCACACTTTTAAATGTGGGTTATAGCAAGTATTCTACTTGATGGTAATCAGATAGCAGCATGGATGATACATGTTGCCCTCATTACCTTCATTCTATATGAAAGCTATGGCACATCATTTTTCTCTACTTTCTAACTTCCATTTCCTCTCTCTAAAAATGGCCTCCACCTCTCACCACCACCACCACCACCACCACCACCACCACCACCATCTCCACCATAACCTCCCCCTCTTGCCACAACAACCACAAGCTCCTCCTCCCCCTCCTTCTCATCTTTCCACCATCACCTCCTCCTCTTGCCACCACCAACACCACCACCTCCTACTTCACCTCTTCATCTCACCACCACCACCACCACAATCACCTCATCCTCCTCTCACCACCACCATCTCCACCATCACTTCCCCCTCTTGCCACCACAACCACCACCACAACCACCACCACCACCACCTCCCTCTCCCCCTCTTCTTGCCACCACTCCCACCTCCTTTTTCCACTACCACAACCTCCTTCTCTCACCACCACCCCCAACTCCTTTTGCCACTACCACTACAATATCCTCCTCATCTTCCTCTTTCCACCATCACCACCTCCATTACATCTTCCTCCTCATCTTCCTCTTTCCACCACCACTGCTTTAAATATTTAATAGTAAGCCATCTTATTTTTAAAAATTAATTATTTATATAATGTAAGGATAATGATACCTAAATGTATGTAAATATATATGAAAGAGTAGAGATGGTCTTATATAAAATATATTAATTTTTTCAATAAAAAAAGTACTAGGAAGATAGGTCCTCTTAATTTAAATCTTTATATCCAAAGTATTTATTTTACTATCATTGAATTATCATCATTATCATCCTAATTACACAGCACTACATATATTTTATTCTTAATGTGTATATATATACAAATATGTACAACACAAAACTTATTAAGTAGCTTTTGAATATAAAAGGAAATAAAAAATTTTATTTCAATTTATTTTTTTCAATTTATAATACTTAAAATAATCTCTTCCTACCTAAATCATAAATTTTGAACTAAGGGAGCTTTAAAAACAAATATGAAGAGTGTGAGTCAGAGACATAATAGCATGAGCAAGAAGATAATAAGAGCAAAAAACAGGAAAGTAAAATTTAGTATATCAGACTCAGAAATTTATCTAATGAAGAGTGGGAAACCAAGAATTCATGATAAAGGCAAAAAAGTAAAAAATAAAATCACTCATGAAGATTTAAGAGAAAGAGGATAAATGAAAAAGGGGTAGGAGGATTAAAAAAGGGGGATGTTAACATTAGAGAAACAAAAGAATCAAGGGCTCTGAAAGGGTTATTTCTAGAGTCATGCCCTTGGCCCGAAAAGTGACATTCAATGTTTGTCATAGAAATGCACCCATAAAAAGAATAGGGTCCCAAAACAGAACTTGATGTCTAGTTCACATTTTTCCTTTTGTGCTAGCTGAATCTTTTGTGGTATCATAATGAAAATGAGATTAACTCCTATAAAATTTTGAATGAAAAGAGTCTCAGTAATCATTCCAAATAATGTACAGCTTAAGTGCATAATTTAGACTCAGTATTTTAAATTATAGCTCAAGATGGAGCTGAAAACTCATTTAAGAATTTCAATTTTTCAAGTGATATTATTACTCTAATTGATTACTCATTTAAAATAGATTGAAACATATTAAAAATCATATTTAAATATTTAATATTTTTTGAAAAAAATTACCAGAATTTTCAAAAATACACATTTCAAAGAACTATTATAAACTTAATTTTTTTGATTCACTTTTTGATATTTTTCAGTCATGTAACATTATTTTGAGTCAAGAAAAAAGAGATTGAATACTCACTTTCTTATTGGTATTCAGTATGTAAATATAAATTGATAACTCATATATATAATGAAAATAATTTTGAATATTCTTACAAAAAAATAGGGGGTATCAAATTTGAGGGATCCAGAATCAGGGATCAGGAATTTTTTTCCTTGGATCAGACATTATTAATTGCAGAAGACTCTTATCCACTAGCCACAGGGCTAGTGGATAAGGAAACCACAAAATTGCATTATCCCGCCTCTTATACCCCAATCCCCATTCTTAATTCCTGATCTAAAACTCATCACATCCATGATGGATTTTTAAGAAAGTCACATGACTTATAATTTCTGATGCCATTCTTAATTATTTCTCACTTTATGCTACTTAATTTTGGTGGAAAACACTTAAAGTTATTTTATATCTACACACCCCAACTGCACATTTGGAGGTGAATCCCCACTTCCCTAATCACATAGGCCTTCCATGGACAACTATGAAACACCTCTCTACTAGGCAGAAAATTCACTCAACTATGAATGTTATTGCCTTACTTTTAGCTCTTTACTATAAATCAGACTCTGATTTGGAAGATGCTTTAGCCTATATGTATTTTCTTTCAAAAAAGTATTACACAAACCCAAGGGGGCCAAATCTTCATCATGATCCCAGATATGATCTCCTCTCCATTCTCAACATTCCTCAACTACTTCAAACTTCTTTCAATTATTTTTTCAAAATTTGTCAACTCATCTCCAAACATCTTATATTTCATAACCATTCTCAAAGTAAACCATGTGATCCTGCTATTCAACTTGCTGTTGCACTATGTTGCTTTGGCTCAAATGGAAATGGTGCTGCTATAAAATTTTTGGATATTCTCTTTAACTTAGGATATGGTATGGTGATATTATACACCAAGAGTTGCATGATTTATATCCTTTCCCTCAAGTCTCAAACACTTGTATGGCCAACTCCACAACAGCGGCTTGAATTCTCTCAAGTAATGCAAGCCAATGGTTTCCCTGGATGTGTTGGTTTTGTTGATGGAACAACTATATCTTTGAGTCAAAAGCCTTCTCATGATGGAAAAAATTATTTTGATTTCAAAAAAAGTTTCTTCAAAATTTCTCCAATTTCACATCTTTTGTAAACTAACTTTTTATCTTATTTGTAGATACTCTATTGCTGCTCAACTTTTCTGTGACGTCAACAAAAAGTTTATTGTATTTAATCGTAGCCACCCTGACTCATGTCATGACTCTTCCATCTTCCAAAGAATGAGGATTTCTCAAAGTCTTTACTCATACTTTGAAGAATCTCAGTACCTCCTTGCAGACTCAGCATATGCAAGTGGAATTTACATTATACCTGCTTTTCGTGGTGCAATATTAGAAAATGACCCCAAAAACACCTTTAATTATCATCTTCCCCAATCAAGAGTATGGATTAAACATGCTATTGGTATTTTAAAGGGAAGATTTTCTAGTCTCCAGGAGCTCAGAATCCAATTTTGAAAAAAAAGGAGATCAAAACTGCAAATCATTTGATCACGACTTGTGTTATACTCCACAATATCCTAGCTTATTTAAAAGATGAGTGGAATGATCTTTATGAAGAAGAGAATCCTGAACCAGCACCGGATCTCCCCTCCCTTGAGTCACAAAACGTTCATTCAACTAGCATATGCTCTGTCATTATGCCAATCACCCTCCACCATTTTGACACACAACCCTTTTAATTTTTTGTTTTCATACTTTCAAAATGTCCAATTTGTATACTTTATTCACTTGGATTGGTATTTTTGTTTGTTGAATATTCATTTTATTTGAATTTATGGTGAATATCTCTTTTTTGGATGGCTCATTGGTTTTCTTTTACCAGCTCAAAATGAAATTACATATTTTCTGACATAACATATTTTCTGAAATTGCATATTTTTTTAGTGTTTCTTTTTTTCAGTCTTCACTCATATCCTTTTCTTCCTCTCCTCAAACATACCTCTAATATTTTGGTTGCATTTTTCTAACTCATCTCACCAGGTAAGTCATTCTTTTCTTCTTTGTTGATTTTACTGATGTTTGTTTCAATTTTTTTTTCAAGGATGGTTTTAGAAAATGATTTTTTTTCAAAAAACAATTATTTGGATTAATTTTTATCAATAAAATTCTATAAGTTGAATAAACAAACTAAATTTTGTGGGTTTTATTTTTTTGGTTTTTGAAACAATTTTTTTTTTGTTCAGAGAAAAAAATGTCTATTTTTTCAGAATCACATCTTACTTCTCTATAATCATCCTCTTTATCATCTTTATCAAATTAAACTTCATTCCAATCATCATTCAAAATATCAAAAAAATAATGATGTTCAAAGTCAGCAGAATAATAGAAATTTACAAAACTAAAATCATTTGGATTGTATATTTGTCCCTACATCAAATATAGAGTACTATAAACCTAGAGTGGGTCAAAAAAAATTCTTATCCAATTGAGTTACCTGAAGATTTAAAATTTTTAACCAAATCAGGAGACAAAGAAATCAAAGCAGTTATCAGTAATTCTTTTAAAGCTCAATTTATTTATGAAACTCATTCTTTTAATGGCTCAAAAGATGAAACCTTTAAACAACTATCTGATCTCATAATAAAACTATATCAAATGGCTTTGGTTTGTTTACCAATAAGAAGTATGAAATTTTTGGGTGGTATTATGATTGGATTTGGTTGGAGACCAGGATTTTTTAAAGGCTATTCTCTTGGTATGTCTGATAATATATGTTTCATTCTTAAAATCATGTCACTCATTTTATTTCCATAGGTATCTACTCTTTACTTAAAAAATTATCTAAAACTGATAAAGATTACAATTTTTTCTTATGGGACACCTTACCTTCTTTTAATACTTTTCTAGCTCTTTTCCTCAAAAAACTCTGCAATAAAGCTTTCTGAAAGAATCATTAACTTGCTACCAAAGTTGGAATAACAAATTGGTGTGACCAGGAATGGGAAGAAATTAGCAACCAATATCTTTTATTTTCAAATGTTATTATTACTCATTCAGGATCCTAAAATAAGATTCATATAGATAGGAATGACACCAATTATCTTACTTTTGGAATTTTCTCATATATCAATCTGATAACTTGCCAACCAATACCATCTCCAGCTAAAATCAAAGGAAATGGCTTATATTTTCCAGACCATCAGTGCATTATTTAATTTCGTTTGGGAAATGGAATTATCAAAACAATTTGGAAGTCTTCTCAGGATCATCACCAAATGACCAAAGCTCCACCTGGCTTGTAATCTTGTCAAGAGTTCACACATTTTGGATGTTCATTTCAAATCAGTCAAAAGTTAATCCACCAAATAAACAAGGTAAAAAAAGAAGGTAAATTGAACAGATAAAAAAATTTTTATGTAGATCAAAAAAGTATGGAGATGAGTTGAGTCATCAAATATTTTTTATTTTTTCATAAATTTTTTTTAAATAACACTTATATTTCAAATTCCTAAAATAAAGTATTGGGCAAAGGACCCTGTGTTGTATAAATGGGAATCATGACAACATTTATTTGTTTCATGATGTTCCTCAGCTTACACTTGTGGAAAGTCTCAAACATTTGTTTCTAGATTTTATCCACATTTTGGATAGAGGAATTTTCATTACTTTAACACTAAGGATATTGATATATACTAGTTGTTTATATATTAATTTATGTAATTATATTAAATTTTGGTGATTACCACCCCTTGCTTCAATAAAATGCAGGGGTGGGTGTTGCCAAATTTTCAAATCTGACATGTAAAATTTTTAGTAATGCTGAATTTTCATAAGAATTTCAAGATTCTTGACTTGAAAGAATTTTGGTGATACCCACCCCTTACTTCAAAAAAATGCAGGGGGGGGGATTGGCAAATTTTCAAATGAGACATAAAAATTTATTTAAAAAAGATTTTTAAAATTAAAATACAAAAATTCAACTAATGATGGATAGAGTAATGAATTACAGAAAATTATTGTAAAATTTTATGTACAAATACTTATGAATAGTTGAAGTATGAAAGAAATAAAACACACTGGTCATTAAAAATTTTCATTAAACATTCAATTTCCTCATAAGATTTATTGGCTTTAACACATTCCATTAAAAAAATTTCTTCTTTGAATTTTCTTTAAGATCATGCTTAAATTTCATCTGTTCCATTAAGTTTTGATGCTCGAGAGTTTTCTCCTCTTTCTTTTATTTTTAAATACTAAGAGTTAGCTCAAATTTCTTTTCCTCCAAGTCTTGCGCCCTATCATCCTTCCATAAAGAGAGCTGATACTTCCTCTGCTCCAAGTCTTGTGCCCTATCATCCCTCCTTAATGAGAGCTTGTATTTTTGCTTTTCAAAATTTAGTGCCTCTTTAGCAACTTCCACTTATACTAGAGTGATAAGAAATTTTAACAAAAAGTAGAAGAGAAGCAGAGTAAAGTATTAAGAGGTATGGTACTACTTACCAGCATCACATTTCTCTATAAATTCTTCAATAGAAAAAAAAGGGGTTTGAGATGAAGTATAACTTTTTCTTCTTCTTTGAGAGTGGAAATTTAGACTACTTGAAGCCCTTTGTTTTTTGTTCAAGGTCACATTTTCTTCATCATCATTTTTTCTGGCTTCTGACTCATTTGATTGTGGCTCCTGTGTTTGCTCTTCATCTTTTTTAGAAATAAGACAATGTAAATAAAAAAAGAGTTGGTAAGATAAAAGAAAAAAAATAGTTGAGTTAGATCTGGTTGGTTTATATTGCCATAAGGATCTATTGAAAAGATATCTTGATTTATTGAAGTTAACTGAGGGGAGGCTTAAGTAGAAGAAGAAGGAAAACTATTTCTTTTGCCATCATGTTTGGAGATATAATCTTCACCATCCAAAATGTTTACAGTATTAACATCAGTTTGATCTCCAAAAATAGCATCCATCTCTTTAAAGTAAGGACATAAAGATTCAAGTTTATGTTCTATGGATTTTATGGCCTTACTGATTTGATGTCAGTAATACCAAAACCAGTGGAAGATGAAAGAGTCTTTGCCTTCTTGTATTTTGATTGGTAATTCTTGAAGCCTTCAGACATCTGTCTAGGTAAAACATCAATCCTTCCCTTGGTCTTATTCTGTAATTCATTGGCCATTAGTAGATAAGCATTAACTTTTGATTTGGGGGGCTGTCCTACTTTAGTTGCATTTTCAGTACTAAAACAAGAATCATAGTTAGATTTAGTTTTTAGCCAGTTTGTAAGATTGGGCTGATCATCTTTTTTTAAATTGAACGTTTTTTGATTTCTCAGCTTAGCAGGGGAAAGAGGGAGTAGTGCTATTTGAAGAACAACTGTGAGAAGGCTGCCTTTGAGAAGATCTATGATGTTGAGGCAAGTTAAGATAATTGAAGATGAAAAGGAGCAAAACAAGCAGATGAGATAGTGAGGTGTTCTGAATGGAGAGAATAGACAGGATTAGATGAGAATAGGAGTGCCCAGAAAGGTAGAAGGCATATCCAGAGAGTAGTCACAGATGTGGTTATGATTGAAAGTCTTCCAAGATGTGGTTATGACAGAAAGTTGTCTGATATATGGCTATGAAAAATTGAGTAGAAAAATTTCAGATAAGATGTCAACTTTGGCATGTAAAATATCTAATAACGCAATTATTAGCAAAAATAATTGTGAAAGATAATTGGGGTATAAGGATTTTTATCCACAATTAATTTAATTGCAGATCAGTCAGCTTTTATACCCCCTAATACGTATAAAAAAATTTATATTGAATATGAATATGAAAATTCATATTGAGTATGAATATGCAAAATTATATTGCATATTGCATATTTAATAACATATTGATTATTTATATGCAATGAAATAATGAATATGCATACAAAAATTTAATTGGGTATAAATATTAAAGTTTATATTGAATAAAATATTAATAAAAAATTCACTATAAACTGATTTTATGTTATATTATGTAATATTTTAAATTGATTTTATTTTATTTTATTTAATTAATTACCTCAAATCAAATCAAATGAAATCATATTGTATTTTATTGTATTTTATTATATTGAGTTGTATTTGTTTGTGTATTATGTAATTTTTATTGCACTTTATTACATTACTATTCAAAATATATAATAATTATTTATTTTGTTTTATCTTATTTTATACAATTTTTATTTATCTTTTTTTAATTCTAGCTATTATACTCATCCATCAGTGGTTTTTATATTCAATTACATTATAATAAGTCTTAATGTCATTCAATTCATTTTATTAGATTAGATGGATGCTGTTGTATAGCATGTAGAAGCATTAAGTTGTTTAAAATTGGCTGGTAAGAACTGATGTACAGACATATATCAGAGATCACAGGCAAAAAATTTGATGTGGTACTCTGATTTACAGCCATAGATCAGAGTCCACATGCATAAAAATAGGTGGAGGACTCTGATGTACAGCCATAGATTGGAGTTCACATGCATCAAATTAGATGTGGTATGCTGATGTAAGGCCATGGATCAGAGTACACATGCATAAAAATGGTTGGTGAACTCTTATGTAAAGCTGTAGATCAGGGTTCACATGCTTGTAATTGTATGTGGTACTCTGATCTATAGCTGCAGATCAGAGTACCACATGCATGAAGTTGGGTTGTGAATTCTGATCTATGGGTTTACGTCAAATCTCAAAGCTCATTTTGAGAGTTCAAAGACTGTTATTTGTACATGGAATATCACCATTTGAAATAAAATAAGATAATAAAAATTAAATTAAGATGTAAGGGAATAAAATATACTGAAATAAAACAAAACAAGATTAAATTAAATAGAATAATAGTAAGTGAAATGAAATGAAATATAATATAATATAATACAGTATTATACAGTATGATAGATTAAAATAAAGAAAAATCAGATTAAATAAAATAAAATAAAGTTAAGTAAATATTTTTTAAAAGGAATCATTTAAATTAAAGAAAATCTATTACTCATTAAGAAACATTATCAAAAAAATTACCATTTTTCAAGAGCTAGGTTTTTTCAATGAAGTTGAAAGAATATAGATATATCAATGTGTTAGAATATATACTAAAGATAGAACTTGAAGCCTTTTAAGATGTTTATCAATATATATAGGGGTAAATAAAATACTTCTTCATGAATAGGGCTCTTATAGCTCTAATTTAAGAAAAACTGAATACAAATGAGTTTAATAGGTCTCTTTGTTCCCAGATACCTGTGTACTTAAATTCAAAGCTTATCATTTACACTATATACAAGTTTATTAATTCATAATTTTTTTTAAAAAAATTCAAAGAAATTAAAGATGTTTAATGTTTAAGTTAAGTTGAATAAAGCTCAGGATGAGATTTGTATTGGGAGTTCAACCAGAGATCCATCAAGACTGGGATAAACCTTGTGATAAGATATTAAATGATTTATAAAGATAAGATTCTATTTACTGATTGTTTTTGAAAAAAATAAATTTACTTAGGCAATAGAAGGATAAACATTATTCTAATATATTTCAAAAATGTATTTGTATTTATTGAAAATAAATTAAATTAATCTTTTTAAGATGGTTATTTAAAGAATAAAAGTTGAAGCTCATTTTTAAAACACGTAAAAAGTTCTGGTTTAATTTTTCAAGTGGAATTGTATAGAGATTAAGAACAACAACTGTAACTGAGAATCAGCACACTATATGAGATTAAAATCTAATTACTTCATCCCAAAACTCATGTTTAAATATGTTGAATAATATTTAATTATAGATTTTATTCAATGTAAATGCCTTTTTCTAATTGTTAATAAATATCTTTGAGATTTTTAAGTCTTGTTGTAGTTTTTTTTTCTAAAAATATTTTATAGATAATAAAATTTGACTGATTTGTCAAAGATATATATAATTATTATCCTCATAAAATGAAATTATTGAAAAGAAGTAATGTATTACTTGTATTGATTAACTTCAATAATTTCATCAATTTTTATTTTTCAGTTTTATTATTGATATATGTAGTAAAAAGTATATATCTTGCATTACTGAAGATCTATACAAAGCCTTAAACTAGAATAGAATTTCAGTTACATTTAAAATGGAGGTCTTCACTTAAGTATAACAGGATGAAAAATTTAAGGCTGTAACTCAGTATTCATATGATTGAAATAAAGCTGATTTTGTAGTAAGAAGTATAAGATGAAGGTAATTTCTGATGTTTGGTAATACAATAGCATCCAACCTCTTATTTTTAAAAACTCTTATTTCAATTTATTTCAACCACTTTTCTAATCTTCTCACTCTTACTAGCACCTTTATATTTGGTCATATTTTCTCAACAAATTTTTCTCTACCTTCCTTTTAACATTCACTTTTCTCTTCTCCTTTTTCTTTCACTCCCTATCCCACGGATTGTAACCTGATTCTTGTCCCATAAAATTGATCACCACTCATTCCAATAGCCTTCAATCAATAATCAAACTCATTCTGATCCCTTTTTATATCCTCAATTGTATTTATGGCCTCTTTTAACCCATTTAACTTCCATCTCTACCCTTTTTTTTCAACCCATATCTTCAATTTTTATTATCACCCTTTGGCTTTTGCTACACTTACCCTCCCATCAATCCCTTTTAATTTACTTCTCAAAAAATCCTCTTGGTTTCTATGAGCTATAGCAGGCATAAAGGTCTGAGTAAGTGATAAATAGGGATGGGAAGTAGTGGAAAGAGGTAGGGATGCTTTTAAAGGGTAAGAGAAACTTTGATAGCAGAAGAAAGGGTTTAAAATCATAGAAAAAATTGTGTTTAGAGAAAAGAAAAGAAATTTTTAGTCTCAGATATTTTAAATATTAGAAATGGTTAATATAATATTTTATAATAATTAGAATTCAACTTTTGTTTCAAATTCTTACTGGGGAATTTAATGGAAGATATTAATTCCCAAAATATTTTTCTTGAATGATTTACTATAGTGCATTTTAATTTCACCATACATTAACAATTAAGTTAAATTATCTTAACATTTAAGATCACTTTTTTTCAACTTAAATTGGGGTGTGTCTAGTTTTACATGAAACGAAGTATTAAATTATTTTAAAAAAATTTCTAGCTTTCTAGACTGGCTTAGCTTTGTGGAGGGCTGATTTCAACATATCATTACAAAATTGTGATTTTATTTCTTCAAAATTGGCTCAAATAATTTTAACATGTACTTCAAAAAAGTTAAGCTATTTTCATCAGAGGTTTAATGTATTTTCACACTTTATTTTTTTTTTATCACTACCTCAATGTGTGCTTAATTATATAAGAATTTAGGTTCAAGGTTGCAGAATTTCTAGCAGATCCACCCCTCATATTACATGGTGAGATGAATAATTTTCTAATTTTTTCTGCATATATTAATCCTCTAAATCCATTATATAAATCTCAAATATATGTATTACATTATTTTCAGATACATATGATGGGTTGTGTGTATCATGTGACAAAGTAATTCTAGATAACAAATCCATCTTATAATGTAATTTTCCTGCTCTATATTTGATTTTCATCCTTCCTCTGTATTATTGTATAGGTAGTTGACATATAAACATGTGTTTATTTGGTGTTTTTATGTTTAATAATGATTTTACTGCACTAAAATATGAAATTAGCTCAAAATTCTGGTCTTCCAGATAGTAATGAAGTTTTTCCAGGGCCCACACAGTGGCTGAACATTCAAGTTGGGTAGCACAATACCTTAATTCAGTTTTTCTGAAGGGTCTGGATATATGACTGATAACTACTTCAGATAATTTGACATTTATTTTCTTTTTCTGCTGTAAATCAGCCACTAATCCTGTAAAGCTTGCATCAGTATACAAGAGAAAAGGGAGGTTAAAATCTGGAATTCCTAATATTGGATCTGAAATTAAACATTCCTTTAATTTATCAAAGGCATGTTGCCTTTAATTCTTCCAAATGAAAGCCTCATTTTCTCAGATTAATTTTATTAAAGGGGCTGCAATGGATTGGTAGTTTTTTATATACTGTCTATAATATCCACACATACCTAGAAAGCTTTGAACATGTTTCACATTTTTGGGGTATATCAATCTTAATTATTGCTGCCACTTTATTCTGGTTAAAATATATTTGTAATCCAGATAAAACATGTCCAAGTAGTTTCAAGTATTGAAACTCAAACTTACATTTCTTTAATGCTGTTGTCATGTTTATTTTATCCATTTTTGAAATAGTTTTCTTGGGTGATTTAAATGTTCATCATATGTTTTTGAAAATACTATGATTCCATCAATATATATTAAGAGCCATCCTTAAACCATTTTCTGATGAAAAACACTATCCATAAAGTTTTGGAAGACTGAAGGAGAATTCTTTGGGCAAAAAGGCACTCTCACATATTTATATATTACCATGTGTGTGGTTAAGAGTAAGTAATTTTGAGAATTTTTTCCAAAATGATTTTTCACTGTTATTTTCATTCAGACCTCATATACTTTCCTTCTCTCCTCAAACATCCATCAAAAAATTAGGTTTTATTTATTTTCGCATCTCATCTTTCCAGGTAAGTCATTTTATTCATCTTTTTTGATTTTTTGTTTGCTAAATATTTTTTTTTGTTTTATTTTTGTATCAATTTTTTTTGTAAGTGGTTATTTCTGACTTTAATGGTAAAATTAATGTTTTTTTCTCTCCCTCTTTTCTTTCTTTTTAAGCTCCATCACCCTACTCTTCATCTCTTCTTAGCATGGTCATTATCCCCCCTTTCCCCTATTTCACTTATTTTGGTTCCATGTCATTAAAACGCATAGATTTTACATTCTTTATGCATTTCACTTTATCCATATTCAATCTCCCCCAAATTTCAACATCAATTTTTCTCAACCTATTTTTCCTACCTTTCAAACAAGGTAAGTTTTATCTTCTATTTTCATGCATATATTATATCTCTTTCCTTATATGAAAATCCCATACCTAAATATATTTATGACTCTTATCTAGATAACAGTGGACTTATTAAACTCCTCATGTTGTCATTTTTATTATTAATTTTCAAGTTTTTGTAAAATGTTTAAAATTAGACTAAGAATTAGGGCTATTTTTATTCAAATCTAATTTCATTTTAAGTATATATTTTTTCTGAAGGCTACCTCAAATTTTCCACAAACAGATTTGAATTTGGTTCAGTGTTTCTCGAGATATTGACCTTTAAAGATTAGCCTTTTTTCACAATATAAATATTTTTTATTTCATGTTTTTATGTAACAAAGTAGTTTTAGTTCTATTTGAATCACATGTCCTTTAGCTAAAGATTCTCCTGAAGCCTTTCTTTCATTTCCCACAAATTGGTTTGAATTTGGTTCAGTGATTTATGAGATTTTGACCTTTAAACTTGAGCCTTTTTTTCCAAATTTCACTTGATTTATTTTATGTTTTAATATTACATAATTAGAGAATATAGATCATGAAACTATTATCTGATGTTTATCTAGGCTTTTATCTCCCTATTTTTGGAATTTTCATCATCATTTTTCAATTCTTTGTGCAATTTCTAAAAGCAGAGTCAGAATTAGGGTTAGGTTTATTAGAATTTAATTTTCATTTAGCAGAAGATTCTTCTGAAGCCCATCTTTTATTTCCCATAAATGGATTTGAATTTGGTTCTGTGGTTGTGGATATATGAACTTTAAAGTTGAGCATTATTTTCTAAATTTCACTTAATTTATTTTATGTTTTTATATTACATAATCAGAGAATAAGGCTTCTGAAACACTTATCTGATGATTATCTAGGCTTTTATCTCCCAAAGCTTAGGATCACTCAATTATTTCTTGGCGAATTAATTGAAAAAATTATATATTTGTGCATTTCAATCTAATCATAAATGGTCCAAAAAAGCTGGTCTTCCCAATTCAAAAAATATGGAATTGGTTGAGCTCAGTAGCAATTATATCTTTTATTCTAATATTATCATCAACTATGGAGGACTTCATAGCCAGTTCCATGTTAAAAAAACTTATTTTAATATGCTTACATTCTAGCTTTTCTGTTATAGTAATCCTATTACTGGAAGACCAATGACTTCACCTGCCAAAATCAAAGGCCATGGACTATACTTTCTGCACAATAAATGTATCATGGAATTTGAATTAGGAAATGGGATTATGGAAGCAATTTGTAACTCTTAAAGAGATAATTATCAAACTACTAAGGCACCTCCTGGATTTGAATCTTGCCAAAAGGTTACTCATTTTGGATGTTCTTTTCAGATCAATCAAATTTTGGTAACCCTGGTAATTAAGGTAAGGGGTGAAGGATCAGTGGCTACTAAAACATTAGGGAGAGGACCTAAATACATTAATTAAAGAATTTCCATATTTTTATTTTTTTTCTTAAATTTTTAATTTATCAGGTATTAAAGATAATCAACCAATTTAGGTATTATACCATTTGGCCATTATCTGCTTAAAGATGTTAATTAAATTATATCCTATGAATAAGTTCATAAAACCATTCTTCTCATATTTTTTTTTGAATTTTCTCATTAAATTATTGGCAGATAGTATTTTTTATTCCTTTACATGGTTGATTATTTTCAGCCAGGCTATTCCAGGAGTCCAGTAAATGATATGTAACTTATAAGACCTGAAAGAGGGGGTAAGAATTGTATTTAATGTATATAAATTAATATTTTATTGCATAATAAAATTATATAAGTATTTTATTACATATAAGTGTTATATTAATTTTATTGGTTATATAAATTTTTTATACATTGAAATTTAACATAATATATTATATTCTACAAATAATGGCGCATTTTTTATGTATTTAATAATTATAAATTTATATTTAATTAATTAAAAACATATATTATAATTATAAGTGTAAAATTTACTTATAATATAATTAAATTAATTATTTATATTTATATATTAAATATCATTTTTTATAGTATTAAACAATAAATAATGACGCTTCTTTTGACCTATAATTGTGTCAGGAAAAACTAATTAATACTGAATTGAAATAAATTACATATTTTGTTGCGTCAGAATATTTTTGTTTCACTTAAAAATCCTTAAATCAGACTTTACCATCTGTTTTGAATGATTTTTCTCATAGTTCCTATATTCCAGGCTTGTTTAGTTATTCACTATTTTTACTTACTGATTTGGGAATTAATGGTGGGAAAATTGGATTCTTAATTGGGGTTTTTAATTATTTGTTTCATATTTTTCTCTACATTGTTATGTTTCACTTACTCTTTGATATACTTGTTTTATCCTATTATAATTCTTGTATTTACAAATATAGTGGCGCTTCAGAGGACCCATTGCCTATAAAAGGGCCTTGGATAATCCCCTGTAGCCTCATCACTTACTATACACTCAACAATTTAAAGATAATTTTATTACACTTATTATTATTTTTTATTAGTATTATATTCTAATTAAAAATTCTAAATAACAATTCAAAGGTTGCCTTAAGTCTGATAGTAATCATAGTGTTTGCCGCGCAGAACTCTTACTTGAAATAATATTAATATTAATAAAACCAATCTTGTGTCACCTCTCAAATCACTCGTTGTTGCTTTCTCTTCAATAGATTAAATAATTTCATTTATTTTTATTTTTTTTATTTCTCAATCACTATTTCCTTCTTGTCCTCCTCTCTTTTCTTCTCTCTTCTCTTATCTCTTCTAGACGACTGACCGACAACTGAGGGCCTTTCCAAACGACGACGACAATCAAGCCTGGCGACGAATGACAAACGCACGGACCACCTAGCAAAAACAAAACTTTTGCCGCGACAATATTTTGAACTTGGGTTCGATTTCTTAGTTTTATATTATATTAATTCATATATTATTTTGAAGTGATTTTTCGATCACTATAGTAAGTTCACCTTTGCACTTCTCACTCATATTACTATATTTTTTACTGCAATAACAGTGATTATGGCTTAATTGCTGATTCAATGAGTGTAAGTGTTTAATTATTAAAAAAAAAAATTTCCTAGTTGACCATTATAGAGTGTTAAATCCTCTTAGTCCTAGAAGAATTGACATTATTATTAATACAAATTGAATTATTAAATTAATTTTTTTTTATTATTACTTATTGTTAATTTTGGTTGACTTAAAAGTACTTTGTGCTTAGTCCCAAATATATTTCCATATTTAATATTGGTAATTAATTGGTTGAATTAACTTGATTGTTTATTCCCAATTTAACCTTGCAATCCATTTTATTAATTAATTTTTTATAATTATTACTTTATATTAATTTTTTTTTTATAATTTAATTAATAAAAATTTTTTATTTATTTTTGGAGCAATTATTAACTAACTTTTATTATTTTTTTTTTAAAAAAAGTTAATTAATCTTCCCACTATTATGTCCAACAATTTGGCTGAAAAAATGGATAACATGCAAGTGGAAAAATTGAAATTGACTATGATGCTGATACTGTGAGTTCTTCTAAAGTTGGACATAAAAAATCTTATGCTAACACAAAAAATTCACATAATTCAGGATGTGGAAATGACAGGAAATGTAAACAAACCAAAACCCCTTCCCCAAGCACAACAGAAGGAAGTAAAGCCTCTAGTACCTCAAGAAGGTCTTCCAAAAGGATTCAAAATTAAAAAGCTTCCTCTGCCACAAAAAATCAGCAACCTGTCCAGTCATATAAAAGAGTTTAAGACAGAAAATATGACGTACAAAGCAAAAGTAGACACCTTGTGGGATCAGGTTCAAGAACTCAGGAACCAGAATCAGGCCCAGGCCCCTCCTCAGTTGCCTCCCAATCAGCCTCAGTTTCAGGCTCAACCTTCACAGCCACCCAGCTCAACCATCCAAAATCCAAATACTATGGAAGTAGAGCAATGGAAATGGGATTATCTAATGAGTCACTACCAACAGAATGTGCAACACCCTCCTCCTCATCAGCCTGGCCCATCCAGAACACCCAATTTCCATCCACCTCCTCATCCCTACCAACAAGGCAGGAGAAAGAAGGCCCAAGCACAATCCCAAACTCAGTCTCAGGGGAAGTTTCCTCCTCTGCCATGGTAAGTAATTTGGTTGATAGTCACTTGGGTATGTTTTTAAATAAATCTTCTTCTGCAGGTAATAATATTGAACATGGTGAAAGAACAGTTAAACCTGTTAAAAGACAGCTTCCTGTAACTAGTAGCCCTATTGATGTAATTAGCAAATTGTCATTTGATGAAACTTTACATTTAACTTCTACTTCTTTGATTAATCCTTCTCTTGCAATTAAAAATTATTCTGTTCCCCCTGAAATCTATACCTTAATTGAAGGAACTTCTGAGGAAATATTGAAAGATACCCTTGACTTTAATGTTGTGAAAGACAAACATTTGAGAGATGTGTTAATCTATGAAAATGATAGATTAAATAATTTACACTTGCAATGTAAAGTGAGTTCTTCTGTACAAGATACAGCTTATTTAAAAATCAAATAAACCTTGAATATTATTCTTAGTCAACAAAAACAAATAAGAAGTGACCATAGAGCTATCTCAGATAGAAATATCAGTCTACATAAGACCTTGAGTGAATTGAAACCCCTTATTGAAGAAAATTATTCATTCAAAAATGAAATAAAATCTCTGCAAAATGAGTTTAAAAAGCTAAGAAATGATTTCCATGCACTAAGTGCCAAACACTCAGTTTCTGAGGACAGAAATGCTCTATCTCTCACTACGCAATATAGGGGGTGGACTTGCTAGCAAGTCCTCAACCTGAACTCAGATGGAACTCAGATGGAACTCAGACTGAACCCTGACTGAACCCATACTGAACTCTACTTGAACACCCACCTGAAACTGTTCTGCTGAGTGGTGTTCATCCCTGATTGTATGGTTCCTTTATCAATAGCTCAATGTGTGTTCAATCTATGGTGAGTTTGGGTCCAAGGTTGCGGACTTGCTAGCAAGTCCGCCCCCCATATTGTGTGGTGTCTTGCAAAAGTAAATGACCAGATGTCTGAAATTCCAAGAATAAGAAACTATGTGTCTGACCTACAGGAAAAATTCTCAACCTTAACAATTAATAATGAATTAAATGAGAATGCTGTCAATAAGCTGCATAAAAATAAAGGAAAAAAACCTGAGCAAAGTTCATCCTTTCTTCCTCATATTTCAAACATTAAACAAACTGACAATGAGTCTGTAAAATCTTTTGCTACTAGCAAAAAATCTTGTGATGGTCATGCACCAGCTGTTTCTGTAAATAATGAAATTTCTGAACACCTGGCTAAACTTCAGGAATTATTAATAATGAATAATTCAAACCAAAAAGTGGACCATCCCAGTAGTCAGAAAAATTGTCCTAAGTTAGACCAATATCCTACCTTTGATGGTGATTCTTCCTCTGATTGGCAACCCTTTATCCAAAGAATTGATAATTTAAAGAGATCTTATAAACTACCTGATGAGGAAATTGTTTCTAAGCTAATTTCTTTATTTTCCAATGTAGCCTTGATGTGGTATGAATCTGTTCTTTTAGATAACAATCATTATACATGGAATGATTGGAAATCCTTGATTGAGAATCAGTTTGGTGGTTTAAAATTCAGGTTAGCTCAACAGAGACTGTATGAGAATACTAGATATGTATCCTCCTCTGTTGAAAAGCCCATTGTTTTTCTGATGAAAATAACAAAAATCCTTAGAGCAATTGATCCAAAGATGGATTATGATATTTGGAGAGATAAAATCTTGTATAAATTACCGAATTCTCTTAGGGATTTGATTGTGGCTAGAACTGAGCATGTAAGGGAAAATTCTTCTTTCATTAATATCTGTAATGAGGTACTTCTCAACCATAGATATGAACCAAAGAATTACCTTGGTAAATCTTATAATGATCAGAATAAACCTTCTACAAAGCTCCCAGAAAAATCTGGTAAACCCTCTGCCCCAGTTGCACCTAAAAAATATGCAACAAATACTTGTTATAAATGTAACAAACCGTGGCAGAAGGGTCATGTTTGTGACAAGAAAATTCATCTTGTTGAACAAAATGAAGACACTGATGAAGTTGAACTTGATGTCAATAATTCTTCCAGTGAATGTGAAAGTAATATCTCCTATGAAAATGATTCTGTTAAAGATGTTTTAATTTTGTAACATGATGTCCATTATTTAAATAATATATCTGAAGAATGTGTATTGGATTTATCTTCAGTAGAAAATGCTGAGATAATTAAAGATATTACTAACAATTCTTTACCTATATCCCCTTTAAAGGCACCTGTTATCATTAATGGTAAGAATGTTTATGTAGTTCTTGATTCTGGTGCTGGAGGAAGTGTAGTGTCTGAAAAAGCTTTGGCTTCAGTGGATAAGGAATATTTGAGTAAATTATTACCTATAACTTCTGAAAAATGGAGAGGGTATGGTTCTACCTTATTTCCTATTGGCAAATACAAAACCTCTGTATTCTTAAAATATAATGGTGGTTTTGTCAGAGCTATTTTTGAGTTTGTTGTCATGAAAAATGATAATTTGAGCAATTGGTTTATTATGGGAAATGATATTTTAAACATGTTTGGTGTGAAACTGGACCCAGCAAATAATTGCTTTACCTTATGAATGAATGGGAAAAGGAAATTCAAAATTTCCTCTCCTAGAACTTCTGGGCATTTGTTGAAATCTTGTAACTCACTGATCCAGTGTAAATGTAGAACAACAACTGAAATAGATGATTTATTACATGAAATAAATACTGCTTCTTTTGGTGATCAGTTGACTAGTGAACAAAAAGATTCTATTGTTGCCTCTATTACCTCTTTCCCTATGGCTTTTGCTCATGGTTCTCATGTCTTGGGAATTGTTCAGGAAGAGATGAAAATTACCTTATCCTGTAACTTGAGTGATATTCCTCCTAGTCTTAAGAAAAACCATATCCTGCTTCTCCAACAAAAAGAAAGGATATTGAAGATAATATTTCTATCTTATTAAAAATGAATATAATTGAGAAAGTGGATGTCACCCCAAAATATTGTGTCATATCCCCAGTCTTGATTTCTTATGAAAAAGATAAGGCTAGATTATGTGGAGATTACAGAGCATTAAACACTTATACTGTGGATGATATTTATCCTTTGCCCAGAATTATTTCAATTCATGCTACCTTACAGGGTGCAAAATTTATTAGTTGTCTGGATGGCAATAAAGGTTATCATCAAATTCCTGTTGAGAAAAATTCACAAAATGTTTTACTAATTGCTACTCATATGGGAATATATAAGTATGTTAGGATGCCATTTGGCCCCAAAAATGCTCCTTCAGTTTTTCAAAAAGTCATGGATAACACTTTCCATCAAGAAATAATTGAAGGATGGCTCATGGTTTATATTGATGACATTATAATTTTTTCTAAAACTTTTGATGAACATATGATTCACTTAAATAGATTTTTCCAAAAAATGGATGAAATCAATATGACCTTGTCCTTAAAAAAGTGTAAATTTGGTTTTCAATCCTTGAAAGTCCTTGGCCATGTTGTGTCAGGCTTACAAATTTGTGTAGACCAAAACAAAGTTGCTGCCATTCAAAATGTTAAAGCACCAACTTCTGTAAGAGAAATACAAAGTTTTTTGGGTATGTGTGGCTATTATAGACAATATATTAAAAATTATCAGGTCATAGCCTTGCCTCTTACAAAACTGACCAGAAAAGATGTTGCCTTTCTCTGGAATAATGACTGTCAAAAAGCTTTTGATACATTAAAAAGTTGCTTAATGACAGCCCCTATATTGGCTCTTCCAGATTTTAACAAGACATTTGTCCTATATAAAGATGCTAGCTTTATTGGTCTGGGTGCTGCCCTTCACCAGAAGCAAATTATTAATGATAAATCCTCAGAGGTTGTAATTTGTTATATTTCAAGAACCTTAAGAAATAGTGAATTGAAATATGGTGCCACTCAATTGGAGTGCTTAGCAGTTTTTTGGGCTCTTGAGAAGCTTCATTACTATTTGGATGACCAAAAATTTGAGTTGGTAACTGACTGTAGTGCTGTGAAGTCCCTCTTAAACTTAAAGACACCTAACAGACATATGTTCAGGTGGCAACTTGCTGTTCAAGAATACAGAGGACGGATGACAATTATCCATAGAGCTGGAAATGTTCACTCAAATGTTGATATGCTCTCCAGATTGCCTCTGCCAAATAATGACTCAAATCCTGCTTATGTACCTGAAGATGATACTGTTCATATCCATGGTATATTTATAGTTGATATGGAGGAGGAGTTATTACAATTAATACTGGATTCATATGATAAGCATTCTGATTTAAATAAATTGGTTACTATCTTAAATGATCATAAGAATGCTTCAATTCAAGCATTAATAAAAACTCTTCCTGCAAAGTATCAAAATGCTTTAAATAAAGGAAAGTTCTCTATTGAAGATGGTTATATATATTATAGAAAGAAGCTTACTAATGTAATTGTAATTCCTCCTGAAATGAAAGAAACTATCCTCAAACTTTGTCATGATGACATATTAGCTGGTCATTTTGATCTTGAAAAGACATTGATTAGAATCAAAAACACTGCATGGTGGGCTAATATGTCTGAAGACACAAAATTATATGTTGAATCTTGTGATTCCTGCCAAAAATCTAAAAGGTTAAAAGGTAAGAGAGCAGGGTTATTACAACATATTGAAGCACCTAATGCTCCCTGGCAAATCATTAATATGGATTTTTTCACTGGTCTTCCTGTTGCAGGTAAAGACAGCTTTAACTCTTGTTGGGTAATAGTGGATAGATTCACAAAAATTTGCAAATTTATTCCAACCCACAAAGATGTATCCACCAAAGAATTATCTTTCTTATGGTGGTCTTACATGTTTAATATTATTGGTTTTCCAAAAGCCATTATCTCTGATAGGGATCCAAAATTCACTTATGAGTTTTGGACCTCTTTGATGGATATTTGTGGCTGTGATTTAAAATTGTCTACAGCTCACCATCCTCAGACTGATGGTCTAGCTGAAAGAATGATTCAAACTCTGGAAGATATGATTAGAAGGTATTGTGCCTTTGGTTTAGAATATAAAGACAATGACAGATTTACTCATGATTGGGTCACTCTATTGCCTGGTCTTGAATTTGCATATAATAGCACTGTTCATTCTGTCACTGAGAAAAATCCTTTTGAGCTTTGGTTAGGTTATGTCCCAAACACTCCTGCTCAGATTCTCAATAATAAATTACCTAAGTTGGAACTACACCCCGGTGTAAAATCTTTTATGCAAATGCAACAGCTATGCAGAAAACATGCTCAGAGCTGTATTGATAAAGCATTTGAATATGAAAAGAAAAGATGTGATAAATCCCATAAAGAATACACATTTAACAAGGGTGATGAAGTGTTGATCTCTACTGTCCATTTCAATTTACAAGGTAACCACAAATTAAAAGATCCTTTTGTAGGACCATTTGTTGTCAAAAGAATGGTTGGTGATAATGCAGTAGAAGTTGTATTGTATTCTCCATATGATAGGAAACATCCTGTTTTTCCCATTTCTTTGCTTAAGCCTTATACTTCCAACAGTGACTTATTTCCCAAAAGAAGGGGAAGACCTAAGAAAAACCCTCAGGAAGTCACAGAAACAGCAGAAATTGATAAAATTCTCAATGATAGAATTATCACTTCTGAAAGAGGTACTGAATATTTATTGAGATATAAGAACAAATCATCTGAACATGATGCATGGATACCTGGCAAGGAGATTTCAAATCTGCCTACTCTGTTGAAAAAGTACAAAAAGAAAAAAACTTAGCATTTTTTTTATTGTTGTTTTAGAGTGAGGGAGTGTCAGCCAGGCTATTCCAGGAGTCCAGTAAATGATATGTAACTTATAAGACCTGAAAGAGGGGGTAAGAATTTTATTTAATGTATATAAATTAATATTTTATTGCATAATAAAATTATATAAGTATTTTATTACATATAAGTGTTATATTAATTTTATTGGTTATATAAATTTTTTATACATTGAAATTTAACATAATATATTATATTCTACAAATAATGGCGCATTTTTTATGTATTTAATAATTATAAATTTATATTTAATTAATTAAAAACATATATTATAATTATAAGTGTAAAATTTACCTATAATATAATTAAATTAATTATTTATATTTATATATTAAATATCATTTTTTATAGTATTAAACAATAAATAATGACGCTTCTTTTGACCTATAATTGTGTCAGGAAAAACTAATTAATACTGAATTGAAATAAATTACATATTTTGTTGCGTCAGAATATTTTTGTTTCACTTAAAAATCCTTAAATCATACTGTACCATCTATTTTGAATGATTTTTCTCATAGTTCCTATGTTCCAGGCTTGTTTAGTTATTCACTATTTTTACTTACTGATTTGGGAATTAATGGTGGGAAAATTGGATTCTTAATTGGGGTTTTTAATTATTTGTTTCATATTTTTCTCTACATTGTTATGTTTCACTTACTCTTTGATATACTTGTTTTATCCTATTATAATTCTTGTATTTACAAATATAGTGGCGCTTCAGAGGACCCATTGCCTATAAAAGGGCCTTGCATAATCCCCTGTAGCCTCATCACTTACTATACACTCAACAATTTAAAGATAATTTTATTACGCTTATTATTATTTTTTATTAGTATTATATTCTAATTAAAAATTCTAAATAAAAATTTAAAGGTTGCCTTAAGTCTGATAGTAATCATAGTGTTTGCCGCGCAGAACTCTTACTTGAAATAATATTAATATTAATAAAACCAATCTTGTGTCACCTCTCAAATCACTCGTTGTTGCTTTCTCTTCAATAGATTAAATAATTTCATTTTTTTTTATTTTTTTTATTTCTCAATCACTATTTCCTTCTTGTCCTCCTCTCTTTTCTTCCCTCTTCTCTTATCTCTTCTAGACGACTGACCGACAATTATCTTTTTTAATTGATTTACTTAATTATTTATGAAATAAAATAAAAATTTGGTAATCCTTACCCCCTCCCAGAGTAAATTGCAGGTGGGGTGGGGTATTTCCAAAGTTTCAAATAACATGTGTAAAATTTTTGACTTGAAAAAAATTTGGAATGAAATATGACCAAAAAAAAACTATTTACCAAACATTTTCATTAAGCAGTCAATTTCCTCAACAGATTTATTTGCTTTAATGAATTCTGTCAAGAGAGCTTTCTAAAATAATTAGGAATGAAATATGAATAAAATAAAATTAACTAGTCATCAAAAGTTTTCATTAAGAATTCAATTTCCTCAACAGATTTATTAGCTTTAACACATTATATCAAGAAAATTTTTCTTTTTGAACCATCTTTAAGTTGATACTTGAGTTTCATATTATCCAAAAGTAAATTGTACTCAAGAGCCTTCTCCTCTTTCTTTATCTAAAATTTCTTCTCCTCCAAGTCATGTTCCCTCTCATACCTCTGTAAAGAAAGCTCAAATTTATTCTCCTCCTAGTCTTATGCCCTCTCTTCCCTCTGCAAAGAGAGCTCAAATTTCTTCTCCTCCAGGTCTTGTTTCCTATCATCCCTGCATAAAAAGAGCTAGTATTTTTGCTTTTTAAATTTGATAGTATATCTAGAAACTTAAACTTTACATAGAGTGAAAAGGAATATTAACAAAATAAAATAAAAGCTCACTTTATTATTAAGAGGTATGCTATCACTTACCAGCATCACGTTTTTCCAAAGAATCATCATTGGAAGAAAAAGGGGTTTGGGAAAAACTATCTCTGTTTTGTTTTCTTTGTCTGTTGAAATTCAAAGTAGATAATTGTCTTCTCTTTTTTTTGGAGGTAAAATTATCCTCTTCATCATTGATTCTAGCTTCAGACTTGCTTTCTTGAGGATCCTTGGTTCATTCAATAGCCTTTTTAGAAAAAAAAAAGAGACGTAAATAAAAAATATAAAACAACCAGACAAGAAATAAAAGCTCACTGGAGTGAGATCAGGTTGGGTTATATCACCATAAGGATATATTGAAAAGATATCTTGATTTGTGAAAGTCAAATGAGGGAATTAAGTAGAAGAGGAAGGGAAAAGATTTCTTTTGAGATCATGTCTGGAGATATCATCTTCTCCATCTGACATGTTTGCATAATTAACATTGGCTCACTCTTCAAGTATGGAATCCATCTCTTTATAGTAAGGGAATAAATAATTAAGTTTATTGTCTATAGATTTTATTCCATTACTGATATCAAGGTCAGTAATACCAAAACCAGTGAATGATAAAAGAGTCTTAGCCTTCTAGTATTTGGCTCAATAGTGCTTGAAGCATTCTGAAATCTGTTTAGTCAAAATATCAATCCTTCTCTTTGTCTTATTTTGTAATTCATTGGCTATTAGAAGATATCCTTTGGCTTTTGATTCAGGGGGTCATCCTACTTTAGTTGCATTCTCAGTACTTAAAAAAAATCATAAGTAGTTTTAGTTTTCAGCTAGTTGATAAGTATTATGATCATCTTTTTTTAGTTAAATTGTCTTTGATTTCTCGGCTGAGCGGGTAAAAGAGGGAGTAATGGGATATGAAGAACAACTGGGGGAAGGCTACCTTTGAGAAGATCTATGAAAACAAGGCATTTTAAGATATTTGAAGATAAAAAGGTGAAGAGAAAAGTAGATGAGATGGGGAGGGATTCTGAGTGGATAGAATGAATAGAAAGGATGGGAATGGGCAGCAAGTCGGGAAGCCTGGGATTTCAAGAAAGTTGTCCAAGATGTGGTTATGAAAAATTGAGGAAAACAATATCAGATAGATGTGATTATTGACACATAAAAGGTCTAATAACCCAATTATTAGCAAAAATAATTGCAGATGATAATTGGGATATCATGATTTCTATCCACAATTTATTTAATTTCTGATTGTTCAAAATTGATACCCCTCATTATAACAGGTGCTCTAATAAGTGTGATTTCTCAAGTATCATGATTTACATATTTTATTATTTAAGCTTCCTCAATGGAAGTTAAATGTGCTTCAATGGGAGTAATTGCATCATTCAGGAACATAATATCTTGCTATAATATGAATAGGCAGGTTATACTTCCACAACCTATTTTTGATTCAGATACAGCCTACAATACATTTTTTTTGTTTGATGCACTCTTACACAACCAAATAAAATCATGTACTTACTACTAATCACATATTATATCATATGCAGTAATAATACACTTTTTTAAACCCTGTGCAAGCTATCATTCTTCCCTCACTCTCACTCTCACTCTCACTCTCACTCTCACTCTCACTCTCACTCTCACTCTCACTCTCACTCTCACTCTCACTCTCACTCTCACTCTCACTCTCACTCTCACTCTCACTCTCACTCTCACTCTCACTCTCACTCTCACTCTCACTCTCACTCTCACTCTCACTCTCACTCTCACTCTCACTCTCACTCTCACTCTCACTCTCACTCTCACTCTCACTCTCACTCTCACTCTCACTCTCACTCTCACTCTCACTCTCACTCTCACTCTCACTCTCACTCTCACTCTCACTCTCACTCTCACTCTCACTCTCACTCTCACTCTCACTCTCACTCTCACTCTCACTCTCACTCTCACTCTCACTCTCACTCTCACTCTCACTCTCACTCTCACTCTCACTCTCACTCTCACTCTCACTCTCACTCTCACTCTTGCTCTTGATCTAGTTTTTGACTTTTTTTTCTAAGACTGCTTGTTTATTTTGAGTATCTATATCTTACAAGCTAAAATGATTGTATAATTTTTTATGCTTATTTTATAATGTAATTTATCTGATTAATTTTATGTCTTTTAACAAAACAATCAATCTATTTTAATTAAATTGTGATGAGATTTTGCAGAAGCAGTATCAACTGCACTTTCTACAGGAGACCATAATATCTGAAAACCACCTAAAACATTAATCCAAGTATCAATAGAAGGAAATAAAGTCCTGAAATAGAAAGGTTGAGTGGGGGAACCTTCCTGCAGTATCCCCTTACAAAAGTGAGCAGATTGGTGGTCTTTTGTATTTGACTTTCTCTGTTAATAAAAGGCTTTTTGATTTGAGTTTTTCTTGAGTGAATGCAAGTAATCCAGACACACTCAGTCTGACCATTATAGACTTTTTTGGAACATTAGAAAGAGATACTTGCTCCTTGTCTTGAAAAAATGATTTTAGCAGCTTTTTTTGTTTCATCTTAGGTGGGATAACTTGTGGGCTTGGGTATCATCACTAAAATTGAGGAAGTCAAATTGTGGAAATTTTTTTCTCATGGAAGGGGAAAGCAAGTGTATGTATTATTTCATACAATATAATGTGTGATTAGTAGTAAGTAAATGATTTCATTTGGTGGTCTAAGATTGTATCAAACAAAAAAATGTATTGTAGGTTGTATCTGTATCAAAAATAGGTTTTGGATGTATAAAATTCCTAAAAATACCTCATTTTCATCATCACTTTAGGATATGATACTTTTACAATATTCACTATAATCATCCTTTTCATTATCATAGTTATTGGGCTCAGATTCTTGTTATTTTTAAATAGCATATATTCTTTTCTTACAAGTATGACCTTTTACCCAAGGTTAATTACATTTATAGCAACTGTTACTTTCTTGTTTCTTAGTAATAAGTGGAGAAGAAGGCTTTTTCTTTTCCACTGGTAACTTATTTTTAGTAGGTTTTACTACCTCAACATTTTTCTAATAATAATTATACCTTGTCTCATATTTCTGGTTCAATGGTATTTCATTTCATATTTTAATAAATCCAGAATTATGTCTGATGGTTCCAGTTCTAGCTGCAATAATGTCTCTGACTGATATAGGCAATTTATATACTATTTTCTCTTTCCACTCATCATAATACATTTTTGAATCCATGGCTTACATGATTTTTATGAAATTTGTTAAACATACTATTGGGTTTTCCCCAGTACTTGGGTTATATCATTTTTTCATACAATCTTTTTTGAGTGATTATAAATTTTGGGCCACCAAATTGTCTTTCAATTAGTGCCTTTTATTCAACCAAGGATTAATTAATTCCCTCACTCAGAACAGTTTCAAACCATAATAAGGCCACACCTTTTTATTAAGATATTAATTTTGATGTGATTTCTTCATCAGGAAAGTTTTATGAAAAATGTATATTCTCAATTCTTTATGTCAGGCTTAGGTCAAGTACAAAGACATGAACTAGCTTAAATTTTTGGTTTTCTAGAAGATTTTAATGGTCCTATATGAACAATGTAGTACAAATCCAATAAGTATTAAAATATAACTCAACATAAGGGTCTCAGTAATCTTAATCTCACTAATTATATATGGCTTACAATCTTACAGCTGGTAGAAAAATAGATTTAATAAATTCAGATACTATTCAAAGACTTTATAAGTACTATTGATATTTATTGTAATTGTATAGGTTATATTTTTTAATTGTAATGATAAAGAATGTAGAAAATAAGACCAAAAACCTCCTCCTTTTATACACAATTACATCCCCAATGACCCCTATGATTTACCAGCTCAATACACAGTTAATGACGCCTCATTCTAGCCAATAGACATGTTTAGAACCAAAAAGAGTGACTATTAACATAATTAGAATGATATCACCTGCCAAAATCTTGTAGTAATAGGGATAATCCATCACAAATAAAGAATAAGCAAAAAAGAGAGTATACTTGTATTATACATTAATATAAAAGGCCAAAAAGGGAAAATTAAGACTAATTAATACATAATAATAAGGGGGATTAATGGTAGAAATGTTGGGGCTAATCATGAAATTATACTATGTGAAATGCCCATTCAAAAATAACCAAAATTGACTGAGAAACCACCTAAAAACCCAAAAAAGGGCGTGAGATGTGGGGTAACTACATCCAGTCCTTGGTAGGCGCTTGCACAGGTAAATCCTTGACTAATTTAGGAAAATTTAAGCGTGGTAGTGAATTAAAGCACCAAAAATGAGGTTATTAATGAAATTAGTGCATATAAAGAGGGTCAATGCATTTATAATTATGCTAGGACACTAAATAAGCGCCTGTTGCCTATTTTAGTGTGTTTACGCACAGTGGGCATAGAATGTGGGGTAATTATAGTGTGAAAAAGCTAACTTTGCTAAAAATGAAGCTGTTCACACAGGAAAAATGCAGGTAGTATGTGGCCAGTACACAAAAGCCATTTCTGGCATAAAAAAACACCAAATTTGAAAAGTGTTATTTTTATGCATTTGAGTTGCCAAATCAATAGTCCCAATTAAGACAAATTGATCTGTCAAAGCGCAATCTTTAATATTATTAAATTTATAGTGTGTATAATCAACTTTTAAGTGATTTAAAGTGCATTTCTTGTTTTTTACATAAAATAATGAAAACAACAGCTTTAAGTGTGCTTAAAAATTATGTAGCCTCATATTTAAGGTTCTTAAGATTACCCTTACATAATCCAACTTAATATTAAGTACATAAGACTTATAAAAGGTGGATATATGCGTGTATATAAGGTGTTATAATGGCATATTTTGTATATCATCATAATTTTACTTATGTATACTATTTGTGTACTCTAATTTATTGCTTCCATGTATAGTCTGTGTTTTTAACATAACTTATAAGTACTTTTTACTCAGTCCTGGGGATATCCATGCTGAAACTTTAAATAAATTTTTTCCAATCATATTTTGAATTCCCATCAAAAAAAGGGTACTGATCTAATTTAGGCCAATTCTTTAAGTAAATTCTGACTTCCTTAACCTTAGGAGTATTTATTAATTCACTTACTTTAAATAGATGATCTTGTATTTCATTCTTTACTGTTTTTTTGCTCTCAGAGTCTTTAACTATTGGCTGGTTGTCTAGAAGAAAGATGAAAAGAGGATGGAGGAGAAGAAGAAGAAGAAGAAGGAAAAGAGGAAGAAATATAAGAATAAAGGGAAGAAAAGATAAGTTAGGTATAAGGTGAAATGATGACAACAACAGTAAAAACAATAGACTACTGGGAAATTTTAAGGGACTGTAGTTAGTAGTTTAAATTTCTTTCAGCTTAAATAACAATTACTAATATTAAACCATTCTTAAAGTAAAATTTTATAATATAATGTATTTGGGTTTTAATGGGAACAAGTGCCACTTTCAAAAAATAAAATATATATTATTTTATATAGAATAAAAAAAGGCATTGTAAATAGTATAAGTGATATGTAGTGAGGCTACAGGGAGTTACCCAAGGCCTTTATATAGGCAAGGGGCCCTCTAAAGCGCCTAAGTATTATATATATATATATACAGTAAAATATAAATAAAACCAATTTAATAAAAGGTAAGAGTAAGGGTGATACAATTAACTAGGATATATGAGTAAGAGCATAATAAATCCACCAATTTAAACCCAAAAACTTACTATCAATTTAGTGAGTAATTAAGTAAGTTTGAGACACATAAAAATTGATTAATTCAATCATAACATGTCTTATACCCATTTAATAAATAACCAACTTAAGTGAAACATAAAAATATATTATTTTAACACATAAAAATAGTTCAATGAATTAAATTTGTATAAAGCATGTTAAAATAGTAATTATTTTAAACTATTTTATTAGTGTAATGATTATTTAAAGTTAAAAAGCATTTATTTTAATATAATTAATAAGTTTTTAGAGTAAAAAATCAATTATTTATTAAATAAAGTGTTTTAACTTGTTTAATAAATTTTCTGACACAATAACCCTGCAATATGGGAGAACGACTTTCTACAAAGTCCACAACTTGAACCTAAATTTTTCTCTAATTGAGCACATACTAAGGTAGTGATGAAAAATAAGGCATAAAGTGTGAAAATACATTGAACCTCTGAGGAAGCTAGCGTAAATATTTACTGAAGTACATTTGAACATTTTTTGAAACAATTTTGAAGAGTTATAAATCACATTTTTGTTATTTTATGTGGAAATCAGCCCTCCCCACAGCTAAGCCAGTCTAGAAAGCTAGAAAATTTTTAAAATAATTTTATACTTTGTTTCATGTGAAACTAGACTCACCCCAATTTAAATTGAAAGAAAAGTGATCTTAAATGTTAAAATAATTTAACTTAATTGTTAATATATGGTGAAGTTAAAAGGCACTATAGTAAATCATTAAAGAAAAATATTTTGGGAATTAATATCTTCCATTAAATTTCCCTGGTAAGAATTTGAAACAAAAATTGAATTATAATTATTAAAAAATATTTTATTAACCATTTTTAATATTTAAAATATCTGAAAAATGTAAAAAACTTATAAAAATGAAGGGAATAATACTTTGGTGATAAAATTAAGCTCTACTACAAATATCTATTCTGTTTTCTATTCAATAAATAAATAATATATGCATGTAATAGTATTTTTTATAATATATTAACCCTTTATCTTCAACATATGAAAAAAGAAATACATAAAATGAAATCTTATTAGAATGAATAGTATAAAAGTGGCTTTTTAGATTTCTATTTATTTTTTTGAGTTAATTCCATTCCTATTTCAATACTATATAACATATTTCTCATTTTATACTATTACTTTATTTTTAGAAAACTATTACTTACCTCTTCATTCCTACCTTCTTTCTTACATAAAAATTATCTTCAATATTATTCCCCTGTTTAAACTTTCTTTTATTTTCTCTCAAAACAAGTTTCTCCATGATTTTAAATCGTTTCTTCTGCTATCAAAGTTTCTCTGACACTTTAAAAGCACCCCTTCCCCTTTCCACTACTTCCCATCCCTATTTATCATTTCCCCAGACCTTTATGCCTGCTATAGCTCATAGAAACCAAGAGGATATTTTTGAGAAGGAAATGAAAAGGGATTGATGAGAGGGTAAGTATAGAAAAAGGTAAAAGGTGATGATAAAATTTGGAGATATGGGTTGAAAAAAAGAGGTAGATTGTCAGCCTGTATATCTCCAGGACTGAGTAAAAAGTAATTATAAGTTATGTTAAACACATGAACTATACATGGGAATAATAAATAAGAGTACACAAATAGTATACATAAGTAAAATTATGATAATACACAAAAAATGCCATTATAACACCTTATATACACGCATATATCCACCTTTTATAGGTCTTATGTACTTAATATTAAGTTGGAATATGTTAGGGTAATCTTAAGAACCTTAAGTATAAGGCTACATAATTTTTAAGTACACTTAAAGCTGTTATATTCATTGTTTTATGCAAAAAACAAGAAATGCACTTTATTTCACTTAAAAGTTGACTATATGCGCTATAAAATTGAGAATATCAAAATTGCGCTTTGACAGATCAATTGGGCTCATTTAGAACTATTGATTTGGCTATTTAAATGCATAAAAATAACACTTTTCAAATTTGGTGTTTTTTATGCCAGAAATGGCTTCTGTGTACTGGCCACATACTGCCTGCTTTTTTCCCGTGTGAATAGCTTCATTTTTAGCAAAGTTAGCTTTTTCACACTATAATTACCCCACATTCTACGCCCACTGTGGGGAAACACACTAAAATAGGCAACAGGCACTTATTTAGTGTCCTAGCTTAATTAATAATGCATTGACCTTGTTTATATGCACTAATTTCATTAATAACCTCAATCTTGGCACTTTATTTCATCACCACGCTTAAATTCGCCTAATTTTAGTCAAGGATTTACCTGTGCAAGCGTCTGCCAAGAACTGCATGTAGTTACCCCACATCTCACGCTCTTTTTTAAGTTTTTGGGTGGTTTCTCAGTCAATTTTGGTTATTTTTGAATGGGAATTTCACGTAGTATAATGTCAGGATTAGCCCCATTATTTCTACAGTCAATCCCCCTTATTATTAAGCTATTATTAACCTTAAAAAGTCTCCTTTAGTCTTTTATATTATTGTTTTATACGCATATACTCTCTTTTTGTCTTTTTCTTTAATTTTGATGGATTTCCCTTATTATTACAGGATTTTGGCGGTTGTTACTCTTATAATTATGTCATGGGTTACTGGGAATGTTGATGGGCATGTCTATTAGTTGTTTAGAGGCGTCATTAACTGTGTATTGGGTGGTATATCAAGGGAATCATTGGGGAACTCAGTGTGTATAAAAGGAGGAGGTTTTTGGGTTGTATTTCTTCATTCTTTATCATTACAATTTAACCAATATAACCAAATCAATTACAATACATATCAATTAGTACTTTTATAAGACTTTTGAATAGTATCTGAATTTATATAATCTATTTTTCTACCAACTATAAAGATTGTAAGCCATATATAAGAATAGTGAGAATTATATTACTGAGACCTTTATATTTGATTATATTTTACAACTTAGTGGATTAGAACTACAGTATTCATATAGGACCATTAAAATCTTCTAGACAACTGACTATTCAAGCTATTTCACATCCTTGTACTTGAACTTAGCCTGACAATTGGGGACCTTTCCTAAAGAATTCTGTTATAATCCTGTAAGTGAAATTTTCAAAAGAAGGTGCACGTAAATAATATCCCTATAGAAATATTTGGATAATTACAACAGGTTGGGGTCACTTATATAGTGATTTCAGAAAAAGAAGCCCTGTTATATAATAAAATTGTGATATTGAATCATCAATTTTACCACTAATTTAACTTATAATTGTTATTAGTGGGTCTGTCAATAGACCAATTAAATTTGAGATCTTTGCAGATAATAAACCAATTAAACTGATTAATTGTTTTCTTTTAACAGGACTCTTAATCTTTTCTTTTATTGGTTTGTAAAATTCATTAAATATTTAGAAAGAATCTTACTAACAAATTTTCTTTTTTAAATATAAATACATGGCTACATATTGTAGACCAGTTAAATCAAGTGACCACATAAAAGCATATTTGACTTTTGGCACTTAAAAATTCACTTAATACCAATAAGTAAGCAATAAAATTGTCTTCAGTGGTACTAATAAATACTGATTAAACTCCTTTTTGAAGTTTTTCAAATCTAAACTTTCAATTCTCTAAAATTCCATGAAAAATGTGTGACAACAATGACATTGTAAGTAATAAGGCAAAACCTTATAACTTAAGAACTAGAGCTGAAAGACCTGTTGCAGGACATCCAAATGGAGGGTCAAGAATCACCAGTAACAATAAACAACACCCCACCAATGTCCATGGAGGAAAAGGGAAAGCTCTTAAAACAAATGTCAATAAAGAAGTCCAAAAACACCTTACAAGAGCAAATTCACTCCCTCTCAACCCTACTGAATACACTAACAATAAGAGTAAACAATATGTTAGACCAGATCAACAATCTGGAGAAAAGGGCGGCACAGGGCTTTATAGAAGTCAACCAGGCTCTAGTGGATATAAGGTCTCATCAACAACCAGTGGCACCAAATACCACAGCAACACCTCCAGTCCCAGAAGAGGACCAAAAGATAACTGTAAGCAAATGGAAGTGGGATTGGTATTCCCAAAACTACAACAGTCCTCCTCAACAGGGATCCAGCAGTCACCCTTACAGGGGAAAGCCAAGGAGAGGCAGGGGAAATGGAATAAGACCGTGGTAAGTCATCCATCTTCTCACGATCAATTATATAATCCTAACAATGAATTACTTATAGGTAATGAAATTGATAGAGAGTTATTGCATATAATTGATAAGGATTTAAAAAATTATTCATTTGAAAATAACATGTTAGACTTTTCATTACATGAGGACAATGTACATAGTTTTATTGATCACCAGGAAAATACTATTAATATAAAAATGGAATCAAATGAATTAAAAATTGACCCTGATGATGAATCTTCTGAATTGGAAACAGACAAAATTGAATATTTTCTGAAAGAAAATCCAATGGAATCAAAAATAATTAGTAAATTATTATTAAGAATTGAAAAATTGGAAGAATTCTCTAGAGAGTCCAACAATAATACAGAAAGTGTATTATTAAACATCACACAATCATTGAGTACAACAGCCAATAAGTTAAAAGTTATTCAGAATTCAAATAATGAATTAATCAATGAAAACAAAAGATTAAATTCTGAGATTAAAAATTTAGAAATTAAATTAGAACATTCTCAAAATATTATGGCCACCATAGAGGGACGTGTAAAATTGTCTTTTTCAAATGTAAATGATACTTTAACTCATGTACCTGTAATAAAAGATAGGTTACAAAGAGTAGAAATTGAAGTAGCTAACATTTTGAAAAATACTGAAACAATAAAGGATAATACCTCTTATGTAGAAAGAGTACCAGTTTTTATGAAACACTCTGATGATAAACCAATGATGGAACATGAACATAGTGTCATGGGCTCTGACAATATAAAATCAGTAAAAGATGAAATTAATGATCATCTTTCTAAAGTGAGTGAATTACTCAATATTCCTCAGATTAGGGAAGCTAAAACTAGCCAAAAGAACTGGCCTAAGTTAGATCAGTACCCTTCTTTTGATGGGGATTCAAAATCTGATTGGCAACAATTCATACAAAGAATTGATAACTTAAAATTTTAATATAAATTACCTGATAAAGAAATCACTTCAAAGTTAATATCTTTATTTACAGATGTGGCCTTATTATGGTTTGAATCTGTATTGAGTGAGGGAATTAATTACTCCTGGAATGAATGGAAGGCACTAATTGAAAGGCAATTTGGTCGCCCAAAATTTAGAATCACTCAACAAAGACTGTATGAAAGGGCCAGATATAATCCAAATGCTGGAGATAAACCCATGGTCTTCTTAATGAATTTAATAAAAATCATGAAAGCTATGGATCCAAAAATGGATTATGAAGAATGGAAAGAAAAAATAATATACAAATTGCCTATATCAGTTAGAGACATTATTGTAGCTAGAACTGAAACTGTCAGAGACACCTCTGGATTCATTAATATATGCAATGAGATATTATTAAACCACAAGTATGAAACCAAGTATAGTAATTACAGACAAAGTGTTGACGTGGTAAAACCTACTACAAGTAAGTTACCAGTGGAAAAGAAAAAACCTTCAGCTCCCCTTGTCCCTAAGAGACAAGAAAATAACACTTGTTACAAATGTAATGAACCTTGGGTTAAAGGTCACACGTGTAAGAAAAGAATAAATGTTATTGAAACCTCACAGAATTCTGAACCTAGTAATCATGAAGATGAGAATGTGGAATCCAGTGAGGATTGCAAAAGTAACATATCTTACAGTGATGATGAAAATGAGATATTTGTATTAGAACAGGATATAATGTTCCTGAATGATGCTATACCTCATACAGACACATCTTTAGCTTCCATAGAGGAAGCTGAAATAATTAAAGATGTATCTCATGACACTTACAAAATAACACCTATCAGAGCACCTATTATCATATGTGGAAAAGAAATGAATGCCATTCTTGACACTGGGGCTGCAGGTAGTGTAGTTTCACTTAATGCATTAATGAAACTTGATAGTAAGTACCAGGAAAAACTAGAAGCTGTTCAGACAAAGAACTGGAGGGGTTTTGGTTCAGTATTAAATCCAATTGGCAAATACAAAACTGCTGTATTCTTTAAATATAATAATGGATATGTTATAGCAGTTTGTGAATTTGTAGTAATGGATAATAATAATTGTAGTGATTGGTTTATTATTGGCAATGATTTATTGACAAAATTTGGCATTAAACTAGATCCTGCAAACAGTTGTTTCACCATAGGGGTGAATGGTAAAAGAAAATTCAAAATATGTTCTGAAAATTCAGTATATGGCATTTCTCCTAAAGAAGAACAACTGCAAGGTGGAAGAACCACCAATGAAGTGGGTGAATTGGAAAATGAAATCCAAAAGGCCTCTTTCAGCCCTCAACTCTCAAAGACTGAAGAAGAAGATATTTTGAGATTAATTAAATCATATCCTATGGCATTTGCTCATGGCTCAAATGAACTAGGATTGGTCAAAGACCATGAGATGAAAATCTCTCTAAGCTGTGATCTGGATAATATTCCTGGCAGCTTAAAAAAGAAACCTTACCCAGAATCTCCTGCAAAAAGGAAAGATATTGAAGACAATATAAAATTGTTGTTGGAAATGGGTATTGTTGAAAAAGTGGACACAACACCTAAGTATTGTGTCATTTCACCAGTATTAATCTCTTATGAAAAAGATAAGGCAAGATTATGCGGTGATTATAGAGCTCTGAATACATATACAGTAGATGATATTTACCCTCTACCAAGGATAGCTTCTATCCATGCTACCTTACAAGGAGCAAAATATATTTCCTGTCTGGATGGGAACAAGGGTTACCACCAGATTCCTGTGGAAAGAAATTCTCAAAATTACTTATTAATAACCACAAATATGGGTATATTTAAGTATGTGAGTATGCCATTTGGCCCAAAGAATGCCCCTTCAGTCTTCCAAAAATTGATGGATAGTGTTTTTCATCAGGAAATGGTTGAAGGATGGCTATTGGTCTATATTGATGACATCATAGTGTTTTCAAAGACATATGATGAACATTTAAATCACCTGAAAAGAGTCTTTCAAAAAATGGATGAAATTAATATGACTATTGCATTAAAGAAATGTAAGTTTGGATTTCAATCCTTGAAAGTACTTGGACATGTTGTATCTGGATTACAAATTTGTGTTGACCAGAATAAAGTGGCAGCAATTAAAAACATTGGGATACCTAAAAATGTAAAAGAGGTTCAAAGTTTTTTGGGTATGTGTGGATATTATAGACAATATATTAAAAATTACCAATCCATTGCAGCCCCTTTAACAACATTAATCAGGAAGAATGAAGCTTTCATTTGGAATAATGAAAGACAACACGCCTTTAATAAATTAAAGGAATGTTTAATGTCAGCTCCAATATTAGGACTGCCAGATTTCACCCTACCTTTTATCTTGTACACTGATGCAAGTTTCATAGGTTTGGGTGCTGCTTTACAGCAGAAACAGATAATAAATGGAAAATTATCTGAAGTAGTTATCTGTTATATATCCAGAACCTTAAGAAAAACAGATTTAAGGTATGGTGCCACACAGCTAGAATGTTTAGCCGTGGTGTGGGCTTTGGAGAAACTTCATTACTATCTGGAAGACAAGAAGTTTGAACTTATAACAGATTGCAGTGCAGTAAAATCATTACTAAACATGAAAACACCTAATAGGCACATGTTTAGATGGTAACTAGCTGTACAAGAGTACAGAGGAAGAATGACAATCACTCACAGAGCAGGAACATTGCATTCAAATGTGGATTTATTATCCAGAAGTCCTTTTCCAAATGATGCTGACAACACAGCTTATGTACCTGAAAATGAGGTTATACATATATTTGGGATTTATATAGTGGATTTAGAAGAAGAGTTTATGCAAACTATATTGGAAAATTATTCATCTGATAAAGATTTGTCTAAACTATCTACCATTCTTAATGATCCAACAAATGCCTCCATGAGTGCATTAATTAAAACCTTGCCTCCAAAGTATAAAAATGCGTTGGAAAAAGGTAAACTATCAATTGAAGATGGATATATATATTACAGGAAAAAGTTAAGCAATGTAATAGTAATACCACCTTCTATGAAAGAGTTAATGTTGAGTACTTGTCATGATGACATCTTAGCTGGTCATTTTGACTTTAACAAAACATTAACCAGAGTTAAAAATACAGCCTGGTGGATCCACATGAAAGAGGATGTACAAAAATACATTGAAATATGTGACTCTTGTCAGAAATCTAAAAGATTAACTGGGAAGAGAGCTGGGTTGTTACAACAAATAGAGCAGCCAAAAGCTCTATGGGAAATTATAAACATGGATTTTGTAACTGGCTTGCCATTAGCAGGAAAAGAAAGTTTCAATTCTTGCTGGGTAATAGTGGATAGATTAACAAAAATGTGTAAGTTTATCCCTACCCATAAAGAGGTATCTGCTAAAGACTTGGCGTTACTATGGTGGACTCAGATGATGAATACTGCTGGGTTCACCAAAGCCATAATCTCTGACAGAGATCCTAAATTTACTTCAGAGTTCTGGACATCTTTGATGGAAGTATCAGGTTGTCAATTAAAATTGTCTACAGCACACCATCCACAAACTGATGGGCTGGCTGAGAGGATGATACAAACTCTAGAAGACATTATCAGAAGATATTGTGCCTTTGGATTAGAATACAAAGACAATGAGAAATTCACACATGACTGGGTAACATTAATTCCTGGCCTTGAATTTGCTTATAACAGCACAACTCATTCTGTAACAGAGAAGAAACCATTTGAACTCTGGCTGGGATATGTACCAAATACCCCAGTAAATCATTTAAATAAACTACCAAGGTTGGATATACACCCTGGCACTAAATCCTTTATTCATATGCAACAAATGTGTAGAAAGCATGCAGAAGAATGCATCCAAAAAGCATTTGAATATGAAAAGAAAAGGTGGGACAAATCTCATAAAGAATTTGAATTTAAAAAGGGAGATGAAGTCCTCATATCAACACTACATTTTAACTTACAAGGTAATTTTAAATTAAAGGATCCCTTTGTAGGACCTTTTGTAGTAAATATAATGGTTGGGAATAATGCAGTGGAAGTCATATTATATGCTCCATATGATAGGAAACATCCAGTTTTCCCTATCTCATTATTGAAACCTTACCATGCAAATGATCCTGACTTATTTCCAAAAAGAAGGGGAAGGCCTAAAAAGCAACCTGAAGAAATTGTGGAAAAAGAAGAGATTGAAAAAATACTCAAGAAAAGAATTCTTACTAAAGAAAAAGGAACTGAGTATTTACTAAGATTTAAAGGGAAATCAAATGAATTTGATAAATGGATACCTGAAAAAGAAATTTCTAATTTATCCACCCTTCTCAAAAAATTTAAACAGAAATAAATTTCTGTTCAACCAGCTGAGGGGTTAAAAAACCAGTACTCATAATATTTTATTATGTTTTATTTCTTTAAAGTTTAATCTTTAATGCTACAGATTTATTCTGAATACCTGAAAATTACAAATTAATAAAATAAAACGTATAACTTATCATTTTTTTTATTGTTTTTTTTGGTGGGCAAGTGTCAGCCTGTATATCTCCAGGACTGAGTAAAAAGTAATTATAAGTTATGTTAAACACATGAACTATACATGGGAATAATAAATAAGAGTACACAAATAGTATACATAAGTAAAATTATGATAATACACAAAAAATGCCATTATAACACCTTATATACACGCATATATCCACCTTTTATAGGTCTTATGTACTTAATATTAAGTTGGAATATGTTAGGGTAATCTTAAGAACCTTAAGTATAAGGCTACATAATTTTTAAGTACACTTAAAGCTGTTATATTCATTGTTTTATGCAAAAAACAAGAAATGCACTTTATTTCACTTAAAAGTTGACTATATGCGCTATAAAATTGAGAATATCAAAATTGCGCTTTGACAGATCAATTGGGCTCATTTAGAACTATTGATTTGGCTATTTAAATGCATAAAAATAACACTTTTCAAATTTGGTGTTTTTTATGCCAGAAATGGCTTCTGTGTACTGGCCACATACTGCCTGCTTTTTTCCCGTGTGAATAGCTTCATTTTTAGAAAAGTTAGCTTTTTCACACTATAATTACCCCACATTCTACGCCCACTGTGGGGAAACACACTAAAATAGGCAACAGGCGCTTATTTAGTGTCCTAGCTTAATTAATAATGCATTGACCTTGTTTATATGCACTAATTTCATTAATAACCTCACTCTTGGCACTTTATTTCATCACCACGCTTAAATTCGCCTAATTTTAGTCAAGGATTTACCCGTGCAAGCGTCTTCCAAGAACTGCATGTAGTTACCCCACATCTCACGCTCTTTTTTAAGTTTTTGGGTGGTTTCTCAGTCAATTTTGGTTATTTTTGAATGGGAATTTCACGTAGTATAATGTCAGGATTAGCCCCATTATTTCTACAGTCAATCCCCCTTATTATTAAGCTATTATTTACCTTAAAAAGTCTCCTTTAGTCTTTTATATTATTGTTTTATACGCATATACTCTCTTTTTGTCTTTTTCTTTAATTTTGATGGATTTCCCTTATTATTACAGGATTTTGGCGGTTGTTACTCTTATAATTATGTCATGGGTTACTGGGAATGTTGATGGGCATGTCTATTAGTTGTTTAGAGGCGTCATTAACTGTGTATTGGGTGGTATATCAAGGGAATCATTGGGGAACTCAGTGTGTATAAAAGGAGGAGGTTTTTGGGTTGTATTTCTTCATTCTTTATCATTACAATTTAACCAATATAACCAAATCAATTACAATACATATCAATTAGTACTTTTATAAGACTTTTGAATAGTATCTGAATTTATATAATCTATTTTTCTACCAACTATAAAGATTGTAAGCCATATATAAGAATAGTGAGAATTATATTACTGAGACCTTTATATTTGATTATATTTTACAACTTAGTGGATTAGAACTACAGTATTCATATAGGACCATTAAAATCTTCTAGACAACTGACTATTCAAGCTAGTTAACGTCCTTGTACTTGACCTTAGCCTGACATAGATAGAGAATTTAACTGAGTTTAAGGAGGCTGTATATATAATTTAGGATAGAAAAAGGGAACAGAATGGGTTTTATTTTTGATTGAATAGTATTGGAAGGAATGGGGAGAAATTTTATGGGACAAGAAACAGGTTAAGACTTGTGGGATAGGGAGTGAAAGAAAAAGGAAGAGAGAAAAAGTGAAGTGTGAAAGGAAGGTAGAAAAAATTTGTTGAGAAAATATGATCACATATAAAGGTGCTAGAAAGAGTGATAAAATTAGAAAAAGTGGTTGAGAAAAATTGAAATAAGATTTTTTAAAAATAAGAGGGTGGATACTATCATATTATCAAACATGAGAATATACCTTCATCTTATACTTCTTACTACAGAAGCAGATTTATTTGAATCATATGAATACTGTGTTATGGCTTTAAATTCTTCACCCTGTTATACTAAAGTGAAGACCTCCACTTTAAATTTAACTGAAATTTATTTCTATTTTAAGGCTTTGTATATATCTTTAGTAATTCAGGATACATAATTCTCTACTACTTGTAGCAATAATAAAACTGAAAAAATTAAATTAATGAAATATTGAAATTAATCAATACATAGTAATTGTCAGCTAGGATATCTCAGGAGCCCAGTAAATTATATGATAAATTACTGGAATCATTTAAGGGAATAATGCTATATATTTTATGTAGTTACAATAAAAAATCTTATTGAATAAAATTATATAAATATTTTATAAGTAAAATGATTTTTATATTTATTATTAAGAAACTTTTTATTACATAAAAGGATATTATATTCTATAACATCATGGCACATTTTGTATGTACTTAATAATTCTAAATCAATAAATTAATTATTTAAGATTATATTATAAGTGTAAAATTCAACTTATAATGTAATTTCAATTTGAATAATAAAATTTATATAAACTATATACAACTTATCATATAATACTATCCACAAATATTGGGCGCTTCCTTGACCTTTAATTGTGTCACTAAAATTACTAAATTAATTAAAATACTTATTTAATATGAAAAATTAAATTTCTCATTCTAAATAGGTTATTTTATTAAATTAATTAGTTGTTTCAATTAAATTAATAATTAAATTACTTGAAATGGTTAAAATGATTAATTTAATTTTCTTTATACTGAATTAAGATTTATTATATATAATAAATGTGTGAAAATAATTCCTTTGCTTTAATTAAACCTTTTCAGCTATTTGTATTACATGTTTTAGATTTTTTTTCTCACAGTTCTCAGTTTTCATACTCACATAGTTACTCATTATATTAATTTTATTTTTTTGGAAGTTTATGGTGGGAAAGTAGTTGCTTATTCACGGGTTTAATTCATTACTCTTATTTTGTTTGTTTTTAATTAAAATTCTTTTAATCATTTTCACATTGTCTTACTCTTTTGTAATTACTATTGAACCACTCCAGAAGGTCCTCTTGCCTATAAAAGGGCTTTGGAAACCTCTCTTGTAGATAATCATTTATTACACTCATACTTTATCATATCTTAAATATAATACAAATTATTATTATTTTTATTAGTACTACAATTCTAATCTAAATTTTATATAATTCTAAGGTTGCCATAAGTCTATTAACAATAATAATTGATTTCCGCGCATTGAGTTATAGCTTATTACATTAAATATATCAAATATCACTTGAATCTACTATTATGTCATTGCTTATAAAGTGTCATTGTATTTCTCTTCATTAACTTAATTATATCTAATTTCTCAATTACTACTACAAACCTTTTCTTTATTTTCCTCTTCTATCTCTTCTTTTGTCCTTCTTTTTCTTCTTCTTCTAGAAAACCCATCAATAATTGGAGGCCTTTCCAAACGACAACAATTATACACCCTTTTGCAACAAACGACACTGCACATGAACCACCTAAGCAAAAAAGCAAAATTTTGCCATGACCATGTTTTGAACTTGTGTTCGAACTTTAGGTTTATAATATATTAAATAATATATACTTTTGAAGTGATTTCTTGATCACTATAGTAAGTTAACCTTTGCACCTCTCACTTATATTATTAAATTTTAATTGAAATAACAGTGATTGTTGCTTAATTGCTGATTCACTGAGTGTAAGTCTTCAAATTTTTTTTATTTTTTTGCCAAGTTGACCATAATGGAGTTATAACTCTTAGTCCTAGAAGATCATTATAAAATATTTTAAATTAATTATTAATTTAATTTTATTGAAATTATTTTGATTTAAACTGGTTGACCATAATAGTACTCAGTACTTAGTCCCAATATTACCAAGATATTTATTTTTGGTATTAATTATTTTAGTTGACTTATTAAAACCTTTTGGTTTGGTCCCTTAATAAGAATTGTAATTCTTAATAATATCAATTGTAATTACATATTTTTGTATTACATTTTTTATTGTTAATTAATTTTTTTTTTGAATTTAATTTTTTCAAGAAATAATTTATTTATTTTTTATTGAAATATAAATTTAAATATTTAAATAAAATTTGAATTTTTATTCACAGTTCCATGTCCAGTAGTTTGACAAACAGCATGGATAACCTTCATGTGGATGTAGATAATGAATCTGTAGGTTCTTCAAAATTAACTTACAAGAATTCTTCAGTTAACAAGAAATCTTCATACCCTTCAGGACATAGAAATGTCAGTAGAAGTGGAAAACCCCCCTCACCAAACTCCTCTGAAAGAAGTAAAGCCTCAGATCAATCAGGAAAATCCTCTTAAGGGTATAAAAATATAAAAGATCCCTCTGATGCAACAAATAAGAAATCTTTCCAGCCATATAAAAGAACTGAAAGATGAAAGCATGAAGTAAAAGGCAAGAGTAGACACACTCTGGCAACAGATTCAGGAGCTCTTAAATCACAAACAGGTTCAACATCCTCCTTTCCCAGCCTCTCAGCCTGAGCCTCAGCCTCAGCCTCAGCCTCAGCCCCATCAGGCACCCAGCTCTTTCACTCAAAGTCAAAACACTCTACAAGTGGAACAGTGGAAATGGGATTACCTGATGAACCATTACCAACAGAATGTTCAGCAGCCAGTAGCTCAACACCCTGGCCCATCCAGGACACAAACCTACCATCAACCTCTTCAGGCCTATCCTTATCAGGGAGGCAGAAGAAAGAAGGCACAGGGAAAATTTCCTCCCTTTCCATGGTAAGTAGTTTGTTTGATAAACATGTTGGTATGTATAATAACAAATCTTCTCCCGCAGGTAATATTGTGGATAATGGTGAAAGAACAGTTAAACTCTCAAAGAGACAACTTCCTTTAATGAGTAGCCCTAATGATGTAATTAGTAAATTATCATTTGATGAACCTTTAAATTTAACCTCTACTTCCTTAATTAATTCTTCTTTTGAAATTAAAAATGATTCTGTTTCCTCTGAAGCTTATACCTTGCTTGAGAAAAACTCTGAGGATATATTAAAAGATAAACTTGATTTTAATTTTGTAAAAGACAAAAATTTAAGAGATGTATTAGTACATGAAAGTGATAGATTGAATAATTTTCACTTACATTGTGAAGTGAGCTCTTCTGTGCAATATACAGCCTATTTTAAAATCAAAGAAACTTTGAATATTATTCTTAGCCAACAAAAACAAATAAGAAGTGATCATAGAGCTTCTCAGATAAAAATATTCACCTGCATAAAACTTTGAGTGAGTTAAAACCCTTTATTGAAGAGAATTATTCATTGAAAAGTGAAATTAAGTCTCTACACAATGAGTTGAAAAAGTTAAAAAATAATTTCCAAGCACTGAGTACCAAATAAACAGTTTTTGAGGACAGAAGTGTTTTATCCCTTGCAAAAATAAATGACCAGATGTCTGAAATTCCAAGGATAAGAAATTCTGTGTCTGACCTACAGGAAAAATTCTCAGCTTTAACTGCCAATCATTATGATGTACATGAATATGCTTCTAATAAATTGCATAAAAATAAAGGAAAGGGGCCTGAACAAAGCAGCTCTTTTTGTCCTTATATTTCATTCATTAAACAAACTGACAATGAGCCTGTTAAATCTTTTTCTACTAGAATAAAATATCTTAATGTTCATGAACCAGCTGTTTCTGTAAATAATGAAATTTCTGAAAACCTGAAAAAACTTCAAGAATTATTAATGTTAAATAATTCAAATTAAAAGATGGACCATCCCAGTAGCCAGAAAAACTGGCCCAAACTGAATCAATATCCCACTTTTGATGGTGACTCTTCATCTGACTGGCAACACTTTGTTCAGAGAATTGATAATCTGAAAAACTCTTATAAATTTCCAGATGAAGAAATTGTCTCTAAATTAATTTCTTTATTTTACAATGTAGCTTTAATGTGGTATGAATCTGTTTTACTGGACAACCAACATTATACTTGGAAATAGTGAAAAACCTTGATTGAAAATCAATTTGATGGTTCCAAATTCAGGCTTGCCCAGAAGAGATTATATGAGAATGCTAAATATGCATCCTCATCTCCTGAAAAACCTATTGTTTTCCTTATGAAAATTACAAAAATTCTTAGAGCCATGGATCCTAAAATGGATTATGATATTTGGAGAGATAAAATTCTCTATAAATTACCAAATTCTCTGAGAGATTTGATTGTGGTAAGGACTGAGCATGTGAGAGGGAATTCTTCCTTTATTAATATCTGTAATGAAGTCCTACTAAATCATAGATATGAACCAAGTAATTGTCCTGTTAAATCTTATCATGACCAACAAAAGCCCTCCACAAAACTTCCAGACAAAACTGGTAGACTTTCTGCCCCAGTTGCTCCAAAGAAATATGCAACTAATACTTGTTTTAAATGTAACAAACCATGGAAAAAAGGAAATATTTGTGACAAGAAAATTCATCTTGTAAAACATAATGAGGAATCTGAAAATACTCAAGGTGATCTTGATGATTCCTCAAGTGACTGTGATAGTAATATCTCTTATGACCATGAGTCTTCTCAGGAAGTTCTGGTTTTATAAAAAGATATCCAATATTTAAATAATTGGTCTGATAATTGTGATATTGACTTATCTTGTGTAGAAAATGCTGAAGTAATTGGAGAAATTACTGACAGTTATATTTTGATATCACCTTTGAGAGCACCTGTTATCATTAATGGTAAAAATGTTGAGGTTATTCTTGACTCTGGTGCTGGAGGAAGTGTAGTGTCTGAAAAAGCACTGGCTTCTGTGGATAAGGATTATCAATGCAAATTATTACCTATAACATCTGAAAAATGGAAAGGTTATGCTTCTGTTTTATGTCCCATTGGCAAATAAAAAACCACTGTATTCTTTAAATATAATGGTGGTTTTGTCAGAGCTATTTTTGAATTTGTTGTGATGCAAAATGACAATTTAAGCAATTGGTTTATCATGGGAAATGATATTTTAACCATGTTTGGCATTAAATTGGATCCTGAAAAAAAAAAATTTACTTTGGGAATGAATGGAAAAAGAAAATTTAAAATTTTTTCTTCTAAAAAGCATTCTACACCCTTATTAAAATCTTGTCATTCTTTTATCCAATCTAAAGGTAGACAAACAGGGGAAATGAATGTATTATTTTCTGAAATTTAAATAGCTTCATTTGGTGATCAATTAACTGATAACCAAAAGGATTCAATAGTAGCCTTAATTACATCTTTCCCAATGGCTTTTGCTCATGGTTCCCATGTGTTAGGATTGGTTAAAGATGAAATGAAAATTTCTTTATCTTGAAATTTGGATGGAATACCTCCTAGCCTAAAGAAAAAACCTTACCCTGCTTCTCCCACAAAGAGAAAAGATATAGAAGATAATATATCAACTTTATTGAGTATGAATATTATTGAAAAAGTAGATGTTACACCCAAATATTGTGTCATATCTCCAGTTTTAATCTCTTATGAGAAAGATAAAGCTAGAATTTGTGGAGATTATAGAGCTTTGAATACTTATACTGTGGATGATATTTACCCATTACCCAGAATTAGCTCTATACATGCTACCTTACAAGGTGCTAAATTCATAAGCTGTCTGGATGGTAATAAAGGTTATCATCAAATATCTGTTGAACAGTATTTACAAAATTTCTTGCTAATTGCAACCCATATGTAAATTTACAAATATTTTAGGATGCCTTTTGGCCCTAAAAATGTCCCTTAAGTATTCCAAAAAGTGATGGATAACATATTTCATCAGGAAATAATTGAAGGTTTGTTAATGGGTTACATTGATGACATCATAGTTTTTTCTAAAACTTTTGATGAACATTTACAACACTTGTAAAAAGTCTTCCATAAAATGGATAAAATTAACATGACTTTATCCTTAAAAAAGTTTAAATTTGGGTTTCAATCCTTAAAAGTCCTGGGTCATGTTGTGTCTGGCTTACAGATCTGTGTAGACAATGGAAAAGTTGCTGCTATCCAAAATGTGTCAGCACCAACTTCTGTAAAAGAAATACAGAGTTTTTTTAAAATGTGTGGCTACTATAGACAATATATAAAAAACTATCAAGTCATTGCTTTACCACTTACCAAACTTACAAGAAAAGATGTAGCTTATATATGGAATGAGGATGCTAAAAAATCTTTTAATACCTTAAAGAAGTAGTTAATGACAGCACCAATCCTTGCCCTTTCATATTTTAATAAGCCTTTTTTCTTTATACAGATGCAAGTTTTATTGGACTTGGAGCTGCTCTTCATCAAAAACAAATTATTAATGAAAAAGTTTCAGAAGTAGTAATCTGTTATATTTCAAGAACCTTAAAAAAAATTGAATTGAAATATTTTGCCACTCAATTAGAGTGTTTAGCAATTTTATGGGCTTTAGAAAAGCTTCATTACTATTTAGATGATCAAAAATTTGAATTAGTTACTGATTTCAGTGCTGTGAAATCCCTCTTAAACTTGAAAACACTAAATAGACACATGTTTAGATGGATACTAGCTGTTCAAGAATACAGAGGTAGAATGACTATTATTCACAGGGCTGGAAATTTTCATTCAAATGTTGATATGTTGTCCACATTACCTCTTCCAAATTATGTATCCAATCCATCCTATGTACCTGAAGATGATACGGTGCATATACATGGTATATACATTGTGGATATGGAAGAGGAACTGTTGCAATTAATTCTGGATTCATATGAAGAAGATCCTTATTTAAATAAATTAATTACAATCTTGAATGATCCAAAGAATGCTTCTATCCAAGAATTGTTAAAAACTCTTCCTCCAAAGAACCAGAGTGCTTTGAGTAAAGGAAAGTTTTCCATTGAAGATAGCTATATTTACTACAGGAGAAAACTGACCAATGTCATTGTTATTCCTCCTTCCATGAAAGAAACCATCTTAAAACCATGTCATGATGACATATTATCAGGACATTTTGATCTTGAAAAAACCATTATCAGAATTATAAACACTGCTTGGTGGGCTAATATGTCTGAAGACACTAAATTGTATGTTGAATCTTGTGATTCTTGTCAGAAATCTAAGAGATTGACAGGTACAAGATCAGGATTTTTACAACATATTGAAGCACCTGACGCTCCTTGGCAAATCATTAACATGGATTTTGTCACTGGGCTTCCTTTAGCAGGTAAAGACAGTTATAACTCTTTTTGGGTAATAGTGGATAGATTCACCAAAATGTGCAAATTTATTCCCACCCACAAAGATGTATCCACAAAAGAATTAGCTCTCTTATGGTGGTCTTACATGTTTAATATTTTTGGATTTCCAAAAGCCATTATCTCTGATAGAGATCCAAAATTTACATCTGAGTTTTGGACCTCTTTGATGGATATTTGTGGCTGTGAGTTGAAATTGTCTACAGCTCACCATCCCTAGACTGATGGTCTAGCTGAAAGAATGATTCAAACTCTGGAAGATATGATAAGAAGTTATTGTGCCTTTGGTTTAGAATATAAAGATAATGAAAGATTTACTCATGACTGGGTCACTCTATTGCCTGGTCTTGTATTTGCATATAATAGCACTGTTCATTCTGTCACTGAGAAAAAGCCTTTTGAGATTTGGTTAGGTTATTTCCCAAATACTCCTGCTCAAATTCTCAATAATAAATTAACTAAGTTGGAACTACACCCTGGTTTAAAATCTTTTATGCAAATACAACAGCTATGCATAAAACATGCTCAAAGCTGTATTGATAAAGCATTTGAATACGAGAAGAAAAGATGGGATAAATCACATAAAGAATACACATTTGACAAGGATGATGAAGTGTTGATATCTACTGTCCATTTCAATTTACAAGGCAATAACAAATTAAAAGATCCTTTTGTGGGACCGTTTATTGTTAAAAGAATGGTTGGAGATAATGCAGTAGAATTTGTATTGTGTTCTCCTTATGATAGGAAACACCCTGTTTCCCCATTTCCTTGCTTAAACCTTATACTTGCAAAAGTGACTTATTTCCCAAAAGAAGGGGAAGACCTAAGAAAAACCCTCAGGAAGTCACAGAAACTGCAGAAATTGACAAAATTCTCAATGATAGAATTATCACTTCTGAAAGAGGTATTGAATATTTATTGAGATATAAAAACAATTCATCTGAACATGATGCATGGATACCTGGAAAATAAATTTCAAATCTTCATACTCTGTTAAAAAAGTATAAAAAGAAAAAATCTTAGCATTTTTTTTATTGTTTTTTTTTGAGTGAGGGAGTGTCAGCCAGGCTATCTCAGGAGCCCAGTAGATTATATGATAAATTACTGGAATCATTTAAGGGAATAATGTTATACATTTTATGTAGTTACAATAAAAAATCTTATTGAATAAAATTATATAAATATTTTATAAGTAAAATGATTTTTATATTTATTATTAAGAAACTTTTTATTACATAAAAGGATATTATATTCTATAACATCATGGCACATTTTGTATGTATTTAATAATTCTAAATCAATAAATTAATTATTTACGATTATATTATAAGTGTAAAATTCAACTTATAATGTAATTACAATTTGAATAATAAAATTTATATAAACTAAATACAACTTATCATATAATACTATCCACAAATATTGGGCGCTTCCTTGACCCTTAATTGTGTCACTAAAATTACTAAATTAATTAAAATACTTATTTAATATGAAAAATTAAATTTCTCATTCTAAATAGGTTATTTTATTAAGTTAATTAGTTGTTTCAATTAAATAAATAATTAAATTACTTGAAATGGTTAAAATGATTAATTTAATTTTCTTTATACTGAATTAAGAGTTATTATATATAATAAATGTGTGAAAATAATTCCTTTGCTTTAATTAAACCTTTTCAGCTATTTGTATTACATGTTTTAGATATTTTTCTCACAGTTCTCAGTTTTCATACTCATGTAGTAATTCATTATATTAATTCTATTTTTTTGGAACTTTATGGGGGAAAAGTAGTTGCTTATTCACAGGCTTAATTTATTGCTCTTATTTTGTATGTCTTTAATTAAAATTCTTTTAATAATTTTCACATTTTCTTACTCTTTTTTAATTACTATTGAACTGCTCCAGAAGGTCCTCTTTCCTATAAAAGTGCTTTGGAAACCTCTCTGGTAGATAATCGTTTATTAAACTCATACTTTATCATATTTTAAATATAATACAAATTATTACTATTTTTATTAGTACTACAATTCTAATCTAAATTTTATATAATTCTAAGGTTTCCATAAGTCTATTAACAATAATAATTGATTTCCGCGCATTAAGTTATAGCTTATTACATTAAATATATCAAATATCACTTGAATCTACTATTGTGTCATTTCTTATAAAGTGTCATTGTATTTCTCTCCATTAACTTAATTATATCTAATTTCTCAATTACTACTACAAAACGTTTCTTTATTTTCCTCTTCTATCTCTTCTTTTGTCCTTCTTTTTCTCCTTCTTCTAGATGACCCGCCAACAGTAATACATTCCCTCTTTCCAATAATTTCATTTTATGAGGATAATAATTAGACAAATCATTAAAAAATTAGTCAAATTATATTATCTGTAAAACATTTTGAGAAGAAAAAACCTACAGTAAAACTCAAAAATCTCAAAGATATTTAGTAACAATTAGAAGAGGGCATTTACATTAAATAAAATCTATGATTAAATATTTTTTCACATATTTAAACATGAGTTTTGAGATGAATTTATTGAGTCCTAATCTCCTATAGTTTACTTATTCTTATTTTTAGATTTTATTGCTAATCTCCATACAATTCTACTTGAAATTTGATACAAGGACTTTTTACATGTTTTAAATTTGAGCGTCAATTTTAAATCTTTATATAACCATTTACAAAAAATTAATTCAATTTATTTTCAATAAATTCAAATACATTTTTTAAATATACTTTTTTAATGTTCATCCTTCTATTGACTAAGTAATTTATTTTTCAAAAAAATTTAGTTAAAAGAATTATATCTTTATAAATTTTTTAATATCTTATTACAAGGTTAATCTCAGTCTTGATGGTTCTCTGATTGAACTCCCAATGCAAATCTAATCCTGAGAATTATTTAAATTTAATTTAAAATTAAACATATTTAATGTTTTTGAATTTCTTTTAAAATGTTTTTTAAATGAATTAACTGGTATATGGTGTAAATGATAAGCTTAAAATTTAAATACATAGGTATCCGGAATATACTCATTTGTATTCAGTTATTTTAAATGAGAGCTATAAGAACCCTATTCATGTAGAAGTATTTTTTACCCCTATATATAGTGATAAATAGATTATCAGGATTCAAGGTCTGTCCATAGTTTATATTCTAATGCATTGGTATATCTATATTCTTTCAACTACATTGAAAAAACCAATCTCATGAAAAAAGTTAATATTTTTGATAATGTTTCTTAATGAGTTATAAATTTTCTTTAATTTTTATGATGCCTTTTGAAAGAATATTTACTTTACTTTATTTTATTTTATTTGATCTGACTTTACTTTACTTTATTCCATCATACTATATAATACTGTATTATATTATATTTTATTTAATTTAATTTCACTTACTAATATTCTATTCTATTTAATTTAATTTAATTTTGTTTTGAATTATTTTAGTATATTTTATTCCCTTAAATCTTAATTTAATTTTTATTATCTTATTTTGTTCTAAAAATTGATATTACATGTTCAAATAACAGTCTTTGAATTCTCAACATGAGCCGGTGAACTCTGATGTGAACCCATAAATCAGAGTTCACAACCCGATTTCATGCATGTGGTACTCTGATCTATGGCCATAGATCAGCTTACCACATCCAATTTTGAGAATATGACCTCTGATCTACAGATTTACATCAGAGTTCACCAACCATTTATATGCATGTGTACTCTGATCTATAGCCATACATCAGAGTACCACGTGCATCTTTAAGCATGTGTACCCTGATCTATAGCTGTAAATCCACCACATGCATCTTTATGCATGTGTACCCTGATCTACAGCTGTAAATCCGAGTACCGCATCCAATTTGATGCATGTGTTCTCAGGCTTATGGCTGTACATCAGAGTTCACCACCCATCATTATGCATGTGGATTCTGATCTAAGGCCATACATCAGAGTACTACATCCAATTTTTTCCCTGTAAACTCTGATCTATGGCCCTACATCAGAGTTCACCAGCCAATTTTAACTAACTTAATTCTTCTACAGGGCTATACAAAATCATCTATCAAATCTAATAAAATGAATTAAATGACATTAAGACTTATTATAATGTAATTTAATATAAAAAAAGATAGATGAGTATAATAGCTATAATTAAAAAAGATATATACAAATGGTATAAAATGTGATAAAACAAAATGAATTATTATTATATATATTGAAATGGCACTAAATAAAGTGCAATAAAATAAAATAAAATTTTAATAAATTAAAATAAAATTATATAATAAATAACCAAATACAACTCAATATAATAAAATACAATACAATATGATTTAATTTGATTTAGTTTGAGGTAATTAATTAGATAAAATGAGTGTATTAAAATATAATAAAATAAATTCAATTTATAATATTACATAATATAACATAAAATCAATTTATACTGAATTTTTTCTTAATATTTTATTTTATGTAAATTTTAATATTTATACCCAATTTAATTTTTTCTATGAATATTCATTATTTCATAGCATATAGATATTCAATATGAATTTTGAATATGCAGATTCAATATTATATTAAATATTCAGTATGAAATATTATTTTGTATCTGCATATTCAATATGAATTTTTATACTCATAATTAATATAAATTTTTTTATACATATTACTTTTGGATGAATATTCAAAATTATTTTTATTATATATGAATTATCAATTTACATTTATATACTGAATACCACTCAGAATAAGAATATTCAATTTCACTTTTCCTAACTCAAAATAATGTTTTATGACTGAAAAATATCAAAAAAAATTCAATATAAATAGTTCTCTGAAATGTGTAGTTTTGAGGATTATGGTAATTTTTTTCAAACAATATTAAATATTTAAATATGATTTTTAATATTTTTAAATCTAATTTAAATAAGTAATAAATTAGATTAAAAATATCACTTGAAAAATTGAAAGTTATAAATGAGTTTTCAGCTCCATCTTCAACTATAATTTAAAATACTGAGTCAAAATTATGTGCTTAAGGTGTACAGTGTTTGGAATGATTACTGAAACTCTTTTCATTCAAAATATAAGATGAGCTCATTTCAATTTCATTATGATACCACAAAAGATTCAGCTAGTTTTGTACAATAGTTCAAGCTGGTTTTCAAGCACTTTTCAGTAAGAGTTCCATCAAATATCAGTCTTAGTTCTATCTGAGCTCCATTCAACTTCAAGTTGAGGACTTGCTAGCCAGTCACCACCAAATATTGAATGGTGAATGAAGTTTGAAAAAATTGCCCAATATTTATGTATTATAAGATATGAATTTTATTACTTAATTTATATAATTAATTAATTACATTATAAGATAAATTTATTACTTATAATTATAATATAAATTTATTGATAGTAAATTTTTATTTTATAGTGGTAAAATAAATAAAAAAAGCATCCATTTTTATAGAATATAATGTATTATATTCTTATTTAAATGTATATACAATTTATATATTAATAAAAATTTTATAACCCTTATTTTTATTATATTATCAAAATTTTATTATATAATTTTATTACCCAATAAAATATAAATTTATATATATAATAGGGGGTATCAATGTTCAGGGATCCGCAATTAAATTAATTGCGGATAAAAATCATTATACCCCAATTATCTTCCGCACTTATTTTTGCTAATAATTGGGTTATTAGACACTTTACGTGTCAATGTTCACCTCTTATCCAAAATTTTTCTACTCAATTTTTCATAACCACATCTTGGACAACTTTCTGTCATAGCCACATGTTGCACAACTTTCTGCCATAACCACATCTTGGACTACTCTCTGGATATGCCTCATGGATGTGATGAGTTTGGGATCAGGAATTAGGAATGGAAATTGGGGTATAAGAGGCAGGATAATGCATTATTGTGGATTCCTTATCCACTAGCCTCGGGGCTAATGGATAAGAATCTTCTGCAATTAATAATGTCTGATCCTGGGAAAAAAAATTCCTGATCCCTAATTGTAGATCCCTGAACATTGATACCCCCTAATATGCATGATTATTTACCCTCTTTCAGGTCCAATAGATTAATATAAAGCTCACTGGACACCTGGCACAGCCTGGCTGGCAATAACATGATTTTATTTTTCAATAATTGTCTTTTCATATGATTGTTTCATATTAAGTGGCATAATTTCCACATAAGAGGTGTTCTCATTAATTTTGTCAGTATTCTTTTTAAATATTAGCTACTTCTATTTCTAATGTCTTTAATCTATCTTTTATTACAGATACATGTGATAAAGTATCATTTACATTTGTAAAATAAAACTTTAACTGTCACTAAATTGTTGCCATATTATTCTGAGAATGCTCTAATTAACTGTATAACTTCATAATATCAGAGCTTAATATTTTTTTCATTGGTTAATTCAATATTTGAATTTCCAATGACCTTTAGTTTATTAGAAGTAGTACTCAATGATTTTGTAATATTTAATAATACTTTTTCTGTATAATTGTTGGACTATCTTGAGAATCCTTCCAATATTTCAATTCTTAATAATAATTTAATGATGATTTTTGATTCAATTGGACTTTCTTTCATGAAATATTCAATCTTATCAATGTCTAACTCAGAAGTTTCATCATTATTGTTGGAACAAAAGTACAATTTATTTGGTGCAATTTTAATGTTTTAAATATTATCCTTGTTTCCCATAAAACTATTTACAGTGGTATAATGTAAAGATAAGTCGTAAATTATATGTTTAAATGAATACTCCTTGAGATCCTTATAAATTGTATCTATTACATATTTATTGATTTCATTACCTATGAGTAATTCTTTATTAATATTATATATGTCAATGTGTCCTAGTATCTAAGTATTATTTAATAGTAAATATTAATGGTCCAACTACTTATTGATATATGATTTAGGAATTAAACCTCAGGGGAAGACTAATAAAATAGTTATTCTCAATATAGACTCACAATACTTGGATTTTTATGCATGCTAGTGGTGGAAAATAGATCAATAAAATATAGTTCTAGCTTATATAAAGATAAAGTCAATTCATAAATGCTTTATTATATATTTATATATGACAATAATTTTTTTGTAGTGTTTATTTGAAGTGTAAAAAGTAATTTATGTCCAATAACCCATCAAATCCTCCCTTACTTATACCAAAATCCACTGGAGTGCACAGACCTTCAATCCAGATGATGTCACTGCTATCCCTGGCAATTACAGCACTGTGAGGGCCCATCACCTCCCCATGGCGTCCACTTCAAGCAGTTTCAACACCCAGACCTTCAGTAAGCACCCTCCATCACAATTAATGATACAACAGACCCATACCATAAATAGAATATACAGATAAAAGTGGATACCATAAAGAAACAGGTAAAATAACTCATCCAAAGAATATATAATGAGACCCAAAGCATATAAAGGAACCAAATTAACTTTCCAAGCCCCCAATAACATCCCCAAGCATCCATATTAACCCAGTAATCATATCCCAACCCATAAATCTGTGAAAATCCATCCAAGAAAGCAGATTAAGTTGTGCAATCTGGATATATGGGCCTGAAATAGGTGTATATGCTTGTGTAGGCATTGTGAGTCCACTTATTACGTCAATATGACCTAAAATAGGCATAAAAATAAAGGTTATAGGCTATTAAGAGGCTAAACACCACTTGTAGACCTAAATATACATAATATAACTACATATTTCACTGAATATGAGGTTTATGTATACATATAAGCTTATTTATGTCTATAATTACTTAATATCACTAAAGATAAGTATATTATGACTCTATTAACACCTTAATAAGTATTATTAGGCTATGGATAAGCTATTTAAACTACTATAAGTCATATAATAGTGTAATAATTATATATATATGTATTGTAACCATATATATAAGTATTATAACCTTGTTTTCAAGTAATAAGCTTAATGTAATAGAGTTTATCTTATTTTAAACATAAGATTAACTCAGTTCTAGAGATACCTAGGCTGACACTCCCTCACCCAAAAAAACAATAAAAAAAATGTTAAGACATTTTAATTAATAAGTAAGGAATGAATAGAAAAATAATTTTAAAATTTTTATGATACAAATACTGAATTAAACAGTATTATTTGTATTTAAATTTTTTGAAGAGATTTTTAAGATCAGAAATTTCATTTTCTGTAATCCACTGGTCATATTCACTTGATTTATTTTTAATCCTTAATAGATACTCAGCTCCCTTTTCTTTAGTAAGGTGTCTCTTTTTAAGTATCTTTTTCATTTCTGACTTTTCAACTATTTCTTCAGGCTGCTGTTTATGCCTTCCTGATCTTCTAGGAAATGGAGCAGTATCATCAGAATGGTATGGTTTTATAAGAGAAATAGGAAATACTGGATGTTTTCAATCATATGGTGCATATAGAATAACTTCAACAGCATTGTTACCAACCATCTTTTTTACTAAAAATGGTCTAATGAATGGATCCTTCAATTTAAAATTACAATCTAACTTTAAATGTAGTGTAGTAATAAGGACTTCATCACTCTCCTTGGGCGTTTGTTCTTTATAGGCTTTATACCATTTTTTCTTCTCATACTCAAATGCCTTATTTATACATTCTTGAGCATGCTTTCTGCATAATTCTTGCATCTGAAGGAAAGATTTTGTACCTGTATGGATATCCAATCTAGGTAATTTATTAAGAGTTTTATCAGGGGTATTAGGTACATAAACCAACCATAACTCAAATGGCTTTTTGCAAGTGACAGAATGTACTGTACTATTGTACACAAATTCTAAACCTGGTATAAGGGTTACCCAATCATGCATGAATTTGTTATTGTATTTGAATTTAAGACCAAAAGCACAATATCTTCTTATATATCCTTAATGATTTCAACATCCTCAAAATTCATTAAAGATTCATTTGATTCCATACATAATATTGTTTTTAAAAGATGGACAAATCATCTTCCAACATACAGACTTCATTTTATTCACTATATAAGATATAACTGTCATAATCACTTGAATATTTACTTTTTTCTGTGTTATTTTCAGATTCATGTTAATTTTCAACAATATTTATGTTCTCCTCATATTTGTGACCTTTAACCCAAGGCTTTATACACTTATAACAAGTATTAGTCTCATAATTTTTAGGTTCTACAGGTGCATTAGGTTTTTTCTGCTTCTCCTGAAGTGTTTTTTAATTCTGATTTCTCAAAGGTCCATTATTTTGTTTATAAGTGGTTTACCTTGCTTCATACTTATGGTTTAATAATATTTCATTACAAATATTAATAAATTCAGAATATTCATTAACCATTATTTTTCTAGCTACAACAATGTCTCAGACAGATATATGTAATTTATATATTATCTTATCTTTCCATAAGTTAAAATACATGTTTGGCTCAATGGCTTATAATATTTTATTTAAGTTCATTAAAAATACCATAGGTTTGTAACCATTCAATGGATTACACCTAGTTTTCGCGTATAATCGTTTCTGAGTTAGTCTGAATTTAGAACCTCCAAATTGTTTTACAATTAGTTGCTTCCATTTAGCCCAAGAGTATTCTTTACCCTCACTCAATACAGATTTAAACCATAATAGAGCAACATCATTAAATAGAGAAATTAATTTTGATGTTATTTCTTCATCTGGTAACTTATATGACAATTTTAAGTTGTCAATTATTTGAATAAAATGTTGCCAATCAGAGCTGACTTCCCCATTATAAGTTGGGTAATGATCAATCTTTGGCCAGTTCTTCTGATTGAATTTTGTTTCACTAATCTTAGGTAAATTCAAAACTCATTTACTCTGGATAAATGGTCTTGTATCTCTTCATGCACGGATTTGTGACTTACATTTTTTTTTCAGACTTGAAACTACAACCAGATGGTTTTACTTGTGGTGGTATGGGAAATGATTGAGATTCATTTTTGCCAATGAAAGGATTATTATTATACTGTGTATACTTATGATTATCCTGATTAATTAGTAGATTAGCAGTTTCAATCTCAACTTTAGTTAATCTTTGTAACAGATCAGAGACACTCTGATTTTTTTGTGCAAAAGATAAATTAGTTCTTGATTCAGATTTTAATAAATGTGCTTCATACAATTTTTCTAACTCACAGAATTTGTTTGAAAGTTCACTATATTTATTTCTTAAAGAATCATATTTAAGAGTTAGAGCCAGGTGTTCATTATCTAATTCTTTATTTCTTGTTTCCAGTTGAGAAATGTTCAATTTCAAGGATAAAATTGTATCACTTGTGAGCTTAATTGTCTGTTCCTCACACTCAGTCATTCTATTCCATAAAGCTGAAACAATTCTATGGACAGTTTGGTTATTATTAAAATACTCCATGTCTTCCTTCTCAATGATTTCACTGTTTGGTGAACTTCTCATCTCACTAATAAGTGGTGGCAACTGAGGGTTAACTGTATTAATTTTTAAATAGTACTATATTTATTATCAAAAGATAAATCATGTGTATCTACATCAAAACCTAATTGTCTTAAGTCCTCCTCAGTTTTCTGTATAGATTTTACATCAATGACATTACTTATATTTCAATCATCAGTATTGTGTTCAATCTGAGAGGGTAATCTACTTACCATGGGATAGGAGCAAGACCTGACTTTTGGCGCTTTTTTTTCCTTTTTAAGGGTGAGCTGAGCTAGTCTGATGAGGGGGTGGATCCCTGTTGCAATTGTGGCTGGACCACTGCTGATGGAACCAATCCCACTTCCATTTCTCTACCAAGATTTTTTTCTGGGAATGATGTGACCCTCCTTGTGTAGGATGTTGTTGGCTTGCCTGCCCTACCTTTAACTCTTCCAAGTTTTGATTCATTTGTTAGAACCCCCCCTTGCAGTTGTTTTGCAACTGCTCTACCTCCTTTAGCATATTAGACTTTGATTCCTCTAGTTTAAGATCCTTTCTAGCCAGATGAGACAGTTGATCCTGCAGAGGAGGTGAAGTCTTTTTAATTGTTATCTTTTTTAAAAGGGCTTCCTTTTCCTCTATACTCATAGACTCTGATTGTGGGTAGGATTGACCCTCCATGGTGATGTCCTGCAGCGATGTTTTTAGCTTTAGACCTGGTATTATAGGCAGGTTTTTCACTTAAATTGTCCTGTGGAGAACTCATTGGGTCTTAAATAACAATTGTTCACGTCTACAAAAGGAAAAGCCTATACGATAATTAGTAGACAAAAAATATTAGCAATAAAATTACTAATAAAAGCACTGGACCTCACCCTGAATCTACATCTTTATTTATTTAAATAGAATATAAGAAAAAATAGAAAAACTCTGTTAAAAATTAAATAATAACTTTAACTAGACCTTTATAAGGGTGAATAATTAGCTTATGAATCTTTAACCAAATAAAATTTAATTGTGTGTTATATTGGTGACCAAATACCAAGTGAAATTGGGTTTATATTGGGTACAGTTACTACTGTAAATACCTAATTTTTATTATAAAAATTTAGTACAATTATTATAATGGTTCTTTTCCGCAATCACTGAACTATGATTACCCACTAATGTTCTTCAGAGCCAAATATTTGGTTTTTTTGAGATATACTAGAGTAAAAATCACGTCCTAAGGCTTATACTAAATAATAAGTAATAATTAAGGAAAGACCCCCAATTGTCAGTGTGTGCTAGTATCTAAGTATGATTTAATAGTAAATATTAATGGTCCTACTACTTAATGGTAAATTATTTAGTTATTAAACCTCAGGGGAAGACTAATAAAATATTTATTCTCAATATAAACTCACAATATTTGGATTTTTATGTGTGCTACTGGTGGAAAACAGATCAATAAAATATAGTTACAGCTTATATAAAGATAATATAAATTTATAAATTCTTTATGATATATTTATATATGATAATAGTTGTTTTTTAGTGTTTATTTGAAGTGTAGTAAGTAAGTGATGTCCAATAACCCGTCAAATTCTCCCTTACTTTACCAAAATCCACTGGAGTGCACAGACCTTCAATCCAGATGATGTCACTGCTATCCCTGGAAATTACAGCACTGTGAGGGCCCATCACCTCCCTATGGCATCCACTTCAAGCAGTTTCAACACCCAGACCTCTGGTAAGGACCCTCCATCACAATTAATGATACCACAGACCCATACCATAAATAGAATAAACCGATAAAAGCGGATACCATAAAGAAACAGGTAAAATAACTCATCCAAAGAGTATATAATGAAACCCAAAGCATATAAAGGAACCAAATTAACTTTTCAAGCCCCCAATAACACCCCCAAGCATCAATATTAACCCATAATTCCATGAAAATCCATCAAAGGAATCAGATTAAGTTGTCTAAACTGGATATATGCACCTGAAAAATGTGTATATACTTGTGTAGGAATTGTGAGTCCACTGAATACATTCATATGACCTAAAATAAGTAGAAAAATAAAGTTTATAGGCTATTAAGAGGTTAAAACTCACTTATAGACCCAAATATACATAATATAACCACATATTTCACTGAATATGATGTTTATGTATGTCTATAATTACTTAATATCACTTGATATAAGTATATTATGACTCCATTAACACCTTAATAAGTATTTTTAGGCTATGGATAAGCTATTTAAACTACTCTAAGTCATATAATAGTGTAATAATTATATATATATAAGTATTGTAATCATATATATAAGTATTATAACCTTATTTTTAAGTAAAAATCTTAATGTAATTAAGGTTATCTTATTTTAAACATAAGAATTACTCAGTCCTGGAGATACCTAGGCTGAAACTATAATTGATTAGTAAATCAATGACTCACCATGGTCTTATTTCACTTCCCATTCCTCTCTTTCCCTTTCCCCAGTAAGGGTGACTTCTGGAGATCTGATGAGGGAGATGAATTTAGTTATGTGAGTAACAGTCGCATTTCCATTTGCTGAATGTGATTTTTGGCTCCTCTTCTTGAGCTGGAGCTGTGGAACGGTATTTGACTACTGAAGTAGGCTTGGCCTTGAGGCTTACCAGAGCTAGATTGACTTCTATAAACCCCTGAGCTTCCCTCTTTTCTAGGTTGTTCATTTGGTCCACCATATTGTTGAGCTTTACCGTTAAGTTATTTAGTAATTGTGAGAGTGAACTAATCTGCTCTTGTAATGTTTTTTTATTTTTGATTGATATTATGTTTTATAATCGTTCTATTTCTTCTATTTTCATTTAAGGAGTGTTGCTTCTGTTTGACTGGGTTGAAGACTTTCAGCCTAGGTATCCCCAGGACTGATCAATTCTTATGTTTAAAATAAGATAAAATTAATTACATTAAGCTTATAACTTAAAAATAAGGTTATAATATTTATATATATTGTTATAATACTTATATATATGGTTATAATACATATATATATAACTATTACACTATTATATGACTTGTAGCAGTTTAAATAGCTTATCCATAGCCTAATAACACCTATTAAGGTGTTCATGAAGTCATAATATACTTATCTTAAGTGATATTAAGTAATTATAGACATACATAAGCTTATATGTATACATAAAGCTCATATTTGGTGAAATATGTAGTTATTTATGGGGGTCTCAAAGTTAGAATTTTTGAATTATTTAAAAGGTATTTCACAACACAAAAACAAAGCTACAGAGTTGACATTTTTTTCAGGAAAATGGTGTTTTGGGGAACAATATGCCATATTTTAAATAATCGTCATGGTTGATTTGGTGGAAAAAAGAGGTATTTTAAAATGGAAAATTTCTAACTTTGATACCCCCTATTATGTATATTTAGGTCTATAAGTGGATTTTCACCTCTTAATAGCTTATAAACTTTATTTTTATGCTTATTATAGGTCATATGGACGTATTTTGTGGACTCACAATGCCTACACAAGCATATACACCTTTTTCAGGCGCATATATCCAGTTTGGACAACTTAATCTGATTCCTTTGATAATTTTTCATGAAATTATGGGTTGCGATATGATTACTAGGTTAATATGGATGCTTTGGGGTGTTATTGGGGGCTTGGAAAGTTAATTTGGTTCCTTTAGATGCTTTGGGTTTCATTATATACTCTTTGGATGAGTTATTTTACCTATTTCTTTATGGCATTCACTTTTATCTGTTTATTCTATTTATGGTATGGGTTTGTGGTATCATTAATTGTGATGGAAGGTCCTTACTGGAGGTCTGGGTGTTGAAAAATATTGAAGTGGAAGCCATGGGGAGGTTATGGCCCCTCACAGTGCTGTAATTGCTGGGGATAGCAGTGACATCATCTGGATTGAAGGTCTGTGCACTCCTGTGGATTTTGGTATAAGTAAGGGAGGATTTGATGGGTTATTGGACATCACTTACTTACTACAATTCAAATAAACACTATAAAACAATTATTATAATATATAAATATATTATAAAGCATTTATAAATTGATATTATCTTTATATAAGCTAGAACTATATTTTATTTAACTATTTTCCACCACTAGCACACATAAAAATCTAAGTATTTTGAGTTTATATTGAGAATAACTATTTTATTAGTCTTCCCCAGAAATTTAATCACTAAATAATTTACTAATAAGTAGTAGGACCATTAATATTTACTATTAAATAATACTTAGATACTAGCATATACTGACAATCAGGGGTCTTTCCTTAATTATTACTTATTATTTAGTATAAGCCTTAGGACGTGATTTTTACTCTAGTATATCTCATAAAGACCAAATATGTGGGTCTTTAGCACATTAGTGGGTGATAATTACTCAGTGATTACGGAAAAGAACCATTATAATAATTTTACTAATTTTATATAATAAAAATTAGGTATTTACAGTAGTAACTGTACCCAATATATACCCAATTTCATTTGGTATTTGGTCACCAATATAACACTAAATTAAATTGGTATTTATTTAAATCTTGGTAAGCTAATTTATCACCCTTATAGAAGTCTAGTTGAACTTATTATTTAATTTTTAACAGATTTTTTCAAATTTTTCTTATTTTTTAAATAAATAAACAAAGATATAAATTCAGGGTAAGCTCCAGTGCTTTTATTAGTAATTATATTGCTAATAATTTTTGTCTACTAATTAACTTAAAGGTTTTATCTTTTGTAGACATGAAGAAAAGTTATTTAAATTCATAATGAGTTCTCCACAGGACAATGTAAGTGATAAACCTGCTTTTAACACCAGGTCTAAAGCTAAAAACACTGTTCCAGGACATCACTATGGAGGGCCAATCCTACCCACAGCCAGAAGCAATGAGAATAGAGGAAAAAGAGGCCTTATTAAAAAAAATAACTATAAACAAAACTTCACCTCCTCTTCAGGATCAACTGTCCTATCTGGCCAAACAGGTTCTGAAACTAGAGGAGTCAAGATCTTCCATACTAAAAGAGGTAGAACAGCTTCAAAAAACTGCAAAGTGGAATTTCAGCAGATGAGCAAAACTTTGGTGTATTTAAAGTGAGTACAGCCAAATCAGCAACCACCTACCCAAGCAGAATAAAGTCAGTCCCAGGAAAAGATCCTAGTAGAGAAATGGAAGTGGGATTGGTTCCATCAGCAGTGGTCAAGCCACAATTGCAGCAGGTATCTACTCCCTCACCAGAAAACCTCAACTCACCCTTACAGAGGAAAGCAAAAGCACAAAAAGTCAGGGCTTGCTCCTTTCCCTTGGAAAGTAGATTACCCTCTCAGATTGAACACAATACTAATAATTACAATGTAGGTAATTTTATTGATGTAAAATCTGTCCAGAAAATTGAGGAGGACTTAAGACAATTAGGTTTTGATGTAGATACACCTGATTTATCTTTTGTTAATAACAATAGTACTATTTACAATAATAATACAGTTAACCCTCAGATGCCACCACTTATTAGCAAGATGAGAACTTCACAAAATAGTGAAGAATGTTAGAAGGAAGACATAAAGTATTTTAATAATAACCCAACTGTCCATAGAATGTTTTCAGAATTATGGAATAGAATGATTGAGTGTGAGGGACAGAAAATTAAGCTCACAAGTAAAACAATTTCATCCTTGAAATTGAATATTTCTCAATTGGAGACAAGAAATATAGAATTAAAGAATGAAAACTTGGCTCTAACTCTTAAATATGATTCTTTAAGTAATAAATATTGTGAACTTTTAAACAAATTCTGTGAGTTAAAAAGATTGTATGAATCAAGAACAAAAATATCTTTTGCACAAACAAATCAGAGTGTTTCTGATCTGTTACTAAGATTAACTAAGGTTGAGATTGAAACTGAAAATATACTAATGAATCAGGATAATCATAAGTATACACACTGTAATAATAATCCTTTCAATTTTAAAAAATGAATCTCAATCATATCCAATGCCACCACAAGTAAAAACATCTGGTGGAAGTGTCAAGTCTGAGAAGACAAATGTAAGTCACAAATCCGTTCAAGAGGAAATACAAGACCATTTATCCAGAGTGAATGAGTTATTGAATTTACCTAAGATTAGTGAGATTAAATCTAATCAGAAGAACTGGCCAAACATTGATCAGTACCAACTTATGATGGGGAAGCCAGCTCTTTTTGGCAGTATTTTATTCAAAGAATCAACAATTTAAAATTCTCATATATGTTACCAGATGAAGAAATAAAATCAAAACTGATTTCTTTATTTAAGGATGTTGCTTTATTATGGTTTGAAGCTGTATTAAGTAAGGGTAAAGATTTCTCTTAGGCTGAATAGAAACACCTTATTGAAAGACAATTTGGAGGTTCTGAATTCAGACTAACTCAGCAAATATTATATGAGAAAACTTGGTATAATCTGTTGAATGTTGAAAAACCTAAGGTATTTTTAATGAATTTAAATAAAACATTGAAAGCCATTGAGCCAAACATGGATTTTAACTTATGGAAAGATAAAATAATATATAAATTACCTATATCTTTCAGAGACATTGTTGTAGCTAGAACAATAATGGTTAATGAATACTCTGAATTTATTAATATTTGTAATGAAATATTATTAAACCATAAGTATGAAGCATGGTACACCACTTATAAACAAAATAATGAACCTGTGAAAAACTAGAATTCAAAGAAACTTCAGGAAAAACAGAAAAAACCTATTGCACCTGTAGTACCTAAAAATTATGAAACTAATACTTGTTATAAGTGTGATAGTCCTTGGGTTTAAGGTCAAAAATGTGAGAAAAATATAAATATTGTTGAAAATCAACATGAATCTGAATTTTAAACAGAAAAAAGTAAAGATTCAAGCTATTATGACAGTAATATCTCATTAATTGATGAAAATGAAGTCTGTATGTTGGAAGATGATTTGTCCATCTTTGGAACTCCAATAATAAATATGGAATTAAATGAATATTTAATGAATTTTGAGGATGCTTAAATCATTAAGGATATACAAGATTATAATTAAAAAATGACACCTACCATGGTTCCAACTATCATTTCTAGAGAAAATGTAAATATAGTATTGGACACAGGAGCTGCTGGTTCTGTTGTTTCTAAAATACATTACAGAAAATTGATAATGATTATAAGTCAGAGCTTGAACTCCTTCATAGTAGAAATTGGAGAGGTTTTATATCAGTATTACACCCCATTTGTTGATAAATAGCTGCTGTTTTCTTTAAACATCAACATGGTTATGTTAGAGTAACTTGTGACTTTGTAGTAATGGATAATACTAATTGTAGTAGCTTTTTTATCATTGTAAATGACATTCTGACTAATTTTGGTGTGAAATTAGACCCTGCTAATAATAATTTTACAATTGGCATGAATAGTAAAAGGAAATTTAAAATAAATTCCTTTAACATGGTCTTACACATTGAGTCAGTAATAAATATTCCTTGCAATTGAAGAGAAACCAATGAGATGGAAATTTTGGAAACAGAATTTTCAAAAGCATCATTTGGCACTCAGATAAGTAAAGCTGAGAAAACAAATATTTTGGGCTTAATTAAAGCATTTCCAATGGCTTTTGCACATGGTACCAATGAACTTGGCCTTGTAAAAGATCATGAGATGAAAATTAGTTTAACCTGTGATATGGATAATATTCTTTCTAGTCTTGAAAAGAAACCATACCCTGGATCACCAATGAATAGGAAAGATATTGAGGAAAATATTAAGATGTTTATAAAGATGAACATTATTGAAAAGTCTAAAACTACACCAAAATATTGTGATATCACCAGTGCTAATTTCTTATGAACAAGATAAAGTAAGACTGTGTGGTGATTATAGAGCATTAAATACATTTACAGTAGATGATATTTACTCCTTGCCAAGGATTGTCTCTAAACATGCTACTCTTAAAGGTGCTAAATACATAATTTGCCTAGATGTAAATAAAGGGTAGCATCAAATTCCTGTTGAAAATAATTCACAAAATTTTTTGTTGATAACAACACATATGGGAATATATAAATATGTCAGAATGCCATTTGCACCAAAAAAATTTCCGTCAGTATTTCAGAAGTTAATGGATATAACATTCCATAATGAAATGATTAAAGGATGGTTAATGGTATACATTGATGACACCATAGTGTTCTCTAAGACATATGATGAACACATAATCCATTTAAAGAAGGTATTTCAAAAGATGGATGAAATAAAAATGACCCTTGCATTGAAAAAATGTAAATTTGGGTTTGAGTCTTTAAAAGTTCTTGGTTATATTTTATCTGGCTTAAAAATTTGTGTAGACCAAAATAAGGTGACTGCAATCAAGAATATTGGAATTCCTCAAAATGTGAAGGATTTACAATCTTCTCTTGGTATTTGTGGTGATTATAGACAATATATAAAGAACTACCAATTAATTTCTGCACCATTGACCACACTGATAAAGAAATAAGAAGCTTTCATTTGGAATATTAAAAGACAACAGGCTTTTAATAAGTTGAAAGAATGTTTGATGACAGCTCCTATCTTGGGATTACCAGATTCGCAATTACCTTTTGTATTGTATACTGTTGCATGTTTTATTGGTTTGGGTGCTGCTTTACATCAAAACCAACTTATTAAAGGGAAAATGTCAGAAGTAGTAATTTGCTATATTTCACATACTCTAAGAAGTAGTGAATTGAAAAATGGTGCTACTCAACTAGAATGTTTGGAAGTAGTATGGGCTCTTGAGAAGCTACATTATTACCTTGAAGACCAAAAATTTTAGTTAATAACTGACTGTAGTGCATTTAAGTCACACTTAAACATGAAACTCCTAATAGACATCTGTTTATATGGCAATTAGCTTTACAAGAGTACAGAGGACAGATGACTATTACACATAGAGAAGGAATTTTACACTCTAATGTAGATCTGTTATTTAGAATACCTCTCATAATAATGATGATAATCCTGCATATGTTCCGGAAACAGAGATCATTAAAATTTATGGCATTTATATTGTAGATCATGAAGATGAATTCATGCAATCAATACTTGATGATTATGCTTCAGATACTGACTTGAGTAATCTTACTACAATATTAAATGATCCATCTAGTGCTTCAATGAGTTTTTTAATAAAAACATAACCACAAAAGTATGAGGAAGCATTATAAAAAGGAAAATCTTCCATTGAGGATGGTTTTATATATTCCAGGAAGAAATTAAGAAATTTAATAGTAATTCCCCCTTCAATGAAGAAGTTAATGTTAAGTATATGTCATGATAATATATTAGCAGGTAATTTTGACTTCCATAAAATATTAACCAGAGTAAAAAATACAGCTTGGTTGATTAACATGTCTGATGATGTTCACAAATATGTTGAGACATGTGATTCTTGTCAAAAATCTAAAAGATTAACAGGCAAAAGAGCTGGTTTATTAAAACAAATTGAGAAACCAAAAGCTCCATGGGAGATAGCTAACATGGACTTTGTAACAGGTTTGCCAATAGCAGGGCATTAGAGTTATAACTCCTGCTGGGTAATTGTAGATAAATTTAAAAAAATTTGCAAATTTATTTCTACCCACAAAGAGGTTTCTGAAAAGGACTTAGCTTTTTAATGGTGGACAAAAATTTTGAATACATCAGGATTCCCCAAAGCAATATTTTCAGACTGAGATCCAAAATTTACTTCTGAGTTCTGGAAATCATTTATGGATGTTTCAGGGTGTCAATTAAAACTTTCTACAGCACACCATCCACAAACTGATGTGCTAGCAGAAAGAATGATACAAACCTTAGAAGATATGATAATAAGATATTGTGCTGTTGGTCTTGACTTTAAAGACAATGAAAAATTCACCCATGATTGGGTAACCCTTATCCCAGGTTTAGAATTTGTATACAATATTACAGTACATTCTGTCACTGGAAAAAATCCATATGAGTTATGGTTGGGTTATGTACCTAATACACCTTCCAAAACTCTTAATAAATTACCTAGATAGATATCGATTCAGGTGCAAAATCTTTTCTTCAGATGCAAGAATTATGCAGAAAGCATGCTCAAGAATGTATAAATAAGGCATTTGAGTATGAGAAGAAAAGATGGGATAAAGCCCATAAAGAAAAAATGCTCAAGGAGAGTGATGAAGTCCTTATTTCTACACTACATTTAAAATTAAATTGTAATTTTAAATTGAAGGATCCATTCATTGGACCATTTTTAGTAAAAAAGATGGTTGGTAACAATGCTGTTGAAGTTATTCAATATGCACCATATGATAGAAAACATCCATTATTTCCTATTTCTCTTAAAAAACCATACCATTCTAATTATACTTCTCTATTTCCAAGAAGATCAGGAAGACATAAACAGAAACCTGAAGAAATAGTTGAAAAGGCAGAAATGAAAAAAATACTTAAAAAGAGACACCTTACTAAATAAAAGGGAGTTGATTATCAATTAAGATTTCAAAATAAATCAAGTGAATATGACCAGTGGATTCCAGAAAATGAAATCTCTGATCTTAAAAATCTCTTGAAAAAATTTAAATAAAAATAATACTGTTTAATTCAGTATATGTATTATAGAAAATTTAAAAATGATTTTTCTATTCACTTCTTACTTATTAATTAAAATATCTTAACATTTTTATATTGTTTTTTGGGTGAGGGAGTGTAAGCCTATGTATCCCCAGTGCTGATTAGTTCTTATGTTTAAAATAAGAAAACCTTAATTACATTAAGCTTATAACTTAAAAATAAGGTTAAAATACTGATATATATGGTTATAATACTTTTATATATAATTATTACACTATTATATGACTTATAGTAGTTTAAATAGCTTATCCATGGACTAATAATACTTATTAAGGTGTTAATAGAGTCATAATATACTTATCTTAAGTGATATTAAGTAATTATAGACATACACAAGCTTATATGTATACATAAACCTCATATTCAGTGAAATATGTAGTTTTATTATGTATATTTAGGTCTATAAGTGGGGTTTAACCTCTTAATAGCCTATTACCTTTTTTTTCTGCTTATTTTAGGTCATATGAACGTATTCAGTGGACTCACAATTCCTACACAAGTATATACACGTTTTTCAGGTGCATATATCCAGTTTAGACAGCTTAATCTGATTCCTTTGATGGATTTTTCATGGAATTATGGGTTGGGATATCATTACTGGGTTAATATGAATGCTTGGGGGTGTTATTGGGGGCTTGGAAAGTTAATTTGGTTCCTTCATATGCTTTGGGTTTCATTATATACTCTTTGGATGAGTTATTTTACCTGTTTCTTTATGGTATCCGCTTTTATCTGTTTATTCTATTTATGGTACGGGTCTGTGGTATCATTAATTTTGATGGAGGGTACTTACTGGAGGTCTGTGTGTTGAAACTTCTTGAAGTGGAAGCCATGGGGAGGTGATGGGCCCTCACAGTACTGTAATTTCCAGGAATAGAAGTGACATCATCTGGATTGAAGGCCTGTGCACTCCAGTGGATTTTGGTATAAGGGAATATTTGATGGGTTATTGGACATAAATTACTTAATAAAATTCAAATAAACACTATAAAAGAATTATTATCATATATAAATATATTATAAAGCATTTATAAATTTATATTATCTTTATATAACCTATAACTATATTTTATTTATCTATTTCCCACCACTAGCACACATAAAAATCCAAGTATTGTGAGTTCATATTGAGAATAACTATCTTATTAGTCTTACCCTAAGTTTTAATCACTAAATAATTTATTAATAAGTAGTAGGGCCATTAATATTGACTATTAAACCATACTTAGATACAAGCATAAACTGACAAAGACCTTCATTCACCATTTGAGTTTCCTGTAATGGGTTTATCAGCTCTTGGTCTTAAATTGTAAGTTTTAACCTCCTTACTCATATTTTCAACATTTTCAAGCATATTTCAAGTTGATAATGTATCATTAAATCAAGATATAAGTGTTTAAAAACTTCAAGAAGGAGTTTTATCAGTACTATATAACACTACTGAATTCAATTAATTGCTTACTTGTAGTTTTTTACAGCAATTTTATAAGTCCCAAAATTCAAATATGCTTTAATGTGGTCACTTAATGTACTAGGTCTACAAAATTTAGCCGTTTTTTATATTTAAAAAAGAAATTTGTCAGCAATTTCTTTTAAATTATTAAATGAATTGTACAAACCAAGAAACAAGGATTAAAAGTCCTGCTAAAAAGAATCAATTAAATAGTTTTTATTATTTATTTTATTATCTGAAAAGATTACAAATTAAATTGGTCTATTGACGGATCTTTACCAAGAACAACTTTTGTTCAATTAGTAGTAACATTGTTGATTCTGATATCACAATTTTTATATAACTGGGCTTCTTTTTCTGATATCACTGTATGTAGTGACCCAGCCCTTTGTAATTAATCCAAATATATTTATAGAGATTATATTTACTGTAGCCTTTTTTGAATTTTTACTTACTAAAAGATAAAACTGTAAAATTTTTAAGGCTATGTTAATCTTAAAAGGCAGAGAGATCATTTGAAATGGAAAATAATCAAATGAAGTAAAGGTCACTCAGGACCAAAAAATGATGAATTTGTTAATATAAACAGTAACCAACAAGAGCAGTTATATCATAATAATCCAGTTGTAAAACTTGTGGTCTATATTTTTGTGAAATAACTATACTGAGATAGTATATAAGTTATCAGATCACATCATGTCAATGTAAATTAAACAATATAGTGTTCAGATAAAAATGTTGTAGGTATAAAAAAAATAGTGAGAAAATGATCTATGAAGAGCATACCTCAAAGAAGAAGCTTTAATCTTAACAAAAACAACAGAATTGTTGAAGAAAAGTCTCCAATTTTCAGGCCAAGCTCAAGTAAAGAGACATAAATAGCTCAATTAGACATTTTTCCAGAAGAATTTAATGGTCCAGTATGATTAGTGTTTCCCAAATACAATTAAGAAATAAAATATAATTCAATGTAATGGTCTCAGTAATTTAATCTCAATAATTATAAATGGTATACAGCTTACTGTTAGTAGAAAAATAAAACTAATGATTCAAAACAACATTTAAAATGACTTTAACAGTACTAATGAATATGTATTTTATAGGTTTGGTTATATATTTGTAAGGTGATGTAATAGAATGTAGAATATAAGCTTAAAACCTCCTCCTTTTATACTAATTAATTCTTTAATGTTCCCCTTTGAGAATATAATTCAATGTATATGGTCTCAGTAATTTAATCTCACTAATTATAAATGGTATACAGCTTACTGTTAGTAGAAAAATAAAACAAATGATTCAAAACAACATTTAAAATGACTTTAACAGTACTAATTAATATGTATTTTATTGGTTTGGTTATATATTTGTAAAGTGATATAATAGAATGTAGAATATAAGCCCATAACCTCCTCATTTTATACTAATGAATTCTTTAATGTTCCCCTTTGATTTACCAATCATTTACATGTCAAATGAGCCCCAAATATAGCAGTTACACACACCCATCAACTCAGGTTTTGATATGCCACAGCATGCTAGTTCAACAGTATTTAGATTTGAATACTCCCAAATTTATTCATTTTAATGACACCATTCATTTTATCATCTAAAATTTGTTTCTTCTGATGACACAATGAGATTGATTTTTTACTTCTATTATTAATAGAAATATTATCATATATTAGAGTCCAAGTGTGAAATATTGAGTTTAAATTCAGTTTTCAAGCATCATTAAAAATTTGTGTAACTTCCTAAAAATTACATAGTTTAGATTTTAATGAATTGAATAGGGATATCAATGTTTGAAGATCCACAATTAAATTAATTTCAGATAAAACTCCTTATACTCCAAATATCTTCTACAATTACTTTTTAGAAATAATTGGGTTATTAGACATTTAATTATTTAAAGCTCACCTCTTATCTGACCTTTTTTTCCTCAGTTTTTTATAACCACATCTTGGAAAAGCATATGCCAACCTCCCTACCTTTCTGTGCACTTCATACTGTCTAATCTTTCTATCAATTCAGATCCCTCCCCATATTATCTTCTCATTTCTGTTAATTTTCATTATTAAATACTTTAACATTCCACATTATCATATATCTTCTCAAAGTCAACCTTCTACCACTTGCTTTTCAAATCAAACTACTACTACTTTCTCCTGCTCAGCTACAAAATAAAAGAAACTTCAAATAAGAAGATGATCACCTAATACTTATCAACTTGTTAAAAACTAGAACTAGTTATGATTCTTGTTTCAGTACTGAAAATGCAACTAAATTAGGATGGCCCCCCACATCAAACATTAGCGGCTATCTTCTAATAGCCAATTAATTAAGAAATAAGACAAAGGGAAGGATTAATCTTTTTCCAAAACAGTTGTCTGAACACTTCAAGAACTATAAAGCCAAATAAAAGAAGGCTAACACTCTCTCATCTTCCACTGCTTTTGGTATTATTGATGTTTAAATCTAAAGGTTTGATATTTTTACAAAATAGATTTCTGAAAATTTCATGCACTATTAAGAAACCTACAAGAAGGCTAAGAATTTTTCATCTTCCATTGGTATTGGTATTACTGATATTGATTTCAGTAAGGGAATTATATCTATAGATCATAAACTTGGTTCTTTATGTACTTACTATAAAGAGATGGATTCTATATTTGGAGAGAAACCTTATGTTAATCCTGAAAGCATGTTGGATTGAGAAGATGATATTTCTGAACATTATGTTGAGAGAAATATTTTTGAATCCTCTCCCTCCACCCAAGTTTCCCCTCTTTCTAATTCAACCAATTGGGATATCTTTTCTATAGATCGTTATGGTGATATAACCAACCCAATTTAACTATAGTGATTTTTTTCTCAATTGATTTCTTTTTCATTTACTTTTCATTTTCTCCTTTCTAAAAAGGTCAATGAACAAATACAAGAGCCACAATCAAGATACTCTGAAGCTAGCAACAACAATAATGATGACAATAATATACCAAATTCCTCCAACAAAAAGAAAAGAGCTTCAACAACTCTCAACTTCAGAAGTCAAAGAAAATAAAAAAGAGATAGTATGTCAGTCTAGGTATCTCAAGGACTGAGTAATTCTTATGTTTAAAATAAGATAAAAATAATTAAATTAATCTTATTACTTAAAAATAAGGTTAAAATACTTATGTATATGGTTATAATACTTATATATATAATTATTACACTATTATATGACTTATAGTAGTTTAAATAGCTTATCCATAGTTTAATAATATTTATTAATTTGTTAATAGATTCATAATATACTTATCTTAAGTGATATTAAGTAACTATAGACATACATAAGCTTATATGTATACATAAACCTCATATTCAGTGAAATATGTAGTTATATTATGTATATTAAGGTCTATAAGTTGGTTTTAACCTCTTAATAGCCTATAACATTTATTTTTCTGCTTATTTTAGGCCATATGGACATATTCAGTGGACCCACAACGCCTAAACAAGCATATACACCTATTTCAGGCGCATATATCCAGTTTGGACAACTTAATCTGCTTCCTTGGATGGATTTTCATTGATTTATGGGTTGGGATATGATTACTGGGTTAATATGGATTCTTGGGGATGTTATTGGGGGCTTGGAAAGTTAATTTTGTTACTTTATATGCTTTGGGTTTCATTATATATTCTTTGGATGAGTTATTTTACCTGTTTCTTTATGGTATCCGCTTTTATCTGTTTATTCTATTTATGGTATGGGTCTGTGGTATCATTAATTGTGATGGAGGGTACTTACTGGAGGTATGGGTGTTGAAACTTCTTGAAGTGGATGCCATGGGGATGTTATGGGCCCTCACAGTGCTGTAATTGCCGGGGATAGCAGTAACATCATCTGGAGTGAAGGTCTGTGCACTCCAGTGGATTTTGGTATAAGTAAGGGAGGATTTTGACGGGTTATTAGACATCATTTACTTACTACACTTCAAATAAACATTATAAAACAATTATTATCATATAAAAATATATTAAAAATCATTTATAAGTTGATATTATCTTTATATAAGCTATAACTATATTTTTATTATTCTATTTTTCACCACTAGCCCACATAAAATCCAAGTATTGTGAGTTTATATTGAGAATAACTATTTTATTAGTCTTCCCCTGAGGTTTAATAACTAAATAATTTAACAATTAGTACTAGGACCATTAATATTTACTATTAAATCATACTTAGATACAAGCACACACTGACAATCGGGGGTCTTTCCTTAGTTATTACTTATTATTTAGTATAAGCCTTAGGACATTATTTATACTCTAGTATATCTCAAACAAACCAAATATTTGGGTCTGCAGCACATTAGTGGGTCATCATAACTCATTTATTGCGTAAAAGAGCCCTTATAATAATTTTACTAATTTTTTATGATAAAAATTAGGTATTTACAGTAGTAACTGTACCCAATATAAACCCAATTTCACTTGGTATTTGGTCACCAATATAACACCCAATTAAAATGGTATTTGGTTAAAGCTTGGTAAGCTAATTATTCACCCTTAAAAAGGTCTAGTTAAAATTATTATTTAATTTTTAACAGATTTTTTTGAATTTATCTTATATTTTATTTAAATAAATAAAGATATAAATTCAGGGTAAGCTCCAGTGCTTTTATTAGTAATTGTATTCCTAATATTTTTGTCTACTAATTACCATATAGGCTTTCCCTTTTGTAGACATGAAGAATTGTTATTTAAGACACAATGAGTGCTCCACAGGAAAATTTAAGTGAAAAACCTGCTTATAAAACTAAGTCTAAAGCTAAAACCATTGCTCCAGTACATCACCATGGAGGGTCAATCCTACCCACAACCAGAGTCTATGAGTATAGAGGAAAAGGATGCCCTTCTAAAAAAGATAACAATTAAAAAGACTTCACCTCCTCTGCAGGATCAACATTCCCATCTGGCTAGAAAGGTTCTGAAACTAGAGGAATCAAAGTCTACCATGCTAAAGGAGGTAGAGCAGTTGCAAAACAACTGCAAGGTGGGGTTGCAACAGATGAATCAAGCCTTGGAAGAGTTAAAGGTAGGGCAGCCAAGCCAACAGCTCCCTACACAAGGAGGGTCACATTATTTCCAGCAAAAAATCTTGGTAGAGAAATGGAAGTGGGATTGGTTCCACCAGCAGTGGTCAAGCCACAATTGCAACAGGGATCCACCACCTCATCAGACTGCCTCAGCTCACCCCTACAAAGGAAAGCAAAAGCAACAAAATTCAGGGCCTTCTCCTATCCTGCGGTAAGTATATTACCCTCTCAGATTGAACACAATACTGATGATCACAATATAGGTAATGTTATTGATGTAAAATCTGTACATAAAATTGAGGAGGACTTAAGACAATTAGGTTTTGATGTAGATACACCTAATTTAATTTTATTTTTATAACAACAGTACTATTTATAATAATAATACAGTTTATCCTCAGTTGCCACCACTTACTAGTGAGATGAGAAGTTCACAAAACAGTGAAAAAATTGAGAAGGAAGACATGGAGTATTTTAATAATAACCCAACTGTCCATATATTTGTTTCAGCATTATGGAATAGAATGACTGAGTTTGAGGAACAGACAATTAAGCTCACAAGTGATAAAATTTTGTCCTTGACATCAAACATTTCTCAACTGGAAACAAGAAATAAAGAATTAGAGAATGAACACTTGTCTCTAACTCTTATATATGATTCTTTAAGTAATAAATATAGTGAACTTTCAAATAAATCTGTGAGTTAGAGAAATTGTATGAGGCACATTTATTAAAATCTGAATAAAGAACTAAGTTATCTTTTGCACAAACAAATCAGAGTGTCTCTGATCTGTTACAAAGATTAACTAAAGTTGAGATTGAAACTGCTAATCTACTAATGAATCAGGATAATCATAATTATACACAGTATAATAATAATCCTTTCATTGGAAAAGATGAATCTCAATCAGTTCCCATACAACCACAAGTAAAACCATCTGGTGGTGGTGCCAAGTCTGAAAATACAAATGTAAGTCACAAATCCATGCAAGAGGAAATACAAGACCATTTATCTAGAGTGAATAAGTTATTGAATTTACCTAAGATTAGTGAGACTAAATCCAATCAGAAGAACTGGCCAAAGATTGATCAGTACCAACTTATGATGGGGAAGCCAGCTCTTTTTTGAAGTATTTTATACAAAGAATCAACAATTTAAAATTTTCATATAAGTTACCAGATGAAGAAATAACATCAAAATTGAATTCTCTATTTAATGATGTTGCTCTATTATGGTTTGAAGCTGTATTGAGTGAGGGTAAAGATTACTCTTGGGCTGAATGGAAGCAACTAACTGTAAAACAATTTGGAGGCTCTAAATTCAGACTAACTCAGCAAAGATTATATGAGAAAACTTGGTATAATCTGTTGAATGTTGACAAACCTACGGTATTTTTAATGAATTTAAATAAAACATTGAAAGCCATTGAGCCAAACATGGATTTTAACTTATGGAAGGATAAAATAATATTAAATTACCTATATCTTTCAGAGACATTGTTGTAGCTAGAACAATAATGGTTAATGAATACTCTGAATTTATTAATATTTGTAATGAAATATTATTAAACCATAAGTATGAAGCAAGGTACACCACTTATAAACAAAATAATGAACCTGTGAAAAACTAGAATTCAAAGAAACTTCAGGAAAAACAGAAAAAACCTATTGCACCTGTAGTACCTAAAAATTATGAAACTAATACTTGTTATAAGTGTGATAGTCCTTGGGTTAAAGGTCAAAAATGTGAGAAAAATATAAATATTGTTGAAAATCAACATGAATCTGAAATTGAAACAGAAAAAAGTAAAGATTCAAGCTATTATGACAGTAATATCTCACATAGTGATGAAAATGAAGTCTGTATGTTGGAAGATGATTTGTCCATCTTTGAAACTCCAATAATAAATATGTACTTAAATGAATATTTAATGAATTTTGAGGATGCTTAAATCATTAAGGATATACAAGCTTATAATTAAAAAATGACACCTACCACCGTTCCAACTATCATTTCTAGAGAAAATGTAAATATAGTATTGGACACAGGAGCTGCTGGTTCTGTTGTTTCTAAAATACATTACAGAAAATTGATAATGATTATAAGTCAGAGCTTGAACTCCTTCATAGTAGAAATTGGAGAGGTTTTATATCAGTATTACACCCCATTGGTTGATAAATAGCTGCTGTTTTCTTTAAACATCAACATGGTTATGTTAGAGTAACTTTTGACTTTGTAGTAATGGATAATACTAATTTTAGTAGCTGTTTTATCATTGGAAATGAAATTCTGACTAATTTTGGTGTGAAATTAGACCCTGCTAATAATAATTTTACAATTGGAATTAATGGTTAAAGGGAAATTTGAAATAAATTATTTTAACACAGTCTTACACATTGAGTCAGTAATAAATATTCCTTGCAAAGGAAGAGAATCCAATGATATGGAACTTCTGGAAACAGAAATTTCAAAAGCATTATTTGGCACTCAGATAAGTAAAGCTGAGAAAACAAATATTTTGGAATTAATTAAAGCATTTTCAGTGGCTTTTGCACATGGGACCAATGAACTTGGCCTTGTAAAAAATCATGAGATGAAAATTAGTTTAACCTGTGATATGGATAATATTCCTGCTAGTCTTAAAAAGAAACCATATCCTGCTTCACCAATGAAGAGGAAAGACATAGAGGATAATATTAATATGTTATTTAAAATGAACATTCTTGAAAAGGTTGAAACTACACCAAAATATTGTGTAATATCACCAGTGCTAATCTCTTATGAACAAGATAAAGTAAGACTGTGTGGTGATTATAGTGAATTAAATACATTTACAGTGGATGATATTTATACCTTTCCAAGGATTTCCTCTATACATGCTACCCTTAAAGGTGCTAAATATATAATCTTCCTAGATGGAAATAAAGCGTACCATCAGTTCCCTGTAGAAAAGAATTCAAAGAACTTTTTGTTGATAACAACACATATGGGAATATATATATATTTCAGGATGCCATTTTGACCAAAAAATTCTTCTTCAGTATTTCAGAAGTTAATGGATATAACATTCCATAATGAAACTATTGAAGGATGGTTAATGGTATACATTGATGACATCATAGTGTTCTCTAAGACATATGATGAGCACTTAATCCATTTAAAGAAGGTATTTCAAAAGATGGATGAAATAAAAATGACCCTTGCATTGAAAAAATGTAAATTTGGGTTTGATTCTTTAAAATTTGTTGGTCATATTGTATCTGTCTTAAAAATATTTGTAGACCAAAATAAGGTGGCAGAAATCAAGAATATTGGAAATCCTTAAAAGGTAAAGGATGTACAATCTTTTCTTGGTATGTGTGGTTATTATAGACAATATATAAAAAACTACCAATTAATTGCTGCACCATTGACCACACTGATAAAGAAATCAGAAGCTTTCATTTGGAATAATGAAAGACAACAGGCTTTTGATTAGTTGAAAGCATGTTTGATGACAGCCCCTATCTTGGGATTACCAGATTTCCCATTGACTTTTTTATTGTATACAGATGCAAGTTTTATGGGTATGGGTGCTGCTTTGCATCAAAAATAACTTATTGAAGGAAAAATGTCAGAAGTTGAAATTTGCTATACTTCACATACTCTAAGAAGCAGTGAATTGAAATATGGTGCTACTCAATATGAATGTTTAGCAGTAGTATGGGCTCTTGAGAAGCTACATTATCACCTAGAAGACCAAAAATTTGAGTTAATAACTGACTGTAGTGCAGTTAAGTCACTCTTAAACATTAAAACTCCTAAGAGACATATGTTTAGATGGCAATTAGCTGTACAAGAATACAGATGACGGATTACTATTACACATAGAGCAGGAACCTTACACTCTAATTTAGATCTGTTATCTAGAGTACCTCTACCAAATAATGATGATAATCCTGCTTATATTCCTGAAACAGAGATTATTAACATTTATGGCATTTATATTGTAGATCTTGAAGATGAATTCATGCAATCAATTCTTTATAATTATGCTTCAGATCCTGACTTGAATAAACTTACTACAATATTAAATGATCCATCTAATGCTTCAATGAGTGTTTTAATAAAAACATTACCACAAAAGTATAAAGAAGCATTAGAAAAAGGAAAATTTTCCATTGAGGATGGTTTTTTATGTTACAGGAAGAAATTAAGAAATGTGATTGTAACTCACCCTTCAATGAAGGAGTTAATGTTAAGCATATGTCATTATGATATATTAGCAGGTCATTTTGACTTCCATAAAATATTAACCAGAGTAAAAAATACAGCTTGGTTGATTAACATGACTGATGATGTTCAAATATATGTTGAGACATGTGATTCTTGTCAAAAATCTAAAAGATTAACAGGAAAAAAAGCTGGTTTATTACAACAACTTGAGCAACCAAAATCTCTGTGGGAAATAGTTAACATGGACTTTGTAACAGAGTTTCCAATAGCATGGCATAAGAGTTATAACTCCTGCTGGGTAATTGTAGATAGATTTACAAAAATGTGTAAATTTATTCCTACCCACAAAGAGGTTTCTGAAAATGACTTAGCTTTTTTATGGTGGACACAAATATTAAATATAGCAGGTTTCCCCAAAGTAATAGTCTCAGATAGAGATCCTAAATTTATTTTTGAGTTCTGGACATCACTCATGGATGTTTCAGGGTTTCAATTAAAACTTTCTACAGCAAACCATCCATAAACTGATTGGCTAGCAGAAAGAATGATACAAACTTTACAAGATAAGATAAGAAGATATTGTGTTTTTGGTTTCGACTTTAAAGACAATGACAAATTCACGCATAATTGGGTAACCCTTATCCCGGGGTTAGAATTTGCATACAATAGTACAGTACATTCTGTCACTGGCAAAAAGCCATTTGTGTTATGCTTGGGTTATGTAACTAATACCCCTGCTAAATCTCTTAATAAATTACCTAGATTGGATATTCATCCAGGTACAAAATCTTTTCTTCAGATGCAAGAATTATGCAGAAAGCATGCTCAAGAATGTATAAATAAGGCATTTGAGTATGAGAAGAAAAGATGGGATAAAGCCCATAAAGAAAAAATGTTCAAAGAGGGTGATGGAGTCCTTATTTCTACACTACATTTCAGTTTAAATGGTAATATTAAATTGAAGGATCCATTCATTGGACCATTTGTAGTAAAAAAGATGGTTGGTAACAATGCTGTTGAAGTTATTCTATATGCACCATATGATAGAAAACATACAGTATTTCCTATTTCTTTTATAAAACCATACCATTTTAATGATACTTCTCTATTTCCAAGAAGATCAGGAAGGCACAAACAGCAACCTGAAGAGATAGTTGAAAAGGCAGAAATTGAAAAGATACTTAAAAAGAGACACCTTACTAAAGAAAAGAGAGTTGAGTATCTATTAAGGTTTAAAAATAAATCAAGTGAATATGACCAGTGAATTCCAGAAAATGAAAAATATGATCTTAAAAATCTCTTGAAAAAATTCAAGTCCAAATAATACTGTTTAATTCAGTATATTTATCATAGAAATTTTAAAATTATTTTTTCTATTCACTACTTATTAACTTAAATGTCTTAACATTTTTATATTGTTTTTTTTTGGGTGAGGGAGTGTCAGCCTAGGTATCTCCAGGACTGAGTAATTCTTATATTTAAACTAAGATAACCTTAATTAAATGAAGCTTATTACTTAAAAATAAGGTTATAATACTTATATATATGGTTATAATACTCATATATATAATTATTACACTATTATATGACTTATAGTAGCTTAAATAGCTTATCCATTGCCTAATAATACTTATTAAGGTGTTAATAGAGTCATTATATACTTATATCAAGATATATTAAGTAATTATAGACATACATAAGCTTATATGTATACATAAACCTCATATTCAGTGAAATATGTAGTTATATTATGTATATTTAGGTCTATAAGTGGGTTTTTGACTCTTAATAGCCTATAAACTTTATTTTTCTGATTATTTTAGGTCATATTTACGTATTCAGTGGACTCACAACACCTACACAAGCATATACACATATTTCAGGTGTATATATCCAATTTGGACAACTTAATCTGCTTCCTTAGATGGATTTTCATGGATTTATGGGTTGGGTATGATTACTGGGTTAATATGGATGCTTGGGGGTGGTATTGGGGGCTTGGACACTTACTTTTGTTCCTTTATATGCTTTGTGTTTCATTATATACTCTTTGGATGAGTTGTTTTACCTGTTTCTTTATGGTATTTGCTTTTATCTGTTTATTCTATTTATGCTATGGGTCTGTGGTATCATCAATTTTTATGGAGGGTCCTTACTAGAGGTCTGGGTGTTGAAACTGCTTGAAGTGGATGCCATGGGGAGTTGATGGGCCCTCACAATTCTGTAATTGCCGGGGATAGCAGTGACATCATCTGGATTGAAGGTCTGTGCACTCCAGTGGATTTTGGTATAAGTAAGGGAGGATTTTGATGGGTTATTAGACATCATTTACTTACTACACTTCAAATAAACATTATAAAACAATTATTGTCATATACAAATATATTTTAAATCATTTATAAATTGATATTATCTTTATATAACCTATAATTATATTTTTATTATTCTATTTTCCACCACTAGCATGCATAAAATCCAAGTATTGTGAGTTTATATTGAGAATAACTATTTTATTAGTCTTCCCCTGAGGTTTAATCACTAAATCATTTAACAATAAGTAGTAGGACCATTAATATTTACTATTAAATCATACTTAGATACTAGCACACACTGACATAGTACTTCTCAAACCCCTATTTAATCTATCAAAGATTCTTTAGAGAAATGTGATGCAATTAATTGATAGGATACCTCTTAATAATTTAGTTAATTTTTGTTTTATTTTTTTTAATATTTCTTAAAACTCTAGGCAAAGTTAAATTTCCCCAAGTGACTCTTAGCTCTCCAAAACAACAATATGACTTCTCTTTAAAGAGGGATGATAAGACACAAGACTTGGAGGAGACAAAATATGAGCTCTCTTAATGGAGGGATGATAGGGAACATTACTTGTAGGAAAAGAAATTTGATCTAACCCTAAGTATTGAAAAATAAAAGAAAGAGGAGAAATTTCTTTAGTTTATTTTCTTATTGGATCAGATGAAACTCAAGTATCAACTTGAAGAGGGTTCAAAAAATTATTTTTCATGATAGAATGTGTCAAATCTAATAAATCTATTGAGGAAATCAAACTTTTAATGAAAATGTTTGACTGATCACTTTTTTTTGTTTTCACTCCCATTTTATTTGTTTATAGTTTTTTTCTCATGAAAGTATTTCATAACTTCCTGTATTTAATTAATCTATTCATAATTATATAAATAAACTATCAAGAAATGATAAAATTCATTTTTAAATGGTCCCAATGGCAAATTTGACACACTATTTTTTACTTCTTGTGTTTTCATATCAAATTTCTCAAAATTTCTACTCAAGTCAATAATTTTGCATTTCCAAAAATAAATTCAACAAAATTCTATATCTATTTTGAAAATTTTTCAATACCCCCCCTTGCATTTTATTAAAGTAAAGGGTAGGTATCATCAGGAATTTTTCAAGTTATCAATTTAGCATGTCAGTTTTGAAAATTCAGCAATGTCCTCCCCAGAATTTTATTGAAGTAAAAAGTGCAAGTCACCAAAATTTAATTTAATTGCATAAATTAATAAATAAATAACTAAGATATATCAATTTTACTAGTTTTAAAATTATGAAAATTTCTCTAGCCAAAATGCAGATAAATGCCAGAAACTAAGCTTGGGACTTTCCACAGGTATAGACTAGAGGAGCCCCATGAAACAAATTAATGTTGTTGTGATTATCATTTTTACAACACAAGGTCATTGGCTCATTACTTTAGTTTATTTAATTGAAATATTAGATTTATTAATTAAAAATTTATGAAAGATTAATAAATATTTGATGACTTTGAAAATCCCCATGATTATTTGATCCACCTAAAGTTTTATTAAATTTATTACTTTTACCTTCTTTTTTTACCTTGTTGATTTTTTGGATTAAATTTTGACTGATCTGAATCGAGCAACCAAAATGTGTGAATTCTCGAAAAGACTGCAAACCTGGAGGTGCTTTTGCCATTTGGTGATTATTGTGAGAAGAGTTCCAAACAGATTCTATGATTCCATTTCTAAACCAAAATTATTTATGCACTTATGATCTGAAAGTATAGCCCATTACCTTTTATTTTAGCTGGTGAAGAAATGGGTTGTCCTGTAATTGCATTGACATAAGAGAAGATCCCCAAAGTAAGATAATTGGCATCATTTAAATCTGTATGAATCTTGTTATAAAATCTTGAATGAGTGATCATAACATTAAAAAAATAATAGATATTGATTTCTAATTTCTTCCCATTCAGAGTCACACCAATTTGGTATTCCTACTTTACTTTCAAGTTCATGATTTTTTTCAAAAGTTTTATTGCAGATTTTTTTAAGTCAAAAAGAAAAAAAGAATTAAATGAAGGTAAGGAGTCCCATTTTTTAAAATCATTATATATTTCCACTTTAATTAAATTTTTTAGTAAAGAATAGAGGCCTAAAGAATTAAAATGAGTAATTTTCATAATCATTAAAAAAATTATTAGACTTACCAAGAGAATAACCTTTAACAAATCCTGGTCTCCATCCAAAACCAATCATGATACCAGCAAAAAAAAATTATTCCATATTGGTAAGTGAACAAAATCCATTTGATATATTGTGGAGATGAGATTGGATAGTTGATTAAATTATTCATCTTTTACCCCATCAAATGAATGACTTTTGTAAACAAATTGAGGTTTAGAAGTATTACTTCTGACAGCCTTAACTTCATTGCCTCCTAATTCATCTTGAAACTTGATATCTTCAGGTAAATTCTTGGGATATTCTTATTGACTTTAATTTTATAATACTTGATGTTTGATATTTGGCCAAATAAAATATCCAATTGTATTTTTTTTAAATTCTTTTATTTTGATAAGATGGATCATCATTTTTTATGTTTGAAGGTTTTGAAGAAGATTGAAATGAGATAGAAATTAAAGAAGCTAAAGATTAAGATAGATGTGTAAGGCTTGAATTAGAAGAAAAAGATATTTTTTTTATAAAAAATTTTTTGACAATTGAAATGAAGTAGATTTTGAAGAAGATGATAAAGAAAATAAAGATGAAGATAGAGGTGTAAGGCTTAAATATGAAAAAACAGACATTTTCTTTCTGAAAAAAATTTTTACTGGTCAAAAAATTTATTTAAAAAATTTAAAAAAACTCATTTAATTTAAATTAAAAGACCTTAAAACTTTATTATTAATTTACTTGAATTTGAGGAATTTTTTTGGATGATTCTGCACAAGAAAAGGGAAAAAGGAAAAATGTTAAAAGATGTTGTAGAACTTTTCTATCAAATTTTTAATGGCTGCCTCATTAACCCCTTTTCACCCCTTTTAAACCCTCTCTAAGACCCTCTCCTAACCTGCTCAACCCCCCCCAAAAAAAAACCCCTCCAAACCTGCTCCAACCCCCCCAAAAAAAAATCCCCCTTAAAACCACCTCCAAACCCATGTTAAGGATCAGTCATTAACTAATTGGTTCATTAATAAATCAAAAAGCTAAAAAACTATTGTTAATGTTGTTTGTTACTGAACAATGAGAGGGGGGGGTGGGAGGATTGAAGTCACCAAAGAGGGAGTAAATGGGAGTTAGAGGCAGCCAAAGAGAAGGGAAAGGGGAATATGTCTATTCAAAGGGGGGTGAAAGTAATGAAAAAAAGAGAGAAAAAAGTTAATTTTACCTTGAAAATGAAAAACAAAACTACTTACCAGAAAAATAAGATAAAAAAAGAAAAATAAATAAAATTAGAAAATATAAAAATAAAAAGGAAATAATTGACTTACCTGGAGAGATGAGTTGAGAAAAAAATAGACTTCAAATTCTTTGAGTGATGTTTGAGGAGAAGAGGAAAAGGATATGAGGGATGAAAGAAAAAAAGAATGACTGAAAAATTATGCAATAGCTGAAGATATGCAATTTCATGTTAAGGTGGTGAACAAAAACAAATGAGACAGAGAAAAAGAGACTTTCACTGGAAATTCAAAATAAAAGTCAATATGCAAAAATAAAATTACAAAACCAAGAGAATAATACATGCAACTTGATCATTTGAAGAGTATGAAAAAACAAATTAAGAGGGTTGTGTTGAGAAAAGTTGAATTATTATTGACATGATGATGGAGAAAATCGCAGTGGGAAGTAAGATTAATAGTAGATAAAGATGAAATGAATTTTGTAATAATTTAAAAAGATATTTCTAAATATCCCAATTTTCTAGTGTGAATGGAAGAAATTTTTTCCATATGCTAGTAGTTTGAGAAATAGAGGTGTTTCAACTTCTTTATCTTCATAGAACTCTTACCAATGATCTTTGAGGTTAGAGAGTAGGTTATGAAGTATAGTGCAGCACAGAATCCAGTTGATCACTGCCTCCATTTCAGATTTATTTCTAAAATTACTTCTTAATTCCATTAAACTGGAATAACAACCTTTCAATATTCCAATAAAAGGTTCAATATGTACTCTTGTCTTTTCCAGATTATTTTTGAGCTTGGCATTTTGACTTTCTTTGGATTCTGCTCCCTGAAAAGCAGGAATTTCATACTTTTCATTTGCATAAGCAGAATTTGCCAGAAGATACTCATCTTCATCAAAGAATTTTACAGGCTCTTTTGAAATTTGTATTCTTTGAAAGATGTATGAATCATGACATGATAAAGGATAGCCAGCAAAGAAATATATGATGTTTTTTTTGCTTTCACATATAAACTGAATATAAATTTAATATCTATAGAGAATATATAGTTTTTTGTGTTAGAATGAATGAAAAATAAAGAATTTAATTAAAAATAAGCTACTTCTTTTTTTGTTCAAAGTAATTTATTTTCACCTTGAGCAGGTTTCTGACTCAAAGAATAGTAGTACCATAAAAAAACCAATACATCCTGAGAAATTTTCTGCTTGTGTAACCTGAAATAGTTCAATTTTTTCTTCTTTATCTGCAGAGGTGAGATTTTTAGTTTCAAAGGAGTTGATAGCAGTCATGAGTTTCTTTGTATAAGTTTTAAGAGAGCCATACCCTAAATCAAAGACATTTTCCAAACTTTTCAAGGCAGCTCATTTACCATTGGAACCCAGACAACATAGTGTGATGGCCAATTTAATTGAAGTATCATTTTGTGGTTTTTGAGAACTATTGGGAAAGATGGGGTGGTTTTTAATAAGCTTAAGAAATTTGGTAAAAAATTCCTGAGAAGTCCTGGACAACTGTCTAAAACTGGGTACAGATGGGTTAAGAAGTTTTTGGATTGTGTACTTGGGGGTATGAAGTACTTGAGGCTTTCTAGGAAGAGGGTAATGTTTCCTGGCCATTTTTAATAAAAAAATAAAATCTTCATCAAGATCAGAATCAGAATTTAAAAAAGAGTCCAAGACAAGATCAAAATCTATGAAAGTCATTCCTTGATGTATCTTATCATGATTTGAGAGTGAGGAAGGCATGACTCTTATATGGTATAAAAATGTAAATGATGTACAATGGTTTGAGTTATAAAGTGTTATGCTTCAGGGTGCTGTTTATGAATGGGATGATGCTGACAAATCAGTGAAATGAGACATTATGGTGAAATAAGCACTTTTTGTTGAGAAAGTGCAGATTTGAGTGAAATAAGTGACTTTCTTCATTTTGAAATCCACCAGTGTTGGGTTAGTGTGTTTCAGAGATCCACACTTAAATAAGTTTAGATTTGGTCAAATTTATGTGTGTATTTGTAAGTGCAGATTTTCCAGAAATGACACCCCCTATTATATATACTTAAAAGTTCTCCACATGCCTGTTGCATGTGTCTAGCATACTTTATATGCTTAATTTACTCATTCCTGAGTATATCCAGGCTGAAAGACTTTCCTTTTTCATCCTCTCAATAACTTCAAATCACACATTTTTTCCTATTAAATAATTTCCACCATTTTATTCTCCTTGTATCTCTCTTAAAAAATCCAAATTCCCTTCTCTTTATACCTCTATACCTCAATCTTAAATTCATTAACTACAGGTGGTCATGTTGCATATTTCTTAATTACTCATCAGTTAAGTCACTCTCACACACCCTTTTTTGGATTTCATCTGATTTTTTTGTGTTTTCTTATTATGAACTTGTTTTGTGCTTGTTTTTTTCTTGCTTTTTGAACTCATTTTTGTGTTTATTTTTTCTTGTTTTTTCTCTCATTTTTCTTTTTTCAATGTGATTTTTTATGCATTTTTATGTCTTTTTTCACACTTTTTTGCACATATTTTCATGGGATTTTGGAAGTGGTTTGAAAAAAAATTGTTATTTAGGTGCACTTTTAGGCACTTTTTGTCAGCCTGTATATCTCCAGGACTGAGTAAAAATTAATTATAAGTTATGTTAAACACATGAACTATACATGGGAATAATAAATAAGAGTACACAAATAGTATACATAAGTAAAATTATGATAATACACAAAAAATGCCATTATAACACCTTATATACACGCATATATCCACCTTTTATAGGTCTTATGTACTTAATATTAAGTTGGAATATGTTAGGGTAATCTTAAGAACCTTAAGTATAAGGCTTCATAATTTTTAAGTACACTTAAAGCTGTTATATTCATTGTTTTACGCAAAAAACAAGAAATGCGCTTTATTTCACTTAAAAGTTGACTATATGCGCTATAAAATTGAGAATATCAAAATTGCGCTTTGACAGATCAATTGGGCTCATTTAGAACTATTGATTTGGCTATTTAAATGCATAAAAATAACACTTTTCAAATTTGGTGTTTTTTATGCCAGAAATGGCTTCTGTGTACTGGCCACATACTGCCTGCTTTTTTCCCGTGTGAATAGCTTCATTTTTAGCAAAGTTAGCTTTTTCACACTATAATTACCCCACATTCTACGCCCACTGTGGGGAAACACACTAAAATAGGCGACAGGCGCTTATTTAGTGTCCTAGCTTAATTAATAATGCATTGACCTTGTTTATATGCACTAATTTCATTAATAACCTCACTCTTGGCACTTTATTTCATCACCACGCTTAAATTCGCCTAATTTTAGTCAAGGATTTACCCGTGCAAGAGCCTGCCAAGAACTGCATGTAGTTACCCCACATCTCACGCTCTTTTTTAAGTTTTTGGGTGGTTTCTCAGTCAATTTTGGTTATTTTTGAATGGGAATTTCACGTAGTATAATGTCAGGATTAGCCCCATTATTTCTACAGTCAATACCCCTTATTATTAAGCTATTATTAACCTTAAAAAGTCTCCTTTAGTCTTTAATATTATTGTTTTATACGCATATACTCTCTTTTTGTCTTTTTCTTTAATTTTGATGGATTTCCCTTATTATTTCAGGGTTTTGGCGGTTGTTACTCTTCTAATTATGTCATGGGCTACTGGGAATGTTGATGGGAGTGTCTATTAGTTGTTTAGAGGCGTTATTAACTGTGTATTGGGAGGTACATCAAGGGAATCATTGGGGAACTCAGTGTGTATAAAAAGAGGAGGTTTTTGGGTTGTATTTCTTCATTCTTTATCATTACAATTTAACCAATATAACCAAACCAATTACAATACATATCAATTAGTACTTTTATAAGACTTTTGAATAGTATCTGAATTTATATAATCTATTTTTCTACCAACTATAAAGATTGTAAGCCATATATAAGAATAGTGAGAATTATATTACTGAGACCTTTATATTTGATTATATTTTACAACTTAGTGGATTAGAACTACAGTATTCATATAGGACCATTAAAATCTTCTAGACAACTGACTATTCAAGCTAGTTCACATCCTTGTACTTGACCTTAGCCTGACACTTTTTGACCTGGAAGCTCTTGGGGCTATAATTTTGGGATTATATTTAGTATGTTAGTATTCTTTTTTTATAGAATTATTTATTAATTCAAGTTTTTCTCACATATTTTAGAATCATTTTACTAAAAACAAAAAACTAGATACTTAAAATTCAAACTCCCTTAATTTTGGTCTCTTCTCTTATAGCAGCCCTTTTACTGGTTTCCCAATTCCATCACCCTGTTCTTATAAATTTAGGCACATTAAGTAATACAATAAGGAACTATTACTTTTAAGTACTTAATTAGACATTCAAAGTATCACTTTTTAGGAGAGGTCACCTTTTTTTCATTCTCAATTTGTTACTTTAAAATATACAAGTTATTTAAGCACTTCACTTACTTAAAGTTCTAGACTTTTGAGCCATGCTTCTGTGGTATCATCTCTACATTAATTTGTTTCATGCTTTCTTGAACTTATCTTTATGATTGAGAATGATTTCATTCAAGTATAATTACTTTTGTATTTCTCTGAAAGACTAGTTAATTATTAATTTATGAGTTTGAATTAAAGCTTGGCAATCTAAGCCCCCTACTAAGATAAGATGTAGGGAAAAAAGGGATACTGTCACTTTATTGACTTGAGAGTTTAATAAAAATTATAATTTTAAATTTTTATAGGCTTATAAAACTTAAAGAATTATAAATTATAAATTATACATATAAAAATTAATGTACAGTAGCAGGCAACAGGTTTTTTCCACCACCTATTTTTTTTCTCTCTCATTCTTCCTTCCTCAATACCACCAATATCTCAAGTTGTTCTTTTAATGCTCACTCAATTAAATTGTTATTTTTATTCCACAATGTCCACTTTGAGTACCAGAAAGCAACACCTAACTGAAGAAATAAAAGGTATCATCATTGGCATATGGGTTGGGGGCTTCAACAATTCTCTTATTTGCTGCCATCTCTCCCTCCCACATTCCACAGTTTTCTCAGTCCTTGAAAGATATTCAGCCCAGGGTACCATCAAGACTGCATCTCTTCTAAAGTTGCCAGTCATCTGTCATGGTTTGGAGGGTTGTAAAAACTACCAAAGTCTCCCTTGTGGTCTCTGCTTTTCAAAATCAAAAATCAAATACAATGATAAAAGTGTATCACAGGTCCCTCATACCCTTTTTGAAAGAAAACAGCCCTCAACATTAGCTTCTTTTTATGGAGGACAAAGTTCCTATTCACACATCTAAACAAACTCAAGAATTTTTTGATCTAGTGAGCTTGAAGAAACTGAAATGGCCTGCGCAATCACCTGATTTGAATCTGATCAAGAATCTTTTTAAAGTAATGAAGACAATTATCTATCAGATTTTTAACCCAAAAACAAAAAAAAGAAATGAAAAAAGCCTTATATTTAGCTTGGGAGGACCTTCCAGCTAACATGTTAGATAATTTGATGAAGTCTATTTTGTAAAGGATGCAAGAAGTAGTAGATGCCTCTGGGGGGCTACTTGTTGTTGAAAAGTGTTAGAGCTTTTAGATATGATGATTAGATATTTAGAATATAGATATGTTGTTTAGCTATGATACATGTTTTAAATGAAAACTAAGTGGTATTTTGAGAGAAGTGAGAGTTGAAAAAAATATCATGGGGTGGCAAAAATTTGTTGCTGCCTACTGTACTTACATGCATGTATTTGAGATTAAAAACATTATTTCAAAAATGTATTGGAATTTTATGGGTTTAATTACACTTTTTTTGACAAAAAATATGACCAAGTAAAATAATTAAATAGCACATGTCTGAATACTAAACTCCAAATAATTTTAAAAATGTGCTATTCTGATTGGAAGAATTTTAACTCTTATTCCAGAAGCTTGAGAGATGGAAGTGTTGGATATAGTGGGAGGTTGGTCAGCTTCCCCATCTTCATACAGCTCTAACCATTGATATTTGAGGCTGGCTAGAAGATAATGAAGTATAGCACAACACAGAATATAGTTGACCAGTGATTTCATTTTAGATTTTTTTCTAAGAGGGCTTCTTGTTTTCTGTATACTATCAAAACAGCCTTTCAAGATTCCAATAGAATGTATGATACCAACTCTTGACTTTACCAATTGATTTTTGAAATTGGAATTTTAACTGTCTTTTTAAGGTGGCCCCTGAAAATATTTTAATGTGATTAGAATCAGAGTCATAATAAAATATGATATTAAGATCTATGTAATTTATTGCTTGATTTAATTCATAAATATTTGAGAGTGAGGAAGGCATGAATCTTGTATGATATAAAATGTAAATGTTGTATAATGATTTGAGTTACAGAGTGTTATGCCTCTGAGTGCTGATTATTAATGTGATGATACTGAAAAAACAGTGACATGGGCCTTTGTTGTAAAACAATCTTTTTTTTTTTTTTTGAGAAAGTGTGTATTTGAGTGAAATAATTAACTTATTTCAGTTTTGAAATACACCAGTGTTGGGGCTGGTGTGTTTTGGAAAAAAACACTTGGACAAGTGTAGATTTTTAAGTGTGATTTCTCCAGAACTAAAACCCCTTATTAGATTCATTGTACCACTATAATTCTCAAGCTTTTATAAATCTGATATTACATGTTAAACTTCACTCCTACAACTGAGAAACTACACCCCTCATACCTGTACTGATTTAGGAGGTCTTGTCTATAAGTGAAGTCTCATTCACTTCTATGTCTCCCTTATTTTCTGAATGTCTATTTAAATACATATATTCTAAATTTGGAACTTCTCATAAGTAAAGCCTGAGTTTTGTGTTCAAATTAAGAGTTCATAAAACTGGGGGTTCTCCACACAGCTTACTTAATGAATGTTGTTGCTCAATTATAGATGCATCTTAAAAGGTTTTACTTCATTTCTCTTCAATCACATAGTCAAAATTTGATACATCACTTTGTTAAAATCTAAATTTCAATAGTGAAAAATATCAATGAAAAAATTTATATTAAAAGAAGAATAATCAGATCAGTATCTCAAACCAATTATTACAATAAAAATACACCTAGTCACCTTTTACACTCAAAATTTAAACCTAAAGACACTACGCCAAAAGTTTAATATACCCAATGGGTCTATTCACAGGTGGGTAGGTATATTTTGAAGCTTTTTTTTGCGCAACATGTTTAATCATTTTCTTGACTTGGTTTTTTTTTTGTTTGGAGAAAACTATTCAAACATAGTAGAAACTTTTGTTTTGGCTTCAAAGTTTTTTTTGGGGGGAAATAATATTCTTTTTCTTAATGAGAAAAAATAAAAAAAAAATTAAAAAAATCTAGGCTTATTCCCTTACTTCGAATATACCCAACCCACCCATGAATATACCTATTAGGAGGTATCAAAGTTAGAAATCTTCCATTTTAAAATACCTCTTTTTTCCAACAAATCAACCATGATTTTTTTTTAATATGCCATATTGTGCCCCAAAAGCACCTTTTTACTGCGAATTAATTTCGAGTTTTTGGCTTACTTTTTGTGTTATGAAATACCTTTTAATTGACTACAAATTTCTAACTTTGATACCCCCTATTGGGTATATCACACTTTCGGTATAGTGAGACTTGGGAAAGAAAAATTATGCATAAACAGACTACTCAAACAAAAATAATGAGAAAGGAAAAAAAATTATTTATGGCTAGCGATGAAGAAACAAGAGCCATAAAATATGAAATTACGAGAAGTAATAAGATAGCACCTGATATTGAAAATGGCATGGCAGGAAAAACTTGTCACATGAATCTATAACGTTCTAGACCTCGAACATTCGATAGCTTGTCGCAACTAGTCATCCTATCATATATGTTTTATTGCAGTCCATGTTTTTGATTTGTTATCGTAAAAATTAGTTTTTTCATTTAAAGCCTTAATATTTTAATGAAAACTCTAAATTTCTAATTCTATCAAAACTAAATAAAATATATAATTGATGATGACTAGGTAGCGACCAATTATGGGACGTCCAAGGTCTAGAACATCACATGAATTGTTGCTGTGAAATATATTTTTCCTTTGGTTTCATTAAGCAGAGTTATATGTTGAAGGAAAGAGTGAAAGCATGACACGGAATAAAAAAATTAGGGAGAAAGAGTTTTATACGCAGCATAAATAACCCTCTAAGAATGATGTTTCAAGTCCAATCGTTGATGTATTGAAGAGACAAACACAGTAGAAAGGTGTGCAGTTGGGAACCAATAAATACAAATTAGCCCAAAAATAATATTAGACTTACAAAAGCACTTTAAACATTCGCTATAATGTTGATGTTTTTTTTTTCTTGGTTAAATGAATATTAAGCTTTTCTGATCAAATCATGGAAATTATGCGCATGAATTTTACTACCTTAAAGCTTACTAAAACTTTGTGTATGAAAGATAGTAACAATTATTATTTTTTATTTTTCCTTTGATCGAATGTATTAAAATACTTTTTATCTAAAGCCATACTCTTCTCCATTCCCGTTTCACTTTATTTGACTCCACTTCTCTTTGCTTGAAGAGTCAGATACATGATAGATAAGTAAACATCCCACAGCTACATGCGAAAACTTACCGGTTTCAAAGATTTTTCACCTCTTCCATCCCGCCAATAATGTGCTTTTTGGTTAGCTGACCTGATGCATCTGGCCTCTCGGATAGTCTCAACTTTAATTTCTGAATGTTATCTGAACTAAGTTCATCTTCTAGTGCTAGTAGGAGAGATTTTTTTTCGAAAAGGCACAAGCTTTTCCCAAATAGCTGTATACTCAGGCGTAAGTTTAGCACTTGTATTAAAAGTGAGGAAACTCATGACCTATTGATCATTTGATCACAGTTCAGGAAAAAAAATAAGGTTTTATTTGAATCGGAAAATGAAATATAAGTCTTGAGATAGATCATACAATACAGCTTTTTGGAAAAACCTTGCTGTTTTTTTGCTCTTCATTCCCCGCCAAAAGCGACCTAAACTTATGTTTTTGGCGGAGGATGTAAGGCAAAAACACAGCAAGCTTTTTTCAAATAGCTGTATGCATTTTCACTAAGTTTATGCTTTTTTTTTGCCAGGATTTCAATAGAAACAGATATCTTGGAAAGCTTTGCGGGTTTCTTTCCCCTCATCTTTAGTCAAGAGCATAGGTCGGCTGATCTAAACTCATGTTTTTGGATGATGGTAGTCAAGAAAATCACACGTTTTTCAAAAATGGCTGGATTCATTTTCATTCAATGTATTACAGATGCTTCCATCTTCTTGGCAAGAGGAATTCAATGACCATATTTTGCAAAGTAAAATTTGAACAAAAAATTATTTCAGCTCACATACATTCTGAATCAGCTGTCCTGATGAAGTGTGAGATCTTTGAATCTGCAATTATCTTATCTTTTAAGGAAAGTATAAGCGCACTTCTAGAACAAACTACCATGAAAGAAACTCACTCCAATGATATCAAGTTTTTGCTGCCCCTAGGAATGTATTCAGATGACTTGTATGATTATCTTTTTATGCTCTTCCGTTGGGCAAGATCTTAGTCAATAAATTGTTTCTTTCAATTTCTTAAATTAGAGACTGAGTCAGTCTCTATAATTCAAACATAATTGGTAAAAGTAGCTACAAGAGTAAATGAAATTTATGCTTTAGTTTCAAAGAGCGATGGCACAAACACTAGCTAAAATCTTGAGCATTTTTTCTTATTAATTCGATTGGCATTTAAAAAAGATGCAGCTATATGAGAGAACCTTGCTCTTTTTTTTTCCCCTCATCCCCCGCCAAAAACGGCTTTAACTCATGTTTTTGGCGGGGAGTGGAAGGCAAAAACACAGCAAGCTTTTCCCAAATAGCTGTAAAAAAACAAATATATTTTTTCACTTAGCCATGGCTCTTACAATTAAGGTTATATAGTTTTTTTACAAAAAAAAAAAAAAAAAAAAAAAAAAAGACCCATTTTGTTCTATTTGCTTCTTTGTTTAAAAAAAACATGTGGAAACAAATCTATTATTGACTGGTTTATTTTATTTTATAGTTTTGCTGCAAAAAACTTCAAGGAGGAGAAAAAGATGGTTGTTTAATCTTTAAAAGCACGTTAAGACTGAAAAAATAGCACCTGCTACTAGGTCCCTACTCCTGACAGAACTATAGTATTTTAGTTAGGAAGAGGCAACGACAAGTAGGTGGCGGCATTTTTTGTGAAGTTAGGAGTTCACAAACTTGCAAACTAGAGAAGCTATTATTTATTCCAGTTTATTTAAAACGAATATTGCGCTGGCTGAAAGTTTGGCCAATTAATTGGGCGCGTTTTGAATGCAGCTTATTGGTCAAACACAAGGCTATTTTTAACATCTAAGGAAGGTGTCTAAATGTCAGAGCACGTATAACGAGAAGATTTGGGCTAGATTTCAAAAGATGAATTTGTAAGGGATATTTCATTGTTTCAAGAATCACGGAGATGTGGGTAATATAAGATTTATCTACAACAATCTGGACCCCAAAAATCTAAAAACCCAACTACTAACTTCCAAAGTGAAAGCTATGCTGGATATTACCCGATAATGAGACTTTTGCTGAAACGCTATATTCGTATATATTCCCGTTAGGGAAAAAACTAAATGCTAATCAATCAAGCTCATTGTTTTGTGCACCCAGAACCTTGTGGTTCAGTAAAAACCAATGCCAAACTTAATCACAATTAATTAGCGCCTTGTCTAAGCAACACAAGACTAAATTCTTCAGTTAGTAATTCTAGACGATGATCCTAACCCAGCTGAATAGAACTGATCCTGGCGAGTTTCATAAACAAATGAACGGAATCCTGAAATGGTCAGTGGTTTGTTTGGATCCACAAATTATGTAGATCGATCCCTTCCGATCATCAAGCTCATGAACCCAGCTCATAGCACTGCAGACAAACGCCTGTCGCATCAGGTTTGAAGCGACAACTGTTTGCCTGTAATGTTATAACCTGCGAACCTTTTAGGTTTCTCCGATCTTGATTTCTTTGAAATAGTAAAGTAAAATATCTGATGATGAAAATTTTGCGTAGAGTCCACCCAGCCCTGGGTTCCTTAGTTTAGGGACTAGAGAGAGCAGTCAACGCTACAAATACTTTTTTTTTGCATCAGGCCTTCCAAGGAACAATGGATTGGGTTTAATGTAATGTCAAAATGTTGGCAGTGTAAGATGCATTATACAGTTGCGAGCTCCATTGGCTAGGGACATTGACTCTTTCTCTTGACTCATATCACCTTTCTTCTTACAAGGTGCGCAGGGGTATGGAAGATGAAGTTTTGGAACTGAGGATGAATATTTGTTTCACGGGAATACACTTAAAACACCTACAGCATTATTCGCCATTAGATGTAAAAATTTATCTTGTGGAAGAGGATTGCACTCATTCTCCAAACTTTGCACACCATGTTAGTTCTCGTGATTGACAATGATGCATCAGCAAGATTTTATAAAAATAATACATTGAAAAATGTGAGAAAAAATGAAAACAGGGGATAGAGTAAAAAAAAGGAAGTGCCAAAAACAGCTATGAGAAGTTGTACTCCTAAGCAAGCATGCAAATATCAAAAACAACTATATTTTCAGATTTAGTCGCGGAATTATAAAATGTTCTTATTTAAAATAATGGTTGAGATGAAGTGTGGAAAACAGTAAAAGCAGGTGAAAAAAAAACTTATAATTGAGTGTGCTTCTGGAAAGAAAAACAACACTTTGGAAGGAATACAAGGGAAGTTTTTTTCAAACTTTAAACGTTAAGATAAATTAATTCCACCGAATCATTCATGATCCAACAGTCCCGTAAAAATGGCTTGTTCTTAATTATCTTAAGTAAGGTTTGAGTAGAAGCTTAGAGTAGCAAGATTGTAGTTAAACCAAGAAGAAATTAATTGGTGAAAAGGTAGAAAGGACGGGAAATGTAAATAATTAGGTTGATTTTTCTAAATACAAAATGAACTCAATTGTAGCAACCAGAAAATTACAATATCTATCTTATAAGCAACTTAAGATTAGTTAGAGGCTTAAATTGGGGTGTGTTTGGAGGGGGGGAGGGTAGATGTTCTTCCAGTAAAATTTTCTTATTCATTTCAGAAGATTCTGTGCGCTGTGATTTGATTTGCTTTTTTTGTGATAATTGCCAGTAGAATAAGACTGAAATGACATAAGCACACAGTCAAGTGCCTTTCTCCCTTGATGTCCCATGCTGAATGAGCTTGTAAAAATATTGAAAAGTTTGAAATTTTTATTTTCATTACAAGATTAATATCAACTGCCGATCAAGGTTATCGTAACACTTTGCTTCTCTGAAACTCAACCATTATGATGTATAATTGCTACTTCGGATACTCAGTCCACCATCATATAGGAGAACTTATTTACTCTCGTTTATAACCTACTGGCTACAATGATATGAGACAGAAGTTTGAATACTATTTAAATGCATTATTGTTGTAGAATCATCAATGTTTTAAAGGCTAGTTGAATCACTGCTCTCAACAGTTCAATCATTCTAATTTGGGTGAGATTGTATGAAATAAAAAATATATATATATATATAAAATATATATATATATAATCATTCTAATTTATGAAGGCGTGAGAGGGTATCCCGGGAGCGGTTCTTGTAGTGTTGATGGTAATATTTGATTGCAAAGCAACCAGTTTAATTACAATACGTCATTTCGGTGTGCCATAATTAATTGAAATTATCCTCATGAAATTAAAAAAAAGGTAAGAACTCTATTGTGTTGTCATTCAAATATTCTCAACTATATATTTAACTATACGTATACATTCAAATTTTTTAGCGAAAAAAATATACATATATATATTTATATATATCAGGTTTGCTATTCAAAATTAGATTAAACTAAAATTCAAAACGAGGTATTTTTTTTAAAGAAAACACTGGAAAACAAATTAATGCTCTTTTTATTGTGGTGGAAGGTAAAGACTAGAATTCGATATCCATTACTCTACTACGTCTGCTAGTTTATATACATTTGTTATGTAGTCGAGTATGTACTTATGACTATCATTATGTCACAACACTTTTGACTCAGTTTATCATAAAAAATAAACACGCTCCAACCTCCTTTATCTGTCTCCAATATCTGTTCTTCTCCCTTTCTCTCATTTATATGACAAATTAAATGTTACTTTGTTGTCGAATGAAAGTTAAATTGGTTGCACTTTTTACTGAAAATGTTTTCCTATACTTCTAATCCATAATTTATAAGATTCCATAGCCCGCGTTTGCAGAGAAAGTGGAAATAGTCAGTATGATCTTTTTTGTTTTGTTATGTTGAACATTAAAGGTAGGCCTTAAAAGGATCACCTTTTTGAGCTGCAACGGAGACCACCTTTCTATTTTTAGTGTTTTCCCCCTATTAAGTTAGCAGTACAGCCAGATCCGAAAACTTTGAGACAAAAATGAAAATTTTCGATTATTTATTGACAGCGCAAAAGTTGAGCTGCAGTAATTTTTTGACATCCTCAATTGATTTTGTGGCAATCGGGATTGTTTTCTCTTTCGTTTCGCCCCTCATTATCTGAGTTGAAAGTGAAGTCAACATAATTTTCATAAAATGAATTAAATATGTCAAAAAAAATAATGCAGCTCAACTTTTGGGCTGTCAATAAATTTTCGAAAATTTTCATTTTAGTCTCAATGTTTTCGGATCTGGCTGTATCTCTTGCTTGCGACTGCCCTCCATTGATGATAGTGTTACAGTAAAACCTGAAAAGCTTGCGGGGTTTCTCTTCTCTGATCCTCCGCCAAAAAATTCTGTTTAGGTTGCTTTTGGCAGTGAATAAGTGGCAAGAAAACCGCAAGCTTTTCCGGTTTAGCAGTATACTACCCATGTTTTTTTTCCTGTTGTAAAGATTATTGTTAGATTCCTATCACTATTTAATTCTCTGGGGGTTAGCGCTAGATTGCCATTAGTTTTCCTCATTCTTGAAGTTAGCGTTATTGTTCTGGTAGCTGGTTAAGGTGAAAATACCCAAATGAGACTAAAAATAAACAGGTGGTCTCCGAAGCAGTAAAAAAGATGGTCCCTTCGAAGCCTCCCCTTTTCTTTTTTCTTTCTTCTTTTTTCTTTTTTTGATTTTTTATACTTTTATTTTTAGCTATCCGATATATCTTTAAACATATATGTTTCCACTCATGATGTCATACCAAAAAGAATTAAGATTTTACAAGTTAAAATATGAGTGACTTACAGCTAATCCTGAAAAGCTTGCGGTGGTTTTGTATCCCATTCCCAACCAAAACAATGAATTTAGGTCAGCTGACCTATGCTTTTGGCGGAGATGAGAGGCAAGACAACCGCAAGCTTTCCAGGATTAGCTGTATTACAGCGATTGCACAATACATTTAAAACAAAAAATAAAAAGAGAAAATCAAGGAACTTTCATCACAAAAAAACAGCCAGCACCTGCTAGCAGGTGCCAACCCCTCAATCCATTTGTGATTCAAGCATAACTCAGCTCTGATACCGCGCGAGCTGGCGTGCTCAGTGTTCAGTTCACAGTCTTCTCATAAGAATTACAGCTGAGCTAACACTGAATCAAATCAAAGATAGGGATTGGCACCTGCTATCAGGTGCCCACATTTTTTTTCTGGTGTTTGTGATTATTGTGGTGCACACCTCTCACTGGCTTCCTTAGGTCAGAGGTTAGAGCAGCTAACATGTCATACAAATGGTGACAGAATCGACTCCTGTAGGGAACACTGTCCTTTCTAACCCTAATATTGATCTTGAATATTCGACTTCCTTGCACTGGAAAAAAAAATCAGCATACTTTATATATTAGAGAATGGCTACTGATGACGTTGAGTACTGATAGGAGGTGGTAAAATAGTAAAAATTAGGAGTTGATTGATTCGGGAGTAAGTCAGCTACATGAGTTTCAAGTTATTGTGCCGGTACCCAAATCCACGGGTAGTCAGTCTCGCCTGTTCCACTCTCCGGTAGGAATATATATTTATTACTAATGTTAAACTGACCTATTGTGCCGGTACCCAAATCCACGGGTAGTCAGTCTCGCCTGTTCCACTCTCCGGTAGGAATGAGGAACAGACGAGTGGGTCGCGGCACACTATATACAACTCTTGCCGTGTAACCTAATCTAACCTAACATTCACTATAACACCCCCCCACACGGCAAGAACCAAACAACCAAAAGACTGTAGAGAAAAAAAGGAAGAAAGAAAGAAAAAAATAATGCTTGAAATAGTATGGACAGAGGAAAAGAAAGAGGAAAAGAATAAAAGAAAGTTAAGAGATACACAAGTCATTTAGTGCCTTTCTAATGTTGATAGGTCCTAAAGGTTTTGTGAAAACATCTGCTATTTGCTCTGTACTTCTAATCCACGATAATAAAACCTCTTTATCAAAAATTAGTTGATTAACAAAATAAAAATCACGTTTACAGTGTCTAGTATCTTTATTAGATGAGCGATCATTACCGTTGCCTACTGTAGTTTGATTATCACAGAACAAGTAAATAGGCTTTGAAAAATTAATAAAATCTTCTAATAAATTTTTTATCCATAATCCATTCTTAACGCCAAAGGACAGTGCCATGTATTCAGCTGTGGCAGTAGAAGGCGCTACCATCCTTTGCCGTCTTGCACTCCAGGATATCGGAATACCTAGCACTTTTACCACAAAGCCATGAGAACTCCTATCATGTTCACCTCCCCAGCTGGAGTCAGCATAAACTTTTACAGAAACATCCTCTGCCATGTTCGGAAAAATTTTTAGTGAATGATTAGCAGTGTTTGTAACATATCGAACCAAATGTAGTAACGCTCCCCAATGATCTGAAGTAGGGTAGCTTGCAAACCGTGCTAAATAATTCACTGCAAATGATATATCCGGTCTTGTGCCCTGTGCAAGGTAACTTAAAGACCCCACAATGGAGAGAAACTTCGTAGAATTTTGTGGTGGGCTAGATTTATCAGAAGACTTCAATTGGACTTTATACGGTAGTGGTGTAGTGGTGAGTTGTTTAGTGGGATTATGTTCAGCAATGATCTTTGAGGCAAGTGCATGTTGTGAGAATATATAACCTTCAGATACTTTTTCCACTTTAATACCTACTATTTGATCAACTTCCGTTTGCCATTTGACATCTACACAAGAGCTTAAGTCCTGGCGTAATTGGGATAAGGCATGTAATGATGACGAAGCGACTATGCCATCATCAACATGCATCCATACCACAGACTTAGTCGATTCCTTGCTTAAGATGTATACAGAGGAGTCAAACATCGAGGGTTGATAACCTAATTGACGCAATTTTGACGAAATGAATTTCCACCAACACCTGGCAGCCTGTTTGGTTCCATAAAGAGCTTTGTTTAATTTGTAGACTTTGTCAGTAGAGCCAGTAACAAAGCCATCCGGTTGTTCAATAAAGACATCTTCATCAATTGGCGCATTCAGATAAGCTGATACCACGTCAAAGGAATGTAAATGCCAGTTGAATCGAGCTGCCAGTGTAAATATAAGGCGTAAAGACGTAAATGTCGCAGTGGGCGCAAAAGTCTCATCGAAATTTTTTCCATATTCTTGACGAAAGCCTTGAGCTACAAATCGCGCCTTATATTTAATAGGCAAGTTTGTTTTGCCATCTTTTTTTACTGCCAGAACCCAGCGCCCCCCCAAAACTGTAGTTGACTTAGGTCGATCTACCAACTTCCAGACACCCCGATCCGCAAAACTACTTAATTCTGCTTCACATGCCTGTTTCCAGAGATGAGCATCTGGCTGTTTTAATGCCATACGAATAGATTTTGGAGCCAAAGGGCACAACTCGTTACATTCATTTTGTATAGTAAAAGCAATTTTTTCTTGGTCTTCTATTAATGTGTCAACTGTAGTGTCACCAAGAGTTAACGTATTGAGGATATAATCAAGATTGCCCTTCTGCGCAGTGTCTCGCAACAATGGAGGTGAAGTGGGCGGTTTAGTGAGAGAGGGAAAAGTAGCAATAGCAGATTGAATCACCATTTTTCTGGATGGGTCCCAGAAAAGCCAGCCTTTTCCACCATCTACATATCCTATAACAAAACATTTACAACCTCGTTCATCAAGTTTGTGCCTGTTTTGCTTTGGTATATGAACAAAAGCTACATCACCAAACACTCGAATAATATCCATCTGCGGTTTTACTCCAAACATTGATTCATAGGGTGTTTTGCTGCCAGTGATAGTGTTTGGAAGTCGATTGTGAAGATATGCCGCCCAGAGAAAAGCAGCGCCCCAAAACTTTTTGCCAAGTCTGCTTTCATATAAAACAGAACGACCAATGTCTGAGACTGTCCTGTTGAAACGTTCCGCAACACCATTTTGCCGTGATAAATAAGGCATGGAATGTTCGAATTGAATGCCACGTTGTTCCAATAATTTCAAGAAGCGCGCATTTACATATTCTGTTCCATTGTCTGAGCGAAAAGTTTTGACTTTATAGGAAGTTTTCTTTTCCATCGAAACTAGGAATCTAACAAAACAATCAAAGACATCTGATTTGCTTTTTATTAACTCACTGACAGAGTAAGATGTGAAGACATCTCTGAAGGAAACTATGTAAAGGGCTCCATGGAAAGTTTCAACTTCAAAGGGACCCATTACATCCGAAACTACTAATGAAAGAGGTTCAAGAATCCTTTCAGTAGGTAGCAGTGACCCCACATTCATGTTTTTCGTGATTTTACATGTTTCACAGTCTACTTCGCCTTCCGGTAATGACGTCGGAAGACCCAATCCTGCTCCGGAAGATATTAGTTTTCGGATTACTCTAAGACTCACATGGCCGAGTGCGCAATGCCAGTACATAAGAGGATCTTCTTTCATAGACGGAGTCTTATGTTCAAGATATGGCGGGTCAAGAGTAAGAGGGGGCTTAGCAGCCGGCGCTGATGAGTAAGGTGGAGTTATTTGGATTGCATTGCAGTCAACAAGAGATGCTAACTCTACAATCCATTTACGTTGATTGGTAAAGTAAGAGACAAATAATAGACTATCGTGTTTTGAAACAGAAACGTTATTATAAGAATCAAACATAAATGTAGCACCCTGTCTAATCAAGGAAGAGGCCGATATAAGTGTACCCAGGGCGATCGGACAGTAAAACACTCTGGAAACTTTAATATCATCATTATCTATCCCCTTTATCATAATAGAACCTATCGCTGTGAGTCGTGCTGGTTCATCTGATTTCGTCGCCACAATAAGAGGAATGGGATTTGTTAGCTCTTGAAAATCAACAAACAAAGCTCGAACTCCACTTACATGTTCAGTCGCACCTGTATCAAACAGGCCAGAAGCACCATCTGAGGTCCAGGACGTCGAATGAACTGCAAGTGCAGTTGGCAATGTTTCCTCTGATGTGCTATCATCAAGTGACAAATCGGTGAATTTAGCTTTAACTCTATTTGTTGAGCTAGCAGCATTAGGATTCTGACGAGATGGATAGACTGGCCGATAAGAATCCATTTGTTGATTGGGAACAGATGGTTGTCGTTGATTTTGAAGTTGTGCAAATAAAGGACCATATGCCAGCCATGGATCAAAATGAACGTGAAAATCCCTGATATTACTTTTCCCAGTTCGAGGGAATTGTTGACGCATCGGAGGAGGATTACTCGGACGAGGAGGTAAGGGACATGAGGCTTTCCAGTGATTCGGATTACCACATCTAAAACATCCCGATCCTTTATAATTAACCCAGGCTGCGTTTGTTTCAGCAACTTCTTCAATTGCCAGGTCAGGCATACCGGGGTAAAATGAAGGAGCTGGTTGCGCATGCATGGCAATAGCTTCGGACGACGATGGAATTGGCTTCTTCATATTAGTGGCATTGAAAAGGTTAGTGACAAGCGTTTCAACTTCTCTCGACTTCAAACCATCCGGTGAGCTTTTCAGGCGTTGATCAATTTGATTTATCATGGAAATCGCAAGTTGGGAACCAGGTTCAATGGACGCCATAAAATAGGCAGCAAGTTGTTGATCGTTACCCCCCTTATATCCTTTTCGGATTAATGTTTCAAATGTAGATCGCAGTTTTCCGAAATGAGTCGTAATGTCTGTGGAGGCTGGTGTGAAGACAATCGAAGACATCTCAAGGAGTCCGCTGACAATTGATCCACACGATATGACGTTGTATTTGTCAACAAGAAATAAGAAAGCGTCATATGCAGGGCGAATTCTAGCAATTGATTCTTTATGAATATCCGCCACAGAATTAAGAACTATTTCGAATGCCAGTTTATCAATCGTGGGATTAAAAAGCGTGTCGGGAATGGGACCTTTCAAATAATTTTCAGTCAAGAGGAAAGTGCCAAGGGTTCGTTCGATATTGAGGTGCCAGGCATTGTAGTTGGATCCATCTTCAGACAGGATTACACCGTTCTTGCTGAAGAGTTGGATTTCCTTGACAGTCTTGTAAAGGGGGTCACCATGGAGTATAGCATTTACCAGCTCAGAGTGATCGTTGGGAACTTGCTCCTCAGGAACATGAGGTGGAGAATCCCGAGATTTACCTTTAGAGTCAGAGGTAGGAAGTGGTTGTTGAGAAGTAGAAGCCTGTTGAGAAGTAGAGGCAGGCATGTCGGTAAAAGAGTCAGATGATGAGTCTGATGATTGAGCAGATGATAGGTCGGATGATTGATCTGAAGGAGTAGATTGATGAGTTGATCTGTCTGATCGAGTTGTGACCATACAGGAGAGGGTGTAAGGAATCAGGCAAGAGAAATAATAAATCGGAACACAAATAGCGGGACAAAAAAATAAAAATGGAGCTGGTGCGCAAAGAGAACTGGATTAAATGCCCATAACCTATTGTGCCGGTACCCAAATCCACGGGTAGTCAGTCTCGCCTGTTCCACTCTCCGGTAGGAATATATATTTATTACTAATGTTAAACTGACCTATTGTGCCGGTACCCAAATCCACGGGTAGTCAGTCTCGCCTGTTCCACTCTCCGGTAGGAATGAGGAACAGACGAGTGGGTCGCGGCACACTATATACAACTCTTGCCGTGTAACCTAATCTAACCTAACATTCACTATAACACAAGTCACCAAGCTATTTATTTGCTGATTACGTTTCTTATATTAGTGTGGTACACTGTGTAAATGGAGAAAAAAAAAGTTATATTGCATTTTCTTCTGTCAACGTCACAGCTCTTTATCTTAAATTTCTTAGGTTCTTGTGATGTTTCTGTTAAGTCGCTAGGACTATGTACTTAGTTATGTGTAAGAATGTATATAGACTGTAGTCGCGGCGTCCCCTGTTCTCCGGTTCTTTCCGGAGTTCTACAGGCTGACACCGTGCTACAGGTAAAGTAATGAAGTTAGAGGTTCTTTCCGGAGTTCTACAGGCTGACACCGTGCTACAGGTTATGGGCTGTACTCGCGGGCACTGAAACGTTAGCCAACCAAAACTCCACTAGCGTTAGCGACACTAGGAGCGCTAGTAACCGAAAAACCCCCAGCGCATGTCTGAAAAAGACTTACCATCATCTTCCCGCGCTGGTAAAAAACTTACCCGAACCATCTCCAACCGAGAGCTAAGGAGCATCGGTGTTGTACCTCCCCCTCAACGTTCCTCCGCACGCGACTCTTCCCCTACCCCTGCCCCTACCCTCACCCCTATTCCTGGCACCCCGGTCGCTTCCTCCTCAAACCTCGCTAAACAAACGAAGAATAGCGAGGCCTCTCCCTCACCTACCACTACCCCCTCCTCCCTTACCCCTATCCCTTCGGCTTCGGCTTCTAACACGACCGCTACCTATACCCCCTCCACTCACCTACCTACCCTAACCACTACCCCCTACACTAACAGAGATAACGCTAGCAGTGCTATCTCCCCTACTACCACTAGCGTGACTATCACCACTACCCTAGTATCTGAACCTACCACCGCTACACTCACCCCCACCCCCTTATCACATAGCAATACAGAGGATACTCCTACCCCTGTACCTAACCCTATCCCTGTGACTAATACTACCCCTGTGCCTACCCCAATCGACGATCTTACCCGCGCGATTGGGGATCTTTCGCTAAACTCAAATATAATGGCACAAATCAATCCTCTTAATCGTTCTAACTCTCCTTTCCGAAGGAGTGTGCCACCCCATCTTCCACAACCTCCACAACAGATTAGCATGACTGAGAGACAAAGAACTTTAAGAAATGTTATAGAATTTACTAAATCAATCCCAACTCTTGACATCTCTGGGGGCAATTTCTCCGAATGGCACAGTAATGTCTTAGCTTTAATCAAGGACTTTGTAGGAACAAGAGCATATGCGTTGAATGATGGCACTGGCCCTGATGATTATGAAGACAGAGTGACGCACTTAATCCTCTTACACTCCATTTCCCCTAACTTGCGCCATGAGATTTCTACAGATTGGAGAGCACGCCCAACCTATCTTCATATCTTCAACAAATTCTCTAGATCTAACCATACTTCCAAAATGACAGCCATTTGTAATTTCATCAACATTAAGCAAACACAGTTCACTTCACATACTGAATATCTAGAGGCATTCAACAAATATTTTGAAGCAATTGAACGCCAAGGAATCACGTTTGATCATAAAGTATTCAAAGCACTAATGTCTCACGCCTTATTACCTTCATCTCTTAAGGACCTATACGTTGATCTCTGTGTTGCTTTAGACAATCGTACTGACACAAATGCGGTCACCTTCGAGGATTTCTGCCAACTGATGCCATCTTTATCTCAAAATAGGGTGGATAGAGAATCTGTATCGATAACTCCTGCTGCTTCTTTATCATCTGAACCCATCTTTAGTGTGGCAACACAACCCCAACGCCATACAGACTCCTACAGGCCCCCAGGTGCTCAAAGACAATGCCACGAATGCAAATCAACTGCTCATTTCTTTACCCATTGCCCATACAACCTTAACTCATCCACCTTTTCTGCAAGGCTCTACCTCATGAGAGAACGTGCTACGTCCCTTACCTCTGACCCAAAGGCAAAAAGCAAACCAATATACATCCCTTACAGACGCCCACAACGCAGGCAAATTAGAGCACGGGATGTACAAGTTGAAACAGATGAAGTCACTATCTTTGAGGAAAATGTGGAGGCTTTGTATGAACAGTTGGAACAAATTGATCTGAACAGTACAGAATGGTCAATCGAAGCGCTCACCGGGAATGTGGCAATATTGGATTCTGGTGCTACCCATCATGTCACTGGCAATGTGAGCCTTCTCAGCAATTTCAGACCTCTTACAAATCAAATCCCTATCAAAGTAGCAACTAACTGTCCTTCCTCATTTATCACTGGCATAGGGGACCTAAAAATAAAAGGAGATGGGAAAGTTGTTACTATTACCAATGTTTTTTATTGTCCAGAAGTTAGAACTACACTTATTTCTCTCTTTGATTTAGTGGACAATGGTTTTTGTTTTGATCTATGTGCTGAAAACAAAAATTTAGGGATTTATTTTAAAGATGAACTGATTATGACAGGGCAGTTGGAAAGTACGAGGAGAAGATGGATTTTAGATGTAATTAGGTCTAGTGACTGCAATCAAAATGTTTCCTCTTATCACTTTCCCTTGAATCCTTCCCTCCTGCGTACTGTTAAAAAGAATGAAATCATCAATCGACCACCTGCTGCAAAAGGTTCCCTGATGGACTGGCATAGAAGGCTTGGCCACACCAGTGAAAACACAATTCGCACTATTATCAAAACTGGAATTGGTGCTGGCTTGCCCCTATCTATGCCACCAGGTAAGATTGACTGTGAAGATTGCTTAATAGCCAAAAGTACAAGAAAAGCTTCAGCAACACGGGAATCAAGACCAGAATCAATGATGAGCCTTATTGTTGGAGACCTGGTTGGTCCTATGGATCCCACTGTGAATGGAGCTAGATGGGCGGCAATGTTTAGAGAGAGTTCAACGTCCTATGGTGAGGTATTTTTGCTCAACTCCAAATCTGAGGCCACAACTGCTTTTGTTACCTTTTATAAAAAGCTCGAAAATGTTACTGGTAAGAAATTACAAGCATTAAGAACCGATGGGGGGGAAATGCACAGTAAACAGATGGCTCAGATTCTGGCTGACATTGGAGCTACTCATGAGATCACCTGTCCTCACCACCATGAACAAAATGGATCAGCAGAACGCTTCAACAGGACTGTTGGTGACATTGCCAGGACAATCTTACTAGCAAGTGAACTACCTGAATGTTTCTGGGGCCTTGCTTACAAATGGGCAGCCCATGTTCACAACAGGCTCCCAAATGTCAAGACTGGTGACAAAACTCCTCTGAAGCTCATGTACAATTGTGACCCAACTTACTCAAACCTTAGAATATTTGGTGAAACAGCTTTTGTCCATATCCACAAAGAAACTAGATGTAAACTGGACCAGCGAGCTTTGATATGTAAGTGTATAGGTTATTCTCTGAACAATGCAGGTTGGATTTTCTGGCACCCAGAATCAAACTCCTTTTTTGAATCTGCTATGGCTGTTTTCCCTGGTGACCAACTTCCTTCCCACAAAGCTGCTTATCAACCACCACCATCTAAGGGATCTTTAGGTCATATCCTCAATAATATGAAGCTAGGTGATTTCAAGGATGAAGAAACTCTTATTTCTCAGGAAAAAGCGGTACGTGAGACTGTTAAAAAAGGTTTGTCCCAATCGTCCATTATTCCCAGAACACACCTGCAAGCTATGATCTCGCCTGACAGTCGTAAGTGGGACCAAGCTTGCAAAAGGGAACTACTAAACATGAAAGATATGGATGTATGGTATGAGGAAAAGCTCCCCCCTGGCGCCAAGCTCACCAATGCAAAATGGGTCTTCACAATCAAAAATCCTTCTTCGAGCACTCCGATTTACAAGGCACGATATGTAGCTAAAGGTTTTTTACAACAATACGGTATTGATTTTACTGACACCTTTGCCCCTACCGCTACTTTTGCTTCACAACGCATTCTCCTCACTTTAGCAGCTTATCACAAATGGCCTGTCAAATCATTTGATGTCACTGCTGCTTACCTTCACAGTCCAATTGATGAAGCAATTTGGGTAAGACCTCCTGAAGGTTACCAGCTACGTGACAGTGGCAATGCCCTACGCTTGAAGAAGGCCCTATATGGTACCAAGCAAGCAGCAAGATGCTGGTGGCTCCATATAGCTAGCAAGTTGGATGCTCTGGGGTATAAAGCTAGTCAGTATGATAAAAGTTTCTATGTTCTTAGGAAGAAGGATTGTTTGGGGGTGATATGGATACATGTTGATGATGGTATAGTTACTGGTAGTAGTGAAGCGGTGTTAAAGTGTTTGGAAGATGGTTTAGATGGTAGTTTGAAGGTGAAATGGAATGATAATATTGATGGTATAGTAGGTGTTTCTATCAAAGAAGTTCCAGAAGGTTTTGACCTACACAATTTTCAGCTCATTGACAAAATTCTACGGACTCATAACCCATCTGGATTAACCACAAGATCACCTCTACCAAACAATTTGGAAATCACCACGGCAAAAGACGAAGAGGTAGCTATAGAGACAACTAAATATCTCTCCATTTTAGGTGCTCTCAGCTATGTGGCAGTTGCAACTAGACCAGACCTGTCCTTCCCAGTCAATTTTTTGGCACGCTTCTCCTCCAAACCGAATGCCACCCACTGGATAGCTCTCAATCACCTTCTTAGATATGTTCAACACACCTCCACCCTTTGTCTTCACATCCACCCTGACCGTAACTCACCACTTGAACTACTTTCTTTCTCTGATTCCACTTGGAATAACAAAGAATTCTCAAGAGCGCAAAGTGGACACCTGCTACTCCTTAATTCTTGCCCAATTGTTTGGACATCAAGACGCCAGCTGACAGTAAGTGATTCATCGTGCACAGCTGAATATGTGGCACTTGGTGGTGGTATGAAAGACGCAATTTGGATCTCAAACCTGCTCAAAGATATCTTTCCTGATATCCCCCCTATCAAGATCTTCTGCGACAACAAAGGAGCAATTGCCAATGCAAAAGATAACCCTGGCAACAAGCGGACACGGCATGTGGATAGGTGTTTCTATATTGTTAATGAACAACTCTTTCTGAAAAAAGCAACATTGGAATGGGTTCCCACTGCTCAAATGCGGGCTGATATACTCACAAAATCACTGGGCCCATCTCTGACAATGCTTAGAAGGAAAGATGTGTGTGTGTGGTGATGGGGTTACATTTGTTTTCTTTTCCTTTTCTCTTATTTTTCTCATTTCATTTTATTTCTTTGTCATTTTGGAGTTGGTTATGTTTTCATGGGGGGGATATCAACAATTTTTTTTTCATAACTAAGTGGGGGGGATGTTAAGTCGCTAGGACTATGTACTTAGTTATGTGTAAGAATGTATATAGACTGTAGTCGCGGCGTCCCCTGTTCTCCGGTTCTTTCCGGAGTTCTACAGGCTGACACCGTGCTACAGGTAAAGTAATGAAGTTAGAGGTTCTTTCCGGAGTTCTACAGGCTGACACCGTGCTACAGTTTCATGATTGTTCTACATGGGGCGCTGGTAAGTCAATTTTTATCATCTTATTTTTATTTTCATTAAAAATGGTTATTTTGCTGTTTGAAGAGGGCCTGTCAAGATATAAATAATTTTCTCAGGACAAATATAGAAAAAAAGATATGATTAATCTTTGTATAAAGTTTCAAATAACGACTTCGGCAAATCATAGCGTTATAGCTGTTACACGTCCATTTTTTTTTAAGACCCTGTTTTCTGCGGGGGAGATTTATTTTATACTTAAATGTATACTGCAACATGGGACTGACTTCTGGATAGCTGGAATGTAACACGCTGTGATTCGTGCACGTTTCAATAGATCGGCCATTGGTGGGAGTGAAGCAATTATCATATGTGCTAAGGAAGTGGTGCCTTATTCGATTTAGAAATTTGCTTGAACTGAGCAAGGATGAAGTGTCGAAAATCACGCGTTAGATTTTGCTAGCTCCCACAAACCAGTTGGTGGTGACTAATTCTGAGATTTTTGACAACTTTGGCAGATCAAATTCATCGTGCGGAGTGTTAAGTCGCTAGGACTATGTACTTAGTTATGTGTAAGAATGTATATAGACTGTAGTCGCGGCGTCCCCTGTTCTCCGGTTCTTTCCGGAGTTCTACAGGCTGACACCGTGCTACAGGTAAAGTAATGAAGTTAGAGGTTCTTTCCGGAGTTCTACAGGCTGACACCGTGCTACAGGTTATGGGCTGTACTCGCGGGCACTGAAACGTTAGCCAACCAAAACTCCACTAGCGTTAGCGACACTAGGAGCGCTAGTAACCGAAAAACCCCCAGCGCATGTCTGAAAAAGACTTACCATCATCTTCCCGCGCTGGTAAAAAACTTACCCGAACCATCTCCAACCGAGAGCTAAGGAGCATCGGTGTTGTACCTCCCCCTCAACGTTCCTCCGCACGCGACTCTTCCCCTACCCCTGCCCCTACCCTCACCCCTATTCCTGGCACCCCGGTCGCTTCCTCCTCAAACCTCGCTAAACAAACGAAGAATAGCGAGGCCTCTCCCTCACCTACCACTACCCCCTCCTCCCTTACCCCTATCCCTTCGGCTTCGGCTTCTAACACGACCGCTACCTATACCCCCTCCACTCACCTACCTACCCTAACCACTACCCCCTACACTAACAGAGATAACGCTAGCAGTGCTATCTCCCCTACTACCACTAGCGTGACTATCACCACTACCCTAGTATCTGAACCTACCACCGCTACACTCACCCCCACCCCCTTATCACATAGCAATACAGAGGATACTCCTACCCCTGTACCTAACCCTATCCCTGTGACTAATACTACCCCTGTGCCTACCCCAATCGACGATCTTACCCGCGCGATTGGGGATCTTTCGCTAAACTCAAATATAATGGCACAAATCAATCCTCTTAATCGTTCTAACTCTCCTTTCCGAAGGAGTGTGCCACCCCATCTTCCACAACCTCCACAACAGATTAGCATGACTGAGAGACAAAGAACTTTAAGAAATGTTATAGAATTTACTAAATCAATCCCAACTCTTGACATCTCTGGGGGCAATTTCTCCGAATGGCACAGTAATGTCTTAGCTTTAATCAAGGACTTTGTAGGAACAAGAGCATATGCGTTGAATGATGGCACTGGCCCTGATGATTATGAAGACAGAGTGACGCACTTAATCCTCTTACACTCCATTTCCCCTAACTTGCGCCATGAGATTTCTACAGATTGGAGAGCACGCCCAACCTATCTTCATATCTTCAACAAATTCTCTAGATCTAACCATACTTCCAAAATGACAGCCATTTGTAATTTCATCAACATTAAGCAAACACAGTTCACTTCACATACTGAATATCTAGAGGCATTCAACAAATATTTTGAAGCAATTGAACGCCAAGGAATCACGTTTGATCATAAAGTATTCAAAGCACTAATGTCTCACGCCTTATTACCTTCATCTCTTAAGGACCTATACGTTGATCTCTGTGTTGCTTTAGACAATCGTACTGACACAAATGCGGTCACCTTCGAGGATTTCTGCCAACTGATGCCATCTTTATCTCAAAATAGGGTGGATAGAGAATCTGTATCGATAACTCCTGCTGCTTCTTTATCATCTGAACCCATCTTTAGTGTGGCAACACAACCCCAACGCCATACAGACTCCTACAGGCCCCCAGGTGCTCAAAGACAATGCCACGAATGCAAATCAACTGCTCATTTCTTTACCCATTGCCCATACAACCTTAACTCATCCACCTTTTCTGCAAGGCTCTACCTCATGAGAGAACGTGCTACGTCCCTTACCTCTGACCCAAAGGCAAAAAGCAAACCAATATACATCCCTTACAGACGCCCACAACGCAGGCAAATTAGAGCACGGGATGTACAAGTTGAAACAGATGAAGTCACTATCTTTGAGGAAAATGTGGAGGCTTTGTATGAACAGTTGGAACAAATTGATCTGAACAGTACAGAATGGTCAATCGAAGCGCTCACCGGGAATGTGGCAATATTGGATTCTGGTGCTACCCATCATGTCACTGGCAATGTGAGCCTTCTCAGCAATTTCAGACCTCTTACAAATCAAATCCCTATCAAAGTAGCAACTAACTGTCCTTCCTCATTTATCACTGGCATAGGGGACCTAAAAATAAAAGGAGATGGGAAAGTTGTTACTATTACCAATGTTTTTTATTGTCCAGAAGTTAGAACTACACTTATTTCTCTCTTTGATTTAGTGGACAATGGTTTTTGTTTTGATCTATGTGCTGAAAACAAAAATTTAGGGATTTATTTTAAAGATGAACTGATTATGACAGGGCAGTTGGAAAGTACGAGGAGAAGATGGATTTTAGATGTAATTAGGTCTAGTGACTGCAATCAAAATGTTTCCTCTTATCACTTTCCCTTGAATCCTTCCCTCCTGCGTACTGTTAAAAAGAATGAAATCATCAATCGACCACCTGCTGCAAAAGGTTCCCTGATGGACTGGCATAGAAGGCTTGGCCACACCAGTGAAAACACAATTCGCACTATTATCAAAACTGGAATTGGTGCTGGCTTGCCCCTATCTATGCCACCAGGTAAGATTGACTGTGAAGATTGCTTAATAGCCAAAAGTACAAGAAAAGCTTCAGCAACACGGGAATCAAGACCAGAATCAATGATGAGCCTTATTGTTGGAGACCTGGTTGGTCCTATGGATCCCACTGTGAATGGAGCTAGATGGGCGGCAATGTTTAGAGAGAGTTCAACGTCCTATGGTGAGGTATTTTTGCTCAACTCCAAATCTGAGGCCACAACTGCTTTTGTTACCTTTTATAAAAAGCTCGAAAATGTTACTGGTAAGAAATTACAAGCATTAAGAACCGATGGGGGGGAAATGCACAGTAAACAGATGGCTCAGATTCTGGCTGACATTGGAGCTACTCATGAGATCACCTGTCCTCACCACCATGAACAAAATGGATCAGCAGAACGCTTCAACAGGACTGTTGGTGACATTGCCAGGACAATCTTACTAGCAAGTGAACTACCTGAATGTTTCTGGGGCCTTGCTTACAAATGGGCAGCCCATGTTCACAACAGGCTCCCAAATGTCAAGACTGGTGACAAAACTCCTCTGAAGCTCATGTACAATTGTGACCCAACTTACTCAAACCTTAGAATATTTGGTGAAACAGCTTTTGTCCATATCCACAAAGAAACTAGATGTAAACTGGACCAGCGAGCTTTGATATGTAAGTGTATAGGTTATTCTCTGAACAATGCAGGTTGGATTTTCTGGCACCCAGAATCAAACTCCTTTTTTGAATCTGCTATGGCTGTTTTCCCTGGTGACCAACTTCCTTCCCACAAAGCTGCTTATCAACCACCACCATCTAAGGGATCTTTAGGTCATATCCTCAATAATATGAAGCTAGGTGATTTCAAGGATGAAGAAACTCTTATTTCTCAGGAAAAAGCGGTACGTGAGACTGTTAAAAAAGGTTTGTCCCAATCGTCCATTATTCCCAGAACACACCTGCAAGCTATGATCTCGCCTGACAGTCGTAAGTGGGACCAAGCTTGCAAAAGGGAACTACTAAACATGAAAGATATGGATGTATGGTATGAGGAAAAGCTCCCCCCTGGCGCCAAGCTCACCAATGCAAAATGGGTCTTCACAATCAAAAATCCTTCTTCGAGCACTCCGATTTACAAGGCACGATATGTAGCTAAAGGTTTTTTACAACAATACGGTATTGATTTTACTGACACCTTTGCCCCTACCGCTACTTTTGCTTCACAACGCATTCTCCTCACTTTAGCAGCTTATCACAAATGGCCTGTCAAATCATTTGATGTCACTGCTGCTTACCTTCACAGTCCAATTGATGAAGCAATTTGGGTAAGACCTCCTGAAGGTTACCAGCTACGTGACAGTGGCAATGCCCTACGCTTGAAGAAGGCCCTATATGGTACCAAGCAAGCAGCAAGATGCTGGTGGCTCCATATAGCTAGCAAGTTGGATGCTCTGGGGTATAAAGCTAGTCAGTATGATAAAAGTTTCTATGTTCTTAGGAAGAAGGATTGTTTGGGGGTGATATGGATACATGTTGATGATGGTATAGTTACTGGTAGTAGTGAAGCGGTGTTAAAGTGTTTGGAAGATGGTTTAGATGGTAGTTTGAAGGTGAAATGGAATGATAATATTGATGGTATAGTAGGTGTTTCTATCAAAGAAGTTCCAGAAGGTTTTGACCTACACAATTTTCAGCTCATTGACAAAATTCTACGGACTCATAACCCATCTGGATTAACCACAAGATCACCTCTACCAAACAATTTGGAAATCACCACGGCAAAAGACGAAGAGGTAGCTATAGAGACAACTAAATATCTCTCCATTTTAGGTGCTCTCAGCTATGTGGCAGTTGCAACTAGACCAGACCTGTCCTTCCCAGTCAATTTTTTGGCACGCTTCTCCTCCAAACCGAATGCCACCCACTGGATAGCTCTCAATCACCTTCTTAGATATGTTCAACACACCTCCACCCTTTGTCTTCACATCCACCCTGACCGTAACTCACCACTTGAACTACTTTCTTTCTCTGATTCCACTTGGAATAACAAAGAATTCTCAAGAGCGCAAAGTGGACACCTGCTACTCCTTAATTCTTGCCCAATTGTTTGGACATCAAGACGCCAGCTGACAGTAAGTGATTCATCGTGCACAGCTGAATATGTGGCACTTGGTGGTGGTATGAAAGACGCAATTTGGATCTCAAACCTGCTCAAAGATATCTTTCCTGATATCCCCCCTATCAAGATCTTCTGCGACAACAAAGGAGCAATTGCCAATGCAAAAGATAACCCTGGCAACAAGCGGACACGGCATGTGGATAGGTGTTTCTATATTGTTAATGAACAACTCTTTCTGAAAAAAGCAACATTGGAATGGGTTCCCACTGCTCAAATGCGGGCTGATATACTCACAAAATCACTGGGCCCATCTCTGACAATGCTTAGAAGGAAAGATGTGTGTGTGTGGTGATGGGGTTACATTTGTTTTCTTTTCCTTTTCTCTTATTTTTCTCATTTCATTTTATTTCTTTGTCATTTTGGAGTTGGTTATGTTTTCATGGGGGGGATATCAACAATTTTTTTTTTCATAACTAAGTGGGGGGGATGTTAAGTCGCTAGGACTATGTACTTAGTTATGTGTAAGAATGTATATAGACTGTAGTCGCGGCGTCCCCTGTTCTCCGGTTCTTTCCGGAGTTCTACAGGCTGACACCGTGCTACAGGTAAAGTAATGAAGTTAGAGGTTCTTTCCGGAGTTCTACAGGCTGACACCGTGCTACACGGAGGACAATATCTCCATCCTCCGTACTCTTGCACGCTGTTTAAAGTATGTGTATAAAGACAACATGTTTATTAACCTTGGGTCAATAGTAAATTTAAAATTAATGATGTCTTACATGAGATGGACTTGATGGCTGGATATTAATATGATCGCCCAGCATTTTTCCCATTTCTTCGGCTCTATTTCTACTGTATTTTTTTCAGGTAGTGGCAGTGGTAATGATGGAGAGGGTGCGTCTAGTGGGGTTGAGCTGGATTTATTCCTTGGTTGGTCATCCACCCATTTTTTTTTTCCTTACTCAGGTTTTTTGTAAGTCTATTTCCAGTCTATCTTTCTCTGCCCAATCTCTTGGTTTCCCACTTTCATTTTCACTTATTCTTAAGTACAGCGGTTCTTGGAAAGTTTGTCGACAAAATGCAAGAACGTTCACATTTCTTAGACAGAAACATTGACTTTTGACATCGAAATCAGCCTGCTTGAACCAAAAATATGCCAAAGTTGCTGCCATATGTCAAGCTTTCGGCCAACAAATTTCGAATTTTGAAGATAACTCCTCCATGAACAGCTGTACTTCCGCAGGTACCATTATCCCGTAATGACCCTTCGAGGCTCGCCCAAAATGTTTCTTTTCTTACCGGGAAAATATACTGTATATACATACACTAGAGGCTGCAAGTTTAACGCAGATAACATAATATAGATTATGTATTTGATTCTCTCCTGAGCACCCTTTTACATGAAGAAAATAAATAAAAATAATAGCAAATACTAAGTCTGAGTGACCCAAATACACTAATGCATGGTGTATATATGCTACTTTTTTCAATTTCACATTTTTTCCGTCCTTCATGGGAGCCACAAAACACACAAACGCTAACTTCCCCTTCTTGATTATGTTAGTATTTGTAAAGTAATGAATATGCATAAGGTTATGATGTTAGCATATGAGAAATGCGGGTTTACTTAAATGAAAGGGAGGCAGCGATATACATATAGGAGGGATAAGAGAAATAAAAAAGAAAAGGATATTGACTAAATCATTCGTGCGAGTTAGGCAAAAAATTATTCATGCGGCTCAGTCGCCAAAGCGGAAACTCAATGGAATGGATCTTGTGTGATGGGTTTTCGTTGTTGGAGATTTTTTCGAGTGGTCAACTGTGATGATGATAGAGATACAGATTGTGAATGTGTGCGTGTGTGTGTGTGTATGTCGATATATTGAAGGAGCCCCTTAACCTGATCTCCATGCTTTGGATTATATTTTTCCTCTCCAGTTTTCCATCTTCTCTTTGGCACAGGGACGAGACTTGCTCGTACATACAGCATACGCATACTTAAATATACATACATATCTGCTGCACATACTGTTTCGTCGTGTGTGCAGCACAACTCTACTTGATCTGACGCCACTCGATCCCTCCCCCCGTCTTTTACCTTTCCCTCCCCTCCCCTTACTTAGCCCCCTTTTCTCCTTCACCCCCTTGGTTGATAAGTTGTAATTTCTAATTTTAATTATATCCTTCCCTGTCTTCTTCCGACCGACTTTCCTGCGGTTGTCCCTTCCCCCCTTGCTCCCTGCCTCCTTTTTGACGGCTCGTTTTGCGTTTTGTTTGCTAGTTTGCAGTCGGCCTACACATACTGTCTCATACGTCTATACTCTGCTATCTCATTAGTTTCTTTTTTTCCATTTTGCTTTTTTTTTTATATTTCACACCATCTCACGCGCAATTCAATTTGCCCACTCTCTCCTGTGCTTGACTTCGATACACTTACACTGCCACCCCTTTCCTACCCCTCCCCCCCAAAAAAAACATATTCCCACTTTTCTCTTAGCTTCCATGCTTGTCAACCAACGGCATTGATTTCTCCATACAAAGATCTGATTTGATACTACACAACATATAAAAAGGATTTATTTGAGTGGGCTACTTAAAATCTTTGTTTCTTGATTTGGTCTTTTGCACCCCCGTCGTTCATTCATTCACCTCCGCCCCAATTTCCTAAATCAAACACTCGTATTCCCGCCCCCCTCTGCTCCCTCTCATCATTGTCAACCTCTTGTTTTACTGGGTTATTTCAACTTCTATATTCTTGAATTGACGGTACACCTATCTTATAGGGTAAGTCAATACCTCTAAACTAAATCGATGTTCAAATATTTTATATTGTCTCGCTATTTCCATATGTCTTATCTTGTCCTGATCACTTGTCTAATTTCGATTCATTTCCAACCTGCTTACATATCTACTTAACACCACCATTATAACTTTCTATATAATATCAAAATTCGTCACTACACTCCGCATTGGTGTGGTGGCAGCAACCACGACACAACAATAATTTTGTCGATAATTATAGAAACCATTGGCGCACTCAATCAAAGTGTATCATCATCTCAACTTCAATTCGGGCCATTTTAATTTTAATTTTAATTTTTTTTTTTGTCCTTGCGCCTGTCCTGCTTTGATTTCCCTCTCCCATCTTCCTTTTCGTAGCTCTCTCGTTTTGCTCCTTGCTATTCAAAAGGTTTACATTGAAAGAAAGGCACTACTAACAGATTGATCGGCTGGCCTAGCTTTGTGTCCTTTTCAATAAATATTTTCCTTCACTTCATCCTATCCTACTTTTATTTTATCATCAACATTAGTGTTGCTGTGAGCCTTTTTGGTGAAAGTAATAGACAAGAAGCGCGATTGAGGCGTAAGTTCAATATGAGAGGCCGGTTTGCTACTAACGCTGATGATGTTTGATTTGCGTTGACCAATTCTTTCGCCATGAATAGAAATATCCCCACCACTCATTGGCACACATACAGCAACACCTATTCGATGTCTTCAATCCCATCCCCTGCCATCACTCAAACTCGTGAGATTAATTTCTATTTCCTTATTCTGCCTGTATATTGTATTATATTATATTATATCACAGACGATCATCATTGCTATCATTTAATTCTATCTTAATTTATTTTATTACACACTAATTGCATATGTGTAAAAACTTTTATAGAGTTTTTCTCTCTATTCTTACCCTGTTCTTTTTGATCCTTGTTTAGTTTTTTTTTAAAACTCTTTCCTTTTTTGTTGTTTTACGTTGAGCTTGCAAATATCCGCTTGCTCTTTCGGAATGCTGTGTAATAATTAACTTTTATGAAGGTTAACTTTATATTAGAATCTTGCCCGTTTGCTTCGGCACCACATCCAAACGTCTCTATCGAAATCCTTCTGTCCGTCATATGTGATCGACAGTTTTTTATACTTGTTATGTTTAAAAGTCAAGTACTAGATGAGACCAGTAGAGAGACATTTTTTTCTAATTCATCTTTTTCCTTTCTTGTCTTTCACATCTTTCCTGTGGAAGAAAAACTCTAGTTGCAGTTCAACTCTTGTGCCTATATAATTGCTTTTTTTTTCTGTTCGGCTAATGCATGTAAGGAGGGGAGACGTGTGTTGAATGGATCTCCTCGACATGCTTGCTAAGTACATGAATTCTAATGAAAAATTGTGTATATTTTAATTCTTGGCTACTGCAATTTCTCCATCTTCTTAAAATTTCTTGAATTTAATCTGTCTTCATTGTCTGATAATCTATATAAATGCTGTTCTGATTATATTTAGTACATCTTGTTCTTCATGTCTCGAGTATTATTCGCTTAGTCTACAACATTAAAGTTGACTTTTTTTTATTTTCTAATTAATCTTTTTTGATACCAATAATCAATTTGAATCCCTCTAATCAACATGCGGGGCCTAATAGATGGATTCATTGAGTCCCCAGACTCTGGAAATGGACCCGCTGCGTCTTACTATTCTACAACCAACACGGTTGGAACTGGAGCTGTGAAACCATCCCTTCCGTCAAGTCGTCCCAAACGTGAGCCGAATGAACTTGATATAGGAGATCGTCCTCACCTCGAGACAGAAGGGGTTGTCAGTGCCGAAGTCGGTACTGTCCCTGGTATTCTCCATCAAGATCTTCATCCTGATGGCCAGCCCCGCCGTCCTATGAATGCTTTTATGTATGTTTACTTAGTTTGTCACAAGTGTAAAGAAGGTTCAGAAGTGGTATTAACATGTCTCTACTTGTGCCAATTCAATGTTTACTAGGATATTTGCCAGGCACCGTCGGCCGGCTATTCAACAGAAAGAGCCGGGCTTAAAAACTGGTGAAATTTCTAAACGACTGAGCCATGATTGGAAAAATTTACCGGACGATGACAAAGCTCACTACTTGGAGCAGGCAAAAATTTTGAAGGATGAATTTCATGCTCGGTTTGTTTTTTTTTTTTAATCAATTCATTTATTTATATAGGGAAAGATAGTACTAGTACTGCCCAGTTATGAGAAGACGCTTGCAGTACCTGCAAATATCCAACTTGTATGCATGTGACTTTTTCTACGCAGACCTCAATGCGCCTAATATATGATTATTATGGCATTTACCAACATGAAATTGTTAAAGAGAACATCACTTATCTAATGTTGAGGGTGTTCAATGATTTGAAGCGAACTTGCTTCCAACTGTCTCATGATGTTTTATCAATTTCAAGTGGAGTTGTTCAATTTCTAACATTTCGATTTATATATCTTCCTACGATTTATTGAACCACCCAGATTTCCCGAATATGTTTACAAGCGGCGTCCTAACAACACTGGCAAACGTCGGTCCAGTTCGTCGATCCATCTTCATCCGAAGTTCGCCTGTGGACCTGGGGGTGGCCAGTTGATCCCTTCGCCCACCAGCCTGAGCTCTCTTCAGCATCATTTACCAGATTTGGGACCGGGTCATCATCATCCTTCCTCTGGTGGGGGGCCACCCGAGCTCTATTCCCAGCATCAACATTCCCATAATCACCACCCTCGCCCCCCTGCGCAGCAGCCGCCTCCTACAGCGTACCATACTCCGGCATCACCTCATTACCACTCTCCTAGTCTGTCTTCACCGGGTTCGCTTCATCATCGTTCCATACCCCCTCAAATTACGTATGCCTCGGCATCTTCAGCGCAGCGCCCCCCATCTCCACAGCCTTCTTCAAACTCGTCTTATTGTGTCCCACCGCTGACACCAGTTGCTAATGCTCCGCCTTCTAATTCATCAAACTCAACTCAATCAGGTGGTCAGCATTCTCTTCATCATCATCATCCCCAGACAGGATACCACTGGTTTGGTGATTATTCTGCTACATCTGCAAACCAGCACTCCCAAACCCAAAGTCAGTCCCAATCTCAGCAGCATTCTGTTCAGTCTACCACGCAACACCAAAATCACAATCACCATCATCAGCCCCCACCCCCAGTATCAGCACCTTCCTCCCAAGCTCATTCTCAACAATCTGCAAATCGATTTTATTACAACTGGGCTCCTGATCCTCACGGCTCTAGCTCTGATTCTTCATCACCGGCAGAGATTGCCGCCCCTCACAATCGCGCGTCATCATACTCCGGTGCGGCACTCTATCGTGCCCCGTCACCAGTTGATCGCGGTAGACAGCTCTCACTTCCTTCACATGCTTCAATAGCTACTACTCATCATCCTTCTGATACCCAACCCCCTTCCTCTGCTTATTCAAACGGGACGCATTCTAGTGGGTGAACGCTATATTTTTTTTTGTACATGACATGCCAATGATTATCTTGTTGTTATGGCTGTCGGCATGCGTTGATATTCTTTCCCCTCCCTTCACTTTGCATGGCGCAATTAACATACCTCTTTTACCCGATCATTCTCAGTGCAGCCGATGACCCCCTTGGAACGATAACCAGCTCTCCTCATATTTCCTCTCAAAACACGGTGTCTAATTTCATTCCTCGTCTCCATCAAGGTCATGAATCTCCAAGTCCACTTTCGCAAATTAATCCACAAAATCAGCACCATCATGCTCCAAGTTTAACTCTACACCACCAAGATCCCACTCCAATCTTGTATTAGATGGCTTTATTATTGTTATTGTTCTTGCTTTTGACTGTCTACTTATCTCTTTACAATCTTTTTATTAGTTTTTCTGACCTTGGGTTCCAATATAGCTTATCTCTCTGTGGTTTTGATCATGATCGTACTTGTTAATAAACCAGTATACAAAAATGGTACATTATTTGATCTCTATATTTAGTTCAATCGCAAAACAAGGTAAGTTTGACTTCCTATAGGTGGTGGAAGGGGTTAATTTATATTTATTTAAGGGGATTCCCAAAATTGCAACATGAAACTACATGAAAAAATAGTGTTATTTATTTTATAAAGATTTTTTGAAGCGGCGAGTCTCGCTTCTTTTTTCATTTGTTTGACATGTTAATTTGTAAAATTAAGATTATTTTTTTCGTTTCTTATGGCGATGTGTGAAATCTTATTTGAAGAACGCGTTTTGAATTTATATATTATTATGCTATTGATTCAACTTGTGATCAAAAATGAGTTTATATACTTTGTGGTTTTTGTTTTTTTTTGTTGGCTTTTGTCAATTTTGCCATTTGGTGATAAAGCCGAAATGCATTTGCTTGTGAAGAGATTTTTGGAGTTTTTCAGATGAAAACTGAGAATGATCATCTAAATTGAAAAAAGGGGCCAGCGTTGTGAGTGACTGATATGATGCATAACATGTGAAAGTATAATTAAGATTACAAAAGAATAACAAGATCAATTAGAGAAAAACAAAAACAAATAAATAAAGGAAAGGAAATAACAGATGGGCGGGATTGGACGAAGTACGTTGGTTTAAGAGAGGGGAGGGGGGAAAGGTACAGCTAAACCCAAAAAGCTTTCAGTTGTCTTGCCCTTCATTCTCCAGCCAAAAGTTTTTGATTTTGGCGGGGGATGAAAGGCAGCTTTTTGGGTTTAGCAGTAAGAGAGGAGGGGAAATAGAGAGAGGGAGCTGAGCTTCAAAAAAATTGATTTGGATAAAGGTCAATTTAATGCCTTTCTTGGTTAATTCACATTAAGGCAACTCAGACTTTCTTAGATCTATGGTTGGAGATATAAACTTTCAAAAGATTATTATCTCTCCCCGGTTATTTGTTAAAAAGACTACACTAAAGATTCCAATGTTGCGCATAAACCTAAACCTATTAAAGCTAGTATAGACAAATTAAGATTATCAACGAATTATTTATTGTTGATCAATTTTAGTAAAATCATAAACATTAGATTAGTGACATTAATAAACAAGAATGATGTTTGTCAATTTTTACTTGAAAAACGATTGAGTGGGAGGTGAAGTCATTGGAGTAGAATTTTAACACAGGGTATCGAATAGACATAAGCGTACATATCACGTATCATTACAAGCATGCCATTATCTTATTTTGAAATAAATGAGTTACATATGGTGAAAGGGAGTCTCAAATATGAACTCAAGTTGAAGTTTCTCTTTTTTCTTTTCTTTTTTTTTTTTTTTTCTCGTAAACGGTGCACTCGAGTGAAATTAATTGAGAATTTAAGTATGTACAGCTATTAGAGATGTATTCTGTACATGTTCATATTTAACATCCCCCCCCTCCCCCCCTTACATACCACAAAAAAAATAAAATAATAATAATAATAAAAAAGAAAAAGAAAAAAAGAAAATCTGGTCATTGCCAACATTTTCTCATCCATAACTCGAAAAAAAAAAAAAAAAAAAAAAAAAATTGTCGCGCCAACGTTTTCCAACTCAAAGCACACACACACAGCTTTGAAAAGATTTATCATTTTGAAAATTTTAGGTTGGTGTAAATTGTGCTGTGATCCATGTGTGGGATTGGAACTTCTACCGTTAAATCAAACTCGACATGTCTCTGCTACTAAAAAATCCTCCCTCTCTCTCTCCATATGATGACTCCACATTCAACCAAATTACTGCCGTTTTAAAAAATGTCGATCCCCTCAAAAAAAAAAAAAAAAAAAAAAAAAAAAAAAAAAAGGAAAAAAAAAAAAAAAAAACTCAGGTCCAATGCACTTGAGGGAATTAAAGTTTTTTGGGAAAAAAAGAACTCAGATTCCATGCACTGGAGGGGATTGGAGTTTTTCGAAGGATGTTTTTTTTTTTTTTTTTTTTTTTTTTGGCTTGGGTGCGATATTATAGTGGTGGAAAATGCTTATAGTTGAAGAAAGGCAGATGCGCTGCGGAAAACAAAGATTAAAAAAACACAGAATCACAGCAAAGACAGGGGATTCCTGAGATGCGCACAACTCATATGTTTTGTAAGCTGTGCCCAAAACTGCCCGGTTTTTAAGTTTCACAGAAACATCATTTTTTTATCTGGAGTAATAAATATATTTATCCTCTTCAAATCTACATCTATATTTGTAAGAATTACATTTTAAGTAATGACTTTCATACTCTTTATTATTTCTTGGTACTGTAATATATTTTTTCGCTCAAGCCATTTTTTTCATTCCTGAACTAGTAATCTAAAAATGGACTAATTATATAATATATATTTTTGTATTAAAAAAAGCAAGTTCCATTTAGGAAGCCAAAGGGGCAAGATTCCTTGGGAAAACAATCAGAGTTTTTTACAGTCAAATCACCAAATTTTCTTAAATTACCCCCAACGTGTTTCTAAACCTCCAAAAGTTATTTTAGGGTCAGAATGACAAGAAAAAAAATAGGAATGATAAACCGTAAATTATAAGCTGATGTCTTATACATTCCTGCAAAAAGAGGATTACATTAGGGGGCATCAAAGTTAGAAATCTTCTATTTCAAAAGACCTCTTTTTTCCACCAAAATAACCATGATTATTTTTTAAAATATGCCATATTGGGTCCCAAAACCACCTTTTACTGAAAAATAATGTCAAGTTTGTGACTTTCTTTTAGCGTTGTGAAATACCTTTTAAATAATTACTAATTTCTAACTTTGATACCCGCTATTATATCTGTAACAGATTTGGACACAACTCAAAATATACTTTTCATAAGATTTCACACAAGCATCATGTATTAGAATAAATTTGTAAAAGTGAATTCAGCGGGTTTATAACGAATGTTTCAGGCATACTGCAATAAAAAAATTTCCTGTCAACTTCTTACCTCTTTAGGTCAAGATAAGATATTTTACGAAGTACAGTGAATGTCTCAAATCGAAATTATTCCTACGTGAGATTTTAAAAAATGGTATATTTTCCTGAAATGTGTCAATAAATGCATGTTAGGAATCTGAGACGTTCGCAAATTTTAATACTGAATTTATTCTAAAATTGGGACATACAATGAACATGAATCATATGAGCCGTAACATTTTAAGGTGAGACATTCTGCAGGAATCTTAAACATGGATACTTGCAAGATTTCTACGATCCACGATGTTAATTTTATAAAAAAGTAATGATAGCAGACAAAAAATGAATTATTATTTCCTCTGTAACATCATGAGTTTCAGTCAGGCAATTTTGTGTTGATACATTAGGGGTTATCAAAATTAGAAAGCCGAAACCACAAAATATCTTTATTCCCCCACTGAACCAGACATGAGCATTTTTTTTATACATGGCGTATTGTGCTCCAATAATCTCAATTCTGTTATAGTTTCCATTGAACTTTTAGGTGTGGTTTTGTGTCAGGAAATGAATCTTAATTAATGCCAGATTTATAACTTTGATACCCCGTGTTGTATGGTCTTCGGTGTACTTTAACTTGAATTGATATAATCTTAATTAAAAAAATCATGAAAAAAGGGCTAGAGAATGGCAAAACAGCTAATTGAAACATTGGCTTATCACCCTCCTTACAATTATCCAAATCTTTAACAAGACTGGAAAAAAAAAGTAAATAAATATTTTAAATATTTAAAGAAAATCAATTTACTTAAGAATAATAAGGTAAATGATATTCAAATTAGGGGGTATCAAAATCAGAAATTAATAATTATTTAAAAGGTATTTCACAACACAAAAAGAAAGCCACAAACTTGACATTAATTCTCAGTAAAAAGGTGTTTTTGGGGAACAACATGGCATATTTTGAATAATAATCATGCACAGGGGGAAAAAAGTGGCGACCAGACGTCGGGTTCCGTTCACATACTGAATTGAATCAATTCAGTATGTGAATTGAAGCCGACGTCTGGTTGCCATTTTTTTCCCCCTGTGATGGTTGATTTGGTGGAAAAAAGAGGTATTTTGTAGTGAAAGATTTTTAACTTGAGCATGTCTCTTTGGATTGTTTAACTTCTTTCTTAATTTAATTGGATTAAAAAGTCATTGAAGATATAAGTCAGGTCATGAGAACCTTTCATTCTACATTAGGTTTGGCTTTAATTTATTTTTGGCCTATACTTTGATATCACACCATTCTGTAAAAGAGTATTTGTTATTATTTAGAGTATTGATTGAATGATTACTTATCTATTATTTACAGATGAGCTCTAAATATGACTACATTTCACCCCCTTTTATCAATGGTACATCTCTCATGTTGCTACAATTACCAGTTTCAATGTTCACATTCCCAATTTTTAATAAAGTATGATTCCATGAAAAGAATACTTACTATTTTTCTTAAATATGATATTATGAGTATGGGGCTATGAATTGACCAATTGAAAATTTTCAGGTCATTTGAGTAATTATTTTGAAGTCAACCAAATGTTTAAAAAGTGATGATTCCAGGGGCTTCACTCAGTACAAAATTTGTGACACATTTGAATGGGATATATGCTAATTTTTTAGAGCTCTCTAATAAGTGAAATGAAAATTAAGTCCTTAATTCTAACTTTAAGAGACAAAAAAGTTCAAGTATAAATTACTATTATGATAAATATTTAAGTTAAATTAATGGGTAACCACTATTACAGATGTGGATAGTTAAATGTTTTTACGTATCAGCCATCACTAAAGCATCCAGAATAACAGAAGAAAAAAAAGTAAATCACCACATAAAAAACTAGAGCTTACTAGCAAGTTAAAATCCTGCAATCCATTTGTGATTCAAGAATAACTTGGATTTGATACCAAAGCTTTCTCGAATTAAATACCATTGGTACTAGATGGCCATCATTATTGGGTTAAGTGAGAGGTTTTTCGTATGCAAAACCTGAAAAAACAACGTGTATAGCTATGGATATCTTAAATTTCATATGTTGAAAAAGGGCGGAATTAGTAAATCCAGTTTTTAATGATTTAAATGCTGAAATTAATTCAGCTAATTTAAGAATTTCAGGAAAGGTCTCTTCATTATTTGCATCTGATAAAAAAAATTCAGGAATGAAAATTTTGGGATAAAATTCCTTTTAGCGGGTCTCAAACCTTACCAAGAATGTTTAGAGTGTTTCATTTAAAAAACACCACACAAACATGCCATGAAACATGGCTGATTTGGTACATGGGGTCTCAAAAATGGGATACAATACATCCTAGTTTTGTAGAATTTTCTCAACCACTATTCAGACCACCAATACCCACATCCTACTAATAAAAGACACATCACCTTTCTTCCATCCTAGCCCATATATTCCACCTCACATCTCTTCTCTCCCACATCTTTTCCAAATTTTATTTATGTCCTTCACACCACACTAAGTCTATTACTTTCTATTACTTTCTTTATCAAATTTCCCTGCTCAAATTTCAATCCTTCCAACTTCCTATTTTTATATAAGCCATAGTAAATATAATAAAGGTCAAAAAATTTCTGAATCTCATACAAATAATCAAGAGTTCTCTTAAGATCCTTTTTCTTGACTCTCCTGAATTTGAAGAGCCAACTGCGTATCCTGACATTGAGCTTGATGAGCCCATGGTAGTAAGCTTAAACTACTTTTTTTTGTTATTTTTTCTTTTGTATTGCTTTTTTACTTCCCATGTTTTAATCAGAACCAAAGCCCATAAAATTGAGAGATTTTCAAGGGAGTAGCTGATGGTAATAGGTTAGATGATAAAAAATCAACCCCTCCTAGAAAAAGAATAAAGAAAAGGGCTTCTTCTAGTTTGTGGCTTCATTTAAAATCAAAGGATGAAAATTTTCAAAGACTTGAGATAGATTGTATATATTTAGAGAGGGATAAGGTTAGATTTTAAATAGAGGACAATAAAGATTTAAAATTTACACTCCTCATCATTTTTTTATTAAACTAAACTACTTATATCTAATAATATAGATCCTACTCCCTCCACCATATGTTTAATATTCCTGTCAGTTATGTTTATGAATTTGTCTTTTGTCTTTGATTTATCACTTTCTTACATTTTTTCACAAATACTATCTTAATTGTCAGATTCTTTTCTGGGTGCAGATAACCAAATTTTTTCTAAGTCAAAATAAATTTATGTCAAATTTTTTTTGACAATACCCTCTCTAGATACTTACTTTAGCAGAGGGTGAGGATCAACAATTTTTTTCTACGTCAAAAAAATGGAAATACACTACCCTGTGTTTTATTGAAGTAGAGGTCTAGATTTCCAAATTTTAAGTTCATTCCTTAAATTAAAATGCAAACAAGTCATATAAGAAAATTAACAAACCTAAATTAATAAAAATTCAAGTAGAAATGTGAGTGGAAATCATCTATGACTGAAGTTAATGAATTCAAACACAAGTGCACACTTGAGCCTCATGAGGAAAAAAAATGTCCCCATGATTGCCATCATACGACACACAGCCTCACCACACAATATGGGGGGCGGACTTGCTAGCAAGTCCGCAACCTTTGACCCAAACTCACCACAGATTGAACACACATTGAGCTATTGATAAAGGAGCCATACAATCAGGGATTAACACCACTCAGCAGAACAGTTTTAGGTGGGTGTTCAAGTAGAGTTCAGTATGAGTTCAGTCTGAGTTCAGGTTGAGGACTTGCTAGCAAGTCCACCCCCTATATTGTGTAGTACCTTATGGGTCATTAATTTAAAAAAGTAGAGTATCATATATGACTTGTTAAATGTTAATTCATGGAATAAAAATAAAACTTGACAACCTATATTAGGCCCAATACTTTCTTTGGCTACCTGATGTTTTATTTTCTACATTGCTTTTGTTTATTACCTTATGAATCTGGTTGACCAACTCTAGATTCTCAGGAATATTTTTCTAAAAAATGGAAAAAAAAATCAATCTAAATAATGAAATAATAAAATTGGATTAAAAATACATGAAATAGTTGAAGAAGTCACCAAAAAATTTTAAAAAAGCATTTAGAAAAGTTTCAAAAATTTTCAAAAAAAAGGATCCAGAAGTCTTCAAAAAAGTACCAAAAGCTTTAGAAACAGTGTCCTAAACATGCCCCAAAATTCCATAAAAAAGTGTCCCACAGGTTCCTAGAAAAGTGGCAAAAAGTTCCAAAAATAAAAGTGCCTGAAAAACTCCAGAAAAGCACCAAAAAACAACTGAAAATAACTTTTAAAGTCTTTTAAAAATTTTTCAAATTTTTTCCAAATGTTTCCTGATGATTCTAAAAGGGTTCTAGTGGAAAAAAGGTCCCACAACAGCCAAATAAAAACACCTAAAAATCACTGGGAAATGCTTGAAAAATGTTTCTGGATTGTTTCAAAAGAAAAAACACTAAAAATTGCCCAAAAGCACCTAAAAAAAGTGGAAAATGTAATGTAAACAATTACAAATAGTTTCTGAATAATTTTGAAGAAAGTTAGCAAAAAAAAGTCAAAAAAGAGAAAAAACCTAAAAATTACCAATAAACAACACAAATATCCAAAAACTCAGCAAATAAAGAATAAAAAAGATGGAAAAACAAGTGAAAGGGGAAAAAAAGAAAAAGAACAAATTAATCAGTAATTAAAACAAAAAATATGAGAAGAAAAAGACACAAAAAAAAGACATTTCAATCAGCAATCAAATTACAAAAAATGAGAAAGTGACTTACCTTGAGAGCTGTCAAGTAAGAAGCATCAGAACCAATTTTGATTTATGGAAGTGAGAGATGAAGAGAAGATGAGATATCTCAGTGAGACTGAATCTTAGAAATGTTATGTAATTGCAAATTTTATGTGATTTCAATTCTGGGAGCTGAACCAAAATGATTGAAACTGGGAAACTTGGGAATTTCATTGCACAAAATTGTAAATTAGTTAAGCTAGGCCTTCAACAATGAGAAAAGGTGATTGGTAGTGTTTTAGAATTCATAGCACTGGTTTGAGATTATGAAGTACTGCTAGATTAGATTGGTGAGTGTAGTTCAGCCTTGGAATCAGTATCAGAATTAACCATTAGATGAAGATCTAGAGCTGTAGCAGTAATCTCAAGTTGATAGTGGACTGAAAGCAGCATTTTATGTTAGTGAAAAGTGATAGGAATTAATGTATTTATTAAGTGTTTGCAAGTCACATACTATATTTTTATGAATAAGCTGTTTGGGATTAGGTGAAAAAAATCTAGGTGTTTGTACTTTTGTACCTGGTGTTGGTGTCTTTGTGCCTAGTGATGACTAATCATAATGAAGAATGGAAGTGTTTTGATAAAATTTTTGACCCAAAAGAAGACTTGTTTGGGGATAAATAATCTTACATAATACATCTGTCTAGGGCAAGGGTATTTCATTTTTTGATGGCTGGTTTGATACCTTTTTTGTGGTGTTTTTTTGTGGTGTATTTGGTAAGGTTTGGGACCCCCTTTTAATTTTTGCATCTGAGGAAGGTTAGAAGGTATCAGCCAGATCTTTAAGCTTCAAATTTTATTTCTATCTACTTGTAAAACATTCCCTGATGCAATGAATCCAAGAAAATGAACCTATATTTGAAAGAAAAATCATTTAGTTGATGAAACAAATAAGGTATCAAATTTCTGCATCCAAATAATTTTCTTAAGCAAGTAAAATTTTTTTTTTCATTATCTGAAAAGAAGATAATATTCTGAATATATTCAAGGAAATATTTATCCAATCATTCTTTAATAAATACTGAAAAAAAAGTGAGAAAAATAAGGGTGCATTTACACACCCAAAAAGCATCACCAAGAAACAACAAAACTTCATTGAATTTTGAAGGGAGTTTTCCATTTATTTCAGGTATAAATTTTCAGGAGATTAAAGATATTCAGTATTGAAGGAACTTGAAGATAAAATTTAACAAATCTCTATTTAAATAATTAGTAATCTACATATAGTTTTGAAGATTTCAGAGGTTAGGAAGGTATAGAAGAAGAAGGAAACCTAATTAAAGCTGTATAAAGGATATCATTAATACAGATTTTAGTTAGAAGATTTTTTTTGAAGAGTTAGGGAGTAAGGAGAAGATTGAGGAAGGAAATTATTAAGGAGTTAATTAATCTTGAGATAAAATGAGGGGAAAAAGAGTAAGAGGTAGGGTTTCAGGGCGTGTTTAGAGGCAGGAAATCAATAAATAGTACCCTGAATGGTATATGAAAGTGGTATATTAAGTGAGAAATTAATTATTATTATAGCAGTGACTTAAAAATATAATTATTTTTAAATTTTTAAGAATTTATTAGGCAAGTATATGATTCATGTATAATGTTGTTTATATATTTACTTCAAAGGAGAGCAATGAGTTATAAAACTTTTTATTAGATTAATCACCAGAAAAAAAAGTGGGAACCTGATAGCAGGTTCCAATCCCTATCTTTTATTTGATTCAGTTTTAGCTCAGCTGTAATTATTCTGAGAAGACTGTGCACTGAACACTGAGCATGCCAGCTTGCCCTGTATCAAATATGAGTTATGCCAGAATCACAAATGGATTGAGGAGTGGGCCCCTGCTAGAAGGTTCTGGCTGTTTTTTCATGGTGAATGTATGAGAAATAAGATAAAATTTCCTCCACAAAATCCCCTCCTCATTTATAGCCAGAATTTATAAGAGAACACCATCAAGAGGACTTACAGAAAAAAGGGTTTAATGATAGAGAGAAAAATAGAAAAAGGTAAAAATTTCAAAAAATATATAAATAAAATATTAAATAAATATAGATGGTTTAAATAATAGAGAAAATATGATTTTAGTTACATGTTAGTTTTTTATAGAATAGAAATTCTCATTTCACAAAAATATATCTCAGGGGAAAAATCTTTGAATTAGATTTCTAGTTCAGTTTCTGGTTGCAGGGTATGACTCTCAATCCAATTTGTAAAGTGACCCTGTTTGACCCCACCTTATTTTTTTGCTTGTCTGACATTAGAATCTCCTTGGTTCATGTCCTCTCATATTCATGGATTCATCCAAAAATTCTATTTGCACCTCTCCCCTTTTCTTACAAGCATACCCACACCAAACCACTTTAATCCTCTTCCAAAGGCAAAAAACCAGGCGGGCTCAAAAAGTGACATTAAATGGTTTGTTACAAAAACACACTTAGAGATGGAACAGGGTCACAAAACTGAATTAGACATCTAGCTCAGAATTTTTCCCTCAGTGCAGTGAAATAAAATTTCCCATCCAAGGAGAATTTTTCATGTCAACAAATACTATGAAATAAAAACTCCCATTAAAAGAATATTTCTCATGTCAAACAATACTGAGATATTTGATTCTCACTCAAGGAATATTTAAAGTTAATAGTGTCAATTATTTTTCATAAAGTGAGATTAAACTTTAAGTCATAATTATTGAGTACTACATACTTTTAAGTATTTTTTAAAGGGTGAAATTATCTGGGTAATTAAATCCTTATACTTAACAGCTGGTTGAAATATGGGAAAGACTGTAAAAATAATTTACAATATATCAGATTAGAGGACATAGAAATGTCAAAAATTTCATTACCAATGGATGCAGAAAGAGTAAAAACTTTGTTGAGCTCTATATGTCATAACTAATGTTTTATGTGACCCAAAACAGATTTTTATTGGTGAAACCAGTAGAAAAATAACCTTCCCAAGTTTTTTAACATTAAGATTATGTTTAAGAAAAGTATTTACATCTTTGAAACTAATAAATTACAAAGTGGACATAAAGATAGGGATTTCTGCTAGTGGAGAGCCATCTACTGTGTTATGTTTAAGGTAATTTAAGGAATTTTTGGCCATTTTACTTTATTAAAAATGAAGATTTAATTAAGCTTATAGCTTCTCCCAAATAATAAATCAAAACCAATTGAATTGAGAATTCCATTAGGGGGTCTCAAAACTTACCAAATATGCCATGTAAACACACCACAAAAAACATACCAAACCTGCCATCAAAAAATAGAATACACCTGACCTGGAAAGGTGTAATTTATCAGAGTATTTCTCCCCAAACTTTTCTTCTTTTGGGTGAATATAGTCATTAAAAACAGTTTCCTTCTTCATCATTATCAGTCGTCACTTGGTACAGAGATGTCAACACTAGGTACAAATGCACCAACAACTAGATTTTTTTTCATCTAATCCTTAAGAGATTATTCATACAAATAAGGTATGTGACTAACCAGAACTTAATAAATACCTTAATCATACACTTTCCCTTAATCATTATCACTTTTAACTATCATAACATTACACTTTTTGTCTGCCATCAACTTTAGATCACTGCTACAGCTCTAGCTTTTGATCTAATGGTTAATTCTGATACTGATTCCAATGTTGTACTACCCCCACAAATAGAATCTAGCAGTAATATATCATCTCAAACTAGTGCTATGGATGCTAATACACTATTAATCACCATTTCTCATTTTGTAGTTCTAGCTTAACTAATTTACAATTGTGTGCAATGAAATTCCCAAGTTTCCCAGTTTCATTCATTTTGGTTCAGCTCCCAGACTTGAGATTGCATAACATTTCTAAGATTCAGTCTCACTAAGATATCTCATCTTCTCTTCATCTCTCACTTCCATCACTAATTTTTGGCTCTAATTATTTTTAAATTAATGAGCCATACACTACACAATATAGGGGGTGGACATGCTAGCAAGTCCTCAACCTGAACTCAGATGGAACTCAGACTGAACTCATACTGAACCCATAATGAACTCTACTTGAACACCCACCTAAAACTGTTCTGCTGAGTGGTGTTCATCCCTGATTGTATGGTTCCTTTATCAATAGCTCAATGTGTGTTCAATCTGTGGTCAGTTTGTGTCCAAGTTTGCAGACTTGCTAGCAAGTCCGCCCCCCATATTGTGTGGTGATAAGGCCATGTGTAATATGGTGGAAATCATGGGGACATTTTTTTCTCATGAGGCTCATGTATGCAATTGTGTTTTATTTCATTGACTTCAGTCAAAGATGATTTCCACTCACAATTTTACTTGAATTGTCATTAATTTAGTTTTTCTAGTTATGTCATATGACTTTCTTACATTTTAATTTATGGAATGAAATTATTTTGCAATCTAGGCCCCTACTTCAATAAGTGACAGGGGAGGGCATTGCCAATTGTTTTTGTCAAAATATTTTTTAGACTTAGAAAAAAATTGTTGATTGCTGATCCCTGCTACAGTAAATAGCATGGGATGGTATTGTCAAAAAACTCTTTCTGACATAAATTTATTTTGACTTAGAAAAAATTTGGTGATCTGCATCCAGAAAAGACTTTGACAATGAAGATATTATTTAAAAACAAATTTTAGAAAGTGATAAATGAAAGGCAAAATAAAAATTCATAAACATAATTGTTAGAAATATTGAGAGTATGTTGTAGAGAGTAGGATCTATATTATTTGATATCAGTAGTTTAGTTAGACAAGCAAATGATGAAAAGTTTAAATTTTAAATTTTTCATTGGACTCTATTTGAATTCTAACCTTTTCCCTCTCTAAATATAATTGATCTATCTCAATTTTCAATTATGTTTCATCCTTTGATTGTGAATGAAGCACCAACTAGCAGAAGCACTTTTCTTGAGTCTTTTTCTAGGATGGATTGAATCTCTGTCATCTAAACTTTTATTATCAGTTACTTCTTTGAGAATTTCTCCATTTGATGAGCCTTGGTTCTGGTTAAAAAATTGAAATTAAATACACCAAAAGAATAAATAATAAAAAAATTAGTTTAAGCTTACTACCATGGGCTCATCAAGCTTAATGTCAGAATACACAGTTTTTTCTTCAAAAGTAGGATAGTCCAGCAAAGGATCTAAACAAAACTCTTGATTATTTGTATGAGATACATAAAGTTTTTTACATTGATTTTATTTTTTATTCCTTAGATAAAAATAAGAAATGGTAAGGATTGAAATTTGAGCAGGAAAATTTGATAAAGAAAGGAAGAAAAACTAATAGACTTACTGTGGTGTGAAGGAGAGAAATCTGATTTAGAAAAGAACTGGGAGAGAAGAGATGTGGGGTGGAGTATATGGGTTAGGATGGAAGGAAGGGAATGCATAGCTGATTGGGAAGATGTGGGTATTTATGAGCTAAATTGTGGCTGAGAAAATTTTACAAAAGTAGGACTTATTTGACCCCAAGTACAAAATCAGCCATTTTTAATGGCATTTTTGTGTTGCATTTTTTAAATGAAACACTCTAGGCATGTTTGGTAACGTTTGAGACCCCCTATTGAGTCCAGTTTAATTAAGATGGATGGATGTATTCCACTTAAAAATAAAGGGAAGGTGTTAATTTCACACTGAATTGGAGACTTAAAAACAAAATACTTGGATGTATGTAGAAAAAAACTGATGCATATTAATGTCCCTGAGATTCAGAAATGACTGATATTACATAGAATTTGTTCATATATTTTAAGGAATCTTCAATTGATTTTGAAAGAATAAAATTTTAAGGGTCCACATCTATTCTTTCAATAGGGGGAAGGAGGAGACAGAGAAAATGGATGATGAGGAATTGAAGTGTTATATGATAGTAAGATCTGAAACAGAAAAAAGTGATTGATTTTGTTTAAAGTGAAGGAGATATAGAAATTTAAGATACCTTATAGGATTATTGTCTACAATATTGAAAAATATTCTCCCTAATAAAGTATTAGAACTCAGCAGCTTTTAAGATAGAATGACTAATAGTGATGATTCCTACCAAACTTCTGAGATTTTGTACTGAAAAAATATCAATATGCATAAGAACAGGTTCAGAAGTGGAAATGTGAGCTCTATTCTATTCTACTGCATCAGCACAAAGTGAAGAAGAATTATTAGAATCAATAAGTGAACTGAGTAGAAGTTGAAAAATTACTAATCTTACCCAGTTATTGAGAAAAAGAATGGGTAAGGTAGTAATGAAATAATTAGAATGACAGTAAAGATTCTTTGAAATAAAGGGAGTAAAATATTCCAAATATTTCTAAAATATCAATTTCAGTAGAGTGCAAAAGATATACTAGTAAACTAGTCTCATATTTCAGCTCCTCACAAGTCTCTGTGGAGGCTGACTAGTTCACGCAATGAGAAGAGTGAATAAAAAAAATTCAGCAGAAGTATATATAAATTGCTAGATCTACAAGTCTCTGTAGAATCTGGCCCTCCCACGCAATTTAATTGGTGAAAGTTGAGAAAATAAAAAATTAATACTACAGTCTCTGTAGTATCAATCTTCCCATGTAGCTCACTGAGATATGGCTATTGTAGGGCTAAAGTCAGAGAAATTATGAGTTGTGCAGACTACAAGGAACAGTGAGAAAGGAAATCAACTGTTCTTCTCACTGAAACAGGTAGATGATCCATGATTCAATGAGGATTTGCTGAGGTGTACAAATTTCTCTGCACCACACAACAAAAGGAAACACTACAAAATTAATCTCAATACTAAGTATAACTACTAGGACTATCACAATACTACTAATAACTAGCACTTAATAAAATAAGGGTGTTAAAAGAAGGATAAAAGAATAATCTAATAGCTATAAAAAGGGTTATAAAATTATAATATTGTAATGTATTTTAATGGTGTTAACAAATTGTAATGCTAAAAAATAATTCAAAACCACAATTAAACACTTATAGAGAGTGAGAGCTTGACCCAATAACACTATAATAGTTATTTATCAGAGGCAAAATGTCAAATAAAAGTTCAAACAATAATACTTAATTTATATCCAAGCAGTAAGGTTATTTTCTACTGCAGTTATTTTGGCAAGTGGCAACTTAACAAATATTTATAAGAGGTTAAAAGATACTTTTTACTCAACAGAAACAAGCCCTATATATAGTAAAATCTACCTTCACCTGCCCCACAGCGCATTAGAGGCCTCCAGACCCTTGACTCTACTATCTGGCTTTCAGATCCCCCCTGTATGCAGTGTACCAATAGTTCCTCAGGCTGTGGCAAATGCATATTCCTCAGTCTTACTCAGAATTAGTCGAGTCAAGAGCCCTTTTGGCCTCCCACACCATTTTCTCACAGCTTTTCTCAAGCCTGAGACACACTGAACTAAAAAAGAGAGAAAATGAGATAAATGAAAGTGAAACAGTAATAAATTATGAGAAACAAAGATTTAAGATAGGATAAAGTGAACATAGCCTCAGATAAATGACTGATAAGAAAAAGGGATGTATATAAATTTTTCTAGACAATTGTTTTTGTGAAAAAAGGCTCAGAAGCGCCATAAAAAACATAGTAATAATGAGGTATTAAATATTTTTAAGCTATATTTTTAAATTAATGTAACTGATAAGGGATCACAGCTTTTTTATAGATAAAGTTTTAAAGGGAAAAAGAAATAAAAGGAATATAGGATAAAAGGAATGAATAAAACTGAGACAAAAAGGTGATTTTAATAAATATAAGATAAATAATAAAATATATCAATAAAAGTCCTGTAAAAGCGCCATGAGGGGTCCATTGGTGGTCCAGGAATGAGAGTAAGAGGTTCAAGTAAGATTTCCCCGAATCCTGGGGTGCCCTGTTGTTGACTAGAGATTGATATCCAGCATGGTTTGGCGCTCTTTGGGGTTAAGTTGTCCAAGGATATTGTGGATATAATTATTTTAACTATTTTTTGTATTGAGTTAATTAAATTGTACATAATAAATTCTGCCCAAGCTCTATTCCTTTCTATAAATAATTATACTATTTTTATTTTATATAATAATTTTTTATTATTTTAAATACTATATCAAGATTTTTCTGTGATTTTACTTATCAAGTTGTTTTGATAATAACTTATAATATCGTAAGTGGATAGTCCAGTGGAATCTTCCCGCTGACATCATTAAGATACTCATTTACTGTCCTGTTATTTTTCTTAAGTTTTTTCAGATTATGGAATGAGTTGAGGGTGATAGATTTATCTATAAAAGTATTAATAATTTTTCTATAAATGCATCAATAAAAAATAAATAAGGAAGAGCCTTGGGTATTCTTGCAATTCTAGGGTAAAGGTTTGAGTTCTGTTAAGCTGTCACACACTACAGGAAATTGTGGGGAGTATTTCTAGTAATACGCTTGATTTAAAAATGATGGTAAAAAATTGGAAAGCTTTTTAGAAATTCACTTTACACCAGTAGAAACTTTTTTGTAAGATATTGGGCCCAGGTTGGTCCTTACTTCATCCCAACTTGATCAGAGCTTGAGCATGACTTGAACAACAGTTGAACTCAGTTTGGGAAAATACATATTCATTATTAATTATTCATATTCATATTCAAGACTAAATATGCATGCATTAATATGAAATATTAAATGAGAAATAGTTGGTACATTTTCAAGTATAATGCATATTAAATTAGTCAGTTGAGTGTAAATTCAAGATAGACAAAAAATACAAATTTGATGTGGGTATATCATTTCATTATCCTGTAAACATTCATCAATTAAAAGAGATCAGTATATGCTAAGAATTAATAGTATAACAGTAAGAAAATATTCATTAAATTTTTATAATAAAAAGAAAAGCATTATATGGTACATTCAAGGAAACTAGAAGATTTAATTACACTTAAAAATATATTCAAAGATGAATTACTAGAAGCTTATAGTGAGATAATCACCACATAAAATGAGGGAAATTTTCTAGGAAGTGCCCTTATTTAGGAAAAATATCTTTTTAATAAATTTTTTTTAAATATATTTGCCATGGGAAATGTATGTAGGAGATGATTTCAGGTCTTTAAACTTCCCACTTGTCCAGCTAATCATTGATTCATGAGTCAAACCCATTTTTAACCTATTTATGCAGAAAAGAACAGTGGCATCATTTTTCAGAACATCTTCCAACCACCTTCCCACTGCTTACAAATTATACTTGAATGGGTTTAAAATGGCTCATTTTCCCCTTGTAGATTATCAATTTTTTTCATAATTTTGATTAAAGATTTTTCCCCTTTGAAATAAATAGTTAAGTAATTACTTATTCAAGAATTAAATATTCAAAGAAAAAAAGCTATTTATTTTGAGGGTGAAAAATTTGAATGACGTCCACAGGCTTGTTTAATGTGAAAATATATGACAGTGATTGAAAAAATTATCTTGCCAGTTTTACATTATTCAATAGAAGAATTAGATTACCTATTAGTCATAGAGTAAGGGTAAAGTGACTGTATGATTCATGACAAGTTTTAATTATGTATTTATAATGATTAATTCATAAATATGCATAAGGTGTACTCAACATGGATAGACTATACATATTCAATTCTAATTCATTATTCATATTATATATTTAAGAAGAGTAATGCATATGAATACCATATTGAAAAATGAATATGATTATTAATATGAAATGAAATTTGGATGATTGACCAACTTGTGTTCAATGTAGGGTCAAGTGGGGTTTAATCAGGGACTAAATCTACTATCATATGGTTTTAAAGATGTTTATAGAGTGTGACTAACTCTGGTATAAAAAGTTAACTCATTGGAGCTCAACTAGATGGTATTGCTAGAAATACCCACTTGAGTTTCTTGTGGTGTTTGAATCAAGTTTTTTTTACTCCACAACTTTAATGTGACCAGAAAAAAGGGACTTTAATTCTTTGCATGATGATTTTTTTTATTCTTCTTTCTTTTTATTTATCAATGGTATCACCTTCTCTTGATTAATTTTTTATTAAGTCAATTGTGCATTTTTTCTATTAGTAGAATAATTTTTATAGGTTTCTCTTGAAATAACTGGTCAATTATTTGCTTTTTTGTTGTTATTTTTAGTTTTTTATAAACACAATAACTTTTGTCACCTATAAAAAACAACACCTATCTCATATTTTTCACAATTTATAGAATAAAGATAAATATGATATGGGAGGTACATTCCACTAGCATAAAGCAGTTTTGTAGGGTTGATTTTACCACTGTGCAAAGATTAGTTAAAAAATTATATTTTGAAAGAATTTTTAAGCCTGAACAACAAGTTACTTTCCCTCTCAAATCTACAGCCCCAAGACATATAAGTGATCTCTTTTATCTTGAGAGGAAAAAAATAAACTAAAATAAGTAAGTCTTCAGTGTTACTATCTTTAACAATTTTCCCAAAAAAATTTTAAATATGGATTCATGCTCTTGGATTTTATGACCAAGAAACTTAAAAAAAGTCATTCATCACTTCAAAAAAAACCAAGAAATATAATTTTGTAAGAATTAATTACTGTGTTTGATATATAATTGGAATTGAAGAATATGATCATTTGATTCATAATTTATATTTGAATTCAAATAAAGTCAAGGAAGTAAAAAATAATATGAAATTTTCCCAGTAAATAAGAATTTTTTTTGATCAATTTAAATATGGATAATAAGTGACCAGCATCAAGCAGATTTAAAATAATGAGCATATAAACTAATAATTTAATAATTATGTGAAAAAATTATTATTAGAGAAAATTGGAAAGAAAACAAGAAAAATTTTGGTAACTCATAGTAGTTTCCAATCTTTGACTAAAAAATGGTATTTCAATTCATGAAAGACATCTTCTAGCAGATGCTTGTGGTTTCTTTCTGGTGAAAACTATGAAAAATATTTGGAAAAAAAGGAAACACAAAATATAACTTAAAAAATCAAGTCAAATACATATTCATTAGAAAAAACAAACTGGAAACTGCTAGCTAGTTCCTATCACTAAATGAACTATACCAGTTTGATTAGGGGAAGGAATCTTTTAGTAGATGCCAAATCAAACTTCCAGTTGATTATTATTTAAATTCTTTTTAAAATGAGTTAAACTACTTCAATGGATCATAAATTTCCTTTTCATAAAGAAGAAAAAGATGCTTTTAATTTGAAATTCTAGCTACCACAGTATTCCAGCATTTGTAATAGGGAGTATCAGTTCTGAAAAATTTGCACCTACAAATATGTAATTATCTAAGCTAAGATCTTAAAAACACACAAGCCCATCACTGGTGTATTTCAAATGTAAAATAAGTCACTTATTTTGCTCAAATCTACGCTTTCTCAACCAAAAGTTCTGGTTTTACCTTAAACTCCTATTTTACTTGTCAGGATGAGCTCAAGTAAAGAGACGTAAAAAGCTTAAAAATTCAGTTTTCTAAAAGATTTTAATTTTCCTATATGAATACTGTAGTACAAATCCAATACATGTTAAAATATAACTCAATATAAGGGTCTCAGTAATTTTTACCTCAACATTTATAAATGGGTTAAAATCTTATAGTTGGTAGAAAAATAGAGAATATAATTCAAACACTATTCAAAGACTTTAAAAGTACTAATTAAATGTGCTGTGAATGTAATGGTTATATGTTTTAATTGTAATAATAAAGAATGTAGAAAATAAGACCAAAAACCCCCTCCTTTTATACCCAATAATTCTCCAATGTGTTCCCCTTATTTAAAAATTCTATACATGGCCAATGACACCTAATTCTAGATAATACACATGCCCATAAACATAAGGAATGATTAATAACACAATAAGGATGATATAAACCACCAAAATCCTGGAGTAATGAGGATAATACATCAAAATAAAAGAATAAGCAAAAAAGAGAGTATATGCATGTAATATCTTATAATAAAAGACTTAAAAAAAGAAAGAATAACACTATATAAAGGGGTATTAAGAGTAGAAATGAAGGGGCTAATTATTCCAAATTAATACATGAAATCCCCATCTAATTATGACCAATATTGACTGAAAAACCACTGAGAAATCCAAAAAAGGATGTGAAATGTGGGGTAACTGAATTCAGTCCTTTGAAGGCACTTGTACATGTAAATCCTTGACTAAATAGGAAGATTTTAAGCATGGTAGTGAATGAAAGGTGAAAATATTGAGGTTTTTAATAAAATTAGTGCATATAACACTACACAATATAGGGGGTGGACTTGCTAGCAAGTCCTCAACCTGAACTCAGATGGAACTCAGGTGGAACTCAGACTGAACTCATACTGAACCCATACTGAACTCTACTTGAACACCCACCTAAAAATGTTCTGCTGAGTGGTGTTCATCCCTGATTGTATGGTTTCTTTATCAATAGCTCAATGTGTGTTTGATCTGTGGTGAGTTTGGGTCCAAGGTTGCGGACTTGCTAGCAAGTCCGCCCCCCATATTGTGTGGTGTAATGAGGTCAATGCACTTATAATTATATTAGAACACTAAATAAGCACCTGTTTCTTATTTTAGTGTGTTTCCCCATAGTGGGAATACAATGTGGGGTAATAATAGTTTGAAAATTCTAACTTTGCTAAAAATGAAGCTATTCACATGGGGAAAATTCAGGAAGTATGTGGCCAGTACACAGAAGCCATTTCTGGCATAAAAAACACCAAATTTGAAAAGTATTACATTTATGCATTTGAATAGAGAAATAAACAGTTCTAAGTAAGAAAAATTGATCTTTCAAGGTGCATTTTTGATATTATTAAATTTATAGTGCATATATTCAACTTTTGAGTGATTTAAAGCACATTTCTTGTTTTTTACATAAAAAAATTAAAAAAAAAGCTTTAAGTCTACTTAAAAATTATGTGGCCTTATTCTTTAGGTTCTTAATATTACCCTGAAATACTCCATTTTACTCTTAAGTACATAAGACTTATAAAAGGTGAATATATGCATGTATATAAGTTATTATAATGGCATATATTAGGGGGTATCAAAGTTAATAATTTTAAATTATTTAAATGGTATTTCACAACACCAAAAAAAACCACAAACTTGACATTAATTCTCAGTAAAAAGGTGCTTTGGGTGCACAATATGGCATATTTAAAAAATTATCTTTGCTGATTGGTGGATAAAAGAGGTATTCTTAAATGGAAGATTTCCCACTTTGATACCCCCTATTGTGCTTAATAATTAATTTCACTTATGTATACAGCTTGTGTATCTTTATTTACTTTTCACATGTGTAATACATGTGTTTAACCTAAATTATAAGTAATTTCCACTCAGTTCTGGGAATATCCAGGCTTAACCTTTCCCACACAAAAAAACAATAAAAAATGATAAATTATACATTTTTTTATTTTTTTATTTTAGATATTAAGAAAAATCTGTAGCATTAAAGAGTGATTTTTGAAAGAAATAAAACATAATAAGATTATGAGTACTGGTTCTAAACCCTCAGCTGGTTGAAGAGAATATTTTTTCTGTTTAAATTTTTTAAGAAGGGAGGATAGACTTAAATTTTTTTTTTCAGGTATTATTGGCCGGTCATCTAGAAGATGGTGAGGAAAAGAGGAAAGGTAAAGAAGAAGAGGGGGAAGTATAGGGAAAGGATAAAAAAAAATAAAGAAATAAAAATAATAAAAAATATAATGATTCTGAGATAGAGAGAGGCGAAAAGTTTTCTTGGGATTTGACACAATTTGTGAGGATTATTAAATTATAATATATTTATTTAAAGTAAGTATTGTTTTTTCTGTGCGGCAAACACTATTATTACTATTAGACTTAATGCAACCTGTAGTTAGTTATATAAAATTTAAATTAGAATTATAATCATAATAAAAATAATAATAAACATATTATATTAAAAATATGTTCAAATTTGATTGTATAGTAAGTGATGATTTAAAGGGGATTATCCAAGGCCCTTTTATAGACCAAGGGACCCCTGAAGCGCCACCAATCAATAAATACAAATTAGGAATAGCTAAAACAAGAGATAACAGAATAGAAAATGAAACATGACTATCAAGAGAAAAATATGACACCATTTACTAAAACCTGTGAGTAATTAATCCTTTTCCCACCATAACATCCCAAAACACTTAATTAAAATAATCGTTAACCAAGTAAGTCTGAAACATGAGAACAATGAGTAAAAATAATAAAAACCAGATATTATAGGGACATGTAAAGGTTTTAAGTAAAACAAATAAAATTATTTTCACACCAAAATTCATAGAATAGATTAAATTCAGTTTAAAGAAATTTTAAGCAATTTTTTTAACTATTTAATTAATTCAATAATTAGTTTAAATGAAACAGATAATTAATTTAGTGTTATTTGTAATTTAAAATGGGGATTTTAATACTATGTTATTAAATAAGTATTATAATTTATTTAATAATTTTTCCTGACACAAATAAGGGTCAAAAGAAGCGCCCAATATTATTGCTTAATAATATATAAAGTTTTATTTAATATATATAAAATTAATTAATTAACTTAATTACATTATAAGTCAATTTTACATATATAATTATAATATATGTTTTTGTAATTAATTAATTATTAATCTATAATTATTAAATACATAAAAATGCGCCATTATTTGTAGAATATAAAATATATTTAAGCTTAATTTAAATGTATAAAAATTTATATAACAATAAAATTAATATAACACTTATTATTAATAAGATACTTATATAATTTTATTATGCAATCAAATATTAATTTATATACATAAAATACAATTCTTATGTCCTCTTTCAGGTCCAATAAATTAACATATAACTTGCTGGGCTCCTGGTATAGCCTGGCTGACACTCCCTCACTCTAAAAAAATAATAAAAAAAATGCTAAGATTTTTTCTTTTTGTACTTTTTTAACAGAGTAGGAAGATTTGAAATCTCCTTTCCAGGTATCCATGCATCATGGTCAGATGATTTGTTTTTATATCTCAATAAATATTCAGTACCTCTTTCAGAAGTGATAATTTTATCATTGAGAATTTTATCAATTTCTGCAGTTTCTGTGACTTCCTGAGGGTTTTTCTTAGGTCTTCCCCTTCTTCTGTGAAATAAGTCACTGTTGGAAGTATAAGGCTTAATTAAAGAAATGGGAAAAACAGGATGTTTCCTATCATATGGAGAATACAATACAACTTCTACTGCATTATCTCCAACCATTCTTTTAACAACAAATGGTCCTACAAAAGGATCTTTTAATTTGTTGTTACCTTGTAAATTGAAATGGACAGTAGATATAAACACTTCATCACCCTTGTTAAATGTGTATTCTTTATGGGATTTATCCCATCTTTTCTTTTCATATTCAAATGCTTTTTCAATACAGCTTTGAGCATGTTTCCTGCATAGCTGTTGCATTTGCATAAAAGACTTTACACCAGGGTGTAGTTCCAACTTAGGTAATTTATTATTGAGAATCTGAGAAGGAGTATTTGGGACATAACCTAACCAAAGCTCAAAAGGTTTTTTATCAGTGACAGAATGAACAGTGCTATTATATGCAAATTCAAGACCAGGCAATAGAGTGACCCAGTCATGAGTAAATCTGTAATTGTCTTTATATTCTAAACCAAAGGCACAATACCTTCTAATCATATCTTCCAGAGTTTGAATCATTCTTTCAGCTAGACCATCAGTCTGAGGATGGTGAGCTGTAGACAACTTTAACTCACAGCCACAAATATCCATAAAAGAGGTCAAAAACTCAGAAGTAAATTTTGGATCTCTATCAGAGATAATGGCTTTTGGAAAACCAATAATATTAAACATGTAAGACCACCGTAAGAAGGCAAATTCTTTGGTGGACACATCTTTGTGGGTGGGAATAAATTTGCACATTTTTGTAAATCTATCTACTATTACCCAACAAGAGTTATAGCTGTCTTTACCTGCAACAGGAAGACCCATGACAAAATCCATGTTAATTATTTTCCAAGGTGCATCAGGTGCTTCAATATGTTGTAATAACCCTGCTCTTTTACCTGTCAACCTTTTATATTTTTGGCAGGAATCACAAGATTCAACATTTAATTTTGTGTCTTCAGACATATTAGCCCACCATGCAGTGTTTTTGATTCTAATCAATGTTTTTTCAAGATCAAAATGACCAGCTAATATGTCATCATGACAAAGTTTGAGGATATTTTCTTTCATAGAAGGAGGAATTACAATTACATTAGTAAGCTTTCTTCTATAATATATATAACCATCTTCAATAGAAAACTTTCCTTTACTCAAAGCATTTTGATACTTTGCAGCAAGAGTTTTTATCAATGCTTGAATTGAAGCATTCTTAGGATCAATTAAGATAGTAACCAATTTATTTAAATCAGAATGCTTATCATATGAATCCAGTATTAATTGTAATAGCTCCTCTTCCATATCAACTATAAATATACCATGGATATGAACAGTATCATCTTCAGGTACATAAGCAGGATTTGAGTCATTATTTGGCAGAGGCAATCTGGACAGCATATCAACATTAGAGTGAACATTTCCAGCCCTATGGATAATTGTCATCCGTCCTCTGTATTCTTTAACAGCAAGTTGCCACCTAAACATATGTCTATTAGGTGTTTTCAGGTTTAAGAGGGACTTCACAGCACTACAGTCAGTTACCAATTCAAACTTTTGGTCATCTAGATAGTAATGAAGCTTCTCAAGAGCCCAAACAACTGCTAAGCACTCTAATTGAGTGGCACCATATTTCAATTCACTATTTCTCAAGGTTCTTCAGATATAACAAATTACAACCTCTGAGGATTTATAATTAATAATTTGTTTCTGGTGAAGGGCAGCACCCAGACCAACAAAGCTAGCATCTGTATACAGGACAAATGGTTTGTTAAAATATGGAAGAGCTAAGATAGGGGCTGTCATTAAGCAACATTTTAATGTATCAAAAGCTTTTTGACAGTCAATATTCCAGATGAATGCAACATCTTTCCTAGTTAGTTTGGTAAGAGGCAAGGCTATGACTTGATAATTTTTAATATATTGTCTATAATAGCCACACATACCCAAAAAACTTTGAATTTCTCTTACAGAAGTTGGAGCTTTCACATTTTGAATTGCAGCAACTTTGTTTTGGTCTACACAAATTTGTAGGCCTGACACAACATGGCCAAAGACTTTCAAAGATTGAAAACCAAATTTACACTTTTTCAAAGACAAAGTCATATTGATTTCATCCATTTTTTGGAAAAACCTATTTAAATGAACCATATGTTTATCAAAAGTTTTAGAAAAAACTATGATATCATCAATATACACCATGAGCCATCCCTCAATTATTTCCTGATGGAAAGTGTTATCCATGACTTTTTGAAAAACTGAAGGGGCATTCTTAGGTCCAAATGGCATTCTAACATACTTATATATTCCCATATGAGTAGCAATAAGCAAAAAATTTTGAGAATTTTTCTCAACAGGAACTTGATGATACCCTTTATTTCCGTCCAGACAACTAATAAATTTTGCACCTTGCAAGGTGGCATGTATTGAATTAATTCTGGGTAAAGGATAAATATCATCAACAGTATAAGTGTTTAATGCTCTGTAATCTCCACATAATCTAGCCTTATCTTTTTCATAAGAAATTAAAACTGGGGAGATGACACAATATTTGGGGGTGACATCCACTTTCTCAATGATATTCATTTTTAATAATGTGGCAATATTATCTTCAATATCCTTTCTTTTTGTTGGAGAAGCAGGATATGGTTTTTTCTTAAGACTAGGAGGAATATCACTCAAGTTACAGGATAAGGTAATTTTCATTTCTTCCTGAACACTTCCTAAGATATGAGATACATGAGCAAAAGCCATAGGGAAAGAGGTAATTGATGTAATAATAGAATCCTTTTGTTCACTAGCTAACTGATCACCAAAAGAAGCAGTATTTATTTCATTTGATAAATCATCCATTTCAGTTGTTGTTCTGCCTTTACACTGGATTAGTGAGTTACAAGACTTTAACAGATGCCCAGAAGGTTTTTTAGAGGAGGAAATTTTGAATTTCCTTTTGCCATTCAATCATAAGGTGAAGAAATTATTTGCTGGGTCCAATTTCACACCAAACATGGTTAAAATATCATTACCCATAATAAACCAATTGCTTAAATTATCATTTTTCATGACAAAAAATTCACAAATAGCTCTGACAAAACCACCATTATATTTGAAGAATACAGAGGTTTTGTATTTGCCAATAGGAATTAAGGTAGAACCATACCCTCTCCATTTTTCAGAAGTTATAGGTAATAATTTACTCAAATAATCCTTATCTACTGAAGCTAAAGCTTTTTCAGACACTACACTTCCTCCAGCACCAGAGTCAAGAACTACATCATCAATTTTACCATTTATGATAACAGGTGCTTTCAAAGGGGATATGGCTATAGAATTGTTAGTAATATCTTAAATTATTTCAGCATTTTCCACTGAAGATAAATCTAATACACATTCTTCAGATATATAATCTAAATAATGGACATCTTTTTCTAACATTAAGATATCTTTAACAGAGTCTTTGTCATAGGAGATATTACTTTCACAGTCACTAGAAGAATTATTGACATCAATTTCAGCCTCATCAGTGTCTTCATTTTGTTCAACAAGATGAATTTTCTTGTCAAAAACATGACCCTTTTGCCATGGTTTGTTACATTTATAACAAGTATTTGTTGTATATTTTTTAGGTGCAACTGGGGCAGAGGGTTTACCAGATTTTTCTGGGGGCTTTGTAGAAGGTTTATTTTGATCATGATAAGATTTACCAAGGTAGTTCTTTGGTTCATATCTATGGTTGAGTAGTACCTCATTGCAGATATTAATGAAAGAAGAATTTTCCCTTACATGCTCAGTTCTAGCTACAATTAAATCTCTAAGAGAATTTGGTAATTTATACAAGATTTTATCTCTCCAAATATCATAATCCATCTTTGGATCAATTGCTCTTAGGATTTTTGTTACTTTCATAAGAAAAACAATGGGCTTTTCAACAGAGGAGGATACATATCTAGTATTCTCATACAGTCTTTGCTGAGCTAACCTGAATTTTGAACCACCAAACTGATTCTCAATCAAGGATTTCCAATTATTCCATGTATAATGATTGTTATCTAAAAGAACAGATTCATACCACATCAAGGCTACATTGGAAAATAAAGAAATTAGCTTAGAAACAATTTCCTCATCAGGTAGTTCATAAGATCTCTTTAAATTATCTATTCTTTGGATAAAGTGTTGCCAATCAGAAGAAGAATCACCATCAAAGGTAGGATATTGGTCCAATTTAGGCCAATTTTTCTGACTACTGGGATGGTTCATTTTTTGGTTTGAATTATTCATCATTAATAATTCCTGAAGTTTATCCAAGTGTTCAGAAATTTCATTATTTACAGAAACAGCTGGTAAATGACCATCACAAGATTTTTTGCTAGTAGCAAAAGATTTTACAGACTCATTGTCAGGTTGTTTAATGGCTGAAATATGAGGAAGAAAGGAGGAACTCTGCTCAGGTTCTTTTTCCTTATTTTTATGCAGCTTATGGGAAGCATTCTCATTTATACCATAATTATTAATGGTTAAGGTTGAAAATTTTTCTTGCAGGTCAGACACATAGTTTCTTATCCTTAGAATTTCAGACATCTGGTCATTTACTTTTGCAAGAGATAAATCATTTCTGTCCTCAGAAACTGTGTGTTTGGCACTTAGTGCATGGAAATCATTTTTTAGCTTTTTAAACTCATTTTGTAGAGATTTTATTTCACTTTTTAATGAATAATTTTCCTCAATAAGGGGTTTCAATTCACTCAAGGTTTTATGTAGATTGATATTTTTATCTGAGATAGCTCTATGGTCACTTCTTATTTGTTTTTGTTGGCTAAGAACAATATTCAAGGTTTCTTTTATTTTAAAATAAGCTGTATCCTGTACAGAAGAGCTTAATTTACAATGCAAGTGCAAATTATTTAATCTATCACTCTCATGGATTAACACATCTCTCAAATTTTTGTTTTTCACAACATTAAAATCAAGGGTATTTTTAAATATTTATTCAGAAGTTTTCTCAATTAAGGTATAGACTTCAGGGGAAACAGAATCATTCTTAATTGCAAGAGAAGGATTAATTAAAGAAGTAGAAGTCAAATGTAAAGGTTCATCAAATGATAATTTGCTAATTACATCATTGGGGCTACTCATTAAAGGAAGTTGTCTTTTTAAAGGTTTAACTGTTCTTTCACCAGAATCCACAAGATTACCTGAAGAAGCTTTGTTATTATACATGCCAACATGTTTATCAAACAAATTACTTACCATGGTAAGGGAGGAAACTTCCCTTGTGCCTTATTTCTTCTGCATCCCTGATAAGGATGGGGCTGAGGAGATGGATGGTAGGTTTGTGTCCTGGATGGGCCAGGGTGTTGAGCTGGTTGTTGAGCATTCTGCTGGTAATGGCTCATCAAGTAGTCCCATTTCCACTGTTCCACTTGCAGAGTGCTTTGATTTTACGTGAAGGAGCTGGGTACCTGATTGGGCTGAGGTTGAGGCTGAGGCTGAGAGGGTTAGAAATGAGGAGTTTGAGCCTGTTTGGGATTTAACAATTCCTGCATTTGCTGCCAGAGTGTGTCTACCTTTGCCTTGTAATTCATGCTTTCTGCCTTCAGTTCTTTGATGTGACTGGACAGATTGTTTACTTGTTGGGTTAGAGGTATCTTTTTTATTTTTATACCTTTGAGTTGATTGTCCTGATTTATTAGAGGTTTTACTTCTTTCAGAGGTGTTTGGTGAGGGGGGTTTACCACTTCTCCTTCCATTTCCATGTCCTGAAGGTTTTTTGTCAGCTGAATCATTTCTGTAAGTTAATTTAGAAGAACCTACAGATTCAGTGTCATTATCCACTTCAATCTCATCCACATGTAAGTTATCCATGCTGCTAGCCAAACTATTGGACATTTAAACTGTTAAAATTAAAAAAAAAATTTAATGATTCAATTTGTTATTTCAAAATAAAATTTATTGAATTTTAAAAAATTTTAATTTTTGTCAAAAATCAATTAATTAACAAAAAAGTAATACAAACAAATGTAATTACAATTATTTATCAAGAAATAATCAGTAATTAAAATGGGACCAACCAATAAAGGTTTTTATAAGTCAACCAAAATAATTAATACCAAAAATTTATATGATGGTAAAATTGGGACTAAGTACTGAGTACTATTATGGTCAACCAATATACAAAAAATAATAATAAAATTAATTTAATAATTTAATAATTATTAATTGTCTTCTAGGACTAAGAGGTTTACTCTATTATGGTCAACTAGGAAAAAAAAATTAAAAATAATGAACACTTACACTCAGTGAATCAGCAATTAAGCCACAAACACTGTTGTTGCAGTAAAAATATAGTAATATGAGTGAGAGGTGCAAAGGTTAACTTACTATAGTGATCAGAAAATCACTTCAAAATAATAGATTAATTAATTTAATATAAACCTAATAGATTGAACCCAAGTTCAAAACACAGTCGCAGCAAAAGTTTCTTTTTTGCTGGGTGGTCCGTCCGCTATGTCGTTTGTTGTCGGTTTGGAAAGGCTTCCACTTATCGGCCGGTTGTCTAGAAGATGGTGAGAAAAAGAGGAAAGGTAAAGAAGAAGAGGGGGAAGTTTAGGGAAAGGATAAAAAACTAAAGAAATAAAAATAATAAAAAATATAATGATTCTGAGATAGAGAGAGGCGACAAGTTTTCTTGGGATTCGACACAATTTGTGAGGATTATTAAATTATAATATATTTATTTAAAGTAAGTATTGTTTTTTCTGTGCGGCAAACACTATTATTACTATTAGACTTAATGCAACCTGTAGTTAGTTATATAAAATTTAAATTAGAATTATAATCATAATAAAAATAATAATAAACATATTATATTAAAAATATGTTCAAATTTGATTGTATAGTAAGTGATGATTTAAAGGGGATTATCCAAGGCCCTTTTATAGACCAAGGGACCCCTGAAGCGCCACCAATCAATAAATACAAATTAGGAATAGCTAAAACAAGAGATAACAGAATAGAAAATGAAACATGACTATCAAGAGAAAAATATGACACCATTTACTAAAACCTGTGAGTAATTAATCCTTTTCCCACCATAACATCCCAAAACACTTAATTAAAATAATTGTTAACCAAGTAAGTCTGAAACATGAGAACAATGAGTAAAAATAATAAAAAACAGATATTATAGGGACATGTAAAGGTTTTAAGTAAAACAAATAAAATTATTTTCACGCCAAAATTCATGGAATAGATTCAATTCAGTTTAAAGCAATTTTAAGCAGTTGTTTTAACTATGTAATTAATTCAATAATTAGTTTAAATGAAACAGATAATTAACTTAGTGTTATTTGTAATTTAAAATGGGGATTTTAATACTATGTTATTAAATAAGTATTATAATTTATTTAATAATTTTTCCTGACACAAATAAGGGTCAAAAGAAGCGCCCAATATTATTGCTTAATAATATATAAAGTTTTATTTAATATATATAAAATTAATTAATTAACTTAATTACATTATAAGTCAATTTTACATATATAATTATAATATATGTTTTTGTAATTAATTAATTACTAATTTATAATTATTAAATACATAAAAATGCGCCATTATTTGTAGAATATAAAATATATCATGCTTAATTTAAATGTAAAAATAATTTATATAATAATAATAAAATTAATATAATACTTATTATATGAATTTAATAAAATAATTATATCATTTCATTATGCAATATAATATTAATTTATATACATAATAAGCATATTTTTACGCCCTCTTTTAGTTCCAGTAAATTGACAAAAAATTTACTGGGCTCCTGGTATAGCCTGGCTGAAAATTTTAAACTTCTCCCAGTTCTTTCTTCAAACTTCATCAACTCATCTCCAAAAATCATATATTTAATTACAATTCTTAAAATAAACAGTGTGATCCTGCTACTCAACCTGCCGTTGCACTATGTTGCTTTGGCTCAAATTGAATTGGTGCTGCTGAAAGACATTTGGAAAATCTCTTTACCATAGGATATGGGACGGTGATATTATACACCAAGCACTCTATGATTGCTATCCTTTCTCTCAAGTCTCAAACACTTGCTTGGCCAACTCCACTGCAGCTACTTGAATCCTCTTGAGTAATGAAATCTGAAGGCTTCCCTGGATGTGTAGGATTTGTTGATGGCATGACTATACCTCTAAGTCAAAAGCCTTCTTATTATGGCAACCATTATTTTGATTTCAAAAAAAGGTTTCTTTAATATGTTATCCAATTTCACATCTTTCATAAACTGAATTTTTATCTTCTATCTAGATACTCAATTGCCGTTCAACTTGAATGAAATGTCAATAAAAAATTTATTGCTTTTCATAGTGGCTGCCTCAGCTCATTTCATGACTCTTCCATCTTCCAAAGAATGAGGATTTCTCAAACTCCTGACTCATACTTTGAAAAATCTCAGTACCTCCTTGCAGACTCAGCATATGCAAGTGAAAGGTACATTATACCTGCTTTCTGTGGCACAACTATAGAAAATGACCCCAAAATCACCTTTAATTATCACCTTGCCCAATCAAGAGTAAGGATTGAAAATGCTATTGGGATTTTAAAGGGAAGATTTTTTAGTCTCTGGGAACTCAGAATTCAATTTCAAAAAAAATGGAAATCATTGGATAATGACTTGCATTATACTCCACAATATTATAGCTGATTTAACAGATGAGTGGAATGATCTTTATGAAAAAGAGGATCCTGAACCAGCACCGGCTCTCCCCTCCCTTGAATAACAAAACATTCATTCAACCGGCATAAACTCTTTCATTATGCCTATTACTCTCCAAAATTTCTCTTCACCACTCTTTTATATTATTTTTTGTACTCTTCCAATTTTCAACTTCCTTGTTTTTTTCACTTGTGTTATTTTCATGTTCCATGTTTTATTCACTTTTATAAATTAACTTTAAAACTTTAGTATCCTATTTAAAATGCTAATGTATTTCTAAAACTACTTTGAAAATAATTTTTTAACCTTATATATTTCATGATTCAGCTAATATTTTATGGCAGTGAACTCTGTTCTTTTCCCAAAGAACAGAGTCCATCCTCCTTTTTTTACTCTCCCAATTTTCAACTTCCTTGTTTTTTTCACTTGTGTTATTTTCATGTTCCATGTTTTATTCACTTTGATAAAGTAACTTTACAGCTTTAGTATCCTATTTAAAACGCTTAGGTATGTCTAAAACTACTTTGAAGTTAATTTTTTCACCTTATATATTTCATGTTTCAGCTAATATTTTATGGAAGTGAACTCTGTTCTTAGCCCAAAGAACAGAGTCTATCCTCCTATTTGCACACTCAGCTTGAACCAATCTCCATCCCTTTCAATTCTATCAACACATGCTTGTCTTCCCTCCCCACCCCTTTTGCTACCCTCCCAGCCCAATTGTATGCCATCCTCTTTTGATCCCCATTTAACCCCTCCCAACCTCTCCCCAACCCTTTTCTTCATTCAAAATTCCTGGGAAACCCTTAATATTCCCTTCCAACTCTTTCCCAACCTTTTTGCTACCTCATATATTCTTCCCCCCCTCTCTCCAGCCTCCCCAACCCTTGTAGCCCCATTCCTCCCCTTTAACTCGCCTCCACAATCCTTGAACCCCAATTTCTGTTAAATCAAGATATATTACTGTTTTTATTCCATTAGAAGATAACCATTAACTTTTGATGCTGGGGTCTGTCCTACTTTAGTTGCATTTTTGGTACCAAAACAAGAATCATAGTTAGATTTAATTTTCAGCCAGTTGATAAGAATAAGACAATCATCTTTTTTAATTGAATTGTCTTTTATTTCTCAGCTGAGTGGGGGAAAGAGGGAGTAGTGTGATTTGAAGAACAACTGGGGGAAGGCTGCCTTTGAGAAGATCTATGATGATGGGGCATGTTAAGATAAATGAAGATGAAAAGGAGCAAAAACAAGTAGATGAAATGGCGAGGTGTTTTGAATGGAGAAAATAGACAGGATGAGATGAGAATGGGAGTGCACAGAAAGGTAGAAGGAATATCCAGATAGTAGTCAAAGATGTGGTTATGAATGAAAGTAGGCAAAGATGTGGTTATGAAAAATTGAGTAGAAAAATGTCAGATAAGAAGTCAACTTTGACACATAAAATGTCTAATAACCCAATTATTAGCAAAAATAATTGTGGAAGATAATTGGGGTATAAGGATTTTTATCCACAATTAATTTAATTGCATATTGGTAAACGTTGATACCCCCTATTATACGCATACTCTCTCTTTTTTTCTTATACTTTTTTTTGATGGATTATCTCTATTACTACAGGATTTTGGTGAGTAATATCATTCTAATTATGTTATTGACCACTATTTATGTTTTTGGACAGGTGGATTAGCTGAAATGAGGTGTCATTAGCCATGTATAGGGCTGGTAAATCAAGGGGTACATTGGAGGGATTATTGGGTATAAAAGGAGGGGGTTTTTGGCCTTGTTTTCTACATTCTTTATCATTAAAACAGAACATATAGCCAATACAATTAAAATAAATATCATTAGCACTTATAAATTCTTTGAATAGTATTTGCATTATTACATCTATTTATCTACCAACTATAAGATTATAACCCATTTATAATTAGTGAGATTAAGACTACTGAGACCCTTATAATGAGTTATATTTTAATAAATATTGGATTTGTACTACAGTATTCATAAAGGACCATTAAAATATTCTATAAAACTGAAAATTCAGACTAGTTCATGTCTCTGTACTTGATCTCATCATGATAACTTTTATCTGTTTTTTTCTATTTATGGTATGGTTGTGTGATATTGTTAATTGTGATACAGGGCCCTAACTGGAGGTATGGTTGGTTAAACTTCTTGAAGAGGCCACCATGTGGAGGTGATGAGCCCTAAAAGTGCTTTAATTTCTGGGGATAGAAGTGACATCATCTGGATTGAAGGTCTGTGCACTCCAGTAAATTTTGGTATAAGTAAAGGAGGATTTGGCTGATTATTGGACAACACTTACTTACTACACATCAATAAAACAATATTAAAAAAATTTTAGCATACAAAAATATATTTTAAAGCCCTTATAAATTTTTATTATCTTTATATTAGCTATAACTATATTTTATTAGCCTATTTTCCACCACTAGCACACATCAATCCAGATATTTTGAGTTAACCATTAGTATAGCATTTTTATTAGTTTTTCCTTTAGTTTTAATCCATATTCATTTATTATTAGGTTTTTTTATCATTAATATTTACTATTATATCATACTTAAGTACTAGAATACACTGACAATCCCCTTAACTTCATTAGTCAGAATCAGGTACACAAAAGCACATACCTTGAGCTTTTTCTTCAGAGAACCCTTAGGGGATTATTTATACCTGAACAGTATATATTTCATAAAGTCTTACAGCCCCCCTTAAATTATAATCCATCAATTAATTACTCACACCATTATTTTTTTTACCCAAGCACTAACATGAGTCCTTTACACTGCAAAAAAATAAGTGGCATCTGCTAGCAGGCACCTATCCCTATATCCAATTTTGATTTAAGAGTAAATTTTATTTGATGTTTCATGAGCTAGTTTTCTCATAGTTCAGTGCGCAGTTTTTCCAGAAGAGTTAACACTACACAATATAGGGGGTGGACTTGCTAGAAAGTCCTCAACCTGAACTCAGATGTAACTCAGATGTAACTCAGACTGAACCCATACTGAACTCTACTTGAACACCCACCTAAAACTGTTCTGCTGAGTGGTGTTCATCCCTGATTGTATGGTTACTTTATCAATAGCTCAATGTGTGTTCAATCTGTGGTGAGTTTGGGTCCAAGGTTGTGGACTTGCTAGCAAGTCTGCCCCCCATATTGTATGGTGTAAAGCTTAGCTTAAATTGAGTTAAATAAAACATAGGGATTGGAACCTGCTATCAAGTTCCCATGTTTTTTTTCTGGTTTCACTTTGCAAAAAGCTTCAAATAACCACTAATTCTCTGGCCATTGATCTTATTTTTGAGTCTGATACAAATTCTGATGCTGAATTAGATTCAGTTTATATGATTTACCTGGTAGAGAACCAATACCTTCCTAAACTCCTTCTATTTATCATCAACCACAATATCCACTTCACAAATGTTCTGAAAATCCTGAACCTAGCTTTTTAAAAATATTCTGAACTACTTTTCATGGCTTCAAACGGCTACGTGATTTGATCTATCATCATTCCATATTCCATAAAAACTCTCATTTCTTGAAAAAGGATCCTGTAATACAAATTTTTGTGGCACTTTTCCAATTTGGCTCAAATGATAATGGTTCTTCCATAACTTTTCTTAAGAAACTCTTCAGTGTAAGTCATAGAGCAGCAGATTTATATACCTAGAAAACTATCATAGCCATTCATTTACTTCAATCACAATTCCTGAAATATCTCACTAAGAAGGTTAGACTAGAAAACTCAATCTTTTTATTCATACATATATATGCATCTAAAAAATATTTTTCAAACCAATTCATCTTTAATTCTTTCAATATATATATTGATATGTAAGGCAATACCATCCCCTGAAATTTACTATGGAAGGTGAGGATTACCAAATTTTTTTTAAATAATTATAAATTAATAAGCAAACCAGTCAAAAAAGATAACCAACCAAGTAAAATTAATGGAAATTAGACTAATACCTGCCAATGATCTCAGATGTGAATGAAGTCAAAGAAAACATATGATAAGGAATTGTATTGTGAACTCATTCATTCAATTAATTGTTTGAATAAATATCTTTATACAGCAGCAAGGCCCAATGGCCTAGTATTTAAAGCTTATAATTATCTTTAATAAATGATCAAGTATAAATTTATGAAATAAACATAAAACTTTAGAAAATCCTTTATTTACCATACTAAGCCTCTCTCTCCCTAAATTTTTTAGCTCTCATTAAATCTTCACACCTCAGTATAATTACACAGTTTGTCGAAATTTGATTGATCTGAAAAGAACAACCAAAATGATTTACCTTTTCAAAAGTTTCTAGCCCTGAAGAAACTTGTGTTGTTAAGAAAACAAAAAGAGAACACAAAAAAGAAAATAACCCCCCCAAAAAAAAATGTTAGCAAAAAACTCAGAAATGTGCTTGCAGAATTTCTGAACTATTTCCAATTAAAAAATAAAATAAAAAGAACAAAAAAATCCCTAAAAGAATTCAAAAAAAAGTCAGGGAATGTCCTGGAAATTTTTGAAAGATGATTTTTTAAAAAACAAGAAACCCAAGAAAAAGTTAGAAAACAACTCATAAATGTGCTTGAAGAATTGAAAAGTCATTTCCAATACAAAAAATAAAAAAGAAACTTAAGGTGTTTTAGGCACCTTTCAACAAAGGAAAATTAAGGACAAAGAAATTTTGTTATTAAAAAAATGCCTTACTAGAGTTGTGTGCTTTTTTCAAAAGATAAAGATAACAAAGAAATGAAGGAGGTGGAAAGGTCACTTCATTTGGATTTAGCAATTAGTGTGTCTGAATTAGCCATATTTGTGGGAGAGCTATGGTTAGTTGAAGAACAAAAAATAACCACAAAGGCTGAGTTTATGTGCAACAACTTGAAGTATGAAAAAAAAATAGTGAGATAAGGATAATAGACCACATCAAGTTTTGGTGTGTCAAGTGAGGAATAAATTATTGAAATTAGTGGGTAAGAGGGAAAAATGGAAAATGGGACTAGCTCGGGAAGGACAGGTATCAGGAGAAGATTTGGAACAGCATGCATACCCAAGCACAACTAAGGGGGATAACAGCTTGACACTGGATTGAAAATTGCAGCCAAAATGGCTAAATTATGCTACATGTTGAAGGCAGTTTAGCCAACAAGATAAAGTGTATAAGTAGAACTAGTTAGAGTGAAACTTGAGCAAGAAGTAAGAGAAAAATAGGAATGTAATTAGAGCAGTTCTGGAAGCTGGAGAGAAGATATAAAGGCAGAAAGGAGTTCAAGAGTAGGAGAAGTAGTAGATATGTGGACATAGAAGCATATCATTATTTTAAGATATAGAAAACAATTTAGATATAAAAAAGAGTAAATAGAGAGAATTGTAATTATCTTTATAGACTTAAGAATACAACAAGAATAAGTTTTTAGATTATTGCCTTGTTTTGTGGCAATTGAAGGTTTGTTGAGTACAATATTAGCTATACCAGAATAATTTTATCTGTACATATTTTTATCTACACTTTTCAAGGGATTTTAGTGGTAAGGTATAATAATTTACTATTCTAGTTATTTTTATGTACCCAAAATTCTCTCAAACTAGTCTTAAAAGTATATCTAAATGGCTCTAGTGCTTATACATATTTACTCTGTTATTTTCTTTATTTAATACAGTGGCAGGTTCTCTCTATCTATTCATTTATATATAAAGCTCAAACCCATCTTGATCTGTGTCTATAGCTTTATTCTATAGTAATTCTACAACAGAGGATGCTTGGAAAAAGTCAGGGAATGTTCTGGAGATTTTTGCAAGAAAATTCATTAAAATAATAAAAAATAAAAAAAAGGCAAGAATTCAGGGGGAGAAAAATGAAAAGAAATAAGAAATTTAACATGGCATCAAGAAAAGTAGAAAAAAAGGGAAAAAAAATAATGAAGTACTAACCTGGAATAGGGGTGTGAGGAACCTAAAACTAAAGAAAAAAAATGAAAAAAGTAAGAAAAAAACAAAAAGTAAAGTAAAAAATCAGCAAGGCTGGACAATTAAAAGAGAGAAAAGAAGGAAAAATTGGACAAATGATGGAATATACATATATATATATATAAAGGGTAGGTAAAAGAAAAAAAATTCTAAAAAAGATTTGGTGAGATAAGACAACCTGAAGTAAAGAAAAGAATAAAAACATGAGCTTGATAAAGTGATGATGAAAGAAATGGAAAGGAAAAATTTTAAGTGATTAGGAATATATATATTTGAGTTTGTGATTTTGATAATTTAAAAGAAAAGAAACAGGATGACAGGTAGTGTATTGGGGGAGTGTGTGTATTGATGGGATTATTTGTGGTTGGTGAAAATGGTGCAAGGGTAAGAAGTATTTGACCTCATATTTGACATCTCTAACCTCAAGTAATCCATTTATGATGGTGTCTTGGATTGGTGTTTTGATACTGAAGTCTGCAGGGCATATATGCTCATGTTTAAAAACCCCCATAAATTTAGGTGAGTAGTAAGGACACAGGGTAATTATTAATATTTTGGTTTGGGCACAAACTTGTGCACCACTATCAATTCAATTTTTTTTAAAACTGAAATGTCTATACTACCTCCCAGAGTTCCATCAAACTCTGAAAACTAAGTGATCAACTTTGAAGCAGAGCTTCAAATATGCAAATTCAAATGACAGTCTCATTTTCTGTTTTTAAACAGGCTGATGATCAAAATTATTATTTAGGGAGGCCTTAAAGCAACCAACTTTTTAGAAGTTTTGGAGACTATCTTTTTTTTCTTTATTCTCATAAGTCCATTTCATCTTAACTAGCTACCAGAGTGATAATGCTAACTTCAAAGATAATGAAAAGTAATCATAACCTAACTCTAACCTGTAAGGAATGAGATATTGAAAGAAATCTGACACTAAGTGAAGTGCCACTGAAAAATTGACCACTTGGTTACCCAATTTTGATGAGAACTCAGGAGGTAGTACAGAGGTTTCAGTCCAAAAAAATCAAAGTGATAGTGGCACCCAAGTCTGTGGCCAAACAAAGTTACTAATATTTACCCTGTTTCCTTACTTCTCACCTTATTTAATTCTTGAATTCTTCATTTTTTTATTGTATAACTGTTATCTCATTAATACTCTTTATGAGTATGAGATTTTTTGTAAATGTTTTCCTTCCATTCTCTTTCATTTTTTTTGGTACGCTACCACCTTTCTATTGTTAGCTTTTGTGGTATGTTGACTTCCCCTGCTCATGTAACTTATTTTTAGATTTACTTGAAACCTTTACACCTGTTACTAAATTTTATGCCATGAGACATCAGAGACATGACATATATATATGTACAAATACATTAGCACATGTCTAAAAAAACCTGCATATTATTATTTGATTATCTAGTCCTATTTTTCTTTAACCACATCCTTGTAATAGTCAGGAAGTATACAAGGATTGCAACATTCCCTTTTCTTCACCATCTTTTCCGGTACTCATCATTCACCAGGTTAAGTCATAAATCATAGAATATTCTTATTAGATTTGTTACTGTCATGCACCACGTGACACTTGAGGCAAAAGCAGCTCATTAAATCAATAATACAGAGGTCTAAATCCATACTCGAAGCGCAGGAAACAATTCTACATAGCAACTGCAACATTCCTTTGTGTACTCACTATTCAACCGCGCTAATCTAAACTTTAAATCTAAATTAGTAAATCTCTCAATAGTGTGTTTAGTCTTTTCTTCGATAAGCAACGCACAGTGAAATAGTTAATGCAATATTCCACTAAAAGGTTTATTAAGTATCTGTGGGTTACTAACAGGGGTAGTGAGCATGGACGGGATAGTTAGTGGAGGATTAAAGGGTTAATGGATGTTAGTGAAGAGGTTCCAGGTGTAGCAGCTGTATTTTTGGAGGTCTGTGGTGTGCGGAATGATGGATGGGTATGAGGTCAATGCGAGGAGGAGTAATGGATATAAAAGGGGTTGGATTTTGGTTTGATATTTTTTTAGAATTAAATTATAAAACGTATATATAGTTAATAGTGGTAAAGCTTCAGGTTAAATCATTATTATTGTAAATTTCCTTATTTTTCTCAGTAATCATTTCTAAAACTTAAATCTTTGATTATTGATTTTCCAGCCCTTTGTGAGATCTTAAGAATATTAATATTACCTTTAAATTATATTAGAATTCTTATCGAACATATCTCAAAGCAGTAGCTCTTCCTTTGACTCATCTTTGAATCACTTCCTCAAATATTTCCTCTGTACTTTGAAGAATTCTCTAAACTCCTCCCTCCATCTCACTTCCAGGAACACCCTTGACCTTGTGCATAGGTCATCCGGTGACAGTATAATTTAATTCTCCGTAGTTCCCATTGATTGGCACTACTACATCCTTTTTCAGGTGTTTAAAATTCTTTAAAAATGGCACCTGTTCAAGGCAATCCTCTTACAGGCGCTACTACTAGGGCTTGCGCCAGAGGCAGGCCAACAGCCACATGGCCTGCTTCCTGCACTCACTCCCTGGAACCTATCAACCTTAGGGAATGGGGAAACTCAGTCCAATCTGTAGAAGACATTTCCCAGGATTTTGATAATTCTAGCAAGGAAGAAGAAGGAGAAAACACAATGCATGAGGCACCATCTGCCCCTGCTACTCACCCTTCTGGTCAACCTTTGGAACCTGGACCATCTAATTCTCTGGAAGACTTCATGAGACTTTTCATGAAAACCCTTTCAAATCCAATGTCTTTGGAGGGATCAAAATTCAAAACTCCTTCCATGAAATCTCCTGATAAATTCAATGGAGAACATCCAGACAGATTGTGCCCCTTCTTGAAAACCTGAAAGCTCCTGTTCCACAACAACCCTTGAACCTTCAATAACAACTGATCAAAGGTTGTTTATGCTTCTTCATTCCTAGGCGGAAAAGCAGAAAGGTGGTTTGAACCTTATCTTCTCATGCTCTCTTTGACAGAAACCCACTTACTTATTAATAACTGGGAAAAGTTCAAAGACCAACCTTTTACATTGTTCAGTGACCCTAATGAAACTGACAACGTGGAAATTGAACTTGATTTCCTCCGCATGAGTGATAATGGTAAAGCCTCTGAATATATCTTGAACTTCAGAGCACTTCAAACTCGAGTAGGTTGGAATGATGCTGCACTCAAGTATCATTTCAAAAAGGGACTTCCTTTGAGGATTCTGGATCAATTAAATCTTCATGGTCAGAAGATGACTACTTTAAAGGATTTAATGGATCAAACCCTCAAACTCGATGGCGTTTACCAAGGACAACTACAACATCGTTGATACACCGACAAATCTCAATGCCTAAATTTTAAATTGGGACCTTCTTCACACCCACGGACAACTAAATCCTCCTTGACTCAATCCAAACCCAATAAGGGAAAGGAAAAACCTCAACCAAAAAGCTTGACCCCAGGCAATATCAGTAAGGTACTGGATCTAAAAGGGGAACTTAAAGAAGCTGACAGGAAGAGACGAGCAGATAATGGGTTATGTATGTATTGAGGGGGTAAGCACAAGCTGGAAGATTGTGTAAAGTTGAAGGAAAGAGAAGGTACTAGTTCAAGGTCAAAAAACTAGTAGATAGTTTACTTGGGTGCAAAGCAAACTATCTTATCTCTCCCAGTGCACAGAACCTCCATGTCTTAAGGACTGGAGTTGCCTTAAACCACTTGAGATTCATTCTTTTTAAGGAGGATACACCCTTCAGTTGTCTTATAGACTCTGGAGCTTCAATTTCTTTTGTCAGTTTATCTTTTTCCGAGAAGTTAAAGCTGACATTCACAGATATTGATAGAACTCCAATTTATTTGGTCAAATCAGAGGAACCCAGATATTGGGTAAGTAAGAAAGTTTTATGGGTTTTCAACTTTCCAAAATTTCCCCCCTTTGAGTGGGAATTATCAGTCTTGGACGCCCCAAGAATGGAAAATACCATCCTTGGCCATGACTTTTTAATTCATTGGAATCCTGAAATTGATTTGTCACAGGGATTGATCACCCCACGTGCTAAGTATATTTCTGATTCTTCAATGCAGGTCAATAGGGAGTTAAACAACCCACCTGACAATGTCCTACTAGAGGAAAAATCTCTGCTGGATGACTTGCAAGCATCTGATCTTTCTCTAAATGAGCAATTGGCTAGCCCTTCTAGCTTGATCACTTCACTCAAAGAGGATTTAAATTGCCTCAAAGTAGTCAAATTATGCTCTCTCAATTCTGGTCTTCCCTTGACAGATTCTCTCAAAGATGATGAGGACAACCAAATCAACTTTACCAGAAATCTATCACGATTTCCTCAATGTTTTCTCAATCCTCAAGGCCAATAAGTTACCACCTCATTGACCCTACGACCATCAAATAGAGTTAATAGGTCCAGTACCTCCGGCAGGTCCTGTCTATTCTTTGTTGAAGGATGAATCTCAAGTTCTTCAAGACTACATTGCAGAGAATGTAGCCAAAGGTTTCATCAGAGCCAGTAAATCTCCAACTGGTTCCCCTGTTCTTTTTGTAAAGAAAAATCATGGTAGCCTTAGCTTGTGTGTTGACTATAGAAATCTCAACACAGTCACTAAGAAGAATGCATACCCTGTTCCCTCTATGTCATTGCTTCTTACCCTTTTCAATGGTGCTAATTTCTTTTCTAAAATTGATCTTAGAGGTGCCTATAATCTTATTCGCATTGCGGAAGGTCATAAACCACTGACTGCAATGCGCACTAGATCTGGTAGTTTTGAATATTTAGTCATGCCTTTTGGATTGTGTAACACACCATCTACTTTTCAAAATTTTGTTAATGACATCTTTCAAGATGTTGTCAAACAATTTGTTGTTGTCTATTTAGACAATATATTATAATTTTCTCGAAGACACTCAATGAACATATTCATCAAGTTCGACAGGTTCTAAATCGCCTTCAGGATCACGGTCTCTACTCCAAGCACAATAAATGCAAATTCCATTTTAAATCTATTGATTTTTTGGGGTTTAGGTTGTCCACTGATGGTTTTTTCATGGACAACAAAAAGGTCCAAAAAGTCCTGGAATGGCTTGAGCCCAAAACAGTTAAATCCCTCCAAGGATTTTTGGGTTTTGCCAATTTCTATAGAAGATTTATTAAAGATTACTCTATAACTATTTCCAATCTTACTTCTCTTCTTAGAAAAGATATTCCTTTTGTTTTTACTTCTACAGCACAAAAGGAATTTGAAGTATTTAAGACTGTGTTTACCACAGCTCCAATTCTTTGACACTTTGATCCTTCTGCTTCAACAATAATCGGGACAGAAACTAGCAATTATGCTATTGAAGGTGTCATTTCTCAATTCAATTGTGAAACAAAATTGTTTCATCCTGTTGCTTTTGAGTCATGCAAACTCATTGCGGCAGAATTAAATTATGAAATTCATGACAAAGAGCTTTTAGATATTATTCATTGTCTTAAAAAATGGCACTCTTTTCTTCTCAGCCTAGATAGTTATTTTCAAATCCTGACTGACCATAATGCTTTGAAATACTTTATGTCTTCCAAAGTGTTAAACAGGCATCAAGCCAGGTGAGCTGAATTTCTGCCTGAATTTTCTTTTTCTATTTCGTATTGCCCAGATAAAAACTGTATTGTCCTAGATATCCTGTCACGTCGGGACAACATTTACCCACAGCGGGGGGACGCATTTCATGACAAGAAACCAGCAAATGTGAAATAAATCTTCAACAAATCAATGTTAACGACTCATCAACATAATTCAATGACAATTCAATCTTTTCAAAATCTACTATCCAAAATCCTCAAAGCTCAGTCAAAGGACAATTATTGTTTAGGGTTAAAAGACAAAATACTCTCAAAGCAAGGGGCCAAAAGATTTATTATTGAATCAGGTCTATTAGTTTTCAAAGGTAGAGTAGTCATACCCAACAACAATGAATTAAAATTATGGATTTTCAACAGTTGACATGATTCTCCATTAGCTGGTCATTTTGGGGTTGATAAAGCCTACCAGTTAATAGCAAGGGATTTCTTCTGGCCAGGAATGACCAGAGAAATCAAGGCCTATATAAGATTTTGTTACAAATGTAATAGGAATAAGGCTCCCCAACACCAGAAGCATGGGTTGCTTCAACCACTTCCTATTCCCTCTAAACCTTGGGAATCTTTATTGATGGATTTTATTTCTCAAATCAGAAGATTTGTCAAAAAAATTTCTAGAATTTGTATTTTCCAAACATGGCTTACCTAATGATATTATTTTAGATAGAGGCTCATTGTTTTTATCCATATTCTGGACTCAATTGTGTCGACAACTCAATATCACGAGGAATCTCTCCACGGCCTATCATCAAGAAACCGATGAGCAAATGGAAAGGGTCAACCAAATCCTCAAACAATACCTTTGAATGTATGTCAGTTATCAACAAGACGATTGGACCACATCGTTACCATTAGCAAAATTTACTTATAATAACTCGACTCATTCTTTGACACGACAATCTCCCTTCAAAACTGTTTATGGAAGACATCCTCGATTCAACTCAATCCATGTAGGAACTAGCCATCCTGCAGAACATTATCTTCAAACCATATCACGACTCCAAGAAGAACTTAAATCAAACTTGGAATTAGTGATTCAGAGGTACAAGGAACAGGCCGACAAACATCGACAATCTGCTCCTTCCTTTAAACCAGGCAACAAAGTATGGCTCGACACACAAAACATTCGAACAACTTGAACATCAAAGAAACTGGCCGGAAAACTCTTGGGACCATTCTAAATTGACTCCGAAGTCTCTAAAACTGCATTTTGACTCAAGCTACCTCCTAAATGGCGGGCTATTCACCCTGTTTTTCACGTATCTCTCCTGGAACTGGCTCGAGAAACATACCCAGGCAGGAACCAACCTTCTCCAGAACCGGTCAAAGTAGAAGACCATCTAGAGTGGGAAGTAAGCCATATCCTTGATTCAAGAATGCGCAAGGGGAAACTTCAATACCTTGTGGAATGGGAAGGCTTCCTTGATGACTCAGAAAAAGCATCCTGGGAACCAGCCATCAATGTTTCTAACGCCCCTGAACTCCTAAAATCTTTTCATCTTAAATATCCTTTAAAACAAAACCTTAGAACTCTCTTTTATTTTTCTCTTCTCTTCTCTTTTTTCTTTTCTTTCTCTTTTCTTTCTTTTCTTAAAATTCTAAAACTTCCTTACTTCTAAAAAATCCTTACTTTGTTTTCTCTTTTCTTCTTTCTTCTTTTCAAAAGCTTTTTTCAACCTTCTTTAAAAATAAATAAATAAATAAAATAAAATAAACTAAAATTAAATTAAAACGTTAAATTAAAAATGAAATAAAATAAAATAATAAAAATAAAGTCTTAAAATTCAGCAAAATAAAATCTTAAAAAAAAATCAATTATTCCTTTAGTTTTTTTTTATTTTTCTCCTTTAAAACTTTTTCTTTTTTTCAAAAATACATTTTTTTTCTTTTCCCTTAATTCTTTTTTCTTTGAACTATCACAATTTTTCACAAACTCAATACGACAATCTTTCTCAAACTTCACTTCAACCTTTAAATCTCTCTTTTAAAGTTCTTCAAACAAATTACTCCTTTCTTTCAAATTCGTTTTTCAAAACTATTTTTCTCTTTCTTTTCAAATAACCAAAATTCCTCATAAACTTCAATAAATAAACTTTCACAAATAACAAATTTTTCTCTAATTACATTTTCATTTCAAACAAAATTGATTCAATCAACTATTTTTTTTTCTTCGTACTTGAATTTTTTCTTTCTTTTCAAAACTTAAAATTAAAATTTTCTCAGTTAAATATTTTTCTTTTCTTCTTTCAAAATTTTAAAACAAAAAAAAACTTCATTCAAATATTTTTTTCTTTCTTTTTCTTTTTCAAAATCTTATAAAATATATATTAAAATTTCAATTAAAACAACAAAATAAAATAAATAAATAAATACACAAATTGCTTTTTACTTTTTTCCTTCCCTCTTTCTTTATTTTTTCTCTTTCCATTTCAAATTTTCTCCTGTATTTTCTCCCAAACCAATTTCTTCATTTTTTCCAATACCACCCTTATTTCCTTCCTGCATTTTTCAAATACCTCCTCCTCTCCTACCGGTACCACTTCTCTAATCTACAGTAATTCTTCTGCAACATCAAAGGAGGTGGCATCCACAATCTTGTTGATCTCATCAATTAAATTTTCAATGAATAGAGCTTTTTTACCCTGCCAAGGTTTCTTTGACCAAACCTGGTCAAGGGTTTCCTCGTTATCCTCCCTTGAATCAACCACCGGTTGACTTGCCTCATCTGGAAGCAATGGCGCAGCCTCCACAATTGGTGCTTCTGCAATGACATCTGAATTCTAAAAACATACAGTCATCAGTAACAAAATTTTGAAACAAGAAAAGGTAGACTTACTTCAAAAAACGGGTCAGGCTCTAAAAATAGCCTCAGGGTGACCTCTACTGTCAGGCTAAGGTCAAGTACAAGGACGTGAACTAGCTTGAATAGTCAGTTGTCTAGAAGATTTTTATGGTCCTATATGAATAGTGTAGTCTTAATCCACTAAAGTGTATAATAAAATCAAATATAAAGGTCTCAGTAATATAATTCTCACTATTCTTATATATGGCTTACAATCTTTATAGTTGGTAGAAAAATAGATTATATAAATTCAGATACTATTCAAAAGTCTTATAAAAGTACTAATTGATATGTATTGTAATTGATTTGGTTATATTGGTTAAATTGTAATGATAAAGAATGAAGAAACACAACCCAAAAACCTCCTCCTTTTATACACACTGAGTTCCCCAATGATTCCCTTGATATACCACTCAATACACAGTTAATGAAGCCTCTAAACAACTAATAGACATGCCCATCAACATTCCCATTAACCCATGACATAATTAGAAGAGTAACAACCGCCAAAATCCTGTAATAATAAGGGAAATCCATCAAAATTAAAGAAAAAGACAAAAAGAGAGTATATGCGTATAAAACAATAATATTAAAGACTAAAGGAGACTTTTTTAAGGTTAATAATAGCTTAATAATAAGGGGGATTTACTGTAGAAATAATGGGGCTAATCCTGACATTATACTATGTTAAATTCCCATTCAAAAATAACCAAAATTGACTGAGAAACCACCCAAAAACTTAAAAAAGAGCGTGAGATGTGGGGTAACTACATGCAGTTCTTGGCAGGCGCTTGCATGGGTAAATCCTTGACTAAAATTAGGCGAATTTAAGCGTGGTGATGAAATAAAGTGCCAAGAGTGGGGTTATTAATGAAATTAGTGCATATAAACAAGGTCAATGCATTATTAATTAAGCTAGGACACTAAATAAGCGCCTGTTGCCTATTTTAGTGTGTTTCCCCACAGTGGGCGTACAATGTGGGGTAATTATAGTGTGAAAAAGCTAACTTTGCTAAAAATGAAGCTATTCACATGGGAAAAAAAGCAGGCAGTATGTGGCCAGTACACAGAAGCCATTTCTGGCATAAAAAACACCAAATTTGAAAAGTGTTATTTTTATGCATTTAAATAGCCAGATCAATAGTTCTAAATGAGCCCAATTGATCTGTTAAAGCGCAATTTTGATATTCTCAATTTTATAGCGCATATAGTCAACTTTTAAGTGAAATAAAGCGCATTTCTTGTTTTTTGCATAAAACAATGAATATAACAGCTTTAAGTGTACTTAAAAATTATGTAGCCTTATACTTAAGGTTCTTAAGATTACCCTAACATATTCCAACTTAATATTAAATACATAAGACCTATAAAAGGTGGATATATGCGTGTATATAAGGTATTATAATGGCATTTTTTGTGTATTATCATAATTTTACTTATGTATACTATTTGTGTACTCTTATTTATTATTCCCATGTATAGTTCATGTGTTTAACATAACTTATAATCACTTTTTACTCAGTCCTGGAGATATACAGGCTGACATCTACTGTCACTTCCTTCTCCTCTTCATCATCTTCAATGATCATCCGCCGCTTCTTCGGAGTCCGGTTTGAGATGGGAACTTCATCCTCATCCTCTTCCACCCCTTGTTTTTTACCTGTGGCCTGGGTTACCCAAGTCGCTACGGTATCCTCGACCTCTTCCTCAACTTCTTCTACCAAAAAATTGTCCCCGACCGGCACGTCCCAAATGTCTTTGACCACCTCTTTGGTCTTTGGGATTACCCAGTACTTAGTCTTGGTAAATCTTTGCTCAATGTCCTCATTTTTTGAGAGAGCAACACATGTCGCCCGTCTCCAGCAGCAAAACTTGCATTTCTTGCGAGGACCTTGTGTGGCCATACTTTTGACGCAAAAATACTCCATAGATTTGCAGGCCGTGCATTCTTGGGAATATTTCTTTGTAATGATTCCATTATCTGCTTTGGGGTGTGGAGGCGTGGGAGTTGGAGTAGGGCAGTTTGACATAATACAAGAAAAAAAATAATAATAATAATTAATAAAAGAAGGAGTCAGAGAAAGTAGTGTGGGAAGAATGTGTCTCACGCTCAAAAGAGCTTGTGTTTTATACCCGGGCATCTGTAACACGCCACATGACACTCGAGGAAAAAGCAGCTCATTAAATCAATAATACAGAGGTTTAAATCCATACTTGAAGCGCAGAAAACAATTCTAAATAGCAACTGCGACTTTCCTTTGTGTACTCACTATTCAACCACACTAATTTAAACTTTAAATCAAAATTAGTCAATCTCTCAATAGTGTGTTTAGTCTTTTCTTTGATAAGAAACACACAGCACAATATTTAATGCAATATTCTGCTAAAAGGTTTATTAAGTATCTGTGGGTTATTAACAGGGATAGTGAGCATGGACAGGATGGTTAGTGGAGGATTAAAGGGTTAACGGATGTTAGTGAGGAGGGTCCAGGTGTAACAGGTGTATTTTTGGAGGTCTGTGGTGTGCGGAATGATGGATGGGTATGTGGTCAATGCAAGGAGGAGTAATGGATATAAAAGGGGTTGGATTTTGGTTCGATATTTCTTTAGAATTAAATTATAAAACGTATATATAGTTAAGAGTGGTAAAGATTCAGGTTAAATCATTATTATTGTACATTTCCTTATTTTTCTCAGTAATCATTTCTAAAACTTAAATCTTTGATTATTGAGTTTCCAACCCTTTGTGAGATCTTAAGAATATTAATATTACCTTTAAATTATATTAGAATTCCTATCAAACATATCTCAAAGCAGTAGCTCTTCCTTTGACTCATCTTTGAATCACTTCCTCGAATATTTCCTCTGTACTTCAAAGAAGTCTCTAAACTCCTCCCTTCATCTCACTTCCAGGATAACCTTCGACCTTGTGCGTAGGTCATCCGGTGACAGTTACACTCATTATGATTAAATCCTGAAATACATATTTTGTTACTACTCATCATTCATCAGCCTGAGATCCATTGCTTCCACCCTGTGCTTTACATTTAAGCTGAGATATTCTCACATCATCATTTATTGAGCATTGAGCTATATCAACCCAAAGCTTTATCATCACCAGGTCCATACCCTGGTTAATTAAATTCACTGGCTCCATTCCCTAGTTCATCATCTTATCCACTCAGTCATTCTCCAGTAAAATAATTTCATATATATTTTGATTTTTATTAGTTAAATTTTTTTTTTATCAATCACAAATTCCATACACTACAATAAATTTTTTGTTTTGTCTTGGGTCACAATAATGGTGCAACAATAATGCAACAGTTAAGTAACAATTATTTTTGGCACTAAAAGGTCTTAGGTGGGCCTTAACTGCAAAAAAAAAAAATTTTTTTTTTGTAACTGTTGCATAATTTTTGTGCCCCATAGCAAAACAGACATGTGCATTAGTGATATTTCATTTTTGTTAGTTAGTATTTATTTTTATTAAGTCCAAAAATTCAATATCTATTAGGGGATATCAAAGTTAGAGATTGGTAACTATTTAAAAGGTATTTCACAACACAAACAGACATCCACAAAATCGACATGAATTCTGAGTAAAAAGGGGTATGTGTGGCACAATATAGCATATTTTAAACAATAATCATGGCTGATTTGGTGTAAACAAGAGGTATGTTGAAATGGAATATTTCCAAGTTTGATACCTATAATTATGTGTAAATCAGATAACTGATTGATGAAAAACAAAAAAAAAATATGTTTGGTTACCACCTCCCCTTTCCCCCCCCCCCCCCCCCCCCCCCCCCCCCCTCAGGTATGACTGACTACCACAAAAATCTTCAAAAATGAAACATCTTACCTACCATAATTTTTTTTTTTTGGGAGTAGCATGATGGAATTGATTCTGAATTTATAATTATCATGGAGCCTAGATACCAGTTGGATTGAATTCAGGTTTTTTTTTTTTTTTTTTTTTTTTTTTTTTGACATCAATTTGAGAACTGTAATAAAAAGGTGAGAATTGGTGAGGTTCATTCTTTAATTTTTGATTATTTGTTTTTTTGACACATCAATCACTATCACAATATATATATGGGAGACCTTAAAGGGGTTGCCTTTTTGAGCTGCAATGGAGACTACCTTTCGTTTTTTAGTGTTTTTACACTATTAAGTTTGCAATATTTCTTGCCTGTGATGGCCTTCCACTGATGATAGTGTTAGAATACCCTTGCTTTTTCCTGCTGTAAAGGTTAGTGTTAGATTCCTCTTGCTATTAGATTCTCTTGAGGTCAGTTCTAGATTACCATTATTTTCCCTCATTCTTGAGGTTAGAATTATTGTTCTGGTAGCTGATTAAGGTGAAAATGCCTCAATGAAACTAAAAATAGAAAGATGGTCCCTTTAAAGCTGCCCTACATATATATATATATATATATATATATAGACATATGGACATCTGATAGAAGGTTTTAATTTCTATCTTTGATTTAACTCAGTTTTAAATTGGTTTAAATAAAAAAAAATTATGGAACTCACACACAATTTTTCTACATATTTTGAATTTGAATTTTTATTCATTCATTCTTTTTTTTTTTTTTTTTTTTTATATTTTTTATTTTTTTATTTTTTATTTTTTATTTTTTATTTTGGCTAAGTGAATTTCAAGAATTATGACAAACTAATTAAAGGATTAAAGTGAATTTTTAAAAAGGATTTTATGAGGAAGATAGATGACATAAGATGGAATGAATTTAAACTCATATATACCCAATATATATATAAGAAAAAAATAGAAAAAGGAAAAGGAGGAAAATCACTTAAAGATGACTGTCCAGTCAAAAACAAAGAAAATGGGGGGAAAAATTAGTTGCCTATGACTTTGAATTTATCTCACAAAGAGTTATAAGATATTTTTTTCTAATGAAAAGTAAATGTTGTTTTTTTTTCTTCCTGAGATGTTACTAGAGAATGTATGTACTTGGTTGAGAGCAGAGAATTACACATTTGTTATAATAGATATCTATTATAGCTATTATTCTATTCTATTATTGAATTGCATAACAGATAATAGTTAACTATTGTATATATTTCTATTATTCATATGCAAACAAGAGGAAATATTCATTATCAAGCAACACATCACATGTGAAAGAGCGGAAACAATAAGTGTGCAATTGCATTTCAAAATTTCTAGTCCATGTAACTGTATTCACTAGTCTTGCTAAACTTTTAGCCAAACTTATTAAACATTAACCATGTCACAATCAGATTTTAATGTATCCCCATCATCAATTACTTCTAATAATAGTTTTAACTATCATAGTTCTATATTTTTTCAGTTTTTTTTGGAAGAGGGAGTGCAGTAGTTGAGATGCTTGTTTGGCCCAGTGCTACATGGAATATGCAGATGCATCCAACCTGGATGTTCAAGTGTGATTGATCAGTTACAATAAAAAGACCAAAAACTAATTTCATTACGCATGCAAAAAAAACATAATGAAGAATGGAGATCTGCTATTGCTAGTTATGATGAGGGTGGTCATGAAGGAACAAAAAAATCAATATTGTCATTTAGACAGCCAAAAAAAATATAAAAAATAAAAAATAAAAAATTTCAACATAAATCTTCTTAGCTTTATTATTGACGATCAATCATCCTTCAATGTTGTAGAAAATCAAGCTTTTTTTTTGTTTTTTTTTTGTTTTTTTGTTTTTTTTTTTTTTTTTTTTGCTGCTGTTAATTTCTGGCCTTAACCCTCAAATCAAGATCATGTCTACAGATACAATATCATGAAGAATATCTGCTTTTGTAGTTATCCTCACGTAAGAATATCTTACATCTAATTCGAAATTCTGCTACCTACTTTGCTTTTACTATGAATATCTGGACGGCTTGAAGAGGGTCTCCTTATATCAGCTTAACAGTACATTGGATAGATGAAAAGTGGAGGATGAAGTGGGGCTTTAGTTGGATTCTGCTCTTTTCATGGCTGTCATACAGGTGCTAAAATCTACAAGAAGATTTGTTCATTATTGAATGAATTCCTCCAAAAACAATGTTGATACTGAGCATGATGAGCCTGTCAATGTGGCTGGACCACTGGAAGGTGAAACTTTAGATCAATCCAAAGGGCCATGCAAGCCTTTAGATAATATTTTTGAGGATGAAGAACTTCTAAAGAAATCATGGCAACAAAATGATGGGCATCACAATGGACAATGCTAGCAACAATGATGCTTTTTGTGGAGTTAGCTGTTGAGAGAGGACTTTTTTCAGATAATGAACACCATATTCAATGTTTTGCTCATGTTTTTTTTTTTTTTTTTTTTTACGTGGCTGTTGAATCTGCTTTGAAGTGTATTTTTGATACAATAATTCTGAACTTTTGACAAGTTGTAACTCTAATCCGAGAAAATGACAATCGGACAAGACCGTTTGAGAGGATATGTAATGATGAGGGTCTTCCTGCAGTCAAGCCATTATTGAACAACACTACACAGTGGAACTCTAAGTTTTTCTATGCTTGAGCTTTCTATTCAACAAAAAAAGGCACTAACTAGACAACTTTTGTATTTTAAAGAAGATAGTCTAATTGATGATGCAGTAAGATATATATATATTGATAGTAACTATTTTAAATCAAGTCTTTTTTGAATATTAATAAGTTAAATTCATACGATTTAATTTTTCTTTAGGTTGACTTTTCAGCAGTAAAATGGAAGGAAATAAAAGAGATATGCAGCTTTCTTCAACCTTTCAAGAAAGCTTTTTTTATTTGTTTGGGCAGATAGATACTTGACTATCACCCACAATTTTCCTTGGCATGATGCTCTACTTAATCATGCAGAAGAAGTCAAGGACTCTCATGGAGAAGTATTACAACATCAGTTCAGAACATTACAGAATTGCCATTCTCATAGATCCACATTTAAAGCTATGTTTTCTATAATGATCCAAAAAAGAGTCAAGAGGAAGTTTGTAAAGACAAGAGAAGGGCTGAAAGTTATTTACGTGATATTTTTTTATAATTATTCTGTAATTTATGATACAGGAGAGCAAGATAATCAGGTAGAAAAGTATACTTTTAAGAGTCCTTATGACAGATATAGTTGTTCTACAAGTGTTCCACAGGATGTAGTGGGTGATTATTTAAAACTTTGTCATGCTTCTAAAACTCATGACACCCTTTTTGTGGTGGAAAAGACTATCATCAGAGGACATTTCCAATTCTTTCCAGGATTGCCAAAGATTACTTTTGTTGACCAGCTACATCAGCGCCTAGTGAGAGAACCTTCTCATCATCAGGTAATTTGATTTCAGTACGTGGAACTTCTGTAGCTGAAAGTCCAGTTGAAACAGGAATGTGTCTGCAAAACTGGCTACGACAAGGTCTTTTGAGCAAAGGCATCACTTGCTTCTTAAAAGCAAATATTGTTTGGCTTGTTTTCAAATTTAAATATAGGGTATTGAATAGTAGATAGTGTGAATGAAAGCCAAGTTTCTAAAGCTGTAATTCAGCCGAGTAGATGCAGTAAGTGGAAGAGGGGAAAGCCTTATAGATTACTGTTTGTTGGTAGTCGTCTATTGAAATGCTTTGCCACAATCATATTAATATAAACGGGGTCTTAAAAGAACCACCTTTGTTTCAGCCTCTGAGGGTGCCTTTTCTGCTGCTTTCAAGGTCATTTTTTCATTTTTAGGCTCACTTGGCCATTTTCAATTTAACCAGCTACCAGAACAACAATGTGAGCTTCAAGGATGAAGAACTGGTAACATCTTAAAACCTCCTAACTATAGGCTCGTGCCCCCATAATAGCTATTCTATTATGCAATTTGCTGAATAATAGAATAATAGACCTATGATAGATTTGCGATGCTCTGGTTGAGAACATGAAAAAACCAAGGAAGGATTGATAAGTGATGGGGGGGGGGGTGGTGGTGAGACGATAAGCTTATGGTGTGGAGAGGGAAACGCGCTGCTAAGCGACGGACCGATCTGCAGCAGATTGTGTCCGAGTGTCGAAGCGAGCGAGTGACAGCCAAACAAAACAGTGGGGCAGTCGGCTGTGGATAAATAGCGGGGCGATTGTGTGTTGTTTTCCCCCTGGACGATGCATAGACGATGGATGGCGATTATGCATAGACGATGGCCATTATGCATAGACGATGGATAGCGATTATGCATAGACGATGGATGGCCATTATGCATAGACAATGGCCATTATGCATAGACAATGGCCATTATGCATAGACGATGCATAGACAATGGCCATTATGCATAGACAATGGCCATTATGCATAGACAATGCATAGCCGCTCTCTCTCGCTCGTCGCTTGGCCGCTGCCCCGCGTCTCTCCGCAATGCCAAGACGCCCAGACAGCGAATCGATCCGCAGCGTTCAAGAGCGCAAGGCCAATGGCATGCTCTCTCCTACCCCACCGGCCCTCTCTTCCCCACGTCTCGCACTCCGTCTCAACCACCGCACCGGTCATCTCCATCTCACTTCCACTTTTCTTCCTCCTTCTTTTCCTTCTCTCTCGTCCAACGTCCACCATCTTCCTCAAAATATCAAGCATAACAAGATCTCCTCTCACTCCCAAAACACACACAGGTATCGTCCTCCACAACCCAAGTCACACAAGTGCTCTCTCCAAACTTCGCTCCCCTCTACTTCCCTTTCTCCTCACACAAAACTCAAAGTCAATGTCCTTCAGTCCGGTAAATGTGTCCTCGATTTCGAAGGTCCTCCCCCAGCGTCTTCCCCTTTGTCTTCTCTGAATCACTCTTCTCCCTTCTCTCACGACCACCCTCAGCCACTTCGTCAACCTCAGCTTGCCATCTACTGCCAATTGTGTCACAAAGAATTCAATCTTAACTCTCCGTCCGATCAAAGTCTGACGGACTCCTCTAGTGACCGTTGGAAGTGCTCGAAATGTCGACTGGCTACCAATCCATCCAAACCTTTTCATGATCCTTTCATCAATCATTCCCATCAAAAACTCTCCTCTGACAGTTCGTTTTTATCAAGTCAATTTTTATTAAGAACCCCACCCCCTTCGTCTGCTTCCCAAAAAAACCTTTTCAAACCTTTTCGCAGTAAAAAACAATGCGACCTCGCATTGGCTCCCTCCCCTCCAATATATAGTAGCGCCCATCATCCTCCGAAACATCCTAGCTCACCTATCTCTAGTCTTCTTTTTTCGTTGAATTCCTTGTCTCCATCCACTCCTTCTCCATGTCGAAAAATTCAAAGAGCCGATTATTCTCCTCGGTCACCCAGTCGTAAACGCAAGAGAAAAGTGTCTGCTGAACGATGGCCTGCTTCTGATGACGATCCTTTTTGGAGTTTGAGTTCTCGCTCTATGGCCACTACCCCCATCTCTGGCTCGACAACAAACTCTGACAAAAAATTCCCTTTTTCTTGGGATCATGACGATGTTGATTCAATCCCTGGCTTAACTTCACCTATCATATTTGCCATGGCCACCCCTAAAAAGTGCATTCGCACAACTACCACCACTACTAACACCAGTGATGTTGACCCAACATCTCCTATCCAGTTTAATCAACCTCAAAACAGTAACCATCATAATCATACGACTCATCTTCTTAAAAGTCCTCTACACGTTAATGACCATCATTTGTTCTCAGACGACTCTCATGTCTGCGAAACGTTCATTTTTTCTTCTCCTAATAACCAACCAAATCGTTCATCAACACACACACCCACTTTTTCCATATTTGATTCTCCTTGCTTTGCTAAATCTCCTAACCTTATGTTGCCAGCTCTCAGAGCCTCATCCCCATGAATGATATGAAGATGACATTATGTTCTCTGTTGTGGAGTGTGATGTTGGTGCCCTTGAAATGGTCATTTCAAGTAAGTATCACGATTGCATCTTTCTCTTGTTTTTTATTTTATTTACTTGATGTGTTTCATATAGGATTACTCACTCTAGTGTTACATTTTTTTTTTCTCCTTCTAATTAGTATTATAATGATCTCTTTTTTTTTTTTTTTTTTTTTTTTTTTTTTTTTTTGTATGCTGCTATGTTGATGTTGTGTGCACGGAACTATTTGTATATATTCATATATATATATATATATATTTGACTTTTGATGGACTTACTCTTCAATCCTTATGTGCCAATATTCTTAGTTAATCTTTCATTTTTAAGTTAAGACAAGACACTCATCCAACATATATGTACCTAGGAGCTTGTTTACAAATGATTGATTACTAGGTATCAAAAAATTTAAACTGGGTATCAGCGCTTGTTTATGTATGTAGATGTGTTGGTAAGGGCTATATATAAAATGATAGCTATAAGCCAATCTCTAATGCATTGACTAGATTCAAGGTTTGTTAGTTTGTGGCTGACAGACCTTTGGGGGTCAGGGGGAATTGAAAATTAATTTTTTGCTTTTCTAACCTGGGTTCATCATGTTTCTTTGCATTTACTTACACCTTGTAAAAATTTCAAGCTTCCTTTTTGTTTGAATGGTATCTGATGCTTGTAACAGCCCTTAACCATAAGTCTTCATGTCAGTGAGTCATCTAGAAGATATAGTGAAGCAACTATCATGGCAAGGGAACAAATAAAAGGTAAGTATGATCTGTAATGCTCACTGGTTTAGATATATTTTAACTTATAACGGGCCAAAAAAGTGCCACAAAGAAGAATAAAATTATATTTATATTTATATTTCTTTTTAATTATAAAAGGAATAAAGTAAGGATGAGGTTAAAAGGGGGGTTACTCAAGGTTTTTATTGATAGGTATATGGGGAATAGCTCTCTGAAGTAACATATAAATGTATATATATATATATATACAAAAAAGATGTAACTATGATTTTCTGGGACTTACCTCCCCAAACACACACCACAAGAGAATTGATAATGTTTGGTGCTTTTTGCCACCTGATTGTTTGACCTGTCAGTCAAGAGATCTATCATTTATTAGCTTGAGACATTTCAAAACCACTTTTATGCATGGACAAGATTGTTGATGTTAATGTGTTGTAGGTGAAATGTCTCAAGCCAATGAATGATAGATTTCTTGACTGATAGGTCAAACAATTGGGTGGTGAAAAGCATCAAATGTCATTGATTCTCTTGTGATGACAGATTATTACCCATTTTTTTCATACCTTTACTCCATTTAAATAAGCAAAAATATATAGATATATATATATATATATATATATATCTAAAAAATCAAAAAAAAAAAAAAAAAAAAGACTGATTTTAAGTTTTAATTATGAAATTGATTTCATTTAAATTGGGTAATGGTGTGATGAACTAGTAGATTTTTATTTTTTTTTTAAAAATTTAATTTAATGTTTTTTTTTTTTTTTTTTTTTTTTTTTTTTTTTTTGTAACAAAATTGCTAAAATAATAATAATAAAAAGTGCACACTCAATTTGGTAATTAATGATTTTTATTTTTATTTTTATTTTTATTTTTATTTTTATTTTTATTTTTTTTTACCTAGAAAAAATGGTGTAGCTATTTCAAAATCCTTTTTTTTATTTTTATTTATTTATTTTTTTTTTAATAATGAACTGCTTGATTTTCTGGGTTTGTTGTTCATTTTAGATGAGCTGACCTTTCATCACTTTTTTTTTTTTTTTTTTTTTTTTTTTTTTTTCAAAACATTTGGTTGGTTGGTTGATGGGTTGGTTGGTGAGTTGGACTTTGATATCTATTCATCATGATTCAAGGGATCTGAAAGATTTCATATGTAATTGAGTGATTGATTAAGTTTCATCACTCTAGATTCATGAGCTATCATATTAAAGATTAAAGATTAAATCTTAAATACAAAAAGATTATGAAGTATTTTGTTCATGCATGAAAGAAAAAAAATATCAAAAAAAAAAAAAAAAAAGTGTTGTTGTTCTTGTTGTTGTTCATCAACATTAAGTGGGAGGGTGTCAGTCTGGATATCCCCAGGAATGAGTAAAAAGTACTTATAAATTATGTTAATCACATGGACTATACATGGGAGCAAAAAAAAATAAAGGTACACAAGTTGTATAAATAAGTGAAAATTATGATAAAATGCAATATATGCCATTATAACACCTTATATACATGCATATATCCACCTTTTATGAGTCTTATGTACTTAATATAAAGTTGGAATATTCTAGGGTAGTTTTAAGAACCTTAAACATAAGGCTTTATAGTTTTTAAGTAGACTTAAAGCTGTTGTTTTCATTGTTTTATGTGAAAAACAAGAAATACGCTTCAAATCACTTAAAAGTTGAATATATGCACTATAAATTCAATAATATTAAAAATGCACCTTGACAGATCAATTTTTCTTAATTAGGACTATTGATTTGGCTACTTAAATGCATAAAAATGACAATTTTGAAATTTGTTGTTTTTTTTTAGGCCAGAAAATGGCTTCTGTGTACTGGCCACATACTGCATGCATTATTCCTATGTGAATAGCTTCATTTTTAAGAAAAGTTAGCATTCTCACCCTATAATTACCCCACATTGTATGTCCACTATAAGGAAACTTGCTAAAATAGGTGACAGGTACTTATTTTGTGTCCTAATTTCATTATTAGTGCATTGACCTTATTATCTGCATTAATTTCATTAATAACCTCAAGATTGACACCTATAATTCACTACCATACTTAAAATCACCTTTTGAGTCAAGAATTTACCTGTGAAAGTGCCTTCCAAAAGACTGCATTCAGCTAACCCACATTTCATGTCTTATTTTGGGTTTCTCATTGGTTTCTCAGTCAATATTGGTCATATTTGGATGAGGATTTCACATATTAATTTGGAATAATAATTTGCTCTTCCATTTCTATGGTTGATCCCCCTTTACTCAGGTGTTATATTTAGTACTTTTTCTTCCTTATTTAGTTTTTTTATTTTAAGAATTACATGCATATACTCTTTTTTTGGAATATTACTCTATTTTTGATGGATTAACATGTATTATTTATGTATTTTGGTGTGTGATATGATTCTTCTTTTGTTACTGGTTAATCTTTATGCTGATGGGAAAATTTAACTTCTAATTTGAGGTGTTATTTACTGTGTAGAGGATTGGTAAATCAAGGGGGAACATTGGGGACTTCATGGGTATAGAAGGAGAAGGTTTTTGGGCTTATATTCTAAATTCTTTATTATAAATATTACAACCTATAGACAATAAAATTACAATCAATTTCATTAGTACTATTAAAGTCTTTGAAAAGTGTTTAAAATTATTATCTCTATTTTTTTACCAACTTTAAATTTGTAAACCATTTATCATTAGTGAGATTAAATTACTGAGATACTTATATTAGGGGGTCTCACATGTGACAAAATATGCCAAAAAAAAAAAAATTACCAAATCAGCCATAAAAAATTGAAATACACCTTCCCTGGACAGGTGTATTTTAATGGCATCCTTGGCCCCAAATACAACTTCTTTTTTTTTTCAAAACAAGCCATCAAAACACTTCACTCTTTCATCTTGATTAGTCAGCACTAGGTACAGACACACCATCACCTTAAATTTTTTTTTCACTTATTATTTAAGGGATTATTTTTCAACATGTGAGATATGCAACAGACCAGAACTTAAGAAGCCCCTTCATCATACACTCACCCTTAATCTTCATCACCACTCATCAACATGCTTCTTTCAGTCTGTCAACAGCTTGAGATCCCTGCTACCGCTGTAGCCCTTGATCTGATGGTTAATCTTAATACTGATTACAATGATGAACTTGACTTGGTTTACATGTGTGCCATGTTGGAGAGCTGCTACTTAGTTTCCAGAACTCCTTCTATATGGCACCAACCACAATTTGACTTTGAAGCTCTTTCCAACATACCCAAAATCAGCTTTAAACAAATTTTCTGTCCAACCTTGACTGGATTTTTCACCTTACTCGATTTGATAAGAGATCACTCAGTTTTCCAGAACAATTCTCATTTTCCACAAAGAGGTCCTTCTATTCAGATATCTGTTGCAATGTGTTGTTTTGGATAAAATGGAAATGGTACTGCTTTAGCCCTTCTTGAAAACCTCTTTCAGATTAGCCAAGGAATTGTTCACCTTTATACAAAGCATGTAATTACTGGTATTCTTTCCCTTGAAGATAAAATTTTGACATGGCTCAATAAGAATGAATGCTTGGAGACCTCTCAGGTAATGCAGAAAGAAGACTTTCCTGGTTGCATTGGCTTTATTTATGGTACCACCATACTGTTAAGTCAAAAACCTACCAGAGATGGAAATAACTATTTTGATTGCAACAAAAGGTTTTTCTTTTAAAATACATGCTTAATCAAACCTCACACTAATCTTTTCCTTTTTGTTTCCTCAAGGTATTTTATTGCTCTTCAACTGGTTTGTGATATCAGCAAGAAATTTATAACTTTCCATGCTGGCTTCTCTGGGGCTTGTCATGATTCCTCAGTATTTCAACAAATGTCTATTTCTCAACAATCTCAATCTTTTTTCAATGAAAACCAATATCTTCTTTCTGATTCTGCATATTCAAGTGGAACTTATATCATCTCAGCTTTTTGTGGTACTGGTGATGAAGAAAGTGAGAAATCTAGATTCAACAAACATTTGGCCAAATATTGTGTCACAATTGAGCATGAAATAGGGATACTGAAAGGCTTATTTTCTTCTCTAAGAGTAATTATATCTTAATCACATAATTAAAAGGAAAGGAAGGTCATGGTAAATTGGATTACAGAATGTCTCATTTTGCACAATCTTCTTGAAAATTTAAAGGATGGATGGAACAAAATTTATGAAGATGAAAATCCTGACCCACTCCCTCCTATTGAGTTTCACAATACTTCATCATCCTCCCAATCCAATTCTATGTGTCCTAAAATACTAACAATCACCCTTTCTCATTTTAATGAGCTAGTTGGATGTTTTTGAAATTTTATTTTATCAATTAATATCAATTTTTATTTTGTGTACAATGAATTTCCCCAGTTTCCCAGTTTCATTCATTTCGTTCATCCACCTAGCCAGGAAATTTCATAAATTTTGAAAATGCATAACTTTTCAATGTTTCTGTCTCTCACTGATAACTCATATTCTCTTCAAACTTCACTTTCTTCAATTCCTACAATTTCTGGTATATCTCATTCCATAAGCTTAAAGGTATGTCACTTTCTTCTCATCTTTTTTATCTCTTAATTGCTAATTAAAATCTATTTTCTTTTTCATTTTTTATTTTTATTTTGTTCCTAAATTTTGGTATATTTCTCCCAAACTTATCTGTTTATATTGATTTACTGACTTATTATATTTTCTCTTTTTTTTACCCATTTTTTCCTCCTTTCCTCCTTTTTTCCTTTTCCTTTTCCTTTTTTAATTTTTTTTTTGGTTTGATCATTGTTTGGTTTTTGTGTGAAAATGGCTTGGAATTTTTTTTTGCAAATTGTTTGGTTTGCCATTGTTTCTGAATTGTTTTGAACATTTTTTTTTTTTTTTTTGGTTTTTTTTTTGGTTTTTCATCTTGGTTTTGTTGTGAATTGTTTGACCATTGTTTCCAAATTGTTTTGGACAATTTTTTTTTCTTTTTTTTTCAAGAAAATCATTTTTTTTTTTTTTTAGCTATAAAGTGATCATAAGACAGTCATTCCTCAACTAGTATATTGAAAAAAAAAGTAAAAAAAGGAACAATTCTGAGGATGAAGATGAGGATAAAGATAGTATTTGGGAGAAAATGAAAGATGGTGATAAAAAATGTCAAAAGAAAAATTATTAAAGATAGTTGATAGAAAGGTAGAATGTATGATTGAGGGAGTAGGATTAGATATTAGTGGTTTAGTTGGTCATGATAATGTTAAACAGTTTAAAAGTATAACAAAGGTGATATGAGAATTGTTGGAAGACTTTCAAGTAGATATAAAAGAAGAAATTCTGAAAGAAATATGCTGATAGTAATTTAAAATTTAAATTTTATTTCATAAAACTAAGTAACTCTTTAATTTTTTCATTTGATTTATTGGCATTAAAACATGCAGTCAAAAAACCATAGTTTATGGATTTTTCTATATCTTCTTGCTTCATTTTGAATTCTTCTGCTTTTAACTGAAATTTAGATTTTTCTAATTGAAATAGATTATATTTGAACTTTTCATCACCCTCTCTTTGAAGTTTTATCTTCTCCCTCTCCAAGTTTAAATGATCCCTCCCAATTTGCATCCTATGATCTTCCTTTTCCTGTAAATGAAGCAACTTTTTTTTGTTGAAAAGTAATTGACATTATGCAGTTTTTTCAAGAGACTCTATCTTCATAATATCTATATTAGCTTTTTCCTTATCTAAAAAAAGTTTAAACTCATATAAAAAGGTGTTGATTATAAAAACTACATTAGTAAAAACTTAAAAAAATCATTACCTTGTTCACATTTGTTAACAATTTTCCCATGAGCAGAAAAAACAGTCTTTGATATAGAATGAGGCATGGAAAAAACACTAGAAGCATTTTTCTTTCTTGTATTACTACTAGATGGTACTGGTTTTTCATCTTCTACCCTTTCATCATTGGATAGCTCCTTATAATTTGATAGATTTTATGGGCCTTAAGTTTGAATGATAAATATTGAGTAGATTATGAATACAAAAAAATAGCCAAAGTATTGAAGCTTACAAGAATGGGTTCATCCACCTCAGGGAAAGAATGTAAGGCAGGTTTGTCAAGTTCAGGAGAGTTGAGTAAAGGATATAAGGGGAAATATTTATCTTTGGTATTTAGATTGCTTGCTTTAGGTGCTTGGGATATGTATGAGGGATTGACATCAGGTCTTTGTCCAAAGAATTCATCCATTTGATGATAAAGGCGACACATAGCATTGAGTTTTTCAGAAATAGAAGTGATACCTTGTTATTTGTCATCTTCAGTAACTCCAAAGCCAGTTAAAGAGGAGCCATCTTTGCCTTCTTATATTTAAGTTGATAATTTTTAAATCTTTCTCACATTTTATTTTTTTGAAAAGTCCATCTTACCTTTAGTTATGGACTTTAATTCCAGTTCCATTTGATTATAACCGCTGAATTTGGAGGCAGGTGGACAACCAACTTGGGTATCCTTTTCACAACCAAAGCAGGCTTCAACATTGGATTTAATTTTTAGCCAGTTTTTTAAAATCTGAAGATCAGCTGGTTTTTATTGAGTAAATTTTTGAGAAGTAGCTTTTGGACAAGGCATGATGAATGAGAACTCAAAAAATATATTTTTCAGTGAATAAAGAAATTTTTGTTGAGGGAATAAAAAACCTAACCAAGCTGATGTATGGACTTAAAAATATGGCCTGAAATAAGTATAAGAAGTTTAAAGGATAGAAAATTGAACTGGAAGTGTTGAAAAACTTACTGGGGTAATGTGGATAAAAATTAGTATTGGAAAAGTGGGAGGGAAAAGATGTGATATGTGGTGGATAGGGGGGGATCTATGTATAGATGGGCTGACCTGTGGGTTGAAAAATAGTGCTAGAGTAGAACATATTTCACATCATTTTAGAGATTCCAAGTACCAAAAAAGCCATCTTTCATGGTGTGTTTGTATGACCTTTTTCAAATGATATCTTCTAGGCATATTTGGTCATGTTTGAGACCCACTATTTAGTTATATTTTACTACTTATTGTATTTTTACTACAGTATTCATATAGGACCATTAAAATCTTCTAGACAACTGACTAATCAAACTATTCAAGTACAGAGTTGTGAATGGCTGGAATAGTTAGTTTTCTAGAAGATTTTGATGATCTTATATGAATACTGTAGTACAAATCCAATAAGTATTAAAATATAACTCAATATAAGAGTCTCAGTAATTTTAATCTCACTAATAATAGGGGGTATCAATGTTCAGGGATCCGTAATTAAATTAATTGCGGATAAAAATCTATATACCCCAATTATCTTCCGCAATTATTTTTGCTAATGATTGGGCTATTAGACACTTTACATGTCAATGTTCACCTCTTATCCGACATTTTTCTACTCAATTTTTCATAACCACATATTGGACAACTTTCTGTCATAACCACATCTTGGCCTACTTTCATTCATAACATCTGCAATTATATGTCATGTGACTTGCATACAAATCAATCATGGATGTGATGAGTTTGGAATCAGGAATTAGGAATGGAAATTAGGGTATAAGAGGCGGGATAATGCATTATCATGGATTCCTTATCCCCTAGCCCCGGGGCTAGAGGATAAGAATCTTCCGCAATTAATAATGTCTGATCCGGGGGAAAAAATTCCAAATCCCTAATTGAGGATCCCTGAACATTGATACCCCCTAATATATGGGCTAATATCTTATAGTTGGTAGAAAAATAGAGAATCTAATTCAAACACTATTCAGGGAGTTTAAAAGTACTAATTAAATGTATTGTAATTGTAAGTGTTATATTTTTTAATTGTAATGATAAATAATGTAGAAAATAAAACCAAAAAAACCCTCATTTTTATACCCAATAATCCTCCAATGAATCCCCTTGCTTTACCAGTCCTATACACGGACAATGAAGCCTCATTCTAGCTAATACAAATTTCCATCAACATGAGGAATAAACTATAAACCAATTAGAATTATATCAGCTGGTAAAATCCTGGAGCAATAGGGATAATCCATCAAAATAAAAGAATAAGCAAAAAAGAGAGTATATGCATGTAATAATTTAAAATAACAGACTAAAAAAATAAAGAATAACACTAAATATTACAAAATATTTAAGGCAATTAACAATAGAAATGATGGGGCTAATTATTCCAATATACTATGTGAAATCCCCGTCCAAAAATGACCAATATTGACTGAGAAACCCCTGAGAAACCCAAAAAAGGAGGTGAGATGTGGGGTAACTGAATGCAGTCCTTGTCAGGCGCTTGCACAGGTAAATCCTTGAGTAATTTAGGCAAATTTAAGCATGGTAGTGAATTAAAGGTGCCAAGCTTGAGGTTATTAATGAAAGTAGTGCATATAATAGGGGGTATCAATGTTCAGGGATCCCCACTTAGGGATCAGGAATTTTTTTTCATGAGATCAGACATTATTAATTGTGGAAGATTCTTATCCACTAGCCCCAGGGCTAGTTGATAAGGAGTCCAAAATAATGCATTATCCTGCCTCTTATACCCCAATTTCTGTTCCTGATTCCTAATTCCTGATCCCAAACTCATCACATCCATGATTGATTTGAAAGCAAGTCACATGACTTATAATTGCAGATACCATTCTTATGTATCCCATCACTCTACGATACTTAATTTTGGTGGAAAACACATAAAATTTTTTTCTATCTACACACCCCACCTGCTCATTTGGTGGTGAATTACCACTTCCCACTCATCACCTAAACCTTCTACCAACAACCTTTTCTACCAAAAATTATGAAGCACCTCTCTACTAGGAAGCAACTTCACTCAGCTATGAATGCTATCACTTTAGTTTTAGCCACTGACTCTGTTTATTACTCTGGTTTGGAGGACACTTTATCTCACCACACAATATGGGGGGCGGACTTGCTAGCAAGTCCGCAACCTTGGACCCAAACTCACCATAGATTGAACACACATTGAGCTATTGATAAAGGAACCATTCAATCAGGGATGAACACCACTCAGCAGAACAGTTTTAGGTGGGTGTTCAAGTAGAGTTCAGTATGGGTTCAGTATGAGTTCAGTCTGAGTTCCATCTGAGTTCCATCTGAGTTCAGGTTGAGGACTTGCTAGCAAGTCCACCCCCTATATTGCGTAGTGTCTTACATGTCTTTTCTTTCCAAAAAGTGTTGTGTCATCCCAAGGGGGCCAAATCTTTATCATGATCCCAGATATGATCTCTGCTCCATTCTCAACATTCCTCATTTAAACTTCACACAACTTTTTCAAACCTCTCCTGATTCTTTTTTCAAAATTTCTCAACTCATTTCCAATCATCCTATCTTCCATAATGATTCCCATAACAAACAGTGTGATCCTGCCTTTCAACTTGCTGTTGCAATATTTCACTTTGGCTCAAATATAAATGGTTCTTCTGTAAGACGTTTAGATATTCTCTTTACCATTAGATATGGTACCGTCATATTATACACCAAGCGCTGAATGATTGCTATCCTTTCTCTCAAGTATCAAACACTTGCTTGGCCAACTCCACAACAGCAACTTGAATCCTCTCAAGTAATGCAAGCCAAAGTTTTCCCTGGATGTGTAGGTTTTGTTTGTGGTACAACAATACCTTTGCGTCAAAAGCCTGCTCATGATGGCAACCTTTATTTTGATTGCAAAAATAGGTTTCTTAAAAATGTTCTCCAATTTCACATCTTTCATAAACTAACTTTTAATCTTCTTTGTAGATACTTTATTGCCGTTCAACTTGTCTGTGACGTCAACAAAAATTTTATTGCTTTTCATAGTGGCTGCCCTGGCTCATGTCATCACTCTTCCATCTTCCAAAGAATGAGGATTTCTCAAAGTCCGGACTCATACTTTGAAAAATCTCAGTACCTCCTTTCAGACTCAGCATATGCAAGTGGGAAGTACATTATACCTGCTTTCCATGGTGCAACTTTAGAAAATGACCCCAAAACCACCTTTAATTATCACCTTGCCCAATCAAGAGTACGGATTGACCATGCTACTGGGATTTTAAAGGGAAGATTTTCTAGTCTCTGGGAACTCAGAATCAAATTTCAAAAAAAAAATGGAAATCAAAACTGCAAATCATTGGATAATGACTTGCGTTATACTCCACAATATCCTAGCTGATTTAAAGGATGAGTGGAATGATCTTTATGAAGAAGAGGATCCTGAACCAGCGCTGGCTCTCCCCTCCCTTGAATCACAAAACATTCATTCAACTGGCATATGCTCTGTCATTATGCCAATTACCTTCCACTATTTTGACAAACAACCCTTTTAATTTTTTGATTTCATACTCTCCAAATGTCTAATTTGTATACTTTATTCGGTTGGCTTGGTATTTTTGTTTGTTGCATATTCATTTTTTTTTTGAATTTACGGTGAATATCTCTTTTTTGGATGGCTCATTGGTTTTCTTTCAACAACTCAACATGAAATCACATATTTTCTGAAATTGCATATTTTTTCAGTGTTTCTTTTTTCATTCTTCACTCATATCCTTTTCATCCTCTCCTCAAACATCCCTCAAATATATTGGTTGCATTTTTTTTAACTCATCTCACCAGGTAAGTCATTTTTTTCATTTTTATTGAATTTTTATTTGCTAATCATGATTTTTTCTTTGCTTTTTTTTGCTTTTTTTTTTTTTTTTTTTTTTTTTTTTTTTTTTGTAAGTGCTTCATTTATTTTTTCTCAAAGTTAAATTAATTTTTTTTTGTTTTTTCTCTCCCTCTTTTCTCTCTTTTCCTGCTCTTTTTCCCTCCTTTCCCCCCTTTAGCCCCCCTTTTCCCTCTTTAGGCCCCTTTTTTTACCCCCTTTAGGCCATCTCTCAACTCTCCCCCCCTCTCCCCTCCACCGCTTCCCCCCTCCCCCCTTATTCCTTTCCCCCACTCCCATCTCACCTCACTTCCACCCTCTACCTATTAGCTAAACGAATTGCTTAGCAATCATTAGCTAATTAACTTAATAGCTAAAAAAATTGCTTAGCTATTTTTTTAGCTATTAAAGGGGGAAGGAGGCAAGGTGAGAGGGGAGGGGGGAGGGGAGAGGGAGAAAGGGGGGGAAGTGGTGGAGGGGAGAGGGGGAAGAGGGGGTTAGAGTTGAGAGGTGGCCTAAAGGGGGCAAAAGGGGGTAAAGGGGGGGAAAGGGACTAAAGAGGGGAAAAGGCGCCTCACGGGGGAAAAGGGGGAGAAGGGGGTTTTGAGGAGATCAAGAAGGGGGAGGGGAGTTTGAGGACACCAAAAAGAGGTAAAGAGGCAGACAAGGAGGGATAATATGGGATTATGTAAAAGAAAATATTTGTTATTTTTATTAACATTATTTTGTTTTATTTTACAGAATATTATAAACAAAATTTTTTATGGTTCAAGCTGAATCAAAATTAAATTTTGTGTGTGTTTAAAATTTTGATATTTATTTTTCGGAAAAAATTTTCTGATACAAAAGTTTTTTTTATCATTTTTTTTCAATGAATTTAGTTGGTATATCTAACACCAAGTAACTTTAAAATTCATTTTTTTGGAAAATAATTTTACTCATGTTTTTTTTATTTTATTTTTGTTTCAATTTCTTTTTCAAGGAAAGTTTTAGTAATTGATTTCTTTTCAAAAAACAATTATTTGGATTAATTTTTATCAATAAAATTTTTAAGGTTGAATAAACAAACTAAATTTTGTGAGTTTTATTTCTTTGCCATTTTATTTTTTTGGTTTTTGACACAAATTTTTTTTTGTTCAGAGAAAAAAATATCTATTTTTTCAGAATCACCTCTTAATTCTCTATCATTATCCTCTTTATCCTCTTTATCATCTTTTTCAAATTCAACTTCATTTCAATCATCATCCAAAATATCAAAAAAAATAATGATGTTCAAAGTCAGCAGAATAAAGGAAATTTAAAAAAGAAAATTATTTTGCATTGTTTATATGGCCATATATCAAATATCCATTACTATAAAACAAGAGTGGATCAAAAAAATTCTTATCCAAATGAGTTACCAGAAGGTTTAAAATATTTAACCAAATCAGGAGATGATGAAATTAAAGCAGTAATCAGTAATATATTTAAACCTCAATTTATTTATGAAAATCATTCTTTTAATGGTTCAAAAGATGAAACCTTTAATCAACTATCAAATCTCATAATAACACTATATCAAATGGCTTTGGCTTGTTTACCATTAAGGAATACAAATTTGTTGGGTGGTATTATGATTGGATTTGTTTGGAGACCAGGATTTTTTAGAAGCTATTCTTTTGGTATGTCTGATAATATATGTTTCTTTCTTAAAATCATGTCACTAATTTTATTTCCATAGGCATCTATTCTTTACTTAAAAATTTATCTAAAGCTGAAAAAGATGATGATTTTTGCTTATGGGACACCTTACCTTCTTTCAATACTCTTATTGCTCTTTGCCTCAAAAAAATCTGTAATAAAGCTTTTAAAAAGAATCATCAACTTGCTACCAAAGTTGGAATACCAAATTGGTGTGACTCCAAATGGGTAGAAATTAGCAACCAATATCTTTTATTTTCAAATTCTATTATTACTCATTCAGGATTCCACAATAAGATTCATATTGATAGTAATGATGCAAATTATCTTACTTTTGGAATTTTCTCATATATCAATCCAATAACTGGAAAACCTATTCCTTCCCCAGATAAAATAAAAGGTCATGGGCTATACTTTCCAGATCACAACTATATAATAAATTTTGGATTGGGAACTGGAATCATCAAAACTATTTGGAACTCTTCTAACAATAATCACCAAACAACAAAAGCTCCCCCTGGTTTGGAATCTTGTCACAACTTTACTCATTTTGGCTGCTTCTTCCAAATTAGTCAAAAACTAATCCAAAAAATCAATAAGGTAAAAAAAGAAGGTAAATTTAACAGATATAAAAAAACTTTATGTAGATAAAAAAGGTATGGGGATGAGTAGATTCATCAAATATTTTTTATTTTTTCATAAATTTTTATAAATAACTCTTATATTTCAAATTCTTAAAGTAAAGTAATAACCCAATGACCTTGAGTTGTATAAATGGGAATCATGAGAGCATTTATTTGTTTCATGAGGTTTCTCATCCTATATTTGTGGAAGTCCCAAACTTTTGTTTCTAGATGTATCCACATTTTGGCTAGAGGAATTTTCATTACTTTAAAACTAGGGAAATTGATATATATTAGTTGTTTATATATTAATTTATGTAATTATATTAAATTTTGGTGATTTTCACCCCTTACTACAATAAAATGCAGGGGAGAGTGTTGTCAAATTTTAAAATATGACATGTGAAATTGATGACTTAGAAAAATTTTGGTGATACCCACCCCTTGCTTCAATAAACTTCAGGGGAGGGTATTGCCAATTTTTTAAAACAGATATAGAGTTTTTTTGACTTAGCTGTATATAGAAAAGTAAATTTAATGATTTGAATGTAAAGAAGAAAAAATGTATGAGTTTTTCAAATTTTTGCAAAAAAAAATCATCTAGAATCAAGACCTTTAAAAAGTCAGCTTATATGAAATTATCACCAAAAAGAAATAAAATAAAATTTATTTAACCAAAAAAAAAAAAATCTAAAAATCACATATCAGTGAGGAGTGTGTGCTGAGGATCAATTATTAGCTTTAATTCATTCTATCAAGAAAACTTTCTAAACGAAATAAAAAAACTAGTTATCAAACATTTTCATTAAGCGTTTGATTTCATAAATAGATTTTTTAGCTTTAACACATTCTCTCATAAAATCTTTCTTTTTTGAACCATCTTCAAGTTGATACTTGAGTTTCATTTGATCCAATAGGAAATTGTACTCAAGAGCCTTCTCCTCTTTCTTTATTTCAATTTTCTTCTCCTCCAAATCATGTGCCCTCTCATCCCTCTTTAAAGAAATCTTAAATTTCTTCTCCTTCAAATCTTATACCCTGTCATCCCTTCATAAAGAGAGCTTGTATTGTTTCCCTTGAAAGTTAAGAGTATCTCTTGCAACTTCAACTTTACCTAGAGTTAAATGGAATATTCACAAAAGAAAAGAAAAGCTCACTTAATTATTAAGAGGTATGCTATCACTTATCAGATTCACGTTTCTCCAGAAAATCATCAATGGAAGAAAAGGGGTTTGGGAAAAAATATCTCTGTTTCACTTTCTATGACTGTTGAAATTAAAAGTAGTTGATGGTTTTTGCTTTTTATTTTGGAGGTAAAATTTTCCTCTTCATCATTGATGCTAGCTTCAGACTCACTTGCTTGAGGATCCTGGGTTTATTAATTAGCCTTTTAAGAAATAAAAAAAAATAAAACAACTAGAAAAGAAATAAAAACTTACTGGAGTGGTATCACATTGGTTTATATCACCATAAGGATCTATTGGAAAGCTATCTAGATTTTTTGATTTTAGAACAGGGGAGGCTTGAGTGGAGGAAGAGGATGGGAAAAAATTTGTTTTGACATCATGTTCAGAGATAGAATCTTCACCATCCAACATGTTTTCAGGATTAACATCAGCTTGCTCTCCAAAAATAGAATCCATCTCTTTAAAGTATGGACATAGAGATTCTAGTTTATCATCTATGGATTTTATGCCCTTACTGATATCGATGTCAGTAATACCAAAAAAAGTAGAAAATGAAAGTGTCTTTAACTCCTTGTATTTGGTTTGGTAATGCTTGAAGTGTTCAGAAATCTGTTTAGGTAAAATATCAATCCTTCCCTTTGTCTTATTTTGTGATTCATTGGCCATTAGAAGATAGCCATTGACTTTTGATGCAGGGGGCCATCCTACTTTAGTTGCATTCTCAGTACCAAAAACAAGAATCATAATTAGTTTTTATTTTTAGCCAGTTGATAAGTATGAGATGATCATCTTTTTTTAGTTGAACAGTCTTTGATTTCTCAGCTGAGCGGGGGAAAGAGGGAGTGATGGGATTTGAAGAAAATCTGGGCGATGGATGCCTTTGAGAAGATCTATGACAACAAGGCATGTTTAGATATTTGAAGATGAAAAGGAGAAGAAAAAAACAGATGAGATGGGGAGTGGTTCTGAGCAGATAGAATGAATAGACAGGATGGGAGTGTGCAGCAAGGCAGGAAGCCTGTGATATCCAGAAAGTTGTCCAAGATGTGGTTGTGAAAAATTGAGGATAAAAATGTTGGATAGAGGTGAAAATTGACATGTAAAAGGTCTAATAACCTAATTATTAGCAAAAATAATTGTGGAGGATAATTGGGGTATAATGATTTTTATCCACAATTAATTTAATTGCGGATCGGTCAACATTGATAACCCCTAATAATAATAATCATAATTATAATTATAATAAAATTAAAATTAAAAATAAATAAATTAAAATAAATAATTAAACTAAATTAAATTAAAAATAAAAAGTATAAAATTAAAAATTAAAAGAGAGAGAAATGTTTTAGTTTATAACAATTAAATTAAATTAAGTAAGGATGAGATGAAATACTAGATTAAATTTTAAATTTTAAATTTCCTTTTAAAAACAATCCCAATTGCACTGTTTTATTGATTTTTCTGCAGTGCTCTTTTTATTTACTAATTTATTTTAAAATGTATATGTTAGAGTTGTTGTATATAATTTTCTTGAGGGGTTATGTTCATTTATAATTCTAGTAAAAGGAGCATTTTTAAATAATATGTATCCCCCAGATAATTTTTATACTTTTACACTAACAATTTGATCCACTCCATCATGCCATTTTTCATCAACACAAGAGTTCATATCACTCTGTAGCTGATTTAAATTACTTAAAGGAGAATATGCTACAATTCCATCATCAACATGTATCCATAAAATTGAGTGCACAAAGGCCTTACTCAGAACATTAACCAATGAATCAAACATTGATGGTTGGTAACCCAATTGTCAAAGCTTTGATGAGCAATATTTCCACCAGCACCTAGAAGCCTTCCTAGTTTCATATATGGCCTTTTCAAGTTTGTATACTTTTTTTGACCCTGTTATGAAACCTTCAGGTTGCACAACAAAGATATCTTTTTCAATTGGTGCATCCAGATATTCTGAAATCACATGAAAGGAGTGTAGATGCCAGCCAAAACAAGCATCCAGTGTAAATATGAGTTGAAAGGATGTGAAAGTTTCTTTAGGCGCAAAAGCTTCATCAAAAATTTTATTGTATTCTTGACAGAACCCTGTTCCACAATGCACACCTCATATTTGGGGGGAAATTAGTTTTTTCATCCTTTTGACTTTAAAAACCCAGAAGGCCCCCATCTTCCTTCCAGATATGGAGCTGCCATTGGTCTATCTACTAGTTTCCAAAAAACCCTATTAGCAAAACATTTTAACTCTTATTCACAGGCCTGTATCTAAAGATGAGAGTTTACTTGTTTCAATGCACTTTTGATATATTTGGAAGAAATAGGGCATAATTAATTACACTCTTTCTGAGTTGTAAACACCAAATTTTCTTAATCTTCAATAGTTTCATCAACCTTTGTATTTCTAAGTGTTAAAGTGCTGAGAATAAAATTGAGTTTATATTTTTGTACAGAAATTTTGGTAATGGGCAGAGAAGGAGATCTTGTGAGTGTTGGAAGAGAAGCTACAGCTGTTGAGTTACCAATTTTATTGAAGTATCCCAGAAAAGCAAGCCTTTACCTCATTTTACATACCCAATAAATAAAATTTAGATCCACAATCATCAATATTTTGCCTATTTTGATTTGGGCACATGAAAATAGGCTACATCACCAAAAAACCCTTAGATTTCCATCTGTGGTTTTACTCCAAACAAGGCTTCATATGGAGTTTTGTTGCCTGTCATTGAGTTTGGATGAAATTTATGTAGATAGGCTTCCCAAAGGAAATCAGATCCCCAAAATATCTTCCCAAAATGGCTCTCATACAATACTGAACAGCCAATATTGGATACTGTTCTATTGAAACATTCAGCAACACTTTTTTGTAGAGAAAGGTAAGGAATAGTGTGTTCAAAGTGAATTCTTCATTGCTCTAACAACTTCAGGAATGTTGCATTCATATATTCAGCTCCATTGTTGGATCTGTAGGTCTTGACTTTCTAAGAGGTTTTTGTTTCCATTGCAACAAGAAAACTTACAAAAAATCAAGAAAATTTGACTTAATTTTAATTATTTCACTTACAGGATACAATATAGGGTTCCAGTTCTGGCAAAGTGGAACTTAAAAATATGAACTTATGTTTGGTCAAATCAGTACTTATCTAAGTGCAGATTTCCAAAACACACTAGCCCCAAAACTGGTGTATTTCAAAATTGAATCAAGTCACTTATTTCAATCAAATTCTCAATTTCTTAACCAAAAGTGCTGCTTTCACAATCAAGTCCCATTTCACTTATTTTTCAGCATCATCATATTCATCCAAGACACAAGGGAAAAAATCCTTGAACTAGATGTCTAGTTCAGTTTTTGGTTTCAGGGTAAAACTCTGGGTCTGATTTGTGGAGTGACCCTTTTTGACCCCACTTTTTTTTTGCTTTTCTGAAATTGGTATCTCCTTAGTTCATGTCTCTCATCTTCAAGGATTCATCCCAAAAATTCTATTTGCACCTCCATTACCCTTCTCTTCCAAGAGTACCCACACCACACCTCCTTGATCCTCTTCAAAAGGTAAAAAATAAGGTGGGCCCAAAAAGTTACATTCAATGCACAGGGGAAAAAATGGTGAACTAGATGTCTAGTTCTATTTGTGACGTTATTACATTCATAGGTGTGCTTTTGGGGAAAACCATTGAATGCCACTTTTTGTTCCCACCTTACTTTTTGCCTTTAGAAGACAATTAAGGTGGTGTGGTGTGGGTATGCTTGTGGGAGGAGGGAAGAGGAGATGCAAATAGATCTTTTGAAGAACTTTATGAAGATGAGATGAGATGAGCCAAGAAGATTTCAATTTCAGAAAGTAAAAAGAATAAGGTGGGGTCAAAGAGTGTCACTCCACAAATCAGACCCAAATTCTCACCCTGAAATCAGAAACTGATATTGACATCTAGTTCAGGGGGTTTTCCCCCTGTGATCGTCTGTCACAAAAACACAACTAGGAGTTGAATAGGACCACAAAACTGAAACAGACATCTAGTTAACAATTTTTCCCCCTGTGAAGCACTCTAAAGCATAAAAAATTATCACTCAAGGAATTGTACATCATTTACATTATTTTACCATATAAGAGTCATGCCTTCCTCACTATCAAATCATGATAAGCTATATCAATAAATCAGTATCATAGCTCTTGATCTCCCCTTTGATTCTTATTCTCATCTTGAATAAGATGGAAAGAAAAAATTAAATTCTTCCCAAAATTCCCCAAGTTCTTCATACCCTAACATATACCATCCAGACACTCCTAAATTATCTGAGCCCAGGTTTAGAAGGCTATTTAGGAATTCCCAGGAATGTTTTCATAAATTGGTCAAGCTTATACAGAATCTGTCAGTGTATGCTAGTATTTAAGTATGATTTAATAGTAAATATTAATTTTCCTACTATTTAATATTAAATGATTTATGGATTAAACCTCAGGGAAAGACTAATAAGATAGTTATGCTCAGTATTAACTCACAATATTTGGATTGGTGTGGACTAGTGGTGAATAATAGGCTAATATAAAGATAATATTAATTTATAAAGGCTTTGAAATATATTTTTTATATGTTAATAATTGTTTTATAATTTTTATTTGACTTTTAGTAAGTAAGTAATATCCAATAACCCATCAAATCCTCCCTTACTTATACCAAAATACACTGGAGTGCACAGACCTTCAATCCAGATGATGTCACTTCTATCCCCGGCTATTACAGCACTGTGAGGGCTTATAACCTCCCCATGGTTTCCACTTCATGAATTTTCAACACCCAGAACTCCATTAAGGACCCTCCATCACAATTAATGATATCATACACCCATACCATAAATAGAGAAAACAGATAAAGGCAGATACCATAAAGAAACAGGTAAAATAACTCATCAAAAGAGAATAAAATGAAACCCAAAGCATATAAAGGAACCAAATCAACTTTCCAAGCCCCAAATAATATCCCAAAGCTACCATATTAACCCAGTAATCATATCCTAACCCAAAAATCTGTAAAAATCCATTAAAGGAAGCAGATTAAGTTGTCCAAACTGGATATATGCACCTGGAAAAGGTGTATATGCTTGTGTAGGAGTGGTGAGTCAATATAATACATCAATATGACCTAAAATAAGCAGAAAAATAAAGCTTATAGTCTATTTAGAGGTTTAAACCTGCATATAGACCTATATATACATAATATAACTGCATATTTCACTGAATATGAGGTTTATATATACATATAAGCTTATTTATGTCTATAATTACTTAATATCACTTTAGATAAATATATGATGACTACATTAGCACCTTAATAAGTACTATAGGGATATGGATAAGCTAGTTAAACTACTATAAGTCATATAATAGTTTAATAATTATATATATAAGCGTAATAACCATAAATATAAGTATTATAAACATGATTTTTACTTATAAGCTTAATTCAACTAAGGTTATATTATTTTACACATAATAAATAACTGTTACGGACCTAGATCCTTATGTACTTAGCTATCAACTATACCTACCTGGAGACACGTCATCACTTGTTCCTCCGGTTCTATCAGGAGTCTAGCTGATGCCATGTCAACAGGTAAAGTAATACATATATGGTTCTATCCAGAGTCTAGCTGGTGCCGTGTCAACAGGTTATGGGCTTTCCCAAATGGTAGTTCAGAAGCTCCACTTTTTAATAAAGTAACAATCAAACCCACCAGCTTCTTGAGTCCAACAGCTTATTGCTGGTTTAACAAACCTCCCCTTCCCTTTGATGCCGGATATGGGTGTCATCTTGGGTCTTAGCTGACTCATTCCTGCTCAACTTTGTGGCCAGAAACAGCCAGAGATTCCTCTTAATCTTTTATATGCCAAAATTCCCTTTTCCTTGGCCTCAACGGGCTACAAATCTTAAAATTCTTCTCATTAGTGTGACCCCTAAAAGGCACAACCACCACATTCTCATTATCTCTGTGCTTCATCATGTGCAGGCCTTAACAGGCAGCATCCCCTATTCCCTTATCTCTCATTTCTCTGAATTCTACAACCTCAGAAAACAAAGCAAGTCCAAAAATCTTCAGTTTCGCCACTTATTCCAATTCCCTTCTTGCTTGATCTTCACTTTACATGCCAACTATCTCAAATCTCAACAGCCGCTTTTCTTTACTTACTCTTCAAATCAATTCTCCCTGGTGCTTTGGTTTTTTCTTTTATTTTCATAAAGTACTTTGTGGTATGGTGCTATCTTGATGTGTGGGGATGTATTTACTTTATTCATTTTAATTTTCTTTACTCTTGTTAAATACATTTAACTATTGTACTAGTTTACTTTAGATTTTAGGTATTTTGTTACTTTTAAGTTTTTTCTCTTGTTTTCTTTTTCCGCACTCTCATTTAATTAGTTCTTTGTTTCTTTTCTTTGTTTCTAGTGAGTTCTCTTTATGTATAGTTATCCTGATATAGGTTGATAGTGAAGTGGGGGGGGATTTTACGGACCTAGATCCTTATGTACTTAGCTATCAGCTATATCTACCTGGAGACACGTCATCACTGGTTCCTCCAGTTCTATCCGGAGTCTAGCTGATGCCATGTCAACAATAACCAGTCCTGGGGATACCTAGGCTGCAAGAGTCATATCATTTTTCAAAACATTTCTCAAAAAAACAACATGATACTTTAATTCAATTGGCTGTCTCACTATTCTGTTTGGGCTCCAATGGTAATGGATATTCCTTGAAATGTTTATAAAATGACTTCTCTTTAGGGAATTGCTCAATTAATAGCTATAACAAACAATGCATCACTGCTATTCTTTCCTCAACTTCTCAACTAACTTCATAGCTGAAAAAAGAAGAGCATCTTTAATAATCTAACTTTATTCAAAAATTAAGTTCAAGAAAATATTCCACAAATGAAGGTAGACATGGTACCACAGAGTCATGGCCTGAAAGTCTAAAACCTCAAGTAAGTAAAGTGGATAAATGACTTGTTTTTGGTAAATTAGAACATTAAAAGAGAAAAATGGAAACCATTCTTTGATTCCATACTTTTCATTTTTACCTAAAAATTTTAAAAGTAACAAAATATTCTTTTCTTACCTTACTTACCCTATTGATTAAGTCTTGATTGATTTTGAAAGAAGAGTCAAGATGTTTGAATGTATCACATGATTCCAAACCAATAGTTTGTGTATTTTGATGATTTTCCCTAGAATGATAAAGAAATATATTCATTTTTGTTGATTAAATTCAACATGATTCTATAATATACCAATAAAATGAATGTATTGATAAAAATTCATAAAAATAGAATACTCACTCATTTCAATATAATCCTATAATGATAAACCCAAAAGGATGCCAAAAGTGTACCAAAATAAATCCAAAAAGTCTCCAAAAGTGCAAATGAAATCACTTAACTTGAGATTTTTTTTAGAAATGCAAATTTGCTGTTACAAGTATTCACATTATCATGATATAAGCATTTTAGAAGCTTTATTAATTAAGTATTTAAATCAAAATAAAAAAAAGTAAAACAAAGCAACAAAAAGGACTCAACTTTAAAGGTCAATATCTCAGAAACAACTGAACCGAATTCAAAACAATTTGTGGGAAATGAAAGAGAGGCTTAAGGAGAATCTTGATTATAAAGGACATGAGATTTTAATAAACCTAACCCTATTTCCAACTTTTTTTTTGAAAATTTCATAAAAATTTGAGAATTGATAGTGAAAATGATAGCAAAAGGGATTCAATAAGTCCACCAATATCCAGATAATTTTTCTATATAGATTGTAGGGTGAATTAATAATATACAGAAAGAGATATCTGGTAGCCATGAAAAAAAGGAGATGACACTTAACTTGATGGAAAGGTAGGAAAAAATAGAGTGAGAAAGAGTGAAGTTGGAATTTGGAAAAAATTGAATATGGAGCAAGTGAAATGCAAAAAGAATGTGCTATTAATAGTGAAAAAAAGAAGGCTCAAATTTTAATGTCAATATCTCAGCAACAACAAGATGCAGGGAAAATTAGAAACTTCAGCTAGAAAAAGTGATGAATCAAGAAATGAAAAGGAATTGACTTACTGTGATGAGAAAGAAAACAAAATTGGGTCAGAAATTTTGACTAAGAAGAATTCAAATATTTCCAAAAATGTGACAATATAATGTTGCAAATTTCAGTTAGAGGTGTGTTCCAAGGATAGCTGGGTGAAATTGCTGATTTGAGGTTAGAACTGATACCCACTTTTGAAATAACAATTTTTTTTTCAAAATTCAAATTTTGATTTGGTTTGAAATCCACCTTTAAGTAAAGTTTGAATTTCAAGAGCTGATACCCCCTATTAGGGGGTTTCAGTTCTGGAAAATCAGCTATTACAAATATGCACTTAAATTTGGCCAAATACACACTTATTTAAGTGTGGACTTCCACAACACACTAGAACCAACACTAGTGGATTTCAAAATGAAATAAGTCACTTATTTCACTATAATTGTCACTTTCTCAACCAAATGTTCTGATTTCACCATAAAGTCTCATTTCACTGATTTGTCAGCATCATCCCATTCATACACAGCACTTCTAAGCATAGCACTTTTTAACTCAAAACATTGTACATAATTTACATTTTTATACCATATAAGATTCATGGCTTCCTCACTCTCAAATAATGGTAATCTACATCAAGCAATGACTTTCACAGATCTTGATCTCCTCTTGGACTCTGATTGTGATTCTGATTCTGATCTTGAAGATTTTCTTTTTTTATCAAAAGTGACCAGGAAATGTTACTTTCTTCCAAGAAAGCCTCAAGTACTTCATACTCCCAAGTAAACCATCCAAACACTTCTTAACCTATCTTTACCCAGTTTTAGAAAGTTTTTCAAGACTTCTCAGGAATTTTTCCTTAGGATGGTTATTTTTTTGCATATTGACATTTATTTTGAATTTTCTGTCATAGTCTCCTTTTTCAAGTTTCTTTGTTTTCCTTCATCAACTCAACATAATATTGCAAAATTTTTCAGTCATTCTTTTTTTCTTTCATCACTCATACCCATTTCCCCCTCTACTCTTTCATCCCTCAAATAATTTGAAGTCAATTGTTTTCTCAACTCATCTCTCCAAGTAAGTCATTTTTTAATTTTTACTGATATATTTGCTAATTATAAGTTTTTTTTTGTTTTTTTTCTGTTTTTTTTTTTTTCTTTTTTGTATCTAAATTTTTTTAGTGAGTGTTTATTTGTTAATTTTAAAGGTAAAATTAACCTTTTTTCTTCTCTGACTCTTTTCTTTCTTTTTTAGCTCCATCATCCTGCTCTTCATCCCTCCTTGGCATTTTCATTATTCCCCCTTTCCCCTATTTCACTTTTTTTTTGGTTCCATGTCATTGAAACACATACATTGCACATTCTTTAAGAATTTCACAGGCTCCATATTTAATTTCCCCCAAATTCTAACTTCACTCTTTCTGACTCTATTTTTCCTACCTTTCAATAAAGGTAAGTTTCATCTCCTTTTTTTCATGATTATATGATATCTCTTTCTTTCTATGTAAACTTCATACTTTAATATATTTAGGACTCTTATCTGGATAAAAGTGGACTTATTCAACTCCTCATTTTGTCATTTTCATTATCAAATTTCAATTTTTTGTAAAATTTTAAAAATCAGAGTTGGAATTAGGTTTAGGTTTATTCAAATCTAATGTCATTTTAGCTGAAGATTCTTCTGAAGTCTATCTTTCATTTTCAAAAAAAACAGGTTTGAATTTGGATCAGTTGTTGCTGAGAAGTTCGCCTTTGAAGTTGAGCCTTTTTTTATCAATTTCACTTTTATTTATTTCATAATGCTTATCATGATGTTTACATCATGCATTTATCCTCCCAGATTCCTCCAACTACCTTTCTCTTTACTTATTATTCTTCCCTTTCATCAAGGTGTGTTTTTTTTCTTTTTCTTACCATTTTCATATGTCTCACCCTTCACTCATTTTGGCTGCTTTTATCAGATCAGGCAAAAGTTAGTCCAAAAAATCAACAAGGTAAAAGTAATAAATTTAAAACCTTTAGGTATATCAAAAAAGTATGGGTATTTGTAAAATCATCAAATATTTATTATTCTTTCAGAAATTTTTAATAAATAAATCTGATATTTCAATTTACTAAACTAAAGTAATTGGCCAACAACCTTGTTTTGTATAAATGGTAATCATGACAACATTAATTTTTTTTCATGAGGTTCCTCAAGCCTACACCTGTGGAAAGTCCCAAACTTAGTTTCTAGACTTGATCTTCAATCATTATCATTTTCAGGCTGAGTTTAAGTACAGAGACGTGAATAGCTTGATTATTAAGTTGTCTATAAGATTTTAATGGTCCTATATGAATACTGTAGTAAAAATCCAATAAGTATTAAAATATAACTCAATATAAGGGTCTCAGTAATTTAATTTCACTAAAGATAAATGGATTAAAATTTATAGTTGGTAGAAAAATAGAGATAATAATTCAAACACTATTCAATGACTTTTAATAGTACTAATGAAATGTATTGTAATTGTAATGATTATATGTTTTAATTGTAATGATAAAGAATGTAGAAAATAAGACCAATAACCCCCTCCTTTTATACCCAATAGGGGGTATCAATGTTCAGGGATCCGCAATTAGGGATCAGGAATTTTTTTTGCCTGGATCCAACATTATTAATTGCAGAAGATTCTTATCTACTAGCCCTGGGGCTAGTGGATAAGGAATGCACAATAATACATTATCCCACCTCTTATACCCCAATTTCCATTCCTAATTCCTGATCCCAAACTCATCTCATCCATGATGGATTTAAAAGAAAGTCACATGACTTATAATTCCTGATGCCATCCTTAAGTCTTTCCTCACTCTATGCTACTTAATTTTGGTGGAGAACACTTAACCTTTTTTTCTATCTACACACCCTCATCTCTTTTTTAAATTCATGGTTTATTCCTTTTTTGTAAATATTTCCTTTGTAAATTAACATAAGTTTCTGATCCTATCCTTCCCTCGTGTTCCCACCAATTCCACTACACCTCAAATCTTCCTTTCTCCCTTTCCTTCCACCTTCACTAGAAACCCCACTCTTCAAACTTACCTCGCTCTCCATCTCTTCATCTCCACTAGACACCCCAGCACACCCTTTCAACTTTAATTTATGCCCAACCTTTCAAATCCACCTCGCTTGCCTTCCATTTAACTGCAATAGAAACCCCACTCCTCAAACTTACCTCGCTCTCCATCCCTTCATCTCCACTAGACACCCCAGCACACCCTTTCAACTTTAATTGATGCCTCACCTTTCAAATCCACCTGGCTTTAATCCCATTTGCCTCCAATAGAAACCCCAACACACCTTTTTAACCAAACTTGATGCCTCAAGCATCAAATCCACCTCTCTCCCTTCCTCTTCACCTCCAATCGACACCTCATCACCCAAAAATTAGCTCGCCACCCTCTTATGTGCTTCTTAAGTACCTTGAACATATATTTAATCTGTTTACATTAATCAATATTTATAAAATAAGTTAATATTAATACAAACTATCACATTAACCTTTACTTATAGACATCATTATAGAGAGAAAATATATATTTCAAAAATTTTGAATGTAACAGGACTGTAATTTTTGTATTCAGGAAACTTACAAAAGATTCAGGTCAATAATTTTCTAATATTTTTTGGGAACAAATTTACTTTTTTACTTATTTATGGCATGAATGATAACTCTTGGCCCTTTTGACATTTTTTGTGGACATTATATACTGGTGTGGCATCTTTTATGTTGGATGCATCGCCCAAAAAAGCCTAAAAACCCCTAATTAGGGCCGGAAAAGTGCTGATACAGGCAAAAAAAGTATTAAATAATTTTTGGCAAAAAGGCCAATCATTTATGGTTTTGCCGAATATATAATTGTACAAATTAAAGTGACTGTTTGTCAGACTTTTAGTTACTTTTTGGAGATGCTTAATGGTGTGAAATATAATAATTTTTTTATTCATTGGTTCATAATTTATTTATTTATTAGCTATTTTCTTCAAATAATGTTCATTTTTATTATATTGGGCTATTAAATCATATATCTTGTCCCATAGACTACTTCAGTTATTGCAAAACATTTGTCTGTATCATAAACTTAATTTAATATATTTGTATTAATTTTCTTTATTCATCTCTATAAATTTAATATTACATACTTTAAGATTATCATTTTTTTGTGGAGATGAAGTGAAGAAGAGAATATTGGATGTAAAGGTGGAGAGTTTTTGGTTGGAGGCTATGGAGAGGGTGGCGAGTTAATTTTTTCATGATGAGGAAGGGAGCAAGATGGATTTGATGCTTGGGGCATCAAGTTTGGTTAAAAAGGTGTGTTGGGGTTTCTATTGGAGGAGAATGGGAGGCAAGCTAGGTGGATTTGAGGGGCCAGGCATCAATAAAAATTTAAAGGGTGTGTTGGGGTGTCTAGTGGAGATGAATGGATGGAGAGTGTGGTAAGTTTTAGGGGTGGGGTGTCTATTGGAGGCAAATGGGAGTAAAGTGAGGTGGATGTGCAGGGTGGGGAATCAAATAGAGGTGAAGCAGTGAGGTGGAGTCTCTTTTAGAGGAGGAAAAAATAAAAATAATACAGCAGTATCCTGGTTAGAAGCAGTAGCTCGTCACGTAAAATAGAAAATCTATTTACCATCTACTTCCCATAAGATAGGTCTAACACTGCCTCTCAAGTCTGGAGGTGGAGAAAGATCATACCATTTCTGCTCAAAATATGCTATGAAATCATACAATGCTAAATGTTTTGATTCATAGATTGAAAATATTTTCTTTCTTACCACATAGGGGAGGTTCTGGCCCGAAATTAAAGATGTTGGTGAGAGAGATTGTCTATGGTAAAGAGGATTGGACATTTCAATGAAGAATTTTTCAGGGTAGATGACAGGATGGGATGAGAGTAGGAGTGCGCAGCAAGGTGGGAAGGCTGGGATATCCAGAAAGTTGTCCAAGATGTGGTTATGAAATATTGAGGATAAAAATGTTGGATAAGAGGTGAACATTGACACGTAAAGTGTCTAATAACCCAATTATTAGAAAAAATAATTGCGGAAGATAATTGGGATATGCAGATTATTTTCCGCAATTAAATTAATTGCGGATCCCTGAACATTGATACCCCTTAACAATTCTCCAATTTTTTCCCCTGATTTACCAATCCTATACATGGCCAATGACACCCACCTGTTAAAATCCTGGGGTGATAGGGATAATCCATCAAAATAAAAGAATAAGCAAAAAAGAGAGTATATGCTTGTCATTCTAAAAATAAAAGACTAAATAAGGAAAAAAAGTACTAAATATAACATATAATTAAGGGGGATTAACAGTAGAAATGAAAGGGCTAATTATTCCAAATTAGTATGTGAAATACCCATCCAGATATGACCAATAGTGACTGAGAAACCATTGAGAAACCCAAAAAGAAGACATGAAATGTGGGGTAGCTGAATGCAGTCTCTTGGAAGGCACTTTCACAGGTAAATCCTTGACTAAATAGGCAATTTTAAGCATGGTAGTGAATGATAGGCACCAATCTCTAGGTTATTAATAAAATCAGTGCATATAATGAGGTCAATGCACTAATAATGAAATTAGGACACTAGATAAGCATCTGTGGCTTATTTTAGCATGTTTCCCCATAGTGGCCATACAATGTAAGGGTAAGTATAGTATAAAATTGCTAACTTTGCTGAAAATGAAGCTATTCACATTGGAAAAAAATGCAGCCAGTATGTGGCCAGTACACAGAAGCCATTTCTGGCATAAAAAAAAACATCAAATTTGAAAAAGTGTTATTTTTATGCATTTAACTAGCCAAATCAATCATTCTAATTAAGACAAATTGATCTTTCAAGGCACATTTTTAATATTATTAAATTGATAGCACATACATTCAACTATTGAGTGATTTAAAGCATGTTTCTTATTTTTTTTACATAAAACAATGATAACAACAGCTTTAAGTCTACTTAAAAACTATGAAGCCTTATGTTTAAGGTTCTTAAGATTACCTTAGAATATTCCAACTTAATATTAAGTACTTAAGACTTATAAAAGGTGGATATATGCATGTATATAAGGTATTATAATGGCATGTATTGTATTTAATTATTAATTTCAACAATGTATACATCTTGTATACCTTTATTTATTGTTCCCATGTGTACTACATGTGTTTAACATAATTGTTAAGCAATTGTTTCTCAGTCCTGGGAATATCCAGGCTGACACACACACACACACAAAATTAATCCACATATTTTTTTCATTCATTTAATTATTAACTCCTTTTTTCAAGTCAATAGTATGTATATACCTGTTACCCTTTTGTTTGATTCTAATTTCACTTTTATAGGTAACCAAAATCACCAAACTCTTTTGTTTTGTTTTTTCAAAATTATAAATAAGAGAAGTATTGATTGATATATATGTTTATAATTTTGACTTCATACCAGGAGTCTGTGAATCTTGTTTGACTAGGGTAAAAGTTATGGGTCTGATTTAGATATTATATTAAGTAAAAAATTGTGAGTACAAGTATTATTTCCTAGGTACTGTACATACATACATCCCTACCAACTACTGTACTGATTTAAGTTATTAACTTTTCTTCTTCTAAAATCCAGTGAATGGCATCCTTTGTTTTAATATAATAAAAAATTCAGGATTAGTATGAATTCCCCCCCCCCCCCGCCAAACAAGAGTGGTTTTTTGAAAATTAAGATAATGATACAAAAATGTCAGCAAGTTTTTTGAATTGAAGAGAATGTTTTACAAGTGTTATGTTATTAAATCAGACTGAACTCACCAAAACATTGGGTTTTATTATTGTAGGAGGATGAGGCGATTCTTCAATTTTATGACCTTGGAAAACACCCGTTTGAACTAAAATCGATTGCTAATATAAAAAACCCAACAACATATGTAACAATTGATGAGTAGAGCAAGATAATTATGATCATATAAATGGTATAAAAAGAGTTACCCATCCATATGCATTAGCACCTTGAATATCAGAAGCTGGGTCTGCGGGTTTTAATCAAACATAATAGCAAAAAAATAAATAAACACTAAGCCATGATTCCAATTTGTATCATCAATTTTTCATGAGAAAAATAGTTTACTGTCTCCTATCATGTAAATATTCTTAAACTTTGTGAAGTCTTGATTCCATTCATGAGCAACCGATTTGAGGAGTTTCTCCGCATGTTTGTAGGTGTTTTTTGTTGGCTTACCACCTACCCAGGCTTCTAATTCTTCTCCATTCAATCGTCGATAATTTTCACGTAATGCAGCCTATCATTTTTTTTTTTTTTTTTTTTTTTTTTTGGAGATGAGTCTCTCCTTTAAGATACGCCAGTAATCTCAGGAATATAAAAAAAAAAAATACCTGAAAAGCACCTTGTCCTAGACGAGGGCGTGAAAACTCATTTCCCCATATTAAATCAGGATTTGAAAAATAAATAGGAATTGTTTGAGTTGGTTTCGAAGAAGAAGGTTTGCTTTTGGTGATCAATCCATTTTCAGAGGTTAACAAATCTAAACATATTTGGGTGGCTAGACCCCAATCTAAAGGGTCGTGCATGACCTGATAAATGGGGGTTCAATGTCAGGAACATATATATTATATGAATGTTGTGAAACATACAAAAATAGCAGCAAAAGCGATTGCTGAAAAATCTGCAGTCTGCGATGATGATGGTGATTGCGTTGAGAGAGACATAGAGTGTGGAGAATCATAATAATCAGATCGACGATGCACTGACTCTCATCTAAGAGAAGGGCAAATGCAGACTCGGATACAGCTCTGTGAGGTATTGTCATTAGGCGTATAGAACGGCCACACTGTTGGATTCCAAGCCCAGATATCCTGAGGCATGTATACATGTGTAAATCCGTATCTGTGAACGGGAGATGGCAGAACGTCCAGATGAGCGCAAACTAGAGCTCTAGAATGAGCAGATGGAAACCAACCCCTCAGCAATGATTCGACAATCGTCTCTCTGCCCACCTACAACTAAGACTGGGGCGTGTGCATACTTGGGCACAAACTGAGTAAAGAGAGTGTGCGACTGGATGAGTTGATTGATGGTGATCTGGACCACGCCGGGAAGAAAAGATCAGTACTGGCTGAGAATGATTTCATCACAGGTCAAGCTCTCCTCCTCCTCACCGGAACGCCAAGCTCATCCGAAAGACGCCTGCACCGATCCGCTTCCGCTGTCCCGCCGCCGTTGGTACACAGGATGAACGGAATGCTGGACAAAGAGAGCAAGAATGGGTGACCATCAGTCATCGTCTTGATCAACTGCACAGATAAAAAAAAGGAGCGTGAATTACCGTTGATAGTTCGGATTGTTGCCTGAGAGAATACCAAGAGCCTGACGAGCTTCTGGAAGGACGTGTGAGCCACGCTTAAGAACGCCGTCAATGTCCAGACACACTCCGACTGCTGGGAAGGATCCATGGTAACATCGACGGTGGATTTGGTTTCTTCCACACAGTTGATGGCGAATGGTTGGGATCCTGGAGGCATCGATCAGCGGCACAAAAACATCCATCAACGCCCATGGACGATTCATCTTGGCTCCTGTTTCCTGCCTTCGTCCAGGTGAAGTCTTACTCATCCACCATCACACACACCTCACACATCTCCATTAAACACTCCAGCCGAATCATGGAAATCATTCTAATCTTCAAATAAAGTTGTCTAGCACACTTCCAACACACATTAAGAAGCTAAATATAATAAGACAAGTTGAATCTTATGGCTTCTTGACATGTACTACCATGACCACATAGCTATGATTTTAAATTCCCTCTCATTATTTTATGGACATGGTTGATCCAAATTATTTCTTTTTGCCCTTTATGGCTGTATGTAGAGATAGGTGAAACCTTCTCACAATAAGCTGCATATTAGGGAGTATCAAGCCTAGAAGTCTGTGATTTTTTAAAAGGTATTTCACAGCCCAAAAAATAAAGCCACAGACTTGAAACTAATTGTCAGTTGAAAGGTGTTCATGGGGTAAGATATGCCATATATAAGAGTATAATCATGGCTAAATTGGTTGAAAAAAGAGAGATTTTGAAATGATAGATTTCTAACTTTGATACCCTTTATTGGACACTTCAAATGAACTGGTACGATTGTTTGGTGCAGGAACCCACCTTTACTTTTAAAGGTTTACCTGAATTAAGAAGGTAATGAGAGTGGGTGTGTAAATATACCTCTTTCATTATAAAAAAGTAAATAATCATTCATAGCTCTTATGACCCCTTCAAACAAAAAAATATTTTTATGTAATTTTTACACTTCATGTTATAATAAAAGTGTCTAGCAGTGAGTGGGTTTGACCTTTAAAGTAAACAAAACGTTATAACAGATGAACTTGTAAAAGCAACATATCAAAGCCAAAAATTAAAAAATCAAAATATCCTCAACTGCAAGGAGAGGAATTTTATCTTTTAATTGTTATTTTTCTCACTAAAAGGAATGGTTTGTATTTAGACAACAGATACTAAGACTATGGAGCATTCTAAATCAAAATCTAGAAATAGATGAATGAAACTGTAATATTGTTGCTAGACAAGTTTTATTTTTTTAAAAGCTTCTTTCTCAACCTTTTGTTTTGGCTTATCAAGATTTTTTTTTTTAAATCTAGTATGTTTTGGAGGTCAATTAAGAGAAAACTTGAAAGAAATGAATGAGTTTCTAAACTTTAAAGCGATTTCATTTATTTTTCTTGAATATACACAAGATATAAAATAAAGCTTATTCCTAGCTCAGAGGTTCTTTATTTTTCACGCTAAATTTTCTAGAAATTTACAGCATAAGATATCACCAATCTCATGTTCCAGTTAAAAATATGTTTATAATAAGCAAGAATTGCAGTCAAAACTGCAATTAGACATTGAGGGGGCCCAAACATATTTTACAACAAAAAACAAAGGCCACAAACATGACACTAATTATCAGTTAAAAGGTGTTTTGGAGACACAATATGGCATATTTTAAAATATAATAATGGTTGATTTGGTGGAAAAAAGAGGTGTTCTGAAATTGAAGATTTCTAACTTTGATACCCCCTAATAGGGGGGTGTCAGTTCTGGCAAATCCGCACTTACAAACCAGCACTTAAATTTTGCAAATAAGACACTTATTTCACAAATGGGTGTCAGTTCTGACCTCAAATCAGCACTTTTTATGTGATTTTTTTTTCACAACTACATGTTGGCCACATCATCCCTTCCTTGCCTATACCATCCCTGTCACATGTGACACACTGATCTCCATCCCCTCCTCCATCCTCACTGAGATTTGAAACATTTTATTGCAACATTTTAACTAAGCATCTTTTTTCCCTTGTTTTTTTTTCAACCTCTTTCTTAATCTCTTTTCTTGTAACATACCAGTTTCATAATGCCTGCCCAAAAATACAACACTCAAAAGGCATCTCAAAAAATTTATTCATCACAAAAGTCTCCTTGTAATGCTAGCCCCTCACCTGAGAAACCAAAGTCTGGACAGCTAAAAAAGGAAGATTATCTTGTCATCATCAACTTCCTCAAAATAAAATCAAATTATAATGCATGTTTTGGATGTGAGAAGTCCACCTGCATTGGACATCCACCTTCATCAAAGATAAATGGCTTCTTGTTGATGGCAAATGAAGTAAAGAAAAAAAACAAAAGGGAGAATCAACATCACTCCTAAGCAAATGAAGGAGAGGTTCAAAAGTTATCAATCAAAATATAAAAAGGCTCATTTTTCTTCTACTTCCACTGGCTTTGGTGTTGATGACAAGGATTTAGAGATTGGAATTACTACTGTTTCTGAAAAGCTCAATGTCATTTGTCCTTACTATGATGAAATGGATATTCTCTTTGGTTCCCGAGTTGATGTCCACCCTTTGTTTCTACACAATAGGGGGTGTCAGTTCTGGCAAATCCGCACTTACAAATCCGCACTTAAATTTGACCAAATCCGCACTTAAATAAGTGCGGATTTCCAAAACACACTAGCCCCAATACTGGTGGATTTCAAAATGAAATAAGTCACTTATTTCACTCAAATCCGCACTTTCTCAACCAAAAGTGCTGATTTCACCATCAAGTCCCATTTCACTGATTTGTCAGCATCATCCCATTCATACGCAGCACTCCACAGCATAACACTTCATAACCCAAAACATCATACATCATTTACATCTTCATATCATATCATATAAGAGTCATGCCTTCCTCACTTTCAAATCGTGATAAATTACATAAAGCAATGACTTTCATGGCGCTTGAACTGCTCTTGGACTCTGATTCCGATTCTGATCTAGAAGAAGATTTTGTCGTTTTATCAAAAATGGCCAGGAAACGTTACCTTCTTCCCAGAAAGCCTCAAGTACTTCATACCCCCAAGTACACCATCCAAACACTTCTTAAACTATCTACACCCAGTTTTAGATGGCTGTTCAGGACTTCTCAGGAATGTTTCCTTAAATTGCTTGAGCTTATTCAGGATCATCCCATATTTCACAATAATTCTCAAAAAGAACAACAACATCCTTCAATTCAATTGGCCATCACACTATGTTGTTTGGGTTCAAATGGTAATGGAGCCGCTTTGAAACGTTTAGAAAATGTCTTTGATTTAGGGTATGGTTCAGTTAACACTTATACCAAACGATGTATCACTGCCATCAACTCCTTGGAATCTCAACTTCTCACCTGGCCAACAAAAGAAGAGCGACTTGAATCATCTCAGGTTATGCAAGCAGAGGGCTTTCCAGGATGTATTGGTTTTGTTGATGGTACTACTATTCCTTTGAGCCAGAAACCTGCTCAAGGTGGAAACAATTACTTTGACCGTAAAAAGAGGTAGATTATTTTTAACTCCTTTCATCCTCCTTGAAACTAACACAAACAAATATATCTTCTTTATAGATATTCAATTAACGTTCAGCTTATATGTGACGTAAACAAAAAATTTATATCATTCTTTGCTGGCTATCCTGGCTCATGTCATGACTCCTACGTCTTCCAAAGAATGCATATTTCAAATGAACCTGAAAAATTCTTTGATGAAAATCAGTATCTTCTTGCAGATTCTGCTTATGAGAATGGAAAGTATGTACTTCCTGCTTTTCGGGGAGCAGCTTCAGAAGACAGTCAAAATGCCAAATTCAACAATCATTTGGCAAAGTCAAGAGTCCGTATTGAACATTCTATTGGAATCTTGAAAGGCCGTTTTTCTAGTTTAAGGGAATTAAGAAGTCCTCTTAGAAATAAATCTGAAATGGAGGCGGTGATCAACTGGATTCTGTGTTGCACTATACTTCATAACCTACTTGCTGACCTCAAAGATCAATGGTTAGAGCTGTATGAAGATGAACAAGTTGATTCACCTCCGACTATATCCAACACTTCTATTTCTCAATCAACTAGTATAAGGGCGAAAATCCTTCCAATAACACTCCAACATTTTTCAACGCAATTTTAATTTTTTTCTCTTTCTCTTCAAATTATCAATTTGCATGTATTATTCACTGAGAATGGTAAATTTTTTTGCATATTTTTTTGGTTTTTGAATTTGCTGTTAAAGTCTTATTTTTTTTTCTCTCTGTGTTTTCTTTCATCAACTCAACATGAAATCGCATATTTTCAGCAAACGCATATTTTTTCAGTCACTCAAAGGTTGGGAAAGAGTTGGAAGGGAAGATTAAGGGTTCCGAGGCATTTTAAATGAAGAAAAGGGTCTGGGAGAGGTTGAGAGGGGTGAAATGGGGATCAAAAGAGGATGGCATACAATGGGGCTGGGAGGATAGCGAAAGGCATGGGGAGGGAAGACAAGCATGTGTTGATAGAATTGAAAGGGATGGAGATTGGTGCAAACAGAGTGTGAAAATAGGAGGATGAACTCTGTTCTTCGGGCGAAGAACAGAGTTCACTTCCATAAAATATTAGCTGAAACATAGTTTTCAATTCTGTAAAAACAGTTGTAAGTAATAGAAAAAGTCACTGATTTTTTTTCTATGTAATCCTTGCTTTACGAGGAGACTTTTGTGACGAAGCAGATTTTTGAGTTACCTTTTGAGATTTGGAATGTCTGGGAGGCATTATGAAACTGGCACATAACAAGAAAAAAGATTAAAAAGTAGAAGAAATAAGTAAAAAAGAATGTAAACATGCCTGGTCAAAATATTGAAAATGTCAGGAAGGGGTGTGTGCCGAGGATTGATGGGTAGGTAGCAAGGAAGGTCAGTGTGTCACATGTGACAGGGATGGGGTAAGAAATGAAGGGATGTTTTGTGGCCAAAATGTGGTTGTGAAAAAAAACGGGAAAAAAGTGCTGATTTGAGGTCATAACTGACACCCTTTTTTGAAATAAGTGACTTTTTTGCAAAATTTAAGTGCTGATTTGTAAGTGCTGATTTGGTTTGAAATCCGCACTTAATTTAAGTGCGGATTTGCCAGAACTGACACCCCCTAATAATACTAAGGATATACCCTCTGGATCCAAACCTTTCTATAATCTTCCCAACACACCTTTACTTGAAGGAGATCAATCCCCTGAAGCCTCTCACCATAGTTCAGCCAAAGATGATCCTGACTGTCAGCCTGTATGTATCCAGGACTGAGTAAAAAGTGCTTATAAGTTATTTTAAACACATGAACTATACATGGGAACAATAAATAAGAGTACACAAATAGTATACATAAGTAAAATTATGATAATACACAAAAAATGCCATTATAACACCTTATATACACGCATATATCCACCTTTTATAGGTCTTATGTACTTAATATTAAGTTGGAATATGTTAGGGTAATCTTAAGAACCTTAAGTATAAGGCTACATAATTTTTAAGTACACTTAAAGCTGTTATATTCATTGTTTTATGCAAAAAACAAGAAATGCGCTTTATTTCACTTAAAAGTTGACTATATGCGCTATAAAATTGAGAATATCAAAAATGCGCTTTGACAGATCAATTGGGCTCATTTAGTACTATTGATTTGGCTATTTAAATGCATAAAAATAACACTTTTCAAAATTGGTGTTTTTTATGCCAGAAATGGCTTCTGTGTACTGGCTACATACTGCCTGATTTTTTCCCATGTGAATAGTTTCATTTTTAGAAAAGTTAGCTTTTTCACACTATAATTACCCCACATTCTATGCCCACTGTGGGGAAACACACTAAAACAGGCGACAGGCGCTTATTTAGTGTCCTAGCTTAATTAATAGTGCATTGACCTTGTTTATATGCACTAATTTCATTAATAACCTCATTCTTGGCATCTTATTTCATCACCACGCTTAAATTTGCCTAATTTTAGTCAAGGATTTACCCGTGCAAGTGCCTGCCAAGGACTGCATGTAGTTACCCCACATCTCACGCTCTGTTTTAAGTTTTTTGGTGGTTTCTCAGTCAATTTTGGTTATTTTTGGATGGGAATTTCACATAGTATAATGTCAGGATTAGCCCCTCCATTTCTACAGTAAATCCCCCTTTTTCTTAAGCTATTATTAACCTTAAAAAGTCTCCTTTAGTCTTTTATATTATTGTTTTATACACTTATACTCTCTTTTTGTCTTTTTCTTTAATTTTGATGGATTTCCCTTATTATTACAGGATTTTGGCGGTTGTTACTTGTCTAATTATGTCATGGATCACTAGGGATGTTTATGGGTAGGTCTATTAGTGGATTTGAGGCGTCATTAACTGTGTATTGGATGGTATATCAAGGGATTTATTGGGGAACTCAGTGTGTAAAAAAGGAGGAGGTTTTTGGGTCTTGTTTCTACATTCTTTATCATTTACAATTTACACCATATAACCAAATCAATTACAATACACTTCAATTAGTACTTTTATAAGACTTTTGAGTAGTATCTGAATTATTATAATCTATTTTTCTACCAACTAAAAAGATTGTAAGCCACATATAAGAATAGTGAGAATTATATTACTGAAACCTTTATTCTGAATTATATTTGACTATTTGTTGGATTTATACTACAGTATTCATATAGGACCATTTAAATCTTCTAGACAAAGACTTTTCAAGCTAGTTCACGTCCTTTTAGTTGATCTTAGCCTGACACTGACTATCAAGCAGAACAATTAGTTTGGAGCAGATCTGAGTCCTCAGAGCCACAATTATTTGATGTATGTTTACTTTTTCTTTTTTCTTAAAATCTTCTCTAAATTTCTCTTTCTTTCTTTATTTCTTTCTTTTCTAGTCTCCTCCTACTCCTACTCAAACTCACATTCCAAAAAATATTATCAATCCCACAAAGGAGAATCACACTTTGGAAGCTGCTTTAGATGAACTTCCTGAACCCTCTAGCTCAAATTTCAAACTAAAGCATCGTGCCTCAACATCAATGAACTTGAAGCATCTTTTAAAACATGGTAATACTTCATGAAGCTCTTTGGCTTCCCTTGATAATTATTTTGAGAAAAAAGATATAAGTAAGAATAAGTCACTATATATCTTATTCAATAACTTATTTTTTACATTTCTCTTTTTGTAGCAAAATCCTGTATTGCAAAAAATGCCCTTGACTTTGAGAAGATCAAGTTTGATCATATGCTAATGAAAGATCAAAGGGCCTTAGGTTTGGAGGAAATTTTTTTTGCTTCAATCTAATTTTGAAAAGGCCAGATTTGAGGCAGAGGAGATGAAAAGAGTTCATCTTTGCTCAGAGAAATCAAAAGACCATGAATTTCATAGAGAAATGGCAAGTCATGAATTGGAAAAGCAAGAAAATTAAAAAAAAGAAATTTATTATGGAATGTATAAAAATGGCCAAACATACAAGGATATTAAATAATTACTTGACTATTTTAATTGATTAATTGTTATTTAAGGTAATGTGGCATTTTTTCACCTTTATAGTCTTTTACAAATTTTTTTTCTACATTTTTTGATTATTTTTATGCCTGAATTGTGATTGAGTCACGTGGTGAAAAGATTCAGCGTCTTTTCCATCATGTGACTTTATTTCAATTTCTGTACTTCAAGTTGTCAGCTAGACCTCATTAATTTCTTTCAAATTTACTGGTGCAAAGCAAAACTTTCAAGTGAGCAGAAAAGACGGTGCATCTTTTCAGAACATGACCTGTTGCTTCTTAACACTACATTCTTTTTTTCTTGTTTTTGATTGACCATACAAGATGCTAACTCAAGGTCTATCTGTCTATTCTACCTTTTTAATTTCTTTCAAATTTACTGATGCAATTGAAAATTTCAAGTGAGCAGAAAAGATGCTGCGTCTTTTCAGCACATGACCTGTCTTTTCTCAACACTACATTCTTTTTTTCTCCTTTTTGATTGACCATACAAGATGCTACCTCAAGGTTTATCTGTATGTTCTACCTTTTTTATTTCTTTCAAATTTACTGATGCAATAGAAAACTTTCAAGTGAGAAGAAAAGAGGCTGCATCTTTTCAGCACATGACCTGTTGTTTCTTAACACTACATTCTTTTTTTCTCCTTTTTGATTGACCATACAAGATACTAACTCAAGTTTTATCTGATTATTCTTGATTATTGAACAAGATTTTGGTGAAATAATTGAAAATGATGCAGTTTGATGTTAGTATTACATTTCTTTTACTTAGTTTGACCACAATTTTACTTTCCTGTAGTCCATCTGACATTTTGAACCAGAGAAATGGAAATAAAATCATGCAACAATAAAGATGCTATGTCTTTTCAGCACGTGACTTAAATAAAATTTCAAGTATAAAAATATGTAAAAAAAAATAGTTAAAAAAAAGCAAGAAAAAGAAAAAAATTGTAAATTAAAAAAATACCAAAAAAACTACATTCTTGACCACTGCAACTCTTGAAGAATCTTGAGGGTAATATCTGGCCCATAACTAGCAACTTTTTCTCCATCTACTGGAGCCATACCACTACCAGGCCTAGATGAAACCTAATGAATAAAAATCAATTCATGTCAAGAGAGAGCAAATATCATCATTTTTTTCTTTGAGACATAAAGTTTTCAAGAAAGAATTTTTTTGGAAAGTTGCTTGCAAACACAAGCAACTTGTGCCAAGTAGTTGCCCCAGAAGAAGCAAGTCTTCCAGGACAACCATGTAATTTTTTTGCCCCAGCAGAAGTGAATCTGCTGGGGAAACCATGTAATTTTTTTTTCCCCAGCAGACTTGTCTCTGCTGAGGCAAGCTTAAATGGGGCTAAAAAAAAATTTTTTTTTCCAAAAATAAAAAGTCTCCCTAGAAAAAGCAAGTCTGTTGGGGCAAAAAAAAAAAAAAAAAAAAAAAAATCTAAGAAACAAATGAAGCCCCAGCAGAAGCAAGTCTTCTGGGACAAAAAAAATCAAAAACCCCCAAAAAAAAACTAAAAAAAAACTGCTGGAGCAACAAAAAAATTTTAAAAATGGGACTTTAGCAAAATATGAAGGCATCAAAGGTGGGCCTTTTCCAGGCACTCTGAAGAGTCTTTTCTAAAACCCAACTAGGACCAAATCATTTTGAATTCCTTTTCAAAATTTTCTTAAGATACTCTGCATGTTGGTTTAACTAGTTGTAGACCTTATGCTTTCATAAAAAGTTTCTGACAATTTTTTTGTTTTTTTCTTTTCTTTTCTTTTATTTCATTTTTCATTTTATTTTATTTCATTTTTTTTATTTCAGAATTAGATTAGACCCAACCAGGAAAAATTTGTATTGATTTTAAATACAAAATTTTTTCGAGATACTGAGCATGTTGGTTTAATTAGTTTTAGACCTTATGCCATCATAAAAATTTGCTGATTTTTTTTTTTGGTTTTTTCTTTTCTTTTCTATATAATTGAAATTTTTTTAAATTTCAGAACTAGATTATCTAAGTGGGTGGAAAAAGGAACAATGGTCAACCAAAAAAATCTTCTCAAATGCAAATGGCTGGTAAAATTTGGTAGGATGATGTTGGTTCTGACTTTGAAATGGTTTGGTATAAGGAGTATCCACTTCTAAAGGGATTTGAAGAAAATGAGCCAATACCCTCCTCATGTCATGGATCACACAACACAGGCACCTACCAATTTGCACATGTCTCAGAAAGGCCTTCAGTTATTCAAGGAAAAATCAAAATATTTATCCTGTTATAGTGAAGTCATTCAAACTAAATGAATTGGCTGAACTTGGTAAACTGGAAGATGCTAGGAAATGCTGCAGGTACATGAAATTATTAAGACACTGGATCATGACCAATGGTGCTCATCTGGAAGCAGGGGGAGAGGGGAATATTTTAACTGCTGGAGAATGGTTAGGGAGTCAACATCTATTTGATATAAGTAAGTTACAAATTTTAAATTTCCAAATTCAAAAAGCTGAATCATGCTTCAGGTCTCTACCAAAATTTGAAAATAGATGATGGGGAAGTGAGGGAGGCACTTGGATTTATATTTTCATTTTATTCTTATCTATTTAAACTATTATAAAAGAAGTACTATGAGGAATCTTTGAAGCTTGGAGCTGAAATAGACCTTCCTTGTTATGATGGGGTGGAGGCTTTTTGAGAAAATCTAACATGGACTTCAGATGGGTTTTCAAATTCTCCCTGTAAGGATTTGGACAACTGTGAACTTAGTTTAGGTGTCTGGTTTCCAACAACTTTAGATTGACTTTTTGATGAATGCTCATGGGACAGAAATAGGCCAAGGAAGAATGGAGGTCATTTTGTATTTCTTGAATTGAAATACATGGTTGAGTTTGAAAAGTGTGATGGAATATGGGTTGTTATATGGCCAGCTAATATGCTATACCTTCAAACAACACCTGTCAAAGAGTTTGGAAATTTTTCAAGGCTTGGGTCATCCATCCAGATAAGTAAAAAATTAGCCAATTCTGTTAAAACTTTAAAAATGTTAATTCCAAATATAGATATGTTGGACTATATTTCTATGAAAGAAAAAGAAAAGTTTGAATTTTTGCATGATAACTTTCTTTCATCAATTTTAGATGATAATACTAAAAACATGGAACAAGTGTATTATTATTACCAAAAAGCATGTAAATCATTAGAAAAGTATATTTAGTAAATGATTTTTAGAAATTATAATGTGATTAAAAAGTCTAAAGAGAAGAAAAAAGTTTAAGAATAAATCATAGCTAATACTCCCAATGTGCTAGTGTGATTGGAAGAATTTTTGCCCTTATGCTAGTGGTTTGAGAAGTTGTAGTGTTGGATATAGTTGGAGGTGTTTCAACTTCTTCATCTTCATACAACTCTAACCATTGATCTTTGAGGCCAGCAAGTAGGTTGTGAAGTATGGTGCAACACAGAATCCAGTTGATGACAGCCTTCATTTTGGAACTATTTCTAAGAGGACTTCTTAATTACCTTAAACTGGAAAAACAACCTTTCAAGATTCGAATAGAATGTTCAATACGGACTCTTGACTTTTCCAAATGATTTTTGAACTTGGCATTTTGACTGTCTTCTGTAGCTGCTCCATGAAATTCAGGAAGTACATATTTTCCATTCACATAAGCTGAATCAGCCAGAAGATACTGATCTTCATCATAAAAAATTTCAGGCTCTTTTGAGATTTACATTCTTTGAAAGATGTAGGAATCATGACATGATCCAGGATAGCCAGCAAATAAAGATATAAATTTTTTGTTGACATCAAAAATAAGCTGAACAGAAATTGAATATCTATAGAGAAAATATAGTTGCTTGTGTTAGTATGAAAAAGAATGTAAAGAATTAAATATAAGCTACCTCTTTTTACAGTCAAAGTAATTGTTTCCACCATGAGCAGGTTTCTGGCTCAAAGAAATAGTAGTACCATCAACAAAACCAATACATCCTGGGAAGCCCTCTGCTTGCATAACCTGAGATGATTCAAGTTGCTCTTCTTTTGTTTTCCAGGAGAGAAGTTGAGATTCCAACAAGTGGATAGAAGTGATGCAACATTTTGTATAAGTGTTAACAGAACCATAGCCTAAATCAAAGACATTTTCCAAATGTTTCAAGGCAGCTCCATTACCATTGGAACCCAAACGACATAGTGTCATGTCCAATTGAATTGATGGATCATGTTGTGGCTTTTGAGAATTATTGTGAAAGACAGGGTGATCCTCAATAAGATGAAGAAATTTAAGGAAACATTCCTGAGAAGTCCTGAAAAGCTGTTGAAAAATGGGTATGGATAGGTTTAGAAGTATTTGGATAGTGTACTTGGGGGTATGAAGTACTTGAGGCTTTCTAGGAAGAAGGTAACATTTTGTGGTCATTTTAGCTAAAAAAGGAAAATCTTCTTCAAGGTCATAATCAGATTTGCAATCAGAGTCCAAGAGCAGATCAAGAGCTTTGACAGTCATTGCTTGATGTAGCTTATCACCATTTGAGAGTGAGGAAGGCATGACTCTTATATGGTAGAAAAATGAAGATGATGCATGATGTTAAGAGATATGAAGTGTTATACTGCAGAATGCTGTGTGTGAATGAGAAGTGTTATGCTGTGGAGTGCTGCGTATGAATGGGATGATGCTGACAAATCAGTGAGATGTGCGGAATGGTGAAACCAGCACTTTTGGTTGAGAAAGTGCAGATTTGAATGAAATAAGTGACTTATTTCACTTTTGAAATCCACCAGTGTTGGGGCTAGTGTGTTTCATAAATCTGCACTTAGATAAGTGCGGATTTGCCAGAACTGACACCCCCTATTAGGGGGTGTCAAAGTTAGAAAATCAGTAATTAATTTAAGTACTAATTTCAACCAAAGTTAGAGATTACATTCCAACTTCTAGTTTTTGAAATAAATGAGCTGTTTTAAAGATAATGACACCAAATTTTCTTTTGAAGAAGGAGTGGGTTTGAATAAAAACAGCAAGTCATTTCAGTTTTGAAGTGCACCAGTATTGGTGCCGTTGTGGTTTACTAATAGAAAATCAATTAAGTGCTGATTTTTAAGTGCTACTTTGCTAAATTTGACAACCGCTAATGTCCCTTTCCATACCCCCGCCCTTCTTTCACTGTCTCCTATCTTCTCCTCAGAAGCTGTCTTTCTAGTTAACACTAATAGATTTCCCAATAGTATTGCACTTTCCTCTTGAACTTAGTCTCTATTTCTTTCTCTCTCTTTCATATTCCATAGACAACTTCTCGCGTCCCAACTCTTATTTATTTTATTTATTTATTTTGTAGGATTGCTCGCCCTGAGGGCATGAAACTACACCAATGGGTAACACCGCAAAAAATCATGTGGCACCTGCTAGCAGGTGCCTATCCCTATATTCAGTTTTGATTTAAGAGTAAATTTGATTTGATGTTGCGCGAGCTAGTGTGCTCATTGTTCAGTGCGTAGTCTTTCCAGAAGAATTACAGCTGAGCTGAAATTGAGTTAAGTCAAAGATAGGGATTGGCACCTGCTATCAGGAGCCCATATTTTTTTTCTGGTGTAAGATTGCACAAACTATGTACATGAGAGGGAGGAAACATAAGCGGAAATAGTCCCAACTCTTTTTCATGCTGTACCTAGTCACATATGCGCACATGCCTTCATGCTCTATCATTGGATGAGATTGTAGTAATAATAAATAAAATTCTTTCAACTCTCTCTTCTGGCCCAATATTTTATTGATACTTTATTAGATTATTAAAATATTAGAATGTTTATTTACTCCGAAAAACTGATTCCCCCTCCTTTCGTCGTGGCAGAGTCCGAAATAGTCGGAGAAAGGAGTAATCTAAAATAGCACTTCTGGCTACATTTTGTTAGCTAACCATTTGATTTACTACTTTGGATAAACCAAAAATTAGTCCGGAACGGTGAAAAATTTCTTCTGGCTGATTAATTCAGTTTACATGTCCATGTACGCAAAGCTAAGCTACTTCAGGCTGGTAATCCTGGCATCGCATCAAAATTGATACCTGCCTGCCAGAATTACAATTACTAATCAGCACGTTATTTACCGAGATGCTACTCCGATGCGCAAAGATTTTTCCCAGTTATTTGTGGCTTTTATGATGTTAGATAGAGAAAGGTCAAAGTTTTGCTTTCTATCACATTTTTGAACCTGCAGATCAGTCGCCAATTTTGCCAAGAAGGTCTTACCCGATAAGAGCGGAACTGCTTTTTGCGGCTTGTATTGAGTTTGATATTTACTTATTCACCAAAGAAAACCTGAATTCAAATTTCTATCATCTGAAAAAACAGGAGCTCCGGCCATGATATGGCTATGTATTTATAATTGAATCCAATTGGATTTATTTACATTTTGGGTCTCATCGTGTGTGGTATGTGCAAATGCCATGAAAAAATATTTAACCGTTTTTGCCCAGATTGAAATCTTTACAAAAGCAAATATATGTTTTACTTTAATAGAAAGTAATGGAAAATATAAAATCATGGCTGTTTCATAAATGATAGGGTTTTCCTTCCGAAGAGAATAATTGATCAAAACCAATTGTGAGCAAAACAAATCAGTCATGGCAATGTTACATAGATAAAAAGGAGATTGACTTGAGACACACGTTCTGGTTAAGCCTATGCTATGAATTAATCTAGGTTATCTTCCGAACACTTTTTTTTCTTTTTTTTTTTTTGACTTCTTGAGGTTGCTCTTCAAAAACACTCTCATATGAGCCGCCATACAGACGGATGGGAAAAATTTAATTGAGTTACCACAGTAGTTTTGAACTGAATCCCCTTGGGCTATCAGATGTTTTGTGTTTGCAGCCCGGAAGTTCTTTGTATTTGTTTCTCTTGCTTGGAAATTAACTACAAGCCAATAGTATCATGAAATAATAATTATCAATATTAAATCTTTTTGTCATATGAATTGTCCCAAATGTAAATTTTAACCAATTTTTTTTATCAACTCTCAGTAACCCCAAAAACTCAGTCCACGACATTTTCAAGTGGATAGTTAAGAGAAATTATCAAAAAGCCAACATAGTTGTTTCTTGCAAATCATTTACAATCGTTGAGCTAAAAATCTCTATCAAGTTAATTTCAATTCAATTCAGTTTCGTTTTCTTTGGTAATACTGAATTGAAGTTAGATCAGTTGAGGAGGTTCAGCTCGAGGGCATTGGATACTCTTAGTAAGTCTTTAAAAGGTGCACAGACAGGTCAACAAAATATCAAACGGGAATTTTTTTACGTCTAACGAGGCTGTAAAGAACATAAATATATCAAGGCAACAAAACAAATTATGTCTCCCAGCCACAAGAAAAGAGGATCGGAAACATTAAACAAAATTTGGACCAAAAAAAAGGGTATCATCTTTTGAAAGGAAATGCAAATCTAGCAATCTTTTTTTTAGTTTAGTGCCAAGTGTAGCTTAGCGAATCCTAAAAATAAAAAATAAGCAGCAAAATAAAATTTTCCTTTAAAGAAAGTATAAGATGAAATGTGTTTAAAAGATGGAACTATTGAAATTCTAAAACTGGAACTTGTAATAAAGGCTTTAATCAAGAACATAAATGGTTTTATATTTTTAAGATCAATTCATATTTAAATTAGTATTTATAAGGTAATGAAGAATAGTAACTATAGTCTCATGTAAATATCACTTTGGATTATTAGGCTGAACTTTATCTTTTTCGTATGACTAAAAAACTCGCAGGCACAAAATAAGAGTCAGCTAAGAAACATCAGTGAAACTAAAAACAAGGACTCTAATTTGTCATTGACAGGATGGGGAACTAAACAGACGTGTAGTCTCTTCTCACAAAATCCAAAATCGAAAAATACTCAAAGGTATCTTTCAAAAGGAAAAAAAAAAGATGTTGACAATTGAAATTAGCCCATCTATTTTATAACTTTGAGTCCGGAATAGGGAAGCATTTTTTCAATGTTAAAAAAAGATGAACTTCTCAACAAGGCCGCCACTTATTTCATTGGCCATTTTTTGAGCAGGATATATATACATTTTAAATGCCTTACACAGGCGGAAAAAATTGCTTTTTTTGGCTTCAAGTGGTAATTTTGTGCGTGACTTTGGTAGTGACTCTATCCGAGTCTGAAACATCCCCTTTGTGATACATACAGAGGGAGGGGATGGGTTCAGCCAGATTTACTCCACAGTTCAGACAAGAATTACAGACTGAGCTTGACTGGGAACTGAAAAAAACTACTAGACGTCTGGTCCACTGATTTTTCCCCCTATGTTAGTTGCACAGACGCGAGAACCGTTTAAAGGTTCTGAGCATTACTCTACAAAGACAGACATATACATTGTGATTCACAGAAAGGTTTAATGAAAATATTGGTGATAATAAATATTTAAGTCACTCGAATTATAGAGATCGAAATTCCAAGCCGATGAGAGGGAGACGTTTCTTGGAGGAATTACAATAAAGAAAGGTATAGTATTGAGTGAGTGAATATGATATTATATCGTCCAAGGTAAGATACAGAAAACAGCAACTTCAGCTCAGTTGTTAAAACTTTTTGAACAAAGATCTGCAGGGACTAGCAGAAAAGACCTTAGCTCCCAGTAAACTATCAGTCCTGATAGAATCTTAACTACACTGGAAATTTTCTGTAAAAAACGCAACACTTCCCTGCCATCAGTGAGGTTGGTTGACTTGTGAGTAGAATTTTTAAAAAAGCATTCAACTGTTATTCTTTTTCTTCTATTCGATATATATTGTATTCTTCTGTTTGTCTCTTTTGACATGGTATTTTTTATGAAGTAGTATGACATGAGGTTTTCTGGTATAGACGGGAATCGGAGTCCTCATTTTTGTCTGACCTTAATTTTCTTGGGAAGGTAATAGAGGTTATTTTGGCTGAATGGAATTTGAGGTGGGATTGGTGGAAATCTCTTATAAATAATAAACCCCTATAACTATTATTTAACCAATGTGCACTCTACTATAAAAATTACTTCACGTCCCACTACATTGTTGTTCTGTGCAGGTCAATTAATTGTGTTTTTATACTTTCTGCGTCTCACATCGCCTACCACAAAGTCTCCTTGCTCGAATCCTTGTGCTCACGCTTGTTTCGGATTTATCCAATCACCGTCTAGACTCTCACCAAGATACAATATTTTAGACATAATAGATGCTTTACTGATGATTTCGGTTACACATATACATGCGATACTTTGATTATTTTTCGGGACCTAGCTTATTTGTTATTCACAGCAGGATCAGCCTTGACAAGATCTGCTGATTTTATGGTCCCTATTTTTTTTTTTCTTTTTTTTTTTTGTCCGGGCAGATACTGAAATGTCCGATAATGGCTACTTATATCTGATTTTGTAAAAGCATATGTTGGACTGTTTCTGTTGATACATACCAGTCGATATTCTTAATACATCCTTGAAGTTCTCAAAGATTTGGCAATGTTTTTTTTCCCCTGTCCACATCCGAACGTGGCCCACCATTTTTTTTCTTGCCTTATTTTTTGCTCTCTTTTTGCCCAAGAGCTTTAGACTAGGTTGCCTGTGAACCAACAAGATGATCCACCATAACTGTCAGTCCTCTTGTACCCTGTCTTTCCGGGCCAAGCTGTTCATTCTATCTCTTGTTCTTATATCTCATAGCTTTTAAAACTCCTTTATTCCAAACTTATTGTCCTCATATATCATCATCGAAAATAACCCTTGGAATCACTGGTTTATTAATAGTTTCTCTGTTTTCTGTTTTTTTTTTTTTTTTTTTTTTTTTTTTTTTTTTTTTGCATTACATTACAGGAGAACTTGGTTCCTTGTTAACTTTCCTGATCATTGATAGCTTTTTTGAGGTTTATTGATTTTTATCGTCATACATCATGTCGAAAGTTTTGAGTCGTTCTCCCACATGGTCAGAGACCCTTGACGCGCGCTATCGAAAGGTATTGATTATCTTCCTTTCATTGTTCCAACTAACTTTTATTTTTGATTTTTTTTTATTAAAAAAAAAATTATGTGGGATCATCCCTTTCTGACTTTTTTATTTTTTATTTTTTTTATTTTTAATAATTAAATAAATAAATAAAATAAATTTTTACTATCCTTCATCTCGTTGTTTAGACCCCACCAGGTTTATTCGCTACCGCTTTTGCAGCTGTCGGAATTATTTACGGTGATATTGGGTAAGCGTTGTGTAATCGGGGGGGGGGTTATTTTATTTTAATTTAATTTTGGAATTGAATTTATTTTTTATTTTAACTTAAATTATACTGGTCCTTATTTATTTATTTTTTTAAACAAAAATTCATCATAACGATCTCACGATATCAACAAAATAAATATTACACATAGAACAAGTCCTTTATACGTGTTGAATGGTGAGCCTTTTTTCTTTTTCCATCCATTTCGATATAAGAGAAAGAACATTTTGTTTAGACAAACTAATAATAATAATAATAATAATAATAATAATAATAATAATAATAATAATAATAATAATAATAATAATAATAATAATAATAATAATAATAATAATAATAATAATAATAATAATAATAATAATAATAATAATAATAATAATAATAATAATAATAATAATAATAATAATAATAATAATAATAATAATAATGATAATAATAATAATAATAATTGTTTATTTATTTATTTATAGGTATCTTTCCATCCGATCAACCTAGTCCAAGTCCTCAGGATTCTATTGGAGCTGTTAGCGCGTATGTGTTTTCTTTTTTTGATTTACCAATATCTTTTACTATATATATATTTAAAAAAAGAAATAAATAAAAAGAAATAAAAAGAATATAATCCAAGGGTTAATTATAATCATATTCTAACTCAAACATTTTTTTCTAATTTTTTTTAATTTTTTGATGGATGGATGGGTTTAAATTACAAAAAATTAAAAAATAAACAAAATGATCACGATGATCACAATGCTAATGATGATGATGCTAATGATGATGATGATGATGATGGTGATGGTGATGGTGATTAGAATCATTTGGGCTTTAACGATCGTTCCGTTACTGAAATATAGTTTATTGGCATTAGAAGTGCGTCCGTCGTTGTCCTCTTTTTCTCTTCCTCATATTTATTTTTTGTTTATTTTATTTTATTTTTATTTTTTTTCCTTCCTTTTTTATATATATATTTCGTTTCTTACATGTGTTGACTACTTTTCTCCATTTTTTACTAATATTAAATCAATAAATAAATAAATAAAAACTAAAGTTTGGGTAAGTTTTATTTTAAGTAATATATAGATATAGATATGGATATGGATGGATGGATGGATGGAAATAAACGAACAATCATCACAGTATAACCATTCTGATGGATTTATTCTTTTATTTTATTTTATATCTCTCTCTCTCTCTTTCTCTCTCTATGTGATGATGATGATTTAGAACAGGAGAAGGGGAAGGCGGCCCGTTTGCTTTATTTGCACAATTATATCCTATCGAGTTTGTTTATTTTTTTATTTCTATCCATTTGGTTTCAACATTTTTCTTATTCTAGATTTTATAAATATATATTATATATATATATATATATATATATATATATATATGTGTGCGTGTGTGTGGGTGGGTGTTTATATGGATAGGAAAGCAGGTTCGGAAATGAATCTCCCGTCTATCAGTTCAGTAGGTGCTCATATTGTCCCCGGAGTCACCAGTTTTTTGGGTAAGAGATATGTTAAACCGGCGATCAAAACATTGGTAAGATTTTATTTATTTTTATTTATTTATTTATGTTATGTTATGTTATTAATTTTTTTTTATTTTTTATTTATTTGGTAGACTTTATTTGCGGTAGCTTTGATTTTAAGTGATGGTAAGTTAAGTCTAATGAAACGAATGATACTTAGCTAACATTTTGGTTTTTAAAATAAAAAAATAAATAAAAAATAAAAAATAAAAACCATTTCAGGTATTCTAACACCAGCCGTCTCAGTGACGAGTGCAGTAGGCGGTATATCACTCCCTGCACCTTCGATTCATTCATCCATTCAATCGATTTCGATTTCGATTCTCATCATCATTTTCTTATCACAACGATTTGGAACTCATATTTTAGCTAGTTCATTCGCTCCAGTGGTATCGATTTGGCTTTTATTGTTAGGTGGGATTGGGATTTATAATATTTTAAAATTCCCTGGTGTGGTGAGAGCTTTTGATCCTAGTCGAGCGGTGGTTTGGTTGATGAGAACGGGGGATTTGAAACCGTTGAGTGGGGTTTTGTTATCGATTACTGGAGTGGAAGCGTTATTTGCAAAGTATTTTTTTTATTTCTATTTTTATTTTTTATTTCTATTTTTATTTTTTAAATGTCAACTTATTTTTTATTTATTTATTTTTATTTTTATTTTATTTTATTTTATTTTATTTTATTTTATTTTATTTTATTTTATTTTTATTTATTATATATAGTTTAGGACAATTTTCAAAAGGAGCGATAAGGATTTCGTTCATTTTTTGGGTTTATCCAGCTTTAGTGTTAGCTTATCTTGGACAAGGTGCATGTTTGATTACGAATGGACCTCAAGTGATTTCGAATATCTTTTATGAAACGATTCCAGGTGGATCTGGGAAAGCGTTATGGTGGATTGTTTGGGTGTTTGGGTTATTAGCTACGATTGTTGCTTCTCAAGCGATGATTACAGGTTAGACAAAAAATAAAAAAAAATAAAAAAAATAAAAAAAAGGAATCTTATCTCTAGACGACTTGATGATATTGAAACACTGATAACATAATAATAATAATGATGATGATGATGATGTTGTTGTTGTTATTATTATTATAGCTTCATTTTCGTTAATCCAACAAATGGTCGGATTTAAAAGTTTCCCACCTGTTCAAATCGTTTATACGAGTGATACGTCGGTAGGTCAAATTTATATCCCAGCCGTGAATTATTTATTATTAATCGGAACCGTCGGCGTGACGGCGGGTTTTGCCGATGAAGCAGCTTTAACTTCTGCTTGTTTGTTTTTTTTATTTTTTATTTTATTTTTTAAACATGAATGAATTAATGAATGAATCGATTTATATTATATATATAGATGGATTTGCAGTTTCAGGCGTTTTAATTTGTACGACGTTTTTGATCTCATTATGTATGATCAACGTCAAACATCTACCGATTTGGTTATCTATCCTCTTCTTCGTGTTCATCGGGTTCATCGAATCCATCTTTTTCACATCTTCTATCCAAAAAATTCCACATGGTGCTTGGTTTACGTTATCATTAGGATGTTTGATGGGATTGTTTTTATTATTTTGGACTTGGGCTAAAGAATTGGAAGATCGCTTTGATTCGGTTCATCGAGTTAGGTTAAATCAATTGTTGATTAGGTTACCGGTTCTTGTTTCTTCATCTTCTCCTGATGATGATAATGATGGTGATGCTTGTGGAGGACAGCAAGAATCTGGTGGTAAAGGTGAAGGTAAAGGTAAAGGTGGTGTAGATGATAATGATAAAGATGATGATGATGAAGAAAGTGGTAAAGAGATTAAAGAAAAAGCAAGTTTTGTCACGGTTCCTCGACTATCCGAATCGATTATCGCTAGAAGTGAACAAGAAATAACCGAACTAGCATTACATGAATCTGCTACACCTACAGAAAACGATCACTTAAACAGCCCTTACTCTTACTCTTACTCTTATTCTTACCCTAACAACAACAACCATCATAATTTATCTAATCATTTAATTCTGAATACTACGACAGAAAATGAACAAGTGATAGAAATGTGTGAGGAAGAAGAACTTAAAGAAGAATGTCAACCACCACCATCATCATCATCATCATCATCATGTAAAATAAAAGAAGATGAATCGATGAGAGGTAGATCAGGATCTAAATCACGTTCTATAACGACGAGTAGTAAAGTGGTGATTACCGAACCAGACATTGCAACTCGCTCAACAGGTAACAAATTACAATCCAGTTCTTTAGGGATAGGAGGAGGAAGTCAAAGTTATGATCGAATGGGATCATTATTAGAATATGGAGAGTTGACGTTGAATCCGAATTTAGGAGGGATTGTGTTACAAGGAGCGCTACCGAGATTGGAATGTTTTTCATTTTTTCATCATTTAGGGAGTGGGATTGGAGCACCTCATTCATTTACTGCATTTGTCACTCAACAACCAGCTTTACCCAGAGTGATTGTTTTTTTATCTATTCGAGTGGTAGGGGTTCCACATTTACAAGAAGAGGATAAATATTTAATTGATAAGCTTAGGTCATTGGAAGGTAAGCTTTTGATTTGATTGAAAAAGGAAGAGCGATGTGTTCTGACAGATTTTATCGATGGATATAGGATTTTATTTGATGAGTCAGTATTTATATAATACGTTTAAAGAAGAAGAAGATGAATAATGAATTTTGAATGATACTATAGCATTAAGAGTAGGATATCGAGATGCACTAGATTTACGAGGGATTGGGAAGCCGACGTTGGAAAGGATATTAGCGATAGAAAAAGGGATTGGAAAGAAATGGGACAGAAGAGTTGAGATGATTAGTCGAGCAGCTCAGAATACGACGCATATGTAAGTGAAAAGAGTTGGATTGGATTGGATTGATTTGAATTGGATTGATTTGATTTGAATTGAAATAGATTACCGCATTACCATTGTACCGCCTTAGCGACGAGGATGAAGATTGGAGGGATGAAGAAAGTGGTAGATTGGATGCGAAAGGTTCTATTGGAAGAAGTGTATCGACGAGTGTGAGTGGGGGTGGCGGATTGAGTGATTGATTGATTGATTGATTGATTGATTGATTGAATGATTGTAGATCGCAAAACTTTGCAGAGACGTCAGGATACATTGTCGATGAGTCACGTGTGTTGCGGATAGGAGTGAATGCGATGATCTGAGGAGAAGGAAGGCAACAAACATACCGAGTGTAGATACAAGGTGTAGATAGATAGAGATAAAGATAAAGATATATATAATAGGGAGTATCAATGTTAACCGATCTGCAATTAAATTAATTGCGGATAAAAATCATTATAACCCACTATTATTTTTGCTAATAATTGGGTTATTAGACCTTTTATGTGTCAAAGTTGACCTCTTATCCAACATTTTTCTACTCAATTTTTCATAACCACATCTTGGCCTACTTTCATTCATAACCACATCTTTGACTACTCTCTGGATATGCCTTCTACCTAGCTGCACACTCCCATTCTCATCTCATCCTGTCTATTCATTTCCATTCATAACCCCTCCCCATCTCATCTGTTTTTTTCTTCTCCTTTTCATCTTCAAATATTTTAACATGCCTCATCATCATAGATCTTCTCAAAGGCAGCCTTCCCCCTGTTTTTCTTCAAATCCCACTACTCCTCCCTCTTTCCCCTGTTCAGCTGAGAAATCAAAGACTGTTCAACTAAAAAAAGATGATCACCACATACTTATCAACTGGCTAAAAACTAAAGCTAATTATGATTCTTGTTTTGGTACTGAGAATGCAACTAAAGTAGGATGCCCCCCCACATCAAAAGTTAATGGCTATCTACTAGTGGCCAATGAATTAAAAAATAAGACAGAGGGAAGGATTGATCTTTTGCCTAAATGGATGTCTGAGCAATTCAAGCACTATCAAGCCAAATACAAGATGGCTAAGACTCTTTCATCTTCCACTGGTTTTGGTATAACTGATGTGGATATCAGTAAGGGAATTAAATCTATAGATGATAAATTTGATTCTTTATGTGCTTACTTCAAAGAGATGGATGCTATTTTTGGAGAGTAAGCTGATGTTAATTCTGCAAACATGTTGGATGAAGAAGATTCTGTTTCCAAACATGATATCAAGAGAAATCTTTTTGAAACCTCTTCTTCCACTCAAGCCTCCTCTCTTTTAAATTCAACCAATCAAGATATATTTTCTATAGATCCTTATGGTGATATAAACCAACCCAATCTAACTCCAGTGAGTTATTTTCTTGTATCTAGTCAATTTTTTTTATTTACATCACTTTTTTTTATTTCTAAAAAGGCCAATGAACAAACCCAGGAGCCACAATCAAGCAACTCTGAAGCTAGCAACAATGATGATAATGACAACAATATACCAAATTCCTCCAACAAAAAGCAAAGACTTTCAACTACTATAAATTTCAGCAGTCAAAGAAAACAAAAAAAGAGATAGTACTTCTCAAACCCCTATTTCTACTATTGAAGATTTTTGAGAGAAACATGATGCTGGTAAGTGAGAGGATACCTCTTGAGAGATTAGCCTGCTTTTGTTTTATTTTTTGTTAATATTTCATAAAACTTTAGGTAAAGTTGAAGTTGCATGAGAGACTCTCAACTTGAAAAAGCAACAATATGAAATCTCTTTATGGAGAGATAATAGGGCACAAGACTTGGAGGAGAGAAAATATGAGCTCTCTTCACAGAGGTATGATAGGGAACAAGACTTGGAGGAGAAGAAATTTGAACTTACTCTAACACAGGGGGAAAAACCCCTGAACTAGACATCAAGTTCAGTTTTTAGTCACTGGGTACACTTCTGGGTCTGTTTTATGGAGTAACCCTGTTTTGACACATCCAGAGTGACCCTACTTGTGCTCAGATTTTTTTTGTTTTTCTGATGTTGGCATCCCTCCTTCTGGAACCTTTTCCCCCACTTGTCTCATCCACAGTAAATTTTTAACCTCACATCTGCCTTTCCTCCCCTTATCACTCCACCTCTCACACCCTCTCACACACTCATCATTAAATGTTTCTTGCTTCTTCCAATTCCTAATTTCTATTCAAATGTTGGTGTCCCTCTCAATATCCATCACTGGCCAACTTTCAATTCTCCATCACACTTTTAAATATAGGTTCTAACAAGTAGTCTACTTGATGGTAATCAGCCAGCAGTGTGGATGATGCATGTTTCCCCTATTACCTTCATTTGAGATAAAAGCTATGGCACCTCATTCATCTCTCATTTCTAACTTCCACTCCCTTTCTCTCAAAACCACCACCACCACCACCTCCTGCCCCTCCTTCTAAACTTGCCACTACCACCACCATCACCTCTTCCTCCTTCTAATCTCACCACCACCACCACCATCTCCACCATTTCCTTCCCTTCTCACCACCACCACCATCTCCACCATCAATTCCCCCTCTTTCCACCACCACCACAACCTCCTCTTCCCCTCCTTCTAACCTCACCACCACCACCATCTCCACCATCACCTTCCACTCTTGCCACCACCACCACCACCTCCTCCTCCCCCTTATTCTAATATCACTACCACCACCATCTCCACCATCAACTCCCCCTCTTGCCACCCCCACCCCCACCACCACCTCCCCCTCTTTCCACCCCCACCCCCACCACCACCTCCCCCTCTTGCCACCACCTCCACCATCACCTCCTCTTTCCACCACCAACATCTCCACCATCACTTCCCCCTCTTTCCACCACCACCAAAACTTCCTCCTCCTCCCTCTTATCTCAGCACAACCACCACCAACATCACCTCCTCCTCTCACCACCACCACCACCACCACCATCACCTCCCCATTTTGCCACCACCACCACCACCACCATCATATCCACCTCCTCTTTCCACCACCCCCACTTCCTTTTGCCACCACGGTTGCTTTAAATATTTAATAGTAAGTTATCTTATGTTTAAAAAATCATTATTTATATAATGTAAGGATAATGATACCCAAATTTATGTGTATATATATTAAAGAGTAGAGATGTTCTTATATAAAATAAATTCATTTTTTGCATTAACAAAAGAAGTAGGAAGATAGATCCTCCTAATTTAAATCTTTAAATTCAAAGTAGTTATTTTACTATTGTTGAATTATCATCCTAATTATACAGCACTATATATATTTTCTTCTTAATGAGTATATATGCACAAATATATACACCAGCAAAGGTTTCAGCTTGGAAATTCCCAGAAATGAGTAAAAAGTACTTATAATTTATTCTAAACACATGTAGTATACATGGGAACAATAAATAAAGGTACATAAGTTGTATACATAAGTGAAAATTATAATAAAATACAATATATGCCACTATGCAATATAGGGGGTGGACTTGCTAGCAAGTCTCCAACCTGAACTTAGACAGAACTCAGATGGAACTCAGACTAAACTCATACTGAACCCATATTGAACTCTGCTTGAACATCCACCTAAAACTGTTCTTTTGAGTGGTGTTCATCCCTGGCTGTATGGTTCCTTTGTCAATAGCTTAATGTGTGCTCAATCTATGGTGAATTTGAGTCCAAAGTTGCAGACTTTCTAACAAGTCCGCTGTCACGCGCCACGTGACACTTCAGGCAAAAGCAGCTCATTAAATCAATAAAATAGAGGTCTAAATCCATCCTCGAAGTGTAGAAAGCAATTCTACCTTGCCACAGTGACTTCCATTTGTGTACCCACTATTCAACTGCGCTAATCTAAACTTTAAATCTAAATTAGTCAATTCTCAAAAGTGTGCTTAGAATTTTCTTTGATAAGCGACGCACAGCACAATAGTCAATACAATATTCCGCTAAAGGTTTTATTAAATATATGTGGGTCATTAAAAAGGGGTGGTGAGTATGGATGGAATGATTAGTGGAGGATTAAAGGGTTAACAGATGTTAGTGAGGAGGGTCCAGGTGTAACAGGTGTAATTTTGGTGGTCTGTGGTGTGTGGAATGATGGATCGGTATGAGGTCAATGCAAGGAGGAGTAATAGATATAAAAGAGGTTGGATTTTGGTTTGACATTTCTTTAGAATTAAATTATTAAAATGTATATATAGTTAATAGTGGTAAAGCTTCAGGTTAAATCATTATTATTGTATCTTTCCTTATTTTCTCAGTAATCATTTCTAAATCCTAAATCTTTGATTATTGAGTTTCCAACCCTTTGTGAGATCTTAAGAATCTTAATATTACCTTTAAATTATATTAGAATTCTTCTTGAACAAATCTCGAAGCAGTATCTCTTCCTTCGAGTAATCTTTGAATCACTTCCTCAAACATTTCCTCTGTGCTTTGAAGAAGTTTCTAAACTACCCTACACATCTCACTTCCAGGAACACCCTCAACCTTGTGCGTAGGTCATACGGTGACATCCGCCCCCCATATTGCGTGGTGTGCCATTATAACACCTTATATACATGCATATATCCACCTTTTATAAGTTTTATGTACTTAATATTAGGTTGAAATATGCTAGGAAATCTTGAGAACCTTAAACATAAGGCTACATAATTTTTAAGTAGACTTAAAGCTGTTGTTTTCATTGTTTTATGTGAAAAACAAGAAATGCGCTTTAAATCACTTAATTGTTGAATATATGTACTATAAATTTAATAATCTTAAAAATACACCTTGACAGATAAATATGTCTTAATTAGAGCTATTGATTTGGCTACTCAAATGCATAAAAAACACTTTTCAAAGTTGGTGTTTTTTATGCCAGAAATGGCTTCTGTGTACTGGCCACATACTGCCTGCAATTTTCCCATGTGAATAGCTTTATTTTTGGAAAATTTAGTTTTTTCACACTATAATTCACCTACATTCTATGCCCACTGTGGGGGAAAACACTAAAATAGGTAACAGGCACTTATTTAGTGTCCTAATTTAACTATAGGTGCATTGACCTTGTTATATGCATTAATTTCATTAATAACCTCAAGCTTGGCACCTTTAATTCACTACCATGCTTAAATTTGCCTAAATTAGTCAAGGATTTACCCATGCAAGTGCCTGCCAAGGACTGCATGTAGTTACCCCATATCTCATGTCCTTTTTTGGGTTTCCCAGTCAATATTGGTTAATTTTGGATGGGTATTTCATGTAGTATATTGTCATAATTAGCCCCATCATTTCCAATGTTGATCCCCCTTAATATTTTTTAATATTTAGTGTTATTATTTATTTTTTTAGTCTTTTATTTTAAGGTATTACATGCATAAACTCTCTTTGTTTCTTATTCATTTATTTTGATGGATTATTCCTATTACACCAGAATTTTGGTGGGTGATATCATTATAATTATGTTATTGGTCATTCTTTATGTTTTTGGACAGATTTATTAGCTAGAATGAGGTGTCATTAGCTGTGTATAGGACTGTTAAATCAAGGGGGTTTATTGGAGGATTATTAGGCATAAAAGGAGGGGGTTTTTGGTCTTGTTTTCTACATTCTTTATCATTACAATCAAAATATATAACCAAAAAAATTAAAATACATATCAATAGTACTTGTAAAGTCTTTGAATAGTATAAGAATTATTAAATCTATTTTTCTACCAACTATAAGATTGTAACACATATATAATAGTGAGATTTAAATTACTGAGACCCTTATATTGAGTTATATTTGAATACTTATTGGATTTGTACTACAGTATTCATATAAGACCATTAAAATATTCTAGAAAACTGACTAATCAAGCTATTAACATCTATGTACTTGAACTCAGCCTGACAAAGATATTAAGTATCTTTTGAATATAAAAGTAAAAAAATTTATAAAAATTTATTTTTTGCAATTTATGAAACTTAAAATAATTGCTACCTACTTAAATCCTCAATTGTGAACTGTGGGAGCTTTAAAAACAAATATGAAGAGTTTGAGGAAGAGACATAATAGTATGAGAAGAAAGTTAATAATTGAAATAAAACAGGAAAATAAAATTTAGTATACCATAGTAAGAAATTTATCTAATGAAGAGGGTGAAACCAAGAATTCATGATAAAAGCAAAAAAAATAAAAATAAAATCACTCATGAAGATTGAAGAGAAGGAGGATAAATGAACAAGGGGTAGGAGGAGTTACAAATGGGGATGTTAACATCAGACAAATAAAAGAATCAAGGGCACTGAAATGGTTACTTCTAGAGTCATGCCCTTGGCCCAAAAAGTGACATTCCATGTTTTGTCACAAAAATGGACCCATGAATGGAATAGGGTTCAAAAACTGAACTCAAAGTCTAGTTCATGTTTTTTCCCCCTGTGCAAGTATTGAAAAATCAAAGAAAGAGGAGAAAGCTCTCTAGTACAATGTCCTATTGGATAAGATAAAACTCAAGTATCAACTTGAAGATAATTCCAAAAAGAAAGTTTTTATTATAGAATGTGTTAAAGCTAATAAATATTTTGATGAAATCTAACACTTAAGGAAATTTTCTGATTGATTACTATTTTTTTTTGTTTTCTTTCTAATTTCATTTGTTTATAATTTTTTGTACATGAAAGTATTTCTTAACTTCCCATATTTCACATCTCTATCCATCATCAGTTGAATATCATATCAAGAAATGTAATAAATAAATTTTAAATGGCCCCAATGGCAATATTTGATGCACTATTTTTTAAAATTTTTCAACTTTACATTCAAGTCAATAAATTTGCTTTTCTAAATACAGCTAAGTCAAAAAAGTTCTATTTCTTTTAAAAATTTGGTAATACCCCCCATGTATTTTATTGAATCAAGAGGTGGGTATTACCAAAATTTTTCTAAGTTATAAATTTCACATGTCAGATTTGAAATTTTGGAAATACCCTCCCCTGCATTTTATTGAAGTAAGGGGTGCAAATCACCAAAATTTAGTATAATTACTTAAATTAATAAAAAAAATAAATAAGATATGTAAAACTTACTAGTTTTAAAGTAATGACAATTCCTCAAGCCAAAATTCAGATCAAGTCTGGAAGCTAAGTTTGGGACTGTCCACAGGTATAGACTAGAGTAACCCCATGAAACAAATTAATTTTGTTATGATTACCATTTATACAACACAAGGTTGTTGACCCACTACTTAAGTTTAGTAAATTGAAATATCAGATTTATTTATTAAAAATTTATGAAAGAATAGTAAATATTTGATGAATTTACAAATCCCCATACTTTTTGGATCTACCTAAAGTTTTTTTAAATTTGTTAATCTTACTTTGTTGATTTGTTAGATTAGTTTTTGACTATTTGGAAGGAGCAGCCAAAATGAGTAAAGTTGTGACAAGATTCTAAACATGGCAAAGCTTTTGTTGTTTGGTGATTACCATAAGAAGAGTTCCAAATAGTTTTGATGACTCCATTTCCTAATCCAAAATCAATTATACAGATATATTCCAGAAAGTATAACCCATGGCCTTTTATTTTTGCTGGAAAAGGAATAGGTTGTCCAGTAATAGGATTGATATAAGGGAAGATCCCCAAATTAAAATAATTTGCATCATTTGAATTGGTTTGAATCCTGTTATTAAATCCAGAATGTGTTATTATAACATTCAAAAATAATAGATATTCATTACTAATTTCTTCCTATTTGGAGTCAAAACAATTTGGAATTTCAACTCTGGTTGCAAGTTCATTATTTGTTTCAAAAGCTTTATTACAGAGTTTTTTAAGTCAAAGAGCAAGAAAAGAATTAAAGGAAGGTAAGGAGTACCATAATTGAAAATCATTATCTTTTTCTGCTTTTGATGAATTTTTAAGAATAGATGCCTACAGAATTAAAATGTTAAGACATAAGAAGGATGAATACTACCAGCACTAACACTAGCCTGAGTACAACAGTGAGACTAGAGAGTAATTAGATGACTAGATAAGTTTTCCAATGAGGAGAACTCCACAGTGTTTTCCCCATATAACCTCCTTATGCAATATTCTCTCTTCCACCTCTCACAATGCATAGCACTCATAGTGCTCCTCCTCTTCACCAATCAACCAAATACTAACATTACCCCCTCTTTTACCCCTCCTTCCCCCTTTTCTCCTTCTAAAATTCCTTCTACTTTTCCTTAACATTCACCAAATTTTTCACTGCTTCCCAAGGCCTATCTCCAACCCCATATACTTCCCAATATACCAAGTACTGAACCTTTCCCCTGTAAAACATCCTAGAAACAACCTTTTCCACCTCAAACTCCTCCTCATTTCTCACCTGGATTGGTGCTGGTGGCTCTTCTGTATGTCCTGGGATTGTATCTTACTTGTGCTCTGTGAGCAATGAAATGTTGAAAGCTGGATGTACTTGCCTCATTGAGATTGGTAGCTCCAGTTCATAAAATAAGTCAGATACCTTGAGCTTGACTTTGAATGGCCCCACTTTCTTGTGATCTAACTTAGAGATGGGGCAAAATGTGGAAAGGGAATGTGGGCTTAGCCAAACCTTGTCACCTACCTGTAGCACACAATGTTGGGTCTTTCTTTGATTATGATGATGCTTCATTTCTTACTGGGATAAATTGAGCGCTGCCTACAGTTCTTGATGTATACTCACTATCTTCTGAATCCTCTCTTCATCTTCTGGGAGTTGTAACGTGGATGGGGTACAAATTGAGAATGTTGGGTGATATCCATAGTTAGCATAGAATGGTCACATTCCTGTTGCAGCATGTGTCTGGTTATTGTAAAAGAATTTGGAAAGCGGTAATAGATGTACCCAATCATCTTTCTGATAGTCAATGAAGTGGTGCAGGTATTGTTCAATTCCCTTTTTCACTATCTCAGATTGACTGTTAGTTTGTGGATGCCATGCTGTTGATAATATGGGATTAATTTTCAGTTTCTCATACATTTCATTGAATAGCCTAGAGTTAAAATTACTTCCCCTATCTGATACTATACTTTTGGGAAATACATTTAATTTCAAGAAATGCACCTCCATTAAATCTGCAATACCCTTTGATGTAACCTTGGTAGTGGTGGGGACAATGTGTGCCATCTTGGTGCAGTGGTCAACTACTGTGAGGATAGCATTCTTTCCTTGAGACTTGGGTAATTCCACTATTAGATCATAAGAAAGTTCCTTACATGGCTTCTTGGAAAGGTTTAGCGGGGTAAGTGGTGTTGCTGTTGGACTAAAATTTCTCCTCTGGTAAGAGTCACATGCCACTACATAGTGCTGGAAGTATGTCTTCATAGATTTCCAGTAAAATTTAAGATTCATCAGCTGCATAGTCTTCAGTGGTCCTGGGTGTCCTACCATTGGGGAATCATTCCCTGATTTGACCACCTGCCTCCTGAGCTCCCCATCATTTGGCACCACTATCCTCCTATTCCAATACAGTGCTCCCCCTTGCAGGTGATACTCCAATCCTTTCCTTAGCAATACCTACTTTGATAAAAGCACCTATAGCAACTCCTGCACTCCTTTATCCTTTTCCTGCCACCTCATTACCCATTCCATCAAATCCTTATCCACAAATCCCACCTTGTCTAGGATTACCCCCTCTTTAAGGTCCCCCTTCAATAATGTCACACCAACAGTATGTAGTTGGCCCAGTGCTGGGCACAAGTCAGGACATTGTGATAGAGCATCAGATGTTTCACTTCTCTTCCCTAGTTGGAATGTAAAAAAAAATTAATAATTCTTAGAAGTTCTTCCCAGTGTACCTTCCAGGGAGTCAATTTTTTAGTGGTCAGAAAGGTTTCCAAGTTTTTATGATCCATGTAAAAATAACTTGTAACTGGTGAGGCCCTCCTTCTATATAATGGATCCAAGTGTGTACCACCTCTACTAGTGCCAATAACTCCTTATAATATATTTCATAGTTTAGTTTGGTGCCTAGCAGTGTTTGTGACAAATACACTACTGGGTGTAAGATGTTTTCAGCATCATATTGGGATATTACTGCACTAAGTGAAAAATCTGAGCAGTTGCATTCTGGGGGAAATGGCTTTAATAAGTCAGGGATCACAAGTATAGGGGCTGTCACAAATTGTCTTTTCAGGTATTCAAACACATCTTTTTGGCTACTTGTCCAGATAAATTTGGCTTCCTTCTTTGTGAGGTCATACAATGGTTGGAAAATGTGAGAGTAATTTTCAATAAAATGGCAATAAAAATTTTCCAAGCCTAGAAGTTACTGGAGCTCTTTTCTGATGATGATGTTGGACATTATGTTACTACCTTTGCATTCTCTTGGTCCATTCGCACCCTATTCTTTGAAATGATCATACCCAGGTAGGTGATTTCACTCACTGAGAAGATACATCTCTCCAGTTTTAACCATACCTGGGCTTGCCCCAAGCACTTCAAACAGTCTTTTACATATATCTGGTGTTCCTCCATTGATCTGTAGTAAATAAGAATGTCATCCAGGTATACTGCTACATCTATTCCTTTTTTGTCTCCATAGATTCTTTTGGTGAAGTTTTGGAAAGTGGAAGGCACATTAAATGGACCAAATGGCATTATCAACCATTCAAAATGACAAAATTTAGTGGAGAATTACAGTTTTTGCTCATCTTCTCTTTTACATGGATTTTGCATTAACCTGCCCAAAGATCTAGAGATTTGAAGATCTTTGCACCCTGAAGAATTTCAGTTAGCTCACTAGTCAAAGGAAGGGGATATCTTTTCTTTACCATCAGAACTTTTAGCCTTCTAAAATCCATGAAAGGTATTAGTGAACCAACCTTTTTTCCTGCAAAAATCACAAGGGCAGCCCAAAGAGATTTTAATTCTCTGATGAAACCATTCTTCAAATTTTCATCAATCATCTCTTTTAGCCCTGTTGACTCCAATATTGACAATGGAATTATGCAGCTAAATTGAGGAGTTGCAACTGGAATCAGATTAATCAAAAATTTTTATGGTCAATGAGGTGGAAAAGGTTTTACTCTTCCATCTTCAAACAGTGGTAAGAGCTCCCAATAAAATTTAGGGATCATTTCCTTGAGGCTTTTTGTTGGCTTTGAGGACTGGACCTTAGCTTCAATTTTGGCAGATATTTTACATGCTGTTGCATCACATTCCAGTTCTTTCTCTTACTCCAGCACTCCCTCCAAATCCTGAAACTTAGCATCAAGAGAAAGTGTCAGCTCTTTCAGAAAGTCTACTGATGATAATTAAACACCAGGAGACTTTCTGGGAGGGGACCCTGACCCCTGAAGTAATGGGTTGCAAATTCATTACCTGCACCATCCACCTTTCAATTTTCTGTCTTCTCCTCCTTTTGGCACCTTTCATCTTTTATTTGGTCCTCCCTGGAACTCCCTGCTGCTTAGAATCAAGAGAAAGCATCAGTTCTGGTGGCAAGTCAAATGATGATAAAAAAACATCTGAAGACTTGCCGGGATGGGCCCTTGACTCCTGAAGGGGTCAGGGGGCCAATAATTTAGTTCCAGAATTTCTTTTACTTCCTATCTGAACCTTATTTTCCTTCCAGTCAATGCATGGCTTCTATTTGTCCAGCCATTTCATACTCAAAACCATGTTGTACTGGTTCTTCAGGTTTGTTGCATATGACTTGCATTGAGACTCCCTTCCATCACACCAGAATCTGCACAAAACCTTCTCTTTTACATCTCCCCCCCACTTTGGGATCTATCAAACATAATTAGATGCTAGGGTGGTCCAATTTTTCTTTTTTTCTTTTAATTTCTCTGTAAAAACATGTCAGAAATAAAACAGTCTATAGCCCCACAGTCCAGTAGGGATTTTAAATTTGTTGTGGTTTCAAGGGTCATCAAAGGCAAGTTCAGTATAACACAATTATCATTTACTTCAAGTGGCTTACACACTGATAATTCTTCTACTAAATTCTCCTTATTCTTTACCTCTGATCTTCTTGAGGAGGCAAATGCTTCACTCCTGAGCACTGTCTTTTACCTGTGCCTTACCTGTACTATCTTCCACCTCACTAACCCTAATTTTCCCTCTACACTCCCTTTCTAGATAACCATCACTCTCACATTAGAGGCACCGTTGTCATCCTAGTTATCCCCAGGACTAATTATTTTGTATGTTTAGAATAAGATAACATTAATTAAGTTAGACTTATAAGTTGATATTAGGGGTTATCAAAGTTGAGGGATCGCCAATTAGGGATCAGGAATTTTTTTCCCAGGATCAGACATCATTAATTGCAAATAATTCTTATTCACTAGCCCTGGGGCTAGTGGATAAGGAATCCATGATAATGCATTATCCTGCCTCTTATACCCCAATTTCCATTCCTAATTCCTGATCCCAAACTTATCACATCCATGATGGATTTTTAAGAAAGTCACATGACTTATAATTGCTGATGCCATCCTTATGTCTTTCCTCACTCTATGCTACCTAATTTTGGTGGCAAACACTTTAAGTTTTTTTATATCTACACACCCCAACTGTACATTTAGCGGTGAAATCCCACTTCCCTCATCACATAAGCCTTGCATCAACAACTATGAAACAACTCTCTACTAGGCAGAAACTTCACTGAACTATGAATGCTATTGCTTTAATTTTAGTTCTTTACTATAAATTGCACTCTGATTTGGAAGATAATTTAGCCTATATGTCTTTTTTTTCCAAAAAGAATTTAATAAATACAATGGGGCCAAATCTTCATCATGATCCCAGATATGATCTCTGCTCCATTCTCAGCATTCCTCAACTAAACTTCACTCAACTATCTCAAACTTCTCCTGATTCTTTCTTCAAAATTTATCAACTCATCTCCAAAAATACTATCTTTCATAACAATTCTCAAAATAAACAGCATGATCCTACTATTCAACTTCCTGTTGCACTATGTCTCTTTGGCTCAAATAAAAATGGTTCTGCTGTAAGATGTTTGGATAATCTCTTTTACATAGGATATGGTACAGTGATAATATGCACCAAGCTCTGTATGATTACTATCCTTTCCCTCAAGTCATAAACACTTGCTTGGCCAACTCCACAACAGCAACTTGAATCCTCTCAAGTAATGTAAGCTGAAGGTTTCCCTAGATGTGTAGGTTTTGTTGATGGCACAACTATACCATCAAGTCAAAAGCCTGCTCATGATGGCAACCATTATTTTGATTGCAAAAAAAACTTTCTTTAATATGTTCTCTGATTTCACATCTTTCATAAACTGACTTTTTATCTTCTTTCTAGATACTCTATTGCTGTTCAACTTGTATGCAATTTCGATAAAAAATTTATTGCTTTTCAAAGTTTCTGCACCAGCTCATGTCATGACTCTTCTGTCTTCTAAAGAATGAGGAATTATCAAATTCCTGACTCATACTTTGACAAATCTTGTCAGTATATGCTAGTATCTAAGTATGATTTAATAGTAAATATTAATTTTCCAACTACTTATTGATAAATTATATAGTTATTAAACCTCAGGGGAAGACTAATAAAATAGTTATTCTCAATATAAGCTCACAATACTTGGATTTTATGCGTGCTAGTGGTGGAAAATAGATAAATAAAATATAGTTATAGCTTATATAAAGATAATATCAATTTATAACTGCTTTATAATATATTTATATATGATAATAATTGTGCAATGCTGTTTTTTTAATTTGTAGTAAGTAATCGATGTCCAATAACTCGTCAAATCCTCCCTTACTTATACCAAAATCCACTGGAGTGCACATACCTTCAATCCAGATGATGTCACTGCTATCCCCTGCAATTACAGCACTGTGAAGGCCCATCACCTCCCCATGGCATCCACTTCAAGCAGTTTCAACACCCAGACCTCTAGTAAGGACCCTCCATCAAAATTAATGATACCACAGACCCATTCCATAAATAGAATAAACAGATAAAAGTGGACACCATAAAGAAACAGGTAAAATAACTCATCCAAAGAGTATATAATGAAACCCAAAGCATTAAAGGAACCAAATTAACTTTCCAAGCCCCCAATAATATCCCCAAGAATCCATATTAAACCAGTAATCATATACCAACCCATAAATCCATGAAAATCTATCCAAGGAAGCAGATTAAGCTGACCAAACTAGATATATGCGCCTGAAATAGGTGTATATGCTTGTGTTGGTGTTGTGAGTCCACTGAATACGTCCATATGACCTAAAATACGCAGAAAAATAAAGTTTATATGCTATTAAGAGGTTAAAACCTACTTATAGACCTAAATATACATAATATAACTACATATTTCACTGAATATGAGGTTTATGTATACATATAAGCTTATGTCACTACTCAATATAAGGGGTAGACTTGCTAGCAAGTCCTCAATCTGAACTCAGATGGAACTCAGATGGAACTCAGACTGAACTCATACTGAACCCATACTGAACTCTACTTGAACACCCACCTAAAACTGTTCTACTGAGTGGTGTTCATCCCTGATTGTATGGTTCCTTTATCAATAGCTCAATGTGCCTTCAATCTATGGTGAGTTTGGGTCCAAGGTTGTGGAGTTGCTAGCAAGTCCACCCCTCATATTTTGTGGTGTGTATGTCTATAATTACTCAATATCACTAAAGATAAGTATATTATGACTCCATTAACACCTTAATAAGTATTATTAAGCTATGGATAAGCCATTTAAACTACTATAATAAAATAGTGTAATAATTATATATATATGTATTTTAACCTCATTTTTAAGTTATAAGCTTAATGTAATTAAGTTTATCTTATTTTAAACATAAGAATTATTCAGTCCTGAAGATACCTAGGCTGACACACCCTCACCCAAAAACCAATAAAAAATGTTAAGACATTTTAATTAATAAGGAGTAAATAGAAATTTTATTCAATAATTTCTGTGATAAATTTACTGAATTATACAGTATTATTTGTATTTAAATTTTTTCAAGAGATTTTTAAGATCAGAGATTCAATTTTCTGGAATCCACTGGTCATATTCACTTGATTTATTCTTAAACCTTAATAGATACTCAACTCCCTTTTCTTTTATAAGGTGTCTCTTTTTAAATATCTTTTCAATTTATGCCTTTTCAACTATTTCTTCAGGTTGCTGTTTATGCCTTCCTGATCTTCTTGGAAATAGAGCAGTATCATTAGAATTGTATGGTTTTATAAGAGAAATAGGGAATACTGGAAGTTTTCTATCATATGGTGCATATAGAATAACTTCAACAGCATTGTTACCAGCTATCTTTTTTACTACAAATGGTCCAATGAATGTATCCTTCTATTTAAAATTACCATTTAAATTGAAATGTAGTGCAGAAATAAGGAATTCATCACCCTCTTTGAAAATTTGCTCTTTATGGGCTTTATCCCATCTTTTCTTCTCATACTCAAATGCCTTATTTATAGATTCTTGAGCATGCTTTCTGCATAATTCTTGCATCTGAAGAAAAGATTTTATACCTGGATGGATATCCAATCTAAGTAATTTATTAAGAGTTTTAGTAGGGGTATTAGGTACATAACCCAACCATAACTAAAATGGCTTTTTTCCAGTGACAGAATGTACTGTACTATTGTATGAAAATTCTAAACCTGGGATAAGGGTTACCCAATCATGAATGAATTTGTCATTGTCTTTAAAGTCAAGACCAAAAGCACAATATCTTCTTATTATATCTTCTAAAGTTTGTATCATTCTTTCTTCTAGCCCATCAGTTTGTGGATGGTGTGCTGTAGAAAGTCTTAATTGACACCCTGAAACATCCATAAGTGATGTCCAGAACTCAGAAGTAAATTTTGGATCTCTGTCTGAAACTATTGCTTTGGGGAAACCTGCTAAATTTAAAATTTGTATCCACCATAAAAAAGCTAAGTCCTTTGCAGAAACCTCTTTGTGGCTAGGGATAAATTTAGACATTTTTGTAAATCTATCTACAATTACCCAGCAGGAGGTATAAATCTTTTGCCCTGCTATTAGCAAACCTTTTACAATGTCCATGTTAATAATTTCCCATAGAGATTTTGGTTGCTCAATTTTTTGTATTAAACCAGCTCTTTTTCCCATTAATCTTTTAGATTTTTGACAAGAATCACATGCCTCAACATATTTTTGAACATCATCAGACATATTAATGCACCAAGCTGTATTTTTTACTCTGGTTAATGTTTTTTGAAAGTCAAAATTACCTTATAATAAATTTTCATGACATATGCTTAACATTAACTCCTTCATTGAAGGGGGAATCACAATTAAATTTCTTAATTTTTTCCTGTAATATATAAAACCATCCTCAATGGAAAATTTTCCTTTTTCTAATGCTTCTTTATACTTATGTGGCAATTTTTTTATTAAATAACTCATTGAAGCATTAGATGGATCATTTAATATTGTAGTAAGCTTACTCAAGTCAGGATCTGAAGAATAATTATCAAGAATTGATTGCATAAATTCATCCTCAAGATCTACAATATAAATGCCATAAATTTTAATAATCTCTGTTTCAGGAATATAAGCAGGATTATCATCATTATTTTGTAGAGGTACTCTAGATAACAGATCTACATTAGAGTGTAAGGTTCCTGCTCTATGTGTAATAGTCATCCATCCTCTGTATTCTTGTACAGCTATTTGTCATCTAAACATATGTCTATTAGGAGTTTTCATGTTTAAGAGTGACTTAACTGCACTACAGTCAGCTATTGACTCAAATTTTTGGTCTTCAAGGTAATAATGTAGCTTCTTAAGAGCCCATACTACTTCCAAACATTCAATTTGAGAAGCACCATATTTCAATTCACTACTTCTTAGAGTATGTGAAATATAGAAAATAATTACTTCTGACATTTTCCCTTCAATAAGTTGTTTTTGATGAAAAGCAGCACCCAGACCAATAAAACTTGCATCTTTATACAATACAAAAGACAATTGGAAATCTGGTAATCCCAAGATAGGAGCTGTCATCAAACATTCTTTCAACTTATCAAAAGCCTGTTGTTTTTCATTATTCCAAATGAAAGCTTCTGATTTCTTCATCAGTGTGGTAAATGGTGCAGAAATTAATTGGTAGTTTTTTATATATTGTCTATAATAACCACACATACCAAGAAAAAATTTTACATCCTTTACATTTTGAGGAATTCCAATATTCTTGATTGCAACCACCTTATTTTGTTCTACACATATTTGTAAGCCAGATACAATATGACCAAGCACTTTTAAAGAATCAAACCCAAATTTACATTTTTTCAATGCAAGGGTCATTTTTATTTCATCCATCTTCTGAAGTACCTTCTTTAAATGGATTAAGTGTTTATCATATGTCTTAGAGAACACTATAATGTCATAAATATATTCCATCAACCATCCCTCAATCATTTCATTATGGAATTTTATATCCATTAACTTCTGAAATACTGAAGGAGAATTATTTGGTCCAAATGGCATCCTGATATATTTATATATTCCCATATGTGTTGTTATCAACAAAAAGTTCTGTTAATTCTTTTCAACAGGAATTTGATGGTACCCTTTATTTCCATCTAGGCAACTTATATACTTAGCACCTTTAAGTGTAGAATGTATAGAGGCAATTCTTGGCAAGGGATAAATATTATCTACTGTAAATTTATTTAATGCTCTATAATCACTGCACAGTCTTGCTTTATCTTTTTCATAAGAAATTAGCACTGGTAATATTATACAATATTTTGGTGTAGTTTCAACCTTCTCGAGAATTTTCATTTTTAATAATATCTTAATATTTTCCTCTATGTCTTTCCTCTTCATTGGTGAAGCAGGGTATGGTTTCTTTTTAAGACTAGCAGGAATAATATCCATATCACAGGTTAAACAAATTTTCATCTCATGATCTTTTACAAGGCCAAGTTCATTGGTCCCATGTGCAGTATAAATTGAAAATGCTTTAATTAAGTCCAAAATATTTTTTTCTCAGCTTCACTTATCTGAGTGCCAAATGATGCTTTTGAAATTTCTGTTTCCAGAAGTACCATTTCATTGGATTCTCTTCCTTTACACGGAATATTTATCACTGACTCAATGTGTAAAACCATGTTAAAAGAATTTATTTTAAATTTCCTGTACCATTCATGCCAATTGTAAAATTATTATTAGTAGGGTCTAATTTCACACCAGACTTAGTCAGAATGTCATTTCCAATAATAAAACAGTTACTACAGTTAGTATTATTCATTACTACAAAGTCACAAGTTACTCTAACATAAACATGTTGATGTTTAAAGAGAACAGCAGCTTTTCATCTACCAATGGGGTGTAGTACTGATCCAAAACCTCTCCAATTTTTACTTTGAAGGGTTTCAAGCTTTGACTTATACTCACTATCAATTTTCTGAAATGTATTTGTAGAAACAACAGAACCAGCAGCTCCTGTGTCCAATACTATATTTACATTTTCTCCAGAAATGATAGCTAGAACCATCATAGGTGTCATTTTCAAGTTATAAGCTTGCATATCCTTACTGATTTCAGCATCCTAAAAATTTATTAAAGATTAATTTGAGTCCATATTTAATATTGGAGTTTCAAAGATGGACAAATCATCTTCCAACATACAGACTTCATTTTCATCACTCTATGAGATATTACTGTCATAATCACTTGAATATTTACTTTTTTCTATTTCAATTTCAGATTCATGTTGATTTTAAACAATATTTATGTTTTTCTCACATTTGTGATCTTCAACCCAAGGCTTATTACACTTATAACAGGTATTAGTTTCATACTTTTAGGTACTACAGGTGCAGTAGGTTTTTTCTGTTTTTCCTGCAGTGTTTTTGAATTCTGATTTTTCACAGTTTCATTATTTTTTTATAAGTGGTGTTCCTTGCTTCATACTTATGGTTCAATAATATTTCATTACAAATATTAATAAATTCAGAATATTCACCGCGCAATACGGGGGGCGGACTTGTTAGCAAGTCCGCAACCTTGGACTCAAATTCACCACAGATTGAACACACATTGAGCTATTGACAAAGGAACCATACAATCAGAGATGAACACCACTCAGCAGAACAGTTTTTGTGGGTCTTCAAGTAGAGTTCAGTATGAGTTCAGTATGAGTTCAGTCTGAGTTCCATCTGAGTTCTGTCTGAGTTCAGGTTGGGGACTTGCTAGCAAGTCCACCCCCTATATTGCGTAGTGATTCATTAACCATTATTTTTCTAGCTACAACAATGTCTCTGACAGATATAGGTAATTTATATATTATTTTATCTTTACATAAGTTAAAATCCATGTTTGGCTCAATGGCTTTTAATATTTTATTTAAATTCATTAAAAATACCATAGGTTTGTCACAATTCAATGGATTATACCTAGTTTTCTCATATAATCTTCTCTGAGTTAGTCTGAATTTAGAACCTCCAAATTGTTTTTCAATCAGGTGCTTCCATCCAGCCCAAGAGTAATCTTTACCCTCAATTAACACAGCTTCAAACCATAATAAGGCAAGTTCATTAAATAGAGAAATTAATTTTGATGTTATTTCTTCATCTGGTAACTTATATGAGAATTTTAAGTTGTCAATTCTTTGAATAAAATTTTGCCAATCAGAGCTGGCTTCCCCATCATAAGTTGGGTACTGATAAATCTTTGACCAGTTCTTCTTATTGGATTTTGTTTCACTAATCTTAGGTAAATTCAATAACTCATTTACTCTGGATAAATGATCTTGTATCTCCTCTTGCACGTATTTGTGACTTACATTTGTTTTCTCAGACTTGACACTACCACCAGATGGTTTTACTTGTGGTGGTATGGGAAATGATTGAGATTCATTTTTGCCAATGAAAGGATTATTATTATACTGTGTATACTTATGATTATCCATATTCATTAGTAGATTAGCAGTTTCAATCTCAACTTAAGTTAATCTTTGTAACAGATCAGAGACACTGAGATTTGTTTGTGCAAAAGATAACTTAGCTCTTGATTCAGATTTTAATAAATGTGCTTCATACAACTTTTCAAACTCACAGAATTTGTTTTAAAGTTCACTATATTTATTACTTAAAGAATCATATTTAAGAGTTAGAGCCAAGTGTTTATTCTCTAATTCTTTAATTCTTGTTTCCATTTGAGAAATGTTCAATGTCAAGGACAAAATTGTATCACTTGTGAGCTTAATTGTCTGTTCCTCACATTCAGTCATTCTATTCCATAATTCTATAACAATTCTATGGACAGTTGGGTTATTATTAAAATACTCCATGTCTTCCTTCTCAATGTTTTCACTGTTTTGTGAACTTCTCATCTTACCAATAAGTGGTGGAAACTGAGGGTTAACTGTATTATTATTATAAATAGTACTGTTGTTATTAACAAATGATAAATCATGTGTATCTACATCAAAACCTAATTGTCTTAAGTCCTCCTCAATTTTCTCTACAGATTTTACATCAAAAACATTACCTATATTGTAATCATCAGTATTGTGTTCAATCTGAGAGGGTAATATACTTAACATGGGATAGGAGGTGCACAGACCTTCAATCCAGATGATGTCACTACTATCCCTGGAAATTACAGCACTGTGAGGGCTCAACACCTCCCCATGGCGTCCACTTCAAGAAGATTCAACACCCAGACCTCCAGTAAGGACCCTCCATCACAATTAATGTTACCACAGACCCATTCCATAAATAGAATAAACAGATAAAAGTGGACACCATAAAGAAACAGGTAAAATAACTCATCCAAAGAGTATATAATGAAACCCAAAGCATTAAAGGAACCAAATTAACTTTCCAAGCCCCCAATAATATCCCCAAGAATCCATATTAAACCAGTAATCATATACCAACCCATAAATCCATGAAAATCTATCCAAGGAAGCAGATTAAGCTGACCAAACTGAATATATGCACCTGAAATAGGTGTATATACTTGTGTAGGCATTGTGAGTTCACTGAATAAGTCCATATGACCTAAAATACGCAGAAAATAAAGGTTATAGGCTATTAAAATGTTAAAAACCCACTTATAGACCTAAATATACATAATATAACTACATATTTCACTGAATATGAGGTTTATGTATTCATATAAGCTTATGTATGTCTATAATTACTTAATATTACTTAAGATAAGTATATTATGACTCGATTAACACCTTAATAAGTATTATTAAGCTATGGATAAGCTATTTAAACTACTATAAGTTATATAATAGTGTAATAATTATATATATATGTATTTTAACCTTATTTTTAAGTTATAAGCTTAATTTAATTAAGGTTATCTTATTTTAAACATAAGAATTATTCAGTCCTGGGGATACCTAGGCTGAAAAATCTCAGTACTTCCTTGCAGACTCAGCATATGCAAGTGGAAAGTAGATTATACCTGATTTCTGTGGTGAAACTTTAAAAAATGACCCCAAAACCACCTTTAATTATCACCTTTCCCAATCAAGAGTACGGATTGAACATGCTAATGATATTTTAAAGGGAAGATTTTCTAGTCTCCGGGAGCTCAGAATCTAATTTCAAAAAAAATTGGAGATCAAAACTGCAAATCATTGGATCATAACTTGCCTTATACTCCAAAATATCCTAGCTGATTTAAAGGATGATTGGAATGATATTTATGAAGAAGAGGATCCTGAACCAGCACCAGCTCTCCTCTCCCTTGAATCACAAAAAATTCATTCAGCCAGCATATGCTCTGTCATTATGCCAATCACCCTCCACCATTTTGACACACAACCCTTTTAATTTTTTGTTTTCATTCTTCAAAATTTCTACTTTGTATACTTTATTCACTTAGCTTGGTATTTTTGTTGGTTTCATATTCATTTTTATTTTGAATTTATGGTGAATATCTCTCTTTTGGATGGCTCATTGGTTTTCTTTTACCAGCTCAACATGAAATTGCATATTTTTTCAGTGTTTATTTTTTCATTCTTCACTCATATACTTTTCCTCCTCTCCTTAAACATCCCTCAAATATTTTGTTTGCATTTTTTTTAACTCATCTCACCAGGTAAGCCATTTTTTTCATTTTTATTAAATTTTTATTTGCTAATCATGATTTTTTTTTTGCTTTTTTTGTTTTCTTTTTTTTTTGTAAGTGCTTCATTTATTTTTTTCAGAGTTAAACTAATTTCTTTTGTTTTTTCTCTCCCTCACCACACAATATGGGGGGTGGACTTGCTAGCAAGCCTGCAACCTTGGACTCAAAATCACCACAGATTGAATGCACATTGAGCTATTGATAAAGGAACCATACAATCAGGGATGAACACCACTCAGCAGAACAGTTTTAGGTGGGTGTTCAAGTAGAGTTCAGTATGGGTTCAGTATGAGTTCAGTCTGAGTTCCACCTGAGTTCCATCTGAGTTTAGGTTGAGGACTTGCTAGCAATTCCACCCCCTATATTGCGTAGTGCCTCTTTTATCTCCCTCTTTTCTCTCTTGTCCTGCTTTTTTTCCCTCCTTTCCCCCTTTCCCCCCTTATTCTCCTCCTCACCTTTCCCCCCTTTTCCCTCTTTATGCCCTTTTTCCCCCCCTCCCCTCCACCCTCTACCTATTAGATAACAAATCACTTAGCGATGTTTATTTAGATAATTTAATAGCTAAATTAATATATTAGAAATTTGTTTAGCTATTAAAGGGGGGAGGGGGGGAAGCGGTGAAGGAGAGGGGGGGGAGAGGGGGGGAGAGGGGGGGATAGGGGGGGATTAGGAGAGGGGGAGTATTGTGAGATGGCCTAAAGGGGGAGAAAGGGGTTTTGAGGAGATCAAGAAGGGGGATGGGCAGTTTGAGAACACCAAAAAGAGGTAAAAGAGGCAGACAAGGAGGGGTAATATGGGAATATGTAAAAGAAAATATTTGTTATTTTTATTAACATTATTTTTTTTTTGTTTTTTTATAGAATATTATAAAAAAATATTTTTATGGTTCAAGCTGAATCAAAATTAGATTTGGTGTGTGCTTATAATTTTTATTTTTATTTTTGGGAAAAATATATCTGATACAAATCTTTTTTTTGGTTTAATTTTTTGATCATAATTTTTTGATCATTTTTTTTCAAGGACTTTAGTTGGTATATCTAACACCAAATAAATTTAAAATTAATTCTTTTAGGGAATAATTTTACTGATGTTTGTTTTTATTTTTATTTATTTTTTTTGTTTCAATTTTTTTTCATGGACAGTTATAGTAATTGATTTCTTTCCAAAAAACAATTATTTGGATTAATTTTTATCAATAAAATTTATCAAATATTAAGTACTATAAAAGTAGAGTGGATGATAAAATTCTTATCCAATTGAGTTACAAGTAGATTTAAAATATTTAACCAAATCAGGAGACAATGAAACTAAAGCAGTTATCAGTAATTATTTTAAACCTCAATTTATTTATGAATCTCATTCTTTCAATGGTTCAAAAGATGAAACCTTTAATCAACTATCACATCTCATAATATCACTATATCAAATGGCTTTGGTTTGCTTACCAATAAAGAATACAAATTTGTTGGGTGGTATTATGATTGGATTTGGTTGGGGACCAGGATTTGTTAAAGGCTATTCTCTTGGTATTTCTGATAATATATGTTTCATTCTTAAAATCATGTCACTCATTTTATTTCCATAGGCATCTACTCTTTACTTAAAAAATTATATAAAACTGAAAAAGATGACAATTTTTGCTTATGGGACACCCTACCTTCTTTTAATACTTTTCTTGCTCTTTGTCTCAAAAACTCTGCAATAAAGCTTTTGAAAAGAATAATAGACTTGCTATCAAAGTTGGAATACTAAATTGGTCTGACCCTGAATGGTAAGAAATTAGTAACCAATATATTTTATTTTCAAATGTTATTATTACTCATTCAGCATTCCACAATAAGATTCATATCAATAGGAATGACACCAATTATCTTACTTTTGGAATTTTCACATATATCAATCTGATAACTGGCCAACTAATACCATCTCCAGCTAAAATCAAAGGGAATGGCTTATATTTTCCATACCATCAGTGCATGATTGATTTTGGTTTGGGAAATGGAGTGATTGAAACAATTTTGAACTCTTCTCAGGATCATCACCAAATGACCAAAGCTCCACCTGGCTTGGAATCTTGTCAAGAGTTCACACATTTTGGATGTTCATTTCAAATCAGTCAAAAATTAATCCACCAAATAAACAAGGTAAAAAAAGAAGGTAATTTTAAGAGATATAAAAAAACTTTATGTAGATCAAAAAAGTATGGGGATGAGTAGAGTCATCTAATATTTTTTATTTTTTCATGCATTTTTTATAAATAACTCTTATATTTCAAATTCCTAAAATAAAGTAATGGGCCAATGACCCTGTGTTGTATAAATGGGAATCATGACAAAATTTATTTGTTTCATGAGGTTCCTTGGCTTACACTTGTAGAAAGTCCCAAACATTTGTTTCTAGATTTTATCCACATTTTGGCTAGAGAAATTGTCATTACTTTAAAACTAGGGATATTGATATATATTAGTTGTTTATATATTAATTTATGTAATTATATTAAATTTTGGTTATTACCACCCCTTACTGCAAAAAAATGAAGGGGTGGATATTGCCAAATTTTCAAATCTGAAATGTAAAATTTTTGACTTGAAATTTTGGTGATAACTGTCCCTTACTTCAATAAAATGCAGGGGGGAGTATTTCCAAAATTTCTTATAAGACTTGCAAAATTCTTGACTTGAAAGAATTTTGGTGATACCTGTAAAATGCAGGGGGTAGTAATGCCAAATCTTTACAAGACTTTCAAGATTCTTGACTTGAAAGAATTTTGGTGATAGCCACCCCTTACTTCAAAAAAATGCAGAGGGAGGGGATTGGAAAATTTTCAAATGAGACATGAAAATTTTATTTAAAAAAGAATTTTTAAAATTAAAATACAAAAATTCAACTAATGATTGATAGAGTAATGAATTACAGGAAATTATTGTAAAATTTTATGTACAAATAATTATGAATAGTTGAAGTATGAAAGAAATAAAACACACTAGTCATTAAAAATTTCATTAGACATTCAATTTCCACATTCATTTTATTGGCTTTGGCACATTACATTAAAAAATTTTCTTCATTGAATTTTCTTTGAGATCATGCTTAAATTTCATCTGTTGCATTGAGTTTTGATGCTTGAGTGTTTTCTCCTTTTTCTTTGATTCTTCAATATTAAGAGTTAGCTCAAATTTATTCTGATCCAAGTCTTGTGCCCTATAATCCTTCCATAAAGAGAGCTTGTATTTTTTCTTTTAAAACTTTAGAGTCTCTTTAGCAACTTCCACTTGTTCTAGAGTGATAAGAAATATTAACAAAAAGTAGAAGAAAAGAAGAGTAAAGTATTAAGAGGTATGGTATTACTTACCAGAATCATGTTTCTCTAACAATTCTTCAATAGAAAAAAAGGGGTTTGAGATGAAGTATCACTTTTCTTCTTCTTTGAGAGTGGAAATTTAGACTACTTGAAGACCTTTGCTTTTTTTTCAAGGTCACATTTTCCTCATAATTGTTTCTAGCTTCTGACTCAGTTGATTGTGGCTCCTGCATTTGATCTTTAGCCTTTTTAGAAATTAGAAAAGGTAAATAAAAAAAGAATTGGTGAGATAAAAGAAAAAAACATACTTGAGTTATATCAGGTTGATTTATGTTGCCATAAGGATCTATTGAAAAGATATCTAGATTTATGGAAGTTAAATGAGGGGAGGCTTGAGTAGAAGAAAGAGGAAAAAGATTTTTTTGGACATCACGTTTAGAGATAGCATCTTTACCATCCAGCATTTTTGCAGGATTAACATCAGCTCGCTCTCCAAAAATAGCATCCAACTCTTTAAAGTAAGGAAATAAAGATTCAAGCTTATCATCTATGGATTTTATGTCCTTACTGATATTGATGTCAGTAATACCAAAACCAGTGCAAGATGAAATAGTCTTTGCCTTCTTAGATTTGGCTTGGTAATTCTTGAAACATTCAGAAATTTGTTTAGGTAAAAGATCTATCTTTCCCTTGGTCTTATTCCGTAATTCATTAGACATTTGTAGGTAACCATTAACTTTTGATGTGGGGGGCCGTCCTGCTTTAGTTTCATTTTCAGTACCAAAATAAGAATCATAATTAGTTTTAGTTTTCTGCAAGTTGAAAAGTATGAGGTGATCATCTTTTTTTAATTGAATGGTTTTTGATTTCTCAGCTGAGCGGGGGAAAGAGGAAGTAGTGCGATTTGAAGAACAACTGGGGGAAGGCTGCCTTTGAGAAGATCTATGATGATGGGGCATGTTAAGATAATTGAAGATGAAAAGGAGCAAAAAAAGCAGATAAGATAGCCAGGTATTCTGAATGAAGAGAATAGACAGGATGAGATGAGAATGGGAGTGCGCAGAAAGGTAGAAGGCATATCCAGAGAGTAGTCAAAGATGTGATTATGAATGAAAGTAGGCCAAGATGTGGTTATGAAAAATTGAGTAGAAAAATGTCGGAAAAGAGGTCAACTTTGACACATAAAATGTCTAATAACTAAATTATTAGAAAAAATAATTGCAGAAGCTAATTGGGGTATAAAAACTTTTATCTGCAATTAATTTGATTGTGGATCGGTCAACCTTGATACCCCCTATTATGGTTATAATACTTATATATATGGTTATTATGCTTATACATATATTTATTACACTATTATATGACTTATATGAATTTAAGTTGCTTATCCATAGCCCCATAATACTTATTAAGGTATTAATGTAGTCTTGATATACTTAACTTAAGTGATATTAAGTAATTAGAGACATACATAAGCTTATATGTATGCATAGACCTCATATTCAGTGAAATATGCAGTTGTACTATGTATATATAGGTCTATATGTGTGTTTAAAACTCTAAACAGCCTATAAGCTGTATTTCTCTGCTTATTTTAACTCATATGGATGTATTCAATGGACCCACTATGCCTACACAAGCATATACCCACTTTTCAGATGCATATATCCAGTTTGGACAACTTAATCTGCTTCCTTTAATAGATTTTCACATATTTATAGGTTGGGATATGGCTACTGGGCTAATTTGGATGCATTTACAGTTAATTTGGTTCCTTTAGATGCTTTTTGTTTAATTTTATTCTCTTTGGGTGAGTTATTTTACTTGTTTCCTTATGATATCCGCTTTTATCTGTTTTCTCTATTTATGGTATGGGTGTATGATATCATTAATTGTGATGGAGGGTCCTTACTTGAGGTATGTGTGTTGAAGCTTCATAAAGTGGACACCATAAGGAGGTGATGAGCCCTCAAAGTGCTGTAATTTCCAAGGATAGAAGTGACATCATCTAAATTTAAGGTCAGTGCACTCTAGTGGATTTTGGTATAAGTAAAGGAGGATTTGGTGGGTTATTCAACATCAATTACTTACTAAAAATAAAATTAGCATTATCAAACAATTATTAGCATATAAAAATATTTTTTAAAGCATTTATAATTAGACATTATCTTTATATTAGCTATAACTATATTTTATTAGCCTATTTTCTACCACTAGTCTGCACCAATCCAAATATTGTGAGTTAACAATTGAGTATAAGAGTATTGTTAGTCTTTACCTGAGGTTTAATCCATAAATAATTTAATAGTAAGTAGTAGGACTATTAATATTTACTATTAAACCATACTTAAGTACTAGCATACACTGGAAGAAGAAATCACCTCCTCTTCAGGATCAACTGTCCCATTTGGCCAGACAAGTTCTGAAGTTGGAGGAATCAATGTCTTCTACCATCATGGAGGTGGAGAAAGTGAAGAGAAACTGCAGGTTGCAATCACAGCAGCTGAATCAAACACTGGAAGAATTGAAGAGAGGAAAACAAAACCAGCCACCCCCTACCCCAGGAGAATCAAATCAGTCCCAGGACAAGATGTTAGTAGAAAAACGGAAGTGGGATGGGTTTCACCAACAATGGGGCACCCACAACTGCAACAGGGATCCATCTCTTTTCTAGAAAAATTCCAGTCACCCATACAATCCAAAACCAAAGCGTCAAAATACAGGGCTTGCTCACATCCTTTGGTAAGTAAATCACCTTCTAATATTGTACATAATACTGATTATTACAATGCAGGTAATTTAATTGAAGTAAAATCTATACATTAAATTGAGGAGGACTTGAGAAAATTCGGCTTGCATTTAGATTCACCTGATTTATCTTTTGTCAATAACAATAGTAATATTTATGATAATAAAACAGCTAATCCTCAGTTGCCACCACATATCAGTGAGTTGAGATTTTCACTAAATAGTGAAAAGTGTGAAAAGGAAGATGTTGAGTATTTTAATAAAAATACAAAATCCGATTTTTCATAGAATTGTTTCAGCATTATGGAGTAGAATGACTGAGTGTGAGGAACAAGTAATTAAGCTCACATGTGAAACAATTTCATCCTTAAACTTGAATATTTCTCAACTAGCAACTAGAAGCAAAGAGTTAGATATAGAACACTTGGATCTAACTCTTAAATAGTATTCTACACTACGCAATATAGGGGGTGGACTTGCTAGCAAGTCCTCAACCTGAACTCAGATGGAACTCAGATGGAACTCAGACTGAACTCATACTGAACCCATACTGAACTCTACTTGAACACCCACCTAAAACTGTTCTGCTGAGTGGTGTTCATCCCTGATTGTATGGTTCCTTTATCAATAGCTCAATGTGTGTTCAATCTATGGTGAGTTTGGGTCCAAGGTTGCAGACTTGCTAGCAAGTCTGCCCCCCATATTGTGTGGTGCTATAAGTAATAAACATAGTGAACTTTTAAACAAATTCAGTGAGTCAGAAAAATTGTATGAAGCAAATTTATTAAAATATGAATCTAGAACAAAATTATCTTTTTCTCAAATAAATAAAAATTTCTCTGATTTGTTACAAAGATTAACTAAGTTTGAAATCAAGAATTCCAATCCACTAATGAATCAGGATAATCAAAATTGCACACAGTATAATTATAATAGATTCATTTCCAAAAATGAATCCCAATCATTCCCATTTCCACTTAAAATAAAAACATTTGGTGGAAGTTTCAAGTCTGAAAGAAAAAATGTAAGTCACAAATAAGTAAAAGAAAAAATACAAGACCATTTATCTAAATTAAATGAGTTATTGAATTTGCCCAGGATTAGTGAGATTAAATCCAATCAGAAGAATTGGCCAAAAATCAAACAGTACCCAGCTTATGATAGGGAAGAAAGCTCTAATTGGAAACATTTCATTCAAATAATTGACAATTTAAAATTCTCATATAAGTTACCTGATGAAGAGATAACATCAAAACTAATTTCATTATGTAAAGATGTTTCTTTATTATGGTTTGAAGCTGTATTAAGTGAGGTTAAAGATTACTCTTGGGATGAATGGTAACAGCTAATTAAAAAAAAATTTAGAGATTCTAAATTTAGACTAACTCAGAAAAGATTATATGGAAAAACAAGGTATAATCCATTGAATAGTGACAAAACTATGGTATTTTTAATGAATTTAAATAAATCATTAAAATCCATTGAATCAAATATGGATTTTAACTTGTGGAAAAATCAAATAGTATATAAATTACCTATATCTATCAGAGACATTGCTGTAGCTAGAACAATAATGGTTAATGAGTACTCTGAATTTAATAGTATTTGTGATGAAATACTATTAAAACATAAGTATGAAGCAAGGTACACAACTTATAAACAAAATAATGAACCTATAAAAATTCAAAATTCAAAACCACTCCAGGAGAAGCAGAAAAAACCTACTTCACCTGTATTACCTAAAAATTATGAGACAAATACTTGTTTTAAGTGTAATAAGCCTTGGGTTAAAGGTCACAAATGTGAGAAAAATATAAATATTGTTTAAAATCAGCAAGAATATGAACATGAGATAGAGAAAAGCAAAGTTTCAAGTGATTGTGACAGTAATATCTCATATAGTTATGAGAATGAGGTCTATATGTTGGAAGATGATTTTTTCATCTTTGAAAATCCAAAATTAAATATGGACTCAAATGTATCATTAATTAATTTTAAAGATTATGAGATCATGAAAGATATACATGCTTATTTCTTAAGAATGAAACCTATTGCAGTTATAGCAATAATTTCTGGAGAAACTGTAAATATTGTTTGAATACAGGAGCTTCTGGTTCTGTTGTTTCTGCATGTAAATTACATAAAATAGATAGTGATTATAAGTCAAAGCTTGAACCCCTTAAAAATTAAAATTGGAGAAGGTTTGGATCAGTACTACACCCCATTGGTAAATTAAAAGCTTCTGTTTTCATTAAACATAAACATGGTTATGTTAGAGTAACTTGTGACTCTGTAGTAATGGATAATACTAATTTTAGTAGCTTTTTTATCATTGGTAATGACATTCTGAAAGCGTTTGGTGTAAAATTATACCCTGCTAATAATGTTTTTACAATTGGCATGAATGGTAAAAGTAAATTTTAAATGAATTTTTTTAACACAGTTTTAAAGATTGAGTCAGTAATAGATATTCCTTGCAAAGGAAGAGAAACCAGTGAGATGGAACTTCTGGAAGCAGAAATTTCCAAAAAATCATTTGGCACTCAGATAAATTAAGCTTAGAGAACAAATATTTTGGATTCAATTAAGGCATTCCCAATGGCTTTTTCACATGGTACCAATGAACTTAGCCCTGTGAAAGATCATGAGATGAAAATTAGTTTGACCTGTGAAATAGATAATATTCCTGCTAGTCTTATAAAGAATCAATACCTTGCTTCACCAATGAAGGGTAAAGACATAGAGGAGAATATTGCACTATGGGGGAAAGTGATTTTGCAGGCTGTCCTGCAACAGCTAATCACAAGCCATAAACTTACCTTGAAATTCACAAAGCACAAATTGCAATAAGCTGCTACAGCTACTTGTGTCCTGCAACAGTTCTAAGTGTCACTAAACACCCCTTTCACTTTTTTCTGCTCATTTTAAAAGTGTAAACTCTCATTTTCTGGTGGTGATTGCTTATTTTCTCAACATGCTACACTTCTATAATCTGAACACATTTTCCAGCTGAAATATGTGTAATTTTTATACTGTCTAAGATTGTCCCTTTTTTTATCATCTCTCTCTTTCCCCTATTTCATTACCAGAGGATGTTGTTGTTGTTGTTGTTGTTGTTGTTGTGGTGGTGGTGGTGGTAGTGGTGCTGTTGGTGTGAGTGGTGATGGTGGTGTTGGTGGCACAAGGGGTGGTGGTGCAAATGGTGATGGTGGTGCAAATGGTGGTGGTGGTGCTGTTGGTACAAGTGGTGGTGGTGGTGTTGGTGTCACAATAGGTGGAGGTGGTGGTAGTGGTAGTGGAGGTGGAGGTGGTGTTGCTGGTGAGAGTGGTGGTGGTGTTGTTGGTGAGAGTGGTGGTGGTGTTGTTGGTTAGAGTGGTGGTGGTGGTGTTGGTGGCACAAGAGGTGGAGGTGGAGGTGGTCCAAATGTTTGGGGGAGGTGGTGAGGTGGAAAGGTGGTGGACTGTTGGGGTAAAAAAAAAATTAGAAAACTAAAAACATAAGAAAAAAAAATATGGAAAAGTCATGTACATACTTTTTTTCACAGGAGGAAAAATCCCTGAACTAGATGTCTAGTTCAGTTTCTTGTTGCAGGGTATTACTCTGGGTCTGATTTGTGGAGTGGCCCTGTTTGACCCCACCTTATTTTTTTTACTTTTCTGATATTGGCATCTCCTTGGCCCATGTCCTCTCATCTTCATGGATTCATCTAAAAATTCTATTTGAACCTTCTTTCCCCTTCTCTTACAAGCATACCCACATCAGACCACCTTAATCCTCTTCCAAAGGCAAAAAATAAGGTGGGCTCAAAAAGTTAAATTCAATGGATTGTCACAAAAACACACCTAGGAATGGAATAAGGTCACAAAACTGAACTAGACATCTAGTTCACCATTTTCCCCCTGTGTTTGTTTCTGCTTGTTTTTGCATCTGGTGGTTGAGGCGGAGGAGAAGGTGGAAGAGACAGTGGTAATGAAAATAGTGGTAAGGGAGATGGATGTGTTGGAGGTGGGGCGGCAGTTGTAGTGGAGGTGGTCAGAGGTGGCAGTGGTCAAGTTGGGATGAGGTGAGTCAGGGTGGGTCAGGGTGGCAATTGTGGTGGTGGTGGAGTTGGTTGGAAAAGGTTGGTGTGGATTTAGGGGTGGGTTATCTAGTCTATTTTTCTACCATACCTTTATGCCCCTATCTGAGTGAGATTGTAAGAAATAAAAAGTAATAAAAGAAGAAAAGAAAAAAAAGGAAGAAAGGGTTGTGCAGCAACATTATCTGCTGTCACAGGCCACAAGTCACTATCTCACTCCATTTTGAGTTTTGAAAGTAGCAAAGGCTGTGCTGTGACATGCCTTAGTCTGGTTTTCACAGGACTGTTTGCAACATTGTTTTCCATTTAGTGTTAAGACGTTGTTAAACATGAACATTATTGAAAAGGTAGACACCAAACCAAAATATTGTGTGATATCACCTGTGCTTATTTCTTATGAAAAAGATAAGGCAAGACTGTGTGGTGATTATAGAGCATTAAATACATTCATAGTGGATGATATTTATCCCTTTCCAAGGATTGCCTGTATACATGCTACCCTGAAAGGTTCTAAGTGCATAAGTTGCCTAAATGGAAATAGAGGGTATCATCAAATTCCTGTTGAAAATAACTCACAGAACTTTTTGTTGATAACAACACATATGGGAGTTTATAAATATGTCAGAATTCCATTTGGACCAAAAAATTCTCCTTCCGCCATGGGAAATTTGGGGGTGAATTGCTAGCAGTTCTCACTCTGTGAACTCCATGGTGACCCTAATTTATGCCATGTATCAGACCTACCATAAATGTCACATTGAGAATAAATTGGAGTCACATTTAGTCTGAGATTTGTCCTTGATTAAGGCCCAGTGTGCCCTACATTCAGCACAAGTTGTTCCAACAAAACTGTAATTTGATCCTTAGTTAAGCACTAATTGTGCACACATTGATCTAACATACACATTATGCATGTGTACTCAAAATACATTATTGATGCATATTGAAAATTCATACATATTCAGTACCAATTAGGCATGCATACTCAATTTGCAATTTGAAGTATGCATAATGCATAATGCATATTGAATATTAAATATTGAATAATTCATGTTTCATATTGCATAATGCATAATGTATATTGAATATTTCATTATGCATAATAAATAATGCAAAATATATATTGCATATTGCATAATGCATAATGTATATTGCATAATTCATATTGCATATTTCATGATGCATATTGCATATTGCATGTGGATGCATAATGCATATGCTACATGAAATATTCATGCATACACAATGTGAAAATTAACCTTCTACCAAGAAAAGTAAAAAATAAGTCATGTGACCTATAATTTTGAAAAGGGGAAAGAGGAATGATGATTTAAGCTTTTTTTACAATAGCCTTAGTTTTCATTATATTGTTAGAAAATATGCCTTGAAAAACTATATTGAAAAAACCCATATCCTTGGTGAGAAATTCTTCATCAAGTTTAAAAAGCAAATTTTAACTGTTAGCATTATCTATATAGCTTCATATATGAAAGACTCTATGTAAAAAATTAATATCCTCAGTAGTTTACTTATTTATTGTCCATCTCATTTTTATTCTCTGCATAAAGCTTTTAAGGAAAAAAATATATAAGAGATATGTATATTTTATCATGTCTATGTGCCCCAAATTCAATGTGCCAAATTGTGTTGAATAATCATTTGTTGTATTTGATTTGTGTATTTCAGGTTGAATGCAAAATGAGATTGCCAACTGGGATGCAAAAAAGTTGGCATGCAATATGAAAATGAATATTGCATAATTAACAGTGGCATTCTAAACTTGCAATTTCACTGATAGATTTTTATACTTGGCTAGTAGTGTGGGGGAACTGGGATGCAAAAAAGTTGGCATGCAATATGAAATAAGTATTGCATATGAAAACAGTGGCAAGCAAAATTTGCTATTCCACTCATGGATTTTCATTCTTGACTAGCAGTACAGGGGTTGGTAGCAGTGGTCAAGCAACCACAAAAAAAATTTGTGCACTCATTTTTGAGCAAAGGGTATCATGAGTGTAGAATTATGGAAGGTGCCCATAATTTATTATTATTCCTTAATTTTATTGAATAATTTTCATTATTGAAAATGACTTTTGGTTTGTTAATATTTGATCTAGCTGTGCCAGAGCCTTTCTCAATATTGATGTTACTCTTTAAAATTATTGAATATTTTCCATTATGAGGATTTGATTCTGGTGCAAGTTAATGTTGGCTCTATATTAGGGGGTATCAAAGTTAGAAATCTTCCATTTCATAAAACCTCTTTTTCAACCAAATCAACCATAATTTTTTTTAATATATGGCACATTATACCCCAAAAACACCTTTTTACTTAGAGTAAATGTCAAGTTTGTGGCTTTCTTTTTGTGCTGTGAAATACCTTTTAAATAATTACAAATTTCTAACTTTGATACCCCCTATTATGACTGTCAAAAAACAGAATTACCTGATTAAAATTAATTAAATCAGGAAAAAATGTAGTGATGGTATCTGTTCACTTTCATTATAAGTGAAAGTTGGTTTAATTGTCATATTGACCTTATGACTGAAAATTGTGGTTCACAAATTTTCAAGTCACTCACTCTTTGAATAATATTTAGAGTTGATAATAGGCATGGATAGTGCTCTAAAGTTAATTTTGGCTTGCAGGATCTTTTTATCACTGAAAATACTTTACATATTTTTTAATCATGTAATGATCAGTTAACCAATGGTGTGAACACCAGTAAAAAGTATGTGTTGTGATTTAACATCATATTTACATTTGATGAATGGATATTTGATCAACTCAGTAGCTCATGACATCTAGTAAAATATGTCAAAAACTATAGATGGTGTGGATTATTTTTCTTTCCGAAGTTGATAGTGGGGAAATGATGAACCAATGTTTTAGGGATGAACATGCTGGTATTATCAAGTCTTGTGTCAGAGATAGCATTTTTGGGTAATTTTTATAATAAATTATATTTTAAAAGTCTGTGCATTCAAAGTAATTCCCTATAATTTATATATTTATATGTGATCCATCAGCAAACGGTATAAATAATGCATATATCAAGTTAACTCTGACAACCATTTTTGATGGAACATAACAACTTATATAAAAAGCCCTAGACATCTGGAGCAAATTTTTTCCCCTAGGAATTTATATTTATCAAACTAGTTATTTCTAGAAATATTATGAGTCAAATCATTTCTCAACACATCAAATATTGTGTGTACTGGTTAACAAAATACTTTTTTAACCCTTTAATTCTTGATTTTTGGATTCCAGAAAGTACTTGATTGATGGTCAGAAACATGTTTGTGACAGTGGGTGAAATAAAGCTTCAAAAAGGCTTTAACAGGTTCAATTTGTACATTAATATGTTTTTGAACCTTTGAAAATCAAGGGTAATAATTTTTCCCTGCCTATATTTGTGCTTGAGGCTGTATTGATTAATCAATCAATCTTTTACTTGGGAAAAATTATTTAAAATAAAAATGTGAAGAGATTTGGAGCATTATTATTTTACAAATTATTAGATTTTCCTAAATCATATTTATGTCAATAGCCTCATTGAAGAATATTCAGATATCACACTTTCCACATATTTATTGGATAATATTGATCTCTTCATAACAATAATCTAATAAGCTTATCCTTATCAGTTTATTATCTATGATTGGAGTATTGTTGAATCTAGTGTTCCCAATGCATCTGGTAGAATGCTATACTTTGATCATAATGATAAAAGGATATTTGGAAGTTCAATATATCTATTATATATTAAGAAAAAATTATTCTTAATTTTTATATATTCCCATGGCTCAATGCTTTGGTTTTAACAATAATTGTGTGTTTAAATATGCTTCCAATTATTTACATATTTTTGAGGTAGTATTCTTTTTACTTCCAATGGCATTGGCAAGATTGTTTTACCTTGAATAATAATAATTTAATAAAATGAATTTTTTTAATATGGGATTAATAGTTTAAATAAAATTAAAAAGAAAAAGTGGTATCTGGATCAACATGGCATCAAGTGTCCTTTTGAGCATTGGCTTATACTAAGAGAGATACTTTTATAAAGCATATCAGTAAAAGTATAAGTCTGTGAAATTTGGATAGTTGTAATTATTAAAGTGTCTTTCTCAGCAATGGACCATTGCTCAGGTGGACACTTTACATTCTGTGCAATAGGATTAAAAGATTTTTGCTAATGTCCATGGTATTTGATTTTTGGCTAACCATAAAAGTGAAGGTGGTAAAGACTTGGTCAAAAGTGTCCCTCTGAAGGATGGTCCAATGCTCAAAAGGACACTTTAAAAATGCATATCATCAAGGTATCACCACGGGAAATCTAGGGGTGAATTGCTAGCAATCCCTTCTCTTGAAATTTAGAGTGTCCCTTAAATATGCCAGGTTTATGAATACTTTATAAACATAAGTAAATTAGAGTTAGATTTACATTTATTCTCAGATTGATTATAGACAGAATATCAACTGATTCCAAATTATGCACAAGTTGATCCTCCAGAACTTGATTTTGGTCCTCTGATGAGCACAAATTGATCTAACCTAAGCTTATGCATATATAATAATTCAGGATACTTGCTCTATTAAATTTGATAATAAAATAAAATATTGATGAATTTATATAAAAAAAATTATTATGTAAGATATTAAATTATAAATTTAGGCATCATAGGAGGGCACTTAATAGAACTTAATTATACTATGTGACACCTTAATACTGTATCACGCAGTTTGAAACATTTAAAACAAAATGAGTCATGATGGGCAATGAAATTGCTTGGACAGACACTTTCAAAATTAATACTGACCGTAATACACAAGTATGAAACCTTGGCATCTATCCAATAAAAGATTTTCCTTCTGATAAATGGATTTTTCTCAGTTACTCCCTGCTAAAAAGTGTCCTTCTGAGGTTTGTCTGACCTTCAGGGGGGTAATTTGGCCACATCACACTACTTCTATTTCCATGATTGACCAAAACATCATCCTCATTCCCATCTAAAGAGTTGATCTCATCTGACTGTGGCTGATCAAAGGGGTCCACCACAAGTTTAGCCAAAATTTTGGTGAACACTTTTTTGATGGATAGTGACTAACTGGTGCTTTCCAAAATTGTCCACCTCAAGTTAGGATAAACTTCAGGAGGATAAATTTATTATGAATACCAAATTAACTGAAGAATACTTTTGCCCTAGCTACTCTGCATCATAAAAGTGTCCAACTGAGGTTTAGCCATAATTCAGGTAGACACTTTTGGAAAGGCACAGTCTGATGGGTTTAATATCTATATATGGCAATAAGTATCAGTTTTTTATCAACATGGAGCTAGAATTAATTTAATATGGCCAAAGTGTCCACCTGAAGTTTGGCCAAAATACAGGTGGAAATTTTTATGAGGATTACTTGATGAAATGAAGAAGACTTGCAATTACTTTCCATCATAAAATTTTCAAACTTAAGTTTATCAAAAATTGTGATGACACTTTTGCCAGATCCAGTCATATGGGATCAACTCTCTATATGTCAATGAGAATTAATTTTTAGTCAATCATGGCATTAGAAGTAATTTTATATGGACAAACTTTCCACCTGATTTTTGGCCAAAAATAAGTTGGAAATGTTTATGAGGAATACTAGATTAACTAAAGAAGACTTGCACCCTACTACTGTCCATCATAAAAGTGTCCACCAGAAGAATTCTCAAACTTGTGGTTGACACCTTTGGCCTGGTCCAGCCATATGGGATCAATTCTGCATATGGAAATGAGGATTTAATTTGGTCAATCATGGTACTAGAAGTAAATTGATATAGATAAAGTGTCCAACTAAATATTGGAAAAAAATCAGTTGAAAACTTCATTTAGTTTTTCAAAAAATCAAATTAAGTAAAATTTTATTCCTGATGATGCCCATTTTATCCAACACCTCTTCTGAGCCTTGAAAGTAGGCATTTAGCTTTAATTTTGAATTTCATATAAAATCCCTATTATTCAACCTATTTCTTTTTATCCCTTTTTTTCTTTTAGATATCAATTAATTTTATGTAAAACAAATCATTTTCATAATTTTTTACCTGTATTTAATAAAATTATTAAAGGTTTAACATCACCCTGTAAGCATTTGGCACATGTTTTTTTGCTATACTAATAAAAATAATAATATACTGGTAACAAAAAATTGATCAAATGATAAAATATTAATAAAACAGAAAGATCAAATACCAGTGGATATGTTTTTAAAAAAATACCAGTTGCACTGAAGAAGAGCTGCACCCTAGATACTCACCATCAAAAAAGTGTCCAGAACAAGTTCGGCCAAACTTGTGCTGGACACTTTTGGTCAGGTGCAGTCAGATGGGATCAATTCTCTCTATGGCAATGAATAAAATTATTTGATAAGAAACTTCACTAGATGTAGTTTGATATAGCTGAATTATCCACCTAGAGTTCATCCAAACCACAGGTACACAATATTTTATCTTTAAAAAACAATCAATTTAGTACAATTTATCCCTGATGGCTCTCATTTGCTTCAACATCTCTACTGGCCTTCGATATTAGCAATAATACTTGGAGTTCATTTTTCATATTTGATCCCTTTAACTTAATTTTTTATTCCTCATATTGCTTTTGGGTATCAATTAATAATTTTTAAAATAAACTATTTTCATATTTTTATACATTTATTTAATAATATTATAAATGGCATAACATCACCTGGTATGCATTTGGCACATGAGTTTTTTCTATACTTATAAAATTAATAATATAATGGCGACCAAAAATTAATCAAATGATATTAATGAGTGAGGAACAAATATAAAATACCAGTAGACATGTTTGTAAGAAATACCTGATGAACTGAAGAAAAATTCTACCCCAGCCGCTCTCCATCATAGAAGTGTCCAGCACAAGTTCGGCCAAACTTGTGCTGGACACTTTTGGTCATGTGCAGTCAGATGGGATCAATTCTCTGTATGGCAACAAAAAAATTTTTTTATCAAATTTCACTAGAAGTAGTTTGGTTTTGCTGAATCATCCACCTGCTGTTCTGCCCAATATCAGGTGTATAATTTTTTATCTTTAAAGAAAAGGTCACTTATTACAATTAAACCCTGATGGCTCCCATTTGCTTTAACACCTCTACTGGCTCTTGATAGCAGGAATTTTACCAGTATTTTTTCATATTTGAACTCTTTGACTTTTATTTTACTCTTTTATTCCTCTTTTTACTTTTAAATTTCTCTTTAATCTTTGTAAAACTAATCCTTTCCATATTTATTTACGTCTATTTTAAAAAATTATTGAAGGTATAACTTCACATGGTATGCATTTGGCACACAAGTTTTTGCTATACTAATAACATTAATAATATAATGGTGATAAAATATTAATCGGATGATAAATATGAAAGATACAGACTGATCAAATACCAGTAGACATGTTTATGAGAAATACAAGATGAAGGAACTGAAGAAAATTTCCACCCAAGCTACTCTCCATCATAAAAGTGTCCAGCACAAGTTCGGCCGAACTTGTCCTGGACACTTTTAGTCACATGCAGTCAGATGGGATCAATTCTCTATATGGCAACAAAATAACATTTTTTTATTAAACTTCACTACAAGTAGTTTTGTTTAGCTGAATCATCCACCTGTTTTTCTTCCCAACCTCAGGTGTATAATTTTTTATCTTTAAAAAAAAGGTCACTTATTACAATTTAACCCTGATGGCTCCCATTTGTTTCAACACTTCTACTGGCTCTTGAGAGTAAGAATTTTACTAGTATTTTGTTTTTCATAATTGATCTCTTTGATATTAATTTTACCTTTTTATCCCTCATATTGCTTTTGTATATCAATTTATTTTTTGTAAAACGAATCATTTTCACATTTTTTTACCTTTATTTAATAATATTATAAAAGGTGTAACATCACCCGGTATGCGTTGGGCACACGAGTTTTTGCTATACTTATAATATTAATAATATAATGGTGACAATAAATTAATCAAATGATATATATGAGTGAGGCACAAAGATCAAGTACCAATGGACATGTTTATAAGAAATACCAGATTAACTGAAGAAAAATTCTACCCTAGCTACTCTCCGTCATAAATGTGTCCAGCACAAGTTCGGCCGAACTTGTGCTGGACACTTTTTGTCACATGCAGTCTGGTGTGATCAATTCTCTCTCAATCATTGAACTAGAAGTTGTTTGATATGGCTAAATGGTTCTGCTGAAGTTTTTTTAAACCTCAGATTGGCACTTTTTTGTTTTTCAAAAAAGCAATTATAGTCCAAGTTTAGCCTCACTGGTGGACATTTGCCCCAACATGTCTACTTGCTCTTGATGGCAGTAATTTTATTTTAATTTTTTATTTCATATTTGATTCCTTTAATTTTACCTTTTTATCCCTCATAATGCTTTTGTATATCAATTTATTTTTTTTAAAACAAATCATTTTCATATTTTTTTACCTTTATTTAATAATATTATAAAAGGTGTAACATCACCCAGTATGCGTTGGGCACACGAGTTTTTGCTATACTTATAATATTAAAACATAATGGTGACAAAAAATCAATCAAATGATAAATATGAGTGAGGCACAGAGATCAAATACCAGTTGACATGTTTATAAGAAATACCAGATGAACTGAAGAAAAATTCCACCCTAGCTAACCTCCATCATAAAAGTGTCCAGCACAAGTTCGGCCGAACTTGTGCTGGACACTTTTGGTCACATGCAGTCTGATGTGATCAATTCTCTCTATTGCAATGAAAATGAATTTTTCTTCAATGATTGCACTAGAAGTTGTTTGATATGGAAAAATTGTCATCCTGAAGTTTTGGTAAAGCTCCAGTGGATTTTTTTTTATTTTTACAAAAAAGAAATTATAGTCCAAGTTTAGTGCCATTGGTGGGTGTTCACCCCATCATGTCTACTTGCTCTTGATGGGAGGAATTTCACTTTAATTTTTTATTTCATATTTGATCCCTTTAATTTTACCTTTTTATCCCTCATATTGCTTTTGGATATCAATTTATTTTTTGTAAAACAAATCATTTTCATATTTTTTTACCTTTATTTAATTATATTATAAAAGGTGTAACATCACCCAGTATGCATTGGGCACACAAGTTTTTGCTATACTTATAATATTAATAACTTGATGGTGACAAAAATCAATCAAATGATAAATATGAGTGAGGCACAAAGGTCAAATACCAATTAATCAATAGTTCTTTTTAATATTATAAATTTTTTGGTTAAATAAAATGGTAATAATGAATTATATTTTTCATCCACAATTCCACTCTAATGATTCCCACTGCACAAAAAGGGTTCACTTGGTCCTTTCTTTACTGCTTGTGCATATATTTTATTGCCCACAGTACTACAATTTTTTGTAGTGATTATCCCACATCTGATTCAGGAATATTTTTAAACAATATAAGTTTTTTTTACAAAAAACCTTATCATATCCAATATCCCACAAAAAATACAACCTGTTTTTGTATTAAAGCCTGTTAATTAGGGGGTATCAATGTTGACCGATCCGCAATTAAATTAATTGCGGAAAATAATCTGCATACCCCAATTATCTTCCGCAATTATTTTTGCTAATAATTGGGTTATTAGACAGTTTACGTGTCAATGTTCACCTCTTATCCGACATTTATTTACTCAATTTTCCATAACCACATCTTGGACAACTTTCTGGATATCCCAGCCTTCTACCTTGCTGCGCACTTCCATTCTCATCCCATCCTGTTCATTCTATCCGCTCAGAATTTCTCCCCATTTCATCTATTTGATTCTTCTCCTTTTCATCTCGCTATCTCATCTGCTTTTTTCTGCTCCTTTTCATCTTCATTTATAATAACATGCCTCGTTGTGGTAGCCTAAAGTTTAGTACGGCACCTAAGTATGTAAATGGAGTTATTACGGCGTGCAGGATTGGCGTTATTATTTTTTTATAAAAGGGTTTTATTTAATTTATTGGAGTTTAAAATATGAAGAAATTGGTCACGAGCGAATGCCTACACAAATACAATTTATTTTATGGAGAAAACTTATTTTTATGGTCTGAAAATTTATAAGTATCAAGTCGAGTTACTCAAGAACCTTGGGAAATTTTCCCAGAATTTTTACTATTTTTCTTATATTTTTAAATGAATTTTAAAGTTTTATAGAAATATTTACGTTTTCAAAAATTACTTAACTTTGATGAATTTTCACGGGGTAATTAGAGCTGCGCAGACTACGAAAATTAGTTTTGTAGGTAAAGAGGAAGTAGCTCTATTATGTGTAATTTTTCTAGATTTTTTGTTATGGTTTTAAGGTTCTAAATTGAGTCCGGAAGTCCGGACGGACTCCCTTTCGACTCCGTACGGACTCCGTACGGACTCCGCTTTGACTCCGTACGGACTCCGTACGGGCTCCGGATTGACTCTGGAAGAGCACTGGAGGGGAAAACTTAGGCACGTGACTAGGAATACTTAAGCGACTCTCAAACTCGAAATTGAGAGGGGGGACACATCATACAGCTTAATCATTAACCACCACAGTCTCATTTTTTATTACTCAACAAATTAAAATAACTTGTAATACCCTTATAACATTATTATTTTTTTACATAACATCTTAGAAATACAATTCAACAGTTTAAATAACACTTCATACAGGGTATCTTTAGAAAGGTCTTCATCGCTGGGACTTGATTATTGCTGTCTCATAAAAATTTAAATTATTATAAAAACATAAAAGTCAATCTTTACAGATCTTTCACTGGTACACCTTAATTGTTGTTATCAGTATTTCTTTTCTCAACAGCCACTTTCTTTTAATCTCAATAAGCGTTAATTATTTTAGAGTTTCATTATTTTATCAATCGGATTCAAGTAGATTGGTTAGCTTAGTGATTTAGAATTCCCATTTTGTTATTTTTATTGGAAGGACGGGGTTTTCAACTAAATCCACATATCTCCTCCGGATTCTGCTTACAGCAAGGCGACTGTAAGAGTTTACCTTACCATAGTTGGCGCCCAACGTGGGGTTCAAAATCTCTAGCTTTTTCTAGGACTTACTTGGATCTAGGACTTTCTTAGCCTGCAAGAGGCTTATTCTCTGGAACTCTAATTGGATTTTGTTATTGGCCTGCAAGAGGCTTGTTATTTTAACGGTTGTTAACGCTTTTCTTATGTTTTGGGATGTCTTCTACTAGTGGAACTGCTGTGTTGGCTGCTGGTGTACCTGTTAGGGCATCAGTAAGGATTGTATCTTGGGTTGGGCCCAAGTTTTCTGGAGATGATTTAGAAGGATTTTTACATAGGTATGAAACTGCAGCTGCCATTGATGGTGCTTTACCTTTGGATATGGTGAAGCAGATTAGGTTCTTTATTTTGGACAGAGAGGTGGAAAAGGAGGTTATTTCTATGGATGGTTATAAAGATCAAGATTGGAGAAAGCTCAAGATGGAAATGGGAAAAAGGTGGCCAAAAGTTTATTCATTGGAGGATCTAAAGGATATAGCTAGGAAATGGGAATCAAAAGGTGGTGTAACATCTCTGCATCAGTATCATCAGTTTATGGTTGAATTTCAGGTGGTTCTGGATTATTTGTTGGAGTATGAAATTTTATTTCATGATAATGCATCAAAGTATATTTTTTGGGATGCTATGGGGGAAAAGGTTAAGAAAGATGTTTTGATGGTGCTTATTAATGCGAATTTAATGAAGGATCTTCCCGATGGAGAAACTAGGATTCCTGGTATGGAGGTGCTAAAGAAGGTTATTTTGGAACATCTGGATACTCATAACTCTGTTGATTTGGACTCTGGAGAAGACACTGAGGTCGCTCAAGAGATAGAAGAGGATGGTTTAAAAGAACTAGTTTCTGATGAAATTTTGGATTCAGCCATTCCTGAAGATTTCGTCCAGCCTGAAGATATTATTTTTGTTGACTCTTCTGTTTGGAAAGAAGAGATTTTTGAAGATGAAGATATTGTTGTCATTAATGACAAAATTTTGGATGATGGGGATAATTTTGTGTTGAATGATTTGGAATCGGATTTAGAGGATTTTTCGCCTCAGTTTTTGTCTTCAGAAGCAGAGACTGTCTGCAATGAAGATATGGATATGGTGGATTTGTTACAATCTCAGGGAGAGATTGTTAAGGAGGATATGGTTTTCCCTGCACTAATAAAGAGTGTAGTGGTATTTGATAATAGAGTGCATAAATTGGATGCACTCATATTTTGGAAAAGGGTTGTTTATTTTTTATGTCCAATGGTAGGACAAATTATGGGGGTTTATTTTTGGGTTTTATGGAATCGGTGGATAAGCCCTTGGGGCAAAATTATGGATTATCTCCAGGGGATATCAAGAATTTAATTCCTCCGAAATGAGGATAAACTACCTAAACTTGGCTGAAATTTTTTTTTTATTGTTATGTCTTCAATTTATTCAGGATTCAAATTATTATGGATGCCCTCATTTTTTGGGGTAGCAGGGGCTGATCGCTCAAATGTTGTAATCTCTCCTCAGGATGAGATCCCGGATTGCAATAGGTCAGCTCACTTGGAGATAATTCAAGTGGATTCTCAATTATTTTCTGTTAATATTACTTTGGAGTGCAAATATGTTTTGGACTTTTCTATATGTTTATTGGATTTACCCGGTTTTTCTATTAAATTTAAAAACGGTGAAAAAGGCAAAATGGGCCAAATTAGGTTGGATAAAAATTGGAAGGGTATGTATATGGGCCTCCAGCAAGAGGTTAAACTGCAATTATCTCCTTCTATTACGGACCTCCAGCAAGAGGTTAAACTGCAAAAATCTTATCAAAATACGATTAAAAATCTTGGTATAATTAAAACACAAAAAAATAATTTATGTGAAAATGTTATTCCGGACCTCCAGCAAGAGGTAAAACTGCAAGTATCTCCTTCTATTATGGACCTCCAGCAAGAGGTTAAACTGCAAAAATCTTATCAAAATACGATTAAAAATCTTGGTATAATTAAAACTCAAAAAAATAATTTTTGTGAAAATTCAATTCCGGTCCTCCAGCAAGAGGTTAAACTGCCAACTTTCTTTACGGGTGATTTACTGTTGGATAAGGGAAGAAAAGGTGTTGGAAAATCTGTTTATAAATTAGACGAGGGAAAGGAGAAAAGGGTAAAATTTAAAAATGAAATAAAATATTTTGCTAATTTTTCTTATTCTGATTCTGGCGATGAAGAAGATTCATTTGATGAAAGTTTTAATGGCGATACAAAAGAAAATGTTTTACCTCAAGTTAATTTAGATGTGGACGCAGCCAAATATAAGAAAGTAGCAAATAAAGTTCGACCTATTAATGAACCGCTACCTGCTGAATTAAATCCACCTTTGAGAAGACCAAGGTTATCAAGAGATCCTTATGAAAGTCCCTTGGTAAAGAATCCGCCTGAATTTTCTGAGACGTCAAGAATCACTTTTGAGAGACTGGGTGTTGTTAATTTTGGACCTGATGGTTGGTTGTCTGGAGAAGAGAAGAAGTTGTTGTTGGATGTGATGGTCAAGCGAGAGAAGGCCATTGCTTTTGTAGAAGAGGAGAGGGGTGTGTTGAAGCATTCCTATGGGGAGCCTTACAAGATTCCTGTGGTATGTCATGAACCGTGGCAGCAGAAACCGATTCCTATTCCGGCTGCATTAAAAGAAGCTTATATTGAAGTTGTCAGAGAACGGATACGCACTGGACTGTATGAGCAATCAACGTCAAGTTATTCTAGTCCTGTATTTTGTATCAAGAAACCGAATGGCAAGCTTAGAGTTGTTCATGATCTTAGGGAATTAAATAGGGTTACAATAAAGGATGCTGGGATACCGCCTAGTGCTGAGGAGTTTGTTGAAGCATTTGCAGGGAGAGTGTGTTATGGTTTGGGAGATATTATGGGTGGATATGATGAGAGAGAGTTACATCCGGACTCAAGGCCTCTAACTACATTCGATACGCCACTAGGACGTTTACAGTTAACAAGATTACCTCAAGGTGCAACAAATTCGGTTGCAGTTTATCAAGCTCAGATGGCTTGGATCCTTCAAGATGAAATTCCACAATATGCTGGAATCTTTATAGATGATGGAGGAATTAAGGGACCAACAACCGACTATGATAACCAGGTGTTGGAAGAGAATCCCGGGATACGCAAATTCATTTGGGAGTTTGAAATTACTTTAGAAAGAATCTTGTTTCGAATTGAAGAGGCTGGTTTAACTATTTCAGGTTCAAAATTTTCATGTTGTGTGCCAGCTTTAGAAATATTAGGCCATGTGGTATGTAGAGAGGGTAGGATTATGTCCAAGAAGAAAGTTAACAAAATTCAGTCCTGGCCAAGACCCAAGAATACGACCGAAGTCAGAGGATTTTTAGGCGTTTGCGTATATGTTAGAATGTTTATCAAGGACTTTTCTTCATTGGCAGCTCCATTGAGATGGTTAACGAGAAAGGATGCAGACTGGGAGTGGGATGAAGAGTGTGAGAAGGCGTTTGTGAAGTTGAAGGAGGTTGTGGGGAAGGATTTAGTCCTGCACAAGTTGGATTATGGAAAAGATGCTGGCAGAATTTATTTAGCAGTTGATTCAAGTCAGGTTGCAGCTGGGGCGGTTTTGTCTCAGATGGATAAAGCTGGTTACATCAGGCCAGTTAGGTATGAATCTGTAGTATTTACTGAGGTTGAATCAAGATATTCTCAACCGAAATTGGAATTATGTGGTGTAGCGAAAATACTGAAGAAACTTCAGCATATTTTGTGGGGGCAACATTTTGAGTTGCAAGTGGATGCGAAATCGTTAATCCAGATGATAAATTCCCCAAGTTTACCGAACGCACCCATGACGAGATGGGTAGCTTTTATTCAACATTTTTCGTTTGATTTAGTTCATAAGCCTGGCAAAACTTTTACTATGCCAGATGGTTTATCAAGGAGACCACCCACTGAAGAAGATTCAGACTCAGAAGAGTTCGATGAAGATATACCTATTATCAAAGCCAGCACTAAAGGAGCTGAAGACTTTCCATACCTCCCCCATGAGGTTAAACTGGCAGGACTATTGTGTTTAGATTATGATGATGATGACCTCCACCAAGAGGATAAACTGGAAAATAGTTTTTATGTTAAAAAAGGTGTTGAAAAAGGTGTAGATAAATTCGGCAGAGAGGAGGTAGAAGAAGATGTGGTGTATGTAGAGGAAAATGGATTGGTAGTGTGGGATAGTAGTAAATTAAGGAATGGTGTATATGTTGGAGAATTAGAGAATTTAAATAAAAAGGTGGATAAAGAGAAAGAGGTATTTTCAAATACGGTTTTCGAAGGATCCAAAGGTTCAGAAGAAAAACGTCGACATAGCTCGATTAAAAATTTATTTAGGGGTCAACGATTATTGGCTCATTCATGTGCAGGTGATATTGGTGATAGAGAAGTCCCTATTGATGTTATATTAATCGATTTTCAAGATGAAGTCTGGGGTCAGACTGGTTTTTATTTTTTGTTAGTCAAATATTTGTTGACTTTATAGAGGCCAGAAGATTGTGAAGACGATGAATGGGTGGCTATCAAGAGGAAGTCATCTACGTTTTACCTATCTGGTCGACGTTTAATGAGGAGGAGGTATCCAAATCCTCAAGTAGTTATAACTCAACAGAAGGGGCAAGAATTAGTTTTGAAATCACTGCATGAAGATCTCGGGCATAGAGGCGTTGGAGAAACATTTAGAAGAATTTCTGATCGATTTTGGTGGCCTGGCATGAAGATGGCTGTTAAACAGTGGGTTCAGTCATGCGAAGAATGTCAAAGACGAAGTTATTTAAGGCCGAAAGAACCTGGACGCGCGACCGGTGAATATACGCTCTTTGGAAGAGTTAGTTTAGATGCCGTTCATATAAAAGAGGGACGGTATAAATATTTAATTGTGGCCAGAGATGATTTATCTGGTTGGGTAGAGGCAGCGCCTCTTATTAATTTAACTGCCAAAAATGTGGCAGAATTCTTTTTGAATAATTGGGTATATAGGTATGGGGTGATGAAGTTGGTAACGGTAGATGGAGGTCCTGAATTTGGGACAGAGTTTAAAGAGGCCGTATTGAAAGTTGGATCAAAGGTTAGGGTAGCAACCCCATATTATCCTGAAGCTGAAGGCATGGTTGAAAGAGGGCATCAAGTTATTAAGGATGCTTTAGTTAAAATGTGTGGGACAAGTGCTGAAAAGTGGAGGCACTATTTACCTTTAGTTTTATTTGCTGATCGAATCACTGCCAAAAGGACGACCGGATTTTCACCTTATGAACTTGTTTTTGGACAGAAAGCAGTTTTACCGGTTGATTTAGAAGCTGAATCATATCTTGGAGTTGACTGGGACACGGTCAAAACTACTGAAGAATTATTGTGTGCAAGAATGATGCAGCTAGAAAAGAAAGAAGAATATTTAGAAAAGGCATATTCGCGGATGATGAAGATCCGAAATCAATCAGTCAGATATTGGGATGAGCGGTTGGCACATCGATTAAGGAAACCTTTGAACCCAGGTGATATGGTCCTGGTGTATAATAGGAGTTTGGAAAGTCAGTGGGGAAAGATGTTTGCAGATAGGTGGAATGGACCGTATAAAATCAAGGAGCAAGTTTCCGGCGGTTCATATGTGCTAGAAGAGTTGGATGGAGTAGTATTAAAGAAGAGGGTAGCGGCCGATCAAGTGAAACGGTTCTATCCTAGAGGCACCAGGAGTGCCGAAGTCTTCCTCCGCAATGAGGATAAACTACGATATTGATGAAATTTTACGGATTCCTCCGCAATGAAAATAAACTATGATATTAATGAAACTTTATGGATTCCTCCGCAATGAGGATAAACTATGATATCAATGAAACTTTATGGATTCCTCCGCAATGAGGATAAACTATGAAATTTCTTAAATTTTATCAACTCCGAAATGAGGATAAACTACAATTTTAATGACTTTTATTAAATTTATACCTCCGCAACGAGGATAAACTATGATATCAACGAAATTTTATGGATTCCTCCGCAATGAGGATAAACTATGATATCAATGAAACTTTATGGATTCCTCCGCAATGAGGATAAACTATGAAATTTCTTAAATTTTATCAACTCCGAAATGAGGATAAACTACAATTTTAATGACTTTTATTAAATTTATACCTCCGCAACGAGTATAAACTATCTTCTTATTTTTATAAAAAAATACTTTACTATCGTTACACTGCATATGGGCAACGAAACTGTGATGAAACATAACGAAATACGAGAAAACCTTCATTGAAAATTTTCAAAATTTAAAATTCTTAATATATGGGTGAAGATAGTGTTGGAAAAATTTTAAAATTTATTGGAAGAAGTGTTCACAGGGGAACCTTCTTAATTTAATATTGGCAAGTGTGGGGGTAATTGATGGGCTGGCTGCTCTATACACAATTACCCCATAATGTTCGTTTCTAAAATTTTCCCTGTTTCTAGTTGAATCCTGGCTTTGTCTTTTAATTTTAGGAAGTCCACTAAGACTATAAACTGGAACGAATCAAGAGACACCACTCTCAACGCCGGATTCAAGATTTTTTTTATTTTGTTTTTGATTTTTTTTATGTTAGATTGTGATTTCTTTTCTTTAATATATATTATGAATTAATGTAAAGGTGATGCTCACTGGTGGTCTCTAATCATTTTTATAAATTGGAGGGAGCCCACCCAGTGATCATCATTATAAAAATTATTTTCTAAAAACTTTCATTTATTTTCTTTTCTTTTCAATTTCTCAAAATTGTGTAACCACATCAAGTTGCACTTGGATGTGGGTATGATGTCGAGGGTCGGCTCATCAAATGGCCGGGGGGCATCTTTTAAAATTTTGATTTTGATAATTCTTTTTACCTTTTTTATCTTTCTTTTCACAATTCATTTATCTTTCTTTAAAATTAAATTTTAACTTTTATTTCAAAACTATCTTTTCTAAAATCTTTTATTTTAAATTTAAAAAAAAAAAAATAAATAAATAAATAAAAATAAATAAATAATAATAATAATAATAAAAATAAAAATAAAATAAAAATAAAATAAATAATAAAAAAATAATAATAATAATAAAAAAAAAAAAAAAATTAAAATTAAAATTAAAATTTATTAATTAAATCAAAATTATTATTATATTTCTTAGTTTTATTTTTCAGTCACTATTCTTTTTAGTTTATTCATATAGTTTAGACAGGAAACAGGGTCTAGGGGAACTCAATACCTATGGGATTTTACTTCAAGACATCTGTTAGTCCACCAAGACTTTAAACTGGCTACTGTTCAAGACATTCTTTAAGGGTTTTTTTTATACTAATTTTGGAGCTGTTAGTCCTCCAAGACTTTAAACTGGCTACTGTTCAAGACTTTCTTTAAGGTTTTATACGAATTTTGGAGCTGTTAGTCCTCCAAGACTTTAAACTGGCTAATTTTCAAGACTATCATTAAAATTTTTTATTGGATTTGTTAGGTCCACCAAGACCTTAAACTGGAGAGTTATCAAATGTTAGGTCCACCAAGACCTTAAACTGGACTATTATCAAGTGTTGGGTCCACCATGACCTTAAACTGGACTTCTTATCGATTAAATGTTTGGTCCACCATGACTTTAAACTGGTAGTTCATTCATTGTTTAGTCCACTATGACTTTAAACTGGAAAATTAATATCTGCAGGATAATTCAACATTCATTGGACCACTATGGCCTTATACTGGATTACTTGTCGATCAAATGTTTGGTCCACTATGACATTAAACTGGATTATCAAATTTATTCAATCTTTGGTCAAGCCTAGGCCTTACTTAGGAATATATCATGATATTTATGCACTTAAACGATCTTTGGTCCACCAAGACCATAAACTGGCAATTGATTATATGTTTGGTCCACCAAGACTTTAAACTGGAATGTCAATCTTGTTTGGATAACTCAATTCAATCTTTTAATTGATCACTGTCCACTAAGACTCTAAACTAGTTATTCAATTATTTCTGGAATTGGGTGCTGATAAGCTTTAGGAGGTTAAAATTTTAGGTGGTGATGATGCTAAGGAAAGCATAATGGTTAATTAGGTGAAATTTGTGGCGCTTTAACATGGTCTAAAGTTAATATTATTATTGGAAGCCTGGCAAAAGTATTTTATGGGTTTGCTGTATAGCAAAGTTTGAAAATTGTGATGAAGGAATCAGAAGTTAGGATGGTAGTTGGATTTTAGGGAATGATTTTTTTTAGTGCCTCATAGTTAGGCCATTTTTTTTGGTGTGAAGCTTGGAGGACCTTATGGCGAGATTGGAATCATAGAATTCGGCTCAGTGGGGGGCCCTATGAGGTTGGAATCAGGAGTATTCGGCTCATAGGAAGATCCACTCTCTCAATGCTGTGACAAGAAGGAAGACTGGTATATGGGAGTCTGAAGGGATTCAAACCTTGCTCTCAGTAGTGGAATCATCACAAGATTTATTTTATTTTATTTTATGTTATATCAAGCCAGAGAAGAAAGAAAACATCATTTATGTTGAAAGTTTAAGAAGACCAAGCAAAAACAAAATTTTATCAAGTTATACTGTTATAAAAGATAATTTCTTTGAAATTGTTCAACATCATTATCAAAGCTTTGCATTAAAATTCTTCTTTTCATGAGGTCTTCATGGTTATTAGCTGGAGTTTCTTGAAAATAGGCTAGCATTTTTCGTTTCAACTCATTAGTAAAGTCAAGAAAAAGATAGCGATGAAAATTTGGGTAATGATTGATATAGTCTGTCTTCACTCTACCAACATCATCAGTGTTGGTTATTTCGACAGCTAGAAGTTCAAATATGTTATTAAGTCATAGGTTTAGTCAATTTTGATTAAAAGTTTTTTTTAGTAAGATAAATAGGGTCTTACATTTAGAGCCAGGAAACATAGTCTCAGCAAAGTTAGTTGGGGGTACTGGCGTTATAGGATTAGGATCTTGTGAAGGCAAAATTAGGCCGGGATCCGTTGATGAAGATTGAACTTTTGAAGCTGTTTTTGATCTTATTCGTTTTAAGAAGACAGGAATTTTGGATTGCTTTTTAGAAGTTGAGGGATCAGGGAGAGCTGCTGGTCCTAAATATACGTTTGTTTTAGAAGGAACTATTGGCCGGTTGCATTTGACTTTTTTCACACGGCATAAGTCGCAAGCTGTTCTGCCAGGAAGATTAGGGTTGGACATTAAACAAGGTACCTGGTATCGAGCGCAGAGTTCACATGGAGCGACAAGTTCTTTGGAAGACATATTGTTGAAGATGAATTTTATAGTTGATTAAAGAAGATGGTGGTTGAAGGTTAAAGATGAATATTGTGTTCAACCACTTATGCAAAGTTTTAAGAATGGGGACATTCTCGATTGGAGGGAGGATGTGGTAGCCTAAAGTTTAGTACGGCACCTAAGTATGTAAATGGAGTTATTACGGCGTGCAGGATTGGCATTATTATTTTTTTATAAAAGGGTTTTATTTAATTTATTGGAGTTTAAAATATGAAGAAATTGGTCACGAGCGAATGCCTACACAAATACAATTTATTTTACGGAGAAAACTTATTTTTATGGTCTGAAAATTTATAAGTATCAAGTCGAGTTACTCAAGAACCTTGGGAAATTTTCCCAGAATTTTTACTATTTTTCTTATATTTTTAAATGAATTTTAAAGTTTTATAGAAATATTTACGTTTTCAAAAATTACTTAACTTTGATGAATTTTCACGGGGTAATTAGAGCTGCGCAGACTACGAAAATTAGTTTTGTAGGTAAAGAGGAAGTAGCTCTATTATGTGTAATTTTTCTAGATTTTTTGTTATGGTTTTAAGGTTCTAAATTGAGTCCGGAAGTCCGGACGGACTCCCTTTCGACTCCGTACGGACTCCGCTTTGACTCCGTACGGACTCCGCTTTGACTCCGTACGGACTCCGTACGGGCTCCGGATTGACTCTGGAAGAGCGCTGGAGGGGAAAACTTAGGCACGTGACTAGGAATACTTAAGCGACTCTCAAACTCGAAATTGAGAGGGGGGACACATCATACAGCTTAATCATTAACCACCACAGTCTCATTTTTTATTACTCAACAAATTAAAATAACTTGTAATACCCTTATAACATTATTATTTTTTTACATAACATCTTAGAAATACAATTCAACAGTTTAAATAACACTTCATACAGGGTATCTTTAGAAAGGTCTTCATCGCTGGGACTTGATTATTGCTGTCTCATAAAAATTTAAATTATTATAAAAACATAAAAGTCAATCTTTACAGATCTTTAACTGGTACACCTTAATTGTTGTTATCAGTATTTCTTTTCTCAACAGCCACTTTCTTTTAATCTCAATAAGCGTTAATTATTTTAGAGTTTCATTATTTTATCAATCGGATTCAAGTAGATTGGTTAGCTTAGTGATTTAGAATTCCCATTTTGTTATTTTTATTGGAAGGACGGGGTTTTCAACTAAATCCACATATCTCCTCCGGATTCTGCTTACAGCAAGGCGACTGTAAGAGTTTACCTTACCATATCGTCATCCTAGATCTTCTCAAAGGCAGCCATCACCCAGTTGTTCTTCAATTCCCACTAATTCCTCTTTCCCCCGCTCAGCCAAGAAATCAAAGACTGTTCAATTAAAAAAAGATGATCATCTCATTCTTATCAACTGGCTGAAAACCAAATCTAACTATGATTCTTGTTTTGGTACTGAGTATGCCACTAAAGTAGGACGGCCCCCCACATCAAAAGTTAATGGCTATCTTCTAATGGCAAATGAATTACGCAATAAGACCAAGGGAAGGATTGATCTTTTGCCTAAACAGATGTCTGAACGCTTCAAGCATTATCGAGCAAAATACAAGAAGGCAAAGGCTCTTTCATCTTCCACTGGTTTTGGGGTTACTGACATTGATATAACTAAGGGTATAAAATCCATAGACAATAAACTTGATTCTTTATGTCCTTACTTTAAAGAGATGGATGCAATTTTTGGAGAGCGAGCCGATGTTAATCCTGTAAACATGTTGGATGGAGAAGATCCTATCTCCGAACATGATGTCGAAGCAAATCTTTTCCCATCCTCTTCCTCCACTCAAGCCTCCCCTCTTCTAAATTCTACAAATCTAGATAGCTTTGCTATTGATCCTATTGGCGATTTAACCCAACCCAATCTAACTCAGGTCTGTTTCTTTTATCTTATCAATTCTATTTTTTTATTTACTTATATTTTTCTTATTTCTTAAAAGGCTGATGAACAAACCCAGGATCCTCAATCAACTGAGTCTGAAGCTAGTGACAATGATGAGTAGGAAAATGCTACGTTGAACAAAAAGAGAAGGGCTTCAACTAGTCTAAATTTCCTCTCCCAAAGAAGACGAAAAAGTGATACTTCATCACAAACACCTTTTTCTTCGATGGAACAGTTTTTAGAGAAACGTGATGCTGGTAAGTGATATCATACCTCTTATTACTTTACTCTGCTTTTCTTCTACTTTATGTTAATTTTTATTCTCACTCTAGAACAAGTGGAAATTGCTAAAGAGACACTGAGCTTTGAAAAGAAGAAATACGAGCTCTCTTTAAGGAGGGATGACAGAGTACAAGATTTGGAAGAGAGGAAGTATGAGCTCTCCTTACGGAAGGATGATCGGATCCAAGATTTGGAGGAGAAGAAGTTTGAGCTCTCTTTACAGAAGGATGGTAGGGCCCAAGATTTGGAGAAGAAGAAGTTTGAGTTAACTCTTAGTATTGAAAAATCCAAAAATAAGGAAAAAACACTCCAGCATCAAAACTTAATGGAACAGATGAAGTATAAGCATGATCTCCAAGAAAGTTCTAAAAAGAAAGATTTCTTGATCAAATGCATTAAAGCAAACAAATCTGTTGAAGAAATAGAACGTTTAATGAAATTTTTTGTTGACTAGTTTCTTTTATTTCTTTCACACTTCATGTGTTCATATTTATTTGTACATAAATTTTACAATTATTTTCTGTATTTCTTGAAATATTGTATTTTAATGATAAATATTCTTTTTTTAAATAAAATTTTCAAGTCTCCTTTGAAAATTTGACAATCCCCCACCCCTGGATTTTTTTGAAGTAAGGGGTGGGTATCACAAAAATTCTTTCATGTCATGAATCTTGAAAGTTTTATATGAAAATTTGGCTTTACTACCCCCTGCATTTTACCGGTATCCTAAAAATTCTTACATGTCAAGAATTTCACAAGTCTTATAAAAAATTTTGGCACAACCCCCCATGGATTTTATTGAAGTAAGGGACGGGTATCACAAAAATATTTACAAGTCAAAAAAATTCTATATCTGTTTAAAAAAATTGGCAATACTCTCCCCTGCATTTTATTGAAGCAAGGGGTGGGTATCACCAAAATTTTTCTAAGTCATCAATTTCACATGTCAGATTTGAAAATTTGGCAATACCCCCCCCCCTGCATTTTATTGAAGTAAGGGGTGGAAGTCATCTAAATTTAATATAATTACATAAATTATTAAATAAATATCTAATATATATCAATTTCCCTAGTTTAAAGTAATGACAATCCCTCAAGCCAAAATGCAGACCAAGTTGAGAAACATAAGTTTGGGACTTTCTACAGGTATAGGAAAGAGGAACCCCATGAAACAAATAAATGTTATCATGATTACCTGTTATACAACACAAGGTCGATGGCTCATCACATTATTTGAGAAAATTGATATATAAAAAATATTTATTAAAAATTTATGAAAAAATATAAAATTTTTGATGACAACTCTAATCCCCATACTTTTTGGATCTAGATAAAGTTTTTTTAAATCGAATAACTTTACCTTCTTTCTTTACCTTATTGATTCTTTGTATCAACTTATTACTGATTTGAAATGAGCAACCGAAATGAGTGAAATCTTGACAGGATTTCAAACCAGGAGGAGCTTTGGTCGTTTGATGATTATCCTTAGAAGAATTCCAAATAGTTTTGATGATACCATTTCCCAAACCAAAATCAATGATGCACCGGTGGTCTGGAAAATATAAACCATGTCCTTTGATTTTAGCTGGAGATGGTATTGGGTGGCCAGTTATCGGATTGATATATGAGAATATTCCAAAAGTAAGAAAATTGGCATCATTCCTATCGATATGAATCCTATTGTGGAATCCAGAATGAGTGATAATAACATTAGAAAATAAAAGATATTCGTGGCTGATATCTTCCCATTCAGAGTCACACCAATTCGGTATTCCAACTTTGGTTGCAAGTTCATGATTTTTTTCAAATGCCTTATTACAGAGCTTTTTGAGTTGAAGAGCAAGAAAAGAATTAAAGTAGGGTAGAGTGTCCCATAAGCGAAAATCTTCATCTTTTTGTGCTTTAGTGATATTATTGAGCAATGAATATATACCTATATAATTGAAATAAGTGAAATGATATTAAGAATGGAACAAAAATTATTAGACATACCAAGAGAATATCCTTTGACAAAACCAGGTCTCCAACCAAAACCAATCATGATACCACCCAACAAATTCTTATTCCTTATAGGTAATTGAACCAAAGCCATTTGATAAAGAGTTATGATAAGATCGGATAGTTGATTAAAAGCTTCATCTTTTACACCATTGAATGAATGAACTTCCAAAATGAATTGAGGCTTAAAAGCATTGCTGATAACTGCAACAACTCGATCATCTCCAAATTCTGTTAGATATTTGATATCTTCTGGTAATTTTTTCGGATATTGATTTTTTTTATCTACTTTAGTTTTATAAAAAAAATGTTTGGGATATGACAAAAATAACTTTCGCAGAGAGACTTTTTTTTAAATATCTTTTCTTCTGATGAGACTGATTATCTTTAATTTTTTTTGATGATTTAGAAGATGATTGTATGGAAGTTGATTTCAAAGAAGATGATAGAGTTGATTTCAAAGAAGATGATTGAGATGATAAAGATGAAGATGATAAAGAAGATAAAGATGAAGATAAGAGAGAAGTAAGGGGTGAATCAGAAGAAGAAGACATTTCTTTGATCTGAAAAAAAAATTAATTGTCAATAAAATTTTAACTCAAATTTTTTTTAAAAAAAATTCCTACCTAATAATAAAAAAAGCTGTTTTTTTATTTTAAAAATAAAATTGAAAAAAAAACCAAAAAATCAGTAAAAATTTTTCCAAAAAAAAAAAATTATAAAAAAAAAAACCTGAGGTTTTATTTTAAAAAACACAATCAAAGCAAAATCCTATTAAAAAAAATTAATAATTAAATTCATTCAAAAAAGAAAATTTCAGTAAGAATTAAAACACAAAAAAAAAAAAAAAAATTAAAAGTGAACCTGAAGATTGGTTATTAAAAACCTTCTCACAAGATCATGAAAAAAAAAAAAAAATCAGTAAAATCAAAATAAAAAATAAAAAAATTATTTAATTAAAATCAAAATCACAAAAATTAATTATAGAAAAAATAAAAATAAGAATAAAATTATAAACCTTTTTTGTTTTGTAAATAAGAGGGACAGTCCTTATCAGCAAGAATTTTTTTTTTTTTTTCTATATTACTGCAAAAAAAATAAAAAAAATAATCAAAATTACAAACAAAAATTTGTTAGTATCTTTATTTGAAAGTTAGTAACCCATCTTTATCTCCCATTAAAGTCCCCTTTTCCCCCTCAAATGCTCTCCTTGCCTGCCTCAAAATCCCCCTGAAATACCCCCCTTTCCCCCCTCTTTAGGTCCCTCATCACCCTCCTTCCCCCCTCATTAGCTGCCTCAAACCCCCCCATTCCCCCCTCTTTAGCTCCCTCAAACCCCCCCATTCCCCTCACCTTAGGCGCCTCAAACCCCCCCCATTCCCCTCTCCTTAGGCGCCTCAAACCCCCCCCCCCATTCCCCTCTCCTTAGGCACCTCAAACCCCCCCCCCGTTCCCCTCTCCTTAGGTACCTCAAACCCCCCCCCCCCCTTCCAATCTCCTTACCCCCTCCCAAACCCTTTCCCCAACACCCACCCCCCCCACCTCCATGTTAACGAATGATCTATAATGATCGTTCGTTAATAAACAGGGGGGGGGGGGGTAGAGGAGGATATAATGATTAGGTAGGGGGGTAAAGTGAGTAGAAGGGGGGGAAGGGGGGGTGTTTGAGGCGCCTAAAGAGAGGGAAAGGGGGGTTTGATGTGGGTAAAGAGAGGTGAAGGGGGGGGTTTGAGGCGCCAAAAGAGAGGTGAAGGGGGGGGTTTGAGGGACATAAAGAGAGGGGAAGGGGGGAGTATTGAAGCACCTAAAAAGAGGGGAAAGGGGGTGATGAGGGACCTAAAGAGGGGGGAAAGGGGGGATTTGAGGCAGCTAAAAAGGGGGTAAAAAGGGGGTCAGAGACAGGTAAAGAGAGGGAAAAAGGGGGGCCTTGAGGATCATAAAGAGAGGTGAAGGAGAGAAAAAAAAACAAAAAAATAAAAAGATAAAAAAGAGAAAAAAGAAAAACAAAAATTAGTTTACCCTAGAACAAAAATAATAGAAGCACTTACAAAAAAAACAAAAAAGCAAAAAAAAAGCAAAAAAAAAGCAAAAAAAAAATCATGATTAGCAAATAAAAAACCATGAAAAAAGAAAAAAAATGACCTACCTGGTGAGTTGAGTTGAGAAAATAAATGCAACCAAAATATTTGAGGGATGTTTGAGGAGAGGATGAAAAGGATATGAGTGATGAATGAAAAAAAAAATCACTGACAAAATATGCGATATAAGAAAATATGCGATTTCATGTTGAGGAAGTGAAAGAAAACCAATGAGCCATCCAAAAAAAAGATATTCACCATAAATTCAAAAAAAAAAATGAATATGCAACAAACCAAAATACAAAACCAAGTGATTAAAGTACACAAAGAGGACATTTGGAAAGTATGAAAACATAAAAATTAAAAATTAAAAGGGTGAAGAGAAATATTGGAGAGTAATTGGCATTATAATGGGGCGTATGCCGGTTGATTGAATGATTTGTGAATCAAGGGAGGGGAGTGCCAGTGGTGGTTCAGGATCCTCTTCTTCATAAAGATCATTCCACTCATCCTTTAAATCAGCTAGAATATTGTGGAGTATTACGCAAGTCAAGATCCAATGATTTGCAGTTTTGATCTCCAATTTTTTTTGAAATTGGATTCTGAGCTCCCGAAGACTAGAAAATTGTCCCTTTAAAATACCTATAGCATGTTCAATTCGTACTCTTGATTGTGCAAGGTGATAATTAAATTTAGTTTTGGGGTCATTTTCTGAAGTTGCACCACGGAAAGCAGGTATAATGTACTTTCCACTTGCATATGCTGAGTCTGCAAGGAGGTACTGAGATTTGTCAAAGTATGATTCAGGGGATTGAGAAATCCTCATTCTTTGGAAGACGGAAGAGTCATGACATGAGCCAGGGCAGCCACTGTGAAAAGCAATAAATTTTTTATTGACATTGCATACAAGTTGAACGGCAATAGAGTATCTAGAAAGAAGATTAAAAGTTAGATTGTGAAAGATGAGAACTTGGAGAAGATTTTGAAGAAACCTTTTTTTGCGATCAAAATAATGGTTGCCATCATGAGCAGGCTTTTGACTCAAAGGGATGGTTGTGCCATCAACAAAACCTATACAGCCAGGGAAACCTTCAGCTTGCATTACTTGAGAGGATTCAAGTTGCTGTTCTGGAGTTGGCCAAGCAAGAGTTTGAGACTTGAGGGAAAGGATAGCAATCATACAGCGCTTGGTGTATAATATCACGGTACCATATCCTATGTTAAAGAGATTATCCAAACGTCTTACGGCAGCACCATTTCCATTTGAGCCAAAGCGACATAGAGCAACAGCAAGTTGGATGGCAGGATTACGCTGTTTGTTATGAGAATTGTTATGGAAGATAGGATGATTGGAGATGAGTTGATAAAGTTTGAAGAAAGAATCGGGAGAAGTTCTAAAAAGTTGTATGAAGTTTAAATGAGGAATGTTGAGAATGGAGGCCAGATCATATCGGGGATCATGATAAAGATTTGGCCCCCTGGTGATGATGTAACGCTTTTTGGAAAGAAAACACATATAAGCTAAAGCATCTTCCAAATCAGAGTCAGATTTATAGTAAAGAACTAAAAGAAAAGTGATAGCATTCATTGTTGAGTGAAGTAGCTTCCTAGTAGAGAGGTGTTTCATTGTTGCCGGTGGAAGGGTTAAGTGATGAGGGAAGTGGGAATTCACCGCCAAATGTGCAGTTGGGGTGTGTAGATAGAAAAAAAACTTAAGTGTTTGCCACCAAAATTAAGTAGCATAGAGTGAGGAAATACTTAAGGATGGCATCAGCAATTATAAGTCATGTGACTTTCTTAAAAATCCATCATGGATGAGATGAGTTTGGGATCAGGAATTAGGAATGGAAATTGGGGTATAAGAGGTGGGATAATGTATTATTGTGCATTCCTTATCCACTAGCCCCAGGGCTAGTAGATAAGAATCTTCTGCAATTAATAATGTTGGATCCAGGCAAAAAAAATTCCTGATCCCTAATTGCGGATCCCTGAACATTGATACCCCCTATTATTAAGAAATTGTTAAAATAATTAGATTAGACCCTGGCACAGCTAGATCCATACCAACCGACCTAAAGTCTTTTCAATATTGAAAACAATTAAATAAAATTATGATATCATACTAAATTATGGGCACCAACCATAATTCAGCACTTCTCATTTGCTCTGCTACAAAATGAGTGCATGTAGCATTTTTCTAACATTGGACTGTTTTTCTTCCTTCCCTCACACCTTTAGTCCAGAATGAAAATTTAGTATGAGTTTTGGTCAAAATGGTTTGCCAGTGTTATCTGTATGCAATATGAATTCATATTGCATATTTCTATTTATGCATAAAATATACTCGTTAAGCATCATTTTTTTGCATTTTTCAATCATTACGCATATTTATATATTCATTATACAGATTTATATGCATATTAATATATTTTATTCATATACATATATGCACCTTTTTTTGCATATTCAATATGCATATTTTTATGCATAATCACTATGCATATTTTTTATGCATATTTATTCTTCATAGTCATTATGCATACACTTTGGATAGGCGTTTCACATCAATTTTTAGCATGCAATAAGTATCCACCATGCAAATTCAAATGCATATGCATCTATATCATACACGCAACATATATTCAAGTTTAATATTTGAATATTAAGGTATGCTAAGTGATGTTGTTCAACCTTTTGCCAAACCTGAGATTAACTGATGTTCAATGTGGTTCTTAAGCTCTGCTCAAGGAGGGATTGTTCTGGATTCAATCTGTGACAGTTTATTTTTTCAATGTTTTTTCATCAGATCTAAAAACATCTTTCTGACAGTTTCAGGATGGTTTCCCAACAGTTTCCTGACAAATTCCTGATAGTTTTAAATAGAGGGAACTGCTAGCAGTTCACCCCCAGATTTCCTGTGGTGTATTATATGTATACATATCTTTATTTTATGCATTATAAAAGTGTCCTTCAGAAGGAACATCTTGACAAAGTCTTCAGCACCTTCAATTTAATATTTAACCAATGTTCAAGTACCAAGTATATTAAAAGAGCTCATGTCATTTACAGTAACTAAATTGTCCTCATGAACAATGGTCTATAACTGTGAAACACAATTTTATAAGTTTGAAAGATAAAATATTTATATTTAATACCTAGATGATATGCATCACAAAAGTGTCATTCACAGATACAGACCATCATTCAAGTGTAAAATTTTGAACAAGTATTGAGCATCTTCAATTTTATTTTTAAATAATAATCAAATATCATTGCCTTTAAAAACTGCATGCCATATACTTACAGATTTCCTAAAGTGTCTTCCTAAACCACATTCTATTGCCAAGAAAAACACTTTGAAAATGCATATCATCTTTTTATTATATGTATACCTTTACATCTATCATGCATTATAAAAAATTATTTCTCACCACATCAAATATTGTGTGAATTGAATAAAAAGATACCTATTTAAAAATTTAATTCTAGATTATTGGCTTCTATAAAGTACTTTATTGATGGCCAGAAACATGTTTGTGCGATTGGGTGATGTAAAGAATAAACAAGGCTGTAATAAGTCCAATTTTTACATTAATAGGTTTTTGAACCTTTGAAAAGCAAGGTTATTATCCCACCTATATTTCTTCTAGAGTATGTATTGATTCATCTATCAATCTGTTACTTGGTAATAGTTATTTAAATTATAAATGTGGAGAAACTTGGAGCATTATTATTTTACAACTCCTTAGATTTTCCTAAATCATATTCATGTTAATGGCCTAAGTAATGAAAATTCAGATATCACAGTTTCCACATATATATGGGAAAATATTTTTCTTTTCATAAAAATAATATAATAAAATTGTCCTTACCAATTTATTATCAATGATTAAAATTTTGTTGAATCTTGTGTGCCAAATGAATCAGGAAGAATGCTATACTTTGATCATAATAATAAAAGGATGTTTGGCAGTTCAATATATTCATTATATGTTAAGAAATTATTATTCTTGCTTTGTATATATTCCTTTGGCTAAATGCTATGCTTTCAATAATAATTTGATTTGAAATATGCTTTCCATTATATTATTAAGTTTTGAGGTAGTTTTATTTTTTTGTTCCAAAGGAATTGGACTGATTTTTTTACCTTAAATAATAATAATTTAAAAAAATGGATTTTTCCAATATAAGATCAATATTTTTAAACAAAATTAAAAAGAAACTGTGTCTGGCTTTTAATTGCACCAAGTTTACTTCTGAGCATTGGCTGATTCTGAGGAAGACACTTTTATAGAGCATATCAGTAAGTTTATGAGTCTGTGAAGCATGAGTATTTCAAATTGTAAAAGTGTCCTTCTCAGCAAAATACCATTGCTCAGGTGAACACTTTACATTCTGTGCAATAGGATGGGAAGGTTTTTTCTAATGTCCATGGTATTTGATTGTTGGTGTCAGCCAGGCTACTAGACTTACCCAGTAAAATAATAAATTATTTACTGGATGAAGCCATGTGTTATTATTTTAAATATATAATTAAATTAGTTACATTAAAATTACCAGTAATAAATTAACTAATTACAGAATGGAAAAAACAAATATAAAATGACACTTATATTTTTTTCCCTAACCCTGTGCTCATTGACAGGATAGAAGAAATAAAAAAAAAATAGATATTAAATGAAAATAAAATAATAAATATTCAAATAAAAATAAAGATATAGAAAAAATACAAATATCATATTTAGCATTGACTTATCTCGTTTGTGGGTCCTTAGCCTATATAAAAATGAGTGTTCACATGGTGTCCATCATCATTTAAAGGCGGCTACAGGCGACAGATGATCCACATTGTCCGGTCTGGCTGACTGTTTGGCCATCGGATGACGTCCCACAACGACGAACTGTCTAGGAACATGGACAGAATCTCCCAGCTCCAGGATGCCATCGACTCCCTTCTCACGATCATGTACAGCTCCATCAGCTTCCTCTCCGCCTCCTCCAACGTGCCCTTCAAGCAGATCAATCCGCTCTTCCATCTCTCCCACTCACATCTTCCCTTCATCCCTCACACCCACCATCTCTTGCTCAATTCTCATCAACTCGCTTCCGATTTCATCCTCAAAGCTAAGCAGATTCATCATCTCATCAACCTTCTTCCGCCTCTCTCTCAGACCACATCCACTTCATCATCTCCTGTCAAATCAATTCATGACTCCATCGATCACTTGCAACTCTCAGATCTTAACGAGTTCAAGTCTCTTCAAGATGATCTACTAGCTGCTCAATTCGAATATGAAGCTGCTTTAGAACATGCTCGTAAGCTTTTTATTCCTTCTCGCTTTTTCTTTTTCTTTCCTCTCATTTCTCTTCCTTTGTATGATAAGAATCTTTATATCTTCAACTCCAATCTTCCGTTCAACTCATCCTACAAGAACGTCAACTTTCTCTTCATCGCTCAACTCGAAACATGCAACTCTAACCACTCTTCTATACTCGTTCTCTCTTCCTTCCTATATCCTTTCATTACTTCTTCTTCTTCTTAAATCTCTCATATTATATTATACATACGTTTACTATTCTGATAATCATTCATCCTTCTCTCTCGGTTTTGATTTCAATTTTTTGTCTTGATGTGGGGTGAAACTCTTCATCTGACTGAATTTTTTGGTTTTATATGATGAGAATGAAAAAATAAAAAAAATAAAAATAAACAACAACAGTCGCTAAGCTAATGAAATTGGATCCTTGAAAAATCTCTCTCTATATATATACATACTTTATAATGTATATATATATATATATATATATATATTCTATACTCTACTCTATTCTATTCTACTCATTTTCCTTTCTTTCTCTTTACATTCATACTAATCATCAAGTGATATACACATCACAACGGACAATGTTATTCATTCAAAGTTACTTAAACTGTTAGCGTAGCATAGGGTGATTTTCGGGAATCCAAACCAACCAACCAAAAAAAAAAAAAAAACAATGTGCTGGATTATAGTTGACTTAGAAAATGAGATATCAGATCTAGTTTGATTTCTTCCTTTCTTTTTTGGATTGATTAGCTAGCTAGTGTAGCATAAAAATAAGGATTGATGATGAGAGAAATGATGGAAAAGTTGAAATGCAAAATGCATAAAGTGAATGCATGCATCTTTTGCTTTTTCTCTTTCTTATAAAAAGTCGCTGATAAATTTTTATCTTGTCGCGTTTTCAAATTTCTTTCCTTCTTCCATGGCCACTTGTCAACCTCCTCCACCACATTCTTTCGATACCTCTCAACTTGAAAAATGGGGAATCCAATTATCTCAATCTGCTGCTCTTTTAGCTGGGAAATGTCTTTTTTCTCATCATCCTCATCCACCTTCTTGTTTATCTAATCCTGATGCTTTAGCTAGACAAGCTTTAATGATATCTAAATTCATTTTCGATCATGGTTTAAAAGAAGAAGTACTTAGTTTACCTTTTATTAAAGGTTTAGCTTGCTTGATTCATGGGAAGCGATTAGTTCATCGTCAGAAATTGTTCAACTTGGTGAAGCATTCTTCTTCCGAGTTGGATAAACGTGATCAGAGTGATAATGGCAGTTTGAAGGATGATGATGATGATGAACTTTTGTTAATGATTCAACCTACTCCGTTGGATCAACTCTTCATCGGCGATCATCCACCAACACCACTACCACTACCATCACCACCAAAACAACAACAACATTCTAATTCTATTTTAGATGAAAATCTGATTAAAGATCATTTATTATTGGGCGATGAAGAAATTTGGAAACAGATTAAAATTAAACATGATAAGATTTTGGTTTGGTTGACGAAAACTTTGGAATTTAGTGGGGAAGTCATGGATGAAAGTGAAAGTGAAAGTGAAGGTAAAGGTAAAGGTAAAGGTAAAGGTAAAAATGAAAGTGAAAGTGAAAGTGAAGATGAGGTGGAAATGGGTGAAGATGAAGATTGGATGGATTTTTCGAATGTTGAAGAAGATCAAGATCAAGATGAAAGTGAAAGTGAAAGTGAGAATGAAGATGAAGATGAAATGTCAATGGATCAAAATAGCTTTTCTACCGAGAAAAAATCACGCTCTAATCAATCAAAATCTACCAAGTCTTACCATATCATTCCTCCATCCAGTCATCAGTATATCACCCATCTTAATGATCATAAACACACATCATCTACCTTACAACCCAAACCTAAATCTAAATCTAAACATAAAAACCAACCTTCCACCATCTCACCTACATCACCATCCTCATCAGCTTTACAAAAAAATAAATCACCTTTAGATGATAGGTTTTTCTCTCTTTCTGAATTCGAAAATGAGGTAACTGAAGGTGTATCACAAGTCAAAAACCGAATCAAACATTTGACTCGAAAACGTCATGATTCATCTGATGAAGATGAAGATGAAGATATTATTGAAGACGATTTGGTGGATCTTTATAATTCTATACCATCGAAAGACGGTTTGGTTTCTGATACTATCAAAGGTTTTTTTTTAATTTTTAATTTTTAATTTTTTTTTTTTATTTATCTTAATTACTTGCGACGACCCTTTATAATGATTTTTCTTTCTTTGTTTATATGTTGGTTCTTTCATTATACAAATAGAAATCAAGTATCAAGATTTTTTTGATCCTCCTCGACCACCCACTAAAAAACAACGTATTCTAGAAAAAAGTCAAGATAATCCAGTTCGGAATCGGAATCGAGTATCTTTTTCTGAAGAGGTTAAAGTTTTAGAAATCCCTTCTAATAATAAAGGACTTAGTGCTCTTAGTATTATGGCTCCATTTGCCGATGATGATTCAGAAGATTCAGAAGATGAAATGAATCAACATGGCGGTATTTTTTTTGACTTTGAGGAGGATGGTGATGAAGAAATGCTTGACGAGGAAAGTGAAGAGGACGAAAAAAGAGTTGATGCAGATCTTGTGAAACACCAGGAAGAAGAAGAAGAAGAAGAAGAAGAAGACGACGACGATGATGATGATGATGATGATGATGATGTCGAAAAAAGCAGTGATCATGTTGAAGAAGACAAGAAAAAAAAAGAAAACAGTACTTACATAGATAAAGCTGAAATCGAAAATTCCTCAGATGATGAATCAGTCGAAAGTGAAGATTCGAATACCAACCCATCCTTAAAGGATGAAGATCGCAAAACGATGTTTCGATTTACACGTGACTTATTTGATGATTCGGATTTGAAAAATATGAAATCGAATTCCCAAGATAGTGATCAAGATGACAAGTCTGAGGGTCAACCCTTATCTCGATATGCTAAAAGAATGGAAACATTATCTAAACAGATTGTGGAATTAGAGAAAGAGAATGTAGCTAAGAAAGATTGGACTATGAAAGGTGAAACGATGGCTAAAGATCGACCTCAGAATAGTCTTTTAGAAGAGGATTTAGAATTTGATCATGTTAGAAAAGTGGTCCCAGCTGTGACGAGCGAGAAAAGTTCGAGTATCGAAGAATTAATTAAGAGTCGAATTTTAGATGTAAGTCGATGGATTTGTGGTTTTTTTTTTTTTTTTAATTTTATTTAAAGAAAACAAAACAAAACAAATAAAGTTGAATGTTTTTTTTTTTTTTTTTTTTTTCATTTGATAGTTTCAATTTAATGATGTAGTTAGACGAAGAGCAATTGATCCTAAAGCATTTCTCCCTTCTCGTCTGTTAACTTTAGAAGATACTCAATCATCTAAATCATTAGCCGAAATTTATGAAGATGAATACCGAACCAGTCAATCAAAAAATCAAGGTCAATCTATCGTCCATCCAAGTGATATGAAACTTGATCAAGAACATCAAAAATTGAAAGGTTTATTTGAAGAATTATGTGGTCAATTAGATGCTTTAAGTAATGCTCATTTTACTCCTAAACCACCTAAAGCAACCATTCAAACGATTTCTAATATCCCAACGGTGAGTTTGGAAAGTTGTTTACCTACTACTTTTAATGGTATGGTGGGCACAACGACGACCCATACGACGACTGTATTAGCTCCTGAAGAAATTTATTCTATCGAACCTAAACAAGTTCAAAGAGATCGTGATGAATTGAATCACGTACAAAAACAGAATGAAAGAAGACAAAAGAAAATTAAGAATAAATTCATTCAGAAACGAGTGGAGGGTGTACTTGGAGGAGGGGTTCATATTGGTCAAAGTGGTAATGGAAGTGAGGAGAAGAAGGGAGGTGAGATGAACTATCGTCATGGTCATGGTGGTGATGGTGGTGGGAAGATGAAGAAAATGAGTGTTGGGAAACAGAAAGAAGAAAGTTTAAAGATGTTAAGAAAGATGAAAGGTGTTGAATTAATTGATGATCAAAATGGTGGAAATAAAAAACTGAATGGTGAACATGGTGATAGTGGTTATAAAAACAAAAAGAAAAATAAAAGTAGAAGTGATAGTGGTGGTGGTGGTGGTGGTGTATATAAGTTATAAGTTTCATATGAAATGAAAGTCACTTTTTTTTTTAAAAAAAAAATTGAAATTTTATTTATCTTTCTTCATGAGCATATATATGTCAGCCTATTGTTAAGGATAAGGATAAGAAAAACCCATATATATATATATATATATATATGTTTTTTTATTTTTATTTTTTCATTTAACCTATCACCATGCAATATTTGGAGGGGGGAAGGGGGGGGGGGTTGAAGGGTCAACTTGGACTTAGATGGAACACAGATGGAACTGATAATGAACTTTACTTTGAACTCATCTTGAACTTGTCTTGAGCTTATCTGTCAGGCTAAGATCAACTAAATGGACGTGAACTAGCTTGAAAAGTCTTTGTCTAGAAGATTTAAATGGTCCTATATGAAGACTGTAGTATAAATCCAACAAATAGTCAAATATAATTCAGAATAAAGGGTTCAGTAATAGAATTCTCATTATTTTTATATAATGCTTACAATCTTTTTAATTGGTAGAAAAATAGAGTTTAATTATTTCAGATCCTATTCAAAAGTCTTATTATAAACGTACTAATTGATATGTATTGTAATTTTGTTTGGTTATATGGTGTAAATTGTAAATGATAATAGAATGTTGAAAATAAGACCCAAAAAACCTCCTCCTTTTATACACCCTGAGTTTCCTTAATGAATCCTTTGATGTACCACTCCAATACACAGTTAATGACACCTCCAAAGAACTAATAGACCTGCCCATCAACATCCCTAGTGACCCATGACATAATTAGACAAGTAAGTAACAACCACCCAAATCCTATTAATAAAAAGGGAAATCCATCAAAATTAAAGAATAAGTAAAAAAGAGAGTATATGCGTATTATACATCAATATAAAAGACTAAAGAGGGAAAATTAAGGTTAATAAGAGCTTAATAATAAGGGGGATTTACTGTAGAAATGATGGGTCTAATCCTGACATTATACTATGTGAAATTCCCATCCAAAAATAACCAATATTGACTGAGAAACCACCCAAAAACTTAAAAAAGAGCGTGAGATGTGGGGGTAACGACATGCAGTCCTTGGCAGGCGCTTGCACAGGTAAATCCTTGACTAACATTAGGCAAAGTGTAAGCGTGGTGATGAAATAAGACGCCAAGAATGAGGTTATGAATGAAATTAGTGCATATAAACAAGGTCAATGCATTCTTAATTAAGCTAGGACACTAAATAAGCACCTGTCACCTGTTTTTAGCGTGGTTCCCCAACAGTGGGCGTAGAATGTGTGTGTGTGTGGAGGGGGGGGGGGGGGATAATGATAGTGTGAAAAAAAAAAAGCAAACTTTGCTAAAAAAAAAAAAAAAAAAAAAAAAAAAAAAAAAAATGAAGCTATTCACATAGGGGAAAAAAAAAAAAAAAAAAAAAAAAAAAAAAACAATGCAGCCAGTATGTGGCCAGTAAGTACACAGAAGCCATTTTCTTTCTTGGCCTTGGTATAGAGAGAAGAAAAAAAATAAAAAATAAAAAATAAAAAAATAAAAAAAAAAAAAAAAAAAAAAAAAAAATACACCAAATTTGAAAAGTATTATTTTTATGCTTTATCAATAGCCAAATCTATAGTCCTAAATGAAACAAATTGATCTGTCAAAGCGCAATTTTTGATATTCATAAATTTTATAGCACATATAGTCAACTTTTAAGTGAAATAAAGCACATTTCTTGTTTTTTTTTGCATAAAACAATGAATATAACAGCTTTAAGTGTACTTAAAAATTATGTGGCCTTATACTTAAGGTTCTTAAGATTACCCTAACATATTCCAACTTAATATTGAGTACATAAGACTTATAAAAGGTGGATATATGCGTGTATATAAGGTGTTATAATGGCATTTTTTGTATATTATCATAATTTTACTTATGTATACTGTTTGTGTACTCTCATTTATTGTTCCCATGTATAGTTCATCTGGTTAACATAACTTATAAGCACTTTTTACTCAGTCCTGGGTATATACAGGCTGACATTATCAACCAATAACAGATGAGTCATCTTTAGGTGAACATCATTGTGAATAGGGGGTATCAATGTTCAGGGATCCACAATTAAGGATCAGGAATTTTTTTTTCCGGGATCAGACATTATTAATTGCAGAAGATTCTTATCCACTAGCCCCTGGGGCTAGTGGATAAGGAATCCACAATAATGCATTATCCTGCCTCTTATACCCCAATTTCCATTCCTAATTCCTGATCCCAAACTCATCTCATCCATAATGGATTTGCAAGAAAGTCTCACATGACTCATAATTGCTGATGTGCCATCTCCTTATGTCTTTCCTCACTCTATGCTACTTAATTTTTGGTGGCAAACTCTTCAAGTTTTTTTTTCTATCTACACACCCCAACTGCACATTGGGCTGTGAATTACCACTTCCTTCATCACATAACCCTTCCACTGGCAACAATGAAACACCTCTCTACTAGGAAGCTACTTCACTCAACAATGAATGCTATTACTTTTTTTTTAGTTCTTTACTATAAATCTGACTCTGATTTGGAAGAGGCTTTAGCTTATTTGTGTTTTCTTTCCAAAAAGTGTTACATCATCACTAGGGGGCCAAATCTTTATCATGATCCCTGATATGATCTGGCCTCCATTCTCAACATTCCTCATTTAAACTTCACCTGATTCTTTCTTCAAACTTTATCAACTCATCTCTGATCATCCTATCTTTCATAAAAATTCCCATAACAAACAGCGTAATCCTGCTATTCAACTTGCTGTTGCACTATGTCCCTTTGGCTCAAATGGAAAGGGTGCTGCTGTAAGACATTTGCATAATCTATTTAACATAGGATATGGTACTGTGATATTATACACCAAGCACTGTATGATTGCTATCCTTTCCCTCAAGTCTCAAACTCTTGCTTGGCTAACTCCAGAACAGCGACTTGAATCCTCTCAAGTAATGCAAGCTGAAGGTTTTGTTGATGTAACAACCATCCCTTTGAGTCAAAAGCCTGCTCATGATGGCAACCATTATTTTGATTGCAAAAAAAGGTTTCTTCAAAATCTTCTCCAAGTTCTCTCATCCTTCATAAACTAACTTTTTATCTTCCTTCTAGATACTCTAATGCTGTTCAACTTGTAGGCGATGTCAATAAAAAATTTAGTGCTTTTCATTGTGGCTGCCCTGGCTCATGTCATGACTCTTCCGTCTTCCAAAGAATGAGGATTTCTCAATCCCCTGACTCATAATTTGATGAATCTCAGTACCTCCTTGCAGACTCAGCATATGCAAGTGGAAAGTACATTATACCTGCTTTCTGTGGTGCAACCTTAGAAAATGACCCCAAAACTAAATTTAATTATCACCTTGCCCAAATCAAGAGTACGAATTGAACATGCTATAGGTATTTTAAAGGGACGATTTTCTAGTCTTTGGGAGCTTAGAATCTAATTTCAAAAAAAAATTGGAGATGAAAACTGCAAATCATTGGATCTTGACTTGCATTATACTCCACAATATCCTAACTGATTTAAAGAATGAGTGGAACAATCTTTATGAAGAAGAGGATCCTGAACCAGCACCAGCTCTTTCCTCCCTTGAATCACAAAACATTCATTCAACCGGCATACGCTCTATCATTATGCCTATTACTCTCCAACATTTCTCTTCACCACCCTTTTAAATTTTAATTTTTTTTTTTTAAATTTTTTTTTTTTTTTTTTTTTTTTTTTTTTTTACTCTCCAAATGTCCTCTTTGTTTACTTTGTTCACTTGGTTTGGTATTTTGGTTTGTTGCATATTCATTCATTCATTCATTTTTTTTTTTTTTTTTTTTTTTTTTTTTTTTTTTTTTTTGGATGGCTCATTGGTTTTCTTTTACCAGCTCAACATGAAATCACATATTTTCTGAAATTGCATATTTTTGTCAGTGATTTTTTTTTTTTTTTTTCATTCATCCCTCATATCCTTTTCCTATTCTCCTCTAACATCCCTCAAACAATTTGGTTTCATTTTATTTTGTCATCTCATCTTTCCAGGTAAGTCACTTTATTCTGTTTTTTTTTGATTTTTTGATTACTAAATATATATTTTTTTTTTGTTTTTTTTTCTGTTTATTTTCTTTTTTTTTATCTAAATTTTTTTTTGTAAGTGGTTATTTTGGATTTCAATGGTATATAATTAACCTTTTTTTTTCTCTCCCTCTTTACTTTCTTTTTTAGCTCCATCATCCTACTCTTCATCCCTCCTTGGCATGGTCATTATCCCTTCTTTCCCTTCTTTCACTTTTTTTTTTTGGCTCCATTTCATTGAAACACATACATTGCACATTCTTTATGCATTTCACTTACTCCATATTCAATTTCCCCACAATTCCAACATCAATCTTTCTCACTCTATTTTTCCTACTTTTCAATCAAGGTAAGTTTCATCTCCTTTTTTTCATGCCTATATGATATCTCATTCCTTTTATGAAAACTTCATTCTTAAATATATGTATGACTCTTATCTGGATAACAGTGAACTTATAAAACTCCTTTTGATCTCATCTTCATTACCACTTTTCATGTTTTTGTAAAATTTTGAAAATCAGACTCGGAATTAGGGTTAGGTTTATTCAAATCTAATGTTCTTTTTTACTGAAGATTCTCCTGAAGGCTACCTTTCATTTCCTCTAAAGAGATTTGAATTTGATTCAGTGGTTGCTGAGATATTGACTGTTAAAGTTGAGCCTTTTTTTTTTCCCAATTTAAATTTTTATTTCATTTTTTTATGTAACAAATTAGGTTTAGTTTTATTTAAATCACATGTCCTTTAACTGAAGATTCTATTAAAGCATATCTTTCATTTCTCACAAACAGGTTTGAATTAGGTTCAGTGGTTGCTGAGATTTTGACCTTTGAAGTTGAGCCTTTTTTCCAAATTTCACTTGTCTTATTTCACATTTTTATATTGCATATTTAGAGGATAAGGATTCTGAAACTCTTATATGATTATTATCTAAGCATTTCAATTATATAGGCATATATTCATTGCTCAAGAATATCACTAAAGCTCAAAAAGATGAAGATTTTTTGCTTATGAGACACTCTACCTTCCTTTAACTCTTTTCTTGCTTTTCAACTCAAAAAGCTCTGTAATAAAGCATTTGAAAAAAATCATGAACTTGCAACCAAAGTTGGAATACCAAATTGGTGTGACTCCAAATGGGAAGATATCACCCATGAATATCTTTTATTTTCTAATGTTATTATCACTCATTCTGGACTTCACAATAGGATTTATATCAATAGGAATGATGCCAATTTTCTTACTTTTGGTATATTCTCATATATATCAATCCGATAACTGGCCAACTAATACCATCTCCAGCTAAAATCAAAGGACATGGTTTATATTTTCCAGACCAACGGTGCATCATTGATTTTGGTTTGGGAAACGGTATCATCAAAACTATTTGGAATTTTTTCTAAGGATAATCATCAAACAACCAAAGCTCCTCCTGGATTGGAATCCTGTCAAGATTTCACACATTTTGGTTGATCATTTCAAATCAGTCATAAGTTGATTCAAAGAATCAACAAGGTAATGAAAGAAGGTAAAGTTAATTGATTTAAAAAAACTTTATCTAGATCCAAAAAGTATGGAGATTAGAGTTGTCATCGAAAAGTTTATATTTTTTCATAAATTTTAAATAAATATTTTTTATATATCAATTTGCTCAAGTAATGTGATGAGCCAACAACCTTGTGTTGTATAACAGGTAATCATGATAACATTTATTTGTTTCATGGGGTTCCTCTAGCCTATACCTGTGGAAAGTCCCAAACATTTGTTTCTAGATTTGATCTGCATTTTGGCTTGAGGAATTGTCATTACTTTAAACTAGGGAAATTGATATATATTAGATATTTATTTAATAATTGATGTAATTATATTAAATTTTGATGACTTTCACCCCTTACTTCAATAAAATGCAGGGGAGGGGGGGGGGTTATTGCCAAATTTTCAAATCTGACATTCAAAATTGATGACTTGTAAAAATTTTGGTGATACCCACCCCTTGCTTCAATAAAATGTAGGGGGGGGGTGTATTGCCAAATTTTTAAATGTAACATGTAAAATTTTTAACTTGTAAATATTTTGGTGATACCCGTCCCTTACTTCAATAAAATGCAGGGGGGGAGTATTACCAAACTTTCTTATAAAACTTGTGAAATTCTTGACTTGTAAGAATTTTGGGGATACCAGTAAAATGCAAGGGGTAGTAATGCCAAAGTTTCATATAAGACTTTCAAGACTCTTGACATGAAAGAATTTTGGTGATACCCACCCCTTACTTCAAAAAAAGTGCAGGGGTGGGGGTTTGGCAAATTTTAAAAGGAGACTTGAAAATTTTATTGTAAAAAAGAATATTTAACATTAAAATACAAAATATCAAGAAATACAGAAAATAATTGTAAAATTTATGTACAAATAAATATGAACACATGAAGTGTGAAAGAAATAAAAGAGACTAGTCAACAAAACATTTCATTAAACGTTCTATTTCTTCGACAGATTTGTTTGCTTTAATGCATTTGATCAAGAAATCTTTCTTTTTAGAACTTTCTTGGAGATCATGCTTATACTTCATCTGTTTCATTAAGTTTTGATGCTGGAGTGTTTTTTCCTCTTTTTTGGATTTTTAAATACTAAGAGTTAACTCAAACTTCTTCTCCTCCAAATCTTGGACCCGATCATCCTTCCATAAGGAGAGCTCGTACTTCCTCTCTTACAAATCTTGTACTCTGTCCTCCCACCTTAAAGAGAGCTCATATTTCTTCTTTTCAAAGCTTAGAGTCTCTTTAGCGATTTCCACTTGTTATAGAGTGAGAATAAAAATTAACATAAAGTAGAAGAAAAGAAGAGTAAAGTGGTGAGAGGTATGATATCACTTACCAGCATCACGTTTCTCTAAAAATTGTTCCATCAAAGAAAAAGGTGTTTGTGATGAAGTATCACTTTTTTGTCTTCTTTGGGAGTGGAAATTTAGACTACTTGAAGCCCTTTGCTTTTTGTTCAACGTATCATTTTCCTCCTCATCATTGTTGCTAGCTTCAGACTCAGTTGATTGTGGGTCCTGGGCTTTTTCATCAGCCTTTTAAGAAATAAGAAAAAGATAAGTAAATAAAAAAATAGAATTGATAAGATAAAAGAAAAAAGAAACAGACTTGAGTTAGATTTTATTGGGTTAAATTGCCAATAGGATCTACAGAAAAGCTATCTAGATTGGTCTCATTCAAATGAGGGGAGGCTTGAGTGGAGGAAGAGGATCGGAAAAGATTTGCTTTGACATCATGTTCGGAGATAGGATCTTCACCATCCTACATGTTTACAGGATGAACATCAGCTCGCTCTCCGAAAATTTCATCCATCTCTTTAAAGTAAGGACATAAAGTTTCAAGTTTATTGTCTATGGATTTTATGCCCTTAGTTATATCGTTGTCGGTAACCCCAAAACTAGTGGAAGATGAAAGAGCCTTTGCCTTCTTGTATTTTGCTCGGTAATTCTTGAATCGTTCAGACATCTGTTTAGGCAAAAGATCAATCCTTCCCTTGGTCTTAGTCCGTAATTCATTTGCCATTAGAAGATAGCCATTAACTTTTGATGTGGGGGGCCGTCCTACTTTAGTGGCATACTCAGTACCAAAACAAGAGTCATGGTTAGATTTGGTTTTCAGCCAGTTGATAAGAATGAGATGGTCATCTTTTTTTAATTGAACGGTCTTTGATTTCTTGGCTGAGCGGGGGAAAGAGGAAGTAGTGGGAATTGAAGAAAAACTGTGTGATGGCTGCCTTTGAGAAGATCTAGGATGACAAGGCATGTTACTATAAATGAAGATGAAAAGGAGCAGAAACAAGCAGATGAGATAGCGAGATGAAAAGGAGCAGAATCAAAGAGAAGAAATGAGGAGAAATTCTGAGTGGATGGGATGAGAATGGGAGAGCACAGCAAGATAGAAGGCATATGCAGAGAGTAGTTCAAGATGTGATTATAGCAGAAAGTAGTTCAAGATGTGGTTATGGAAGAAAGTAGGTCAAGATGTTGTTATGACAGAAGGTTGTCCAAGATGTGGTAATGAAAAATTGAGTAAAAAAATGTCGGATAAGAGGTGAACATTGACACGTAAAGTGTCTAATAACCCAATTATTAGCAAAAATAAATGCGGAAGATAATTGGGGTATAAGGATTTTTATCCACAATTAATTTAATTGCTGATCCCTGAACATTGATACCCCCTAATTAATGAATGATTGAATGATTGATCATCATTATTGGCCAGGCGTCTAGAAGGATGGAGGAAATGAAGAGGAAAAGGACAAGAGGAGGGGAAAACTACAATATATTATAATTATGAGTAATAAAAATAAGATATTTGTTGTTGAGAAGAGAGGATGACAAGAGAGTTCAAAAGGGTAGACAAAGTTGTAAAAATTTATTTAAATTGTAATATATTAAAATTAATAGTTAATGTTTAATGCGCGACAGTCAATGATAGTATTATAAATCTTAAAGAAACCTATATTTATTTATGTAGTATTTAAATTAGATATATTGAACTAATAAAAATAATAAATAAAAGAGATATATTTAAAATATGTTAAGTGAGTGTATAGTAAGTGATCATCTACCAGAGAGGTTTCTAAAGCCCTTTTATAGGCAAGAGGACTTTCTAGAGCGTTCCAAATGTAATTAAAAAAAGGTAAAATAAAGTGAAAGAAATAATTAAAAGAAATTAATTAAAAAAAATAAACCCGTGATTACAAAAGTATCTTTTCCCATTAGAAATTCTAAAAAAGAATAGAACTAATATAGAAAATAACTATGTGAACATGGAATATGAGAATTATGAGAAAGAATTCTAAAGAGGGAATAAAAATAGCTAAAAAAAGTATAATTAAAATAAAAGGAATTATTTTTACTTTTTTAAATAATCTTAAATCAGTATAAGTAAAGGTAATTTAATTATTTTAACTATTCCAAGTAATTTAATGATTAAATTAATTGAAACAATTAATTAATTTAATAAGGAACTTATTTAACATGAGAAATTAAATTGAATCATATTAAATAAAAAATTTTTAATTGAGTTAGTAATTTTTGTGATACAATAAAGAGTCAAGGAAGCGCCAAATATTTATGGATATTATTATATGATGAGTTGTACTTAGTTTATATAAATTTTATTATTAAAATTGTAACTACAGTGTAAGTTAAATTTACACTTATAATATAATTTTGAATAATTTATTTATACATACATGTTACGCCATGATATTACAGAATATTATATTTATTTATGTAATACAATTTATTTAATAATAAAATTAAGTATAATAATTATTTTATTTATTCATAAAATATTTATAATTTTATTTAAATAATTTTTTATAATTACATAAAGTGATTCCTCTATATGATTACAGTAATTTATTGTATAAATTACTGGACTCCTGAGATAGCCTAGCTGACACTCCCTCACTCTAAAAAAAACAATAAAAAAATGCTAAGATTTTTTCTTTTTATACTTTTTTAACAGAGTTGAGAGATTTGAAATTTCATTTCCAGGTATCCATGCATCATGTTCAGATGACTTGTTCTTATATCTCAATAAATATTCAATACCTCTTTCAGAAGTGATAATTCTATCATTGAGAATTTTATCAATTTCTGCAGTTTCTGTGACTTCCTGAGGGTTTTTCTTAGGTCTTCCCCTTCTTTTGGTAAATAAGTCACTGATGGAAGTATAAGGTTTAAGCAAAGAAATGGGAAAAACAGGATGGTTTCTATCATATGGAGAATACAATACAACTTCTACTGCATTATCACCAACCATTCCTTTAACAACAAATGGTCCTACAAAAGGATCTTTTAATTTGTTGTTACCTTGTAAATTGAAATGGACAGTAGATATCAACACTTCATCACCCTTTTTAAATGTGTATTCCTTATGGGATTTATCCCATCTTTTCTTTTCATATTCAAATGCTTTATCAATACAGCTTTGAGCATGTTTTCTGCATAGCTGTTGCATTTGCATAAAAGATTTTACACCAGGATGTAGTTCCAACTTAGGTAATTTATTATTGAGAATATGAGCAGGAGTGTTTGGGACATAACCTAACCAAAGCTCAAAAGGCTTTTTCTCAGTGACAGAATGAACAGTGCTATTATATGCAAATTCAAGACCAGGCAATAGAGTGACCCAGTCATGAGTAAATCTGTCATTGTCTTTATATTCTAAACCAAAGGCACAATACCTTCTAATCATATCTTCCAGAGTTTGAATCATTCTTTCAGCTAGACCATCTATCTGAGGATGATGAGCTGTAGATAACTTTAACTCACAGCCACAAATATCCATTAAAAAGGTCCAAAACTCAGAAGTAAATTTTGGATCTCTATCAGAGATAATGGCTTTTCGGAATCCAATAATATTAAACATGTAAGACCACCATAAGAAAGCTAATTCTTTTGTGGAGACATCTTTGTGGGTTGGAATAAATTTGCACATTTTTGTGAATCTATCTACTATTACCCAAAAAGAGTTATAACTATCTTTACCTGCTACAGGAAGACCAGTAAAAAAATCCATGTTAGTAATTTGCCAAGGAGAATTAGGTGCTTCAATATGTTGTAGTAAACCTGATCTCTTACCTGTCAACCTTTTAGATTTCTGGCAGGAATCACAGGATTCAAGATATGATTTTGTATCTTCAGACATATTAGCCCACCAAGCAGTGTTTTTGATTCTAATCAATGTTTTTTATAGATCAAAATGACCAGCTAATATGTCATCATGACAAAGTTTGAGGATAGTTTCTTTCATAGAAGGAGGGATTACAATTACATTAGTAAGCTTTCTTCTATAATAAATATAACCATCTTCAATAGAAAACTTTCCTTTCATCAAAGCACTTTGATATTTTGCAGGAAGAGTTTTAATCAATGCTTGAATTGAAGCATTCTTAGGATCATTTAAGATAGTAACTAATTTATTTAAATCAGAATCCTTATCATATGAATGCAGTATTAATTGTAATAACTCTTCTTCCATATCAACTATAAATATACCATGGATATGAACAGTATCATCTTCAGGCACATAAGCAGGATTGGAGTCATTATTTGGAAGAGGCAGTCTGGACAACATGTCAACATTGGAGTGAACATTTCCAGCCCTATGGATAATTGTCATCCATCCTCTGTACTCTTGAACAGCATTTTGCCACCTGAACATATGCCTATAAGGTGTTTTCAGGTTTAAGAGGGACTTTACAGCACTAAAGTCAGTTACCAATTCAAACTTTTGGTCATCTAGATAGTAATGAAGTTTCTCAAGAGCTCAAAAAACTGCTAAGCACTCTAATTGAGTGGCACCATATTTCAATTCACTATTTCTCAAGGTTCTTGAAATATAACAAATTACAACCTCTGAGAATTTATCATTAATAATTTGTTTCTGGTGGAGGGCAGCCCCTAGACCAACAAAGCTAGCATCTGTATACAGGACAAATGGTTTGTTAAAATCTGGAAGAGCTAAGATAGGGGCTGTCATTAAGCAACTTTCTAACGTATCAAAAGCTTTTTGACAGTCACTATTCCAGATGAATGCAACATCTTTCCTAGTGAGTTTGGTAAGAGGTAAGGCTATGACCTGATAATTTTTAATATATTGCCTGTAATAGCCACAAATACACAAAAAACTTTGGATTTCTCTTACAGAAGTTGGTGCTTTCACATTTTGAATTTCAGAAACTTTGTTTTGGTCTACACAAATTTGTAGGCCTGACACAACATGGCCAAGGACTTTCAAAGATTGAAAACCAAATTTACACTTTTTCAATGACAAGGTCATATTGATTTCATCCATTTTTTGAAAAACCCTATTTAAATGAACCACATGTTCATCAAAAGTTTTAGAAAAAACTATAATTTCATCAATGTAAACCATGAGCCATCCTTCAATTATTTCCTGATGGAAAGTGTTATCCATGACCTTTTGAAAAACTGAAGGAGCATTTTTAGGGCCAAATGGCATCCTAAAATACTTATATATTCCCATATGAGTAGCAATAAGCAAAAAGTTTTGAGAATTTTTCTCAACTGGAACTTGATGATATCCTTTATTACCATCCAGACAACTAATAAATTTTGCACCTTGCAAGGTAGCATGTATTGAATTAATTCTGGGTAAAGGATAAATATCATCAACAGTATAAGTGTTTAAAGCTCTGTAATCTCCACATAATCTAGCCTTATCTTTTTCATAAGAAATTAAGACTGGGGAGATGACACAATATTTGGGGGTGACATCCACTTTCTCAATGATATTCATTTTTAATAATGTTGCAATATTATCTTCAATATCATTTCTTTTTGTTGGAGAAGCAGGATATGGTTTTTTCTTAAGACTAGGAGGAATATCACTTAAGTTACAGGATAAGGTAATTTTCATCTCTTCCTGAACAATTCCCAAGACATGAGAACCATGAGCAAAAGCCATAGGGAAAGAGGTAATAGAGGCAATAATAGAATCCTTTTGTTCACTAGTTTACTGATCACCAAAAGAAGCAGTATTTATTTCATTTAATAAATCATCCATTTCAGTTGTTGTTCTGCCTTTACACTGGATCAGTGAGTTACAAGACTTTAACAGATGCCCAGAAGGTTTTCTAGAAGAGGAAATTTTGAACTTCCTTTTGTCATTCATTCCTAAGGTAAAGCAATTATTTGCTGGGTCCAATTTCACACCAAACATGGCTAAAATATCATTACCCATAATAAACCAATTGCTTAAATTATCATTTTTCATGACAACAAATTCACAAATAACTCTGACAAAACCACCATTATATTTGAAGAATACAGAGGTTTTTTATTTGCCAATAGGAATTAAGGTAGAACCATACGCTCTCTATTTTTCAATAGTCATAGGTAATAATTTTCTCAAATAATCCCTATCTACTGAAGCTAAAGCTTTTTCAGACACTACACTTCCTCCAGCACCAGAATCAAGAACTACATCAACATTTTTACCATTAATGATAACAGGTGCCTTCAAAGGGGATATGGGTATAGAATTGTTGGTAATATCTTTAATTATCTCAGCATTTTCTACTGAAGATAATTTCAATAAACATTCTTCAGATATATTATCTAAATAACAGACATCCTGTTCCAACATTAAAACATCTTTACTGGATTCATTGTCATAGGAGATATTACTTTCACAGTCACTAGAAGAATCATTGACATTCATTTCAACCTCATCAGTGTCCTCATTGTGTTCAAAAAGCATAATTTTCTTGTCACAAACATGACCCTTTTGCCATGGTTTGTTACATTTATAACAAGTATTTGTTGCATATTTTTTAGGTGCAACTGGGGCAGAGGGTCTACCAGATTTTTCTGGGGGCTTTGTAGAGGGTTTATTCTGATCATTATAAGGTTTACCAAGGTAATTCTTAGATTCATATCTATGGTTGAGTGGAAACTCATTACAAATGTTAATGAAAGAAGAATGTTCCCTCACATGCTCAGTTCTAGCTACAATTAAATCTCTAAGAGAATTTGGCAATTTATACAAGATTTTATCTCTCCAAATATCATAATCCATCTTTGGATCAATTGCTCTCAGGATCTTTGTTACTTTCATAAGAAAAACAATGGGGTTTTCAACAGAGGAGGATACATATCTAGTGTTCTCATACAGTCTTTGCTGAGCCAACCTAAATTTTGAACCACCAAATTGACTCTCAATCAAGGATTTCCACTCACTCCATGTATAATGGTTATTATCAAATAGAACAGATTCATACCACAACAAGGCTACATTAGAAAATAAAGAAATTAGCTTAGAAACAATTTCCTCATCAGGTAGTTTATAAGATCTCTTTAAATTATCAATCCTTTGTATAAAGTGTTGCCAATCAGATGAAGAATCACCATCAAAGGTGGGATATTGATCCAACTTAGGCCAATTTTTCTGTCTATTGGAATGTTCCATCCTATGGTTTGAATTATTCAAGGTTATTAGTTCTTGAAGCCTTGAAAGGTGTTCAGATATTTCATTATTCACAGAGGCAGCTGGCTCATGGTGAGAATTAAATTTCTTTCTGTTTGATGCAATAGATTTTTCAGAATGAAGTTCAGCTGGTAAAATTGGTACATTACAAGGGAGAGAAGAACTACTCTGTTCAGGCTGTTTATTATTATGATTAACAGAAGTATGAGCAATATTTTTTAATTCATGATAATGAGTAGCCTGGACAGTTTGTAATGAAGAAAATAGTTTCTCAAGTTCAGATAATTTATTTCTCAAATCAGAAATGTAAGATAGTTGATCATTAATTCTAGAAATAGATAAAACATTTCTGTCCTCATCTACAGAGCATTTCACCACAGAAAAAATGGGGGGGTATTGCTAGCAATACCCCTTGCTTGAACTCCGTTGAGCCACAAATCTATGCCTGAATTATGCACACATCATCACCATGTAGGAAATTTTTTGGCCTTACATTTGGTCAGAGATTTGTCACAAATTGAGCTCAAGATGAACCTACATTGATCACCGTTTGATCTTGAAAAATCCTAATTTGATCATGAGTTGAACTCCCTTTGATCTCACTTTGATCTAACATAAGCTTTTGCATATCCAATATGTCAACTATTCACTTTCAAAAAGATTCTTAATGAATTTCACATGGAATATTAGAACCAAAACCAGTAATTTTGAGTAAATGGCTCATCAAAATGATTAATCTACAACAAATTACCATCAAAATTCAATCTGATTACTGAAAACTTTTGGTAAAATGACTAATAGATATTTAAATTAGAAAATAATATTCCATTTCTCAATTTCAAATTCAAAATATAAATCCTCGTTTCAAATGTGAATTTTGTAGATTCCTTGCCTTCCTATATTATGAGTAATATTTGAGGTATTTTACACCTTTTTAAATATGGTGATGTGCTGCTAGAAATTATCTCTGTTTCAATTCAACTTTATTGAAGCTTGATTCCAGAATGATACATATTTTATAACTATTTTGAGAAAAAAGTCACTAGTAATGAATTTAGCCTTTTATCTGTCCTTTATTAAACCTCACTTAATCCTACTTAAATCCAAATTGACCCACAAAAACCTTATTTGGGATATTTTTTAGCCCAGGATGATTCAAGATTGGAGCAAAATATTATTTTAAATATCCAATATGCCTATTGATTAAATTTCTTCAAGCTTACTTAAAATTCACATTAACATTAACTTTCACAGGAAATATTAAACACAAATCTTGAAAATATAGTATTTAAAATCAAAATAAATATAATATAATATGCTTACAACAAACTTTTCTTTCTGGATTAATTGAAACAAAAAATTGTTCATTTGTGAAAATAGAAAAAATACTATCCATCCTGAATTTAGAATTCATTTTTAAAAATTTAATGCCCCCTCACTTTCAAGTTTATCATGTATTTCAAAAATTATATTTTTAATAATTTTGTGAATAGTACACCTGAGATATAAACTTGGGGATATCAAAAACTAAAACATCAGCAAATTGAAATGTTTTTTATTGTTATGAATTGAAATAATGATTGAAAAACACCATTAGAGCAAGTTTGATTTTGAATAATAGGCATACTTTCTCATGTAAATTTCAATAAAAATAATTTTTATTCTTACATAAGTTGTGGTGGATACATTTGAGCTCAAAAAGAATTAAAATTGACAAAATAAGACTTCTATAATTCATATTCAAAAATGAAATCACCCTTCATTATCTACCTGTAAACTATTTTAAATTAAATAATTTCAAAGTCAGTATATACTGATGTTTCTTCTAAAAAATTTATTATATAGATTAATAGTCATAAACAGTTGACATAGATGTTAACTTTATATAAGCAATCTTTAATGCATAAAATGATAAAACTATCTTTTATGTAAAAAGTGATGAAGGAAAAAATTTTTATTAAATTTTTGATGCACTATCAATAAAATTGAAGATAGAGCATATCAAAAGTTTAAACTTAATTTCAATTTTGATATCATCATTTTATATTATTTTACTTGAGTAGAAAACAGATTTTAAATCTCAATATAATTTTAAATCCCATTAGTTTGTAGATTTCAACCTTTGAAACTATGAAATAAATATTTATGAAAGAATTTTACAATATTTGCCCTTCTAAAAACTCATAAATCCAACTTCAAATCTTCTATCCTTCACAAGTAACCACAATGCATTCTGAAAATACTCTATATTTAAATAATTAAAGGTAAATAAAATTATGTTTTTATTCTTTATTTCAATTTTTGATAAATAATATATATATATATATATATAATTTCTTAAAAAGTCTAAGAGGGAACTTAATAGTGGTTTTGGCATTAGATATATAGATTCAACTTTCAAAAAATTTGTTTGGAATAAATTACAAAGACAAAAAGGATATATTTTGATGAAAGAATACTGATTTAGGTTATCTTAAAATTTTATTAACCATTTTTATGGAATATCAATCCATGGTTATCATTCTTTATGATATTATCATAGAATTTTTTCCTTTTTTAATATAATGATTTTCTATTGTGTGGTATGTAGGTTAAGATAAGTTTAAAAGATTTATTGAAGATATATATACCAGAAACAGTATAATCTGTAGATTTATAACTATAACTTACTTTTCTGATGTTTCACATCATTGATAAGTAGCTCATGCATTACATAAGTAAATAATTATAGTCTCTGGAAATAATTCCTTGTGAATTTCAAATTTTTTGTTATTCTTAAAATCATTACCCAAATAAACTAAAAATTTCTTCAAATATTGATTGAAAGAAGGAGTTACAAAATCTTATTTTGTAGGTATAAAAGTTTGAGTTATTTTTCATATTATCAAGTATAATGAACATTTGTAAATTTTAACTTGAAAACTAGTGATCATAGCAAAGTAATACTGGAAGAATCAGATAAAAAGGGTGGAATAAAGTCATAGCACAACATGAAATGATACAAAATTGTTGATTTTTGGCTCACAAAATTCAACATATTTTTAACATATTTTACCACCTTTAGATAATGTTTAGTGGATTTTAACATTATTATAACAAGCAAACTTAACAATGTTTTGATTTTTTTAACAAAAATAAATATTGTTAGATCATTTTTTTTAAAAAATATGACTTATTTTTATGCTTTATCTACAATAGTTAGTAGTTTTTTTTGCAGAAATTACTTGTTTTGATATTCTATTTTTGAATTTTTTAAGAGAGTTCATTGCATTAAAGTTTTGTATTAATTTTTCATTAAAGCATCATATTTTAAATCTAGAGATTTGGTTTTGAAATAATATATATTTTTATGTTAATTGACTCATTATTTTTGGATTGATAAATTATGTTAAAATTGGGATTGCTTATTTCTAGTGAGTGTACATCATAGTTGGTTTTCAAATCAAAGATTAATAAATGGTGAAATTTTGTAAAATTCTAAATATCTTTTAAACCTTTTTGATTTAAATAATGTTTAATGTTATGTAATAATTCTATAAGTAGAACACAGTTAAAATTTGATAATGGTACATTGCTTTCAATTTCTAATACTAAAATTCTATTCTACTTGAAACAATGTAAACTAAAGCTTGGTATCTCATAAGAAACTCACAATTTTCAAAAATCATATTTCCAACTTTTTAAACATGATACACATTAAAATATATTTTTAGAATAATTTCCTAATTAGTTTCAAATACTAGAAAATAATGACTTCAATTTATTTTAATACTTAAACCATTCTGATGAGTGAATTTCACAATCCTCTAAGTAACATATGGTTACCATTTATACACATATGCATGATTTCTCCTTTTGTTTAATTTTAGCTGAATCTAAAAAGTAAAATCACATGTTGAATATCATCTATAGATAAACTTCTTATATTAGAAGCTAATATTTCATATGAGAAATTTGTTATTGAGTTTGGGAAACATTAATAAGTGTTGGGTATTATAATTGAGCCATTTATTCAAGTAAATAAAAAAGGATGACCTTCTAAATATTTCATATATATTTATATATATATATATATATATAATAAAAATTAATAATATAGTAGCATTTAACCATGGTTTTATACTAATGTCATATAAAAAAAGGGATTGAACTAAAAATTTCAGTAAAGAAAATAAAAATAAGATAAGTCAATATTCTTGTTTATATTCTCATATTTTTGAAATGGCTTACTTAAGGGAGAAAATTATTTGGTTTTAGAGTACAAGAATTTCTAGATAAAAATCTTCACAATATAGTTTGACCCTCTCAAAAAGAAAATTCCTAAAATTTTACTATCACATTTTATATATTTGTTAAGTAGTAGAAAATGGAGTTGTGCCTTTGACAATGAAGCTTTAGAAAATGAAATAAATGATTTAACTTTATAATATAATTTTTGAAACAATAAATCATGTATTCAAAAAAAATTATATATCTTACAATTAAGATAACAGTATTAATTAAGCAACTATAACAACTTTGGAAAGAAAACAAGAAAAAAATAATTTTTAAAATGCATAAGTTATTTTTAGAATTTAAGGAAACTTAATAGCTCTACCTGTAAACTAGCCTTAAAACAGGTTTAGATTTAACATGTGGAAATTCATACATAGTACCCTTCCATCAGTAGAGCAGAATAAAATTTATGTAGTTTTATTTTATTAATTTATAATAGTATTTTTATTTTTGGCTTTTTCATTAGTATAACTATATATTTTTTAACTTTTTTGTTTTTCATAACATGAGTTCAAAGCTGCACATCACTACTTCAAGATGAAACTCCATATAATGTAATAAATGAATGATATATTATAATGAATATTACTAGAGACTTTTCAAAAATGGTGATTAAGAATTATTATTATAATTTTTAAAATTTTTATTATTATTCTATCTCTTGAAAGGAGATGGCCATATCTCAATTTAATTAGTTTTTCCTCAGAAAAAATTATTCTTGATCTAAATAAAATTGCATCGCTATTAACTAGATGTTATTATACAATTTTACTAACTTTTTTTATCTGAACATAGTTGAAAGTATGTATAAATTAAAGTGTTTCCACATAGTCTTACTATTATCCCACCATAATTTTCACATTTAGATTTCATTATAACTGTAAAATAAGTTTTTCAATAATTTTAATAATACCTTAATATTTAATAATTTAGTTACATAGTAGATTTTTTATCCTTTTTTTATATGAGGCTTATTATATAAACACCACTTTTAGATTTTTTCCATTTTGATGTCTGATAATTTAAATTTTCATTTAACTACCCAAATTATATCAAAAAAATTTCAAAAGTATATTTTTTTAATGTAATCTTTTTGATAAACTTATCATTTCTTATAGGTTATTCTTCAACTATTTATTGTAATTAATTACCCACTCATTTATGGTCTGTTATTGTTGTTAATTACATACAGACAAAATAAGGATACTATTATATTATATTGGAGTTTTAAATTAAAAAGTAAATACTAGTGGCTGGTATTAAATATGAAGTTGTTATAAATAAGTTGAACAATAATTAATGATTAAATGGCATTGTATATTACAAATTTTATTGAATGTATATAAAAATAACACTCAAGAAATATATATAAGATATATATATAACCATTGTATATCAAAAATGAAGTACTTATCAACATAATCTTTTTAAATGATTTTCAAATTTACTTAAAGAGACATTAATATTACCAATTCAAATTTTATATCAAATATAACAATATTATTATTTCATTTTTAATTATTTTACAAAAAATTTGAGTTACAAAGTAATTAAATTCAGTATTTAATGAATGTTTTTGAAAAATATTTTTAAAAATAGAAATAACCCCTCACAAAAAAAAAATAATTTTTTTTACTTACAATTTGCACCAAATTTCTACCCTTAAAATATTGGTATTCTTCTAACAAAAATATTTTTTAAATAAATTTAAATTTTTTTTTCATTATTCAATTACAAAATGTCAAATTTATAATTTATTTTACCTTACTAAAAAATTTTGTTGAAAATTTAATTTTGTATTTCCAAAAAATAAACTTAAATGTCAAAAATTAAAAAAACAAAATTATAAATATAATTATGAGAAAGAGGTAGATTAAATTTATAATATTCATATAAAAAAATTTCATATATTTTATGGTGTTTGAATTTTAAATTTAATGTATTAAAAAATAATTATTAAATAACCAAGCTAAATGAAATCGGCTTGGATTTTTGGTATCACTAGCACTTATTTTTTTTCTTATACTCACATTTTAATTTTTAATTTTTTTTTCTAGATTTCTCATTTTTTTTATATGATTTTTAAGGTTTTTAAGACTGAAGTTGCTTTCAAACAACTTCAGTCTAACTTATCTATCACTTTCCCACCATATTGCACCTGGTAGGGAAAGTCGCTTCCATTTTAGAGACCAAAGTCCCTTGCAGGGACTTTAGTTTCTCTGTGTGCATTGCACAGCCAGAAAAAAACTGGCTGTGCAATGCACTGCATGCAGCACATGCAACGCGCATCGCTGCTGCAAGTAATGCGCATTGCATGTGCTGCCCATATCTCATGCAGCTGACTTGATATCAGCTGCATGAGATATGGAAGCAATTGTGCAATGCGTGTTACTTGCAGCAGCAACGCGCGTTGCACACAATTTTGGCCACCTCCCAGCCTAGTAAATTAGCTGGGAGGGTGGCAAACGTTACAGCAAGCAATCAAAGTCGCTTTTAGCGACTTTGATTGCTAGAAAGAGACACTTCCAGCCAGGGGAAACCTGGCTGGAAGTACTAAATTGCAATGTAAGGGACCCAAGCCAATTTCAAAGGCTTGGGTCATAAATTAAGGTTTCTAAAAAGCAGCCAGTATAAATCTGGCTGCAATAAAAAGTAAATTTTTTAAATAAAATACATAAAAAAATAAAAATGTGTTCAAATAAAATATACAACACTCTTCAGCCGGTAAGAAGCAGCCTTCCATTGTTACACATAGAAACAAAATCAAATGTTTCTTTCAGCAACATTGGTCATGTTTCAATATTTTGAACCAAGTAAGATCAGGAAAAAGGTCATGGCAAAAAAATTGCATAATTATAAGTCTCCCAATTTAATATGGTGGGGAGGTTCATATTTTAGAAATAGGTGGTGCACATTATAGTTCCCTTTAAAAAAATTCAAAAATGAATTAATTTTGACGCAATGTAAATTTAAATGTGATGAGTGTATGTTTTTTAGCTACGTGAAACATGGTAGCTAGAATTATGTGGCGTCAATTTTTTTTAGATGTGAAATTCAGCGTTCCACAAATGTTCATCTGTACAACATGCAGCCAAGTAAATTCTAGCTGAAATTAGTATATGCATAGGAAAAAATGATCATGCTGTGTACAGTGCCTTGGCAACATCATTCTTGGAATTTAGATGAAGTTTATCATATGACTTGGAGAGCTGCATTTTTTTGAAAATGAGATCAGTGAAAATTCATGATATCTACATCTGTTTGCCACCCAATTTCTTTTTCCTTTCTTTTTCTCACTTACCTTTTTCTAAAATTATCCATCATATTTTTGCTTTATCATTTTGAGTTATTGGTACTATTTTCTTGACCTTATCTGATTACCGGTAAGCAAATTTTTCTTGCTATTGCATTTCATATCATTTTGGTTTGTTACTCTTTTTTACACTTTTGACAAGTTAATCTAATGATTCTAATTCTGAATTTATTTTTATGGTATCCTTTACTGTACCCTTTTGATTCATTATAAAAAAATTCTTTTTCAATTAACTTACAGTTTTTTTATTTGTTTGTCAATTTACTTTTCTTTATTCCTTATCAAAAATGTTCAATTTATTTATCTAACCATTTATTTTTTAAAACAGTGATTATAAAATAAACTTTATAATTAATTTTGATCAATCAGCTACAAATGGAAGAAGATTTTATAGACATGTAAGTTCATGTTTTGCTTATCATTTTACTATATTTCTTTAATACTTTCTCAACCATTATATTATTAATATGAAAAGTAAAACATCATCTTGTACTTGCTGAAAGCATACAGGATAATGTTTTTCTTTTCATAATAATAATTAGATTGTTTGTACTTTACCTTTAATTTATTGATTTTTAAGTTGTTTCAAAGTCTCGTACTTGCTGAAAGCATACAGGACAATGCTACAATTTAAAAATTAATAATTTATTGAAGTATAACTTTCTAAGTCAATATATTGGTCAGAGCAAGATTTTTCATTTTATATATGTGGATATGATAATTCTGTAAATTTTTTAATATTACTAGTGTATTGGAGTTATACTTTCATTTTATTATTAATATTAAGTGTAGAGTCAAATCTCGTACTTGCTGAATGCATACAGGATAAAGCTATACTCTTTATATGTATAATTTAAAAAAGTATACCTTTCAAACACTTTCTTAATATTTGAAATAAAGAAAAAGTATATAAATTTACTAATATGTAGATATGCTAACTTTTGTATTTCTAATATTGAAGATATGATAAATTTAAAGGTATCATTGACTGATAATTGAAATTCTGTTACTATTTTCTATTTTCTAATTTTTTTCTATTTTAAATCAAAATTGAATTCTCTTAGGATTGAACCATAAATGAGTAACAATTTGAAAAAAAAAATGGCCATGGAAGAACTCTAACAATAGGTGGGCGAAAGACATTGCTACTGGAATGAAACTTGTAAACGCTCTTGGAATGGATACAAATGGGAATAAGCCACATTTCTATGCACAATCTTATGCAAATAATATAACAGATTGCAATAAATATTACAATTTTTTTCCTGGATGTAGTATTTATAAACCAAAAGGTGTCTTAATACCTAATGTTCTTGTGCAGACTTTTGAAATTCATGAGCTCAAAGAACTAGATATGTTAGAAGCTACGGTGCAATGAATTAAGGATCTTTCTTACTGCGAACATGAAATTAAAAATAATGGTTATCATCGAAGAGCTGGTGGTTTTGGAAAAATGTTTGGTGGTGGCTTTATTTTAGATAGGAAGAAATCTTTATATATTCGTAAGTATCACTTTTTTTAATTTAAATACTGAATTTTTGAATGCTTTTCCTTGCAGATGAATACACTGATGATATTGTACAAACGGATGAATATAAAAAACGAATGAAGAGGATTGCAATGTACTTTGAATATTTTTTTAAAAAAATATCATATGTAAAGTACAACGAGGCAACTAATCTTTGTGCGAAAATTGGTATTCCTGGATTTTCAAAAGTTTCTAGTGAAGAAGAGGGTGTACCATTTGCTAGTAATTTAACTTGGACATCTGGAGCGAATGGTAATGGGTTCTCCAATGAGGTTCATCTCGATAAGGATGCAAGTGAGTATACTTTAGGAATATTTTTTCCTAAAGATACAGAAAACAATACCATTCATATGAAGTATGATAAGACCCAACCACGACAAACAGGTGGAGAACTTATGTTTCCCAAAATTTGAAGTAAAATCAACTTTGAAGCAACTAATGGAATAACAGTGACATTATGGCCTGCCAATCAACTAAGGCATTTTACCTCAAGATGTCACGAAATTCCTGGCTTCACTAGGATAGGTTCTTCTATTCAAATCAGCACTAGACTTTTTCATGCTATAGAAAAGCTTAATGTTTTTGATATTGATATTTCAGAGTACTTGGAAATTAAAGAAGAAAAAGATAGGTATAAATATTTGATTAGTGCTTTGAGAGTTTTTTTGAAAAGAAATGACTTAATAAAGGAAGAAATAAATTCAGCAAAGTATTATTTATCTAATGTTAAGACAAATCTAAAAAATCAAGATATTTAAATATTAAAAACTTATATTATATATACACAACTTAATGCAAAATTAAACATGATAAATACTGGGAGTAGCTGTAACATTTTCAGTTTTGATAATTATAGTATTATCTATTTTTTTTACTTGTGAAATAAAATAATTTTTTTTCATAATATTATAAGAAAATTTGCTTTCCTTTTGAGGAAATATATAAGTTGTGAAATCTTTAAATGTCATTTTTATTAAATTGGTAGAAAAGGTTCTAAAATAAAAAACTATAATAAAGAATTTGAAATATATTAGCCATAAAAATGTGCTTTTAATGCTACCAAATTAACTGTATAGTATTTTAGGTCAAACAGGCTTATTAATAAAAAAGTTAATAATAAAGAGTTGATGAAAGAATTTTGAATCAATAATAGATTAAATTGTATTTTTTTAAGAATGTACTCATTTAATTATTTAAATTGTTCTACTTCTGATTAAAAATGTTACACTCAACGAAAATATTTTTAATAATTAATAGATTATATAATATTAAAGGTAAAGTAACAAAACTAGAGCAGTTATCATATTTTTATATAAACAATAAAATACTTAAGAATTTAAAACAAGTATTTGAAATCATATAAGTAGATTTTAAAATCTTTGTTATTGCTGGACTTACAATAATTTTTTTTAATAATTAATTTAGAAAATCATGTCAAAGGTTACTTAATAAATTTCAAAGATGGTCACATTTTTGACGTATTTGAAGGAAAATAACTTGAATTATACAAGATAAATCATATAGACAGAACTTTATCTATTTAAATGTTGGAATATTAATTTATTGAAAGGCTATGTTTAGCAAAAAAAGGTGATACTGGCTGAATGGAGCTCCAGTGATTAAGAAAATCTGCAGAAATAGCCCTAGCGATTCCCGGAGGACTTGGGGTATCAAATTTTAAAGGAAATGGATCACACTTGCTTATAAAAGGTTTTATTAATGTTAAAATATAGTTATTTAAATTTTTCCAAATTATTTCTTCCATCAAATGATTTTTTTTTCATGTAAATTAAGAAACTTAACTTCTGATATTACCTCCAAGCAATCAGCTGCTGAAGCCAATCTATGATCTTGAGAGCTCAGAAATAAACCACGGACACCATCGATTATATAGAATGTGAAAGATTGATATCAGTGGTGGGAGTATTCAGAATTAATTTTGTTTAGTGCAGCCTTTTGTTTCTGTCTCATTATAGTCAGTTCAGTATTTTCGTTTTTCTAACTTGATTGTTGAGCTTTGCTAGTCTTGCCACTTGATATTGTTGCAGCACAATATTTTTATTTAAGAATGATAATTGACATAATTATATCAATGATAATATTGCTGATTTGAAGAAGAGTTGACATTGATATATCACGGGTTTGAAGTGCAGTGGGAACAACTTCTAAGCCATCAGCAATTGGACTCTTCAGATTTGAAAGGTGAGCTAGAAGCTGAAGACCACGTTCAATTGGACAATCTGAGTTAATGTTTTGATGTGATGGAAGCTGGCTGAATTCATGTGCGGTCAGATAAAGTGAAGATGATATAAGAGATACACTACGCTATTTACGGGGTGGACTTGCTAGCAAGTCCTCAACCTGAACTCAGATGGAACTCAGATGGAACTCAGACTGAACTCATACTGAACCCATACTGAACTCTACTTGAACACCCACCTAAAACTGTTCTGCTGAGTGGTGTTCATCCCTGAATGTATGGTTCCTTTCTCAATAGCTCAATGTGTGTTAAATCTGTGGTGAGTTTGGGTCCAAGGTTGCGGACTCGCTAGCAAGTCCGCCCCCATAATGTGTGGTGATACCCATGAAGAATGGCAGTGGTCACTTGGGATCATTAATCTCATGAGCATTCGGATAAGATTGGATTCAGGGTGATCTGTTTTCTTTGTTGAGGAAAGAATTTCAGTATTTAAACCATCAGGATCACATAAATCTTCCATTTTTTTGAAATCAATATTATCTAGTACCCATAGCTGTGAGCTATCAATCTCTAAAAAAATATTTGCTACAAAAGGAAAAAAAAATAAGTAAAAGAACAAAAGTCAAGACTAAAAATTATGGTAACTTACATAACTCAGTAAGTTTTGAAAGCCAATCTTCTCCACAAGATTTTTCCCAATGAAAAGTAAACATTGGAATATTTAACATGGGTTCTTGGGAAGAAGTAGAAGAGCGTAATTCAAGGAGAGTAACAATTTCCAACCACGACCTGAGGACCTTTGCCGTGCTGATTCTACCTTTATAAAAATTATGAATTTTACAGAATTCCTCCTGCAAATCAGAGTCTTTTAGAACTGAGGGTGAAAAAGTTAGAGGTTTTTTTGATATCTTGATTGGAGTTGATTTCATTGGTAGAGAAGCTTTCAAAGTAGTCAAAGTAGGTAGTTTAGGAGGTGATGGGTATTGCTTCTTAGAAATGAAGGAATTCGGTGATGAGCTGTTTGAATCATCATCTTTATCAAACATATTGTCATGTCTTGAAGAAGATTTTAAATTTTGCTTTTTTTGATGAACAAGCATAGCTTCATATTCTGACAGTTCATCATCGCTATTTTCATCGCTCTTTTCATCATCTTCATCAGGGAGAGGGCGTTTATGGATGGAACAATCTACAGCAGGTGAGTTTCTGGTACAAAATATCAAAAGAAAGATAAAAAGTACAATATGTAAGCAATAAAAGAGATATATGATTGAATTTTAAAGATAAAAGAATAACAATAAAAAAAAAGGAAACAAGAATATACTCATTATCAAAGCCTTTGCTTTTTTTTTGAGATTTATTATTTGATACATCGGAAAATTCATTAGCAGAAGCCGTTTTAATACGTCAAACAAAAGAGGAGCCTTGGGATAATCTCTTTTTCTTGGAGCGGATAACAGGTGTTTCAAGATTTTCCTTAGAAGTTGAAGCATGAGTTAAATCTGATGGTTCATCTGTCTCATCATCATCCCTAATGACAATGATTTCATCAGGAGGAATCATACCCTCCTTGTAAGCTACAAATATATATGAAGAAGAAAAAATTAATAATCTTATCTACTAATTTAAAAGGAGACAAAAAAGGTGAAGAACATACATTTTTCAAGGCTTTTCACATATTGGAGTAAGTCATTACAAGGGTTAGATAAATATGAAGGAGAAGGATTATTGTTAAGGATCTTGACAAGTTCTTCTGTTTTATCTCTAGCCAATTCAAGTAAATTGCAATACTGAACTCTTGTTATTTCCTGCCTCTCATTGCTAAGTACAGGAGGGTTAGGTGCCATGCCATGTGGAAGACATGGTGCAAGCTCAAAAGCTTCAAAGCGAGTATCAATCAGAGAGTGGGATGAAACACATTCGGGTGCTGGAAAATCAATTTTTTGAAAAAAAAGATATAGAACATAAGTGAAATATATAAATTAAGAGAGAGGAACATGATATACATACAAAGTGGAGGTGTAGGATTTTGTATACTAGACATATTGATTAATGAATATTAAAAAAAAGTATTCGATATCAAAAAAATTATGATGTAATATGATGAATAATTATAAGAAACTCTATTCTAGAAAATTGAAGTTGATAATTTAATAGGATAAAAAATTGAATAAGATTAAAATTAAAGTGAGGATAAAAGAAACAGAAAACATAAAGAGGGGGGTTTTATATTATTTGAGCTTTTTTTAACATGTATTATTCATAGTGGGGTAAACTGAGTAACATGCTAAATCACAATCTGTTTATATTGAAGCGAAATTTGATGTAGCTAACAGAAAATACTAGTAATTCTTTGGGGACTTTTAGTGTGAAAAAAAAATAATAACAAATGTATATCCCATATGCAAATTGCCATGGGTAAATACAAAATTTTTTAAATTAGAATTTACTCCTAAACAGTGGAGATACACTTAATTAGTATATTATATGAAAAAAAAGGATAATCCTTTATGAATATTTGTTAAATTTACTTTCAGATGACAATGCGAGATTCACATATATACTGATATGCCTCATCAAACAAGAAATGAATTATAAATATAAAATTGGTAACATTAAAATTTAAGATAAGAATTTGTTTTTTAAGTGACAGGAGGAGTGTCAGGCTAGGGTGTGGGCACCGTGACCAAACCATTGATAAACTTGGATACAACTAAGGGAAAAAAAAATTGAATAGTTTTATTTTACAATATATCTTAGTCTGCACAAGATATTGCATTGTTGTCCCTAACTATACCAATATTGTTACTTTTCAAAAGTTATAGGACTACTAAGTTGATAAAATATTATTATGAATCACCCAATGAAATACCTTAAGCAACATTCAAAATTATTAAAATAATAATATTCAATTTGAGATTTGGATTAGATAATTTTTCACAACTTACCACAGTTTTGATTAATATCATAAAACTTGAAAAAAATTGTTGAGATAACCTAGAAATGGGTGCAAGAAAATGATGAAACATATGACTTGAAACTTAACTCATACACTATTGATAAACTTCATGGATCCTGACTAATTTCTATCGAAATTAATTTTGAGACTGGAATATTGAATTTTAGCTATGACCAAGTACTGTAAGTGCCATGGTTTGTATTCAATATATTTGTGTTGAAATTAATTTTTATAGGAATCAACAAGTATCATATGGCACCATGCATGAAACCCTGACAGAAACCACCAAATTTATGAGGCAATGAACCTCATAATTTTGATCGAAATTAATGTAGACCCCTGCATATTGAATACAAACCATTTCACATGGACTACACAGACATAGATAAAATTCAACATGCATGGCTTAAAATTAATTTCAATCAAAATTAACCAAGGCATTAAAAAATCAATTTTTATATGGTGTACTTGATCAAACCAGTTAATCTAACTGCTTAGCTTACCTATACTTATAGGAATTTTATGCATAGTCCATGTCCATATTAATTTCGATCGAAATTAATGTTGACTAATACATAATGAATACATGCTATGCCACTTACACTTGCCAGGCATAGCTACCATTAAATATGCCAGTATCAAAAATTAATTTGGATCAAAATTAATGAGCATGATAATCATGAATTTCTGGAGTCAACTGCTTATTTTTATGCATGGTGCCTTGCCAACATTAATTTCGATCGAAATTACTTTTGATACTGGCATATTGCATGTAGCTATGCCTGGAAAGTGTAAATGGCATAGTGTGTATTCATTATGTATTGGTCAACATTAATTTCAATCAAATTTAATATTGACATTTGCATATTGAACCCAAGCCAGCAAACAACCCAAAAAATTATTCATAAAACTGCCCATTAATTTCGATCAAAATTAAGGCTGACCATATACATATTTAATGGTAGTTATATCTGGTCTGAGTAAGCAGAGATTACTTATATTCAATATGTATTGGTCAACATTAATTTTGATCAAAATTAATGAGCATTTTGATGATGAACTTTTTCAGTCAGTTAGTTGTTTCAATGCATAATGGCATGCCAACATTAATTTTGATCAAAATTAATGTTGAAGTGATATAATGCTTTTTGGCATGACATGTAAAGGACAGCAAGTATTTTTAAGTATTGAAATTTACTATACATGTTGAGGGTAAATATAAAATTTACATATCCATATTAATTTCTATAAAAATTAATGTTGACCAATACATAATAAATAGTAAATATGCCTGGCTAGTGTAAGTGGCATAGCTTTTTTTCAATCTGCACTTGGCAACATTAATTTCGATTGAAATTAAGGTTCATGATTATCATCAATTTATGCAGTCAGTTGCTTACTATTATGCATGGTAACATGTCAACATTAATTTTAATAAAAATTGAATTTGACATGCCACCAAGCATTTTTCTGTAAGATGAAAAGTAGGGCCCTCTATTCTTAAGTAAACACATTACAATGCATATTGAGCATGTATATATCATTTACACATTAATATTAATTTCAATCAAAATTAATGTTGACCAATAAACATTGAACACAAGCTTTACAACTTACACACACCAGATATAACTACCATTAAATATGTATATGGTCAACACTAATTTCGATCAAAATTAATGAGCAGTTTTATGAATAATTTTTTGGGTTGTTTGCTGGTTTGGGTTCAATATGCAAATGTCAATATTAAATTCTATTGAAATTAATGTTGACCAATACGTAATGAATACACACTATGCCACTTACACTTTCCAGGAATAGACACCATGCAATATGCCAGTATCAAAAGTAATTTCGATCGAAATTAATGTTGGCAAGGCACCATGCATAAAAATAAGCAGTTGACTCCAGAAATTCATGATTATCATGCTCATTAATTTCGATCGAAATTAATTTTTGATACTGGAATATTTAATGGTAGCTATGCCTGGCAAGTATAAGTGGCATAACATGTATTCACTATGTATTGGTCAACATTAAATTCAATTGAAATTAATATGGATACATAAATGTGACATAAAGAGGTATGGACCATCAATTTGTTAAAAATACATTTTTATATCTCATACATTATTTTTTTTATAAATAAAATGTTAATCTCTCTCAATATCACTTTATAACATTTACCAAGCTGCTTTAAAAAAAACAGAATACATAAAATTCAATATAAGATAGCTATATTACACAGAAGATCACCGTTATACCTAAGTTATGATGATGTTGATGCTCTATTAATTGATTCCCAAATCTTTACCAGATCAATATCAGCTCCAACCCCAAGTGACTCACGTTCATTCACAGATAATCCTTGCAAAAATGTTGCTGAATAGCAATTTTTGGGGAGGTATTTGGGAACATTGAATATACCATTTTGTTCAACTGTCCTTTCTGATGACCGTGAATATGTTTTTAATGCTGATTTTATTTGAGCTGGTGTATGGGCTAAGTCCTTTGTCATCTTATCCATTTTTTTAAACAAATCATTGAGTTCAGGATTTCGCCATCCAGGAATAGCTCGGATAGGTGCAGTTGGGGCTGGTGCTGGGCCTTCCTCGATATCAGAGATGCACCTAGTATCATGAAAAAGCACAAAAAAACCTGGCACATCACTGCAGAGATCTCTTGCTAACTTGTAGCGTGCACTAGCAATCTGAATTCCAACTAAATCAGCTTCATAATAACAAAAAGCAAAGTAAAATAAAAAACTTACCTTGGTCCGATAACTTTTTACTTGTGTCCTTGCCCTCTTTTCAATCTTTTCTCATGCTACCCTTTCCTCTTCTTGCCCAAACAACCTTATCATCTCCTTCCCCTTATTAACTACCCATTTCTCCATAACACATTGAGTGAACTGAAGCTTTGACTGATTGATTGTATTCAAGGTGGTGAGCCACCTGGTACAGTCGTTGCATACTATGCTTCCCATGACTTGATTCCAAGTTGATTCCAAAAAATCACGGCAAGTCCAATCAAAGGCAAATTTCCGAAAACCTTTTTCTTGCAATTCACGCTCTAAGTTTCTTTTGACAGAAAGTGGGATCAGTGCTCCTCCTTTTAGTCCTTGAGGCTCAGGTGCTGGAAAAAATTCGGGTAGTCAAATTTTGGATCGCAAGAAGGCTATAGAATTGGTTATCAGAAATTGTCAATCAGCTGCAGAATTGGCACGGTTAGAAGATTGGACTTGGTTTAGGACAGTTTGAATGGTTTTTAGTTTGAATTGGCTCCAAGCTTTCCAATTTTCAATCTCCAAAGGTGTTGGGCTTGCAGGATATTTTGATATTTGTGTTGGTCCCCCAAGACAATACTTCAGAAAGTGGTAAATATTTCTATTTAGACTGTCCGAGCTCCTGGGAACATCATTCCTTCTAACTAAGCCTCTTAAAGCCCTTAACCCCTGTTCTCGTTCATGAGACTCTGCTGAATTGAGTCTGTGGTAATCACTGATACCCATAATGATTGAGGGATTCACTAAAAATTCAAATAAGTTAATTAAATAGGTTATTTTTCAATAAAAGAATACACTACAAACTTGACTTACCAGCTCCACTTGTGCTTGCTCCTTGGTTAGGCTGAGCAGATGATGATTGGTCTCCAAAAAATTCCCTCAATACTTCACTAGCCCAATATATTCCTAGCTGATCAGCACTTTCAGGAGCAGAAGGATGATTTGGATTAAAATTTATCGGTTCTGAATGAGACTCTTGGCCTGGATTGGGATTAGGTGGTGGGTTAGGATTAGGCAGTACAGATTGAGACGCATCTGGAGGTGGATCAGCAGCAGGTGGTGGTGGAGTATTTCCAGTATTAGTATGTTGAGGTGGAAAAAAATAAGAATCAGTTGGGTCAACAGAAATCCCTTCAAAATTATCATCCATAATGAACTGTAATAAAATAAAATAAAATAAAAATAATCAGTTGTTAAAATTTATGCCTATCAAAGCTAAAGTAAAAAAAGATACTATTTATATAGTCTTGTTAACATGTATGTTCTCTTGTCAAAAAATAAAGTGAATAATATATAGCTATCAGCTAAAGTTGGAAGGTCAAACTATTTATAGTAGATGAATGAGCAAGAAGATCATTCATTAAGTAAAAGTTTTATCATATTTCTCATTATCAAGATTTTCTTTCTTTCATTCTTACATTTAAGATAAAAATGACTCATTGAAAGCATGGGTTCTCTCGCAATAAAAGCAACAAAAGTAATTTTTCACTGATTTATGATAAGGTAAGTTGGATGCATTGCATTTTTTAATTGAGCATTGAATTATTTATTTCACCATTTACAAACATCACCAATCCTACAAATTTCCCGAATCCCAAATTAACACAAAGATGTTAGTCAACAGAAAATAAATTTGATTAATTTTTTCACTCACTACTGTCTGCAGTCCAATGGCAGTGACAACCTCGTCTTTGATTCCAAATATTCCTTTTTTGTGCTTGACAGTATCTGCATGTCCAATTATTGCATCTTTCTTAATCACAATTTGAGTCGCTTTGGCTACTCTTACTAACTGACAATGCACTTGTGGGAAAAGCTCATAGGGATCCTTTGATGTTTCTTCTGGACGGAGCTCTTTGAAAGGACTTACTATTAAATATATTTGATCATTCTCTTCCTTCGACCTGAAAAGATCATCAATTTTCCCAAACTGACTATCTTTTCCATAGTAGAATTCAATTGTTGAATTAGCAATGTGTCAATGGTAACTAGTAAACCTCTTTCCATGTATCAATATGCTTTCTACATTTTCAACTACCCGATCTCAACTTTTTTCCGATGGTGTCAAAGCCCGTCTTAAAGTTTCTTTTCCCATTCGTGCCCTTACCCATTTAGTAAATAATGCCATACTTAGATGGATCCATTTGTTTTGTTTATCGAGATCAATATGGATTTTTTTAGTCTCACATTGATCATTATCTTCAGCTTCACCAAGATCTAATACCCTAGACTTCCGATACCAATGTTTGAGAATTGTTAGCGGTATCTCTCCTGTGGTAAATATTAATAAATTAGCACAGCTGAGTTTTTAAATCATTACTTACAAACATTACATACGTGGATGGTGATTGTTTGGAATTTCAGATAATATATGATTCACCAGCTCTCCAGACCAAAAAGCTGTACCTGATGGTGGACCAAGACGCTTTATCATTTCAGGATAATGTTGAGTGATATGCAGATTTGGCTTTGCATTAATATTCTTCCAAACCTCTTCCAGGCACTCACGATACTCTAACAGAAATTGATCTTGATCTTTAAGCTCATTAGTCTGTATATTTTTTAATGTCAAAAAATTGGTGATCGAGCATAATGTTACAAGTGACTTGAGAAGATAATATTCTCTTGGTTTTTCAGCTGAGGAAGCTGAAGATTCAGATTCTTTAAATTTTTCAAACCAAAGGGGTATAAGTGACAAAGGGAAGTAGAGAGTATACAGCATGTGCCATTCTGCTGCCTTGAGGGATCCTGCCTTTTTAGATCCTACTGATTTTGGAACTTGTGTTAGCCATGAAGGTCTTCTTACTTGATCAATCATCTTCCATACAACCTGTAGCTCTTCTGCCGTGATTCATGGATTACTACTACCTTCATTTTCTTTCTCCTTACCTTTCTTTTTTTTTCTTCATCTCTAGCTGTCTCATTTGATGAGTGAGATCCTTCACTATGTGATATGCTAATGATCCTTTGCCTTAAGTTATACAATGAATTCCTACTGTCACTGCTTTGAGACTGTATTGAGGCCAAATCGCTATATGGAGGAATAAATTTGGAGCTGGATGACCTACTCTGGCTTCTTGATCGATTTGTTCCCAATCCTTCATTATCTAGTCCATGATGACTTGATGACTGTCTTGAACTCGTACGTCTTTGCTGCTTGTGCTGTCTCGTGTGCCCTGTATCATCATCATCATTATTCGTGGTGCTTAAGCTACTTCTACGTTTTTTCGAATGTTTGTGCAGTGAAGTATCAGAAAAGAAATTGTCATCTTCTTCTCTTACATGCCAATTTTTATCCTTTTCCAGATTTCTTTCTAGATCTTTTGCTGCATTTTGGATTTGAAAATAGCTTAGACTGTGATCTTTTAGGTTGCCAAGCATATGTGAATGCATAACATCAATTGAGCAATATTCAGTTGGACGCCAATATTCAAGGTTATTCAGCTCACTCCATTGTACCCCATGATTCTGAACAATTGATACACGCTCCCAATGTGACTTAGAATTTTTCCACTTTGTTGCCCAGCACATATGATCCTCATGATTCCGTAATGAAAAATTTCCCACATTCTTTTCACTAATTTCATCTTTAGAGATATTACAGAAAGAGCAGAAAATTTTTGCAGAGTGACTCGAAAAGCCAGCCAATTTTTGTATTGCAGGAATGTCACCTATCAAAGAGAACAATGCAACTCTTACTTTCCAGCCTCGTGGATAAAGATGCGTCTTTTCAATCAATATACCATCCCATAGAGTTTGTAGATCATTAACAAGTGGTTTTAGAAGGTGATTAAGCTGTTCACTTGTGGGTTCTGTTAGTCCAGGTATGATAGCATAAAAAAAAGATTTTCCATTTTGTATCTATCTTCTTGAGGTAGGTTCATACACACCATCATAATATTTCCTACAGACTTCTGATTACCTCCAATCCAATTGCCACCAGGCCTAAACCAGTTGACATATAAAGTAAACATTAAGTTGCCTGAAGTTATCGTATATTCATCATCATTGCTATCCAGAGCTGGAGTGGTAATGGGAAAGTTTTTCCAAATTGAACCATCACAAACATCCTTCATCAAATCACACTCTACATGTTCTGCCACAGGGGTTTTCTTCTCAATCAGAAGCTCAAATTTGAACAGTTTGATATTTTCCTTAAGCCAGTTGATAAAAGAATGGTGATGAAATGTTTTAAGAGATAAGTATTTTACATGTTCTTGATGTTCCTCCATCAAATACAGCCTTTCATCACATTTAACTGCAATTTGTCCTGCTCCAAAAGTTTTTAAATAGCGCTTTGATGATGAAAGAAACAGTTGATTGCAACATAGAATAGATGGTTGAGATTCAGAGTTATACTCATAAAGAGCAAAGCATTTAGGACAGCATGTTTTAGTGAAAAATGATTGATTGAGCTTTAATCGACTAAAAACTGTATCTATTGAGTGTGGGATCAGGCGGACAATGCTATCAGAATCCAGTATTCCACTATCACCTAGAAGTTTGAGCTTCTTAATTTCTTCATCCAAAAATTGAGTACAACCTTCTTTGCTCAAATGATGAATCAGAGAAAGCATTGCTGCCTGCCACATAATTATTTGGCTATACCGTTCCCCAAGATTTGAGTTTCTAGAGACTGTTGAAGATACTTCTGCCCCCAATAGCAACTGCCCCTATGTAATAAATCATTGAAACATCATAAAGACTTTAATTCTCACATTGAACTATAGATATACAGCTTACTGTTTCTGTGGAGCAGGAATTCCAATGTTAAGTGGATTGTTGGAAGAAATTACCATCTGGGCCTTCCTATTTCTTTCCTGTTGATGTTTTGCGTAAGAATTAGAGCTTTTGAAAGCCATACCAACTTCAAAGGACCCAGAAGAAGTTTGATACTTTCTATTGACACATCCAAGATTTTGACATTGACATACATGAAAAAATGGAGGCATTGTAATTGTGATAATTGTAGGAATAAGTTAGCTATTGGAAGTTACCGATTGAAGGTACTCCTTTTTTTGAAAGACACTAGCTAATATAAGCTACATTTTTTTATCAAAAGAATATGATGGAATATGTGTTGAAATTATTTAAGTTTAAATGTTTAATTTTTAATCAGATAATTTATATATTAATTAAAAGTTATGCAGTCTACTTTATTTATATTCTGTATACTCTCTGCATTTGTACAACAATGCATGCATGTTTATCAGAATATTTTCTATTATAGAAAAAATTCTATTGTACGCACAAGCATCTTTATTATTTTTCTATCAAATGCCTTCTGAGTTATATCTAACTACCCTATAATTATTTGATTTTGATAAAAATTCTTAGTTATGGACTATAAGAAAAGTAATCCATATTTTTAACATAATTATTTAAAAAATTACCCCAAAAATCAAAGTTAAACCCAAAAATAAGGTTAATATTTTGTAAAAAACAATCACAAACATATTTCTTTCACTTTGAAAATTTGTCTGTACTAGGTAGAATTTCCCATAATGAAAAAATCAAAAATACTCAAATAATAGATGCTACAAAAGTGTAAACCTTAAAGCATTACAAAAAAGCTGAAACCTTGTATAAATTTTCATACATAAATGTGATGAAGTGACACTCTAGTCTATTTATTCAGGTTGAACAAAAATTACTCAATCGAATATTTATTACTATCATATTGGACCAAAAATAATTTTTTGGTAATCAAAAAATGAACATAGCCTCACATTTATCAAATTATTTTTGTGGAAGAATTTTTTGAAAAGAAAAAAAAATCCGTTTCTCAAATGAATCTGCCTTTATCACATAATCATTCTCTTCATTTTATACCATTCCTTTTGAGTTCAAATTGCATATAAAAATATAATTTATGCATATTATAATGCCATAAAGTTGAAATATTTCTTATTCTTAATTTTTGTGATATTTCTCCTTAAATAAACTTTGATCATGAAGTTTTGGAGCTCAACAATTTATCCTTCCTCTTTGTTTAATTTAATTGAACACTTTCTTAATCTAACTCTTTATGAACCCTAGTAGCTCTTACTTTCCTCATGGAAACCTGCCCACAAACACACAAACACTTAATAGAATTTTTAATGAGACTTTGCCTCCATTCAATTCTCACTTTTGTAGATCTATACACAATTTTTGTCTTTCACTTTTGGATATATCACCAGAATCAAATGGGTGGAAACAAAACCCTACTGAAGAGCAATTAGACAGATTTTCATCATTCGACATGAATTCTTGCAACATCACCTTTGAACTACCTCATCCAGAATCAAATTCAGCGGTTTCGGAAAAGTTTCCACCAATTTTCCGTGAATCTTTTATTGAGCACCTTTGCATGTGCGGTTTCCCAGGATCAACTTTCGCTTGGAACCTAGATTGGTTTGACAAATGGAACCAGGTCATGGCAAATATTCTCATTCAACACTGGGACAATGCCTTAAAAACCAATAATTTGATTGCATATCCAATTGACTCAACTCAAATAAGCTTCTCAAACCAAATGGGAGTTCTTCACCGTTGGGTTTTAGGTCATGCTGATAAATTAAGACTTGGGAAGGATTCTCATAGCTCTCAAGAAATAATCAGAGTGAGAAAGCATAAATATAGAATAAAAAAAAAAGTATGAAAATCCCCTTTTTTTCAACCGTTTTTATTTATGACCTTTATTTCAAATAACAAAGATTCTTAGAATTCAGTTAACCAAACTAAACTTCTTAAACAACTTCCACATTGCAAAACTTATCACAACCTTTTCACAAACATCAAGTGTTGTTCAGACACCAAAATTGATAATGATGGATCGTTAAGACGTATCTTAATGCAATGGAGGTCTGAAGATTTTTCTAAAGTTGCACAATATCTTGACCAACAGCACTTTGATATTTGAGATACTTCAACCTACTCTGGAAGTGTGCTAAAGGACTTAGCCTTGTACAAAAGAATCAGTTTGGTTTCAACATTATCCCCTAACCTTAATCCTTCTCATGTCCCCCGGGGTTTGCCGAATGACTGTTATTCTCCCTTATATCTTGCATCTCTAAATCCTCAACAACTCAGACTTTTAAATCCTCAAAATCCCATAAATTTACCTGCTCTCCTTGAAATTCTTTCTTCCTCTAATGTGAGTGATTGAAAAACTCCCTTAATAATAGGTTTGCACACTCATACTCCTCATTTCCACTGTTTGGGACACTTAGCCTTGAAAACAAAAACATAATTTTAATGATTACTATTATCATTAAAATTTATAGAAATGAAATTTGGCTTACATTGTTAGCTCCATTTTTTTCCTTTGAATCTTATACATGCTGAATTCTATACTTCCTTGTACAAAATAATTCAAAACATTTACTTCATTTTGCTGCCCCATTCTATACAGCCAATCAACAGCCTGCTGCTCAACTGCTGGATTCCAATTTGGCTCCTCTTTCAACATTGAACATATAAAAAATTTAATATTTTTGTTCTTAATATGAAATAAAAGACATTGAGCTCACCATTATATATACATTTTGAGCACACCTGAGATCTATACCCACTCCTGCAGCCTGAATCATTCCAACCAAAACTTGGCAATTTTTATTAAAATGGAATTCATGCATATTTTTGTCTTGCTTTGTCCTGCTGAGTTCACCCGTAAGCTGGGTATACCTAATATTGTGGTCATCTAAAGCCATTTTTATTCTATTTTGAAATATTAGAAAATTGTTTTTTATAAGCCAACACAATTTTGTAAAACAATTCATTATAGAATCACTTACATCTGCAAAAAGTCTGCAAAGTTGGAGAATATAACAGCTTTTGGAAAATTTATACCACTTTCACCAGACAAAAAGTTTTTTAAGTGGCCTATAAGATGAAAAATCTTTGCGGAATGCTGCCAGGTGAAATCAAAAGTTGGAGTTTCATCCAGATTTTTGTATATTGGATGGTTGCAGAATTTTCTTAAAATCATCAGCTCTCTTAGAAACTCAGATGAGTCCCAAGGGATGTCAGTGCTTCTGGAGGGCCCATATTGCTCAGTGAATCCTTCTTGAAGCACATCAAGTTTAGACCTCCATGGATCTGCTAATTGAACCAATATCCCCCTTTGAATATTTTTTGGAAGAGACAAAATTGCATCCTTTGTTCTACGTAGGCTTATGACTTTCATTAAGTGATTGATTGATTTAATATAATTAGCCTTTCCTTTTTGCAAACCTGGAAAAAGGAAATTCTTCCATAACCAGTCTTCTTGCCACTTTTCGATTCTAAGAAAAAATATGAGACTTTGAAGGTCAGTGGGCCTGTTCTGAAGTGGAGTTCCAGTCAAGCATAGTCGGTGTTGGGATTCCAAGTCAAATATTGTTTGAGCCCTCTGCGAGTAAGGATTTTTAATGTAACTAAAAGAATATTTATAAAAATTTATTATAAAAATTAAGTTTTAAGTTTTAGATATAGAAATGGGCACTAACTGAGCTTCATCTAAAACAACTTTATACCAAAAGAGCTTTTGAGTCACTGGTATCTTTTTTTGGCTTTGATTTTTTGACATTGTTGGGCTAGCTGTTTCATAGGTCATTAAAACAATAGCAGTGTCCTGTAGCTCATTGACGTTAGTATTTTGACAATCTTTCCCATAAAGAACCTTGAAAGGAAGCGCATTATCTTCAAAGTGCACACTTATTTCATTGATCCAATTTGATAGTGTTGCCAGGGGGCATATAATCAGTGTGGCTGAACTCCGATTAATACCTTCTTGATTTTCTGATACCTGGAATCGTCTTGCTTCACTTTGAGTTGCACTTATAAGAGAAAGAGTTGAAAGCGTCTTTCCCAAACCCATATCATCAGCAAATATTGACCCATTTCCTTCAGGGGTTAATTGATTGTTAGGAAACTGATCTTTATAGTCATTGAATCCAGTTCTAAGCCAATGGTTGTCCTGGTGCCTCCACATGATATCCAACTTTTCCTTTAACATTTGTTCATTGTCAATCATAAAATTTATTGCTTGAAGTTGATGTGTTTTGAGAACTGTTTTGATTCCTCGGATAAGTTGATCAGCTTTCCAATCTTGAGTACTCTGAGATATTTGGAAAGAGCCTTCAAAAATTACATGTGGGATATTAAAAAAGATAGTGGAGTCGTAGTTCAAGATCGGACATAAATTGATTTGAGCAGAAGAAAATGCTTCTTTAGCAAGACTGATTAGTGTACTTGAAGAAAAGAGGCATCCCCAAAGTTGATACTGATTACCAAAAACTGGAACCAAGTAAGCATGAAAATAGAAAGGCTTCATAGGATTCAAGGCACTTCTTTGGTTTAAATGGTGAGATCCAGACCCAATGTCACCCAATAGTGGTCCAATGTGCTGACTCTGCACTTGAGAAAGATTACCAACAAGGGTTGGTTTTCTTTCTTCGAATAGTCCAAAAATATGAACATTCAAATGGCCTCGCTGTAAAATTGTGGGGGTTGGTGAGTTTTGAAATCTTGAAATTACATTCATATAAATTTGATCAATCATTATTGAGAACTGTCCAACACATCTGAGACTTGACATATTAAGTAAGAATAGTATCTGAAGATAGTGGTTGTTGAAAGATGAATTGAAGCAAAAAATGAATAATCAGTTTTGAATAAAACGACAAAATAACTTTTTAGCATATGCTATGCTAAACTCATAATTCTTTCACATTTATTATTATTATCTTTTTAATAAATATTGGAAGTAAATCAATAATAACTGAAATGAATAATATGGCTTAAAAATAAATCTTGAGCCTATAGAGTAAATTTTGGTTTGTGGAGGAAGAAAAATTTTCTCAATAAAAATGTGCTTTATTGTTACATTATAATCACAAAATAGAATAATTTCACTCTTATTACCCTTATTTATGTTTCTGTCTAATAGTAAAATGCTTTAGATGTCAGTTCAAAATACAAATTGAAACTACTACCTAGAACAATGTCTTGATACTAACATACTTTTTGTAAGTCTTTGGACAGACACTTATGGTGATCTCAATAATATTAAAATTGATTTGAATTGTATGTTTTACCAAATATATATGTAGTCTAGTGTAATAGTTGAGATACTACAGTTTAACCTTCTGTTACCAACTTGGCAAGAAAATATATGTAGATATTCTTAGAACGAATATCAAATTTTGCTTTCCACAAGATGGGAAAGTGAATATTATGATATGTTAAGTGATATGTTCAAGCTTTGCTCAATCTGTGCTCAGCTCAAAATCAAAGTAATCACCAAGCTCCAAGAAACCTGTGATTGATTTCTGTTGAACCTAGGTCTAAATTATTACCAAATCTTTGTCCAACTAATTTAAATCTGGTTTCACAATGAACTCCCAACAGCCTTCCAACAGCTTTCCAACCACTTCCCAACATTTTTAAATGAGGGGTATTGCTAGCAATACCCCCCCATTTTTTCTGTGGTGTTTATTACTTAAATTCTGAGAATCAATTTTCAATTTTCTTAATTCACTGTGAAAAAGCATATTGTCATTCTTTAAAGCAGTATTTTCATCTTTTAGATTATCAACAGTTTTGCGTAGGTGACTATATTTATCTGAAAGTGATTTGTGGTCAGCTTTAATAGACTTCTGTTGAGCCAGGACATTATTTAATGTGTCTTTCAATTTGAAATAAGCAGTGTCTTGAACAGAAGAACTCACTTTGCAATGTAAATGCAAATTATTTAATCTATTGCTCTCATGTATTAACAAATCTCTTAAATGGTTATCTTTCACAACATTAAAATCAGGAGTATCTTTCAATATTTCTTCAGAAGTTTTCTCAAGTAAAGTGTAAACTTCAGGGGAAACAGAATCATTCTTGATTGCAAGAGAAGGGTTAATTAAAGAAGTAGAAGTCAAATGTAAAGGTTCATCAAATGATAATTTACTAATTACATCAATGGGGCTACTTACTAAAGGAAGTTGTCTCTTCAAAGGTTTAACTGTTCTTTCAGGGTCCACATTATTACCTGAAGAATGTTTGTTATTATATATTCCAACATGCTTATCAAACAAATTACATACCATGGCAAGGGAGGAAACTTCACCTGTGCCTTCTTTCTTCTTCCCCCCTGGTAAGGATGGTTCTGAAGAGATGGATTGTAGTTTGGTGTCCTGGATGGGCCAGGGTGTTGAGCTGGTTGTTGTACATTCTGTTGGTAGTGGGTCATTAAGTAATCCCATTTCCATTGTTCCACTTTCAGAATGCCTTGGTTTCGGTTGAGGGAGCTGGATGCCTGAATGGCCTGAGGTTGAGGCAGAGGTTTGGAAGCTGGGAAATGAGGAGGTTGACCCTATTTGGGATTTAAAAGCTCCTGCATCTTCTGCCAGAGTGTGTCTACCTTTTCCTTGTACTTCATACTTTCTGCTCTCAGTTCCTTTATATGGCTTAACAGATTGTTTACCTGCTGTTCTAGAGGAATCTGTTTTATTTTTATACCTCTGAGTGGATTTTCCTGATGTACCTGAGGTTTTACTTCCTTCAGAGTTGTTAGGTGAGAGGGGTTTGTTACTTCTCCTGACATTTCTACGTCCTGAAGGTTTTTTGTCAGCTGAATTATTTTTTTAAGTTACTTTAGAAGAACCTACAGATTCAGTGTCAACATGCACTTCAGTCTCATCCACATGTAAGTTATCCATGCTTTTAGCCAAACTACTGGACATTTAAAACTGTGAAAAAGAGAATCAAAAAATTAATCAATGATTCAAATTGTTATGTCAAAATAAAATATAATCAATTGGATTAAAAATTTTTTTTATTGAAAATCAATTAATTATAAAACAAAATGTAATACAAACAAATGAAATTACAATGTTTGTTAAGAATTAACAATAATTAAAATGGGACCAACCAATAAATGTTTAATAGGGGGTATCAATGTTGACCGATCCGCAATTAAATTAATTGCGGAAAATAATCTGCATACCCCAATTATCTTCCGCAATTATTTTTGCTAATAATTGGGTTATTAGACACTTTACGTGTCAATGTTCACCTCTTATCCGACATTTATTTACTCAATTTTCCATAACCACATCTTGGACAACTTTCTGGATATCCCAGCCTTCTACCTTGCTGCGCACTTCCATTCTCATCCCATCCTGTTCATTCTATCCGCTCAGAATTTCTCCCCATTTCATCTCTTTGATTCTTCTCCTTTTCATCTCGCTATCTCATCTGCTTGTTTCTGCTCCTTTTCATCTTCATTTATAATAACATGCCTCGTCATCCTAGATCTTCTCAAAGGCAGCCATCACCCAGTTGTTCTTCAATTCCCACCACTTCCTCTTTCCCCCGCTCAGCTGAGAAATCAAAGATTGTTCAATTAAAAAAAGATGAACATCTCATTCTTATCAACTGGCTGAAAACCAAATCTAACTATGATTCTTGTTTTGGTACTGAGTATGCCACTAAAGTAGGACGGCCCCCCGCATCAAAAGTTAATGGCTATCTTCTAATGGCAAATGAATTACGGACTAAGACCAAGGGAAGGATTGATCTTTTGCCTAAACAGATGTCTGAACACTTCAAGCATTACCGAGCAAAATACAAGAAGGCAAAGGCTCTTTCATCTTCCACTGGTTTTGGGATTACCGACAATGATATAACTAAGGGCATAAAATCCATAGACGATAAACTTGATTCTTTATGTCCTTACTTTAAAGAGATGGATGCAATTTTTGGAGAGCAAGCTGATGTTAATCCTGTAAACATGTTGGATGGAGAAGATCCTATCTCTGAACATGATGTCGAAGCAAATCTTTTCCCATCCTCTTCCTCCACTCAAGCCTCCCCTCATTTGAATGAGACATATCTAAATAGCTTTTCTGTAGATCCTATAGGTGATTTAACCCAACCAAATCTAACTCAGGTCTGTTTCTTTTTTCTTTTATCTTATCAATTCTATTTTTTATTTACTTATCTTTTTCTTATTTCTTAAAAGGCTGATGAACAAACCCAGGATCCTCAATCAACTGAGTCTGAAGCTAGTGACAATGATGAGGAGGAAAATGCTACGTTGAACAAAAAGAGAAGGGCTTCAACTAGTCTAAATTTCCTCTCCCAAAGAAGACGAAAAAGTGATACTTCATCACAAACACCTTTTTCTTTGATGGAACAGTTTTTAGAGAAACGTGATGCTGGTAAGTGATATCATACCTCTTATTACTTTACTCTGCTTTTCTTCTACTTTATGTTAATTTTTATTCTCACTCTAGAACAAGTGGAAATTGCTAAAGAGACACTGAGCTTTGAAAAGAAGAAATATGAGCTCTCTTTAAGGAGGGATGACAGAGTACAAGATTTGGAAGAGAGGAAGTATGAGCTCTCCTTACGGAAGGATGATCGGATCCAAGATTTGGAGGAGAAGAAGTTTGAGCTCTCTTTACAGAAGGATGGTAGGGCCCAAGATTTGGAGGAGAAGAAGTTTGAGTTAACTCTTAGTATTGAAAAATCCAAAAATAAGGAAAAAACACTCGAGCATCAAAACTTAATGGAACAGATGAAGAATAAGCATGATCTCCAAGAAAGTTCTAAAAAGAAAGATTTCTTGATCAAATGCATTAAAGCAAACAAATCTGTTGAAGAAATAGAACGTTTAATGAAATTTTTTGTTGACTAGTTTCTTTTATTTCTTTCTCACTTCATGTGTTCATATTTATTTGTACAAAAATTTTACAATTATTTTCTGTATTTCTTGAAATATCGTATTTTAATGTTAAATATTCTTTTTTTAAATAAAATTTTCAAGTCTCCTTTTAAAATTTGCCAAACCCCCACCCCTGCATTTTTTTTGAAGTAAGGGGTGGGTATCACCAAAATTCTTTCATGTCAAGAGTCTTGAAAGTCTTATATGAAACTTTGGCATTACTACCCCTTGCATTTTACTGGTATCCCCAAAATTCTTACAAGTCAAGAATTTCACAAGTTTTATAAGAAAGTTTGGTAATACTCCCCCCCTGCATTTTATTGAAGTAAGGGATGGGTATCACCAAAATATTTACAAGTTAAAAATTTTACATGTTACATTTAAAAATTTGGCAATACACCCCCCCCCTACATTTTATTGAAGCAAGGGGTGGGTATCACCAAAATTTTTACAAGTCATCAATTTTGAATGTCAGATTTGAAAATTTGGCAATAACCCCCCCTCCCCTGCATTTTATTGAAATAAGGGGTGAAAGTCATCTAAATTTAATATAATTACATAAATTATTAAATAAATATCTAATATATATCAATTTCCCTAGTTTAAAGTAATGACAATCACTCAAGCCAAAATGCAGACCAAGTCGAGAAACAAAAGTTTGGGACTTTCCACAGGTATAGGCAAGAGGAACCCCATGAAACAAATAAATGTTATCATGATTACCTGTTATACAACACAAGGTCGATGGCTCATCACATTACTTGAGAAAATTGATATATAAAAAATATTTATTAAAAATTTATGAAAAAATATAAAATTTTCGATGAGAACTCTAATCCCCATACTTTTTGGATCTAGATAAAGTTTTTTTAAATCGAATAACTTTACCTTCTTTCTTTACCTTATTGATTCTTTGTATCAACTTATTACTGATTTGAAATGAGCAACCAAAATGAGTGAAATCTTGACAGGATTCCAAACCAGGAGGAGCTTTGGTCGTTTGATGATTATCCTTCAAATAGTTTCAATGATACCATTTCCCAAACCAAAATCAATGATGCACCGGTGGTCTGGAAAATATAAACTGTGTCCTTTGATTTTAGCTGGAGATGGTATTGGGTGGCCAGTTATCGGATTGATATATGAGAATATTCCAAAAGTAAGAAAATTGGCATCATTCCTATCGATATGAATCCTATTGTGGAATCCAGAATGAGTGATAATAACATTAGAAAATAAAAGATATTCGTGGCTGATATCTTCCAATTCGGAGTCACACCAATTCGGTATTCCAACTTTGGTTGCAAGTTCATTATTTTTTTCAAATGCTTTATTACAGAGCTTGTTGAGTTGAAAAGCAAGAAAAGAGTCAAAGGAAGGTAGAGTGTCCCATAAGCGAAAATCTTCATCTTTTTGAGCTTTAGTGATATTGTTGACCAACGAATATATGCCTAGATAATAATCATATAAGAGTTACAGAATCCTTATCCTCTAAATATGCAATATAAAAATGTGAAATAAGACAAGTGAAATTTGGAAAAAAGGCTCAACTTCAAAGGTCAAAATCTCAGCAACCACTGAACCTAATTCAAACCTGTTTGTGGAAAATGAAAGATATGCTTTAGTAGAATCTTCAGTTAAAGGACATGCAATTCAAATAAACCTAACCCTAATTTGTTACATAAAAAAATGAAATAAAAATTTAAATTGGGAAAAAAAAGGCTCAACTTTAATGGTCAATATCTCGGCAACCACTGAATCAAATTCAAATCTGTTTGCAGGAAATGAAAGGTAGCCTTCAGGAGAATCTTCAGTAAAAAGAACATTAGATTTGATTAAACCTAACCCTAATTCCGAGTCTGATTTTCAAAATTTTACAAAAACTTGAAAAGTGGTAATGAAGATGAGATCAAAAGGAGTTTTATAAGTTCACTGTTATCCAGATAAGAGTCATACATATATTTAAGTTTGAAGTTTTCATAAAAGGAATGAGATATCATATAGGCATGAAAAAAAGGAGATGAAACTTACCTTGATTGAAAAGTAGGAAAAATAGAGTGAGAAAGATTGATGTTGGAATTGTGGGGAAATTGAATATGGAGTAAGTGAAATGCATAAAGAATGTGCAATGTATGTGTTTCAATGAAATGGAGCCAAAAAAAAGTGATATAAGGGAAAGGGGGGATAATGACAATGCCAAGGAGGGATGAAGAGTAGGGTGATGGAGCTAAAAAATAAAGTAAAGAGGGAGAGAAAAAAAAGGTTAATTATACCATTGAAATCCAAAATAACCACTTACAAAAAAAATTTAGATAAAAAAATAAAATAAACAGAAAAAAACAAAAAAAAATTATAATTAGTAATCAAAAAATCAAAAAAAATAAAATAAAATGACTTACCTGGAGAGATGAGATGACAAAATGAATAAAACCAAATTGTTTGAGGGATGTTGGAGGAGAATAGGAAAAGGATATGAGGGATGAATGAAAAAAAAAATCACTGACAAAATATGCAATTTCAGAAAATATGCGATTTCATGTTGAGCTGGTGAAAGAAAACCAATGAGCCATCCAAAAAAAAGATATTCACCGTAAATTCAAAAAAAAAATGAATATGCAACAAACCAAAATACAAAACCAAGTGATTAAAGTACACAAAGAGGACATTTGGAAAGTATGAAAACATAAAAATTAAAAATTAAAAGGGTGAAGAGAAATGTTGGAGAGTAATTGGCATTATAATGGGGCGTATGCCGGTTGATTGAATGATTTGTGAATCAAGGGAGGGGAGTTCCAGTGGTGGTTCAGGATCCTCTTCTTCATAAAGATCATTCCACTCATCCTTTAAATCAGCTAGAATATTGTGGAGTATTAAGCAAGTCAAGATCCAATGATTTGCAGTTTTGATCTCCAATTTTTTTTGAAATTGGATTCTGAGCTCCCGAAGACTAGAAAATTGTCCCTTTAAAATACCTATAGCATGTTCAATTCGTACTCTTGATTGTGCAAGGTGATAATTAAATTTAGTTTTGGGGTCATTTTCTGAATTTGCACCACAGAAAGCAGGTATAATGTACTTTCCACATGCATATGCTGAGTCTGCAAGGAGGTACTGAGATTCGTCAAAGTATGAGTCAGGGGATTGAGAAATCCTCATTCTTTGGAAGACAGAAGAGTCATGACATGATCCAGGGCAGCCACTGTGAAAATGCAATAAATTTTTTATTGACATCGCATACAAGTTGAATGGCAATAGAGTATCTAGAAAGAAGATAAAAAGTTAGATTGTGAAAGATGAGAACTTGGAGGAGATTTTGAAGAAACCTTTTTTTGCAATCAAAATAATGGTTGCCATCATGAGCAGGCTTTTGACTCAAAGGGATGGTTGTGCCATCAACAAAACCTATACAGCCAGGGAAACCTTCAGCTTGCATTACTTGAGAGGATTCAAGTCACTGTTCTGGAGTTGGCCAAGCAAGAGTTTGAGACTTGAGAGAAAGAATAGCAATCATACAGCGCTTGGTGTATAATATCACGGTACCATATCCTATGTTAAAGAGATTATCCAAACATCTTACGGCAGCACCATTTCCATTTGAGCCAAAGCGACATAGAGCAACAGCAAGTTGGATGGCAGGATTACGCTGTTTGTTATGAGAATTGTTATGGAAGATAGGATGATTGGAGATGAGTTGATAAAGTTTGAAGAAAGAATCGGGAGAAGTTCTAAAAAGTTGTGTGAAGTTTAAATGAGGAATGTTGAGGATGGAGGCCAGATCATATCGAGGATCATGATAAAGATTTGGCCCCCTGGTGATGATGTAACGCTTTTTGGAAAGAAAACACATATAAGCTAAAGCATCTTCCAAATCAGAGTCAGATTTATAGTAAAGAACTAAAAGAAAAGTAATAGCATTCATTGTTGAGTGAAGTAGCTTCCTAGTAGAGAGGTGTTTCATTGTTGCCAGTGGAAGGGTTAAGTGATGAGGGAAGTGGGAATTCACCTCCAAATGTGCAGTTGGGGTGTGTAGATAGAAAAAAAACTTAAGTGTTCGCCACCAAAATTAAGTAGCATAGAGTGAGGAAAGACTTAAGGATGGCATCATAAATTATGAACCATGTGACTTTCTTGCAAATCCATCATGGATGAGATGAGTTTGGGATCGGGAATTAGGAATGGAAATTGGGGTATAAGAGGCGGGATAATGCATTATCGTGGATTTCTTATCCACTAGCCCTGGGGCTAGTGGATAAGAATCTTCCGCAATTAATAATGTCTGATCCCGGGAAAAAAAATTCCTGATCCCTAATTGCGGATCCCTGAACATTGATACCCCCTAATAAGTCAACCAAAATAATTAATACCAAAATTAATATTATGGTAAAATGGGACTAAGAACTGAGTACTATTATGGTCAACCAATATAAAAAAAGTAATAATAATTAATTTAATAATTTATTAAATATTAATTGTCTTCTAGGACTAAGAGTTTTACTCTATTATGGTCAACTAGGAAAAAAAATTTAATGTAATGAAAACTTACACTCAGTGAGTCAGCAATTAAGCCACAAACACTGTTATTGCAGTAAAAATATAGTACTATTAGTGAGAGGTGCAAAGATGAACTTACTATAGTGATCGTAAAATCACTTCAAAATAATATATAATTAAATTTATTATAAACCTACACTATTGAACCCAAGTTCAAAACACGGTCACGGCAAAAAGTTTACTTTTTAGCCTGGGTGGTCCGTGCGCTTTGTTGTTCGTCAAAGGTTTTGTCGTCGTCATTTGGAAAGGTCCTCAATTATTGGCTGGGCATCTAGAAGGATGGAGGAAATGAAGAGGAAAAGGACAAGAGGAGGGGAAAACTACAATATATTATAATTATGAGTAATAAAAAAAAGATATTTGTAGTTGAGAAGAGAGGACGACAAGAGAGTTTGAAAGAGTAGACAAAGTTGTAAAAATTTATTTAAATTGTAATATATTAAAATTAATAGTTAATGTTCAATGTGCAACAGTCAATGATAGTATTATAAATCTTAAAGCAACCTATAGTTATTTATGTAGTATTTAAATTAGATATATTGAACTAATAAAAATAATAAATAAAAGAGATATATATAAAATATGTTAAGTGAGTGTATAGTAAGTGATCATCTACTAGAGAGGTTTCTAAAGCCCTTTTATAGGCAAGAGGACTTTCTAGAGCGTTCCAAATGTAATTAAAAAAAGGTAAAATAAAGTGAAAGAAATAATTAAAAGAAATTAATTAAAAAAAATAAACCCATGATTGCACAAGTAAATTTTCCCATTAGAAATTCTAAAAAAGAATAGAACTAAAATAGAAAATAACTACGTGAACATGGAATATGATAATTATGAGGAAGAATTCTAAAGAGGGAATAAAAATAGCTAAAAAAAGTATAATTAAAATAAAAGGAATTATTTTTACTTTTTTAAATAATCTTAAATCAGTATAAGTAAAGGTAATTTAATTATTTTAACTATTCCAAGTAATTTAATGATTAAATTAATTGAAACAATTAATTAATTTAATAAGGAACTTATTTAACATGAGAAATTAAATTTAATCATATTAAATAAAAAACTTTTAATTGAGTTAGTAATTTTTGTGATACAATTAAGAGTCAAGGAAGCGCCAAATATTTATGGATATTATTATATGATGAGTTGTACTTAGTTTATATAAATGTTATTATTAAAATTGTAACTACAGTGTAAGTTAAATTTACACTTATAATATAATTTTGAATAATATATTTATACATACAAGTTACGCCATGATATTATAGAATATTATATTTATTTATGTAATACAATTTATTTAATAATAAAATTAAGTATAATAATTATTTTATTTATTCATAAAAAATTTATAATTTTACTTAAATAATTTTTTATAATTACATAAAGTTATTCCTCTATATGATTACAGTAATTTATTGTATAAATTACTGGACTCCTGAGATAGCCTGGCTGACAGTCATCATGCATGAGGGGCTGAGGGGCTGAGATTTTAGTATCTGATCTGTTCACAGACTAAAATATATATATATATATTTTTAATAAAATAATATAAAATAAAATAACACACTATTTTTTTTTCTTTTATTTTTATTTTTTTTTTTTTGATCATTTTTTTTGAATCATTTTTTTTGGATCATTTTTTTTTTTGGATCAATTTTTTTGGATCAATTTTTTTGGATCATTTTTTTTTGGATCATTTTTTTTTGGATCATTTTTTTTTGGATCATTTTTTTTGGATCATTTTTTATTGGATCATTTTTTTTAGGATCATTTTTTAGGATCATTTTTTTTAGGATCATTTTTTTTTGGATCATTTTTTTTTGGATTATTTTTTTTGGATCATTTTTTTTGGATCATTTTTTTTAATTCATGTTTTTTGGATCATATTTTTTGGATCATTTTTTTTGGATCATATTTTTTTGGATCATATTTTTTTGGATCATTTTTTTTGGATCATTTTTTTTGGATCATTTTTTTTTGATCATTTTTTTGGATTATTTTTTTGGATCATTTTTTTTTGGATCATTTTTTTTGGTACATTTTTTTTTTGGATCATTTTTTTTTGGATCATTTTTTTTTGGATCATTTTTTTTTGGATCATTTTTTTGGATCATTTTTTGGATCATTTTTTTTGGATCATTTTTTTTGGATCATTTTTTTTGGATCATTTCTTTGTATCATTTTTTTTGGATCATTTTTTTCGATCATTTTTTTTGATCATTTTTTTTGGATTGTTTTTTTTTTTGGATCATTTTTTTTTTTTGGATCATTTTTTTTTTTTTTGGATCATTTTTTTTTATTTGGATCATTTTTTTTTGCATCATTTCTTTGGATCATTTTTTTTGGATCATTTTTTTTGTAACATTTTTTTTGGATCATTTTTTTTGGGATTATTTTTTTTGGATCATTTTTTTGGGTCATTTTTTTTGGATTATTACTTTGGATAATTTATTTATTTATTTTTTAAAAAAAAGATTGTAAAAAGATCCCTATTTATTTCTAAAAAGCAACATCATCTTCATCATCATCATTATATATATATATATATATATTTTACCTCTCTCTCTTGAATGATTTTTATTAGTTTTTTATTTTTTTTTGAAAAATATAGATAGATAGATAGATAGATATAGATAGATATAGATAGATAGATATATATAGATAGATAGATAGATAGATAGATAGATAGATAGATAGATAGATAGATAGATAGATAGATAGATAGATAGATAGATAGATAGATATATCATAAGATCTCAGTAGTTCTTTTTTTTTGATCATCCCTCCTTCTTTTAACCAAAAAAATTTTTTTTTGAAGCTTTTCATATATATATATATAATTTAAATTTAATTTAATTTAAACCATATGAACTGATTGATTGAATGAATGAATGATTGATTGTTTTTATTTTTTATTTTTTTTCACTTATCATTTTTTTTAACCTATCACCATGCAATATTTGGAGAGGGGGGGTCAACTTGAACTTAGATGGAACATAGATGGAACTGATAATGAACTGATAATGAACTGATACTGAACTTTACTTTGAACTCATCAACCAATAATGGATGAGTAGTCTTTAGGTGAAGGTCATTGTGATTGATTGATTGATCATTATCATCATCATTATTGTGGATGGGTCCTGATGGTCTAGAAGATTTTTATGGAGGTCCAATGGGATGATTAGGTGGATTATTGGGTTTTCAAAGTCAAATACATATTTTTTTCTTTTATTTTATTTACTCAATTTAAAGAGATAAAAAGGTTTTATAAATATTATTATTATAATTGATTAGATTTAAATAGTAGTAAAGACTAAGACAATGAATAATAGTAATAGATATTTGTTTAATGTATTGATGTAATTAAATAAGTAAGTCATGATTGAATGTTTCAAAACAGCAAAAAGGGGAGGCCTTTTATAGGAAAATGAGAGACAGAGCATGGACTTAATACTCTAAATACAGGAGTATGAGAGAAGAAGAAAGAAAGTTCCAAGAAGACAATTTCAAAAAATAAGAGTGTTCTAGAAAGAACGTGTTCAAAACTTGTATTTACAGAATATTGCAGAAATAAATTGTTTTATTTAAAATTAAAGTAAGTGTCAATTTTAAATAAGTAATTTGAATTTCTTGTATATATTTATTTTTATTTCATTATTAATATTTATTTTAATATTAAGTATTTATTTCTCTTAACCTTTCATTGAGCATGGTGTAAGAAATAAAAATAAAAAAATTAAAATTAAAATACAAATAAAAATAAATATATAAAGGACATTTATTATTAAATTTAATTATTTACTAACTTTATTTTTTGTAACTAGTTAATTTATTACAAGTTTGTTTAAAGTAAATATATTATAATTAATAATATATAAGAAATAAAAAGGTGTGGCTTCATCCAGTAAATAATTAATTATTTTACTGGATAAGCCTAACAGCCTGGCTGATAATTATCATCATCATCATTATCATTGTAAGGGGCTGAGATATAGCATCTTATCGGTTCACAGACTAAAATATATATATATATATATATATATATATATATATTTAATAAAATAATATAAAATAAAATAAAATAACACACTATTTGATTTGATTTTATTTTTATTTTGATCATTTCTTTGGATCATTTAAAAACAACAAAAAAAAACATACAAACAAACAAACAAACAAAAAAAAAAAAAGACTGGAAAATTGATCCTATCCTATCCTATTCTATCCTATTTATTTATTTTGTACAAGAATTGTTTTTTTTAATGTCTCTCTCTCTTACTCTCTCTCTCTTGAATGATTTTATTAATTAAGTTTTTTTTAAATATATATATATATATAGATAGATATGGATATAGATATTGTAAGATCTCATTAGTTTTTTTTTTTTGATCATCTCTCCTTCTTTTAACCAAAGAATTTTTTTTTTGAAGCTTTTCCTTTTTTTTTATTTTTTAATTTCATTTAATTTAAATAATATGACCTGTAAATTTTATTTTTTTATTTTTTTATAATTTTTGTTATTTCTGATGATGAAATATAATTTTTTTTTGATTCAATGGATTGGTTTAAGAAACATATTGAACCATCAAAATTCTTGTCAGGCTGAGGTCAAGTACAGAGATGTGAACTAGCTTGAATGGTCAGTTCTCTAGAAGATTCTAATGGTCCTATATAAATACTGAAGTACAAATCCAATAAGTATTAAAATATAACTCAATATAAAGGTCTCAGTAATTTTAATCTCAATAAATATAAATGGGTTACAATCTTATAGTTGGTAGAAAAATAGATTTAATAATGCAGATACTATTCAAAGACTTTATAAGTGCTATTGATATGTATTGTAATTGTATTGTTTATATATTTGAATTGTAATGATAAAGAATGTTGAAAACAAGACTGAAAACCCCCTCCATTTATACACAATAACTTCCCCAATGAACCCCTGAATTTACCTTCTCTATACACAGTTAATGACACCTCATTCCAGCTAATGAACATTTCCATCAACATAAAGAGTGACCATTAAAATAATTAGAATGATATCACCCACCAAAATCCTGTAGTAATAGGGATAATCCATCAAAAATAAAGAATAAGCAAAAAAGAGAGTATATGCGTTTAATACATTTAAAATAAAAGACTAAAAAGGGAAAATTAAGACTAATTTGTACTCCATATTAAGGGAGATTAACATTAGAAATAATGTGGCTAATCATGACATTATACTACGTGAAATCCCCATTCAAAAATAACCAAAATTGACTGAGAAACCACTTATAAACCCAAAAAAGGGCATGGGATGTGGGGTAACTACATGCAGTCCTTGGCAGGCACTTGCACAGGTAAATCCTTGACTAATTTAGGAAAATTTAAGCATGGCAGTGAGTTAAAGTTCCAAGCTTGAGGTTATTAATTGAATTAGTGCATATAATAAAGGTCAATGAATTTGTAATTAAACTAGGACACTAAATAAGCACCTGTTGCCTATTTTAGCATGATTCCCCACAGTGGGCATAGAATCTGGGGTAATGATAGTGTGAAAAAGATAAATTTGCTAAAAATGAAGCTATTCACATGGGAAAAATGCAAGCAGTATGTGGCCAGTACACAGAAGCCATTTCTGGCATAAAAAACACCAAATTTGAAAAGTGTTAATTTTATGCATTTGAGTAGCCAAATTGATAGTCCTAATTGAGATAAATTGATCTGTAATGGCGCATTTTTAATATTTTTAAAATTATAGTCCATATATTCAATTTTTAAGTGATTTAAAGTGAGTTTCTTGTTTTTCACATAAAATAATGAAAACAACAGCTTTAAGTCTACTTAAAAATTATGTAGCCTTATATTTAAGGTTCTTAAGACTATTCTAGCATACTCCAACTTAAAATTAAGTATATAAGACTTATAAAAGGTGGATAGATGCATGTATATAAGGTGTTATAATGGCATATTTTGTATTTTATCATAAATTTACTTATGTATAATATTTGTGTACTCTAATTTATTAATCCCATGTATAGTTAATGTGTTTAACATAACTTATATGTACTTTTTACTCAGTCCTGGGGATATCCAGGCTGACAGGGGGACTTGCTAGCAAGTCCTCAACTTGAACTTAGATGGAACTCAGATGGAACTCTGACTGAACTTATAATGAACTGATACTGAACTTTACTTTGAACTCATCTTGAGCTCTTAACCAATAATAGATGAGTCTGTGCTGGAATTATAGTGAAAGTTTAATGAATAATTTATAGAAATAATAACAAGGGCAGATTAAGAATCTGATCCATTCAGAGACTTTTTTTTCAATAAAACAACACAATTTAATTTTCCATTTTGAAATTTCATTGGATCATTAAAAAAAGACTTAAAAATCATCCTATTTATTTTAAAAATAATCACTTTTAACCTGTCTCATCATGATTTTTATTAGCTTTTTTTTCTTTCAATAAAATAACACACTATTTTATTTTATTATATTTTTATTTTGATAATTTCATTGGATCATTTTTTTTTTTTTTAAAAAAAAAAAAAGACTGAGAAATGAACCTACCTTGTCCTATCCTATCCTATTTATTTATTTATTTTCTAAAAGTGTTATTTTTTAATGTCTCTCTTTTTCTCTCCATTGAATGATTTTTTTTAGTTTTTTTTTATTTTTTTTATTTTTTTAATTTTTTTAATTTTTTTAATTTTTTTAATTTTTTTAATTTTTTTATATTTTATATTTTTTTTGAAAATATATATATCATAAGATCTCAGTGGTTCTTCTTCTTCTTCTTCATCTTTTTTGATCATCTCTCCTTCTTTTAACCAAAAAAAACAATTTTTTTTTGCAGCTTTTCACATATATATATATATATATATATTTTAATTTAATTTAATTTAAGCCATATGACCTGATTGATTGATTTTTTTTTCACTTATCATTTCATTTGAACTGTCACCATGCAATATTTGGGGGGGGGGGAAGGGTCAGCTTGAACTTAGATGGAACACAGATGGAACTGATAATGAACTTTACTTTGAACTTTACTTTGAGCTCATCAACCAATAACAGATGAGTAGTCTTTACTTGAACATTTTTGTGAATGATTGATGATTGATTGATTGATTGATTGATTGATTGATTGATTGATTGATTGATTGATTGATTGATTGATTGATTGATTGATTGATTGATTGATTGATTGATTGATTGATTGATTGATTGATTGATTGATTGATTTATTGATTGATTGATTGATTGATTGATTGATTGATTGATTGATTGATTGATTGATTGATTGATTGATTGATTGATTGATTGATTGATTGATTTATTGATTGATTGATTGATTGATTGATTGATTGATTGATTGATTGATTGATTGATTGATTGATTGATTGATTGATTGATTGATTGATTGATTGATTGATTGGTTTATTGATTGATTGACTGATTAATTGATTGATGATTGATTGATTGATTGATTGATTGATTGATTGATTGATTGATTGATTGATTGATTGATTGATTGATTGATTGATTGATTGATTGATTGATTGATTGATTGATTATTTATTGATTGATTTATTGGTTGATTGATTGATTGATTGATTGA